>JAFJYJ010000114.1:0-1267614 GCA_019022615.1 Acacia melanoxylon
TCTTTTTGCCTTGACATTATTGAATGGTAACTTTGATTTTAGCAATAAGTGACATTTAACATCCAAGTCAAGAAACTGGTACTGACCTAAATTTTAAATGAAAATGAAATTCAAAAGGCCACATTGCAAATTTCTTATTGATTGAGGGAATCGAATTGAAAGAAACAATGTGAGGAGGACCAAGTTGATATTCCACCTATTTCTGAGGGAGCAATTTAAATTAGAGTTTTCATCAAGGGCAATAGAGTTCATAATGAACTGTGTTTAATATCTGGCAATTGTGGTTGAAGATTTATCCTACTTTAAGGAAACTGTTCTTGATAGTTTTGGTGTTTTTGGTTTTTGGAAACTTGATAAGAGTCATGATTTTATTTGAATCCTAATCTAAATGTGTTGCCCAAATGCTTGCTAGTTTCTGAAGTTTGAAGAAAAATGCTGTTTTCAGGCTTTTCAGCTAATATTTTCTCCGTCTTTATGCTGCTGATTTGGCTTGGCCAATTTCCATTTGTTTGTGAAACAGCACTGTGCTGATGTTGACAGCACAACTAGGCCACTTTTACTTGTGACCGCTTCTGTGGATTAGATTGTACTGAAGAAGCCAATTAGTGTTGATAAGGATCTGAAAATTGTTGGTTCTGTTATAGGGGTTGGGCGATCCTCTATTGAGATTGTGCTGGATGTGATCCAGTCCTCAGAAGGTACATAATATATTTGACATGTAAATGTCTGAAAATTGAGCATGTTAGGGTCCGATGACAATTTAAAGAAAAGTATCCATTCATTGCCTCCAGCTGTCTGCTTTTGGTGTTTGAATGTATCATACATAAGTCATTTTGTTCCTCAAATTGGTCATACAAGTTTGATTTCCATAATATACAAATTCAATTTTTCTTTTTTGTTCCTTTGGTTGTCTTTTTTTTTCCAATTATTTTTATGTTTATTAAAATATCATTGCTGGCTTTTTCAGACACATCATCAGATACATTCTGATACTTGTAATTATTTGTACATTTTCTAGTGCCACTTTACAAGGGTGAAGTGTTTTTGCTTAGTTTTCGCATCGGTTATTCAAATGTGCCCATGTTTTAGATCCTTATTGGAAGATTATATCTACCGACCTTCCAGAAATTTTAATAAATCATGTTATGAATCTATGATATGCATCATCTAATTTTGAGTCTGCCCCTTGGCAATTTTGTCCTGATTGCTGAAAATTTTCCCATATTGCTTTTCCTCCACAAGTTGAAGAATATTAACTGCATCAATTCCCAGGAAACAATCATACTAATCTTTGACCATAGTTTCATTGATATGAAAATGCAATGATCAATAACACATGAATGTACCATGCAGATGGCTCTGAAACATCAGATGTGGTAGCACTGACAGCAAACTTCATATTTGTTGCCCGGGACTCAGAAACACGGAAGGCTGCTCCAGTGAATCGGCTTGCACCAGAAACTGAACAAGAAAAGGTTCTTTTTGAACAAGCTGAAGCAAGAAATAATTTGAAGAAAAAGAAACGAGGGGAGAAGAGGGACTTTGAGAGTGGGGGAGGTAAATAGACTTAAAGCACTATTGGCTGAGGGAAGAATTTTCTGTGACATGCCAGCATTAGCTGACCGAGACAGTATTCTTCTAAGGGATACTCGCCTTGAGAACTCTTTAATATGCCAGCCACAGCAGAGGAACACCATGGACGGATCTTTGGAGGTTTTCTGATGCATCAAGCATTTGAATTGGCTTTTTCAACATCATATGCTTTTGCTGGATTGGTTCCTTGCTTCCTCGAAGTTGATCATGTTGATTTCTTAAGACCTGTGAGTGTTTATTATGATTATTATTATGATCATCATCAACAACTATCAAAGCTTGCTTGCCTATAAGTGACTACTGTTATGATACATCCATCAAGTATTAATAATAAATCAGTAGTTTAAATTAGTAACTCTGCAATTGGTCGGTAAAAAAAGTGTAGCTGCATGGCATGACTTTGTACTATGAACACGGGGTATATATCTGAATTTTCTGTAAACAAAATGCATCAACTATTGGATTAGCAAAGTAAGAAATTTAATAATAGAAAAAATAACGTAATTAAGTACCATATATTTTTGTAGTGTTATCTTTCTTTAAGATGGTGAATTAGAATAATTTGGTTGATTGATGTAATAACACATAATGAATTTCATAATCCTTAATGTTTTGTCTATCCTCTGAAATCATGAGTTGAAGGAACTTATTATTATAATGAATGGACTTCATAGAATTCTGGATAGTTGGTTGAAAACTCTCCATTTTCCGTGCGTCCCTCCTTATAAGGAACTCTCAGCAGGGAAATATTCTGATGAAACATACCCTTTGACAGAGTAATTCCCTTCTCCATTTAACAAATGCTTTCAAAAAAATTTAGTGGTTTTTTTAGGGGATCATTATTTGTGTACCTACTAATTTCACAGATGAAGATCCACATTTTCTTTTCTTCCTTCATTTCCTTGACTCGTTTATTAGTCAGGAATACATTCATTTACTATAATAAGGGATAGACAAATCAAGAATCAAACTATTGCCCAATTTCAATATACCCTAAAGACGAGGAATTAAAATACTGCAGGTTGATGTTGGAGATTTCTTGCGATTCAAATCCTGTGTGTTGTATACAGAACTACACAACCCAGATCAGCCACTAATCAGTGTTGAAGTTGTGGCTCATGTTACACGGCCAGAGCTGCGAACCAGTGAGGTAAGTTGGGTGAACTGTACTTACACATGAGCAATATAGGTCAGCTCATTCTCACGTCCAAGTGATTATAAAAGAATAACATAGATTTTCTGTGTGTTATTATAATTATTTTTTTGATTTCTTGGTGTCATTTTATTACTTGATATAGGTATCAAATACTTTTTACTTTACTTTCTCGGTTCGCCGTGAGGCAAAGGCAACGAAAGATGGAATTAAACTTCAAACGTGGTTCCACCAACAGAGGAAGAAGCTCGCCTCATATTGGAACGCATGGATGCTGACAGTATGCAATGATACAGAATGAAAGAAGGTATTAGCGAATTGTTCATAAAATCAAAGTGACAGCAATTATCTATGAAACTTTGATATGCCTAGTTTCTTACCAGGCTACCTCTAAAGATGATAAGTTAAAGGAAGTTCAAATTCAAAGATAGGATTTTTCAATGAATAAGTTATTCGATAAAAGGGAAACCAATCGAATACTAAATTAAAATATATGTGCCTGTTGGGGAAGAACAAGGGATCTCTTTATAAGTAGTTCTATGTATGATAAGTTTACCACACCTGTATTGAAGTGCACAAGATTGCCTTATGTTTGTGACATTTTCCATAAAACTGTGATAGATGTTGTTTTATTTTGCTAATAACACACCATTGGACTTTATAATAGATAAAGAATGCTTCTGTAACTTGTCTGTGGACTTGTTTTCAATAAGCTCAAAGCATGATCCTTGTTCTGTCATACACTGACATCTGTAACTACATAGTCCAGAGTCTATTTAGCTAATATATTTTTGTTATGTATTAACCAGTTTTAGTTCTCTTGCCTTTCAACTCACATACTCCTCTTGGTCCTATATATAATTTTTGGTTCTATTTATAAGTCACGCCATAAATTATTCATATGAATGTTTAATTTTACTTTTCGTTTATTATTGTATTCATTTTGTTCTCAATTTCTCACATGGGTATAATGTAAATTAAATAGAGATAAAATAGGAGAGTTGTTTTAAATTTTAAACAAGAGTCAATGAAGGTTAAAGTTTTTCTTGATTCCAGTGAAATATATTGGAAGTAACTTATAAATAAAACCGAATAAGTAAACAGACTAGCGTAGTCTACTTTAAAAGTAGTCGTTGTGATTGAAGCTTTGTGACTAGTTTGGATAAATATGGGTACTTGAACAGGTTGTGGAACTGTTTCCAAAGGTTGGTTTTAGTTTGGGAAAATTGTTACACTATAATTCTTAGCAGAACATGCTATTGGTGTGAGATTATGCATCTTACTACCTCCGGTCCTAATAGTCAACACTAGCTATTGACTTATTGTTTATTTGATGATGTAACCTTTCATGCATGTAAGTATTTTTGAATACTATGATTTAAACCAAAAATTAATAATGAAGTGAAATTAATTCATGTATATTACATTATTACATCCCTTATATTATTAAATTATGAGGGAGTGGTTAAAATTATCTGTATTCATAAAATAACATAACATGTAGTTAATTTAATAATAATAATATTATAGTTACTGAAATTTTATGAAAACAATTGAATTAAATGTATTTTTATTTTTTAAATAATAATTAAGATCAATTTCAAGGCCCAAAAAAGATCAAGTTAAAATTTGGAAGAAATACAAGGATTAAATGAGTAATCATCTCAAAGAAACTTCCAAGTATTCCGTGTACAAATGTATAAAAGATGGGAAATTAAATTAAGTCATATGGTTGTTATGTTTTAAAATATCAGTACGTGAATAAAGTAATACTCCAAGAATGCATAGAAATGATGTTTTAAACACATGTTTATCTCCAGGAAAAACACATGTTTACCCAAAAGTATAAAAGAAGAAAATAGAAGAAAGTATTTGCCTTCACTGACTTCACGTGACAAGAATAGGACGAGGGAAGAAATGGCTCTAATGTACAAATTCAGACCCATTCGAAGAAGACAAAGTTAATCGGCCAAGAGATTGTGTGCGTCTCATTTCAGTCCTTGCGTGTGTCTTCATAATAATAATAATATTATTAATTATTGATAATACTTCGTTTTATTAATAAGAGCGTAACTGAATTAGGTAGTTTAAGAAAGTAGTTAAAATTATTAAAAAATAATAAGTTTGTCTGAAATAAATTTATTTTTCCAAATATGTCTTTATTTATCATAGGGAAGTAAGAGAGAGAAAAATAAAGTAGTATAAATATCACTAACATTTTAATTAATATAATATATATAACTAATGAAAGGTAAGGGGGCGTAGAGAGAGAGAGAGAGACATTATTTGACCTTGTGTCACAATTTAAATGAAATTTCACTCTCCAGGTTTATGCAGAATGCAAACAAACGATGCCAAGAGAAAGGAACAACTCTGAACCTGTGAGGAGCAGGAATATATCTATATACGCGTCCAATTACTTGCTACGCTTTAATAATTTTATTTAATTTAAAAAATTAGTTGATAATCTTCAGACTATTTCATCTTTCCAAAAAGACTTTTAATTAAATACAACAAATTCTAACATAATCTTACTTCGCGTATCTTAATCAGTCTCTCTTTTTATACTTTCAAGTATTGGGTTTTGAGATTTGTAATTTTTCCTCCCAACATAAACGCTCTCCTAACTCAAACTCGAGATTTAGTAAATTTAACAGAGCTTTACACCACTATATTAACTTTGTGTTAGTCATATCTTAATAACTCTTCCCACATAATCACTCAACAATGTCATAAATTTTACAAAATAACATAATTAACAACATAAAAAAATTCTATGAATGGTAGTATGTCACGTGAGTTTATGGAAATTGTCTATTTCGATATTTATTACTCCCTCCCATTCTAATTATAAAGCCTATTTACCTTAATTTGGGAGATTAAGGATGAAAGTTAAATTAGTTAATTATAATTATTTTCCAAAAATACCCCAATTAAAATTGAAAATTATATCAGGGGGAACCACGTCACGTGCTTTGCAACTCGAGTCCACTGTTATCATTCTGCAAGAAAGAAGAAGCCTTCGGACAGCTCCAATAATGTTTGCAGAGCAGTGCAGGAGCGTAAATTATCTCTATCAACAGAATATCTATTTAATTGGGCATAACAAATGCAAGTTTATTTTTTTTTTTGAAAAAGATAATAAAATTAACGTTTTATTAGGTTATTTTAGGAGAAAACATTAATAACTTTAGACTGATAGATACAAAGAAAAAATGTTTTTAAAAGAATATTAAAATTATTTTATTTTAAAATAAAAATAAACTAGAATCTCTCATTTGATAGAATATAAGCATGTTGTTAAATTAATTATTGTAGAAGAAGTATTAGTAGGGGTGATATGAGAAAAATATGACAAAAATTGCTCAAAATTATTTTATAAGAAAAAAGTATAATTGAGGTGTATATAACATTAATGAGTTGCAAACATTATTTACTTTATAAAATATATATTTGTATTATTAAATTATTATTGTCTTTAATTATTATTGAGAAAGTACAAATAAGGGTATTATAGGAAAAATTGACAAAAGTTAAAACTTGCTCTTATAATTAGGACCAAAACCAATTTCAAAAAGTGCTTTCTTATAATTGTGACCGGAGAAAGTACTTGTTAACGTGTGATTCGTCGTATTAAGTATGCTAATATCATTTATACCTTGAATCAATTGGAAAACTGGAAAAAAAAATTTCAAAAATGAGAACAAACATAAACTAAGAATCAAGGACTACTTTAAATTTGGGTTAAGGGCATATTTATCCTAGAAGTTTTGTCTCAAGTAAAAAAAAAATATAGCAATTTTGTCCTGGCCTTTATACCAACTAATTTTAACCGTTAATTGACCAAATATGTTGAGCTGATAATCAACATATCATCCATGTTATTTTTGTTAAGTTACAAATTTGTGCTAAAAGTCTATGAGTCATCTATTTCATCTTTTTGCAGAGTTACATTTAAAACTTTTGCATCAAATTTGCACCTTAACAAAAATGATGTGGATGACAAGTAAACTGTCAACTCAGCAAATTTAGTCAATTAATGGTCAAAGTTAACTAGGATAACGATCAGGACAAAATTACTCCATTAAAATTGTCCCTCAATGAAAACTTCAACGGCAAAAATACCCATTAACCCTTTAAATTTTAGAACAAAAAAGTGGTATCATTTATAGATTAATAAAAATTATATATTATCAATATTCAAATAAAATGTTTAGCACAACAAAGTAGTTCTTCCCAAAGAAAATCTTCTACTTTATACATCATCATTATAACATACAGCTTCAATATTTTACATTAGGGTGAAGGTGCAAAAAACGCATACGTACTTTGCCTCGTGAGCGTCAACACCAAATACTTGTTTTGGGTGCAAAAATGCCTATGTTGTTACAATTTTAGAGCAAAAGTCACAGAAAACGTTAAGAGAAAGGATGTTGATTGTTAAGTTACAATCGTTGGCCTAAAATCACGGGTGGAAAAAAGACTTTTAAGACCGGACAAAATAGGTATGTAAGACCGGACTCGCGACCGGTCTTGTTCCAGGCGGTCTTTTAAGACCGGATGCGTGACCGGTCTTAAAAATACTTTTTAGACCGGACTTTTTAAATATGAGGTCTTAAAAGTAAGACTTTTTAGACCAGACTTTTTAAACATCCGGTCTTAAAAGTCATTTTTTTTATTTTTATTTTTTTAAAAAAAAAAAAAAAAAAAAAAAAAAAAAAAAAGACGAAAAGGCACACCCAGGATCAATTCATGATCTCAAACCAGAACTTAAGGGAACTTTCTTCTTATTACCACGACAAAAGCCATAATTTACAAACATTAATAATATAGACAAGGGAATTTATTGGATCTGATACTTTGTGTGTGTGAGATCAAATGGGCCGGTGTGAAAGAAATTGTGGCTGGAACTGATGAAAAACTAAAATGAAAGCATGAATTAAAGATTAACGAGGTACAAGGTGCATAATACAAAGAACTAAAGAGACTGGAAAATTAATTAAAGTGGAAGGCTGGTAGTTGCATCTACGTTGCGTCTATATAGATCTAAGCTTGCAACAACAACAACAAAAATTATCGAGACAGGACGAAAACATAGCAGTTCTTCGTACCGTGGCTCTAGATTCATATATAAGAGCTTGAATAATCAGGTCGAACCTGGAGAAGCAGAATAAAGTAGAATATTCAAGTCCTCCCACAAATAATTAATTGAATCAAAAATTGCTTAAAGTAGAATAAAATTAAGCTTGTAATATCTGAAGTAATGTTGAAGATGGAGTAGACAAAGAGACAAAAGAAGCAAAAATGAAATAAGTCTAACAAGACAAAGCAAAAATGGAAAACGTACAGAACTAAAACCAAAACAAGAGATAATGAGAGAAGAGGAGGGCAAGAGCAATTTTCACAGCTTCAGAAAATTTGTGAGCGATGTCTTGAGATGAGGTTAAAGAAAATGTGAGGCGAGATTTACTAGGTCGAAGAGAGATTTAGAGAGCAAAATTCAATTTTCCCGGCGTGGGAAAATAGAATATTCATCTTTTAGACTTTTTAGACCGGACTTTGTAAATATCCAGTCTTAAAAGTAGACTTTTTAGACCGGACTTTTTAAACATCCGGTCTTAAAAGTACTTTATTTTTATATTTACAAAATTGTCACCGTTCATACTTTTTGGACCGGACTTTTAAAATATGAGGTCTTAAAAAGTAAGATTTTTAAGACCTCATATTTTAAAAGTCCGGTCTAAAAAGTTCTTTATATATTTACTAATCGCCACCAAGACTTTTAAGACCTCATATTTTAAAAGTCCGGTCTAAAAAGTTAGCAGATCATGATTTTTTGAATTTCGTAATTAAATTCGATTGTAATCATCTGAATTAAGTTGTTAGAGAGATTTTAGGAATTAAGTTAGCAAATCATGATTTTTTGAATTTCCTAATTAAATTCCTGATTGTAATAATCTTAATTAAGTTGTTAGAGAGATTTTAGGAATTAAGTTAGCAGATCATGATTTTTTGAATTTCGTAATTATATTCCTAATTGTAATCCCTAGATTATAGGAACTGCCTAGGTCAGAAGATTATTTACTTATTAGCATCTGTATATAATTCCAATTAAGCGAAGGAATAAATCATCGCATTCTCGGACTCATCTCTGATCGGCGTCATCTCACAATATTTACGAAATTGCCACCGGTCATACTTTTAAGACCGGATATTTCATAGTCCGGTCTTAAAAGTGTTCTATATATTTACGAAATTGCCACCGGTCATACTTTTAAGACCGGATCTTTTATAATCCGGTCTTAAAAGTGTTCTATATATTTACGAAAGTATCACCGGTCATATTTTTAAGACCGGATGCTTTATAATACGGTCCAAAAAGTTCTTTATATTTACGAAACTGCCACCAGTCATACTTTTAAGACCTGATTCTCTATAATCCGATCTAAATGAGGCGGTCTTAAAGCTCTTTTTTGCACTAGTGAATGCTGCTGTGTATGGTGAATTGGAGTGAGAAGAAATCATGTGGAAAAAAGGACATTAAACAATGTAAGCCTCGGTTTCAATTCCATTGGATTCTATCAGGTTCCTTTGACAGGCTATAAACAACGTGAATTCAGCTCCACAGTTCAGCGTCATCCATGGTCTTTTCCTTTGCTACTTCCATGATGCTTTATGAAACAAGGGGAGTTGAAGACTGTGCCTGAATAAATTTCGTCACTTATGACATGAACCTTCTTTTGCTCATGGAATATAGAAAAGCGCTTTTTATATATTCAAGAATGATGCGTGAAAAGCGCCCATCATTAGCAAAAGAAGATTCATGTCATAAGTGACGAAATTTATTCAGGCACAGTCTTTGACTCGCCCTGTTTCATAAGCATCATCGAAGATTGTGGCGCCTACCTATAATCCAGTTTTCATTCTATATTTGTTGGTTTCGTATCTCCAGATTTCCTTATCCTTTTTCGGTGTTTCTTGACTCAAATTCGTGTTTCGGAAAGCCATCTTTCACCTCGTTTTGGAAGCACTCAATTCCGAGGTCTGTAGCGTTAGATACGTCTGTTCGTATCAGGACGTGTTGGAGGCTGAATTTTCGGCACGAAATTACTTTCCTAGTTGATCCAATCATCGTTAGATATTGTATTGAATTTTCGCCGCTTTGAGTCGGCGTTTATAAGTAATTTATAAATTACTCGTTCTTTTTGATTGAGCACTTTAACATGCTAACCATTTGTTTTGACCGGGTTAGGGTCTTTAGTAGTGCAGATCTGCGTTTTCTTCTAGACTTGCAATCTAGGGATGGTTGGTAGGGTTTTCTTGATATATTCGCATGGGATGTTTATCTTAACGCACTACCGAGTTCCGGCTCCCTTGTCTGGGTTCATTCACCAAGATAAGGGCAAAATGTCACATGTTTGAGCTGAGGTGTCCGAAAACAAAGCCAAACATTTTGACCTGATCAGGGTCGGCATGACAATTCATCTTCTGTATCAAGGAGCGAGCGTTGACGCGTCAATTTTGTGAAGACCTTTACAGGCGACTTCACATTGCTCGTAACCTAGGCACATCGGCCCTAGTGTCATCCATCTAGATGTGTTAATTGAGACTGGGTTCGTGGACCGCGGTGTAACCGGGTTCGTGGACCTCGGTGTAACAACTTAAGTTATAAACAGCACGCACTTGAAGTGAGAACTCCACTACGGATTCCTTTTTTAAGAAAAAGAAGTAGTATCTAACACCTTCCGTCGTCATTTTCTAGGGTTCTTGTTATAGCTGGACTACTTCTTTTTCCCCTATTCCCTTCCGTCGTCATTTTCTAGGGTTACGATCTATGGCGGCCGCAGATGTTAGATACACGCCCCGTGTCTCGAGGCTCGCAAGGGATACCGACAGGGAAGCCCTCCAGAAAGCCTTTGCTTCATCCTTCGAGATCACCGATTCGAAGGTGCGTTTGTGGATAGGCTTGAATTGGCAATGAATCCCATCTGATCTGTGTTCTCTATGCTTTATCTGACATGACTCCCTGGCTTCTGATGGAGGTTCTTATCCATCGTGGGATCAGATCCGTAACATTCTCGTCTGAGAATGCCATGAGAGATGCTATGGAGGGGACGAATCCTGACGGCTGTAATATTACCGTGAGCAAGCACTCGGGCGGCCCCAACGGCGGATCTGGCGACCACGGCGGTGGTTCCGGCGTATCCGTCCGCCTCTTTTGCCTTGGCAGCCTCATCGTGGGACTCAGCCTCATCAGCGGCGGCCTTGGCCTTGGCCTTGGATTTGGTGGCCGCAGCTTTGCCCTCGGCGTTCGCGAAGGCGGCCTCAGTGTCTCTGTCCGCCGCGGCAAAACAAAAAGAGAGTAGGATTTTTAAGTTCATAGTTTGTACAAAAAAATCATAAATAAGAAAAAACTTACTTTCTTTGGGATTTGACACTCAAAATTTCAAAGCAGTTCTTCTAGGTGGTTTAAATACAAATCAGTTTCATAATCATAACACAGCGCAGGCCCTGTATGAGTTATTATTTACATATTATAAGAAGAACATTTTTTTCCCATTATATTCATCAAGAAAATTATCCTACGGATTTAATTTATCTAGTCAATCTATATCAATCAATTAAAATTAGAATTATTGTGCCTAGATTGCTGGCTACTGTTGTTTTTGTTTGGGGTAGTTTCTGAATTATGATAAAATTATATATGATTTCTCTTATGTTATAGATACCATATGAATTATTATTTTAATATGACACCAAGCTCGAAAGTAAAATTACTATTGGAAGATGTGATATTTGAAACCCATAGAGATATATTGGCATTTGTGAAATCAGTAGATACATCGGAGGAGTTTTGTTGAGAGAACCAGACGAAGAATAGGCTATGTTTGTTCGCGTGATTCGAGTATACTTGTTTTTTTTTTTTTTTGGGGTCAAATTTCTGAGTATACTTCTTAATATCACAACATTTAACATGTTTACTCAATGATGTATTTTCTTATATTCATATTCATAGTAGATAATGAATGCAAATTTCAGGAACAGTGGAGTGGAGTGCACTTTGTTTGACTATTGTGCTTTAGATGCCTATATGGCTTACTTGCAAAATCATGGAACAGTCGGGTCTTCGAAATTCAGTTCGTTGAAGGCGGGAAATCCGGAAACGCGATCAGGAGTGCAGGCGTTGGAGAAGAACCCACAATCAGTAAGCATGGAAGCAAAAAGAATCAAAGCAAATGGAGTGGATCACGGTAGAACCGGTACCATCAACATATCTCATCTAGACCGTTCAGATGAGATTTGGACGGTCTGGATTTGATATTTTTCAAAATATACTTTTTAAATGAAAAAACTAGTTTTTGAAAAAACATTAGTTGAGATATTATTTTTATTTTAGATTCTCTATCCATTAAAATAATTTTTTAATAAAAATAAAAATATCAAATCTGGACCGTCCAGATGAGATGAGTTGGGGGTGCCTATCTAAAGAATAGGCACCAAATTCGGTTCCGGATCACGGTCGGATCGAAAGGGAAAAAAGCTGAGAGAGTGAAGCATTTCGGGAGTACTGGTAGTTACAATTTGAATGGGAGTTTTTTCTTCTTCTTTTTTGATAGGGGACCAAACAGTCCCAGGCAGGTCGAACCCTGGAACTGGCACACGGCCAGACATTGGCACAAGGCCAACTAACGTGCCACTGCGCTACCGAGGCGCCGGCTTGAATGGGAGTTTTAAACACCATCATAAAGACAAGGTGATCAGTGGAGCCCATGCGGAGTCAACCTCTAATACCTTTATTCCTCTTCAAGCAAGTATGCAAGTCAATGAGGATTTATTGAATGAAAATAAAAATACCATCATAAAGCCAAGGTGATCAGTGGGGCCCACGCGGAGTAAAGCGCACTGTTCTTGGAGGAAAATATTCAACCACCGATATTTTTTGGCAGACGGATAAGTCTCCAGGTTTGTTTCCTTGTTCTCCCTCATTCAGGACCTAGATTTGCTGTCAATTTTTCTTGATCCACTTTCCATCCTGATGATTTGGCTTTTTGTTCTGAGACACTTGAAGGGGGTATCTAATGATTGCAGTGGGCATTATTGTTACACTGATTTCATATAAGTTTAGAGGGTCAACCTTGTAACCAAGAGGTCATAAGTTCAAATCCTGGAAATAACCTTCCCACTTCTTGGGTAAGACTGTATTCATTCACCTGGTGGGAGCCTTGTGCGTTTGACTGCTCTTTTTTCTTTTGGTTATTCATCCAAGTTCAAACAATATTTCCTTTTGTGAACACTTAGGAAATTGATTTGTTAACTTGGTTCAATATTACCATTTCTCTGAAACGTTTCATCATCCTGAGTTGAGATTGTTTTATTTGCTTTTTTTTTTATGGCAATAAATTTGAGGGAAAATGGCACTGACACTTGATTCTCACTTGATTCTTCCATGAGCTGGATTTAGGCATGGAAATAGGTAGCCAGTCGGTCAAAAAAGTTTAGCTAAATAGCTGGCGCTTGAATAATGGGGTTAAAAGGCGCATTTTTAAATGCAGTTTTAACTTTCTAGTCCTAATTATAAGACCTTAACTTTTTTAGAGAGATTAAGGAAACTAAATAAGTTACTTAATCATCTTCATTTGTTATGTATCTTTAGATTATATATTAGTTTACTAGTCAAACTAATTAGTTTGAAGAAAAAATAAAAATATTCTAAAGTAATTTAATTAGCTTCCTTAATATCTCCAAAAAAGTCAAATAGGTTTTATAATTAAGCACAGGAAAGGAGTAGTTGGTATATTCCATCCAAAAAAAAAAAAAAAAAAAAAATCAGATTTTACCTCGCAAGGAAATCGGACTACCTAGCGAGGTACTTTTAATTTTTTAAAAAAATGCAATTTTATCTCGCAAAGGTACGTAGACTACCTCGCGAGTTACATTTTTTTTTTGAATTATTTTTTATAATAAAAAAAATGCAATTTTGCCTCGCGAGGAAGTCCGACTACCTTGCCAGGTACTTTTAAAAATTCAAAAAAAGTATATATAAAAAAAAAATTACCTCGTGAGGTAGTTTTAAAAAAAAAACTTATTCAAAAAAAGTAAAATATAAATAAAAAATTGATAAAAAAAAGAAAATAAAAATAAAATAAAAATAAAAATACAATTTTACCTCGAAGGTAGGTAGGGGATTCTTTTAATAATAATAAAAAAAAATGATCCTAAAAAATGAAAAATAAAACTTTACCTCGCGAGGTAGTTTTTAAAAAAAAATTGAAAAAATAGAACATACAAAAACGAAAAAAAGACAAAAAAAATAAAAAAAAATTATTAAAAAATCCAATTTTACCTCATGAGTTAGTCGGACTACCTCGCGAGGTTCTCATAATAAAAAAAAAAATCCAAAAAAATAAAAAATGCAACATTACCTTGCAAGGTAGTCTGAGTATCTAACGAGGTAGTTTTTTAAACAAAGTTTGAAAACATTAAACTTAAATTAAAAAAAACTCAGATTTTACCTCACCAGGTGGTCTGACTACCATGCAAGGTACCTTTAATAAAAAAAGTAAAAAAACAAATGCAATTTTATCTTTTGAGGTACGCAACTACCTCGCGAGTTCATTTTATTTATTTTTTTGAATTATTTTTTGTAATAAAAAAATTCAAAAAGAATGCAATTTTACCTTGTGTGGTATTCCCATGGTAGTGAAAACGTAGATTTTACCTGAAAATGGAAGGAGAATGAAAAATCATAAAACGTAAAAAAACTTAAAAGCGTTTGGAAAATTAGTAAAATCATTTTAATGAAAAAAAAATCGTAAAAACATAAAATCGCAGTGATAAATCGAGTTTTTAACTACCATGGGTATTCCAACTTCCTCGCGAGGTACATTGAATAAAAAAATTAAAAAAAAGTAAGAGAAAACAAATCCAATAAAAAAACACACTTTACCTCCCGAGGTAGTTTTAAAAAAACTAATTCCAAAAAAAGAGCAAAAGAAAAATCAGAAAAAAAAAAAAAAAAAAAAAAACTCAATAAAAAAGAGAGAATATAAGTAAAAAAATATAAAAAATGAAATTTTACCTCGCAAGGTCGAAGGTTTTTTTAATAAAAAAATCAAAAACAAATGAAAACAAATCCAAAAAGAATAAAAAATGCAACTTTACCTGGCGAGGCAGTTTTAAAAAAATAATTTAAAAAAAAAATCGAAACAAAAAAAACAAAATATATATATATATATATATATATATATATATATATATATATATATATATATATATATAAATTGCAATTAAAAAAGGTAATCACAGATTCCCTGCTTTAAGGAGTAATGAACCGAAATTGCAGCCAGAACCTCTTCCAGAGTTGCAAAGCTGAACAAGCTGCCTCTTGCACACGCTTATTATCATCCAAAATTCTTCGAAGAAGACCCATAAGAACATTTTCAAACTGCTCATAGCCTTTCTGATGTCCAATACCCTGACACATGCCAAATATAATACATTCAACTAACAAATTCTTTTAGAGCCAGATAAATCTCAAACACCAAACTCTTCCATAGTGGTCCAATTATCAGCTATAGAACTTCCATTAATCTGGTACAGTTTTCATAATAACAAAAAGGAATGATTGGATATTAAGATATAAGTATTAGTATATAGATTTTATCTGTAAGAATTAGTAACTATCTAATTATAATTATTACAAGTAAATACAGATTGGAAAATATTGGCATCTTTTAATTATTTACTCATACGGATTGCTTTATTGATTCAGATTTAGTTTTGCTGTTTTGCCTAATGAGGGAACACTTGATCACCATGTACTTTGATTTCATAGGTTACCATTTGGGAAATAAAATTACTATCAAGTCATTCAAGTATTGTGTTCTCCCTCCCTAATTTTCTCCTACCTCTCAGCCAAGAAGACTTTGCAGGTGCTATTAATTTTATATGAATCAACATATATTCAATAATACCAAGGTGGCAAGGTCCATAAGGAGATATATCCTTCAAAGTATACACTTGCAAGCGATGGAATAAAACTGCATGCATACCTGAACAATAAACTCGCTAAAACGAGAGTGTCCAGCATGAAATGCTTCGTATCAGGGGAAATTTATCATCAAGAAGAGGGATGAGAAATGTCACAATCAACAAATGCAGAATCACTAATGATTTAATGTTATGAATTAGACAATAAACAACTGGTGGTAACCATAAAGATAGTGAAGGAAAAACGAAAAAAAATCGACCATGTGAACATTAAAAAAAATAAAAATAAAGCAGATGACAGGAAAGCCACTAATAAAATTGTGATTGGAAGTTTTCAAACAAACACTTTGCTTACAACATACATTTACTACATTCAAATCAATTTAAGCTTTGTCCTTAATCAAACATTTTGCTTAAGAATTAAGGTCATCAGAATCAATTAACTCAGAATACCTCTGACAAATGAGGATATAGACCATTAATGCAACCTTCACCTATGGCCCCAAGAGCCAAGACGGCCGCTTCCCTTTCTTTCCAGGCATCATCACCAGTGGTTGACAACTTGGTCTGCACATAATCTTAGAAATTAAGACATCCTAGACATATCTCACTGAAAAAATTGAATCATGGCATAGTTTGTATCTAGAAGCAACTCGTTGAAAGGCTCAGAAGAAGTTAACGTGTGCACTCTTAACATAGGGGAGGACCAGTTCACCAGGAACTCATCCCCTGGGCAATATGATAGTTCAAACCTTGTACTCATAAATGACCATGAGTAGTTCAATTACCTGAACAATAGGCATCAATGTTGGAAGGATTTCATCCCCAAATACATTTGAGAGAATATCTAGAGCAGCTGCACTGCATTTCTGTAAATTCCATGTTTTGAAAACATCATCATCCTAAAAAATTAGACATAAAAAAAAAAAAAAATTATGTCATGTAATCAATTTCCTATGATCATGTTATGTAAGCTCTATTCAGCAGAATCAAATACAGAAGTAACTTGAATAACCAATCACGAGAGCAAATATTTGACGACATACATCATCTGATCCATGGAGTCTTGATACATGAAATCGAGGTTTAAGATCCTGCGTTGCAAAACATCAATTATTGAAGTTATTAAATCGATAATCTGAAACCAAGAATAACTGAACCCAAAGAAAAATTTCAAACCTGATCTCGATCAGGTAGGGAACCATCTTCCTGCAAGAAATTATGCAAAAAGGAATAAATACATGTCAAATAGAATAACAATGTTTGATTGAAGTAATCTATTAAGAAAAACTAACTTATCGAAGAGAAAACCTCAGCTTCAGCAATTGATTCATCATCATCTGCATAAACCATGTTTGACAACAATACCTACAAATATACAACAGCCACCATCTCTCAACTTATCTAAAAGAAAGCAAGTTTAACCAGAATTACAGGAATAAGACGAGGCAAAAACTCCCTCAAGTTTTCTGGAGGTAGTTGAGCATCACAATAAGCAGACCTGCAAGCATAATTACAATTTTTTTATTTACAAAGATTATTGTTGTGATGCAAAAAGCTCCTAGCGGGCAAGAAAAAGTAGAAGAATCTCAGCACTGCCTTAAATTTAAAATACACAACCCTGGCATTTGCATAAACTTGATTATCATAGAAACAGGAAAGTTGGCCAACACAATGTCAGAATAAGTGGGCCAAGTTAGGGGAACCTCATTCCTTATTGCACTACAATCTCAGACATAAGTTTCAGATTAAAGTATCTGCAGTTGGACATGTTGGAAAAATTCTCTGCCTGGTTATAACAGCAAACCTGGGAACAAAAGTGATTTGAAATAAGAACAGCCTAAGGATGATATTTAAAGAAGAGGTCCAACTCAGGGACCAGGTTTTTAATATTTCTGTACTGGTAGCATATAAAGTATATTCCACTTTGGAGAAAAAAGTCCTGCCCACACCCCCACCCCAGTCCCACAAAAATAACTGCAAATTAATTGAACAAAAAGTCCCTGGTGTTCTCACTATTCTCTCCTAAAATAGTACCAAAATTCACAGGCTTCAAGAGAAACTTCATCATCTCTGTCCTTGTTGACTTGTAGCATGTATTCAATTACATTCGTCAGATGTGGCTGCAATGTAGTTAACAATTGAATCAGAGAAGCAAATTAGAAACCAAAGAAAAACAAATAGACAGATTCTGAGATAAAGAGTAGCACAACAGAAAGATAACCAGGATTCAGCAATTTAATGGGCTACAACCAATTTTCGAATTGAAAAACCTGTACAAGATTCCCACCTCTAAGAAAGATGGGCAGACTTCAATTAGCTGAACGAATGCTGCACAAACCTAGTCATCAGTGAAAACCAGAAGGACGGATTCAATATTTGATCATAATCTCTTAACAGCTCACACACAAAAATGCAGTTTCCCAATAACAGGCAGTGAGGACTCTAGAAGACTAATAGAGGACCAGATTGCCAACTAACAAGCTCTCCAAAATCAAAAGAACAAAAAACAAAAAATGTCAAGAGTCTAATCTTTTTAAAAGACAATACTCTTAAAAATAACATCAAAAATCGAGGAAACACGGATGTGAGGCCAAGGGGGAAGGCCTTAACCTCAAGGATCAGCAATTCAAACGAGTAAAAATTACATTAATCAGAAAAATGGCAATAATACTATACTTAAAATAAGTCTCTTTTGATGCTATATGATATACTTGAGCAATAATAAGACAACAAATGCTTACCAATTTTCGCACTTCCACAGCAGGGTCGTTTGCAAGAATAAACAAGCCCTGAAGGTATTGATCCATCGATGCATACAATGCCTACCAAAGAGCAGCTTAGATCATCACTAACAATTCCAAATAATAATATCGCAACCTGAGAACCGAGGTAATAGATTCTCAGCATATACTTACAGAAGGCATCAACACGACGTACTGATTTACAGAACCCAATGAAAGCTTTCTTAATGAAGAATGAGGTGACTGGAAAAACTGAAACAAAATAGAAATAAGCACATCAAGAAATAGTTGGAGGATACATTTCAAAAAAGGAGGTACATGATAACAATATCAAAAGAAAATATGCATATTACCCGAAATAATCTGGGCAGAAATATGTTAATAGGCCGTTCTGCTAACCCAGGAATGTCTGAATCAAGAACTTGGGGAATATCCTCACAGATCTGAGGGGCATAGTAATAATGTCAGCGTTTTAGAAAGGTATTGTTATATAACACTGTGAAAGTGTGAGAGTACCAGTTACTGAGTTAGAACATCTTCACCCAGTTAAGAATACAGCGCATAGAAACCAAATCGGAAGTCTTAGCTTGTAATCTCAGCCTCTTTATAGGATAAAATAGGAAACTACAATAATAATCCTAGAAGCCAAGCACAGACTTGGAGATTTTGGCAGATGGTAAGAGCCATTCCTATTTCAAAATCTTATTAAGGCATATTTTTTTAGGGTTTGGTAAACACAAAAAAGAAAGAAAGAGGGGCAAACAAAAAAGCCATTCACAAGGGACCATAGTTACACATAGTCACATACTATGGTGTCTTTCAAGCAAATCTTACCTAAGGCATTATAGTGTTTTAGTACCTTAAGGGCACCATGTTCCTCACACTATTCAGATTTTTGGTAAAATTTGAACATGCAGCATTGCTATAAGTAAATAACAAGGGAACATAGTCACACAAACTATGGTGTCTTTCAAGAAAATCTTACCTAAGGCATTATAGTGTTTTAGTATCTTAAAGGCACAATCTTCCTTACACTATTCAGATTTTTGGTAAACTTTGAACATGCTGCATCGTTTTAAGTAAATAAAGTTTAAAGCTTTTGGCAGGAGTAAAAAGGACAGTGATTTATGAAAATGTGCTTCCATTCTTAGGTGTTCGAAGAGCAAAACTTATATTTTGAAGCAAAAACTTTTACCCTCAAACTTGCTTTGTCGCAGAATTCTTTCTAAGGTTTTGCTTTGATGCTTAGTTTATGGTTTCTGAGAAAACCCTCTGGTATTTTTTAGATTAATCAAGCAAGATGTCCAGTAGTCACAAACCAGTATATGGATCTAGGAAAATTTAAAGAATTCAATAGAAAGAAAAACAGCAAAATAGCAGTCACTATCGCATGAAATAGAAATGGATCCCTCCAACAGCCTTTTTCACTCTTCCAACACAACCACTTAAATTTCTCAT
The DNA here is from genome assembly GCA_019022615.1 of Acacia melanoxylon. Taxonomy (NCBI): domain Eukaryota; kingdom Viridiplantae; phylum Streptophyta; class Magnoliopsida; order Fabales; family Fabaceae; genus Acacia; species Acacia melanoxylon. Next base: position 19,939 of record JAFJYJ010000114.1, read on the forward strand.
CTCATGGTTACTAGACCTTAATTTCTTTCCTCTCCCCTTGGCACATGGATCCCTTTTGGCTTTTCTAGAATAAACCAATGTATCAGGTGCTGGATTATAACTCTCAGGCCCAAATTTTTCACTTTGTAATGGATATGTGGTTTTCAAATGCTACATTACACCCTGACTAATCCAAGTCTTGTTTCTTTATCGCATTGTTTCTTCAACTATAGATCTTAGTGGCAGTAGAGATAGTAGGCCCATCACTTCCCTATAAGTTTATATCTTTTGTAAACATACAGATGATCAGAAAAGAACTTCTACATAAATGCGGTGATTGTTTATTTGTTTTGACTTTATAATTTTTTTCCATCGACAAGGAAGATATTTTCTTCCCGTTTCCTTGTTTCTCCTCTTTTATTCAAAAACCAATATGTAAGTTCCCTTCCCTGCGTAGAACTCCAAAGAGAAACCCAGTAGCTCCAAAAAAAAATTGTCAACGCCAAGTAATGGTGTCAAACAGAAAGAATGTACTGATTAAAACCATAAATTCCACAGAATAGATCTACTACAGGGGAAGCCTTCTAACATAAGAACAGAATCCAACGTCCTATATATATACACACACACACACACACATAGCCAAAAGCAAAACATACCTTAGATAGAGCATCCATAGCACCTTCCATGCGATTCAGATCATTACTGTCCAAGAAATTTACAAGAGTTTGCAACAACTCAGGCCACCCCAGAACTCCTCCTAGTTGAACAACAACACTAATAATAGTTCCCACTGTAGACCGGATGTGCCTGTCTGGTGCTCCAAGACAAGGTAGCAACTCTGATTTCACATATTGCTGGTATGTAGGAAGCATAGATTTATACGTGGTTTTTAGGTTACTCTTCAGAAATAAGCCTGCAGCCTGCCGAATCTCGACTGACTTTCCCTGTTCAAAGCCAAATTTTCAGAGCAGCATAATTATTAACCCAAAGTCAAGAGCTCCATCAGCAGGTAGATCCCAGATACATGCACTGGTACACAATGTATCTATAAAAATTTAATGACCAAGATCAAACTCTACATGTCCAAATGAAAATAGTCAATAAATATATGAAAGAAATGACATGGAGATTATACATTTGAATAATTTAATACATTTGAGAAACACTCATCTATTTGAAAGTGATATCTGGAACAAGTTGGAAATGTGAAATGAGGAAATTGACTAATGCCGCAGGCAAAAATAATGAGTATCCGTTTCATGAAAGAAGAATGTATCCCAATGGATCCAGAACTACAAAAGAGACGCATGCTTGTTATTGAAACAACTACTGAATCTACTACACGAGGGGTATAGTGGCAATTGGTGATTACCTCAGCACGTGCAAGTATAAAAGAGAGATAATTGTTGAAATCAGGCAACTGAGAGTAGTGCTGTAGTTGCTGCCAAATCTGAGACTTGTCAGCAGATGAAGGAGAAATCTGCTGCTCCAACAATCCACAGATCTCCTTGAAGCCTTCTTCTTGGGGCTTCCACGCAGCAGTCGCCGCCATGTTTAGCGGATTCCGACAATGAAAGACTCGAAATTCCGCTGAATTTAAGGGTTTGTTTGGATTGAGGAGAGGGAGTGGGAGGGGATAAAAAAATTTTAAGCATTGACAACTTTATCTTTATGTTATAAGAGGAATTTTAATGTTACTTTTAGATTCAGGAGGAGCGGGAAATTATCTTATAACTTTACTTATGTTATAAGTGATTTTTTCTAAATTTTATTAAATATATAATAACGTTTAGTTATAAATAATGAAAATTAACATAACTAACATCTACAACAGTGTGTGTATCACTTAGGTTAGTTATGAATTCTATTTATTGTTGATGGTGAGAGTAGTCCTATAGCAGTAGTACTGCATAATACTATCATTAATAGAATAAGCACTGTAAAATTAGGGAAAGTGTGGTTCAATATGAGATTAATATGAAAACAGTTTTACCATTAAAAAGGAGTAAGAATAATATCAGATAGAATAGTGACAAAAGAGAGGCGCATAAATGAGCAGAGGTAATTAGGGTCCTCTGGCTACAATGCTTTATATAGGTGAATAAGAATAACAACCTATTGGTACAAAGCAATCCTAGCCTTACATGTGGCATATACATTTAGTATATCTACAAGTGATACATATGACCTAAATACAAGAGAACAATTAATCATTAGTCTTAACATTCCCCCTCAAACGAGAGGGTGTGGCACACACACCAAGTCTGTTTCTAAAATAAGAAAACTGAGAGTGAGATAAAGCTTTAGTGAGACAATTAGCTATTTGATGAGAAGAAGGCACATAACGAACTTTGATGGATCCAGATAAAACTTGATCTCTGATAAAATGAACATCTATCTCAATATGTTTGCTCCTAGCATGGTGAACCGGATTAGAAACAAGAGCTTGAGCACTTAAATTATCACACAATATAACTGAAGGTTGTTTAACATAAAGACCAAGTTTTTCCATTAGGGAGCATAACAATTTAAGTTTAGTTGCCCCATCTGATAGAGAACGATACTCGGATTCTGAGCTTGACCTGGAAACTACTTTTTGCTTCTTGGAACACCAAGATACTAGTGTTCCACCTAGGTATGCACAATATCCACCTATAGATTTTCGATCATCAATATTCGTAGCCCAATCAGCATCTGTGAAAGCCATCAAACAAAGAGACTTAACTGGTTTAATATGTAAACCATAATGAAAAGTGTTAGATATGATTAGTTTTGATGATGTCTTATATAGATGTCATTATTAAAAGCAAAAAGATTGAGTAATATATTTATCTCCTACATTGACTAACTACTAAGTTTAATGTAGATTAGTCCAACTTGAATCATGAAGAATAATCAAGAAGAAGAGAAGAGACTAAAGAATGAAGAACTTGCACAATATAATGGGAATATCAACACTCAAGTTCTTGTGATCTTTGAAACCTCTATGATCAAGCGAGAAGTTGGAATAGCTTAATTGGAGTCAAATTAAGCTATTTGAAGCATTAGCATGAATAGTATTGTATATGTGAATAGTACACCGTATACATGAATAGTGCCATACACAAAGTCTCGATGATCAAAACGGAAGTTGGAAAGTCTTAATTCAGTGCTAAATTAAGCAATTTGGAGCATCATCACGAAGAGCGATTTTTGAGCTACAAGACCGTATATATGAATAGTGACGCATGTACGAACAATGATGTACGTATATATGAACAGTGACATACGGATCCATATATGTTGCTGCATTGATTTGTTTGCCTGGACGTTGCCTCAAGTCATTTCCTCGGAAAATCCCCTTCAATGGCAAAATCGTAATTATGCTGAAATTCAGTTGTAATGGCAAAGTCGTAATTATGCTTCTGATGGCACAACCGTAAATATGCTGAACTTCAATTCAGACCGAGACGAGACATACGCACTCTGTTCAGCTCTGTTCTGCGTTTTTCATGGGCGACGTTCGGTGTTTCGATGATATCTCTCAAACTAGACGTCGGATTGAGGTGAAACCAATTTTGGATGAAAGTAGACTTCCAATACGTCATTTTGACATAAAACCCAAGTCCAAAGGAGGTCAGATGAAGGAGCTATGAATTGTTGAAGTTGATAGTTCAATTCACGTCACACAGCAGAGCAAGCTTCGGTATTTTGGGTGTATCTCACAAAATACAAATCCAATTGAGCTGAAACCGGTGGCATATGAAACTAGACTCAACATTCGGTGTTCCCAAATTTCGAACACTCAAAACGGAGATCAGACCAGGGAGATATTAATTTCGAAAGTTGACACGTATGATTCTGGAATCAACTCAGCATAGCTTCGGTTTTCTGTCTATATCTCACAGTATACACGACCAAATAACGTGAAACCAATTCCATATGAATCTAGACTCAACAAGTGTTTTACAGAATTTGGAAGCAACCAAAAAGAGCTTGAAACGAAGGAGATATACATTTCGAAAGTTAATGGTTGCTGAAACTCTGTTTTCTGGACAGTCTTCATTCAGATGATGATAATGATCAAAATACAAGATGTTTTGAGTTGATTCTTCTTTCATGGGAAAGAAGACATCAATAGCTTTCCAGGGAAATTTAATTTACTAATTTTGGAGCTAAATTCAAAGAGATATAGCCTCTGGAAGTTGACACATGTTCTGAAACGTTGATATCTCAAAAAGCATGAAAATCACCGTGTCCGGAAATACTGTTGCTTATGGAAAACGTCCAGATGAACACCAAAACCACTTATACTACTTCTTAACATTATTTATATCATTGGTGTATAAGTTTCAGGTGATTAACGTTTGAATTAAGATCAAGACCGATGGAAGCAAAAATCTGTCAGAAGCAAACACACAGTAACATCGAAGTTGAACCATTTGCTGAAGCAAGAAGACAACGGTCATTTGATGAAAACAAGAATGAAGGAATTCAACCAAGCATTTGATGAAATGAGAAAAATGAAGGAACGTGTGTTTTCACCAACGGGCCGAATGCTCACAATGTTCAAAACATTTCAGCGGACGAATGCACAACCAATGCTACAACGGTAATACACAGTTAAAGCTTCAATGGACCGAAACTCAACGGCAATATACTCAAACGGTCAAATGATTTACAACGGTAATATTTTTCAAATGGACCGAAGCGCAACGTACGAGAATGCTTCAACGGATCGGTCACTATTCACGATGGTCACTATTCACAACGTTCAAAATCCAACGGACATATGCTTCCAACGTACATGCTTATAAATTGAGAAGCATTCAAGGCAGAGGAGACAACGAACGATCAACGAAACAATTTCCTTCTCAGTCAAAATGCCTTCTGATGTTTATCTCATTTTCTCTCTATTTTCTTAGTGATCATATAATTTATTAGAGAGTGAGATTATTTGTAATGCACTTCAGTGTTCATCTTATCACTTCTGAGAGAGAAGATTATTTGTAATCATTCATTACAAAGGTTGTATCCTTACGGTGTGTAAGGGGGAGTATCTCGGTAAGAGATTTGTAAAATCTTTGCTCAAGTGCCCGACTAAACTTGTGGGATTGTAGTGGTTCTCAAGTACCCGATTAAAGCTTGAGGGAGATAGTGGATTGAAATCTCGGGAGGAGCGGGATTTGGACGTAGGTCATCGTGGATTGGGCCGAACCGGGATAAATCACGGTTTGCATATTCTCTTCCTTAAACTCTTATATTTCAAAGTAAATATTATTTTAATATTTATTTGAATATCTGAATGTTGATTTATGAATAGTTGTTTTCATACTCATTACCTTCATTAAGAGTTGAAAAGATTTTCAAAGTTTCTAAATTTTTATCTTACACCCAATTCACCCCCCCTCTTGGGTGACAGCCAGTTCTAACATTTGGTATCAGAGCGGGGCTCTTGTTTAAAGGACTTAACCGTCTCAAGAGTTACAATGGCTAATTTTGGGTGTTGCTTTCTTTACGAAGGTTTCGATTATCTTTTGTTCCACCGTTTTTCAAAGATATTGATTTTTGGTTTTGGAAAGCTAGAATGACTAGTTTTATCAAAGCAAGCGATTTTCATATGTGGAATGTTTTTACAAATGTTTTTGATTTCAAACCAAGAAAAGATTGGACGAGGAAAAGGAAAAGAAAATTTTTCGTTAAACATTAGAGCAATGAAAATTTTATACGGTGCATTGACGAGAAAATGATTATGAGAAAATCAAGTTTTGCTCTAGTGCTAAAAATATTTGGGATACTCTTGATTCTATTTATGCTTCTAACAATTGTGTTGAAGTTGAAAGTGTTGAATGATTCATCGAAATTTCAAAGCGCACATCTATGAGTGATGAACAAATGGAAGAAGGCAAAATTAGAGAATGTTTTCATGATCCGAGTCAACACAAAAGAACAAGAGAATGAGGATTCCCAAGAAGAGCTCATGGACAATTATGGTCAATCATTATACGGAGCTCAAGATGCACATGAGGTAAACAATTTCAATTCTTCTTGTGTAGTTAAGAAAAATGATTTTGAACATTTGCATAAAATTGTTTTTCAACCAATTATCGATTCTATTTTGAAAAACAAAAATGTTTTCAATCATGCTGGAAAATCATGTAGGAAGAAAGAATATACAAATTTGGGTAATTTGATATTTCATCCACTCGACCCGAACAATATTTGCAAAAGCTGTTCATAATAAACATCATTCTATTATTTGCAATTATTGTGGAAAATCTGGCCATATTTCTCATACGTGTTATATTAGAAGAAATTATAATGTGAGAAATAGATTTGTTTGGGTTCCTAAAGGACAAGCAAGGTCCAATACTAACGATCAAGGACCCAAGTATAAGTGGGTACCAAAATGTCCATCTAGTGCTTTATGTGTGCGGGATAATTTGAAAATCAATGGACATAATGGTGCGAGAAGATGAAGAAAAATCCAAGAGTTTCTCATGAACCTAAAAGGAGACTCACATCAAACAAGAGAACTCTCGGAGCACCCATTGCGAAACCACAAGGTCAAATCATAAGAAGCAATGGATACAAGCAAGAGGACTATCTTCTACCTCAAGAACAAATTACCATAGAGTACCATTCAACTATCTTGAGGAGAACAAGAAGAGGAGAATCTCTCAAATATCAAATAGAAGACAATTGAAGTCTATATCTTCGAGAGAGCTTTGCCAACACCCACAAGAAAACAAATGAAGAATCGGTGGGTAAGCAAAGCCAATCCTCCTAGTACCTAAGGCTAAGGTATGCAATGGTAAAACCTCCTATCTTTGTCTTCCGAAATCTTCTTTGAGGTTTTATATTTTGTAACCTTAGGAATGATCATTGCAAATGATTTTGAAATTAATTTTTCACATCCCTTAAAAATCTACTTGATAAATTTATAAAGGGATTGCAATGTTCAATAGTTTAATTCTTTATGCATACATGATGATTTGAAAAGGAAGTAATTCTTTTATGCATAAAGTCATGATTAATTCATTATGCTTAATTATTCTGAATTGAATATATTCATAAGAGCATGTGAATTTTGGTTCCTACACGCTAACGAGAGATTGGATCCAAGCAAGGTTGGATACCAAGAAAGAAAAAGATTTATATGGTTTTGTAGGATCAAAGAAAGCTTCTCAAGAATGCATCATAGAAGAATCATCCAAGTCTTGAGAAAGCTAAACAAGCTATGCTTGATGTTGATGGTGAACGAGAAAAAGGAGTCATCTACATTATTTCATCTCAACCAAGCAAGCTACTACAAGGACAAGAGGAAATACGGTGATATCTAATTCTTACCCTATTTTGCACTTAAATGAATTATATATGTGGGTAATGTATACTTGTCCATCATTGCATTCCATTAGCAATCAATCATTTATGGTTTCCAAAATATTTTTTAGATTGCTAAATGGATTGTAAATGAAATTGTGCATAACCTTCTGAGTTTATTTTAAAAAAAAAATTGCACAATTCTAAAACTGTTTGAATTACAATTCACCTTGTTGTATAAAAAATGCATACAAATGTTTTGAAAAATATTCATACTTTGATTGCATTCAAATGATTGTTCAAAATTGGAAGTTAAATCTTTGTATATTGAATGTCAGATTTGCTTCAAAAGAGTTTTCCCTATCATTCACATATTGATCTTTGATATTCAATGTGTTGCTTGAACTCCTTTGTTTCATTCTCTAACTAGTTGGACCTCATGTCTAACGAGTTGATCATATATGAGTTTCAAGCCTATCTTCAAGAAAAGATTTCAATTTGTGAATCTGTTATGCTTAGTTGGCTGAGTTATTCCAAGCTTATAAATGTTCATTAGTGCATGGAATATTAATGCATTAACCATGATATGGAATAACTTACTAGGATAATATCTTGATACTCTAGCCATTTGGACTACTGAGTATGTGCTTCATCATCCAGGAATCCTAGTACTCTCTTTATTACTCAAATACATGAGCATTTGTTTTCATCCATATTTTTGAGTATACATTTGGATTCATATTATTGCCTTGAATATTCATATATTTCTAGATTCAATTCAAAGAGGCAAGATTATCTCCTGGTCGATAGCAAAGTCATTGTGCCTATATATTTCTATCATACTTAGCCCTTTTTTGGCTAATTCATTTTCCTTATGACTTTTGCTTTTGAGAAATTCTTCAACATATTAACTTCAATGTTCGACATGTTCTCCAAATATTGAAGCACCCCGATATGTTCTTTAACAAGTTGACTTCCACCATATTTAGCATGCACATTGATTTTAAACATATTTTAAATTTTTCCATACATTAAAATCTCAATTTCATAATGCATTATCTTGTTTTTAAAAGAACATTTGAGATTTGAAATAATTTGCATATTTTATTATCATTCTTGAAAAATATGATCTCACTCATGAACTGTGAATTGATAAATGCTTATCTTTATGGATAAGATTTTCTATACTCAAACTTACATGAATTCTCATCAATGACATCTTTTCTACATCAAATGTATTTATAAAATTGTCATTGAGAAATAACATTCTTGGTATCTTATAGTTTAACCCTTAATGTTTCATTGGCTTGAATTTATTTAATTGGGTAAAACTATAGTTTGGTCTTTGATTGACTTATTATACTCTTTGCTCAAATATCACATGATTTAATTCTATATGAGCATAAGAGTTGTCATGTCTAATGATTTGTGGACCCAAGATACATCGGGTACCAAAGAACATATATTTGTTTTGCGGGATCTTGTTCTTGCATTGGGAAATAAAGGAAGATAAGCTTAAACCCATCCATATGCATCAAATCTGGGAGATCTTTAGTACCGATCACATCATCGATAGTGGCTAGCCAGTGATGCTTCTATGGATTACAAATGTTTATGACTCAAGTAATTACGATATTACTTGAGTGAGGTATTGTATTTTGAAATAATATATATATACCATAATCATGCTAGGCTAACTTGATTCTATCTCATGAAATTTAGCACGAGCACATTCATTTTAAAAATGATCCTTATGCTTTAAACATTTTTATCATCATAAAAAGCATAAGTGATTTCTTCATACCAATTTCAAGTCCGCCCATGTGAATTTGAAAGTTCTTAATTTCGAGATACCATGTTATGTCCATTGGAGTTAGAGGAACTCTATATCTCATAACATTTGGTGTCACATTATTATTGATATCATTAAAGGGAACTTCATTTTTTTTTATCATGCATTCATTAAGGGGGAGCTTCACATTCACACGTGTTTTATATCATAAAAGCTCATCTATTTTATTTGAAGAAAACCCTTTTTAAATTTGCTCATCTACATTTACTATGTTTTTATTAGTTTTGATGATGAGTTAATTTCATATTTAAAAATATCTTATATTTTCCTTTCATTATTTTTATTTGAAAATATCATTTAGAAATGAATAATTTGATATCTGGTTGCACTAACAAATCTCTTTTGCAAAGAAAGTTTTTCAATTTGTAGCAGGAGATTTTGTTATGTATTACAACTTTCCTTAATGCACTACAAGGAGAAACTATTAAATTAAGGAAAGATACTTTGGCGATCAATCATTGAAGCTGAGATATGCTCTACAGACGAGATCTATGAAGAAAAAGATGGAACACGAAGTACTAATCATATTCATTCAGATGAGATACAACTCAAGAAGCCAGTACTTTAGTCTCATTTCACATCTCAAAATTTGTTTAGAGCACATCACAAATCTCAAAGCTAGCAAATGGACTTCATCATTCATTCATCGTTTGCAGATTCTACATGAGCATTTCTAATCTCTATCTTTTTATATTCAGTAGAAATTTTGCACATGCTTGGTATCTATATGTTTTAAATGTGAAAGATTTCTTGAAAACCTCTCCAAATTATTTCAAATTTGTTTTCATAAAAAAACATTCTAAATTGCATCATATTTAGAATGAAAACAATTTCACATTGGGAGAGAAAATCAGTTTCTTGATTCTTTATAATATGGTCTCATATTTGTCACCATAAGAACTTCTTCTTCACTTCAACTTTTTGCTAATGACAAATAAGGGGAGAGAATGGCGAAAAAAATATGTTGCATCTAATATATTTTCATATTTATACATATTTTTCTTATAGTATTTGCCATCATCAAAAAGGGGGAGAATGTTAGATATGATTAGTTTTGATGATGTCTTATATAGATGTCATTATTAAAAGCAAAAAGATTGAGTAATATATTTATCTCCTACATTGACTAACTACTAAGTTTAATGTAGATTAGTCCAACTTGAATCATGAAGAATAATCAAGAAGAAGAGAAGAGACTAAAGAATGAAGAACTTGCACAATATAATGGGAATATCAACACTCAAGTTCTTGTGATCTTCGGAAACCTCTATGATCGCGAAGTTGGAATAGCTTAATTCGAGTCAAATTAAGCTATTTGAAGCATTAGCATGAATAGTATTGTATATGTGAATAGTACACCGTATACATGAATAGTGCCATACACAAAGTCTCGATGATCAAAACGGAAGTTGGAAAGTCTTAATTCAGTGCTAAATTAAGCAATTTGGAGCATCATCACGAAGAGCGATTTTTGAGCTACAAGACCGTATATATGAATAGTGACGCATGTACGAACAATGATGTACGTATATATGAACAGTGACATACGGATCCATATATGTTGCTGCATTGATTTGTTTGCCTGGACGTTGCCTCAAGTCATTTCCTCGGAAAATCCCCTTCAATGGCAAAATCGTAATTATGCTGAAATTCAGTTGTAATGGCAAAGTCGTAATTATGCTTCTGATGGCACAACCGTAAATATGCTGAACTTCAATTCAGACCGAGACGAGACATACGCACTCTGTTCAGCTCTGTTCTGCGTTTTTCATGGGCGACGTTCGGTGTTTCGATGATATCTCTCAAACTAGACGTCGGATTGAGGTGAAACCAATTTTGGATGAAAGTAGACTTCCAATACGTCATTTTGACATAAAACCCAAGTCCAAAGGAGGTCAGATGAAGGAGCTATGAATTGTTGAAGTTGATAGTTCAATTCACGTCACACAGCAGAGCAAGCTTCGGTATTTTGGGTGTATCTCACAAAATACAAATCCAATTGAGCTGAAACCGGTGGCATATGAAACTAGACTCAACATTCGGTGTTCCCAAATTTCGAACACTCAAAACGGAGATCAGACCAGGGAGATATTAATTTCGAAAGTTGACACGTATGATTCTGGAATCAACTCAGCATAGCTTCGGTTTTCTGTCTATATCTCACAGTATACACGACCAAATAACGTGAAACCAATTCCATATGAATCTAGACTCAACAAGTGTTTTACAGAATTTGGAAGCAACCAAAAAGAGCTTGAAACGAAGGAGATATACATTTCGAAAGTTAATGGTTGCTGAAACTCTGTTTTCTGGACAGTCTTCATTCAGATGATGATAATGATCAAAATACAAGATGTTTTGAGTTGATTCTTCTTTCATGGGAAAGAAGACATCAATAGCTTTCCAGGGAAATTTAATTTACTAATTTTGGAGCTAAATTCAAAGAGATATAGCCTCGGAAGTTGACACATGTTCTGAAACGTTGATATCTCAAAAAGCATGAAAATCACCGTGTCCGGAAATACTGTTGCTTATGGAAAACGTCCAGATGAACACCAAAACCACTTATACTACTTCTTAACATTATTTATATCATTGGTGTATAAGTTTCAGGTGATTAACGTTTGAATTAAGATCAAGACCGATGGAAGCAAAAATCGTCGAAGCAAACACACAGTAACATCGAAGTTGAACCATTTGCTGAAGCAAGAAGACAACGGTCATTTGATGAAAACAAGAATGAAGGAATTCAACCAAGCATTTGATGAAATGAGAAAAATGAAGGAACGTGTGTTTTCACCAACGGGCCGAATGCTCACAATGTTCAAAACATTTCAGCGGACGAATGCACAACCAATGCTACAACGGTAATACACGAGTTAAAGCTTCAATGGACCGAAACTCAACGGCAATATACTCAAACGGTCAAATGATTTACAACGGTAATATTTTTCAAATGGACCGAAGCGCAACGTACGAGAATGCTTCAACGGATCGGTCACTATTCACGATGGTCACTATTCACAACGTTCAAAATCCAACGGACATATGCTTCCAACGTACATGCTTATAAATTGAGAAGCATTCAAGGCAGAGAGACAACGAACGATCAACGAAACAATTTCCTTCTCGGTCAAAATGCCTTCGATGTTTATCTCATTTTCTCTCTATTTTCTTAGTGATCATATAATTTATTAGAGAGTGAGATTATTTGTAATGCACTTCAGTGTTCATCTTATCACTTCTGAGAGAGAAGATTATTTGTAATCATTCATTACAAAGGTTGTATCCTTACGGTGTGTAAGGGGGAGTATCTCGGTAAGAGATTTGTAAAAGGCTGCTCAAGTGCCCGACTAAACTTGTGGGATTGTAGTGGTTCTCAAGTACCCGATTAAAGCTTGAGGGAGATAGTGGATTGAAATCTCAGGAGGAGCACGGGGGACCGGACGTAGGAAGTGTCTTTTAGATACCGTAGAATCCTCTTAACCCCTTGAAAATGAATCTCAGTTGGTTGAGCAAGGAACTGACTAAGCTTATTAACAGAATAAGCTATGTCCGATCTAGTGGTTGTTAAATATTGGAGGGACCCAATAGCTCTTCGATACAATGAAGGATCAATCATGACCTTACCATCCGTAGCTGAAAAGTGTCTACCAGTGACCATGGGTGTCGGCACAGGGGCACAGTCATACATACCAAACCTGTTCAGTAAATCAATAATGTATTTGGTTTGACTAACATAAATCCCATAATTTTCTCTATGAATTTCTAGTCCCAAAAAGTAGTAAAGAGAACCTAAATCCTTAAGAGAAAAGACTTTGTTCAACTTGGCAATAAACTTCTGAACAAAGATTGAACTATTCCTAGTAATAAGGATGTCATCAACATAAATGAGAATAAAAACCACAAGTTTTTGAGTCCGAAGGAAAAATAGGGAAACATCACAGCAGGCATTTTGAAAACCCCAACTAACCAATACATGTCAGAGTCGTTCAAACCATGCCCGAGGAGCCTGTTTGAGCCCATAGATTGCCTTGGTCAAGCGGCAACATGATCTGATTTTGTGGAAACCTTGAACCCAGGAGGTTGACTCATGAAAACCTCTTCTTTCAGATAACCATTTAAGAAGGCGTTGTTGACATCTAACTGGCGTACATCCCAATGATAAGTAACAGCAAGGGTGAGAATAAGGCGGATGGTTGTAGGCTTAATAACAGGACTGAAAGTTTCTCCATACTCAACACCAGTGGATTGTTGAAAACCTTTAGCCACTAACCGGGCCTTGTACTTCAATAGAGAGCCGTCGGCTTTAAATTTGGTCTTAAAAACCCATTTGGAATCTACAAGTTTTTGACCTCTGTAAGGTACTAATGCCCAGGTGTTGTTACGGCAAAGGGCATCATACTCTGCTTGCATAGCATTCAACCATGGAGGAGATGCGAGAGCTTCTGCTAGGGTGCGTGGTTCAGTCACGTGAGGAAGAAGACGAGATTGAGTTGCTTTAGAGAGACCAACAAAAGGGTAGCGTGGTTTGAAGATGCCGAATTTAGAGCGGGTGAGCATAGGATGAGAGTCATCTTGATCAGCTCAACAATTTTTTGTCTCTTTCTCTTCAAACCTTCGGCCAATTTTGCTTATCATTTTTCTGAGCCCGATCGTTCATCTGGTCGTCCTCCTGATCATAGTTCGTGGCGTGGCGGCCGTGGTGGTCGTTCTCAGCGCTCCAGAGGTCGTTCTTTGAATGGGCAATTCGGTGGTCGTCCTTTTTGTGACCTGTGCAAGAAGCCTGGTCATCGGGTGTCCAATTGCTACAAGCGTTTTGATCGCTCTTTTCGTCCTCCATCACACTCAGCCCCTCAGGCGTTTATAGCTGACTCTGCTTCTCTTGTGTTCTCTGATTCTGAGTGATTCATGGATAGTGGGGCCACCCACCATGTTACTTCTGATTCCTCTCATCTTGATTCAGTTCATCCCGTTGGTAAGAATCGATCTCATCTTTTTACTTGTACTGGCTCTCGGACTGATATTCGTGGCATTGGCTCTGCATATATATCTGATTCTGATATTATTCTTAAGGATGTTCTTGTTGTTCCAAACATCTCTAAGAATTTGCTCAGTGTGAATAAGCTATGTTTGGTCTAGTGGTTGTTAAATATTGGAGGGACCCAATAGCTCTTCGATACAATGAAGGATCAGTCATGACCTTACCATCTGTAGCTGAAAAATGTCTACCAGTGACCATGGATGTCGGCACAGGGGCACAGTCATACATACCAAACCTGGCTCTGATACCAAGATAGAATAGTGACAAAAGAGAGGCGCATAAATGAGCAGAGGTAATTAGGGTTCTCTGACTACAGTGCTTTATATAGGTGAATAAGAATAACAACCTATTGGTACAAAGCAATCCTAGCCTTACATGTGGCATATACATTTAGCATATCTACAAGTGATACATATGACCTAAATACAAGAGAACAATTAATCATTAGTCTTAACAATATCCTTGAGAAAAATTTGCTGCCAATATATGGAGTATAGATGTCCACTTTATTTGAAGAGCAAAAAAAAATCTCAAATTAAAGCTTCAAGTTCTCCCCCAGAATATTACTGTGAACGATTCAAGTTTAAATCGTCTTTGCTTCGACCAAAGTTTCCAAGTTTTGAGAAATCAACGGATACTGATATTGCATATACCTCAATTTCACAGTATAGTAATTGGCTCTAAATTGTTTTCTTTATTCAATCACCTCAAAGTGGAAAAGCAGATAAGAAGACGAAATACAAATTAAATCCAGAACAGAGAAAGTGATGAGCGAATAGAAACAGCAAAAAACGGCGACCTCCTTGTCCAAATGTAACTATAATGCCTAACTTATAAAGCGTCCTTATGATCGAATGATCTTACCATCCCAAAGCTATCCTCCCACTGTTAAATTATTTTAAAATACACACATAATAAATTCCCAAATTATTTCCAATATGTGTTTGAAACACTTGTATTGATTTAATTAATTAATTCAATTCAATTTATACTTGTACATATATGTTTGAAACACTTGTATTGTAATCGATTCAATTCAATTTGTATTTGTACATATATGTTTGAAACACTTGTATTGTAATCAACACAACATACAATTGTTGTGTTGATATAGCCAACACCAACAACATGCATATATATACAACACACACAAAATAGATTTTTCACATTAAACTATAAAATAAATTCTCATGAGTTCCAATAAGGTTGTCATGAGAATATATAATCGAGATATTGGTTCATTTATTGACGAACGAATACAACCATAATATATTTATAGGATAGGATTTTAAGCCAAAGGAAAACGAACATAGAACCCAGAACAAGACGTACAAGCATCTTATGACTTTGCAAAAAGCTAATACGCAAAACGAGAAGAAGAATTATATATATATTCAATCACCTAAAACCGAAAACCCAGAGAACGCACGTACGTACAGGCATCATATATTCATTTGCACAAGACTTTCAAAAAGTTCATCGTGCAATTCGAGAACGGGAGATATGAAATCATGTAATCTGGTGCAATATGTGAATTGGTCAAAAGGCCAAACAAAATAAGAAGAAAAAGGCGTAGCACATGAAAAAGAAAACCCTAGGTTATATCTATTAGAAGTAGCACGATGCATATACTCGGACCACGCGCACAAGAATGGCAAAACGGGATGCAGAGAAAAAGAATCAGCACGAGACGCAAGGTTGTTCTAGGGATTAGGATTATCTGGTCTCTGTTTTTGCTAGCCTCCTAGAAAATAATTTGATGAGAGTATAGAAAAATATGCAGTACCAAAGAAGAGAAGTGTCGAGTGTTTTGTAGGGTTAAGCGGCTAGATCTCTGCTTATAATTTTAAATTAGGGTTTAGCTATGGGCTGGGCTCTTTAACTATTGCCAATTAACAAATTATAAAACAATACCTACCTTATTAAATTCTAAATTTTTATTATTACTATTATATTTTTATTATTTTTATTTATTATTATTAGTAATAATCTGGGGTATTACAAGTGAGACGGGGCGTTGATGTCATCATGGACCTCTTCACCGCCATCATCTCTTGGATTCCCCTCGACGCGACTTCCAGAATGGGGTCGGAAGAAGGAAAAATCAGAACGATTTCGTCTCCCCTGATAACAGACATGCAGTCCATCCCAAAAGTGTTAAGGTTGACGTTAGGATTCGGCAGAAGGATTTGCGCGATAGCATTCTCAAATGATTCCCTGACGGACTGCACTATCGCCGTATCCTTTTCCTCAATAGCGACATTAGCAACATCCAAGGACGCCCGACAGTTATTGAGGTGTATCCGGAGTTCATCATGTTCCCTCAGTAGCAGATCTATGGAGGATTTGTCCTTGGCATGAACCTCGTGATACTCTTGCAGATGACATGCTGCCTTTGCCAAATATGCCTTGTACGTCTCTGCCGCCTCTTGCATCTTATCCCTTGTCATTCGGCCGCCCGAATTTTTGCCATGGCATTAGATTTAATTGTCTCCATCAAAAACTTTTGTTCCTGGGATTCCAACTTTAAACTTTGGAGCTCGGCAGTTTGAGCGGCATATTCTGAATGAACGGAAACAAGAGTCTGCACTAAGCTGGCAATCTGCAAACCATATTGCTCTAGCCCGGCAAGCCTCTTCAATTCGACGCTGTCGAAAAAGCATCCGGGAGGACGGATGACAGAACGAATCTCTGTAGGAACGTCTTGATTCCAGACTGCGCTTGGGTGAGCCCCGAGGTTGGAGGAGGAGACGGCAGCAGAAGGGTAGAGGATGGAATCACGGGAATCGATGCAACAGACGCGCGGTTATACGCTGTGACGTGGATAGGCGAATGGTCGCCACGCTCGGTAAAAGGATGAGCCCTTTCATAAACGGACACGTTTGTATGGTACCCCGGAGTGGGATAGCGTTTGTAGAATTTAAAACATCGGTGGACCGAGGTAGATCACGAAGATAATTCTAGTTATCATGATGGCAAATGACTAACTGTGGAAGCCAAAGCTGGCTTACGTAATAGGAGGCGGGTCAAAAAAAAGCACAGAAGTCGATCAAATAAATTGGAGCATATGGAAAGAAATGCGAGGACTCAAGTGAATACACATGGACGCACAAGCCCGGGATAGTTAAATTATCTACAATGTGCAAATTCTACTACGAGAGGCTAGTACAAGGAATATACAACAATATTTTTCCATTAGTAATTGAATGGTTTACATAACATTCTTACAAGAAAATAAACTGAGTTATTGACTCGAAAAGAAAAATACAAAGCCGGTGTATGGCAGATGCTCAGAACTCGCACGCCGTTGATGAAAACTTCTCAACTTGCCACAGATAATGGGCATCCAAAGTCCTCACACACTAAACAGTGAGTCCGCAAGATAAACTCTCTCGTGCTGGACAAGCCTCAGATGATCATCGTGTGGTGAAGATCTCAGACGAGCCCCAGAGAGCCGAGTTAAAGTTGAGCCAGGCGGATGAAGACTGACAAATATATCTGGACTCCCAGATGCTCGATGAGGCATACAAATGAAGACAAGCAAATATATATGAAATGGGATGTTGCCAAGAAAAAACCTTGGCACTATGACGAACTTGTTCTCTTTCACCTTTACTTTGTGACCCCATGTTCCCGGAAGGTTTGAAGCTTGGAATGAATGGGTAAGACCTGACTCCTTCAATATGAGGGATTTAGATCGTTTGCAGCAGCAGATCATCAGTAAGATTGAGAAAATAGCAGAGGGAGGAGGAGTCAAAGAAGTTGATGAGGAAATAGGAAGAGGGAGCAGGAATTTATAGACGTTCTGCGGACCCGAAGCGCCAGGGGTAGTAATGACAATACATGAGGAGGATAAGGTTTGAAAACCTAAAAGCGCAATTATGACTGTTGTGAAACGACGAAGGAACTTAATGTGCACGAATTTCAAAGGCGGCTAGAAGATGCCTAGACATACGAGAAGGCAGAATGATGTCAGCAGTAAGAATAAAAGACATTTCGTACTCCTTGCTTTCATACTATCCCGAATTGGGGGCAACACTAATACACATGGCAGAAAATATATGAACTCGTTAAACCCAGTCTCAAGGCTATAAGTAGAATCCCATATACCATAAAAGCGAGAGTTTTCAAACTGAGGACTCGGCATGCGTAGTTGGGGGCAAGCTGTGAAGGACTCAACTAATCTCGGATACCTATGTGCTGAAACCAAGAAAGAAACTAAACAAAACCGGAGGACAAAAAAAAGGACGGGTTATGGTAGTCAGTTAATCTCGGCAGTTTAGAATCCTAAACTCTCGAGCTTGGGGGCAACTGTTACGGACTCGTATTTTGGGCCCAGACATGATCCGACCCAACAAGGGCGTATTATGATTAAAGCCCTCCATAGGCAGATAGGACACTAATCCTCCTGTAATCCCGTCGCTAATCTCGGCCGTACATGTAGTGGAGCAGGGATTTGTCAGATAGTGGAGCATGGTGTCGCGGACCTGGAGGCGCCCACAGCCATCAGGGCAAAACCCTAAGTAATCTCTATAAATAGAAGATTACCCACAAGGTGCACACATTCTATTCACATCCTTTTACTATTCAGTATCATTGTGCACACACTCCACTCCCTTTAGCGAATCGCCATTTTCATGTAAGCACAGTGATCATCCTATACTCACTGGTATCTTCCTCATAAATATCATTGAGCAGTCATCTCTTCGAAATCAGTCATATCATATCTCAGAGAGAGCACTTGATCCTACATAAACTGCAAACTAATCCCTCGTGATTAGACATCTGTGTTCTTGAGACAGAGCACATCTCTTTCTCTACTCATAAATAAAGTGTTTTGAAAAAATAAGTTACAATTTTATATATTTATTGTTTTTAGCCAACTATTTTGAATTGAAAATTTTAATTACTTGATGTATCAAAAAAGAAAAATTACTTGAAACGTATAAATACAACCAGAATGTCTTGAACATACAAGGTTTCCAATACATAAGTCGCTACTATGTTTTTGGCCCAACCTGAGAAAAATTTAAATAAGATCACAATCAACAACAATACGTTCGTAAACATGAATACCAAGTCCAAGTGTTCAGAGCAAATTTTAAAAGCCGTTTTCAATGATTATTCATTTGAGTAAAACAGATGAATACATCCAAGGAAGCGTCCGACCTGCTCGCTGACGCTAATAGATACCGCGACTATGAAATTACAAGGGAACGAGAATATGAAGCACGCAACATAAATAAGAAGGCTCGACGAGTCCAGACAACCCCGACCATGGTGAAAATATACCAAAATCCACTTGATGCCATTCCCAAGCATGAAAACGGAAATGGGGAAATTGACATTTGACTATGTGAGCAGCACTCAAACAAACTCAGAACCTCTAATAATTATGCACTTTGGTGGAGAAATCGATGGACTGAATGAATGAATTCCCAAGGCCATGATGAGCTGATGAGCAGCAGAAGGTATGTGATTTTGTCCAATCCATCAATTCCCAGCATCCCGACTATAATATTGATCAAGTGTCTTGGCTGGTATAAGATGAAGCAGTTCACGAGGGAAAATCCGAAGCAAAGTCCACGCAAGATCTAGCGACTGGAAGATATTGCGGGTGTCATAAACTCCTTGGGCGATAAACTTCCTTTCAAACTTGTCCAAAAATTACAGATACAGCTGTAAACCAAAGAATATATTCACATTAAATCCACTTCAAGGAAAAACATTGCGTACTGATACGGGAAAAGTACAGCTAGAACAATGTCAAGAGACCAGATCCTCAGACGAAAGTGCTTCTTCTCCGACCACAGCTTTCATTGCCTGGACATCCTTTCCGATGGCATAATTAGCATAGAGCTGAAAATCCAAAACTCAAAACCGGTTTAGATCATATGGCTTTTTTTTGTGGGGAGGGGGTGCAAAATAAAGGAAAATTTGCAATAACAAGAATAAAAATGAAGAAGCTCTGAATATTTTACAAAATAACAGTACTCATACTTACTGTTGTAAAATTTGAATGACAACATCATTGAAAGTATTTTTTTTTATCAGACATAATTGAAAGTATTCTCGCATAATGTTTCAAAATAAAAAATATTGTTATAAATATCAATTGAAATAAATAATATCCAAACAAAAAGTAAAAAGTACATCTTATACCAATACTCAATATACATATACTATAATACTAGTAATATTTTTTCTTAATAAAAAAGAGGGCCTCGGCCCAAGAACATGTATTGGGGTTTTTTTTTTTGGATATAAAAAATGGTGGCAAGTGTGCAACCACTCTAGGTTCTGCAGTGGCAAAGACGACTCTCCCAACAGTGGTAGCTCTATACAAGGTGGATTACGAGTGGTTTTACAGCAGCTCGAACCCTAAACCTCTTGTATTGGGTTTTTTAGTTATAATACTTAGGCACATGCCAATAAAGAGTGATACAGTTGACTAATACATCAGTCTTCACCTTAAAAGGGAGAAAGTTTGACACCTACTGGTTAATGTGAGGATCTTGTTGGTGGGCGGTTTGTAAACACCCTCTGTAAGCGCCCTTTGAGCCTGAAAGTGTGTCCTAACCCTGGTGGGGTACTGATGTCTATCCCTACTTAAACTTTTTTGTATTTAAAAAAAGGTTAAGGAGCGATTTGACCAACAAACTATTGGTTCAGGAGTGTCCAACACAATTAACTTTTAAGTGGGCCAAAAATAAAAATAAACTTTTAAAAATGTGCACCCAGCACAATGAACTTTTAAAAATGTGCAGTCAGCACAACGCCGTTAGAAAAAGATAACGTTTGTTATCTAAGGTGTAGATTGGTCAACGAACTTTTACTCCAAAAGCGCCCAACACAAAATTCTAAATTTCACTAAATTAAATAATTTTTTTTTCTTAATTGTCATTATTCAAAACTACTTGTATAGTTAGTTATCTATGGACAAAAATTACTCATTTGCTAAAATAAACAAAAAATTTCATTAAAAACATAATTATATGATTTAAATAAAACTCAAGGTGTTTTATAATTTATTATATATGTTAAACAAAAAAAATATATGATTTATTTTTATTTTAGAAGAAATTTATGTGATTTAATTAATTCATTTAATGTTAATAAAATTTAAAAAAATCTATTATATCCTGGAAGAAATGTAATGAGTTTAATTTTTGTTTTTATAAAAAGAGCTTAATGAATATTAATGTTGATACTTAATAATATAAATCTTGCAACTTGATAATATATTTGTTAATTAAATGATCTATTGATTATATGAATATGAGACTTGTTGAAAAAAAAAGAGATAACTTAAGAGGTTTGATTAATGACAATTTAATAATGGGTTAATAAGCAATTTGACCAACGAACTTTAATTTTTTTTTAGGTTATCTTTTTTTTTTTTCCAACAAGTCCCATATTCATATAATCAATATATCATTTAATTAACAAATATATCACCAAGTTCTTTGGATTTATATTATTAAGTATCAACGTTGACATCCATTAAACTCTTTTTATAAAAATAAAAATTAAACGCATTTCATTTCTTTCCGAATATAATAGATTTTTTTAATTTTATTAACATTAAATGAATTTTTTAACTCACATAAATTTCTTTTAAAATAAAAATAAATCATATAATTTTTTTGTTTAACATATATAATAAATTATAAATACCTTGAGTTTTATTTAAACATATAATTATGTTTTTAATGAAAAGTTGTGTTTATTTTAGCAAATGAGTAATTTTTGTCTATAGATAACTATACAAGTAGATTTGAATAATGACAATTGAAAAAACAATTTATTTAATTTAGTGAAATTAAGAATTTTGTGCTCGGCGCTCCTGGAGTAAGAGTTCATTGGCCAATCTGCACCTTAGATAACGAACGTTATCTTTTTTAACTGGCGTTGTCTTGACTATATATTTTTAAAAGTTTATTGTGTTGGGTGTGCATTTTTAAAAGTTTATTGGTATTTTTTGTCTGTTTAAAAGTTAATTGTGACAAGACTAAAATTAATAGTTTGTTGGTCAAATCATTTCATTAACCCTTTAAAAAAAAAACAAACTTTTGCATCTAGGAGTTATGATGCCTCCTCAAGCGCTCTGACTAACTCTAAGATCAAACCCCTCCCTTTGGTGAAAGTTTCGACTGAGAGTAATAGACGGCTTGTTTTACAGGGAGACCTCACCCTACCTTAGATTGTGGGTGAGCCCAACTCCTTTCCTAAAATTTCCTTAAAAAAAATTAGAAAATATAATCCCCGGCAAACATTGCAGGGGATAGCAAAAAATTTCCTCCTAGTTCAAAAACAAACGTGGGAGTTTTGAAAAAATCAACAACGTGGAAGTCCTTGTAACTTCTAGTTGTATTTTACATTTTTTTCCCCTTTTACGTATACATTGATCGATGTGTTAATAACCGAATTATTATAATTTTTTTTTTTTTTTTTGTAGTTGATATTAGATCTCTCTTCACTCCCATCCTCCATCCTCCATCAATCATCATTTTCCTCTTCAGATCAGAAAAAGAGGCAAGCCTTTCTCCCGTTGAATCCCTTTTTCTGATATTGTAAGATGACTTTCCAAGCTGTTTCATGCGCCTCATTGCATCCAAATACAGTTCTTTCACTTCGATCTTAGTTTTGATTGCAAGCTATTGATTTTATCGGGGGGATTTCTCGTCAACTTTAATGTCTGATCTTGTTATTTCGTCTCTTGCCGAATTTATTAGTCTCAATTTTCTGTAGTTAGAGTTTTGAACAAGGCCTTTTCTGAGTCTGGTCAATCGTGGAGTGAAATAAAAATTGTGTTCCGAGAAATTTAAGAGATAGCGGGGCAGTTTTATACTGTTCAATAGCTTAATTCTCTAATGACTGACTTGGAATGAGCGAGTTAAGGCCTTTCAATCCAGTTTGCGCTCTCTACTCCATCTTACTCCGTAATATGTGAGATGGGGTGATGTGTAGATAAGAAAAAATAGTTTTTGGACTATTCCACTTTGGTTGTACGCTTTCGTTTCGAAATTTTAATTACTCAGCTGGTTTAGCAACATAGTTCCTCTTTGTGTTGCCCTTTAAATATTGGTCTTCACTTGTATATGTGGACTGGCATATATTGATTTTTGCACGTTTTTTTTGTCTGCCCTTCTGAAGACTGACTTGGAATGAGCGAGTTAAGGCCTTTCAATCCAGTTTGCGCTCTCTACTCCATCTTACTCCGTAATATGTGAGATGGGGTGATGTGTAGATAAGAAAAAATAGTTTTTGGACTATTCCACTTTGGTTGTACGCTTTCGTTTCGAAATTTTAATTACTCAGCTGGTTTAGCAACATAGTTCCTCTTTGTGTTGCCCTTTAAATATTGGTCTTCACTTGTATATGTGGACTGGCATATATTGATTTTTGCACGTTTTTTTGGTCTGCCCTTCTGAAGCTAAAAGGAAAAATCACGATATGGAGGAAGGAACCTTGGAGATAGGGATGGGTACGTACTTCTCTAATTAATTTTGAAGGAGTCCTTGACAAATCAAAGATGATATCTAACGATACATTGATAAATTGTGACGTTATATCTATTTTTTGTGTAGAATATAGAACTGTATCTGGAGTTGCCGGGCCGTTGGTCATTCTTGATAAAGTTAAGGTAATGACTAATGACCATGAACTTGTGCCATGCTTATTGCATATTCTAATTGTGGATATCTGTCAATTAGGATTTTACTTTTTTGAGTTCGTTACTAAATTTCAAATTGTCAACTGGTTCAGGGACCTAAGTATCAAGAGATAGTTAACATTCGTTTAGGAGATGGAACTACTCGCCGTGGGCAAGTTTTAGAAGTTGATGGTGAAAAGGCTGTTGTTCGGGTGAGTGCTTATGGAATTCGTAATCGACATGAGTTTCTGTTGGTAGAATAGTTTCTAAAAAGTGTCTGGAGATTTTTATTTTCTCATCACTATTTGTGAGTCATTTATAGTTCCTCGTTGATGACTTAGCTTCCCCTTTGTTGACATTTTTGTATTGATCTATCAGCAAATGACTTCTTTACTGTTTATTTTTGTCATTTGCTGTTGATATCTGAAGATAATCAGATGAGAGAATAATTGTGTTTATTCAGATGAGAGGGTGGTTACATTTATAAACAAGAGAGAATCAGGTCTAGATTTGAAATTTGAAAAACAATATCCTAACAATTATCTCCTATAATCTTTAGATCTAATTAATCAATCCCTATAGTCATGGGATTCCTAATAATATATGGGGTTCTACAATATCATTAATGGGTCAAAGTTTACTCACCTTTTTGAAGTACTGGTCAGGTCTTTGAAGGTACATCTGGGATTGACAATAAATTTACAACTGTACAATTTACTGGAGAGGTATGATTCATTTGCTCTTACTATTTTATGTATCATTCAGAAGCACGTATAATATAATGAGAATGCACTTCAACGTAAGCACATATTTTCTTCTACAGTAACTTACAATAGAATTATAATCACTTGTGCCTTTTCTCTTCTCAGGTGTTGAAAACTCCTGTCTCACTGGACATGCTCGGGCGCATATTTAATGGTTCTGGAAAACCAATTGATAATGCTCCACCAATTTTGCCTGAGGCATACTTGGATATATCAGGTAAGCTGAGTTACTCAGGAGATCAATTACTTGTTACTTGTGTGTTTTCTTTCTGTATACTTGTTTGTCTTTTATTTCTTCTAATAATGCTCCCAAATTCAGGAAGCTCCATCAACCCGAGTGAGAGAACCTATCCAGAGGAGATGATACAGACAGGAATATCCACAATCGATGTCATGAATTCTATTGCTAGAGGTCAAAAGATTCCTCTTTTCTCAGCTGCTGGTCTTCCCCACAATGAGATCGCTGCTCAGATATGTCGTCAGGCTGGGTTAGTCAAGCGATTGGAAAAATCTGATGATCTTCTTGAGGTATAGTTGATTTATTTGGCTGCATGTTCATTAATATTTTAAATGCTTTGGACGACCTGAAGTATGGTTTAGATATTGGTGTTATAATCTAAACATTCCTTATTTGCTTTTAAATAATTGTGAGGTGAGCTTAAGGTCCTTTGGTTCGGTCTCTATGATTTTCCCTTCCCCCATATCTCAGGTCTTGTAGATCTCTGTTGGAACAACATAGATAAGTAAAAGCTAGGATTTTTTGTGGCTTTTTATTCTTGAAAATTCTATGTTAAAGAAGCTGAAAAAAGATTTGAAATAATCAAGCTTGTTGTTCTGTACTTTTATTGCTGACAGATGTTGTAGTTCTTGTGGGTTATGGCGCTATAAAATAACACCATGTTTTGTCTATTAGATTAGTTATACTCGTGATCTTTATTCTCTTACTTTAAGGCGATAATCTCTAAGAAACCAGTCTATATACAGGGTGGGGAAGAGGACAATTTCGCCATTGTGTTTGCAGCTATGGGAATTAAATGGAGACTGCACAGTTTTTCAAGCGGGATTTCGAGGAGAATGGCTCAATGGAGAGAGTGACCCTTTTTCTTAATTTGGTAATCTTTTAGACCATTATAATTTACTTGAACGAAGAAAATCATCTGCCTTGTGCTATTACTATCCGTTAAGTAGTGCTTTTTCTTAAATAAGTGCTATCTTATAATTGCAGTATATATTTCGATGAAAATAGTTGTTCAGCTTAAAAAAGTTCCTTTGCATGAAGCTTGAAGATGTTTCTTCTTTTTCTGCTTCTGCAGGCAAATTATCCTACTATTGAGCGTATCATCACTCCTCGTATTGCTCTTACTACTGCTGAATACCTGGCGTATGAATGTGGGAAGCATGTTCTTGTGATACTCACAGATATGAGTTCTTATGCTGATGCTCTTCGTGAGGTAATGCCACTCGAGGAATGAACCAAAAATTAAGGATGATAAATTTGTTACAGCCTCGCACATTCTTTTGTAAGTGTATAAGAAGTGGGGGAAAAAAGGAGTGAGGGGAGGCGTGGCGTGACGGGATTCGACGATGACCCGGCTTCTGTCCGATGCACCTCCCGTCCGCTGCCATCCGTTGCACTTTTTTTTTTTTTTTTTTTTCAACTTCTCATCTCTCCATCCTCCAATCCCGTCATGCCACATCAATCCTCCCCTCACTCCTTTTTTCCCCACTTCTTATACACTTACACAATTTATGCAACAACGACGTCAAACACAAATTATTTTAGGATCTTAAAATAATTATTTTAGGACCTTAAAAAAATATTTTAAGGTACTGACTGGTACTGTAAAAATATCTCATGATCTTGAACAATTATTTTATGATATTGAAAAATATTTTTAAGATGATTGTCTTAAAAAGTTATTTAAGGATCTTGATCGATCATCGATAAAATACATCATGATCTTAAAAAATTATTTTAAGATCTTGAAAGAATATTTCAAGGTACTTAAACTGATACTAAAGAAATACTTTAAAATATTGATCCAGATCTTGAAAAAATATCTCATGATCTTGGAAAATTATTTTAGGATCTTAAAAAAATATTTTAAGGTACTGACTATTATTAAAAAAAAAATACTTGAGGAAACTGATTGGATAAAATACATCATGATCTTGAAAAATTATTTTAAGATCTTGAAAAAATATTTCAAGTTACCGAATGGTATTAAAAGGATATTTAGGATCTTGTTGATCTTAAAAATATCTTTGCGCATAATATTTTTTTAAGATGCTAAAATAATATACTGCATGATATTTTTTCAAGATGCTAAAATAATTTTTCAAGATCATAAGGTATTTTTTCAATCAGTTAGTATTTTAAAGTATTTTTTAGTACCATCCTGAAATATTTTTTAAAATCTTAAAATAATTATTTCAAGATGCTTTGACATCCTTGTTGCATAAATTGTGTAAGTGTATAAGTAGGGAAAAAGGAGTGAAGGGAGGGGTGGCGTGGCGTAACGGGATTGGAAGATGGAGAGATGAGAAGTTGAAAAAAAAAAAAGTGCAGCAGACGGAAGGCGCATCGGACAGTAGCCGGGTCCCCTAACTCTTCCGGCCGCTGACTCGCTCTAGTTTTTAAAAACCTTAACATCAATTCAATCTTCCAGCCGTTCACTTGCTCTTGTCTCAGCTCTTGACAGTTGACACTTCTCTCCTCAATCCTGTGATTATCAAGACTGGAGGCAAATTCTCTGGAAGTTTCTGTAAAGATGGAACGGTATGCCTGTGCCGATGAATACGAAAAGCGATGAGCTCCATTCCTGCTTTTTGGGGTTTTTCTCTGTTTCTTCCTGATTTCAGGCCGTTAATGTGCGGTTTGTATAATGAATTGGCTGGAGCTGGTTGTATTTGTGTGTTGATTGTTTGGTGTGTTTTTTTACCTGATATTTATGCTACTTGTGTTTGAGTGCTACTTGTGTTTGAGTGCTATCAAACTGGAATTCTCACCGTCTTTTTTCATTTTTTAGGAAATTTCGACCTTTTTTTCCGTCTTTCATGCTTTTTGCTCTGAAGAAAGATCTTTTCTGCAAATTAAATAGAAAGGTTGTGCTCTGGTTTCTTTTGCTCTGAAGAAAGATCTTTTCTGCAAATTAAATAGAAAGTGCCTTTGCTGCTTCATATCTAGTATGATTTCCCTCCTTTAACGATAATGCGTTTCAGCTTTGATCTATAGCTTGAACTCATCCTGCTTTCCTTTTACGAATTTGTGATTATTAAATATTAAATTTCCTAATTGAAATCACTAATTTGATCTAGATAAGTTGTATTAATTTATGTAATTTGGTCCTGTTCTGAGGGAGTGCTAACTAAGTGTTTTTCCCTCGCAATTGGTATGTGTTTTTGTATTCACGCTCTATTACTTTGGCAGGATGAGGATGCATTTTTTAGAGACTATGCCGAATCTAAAAGAACCTATATCCGGGGAATTATTATTTTTGATTCTACGATATGATTACAAGACTGTTCTCTAATATTGCAACTTTTTAAGATTTTTAACCCTCTACTTACCTTATATGTTACTCCCTCCGGTCCTAATTATTAGAACTATTTACCAAAATTTGGAGAGATTAAGGAGAGAAGTTAAATTAGTTTATTATAATTATTTTTTGAAAATACCCCTCCTGCTTAAAATTGAAAATTACATGAAGGCAAAATTATTTACTTTATAATTGCTCAAAATTAGTATTAAGGAACAATTTTACAATAAAAACATAAGGTTAAACTTGTGTAAGATAGCAATTAAGTTCTGCAGTGCTATACACGCAATTTACAAGATATACAAAGATTATTTGTTGTTTCCCGCACATAAAAATTATAAAAATGTAAAACTTAGTTATTTAATTTATATAAAAAAAAAAAACTTTGGGCAGTGTATGATGTGTTTATTCAAATTTTAAACACAAAAATTATTAGGCGGCAGTACTTCTGATTTTTCATAAACTAAATTTATAATTTCATTGTAGGTATCACAACCTTTCTTACCTCCAGGTCCCACGACCACCACCATTTTGTTGTATTAGGTTCGATATCCACCACCTATTTTTTTACTATACGTCTCACACCCTTATTCTTAAATGCAGGCCCCACATTCCCTTAATGATATAAAAATAAAAAATTAATTACATTTTATTTTTTTTGAAAAAAAAGGCTTGAGTACTGACAATAATTACAAGTATATTAGACAGATGAGATAAGATTTTAGATACATGCATGGTCGAAGAGCACAAGGTGGAGTCTTGAAGTGGGCTCATGTTGAGGGGTTACACTTAGTAT
Source organism: Acacia melanoxylon (assembly GCA_019022615.1). NCBI lineage: Eukaryota > Viridiplantae > Streptophyta > Magnoliopsida > Fabales > Fabaceae > Acacia > Acacia melanoxylon. Next base: position 48,873 of record JAFJYJ010000114.1, read on the forward strand.
TAGTAGGGGTGATATGGGAAAATATGATAAAAATTGCTCAAAATTATTTTATAAAAAAAAAAGTATAATTGAGGTGTATATAACATTAATGAGTTAAACATTATTTACTTTATAAAATATATAAGTGTATTATTAAATTATTATCGATAAAAGTATAAATAGGGGTATTATAGGAAAAAATCGACAAAAGTTAAAACTTCGCTTTCTTATAATTGGACCAAAATCAACTCCAAAATGTGTTTTATAATTAGGACGGATTTGGAGGGAGTAGTATGTTTTGTCTAAATTGCAGGATTTTGATAAGGTGTATGCAACTATAGACTGCACTCCTGGGAAACGACCGGTGTGGTTCAGGCTCTTTCTATTTCTTATGGGTTACACTGCACTCGTGTTGGGGAAGACCATCCCTTCCCCACCCTCCTACAGGCGGCGTGTGTCTTCATGGCCCTTTTTTTTCATCGTATTTATGAAATCGTCACTCCCTTCTTTGTTTCGAGCCGCCAATCCTGACCCCCGGCCGCCGATGTCGTCATCGACGCCGCCAGCGACGTCGTCCCCGCCGTCGTCGCTGCCGCCGCCGCCGCCGTCCCCGACGTTGCCACCGACCCGACCACCGCCATCGACTTTGTCGTTAACATCTGCGTCTAAACTTTTTGCAGGTATTTGTGCTTTTTTTTTTTTTTTTTCTTAATCTTCAATTTACATCCTGACATTGTATATAAGTCTTGACTTAGACCAATTATTGCTTATTGTGTTGATCATTGATGCAATACTACACTCTGATATTGGAAAGAGTCATTCTATCATATTTCACAATGCATTGTGTCCCCCAGCACCCCTACACAGTGCGAGATAGAGGTTCTCCCTTGTCTTTCGCCCATAGAGCTTAAAATTCGTGCTTATCTTCTATTAAAGAATTATCTTTATTAATTATGGAGTAAAATTTTGATTTCATAATCTAATAAAGATTTATCCTTCTAATTTCTATCATCCGGTCTCTATCTATCACCATGTGCTGAAACTATCATTGGCATTGTAATGAGACCTAGAAAAGTGAGTGCCAGGTTAACTAGCATGTCAGAATTTCAAGAACAAGGTCCTCCTACCTGTTGAATCGACCCCAGTTCTTTCAATTCTTATGAAGTTTGGTTCTAGCCTTCTGGGTTAATAGAAAATATTTGATATTACTGATGCTGCTATAGGCATGGCTTCTGCTTGAGTTCATGCTGTGGAGCTAAATGGTTTTCTGCGCTGTAACATTTTACAGGTAAGCCCACTGTTATAACCATTAGAGGGCTCGTAGCTGGTGCAGTGATTGGTTCGGCTGTAGAGAATTGGTTGCAAGTAGATATTGTCCCATTTCTGGGCATACATTCTCCTGCTACTGTGGTTGGTGAAATCATAATTCTCTCTCAATTCTTGGTTTCCCTGTGCCTGAGATAGGTAAGCAGGAGAGCCAAGTGGTCTTGTATAAAAGAAAAAGATAAAACTTGTAAGTATCCATTGGCATGCATGTTCATACCCAAGATTTTGTTTTTCCCCTAGCTTGTTAATCATTGCACATTGTACAAACTATGAAGTCTGAATAGAATGCAGCACCAAATCTTGCCAAATTAGAAACATGAAGCTCAAAATCGGACTGATTCTGGTTTGTGTTCGCTGACGGTGAGTGGGCGAGAATTAGGAGGGAGAGGGAGGTGGAAGGAAGGGTTCTCAAATCAAAATTGTCATGTCCCAAGTGATTTTCAAATCATGTACGGATAAAAATAAAATAATAATGATAAAAATGCGAAACAATTCTCGCATCTTTATCAATGGAAGACAAAAATACAATGGCCGATGTGTAAATAAATTTGTTCGGTTATCATTTTTATTTGCCAATGACAGCTTGAGGTAATCTTACCAGAAAAATGAAGAAATAAGCACAAAAAAAGAAGGGAGACGTGAGGAAGTGCAAACAAATATTTAGGGTTCTTACAGCAACAAATAACTATTAATAAGCGGGTGCGATTAAATCCAACACCTTACAAATTACCGGTGTCTCAGCGAGCTGCTTCGACACACGACAATGCACAGGAACTGAATTACATAAAGATCCCCACCATACCAGTTTCATGTTTGACTATGGTGGTTTTCACCATTGTAACCCTCTATATAAGACATGCCCCCACCCTTGTCATCATTTTCATTGAATGTCGCAAGGTCATTGTACACTTTTCTGGATGCTCTAGAGAACTCTGTCAATGATTGAAACACCTGAGAAAACCCTAATTGCAATCCAGGTAGCGTGATCCTCTGTGTTTCTTGCATGCAACTCTGGTGCTTCTCCTTCTCTATCTCTAGTTTTCTTCTAAGTGCCTCCAAATGATCCCTCTTCTCTATCACGTTCTCTTCTTGATGCTCTGTTCCCGCCTCTGGTTTCTGGTCTGTGACTTTCAACTCAAGCATCTTACTATTCACCTTATTCAATCCAGAGTGCCTTCTGTCTAAGTCTTTTGACAAACTATCTACTTTCCTTTTCTGCTGCTACTCTTCAACTTGTTGAAGCCACAGAGCTCTCACATCCTTCACAACACTTTTCAATGCAATTATTACCATTTCGTCAGGAAGCTTTTGCAGTGAAGCTAACCAATCATGGCAAATTGCAAGAAGCGGTGGCCCGTTCGCTTGATAGCGGTGGCCCGTTCGCTTGATATGGCGCTGCAACAGTTTTGCTTTTGGAGTAAAATTCAACTTCAGGGACAACGAACTTGCTCAGCCATTTATACAAAGCTTCAACATATGCCTTCTGAGCTGCAATGTACTGTCTGAAGCACACATGCCAATTCTGAATCTGAGCTTCAAGCCTTACAGTAGCTAATTCGTGAGATTCATTACAGAATTTCCCGTACGTGGGACAGGTGAAAGATTTCACTTCTGAGAGAATCTTTCTCTGGGTTTCATGGGATTGCAACACAACTTCCCATGTTTGTAATAGGCTGCATCATGAAAAATAAAAATAAAAAACCAGATTGAAACTCAATTATCTTAGTCTTATTAGTTCCCGTTGTAATATCTCACCCTTTTAGAAGCTCAACAATTTGGGGCTGCAATTTTTCGTCTCTTATTTTCTGAATTCTTTTTTGAGATTGACTCTGCACGCCGTATGGCAACCAAGATCCCAGTCCCAGCATACAAGTCTTTCACTGCGGCTCTTGTTTTATCCATGCTTCGCACATCATCTCCTCTGACATCCTTGTTTCTCATAATTTTTCCTCGTTATATCTCCAGCCTAAGGTAAGAAAAAAAGTTTTAGTATTGAAAGTAAGATGTAGCAAGCAGGGAACCAATAAAAACAAAGACTAGTACAATAAAGTCGACAGTTTACATGAAAAACTCTTGAGCAATTTATCAGTTTTTATGTGCAAGTTTTGATACATTGTGTAGCTTTAAACTTGAAATTCATCAAGAAATAAGCAAAACATCACAACACAAGGACAGCTGCATCATATCTCATGAGACATGATGCAGTTGAAAGAGGCTAATAAACTGCACAATTCACAAACTGAAGAGCTCACAAGTCTCTTTTTAAATTTAATCATACGTATGGTGGTAGAAGAAAGAGGCAATCCAATGATCCATTATAAAATGATCGGCACATTGTGTACTTCTATCTCTAAATTTCACACCTTTTTCTCCATTGTCACATCTGACAAAAGCCTTTTTTTTGGCACCATACACACACACACACACAATTCAATGTTCAAAACTACAATAGAACAAAAAACTAATAACAATATGAATTCATATCAACTCCATGACACTAAGCACCACCAAGAAATGCCAGGCGCCCAGATATCAAGACATGCAAAATGTAAGAGAAACCAAGTAGCGATTCATCCCATAATGCGTGTCATTATGAAAACAGAATATGTAAGTTCTAACTAAAGGAATTACAAAACGACCGTACCTTAACCTCCTCATATAGCTTCTTTTCCCATGCATATAACCTTCCTAAGGTTAATGAATGGCTTCCTGAATCCATTCCCCCATAATCATCAAATAGCTCATTCTTATATTCCGTCCAAGTTGAAGAATTTTTTGGATCTGATACCACAAGGCTCTTGCATGATGATGAAGACTTGGAAGTGGAGCGCGGCCATGTTATTGCATGATGAATCAAATTCTGAGGCTGAAACTGAAAAGTTCAGGATCAGCTTACAAATATATAAGGAAATCATCACTAAGCGTATGAAGGAATAGAATAAATACATAAACATATTATTGATTTTGAAACCTTAAGGTTGGAATTCATTCCAAACGACAAGAATAAATTTAAAAGAACGGAAAGTACATCCAAATTAACAACTGCTCTGAGCAGGAAAACAACACTGACTCATGGAAAAGAACAGAATTTAGTAATAACTCACTGCATACTGTGACAAACATAGCTCAATATTTAGTTAGGGAAAATCTAAAAGCAGGTGAAATATCAACTTTAATTGGATTAACTCGAAAATGGATTACCCTAGCAGGTCATACTATATGATAAAATGAGTATAATTTCCCACTTTTCTCTCTCTTGATGGTTTGGAAAAAGGCAAAGAGTGGCATTTTCTAGATTAATCTTGTAATGGCCCCCCTTCTTTTTCTGGCAGTTCAGATAAACCTTGAAACTGGTTCAAAGGATGAAATTTTTAGTGAATTTCAGTGCTCGATGCGCATGACCTTATCGATACATATAAGGGTACAAGAAGATGGTCTGAGCTGGAATAGTTCCACGAGAGTATAGAGCCCAAGATTCTTCTCCGATATTTAAAACAAAAAAGAAAAAAGGGAAAGGGAAAAGTAAAAGGATGAACTAAACCTTGCAGGCAGACGAGAAATTGAGGCTGTGTTAATGAGTAGGACCATTGACCTTCAATCTGAGTGATATGTGGTGATATGTATGACTTACAAAGGATTCTATGGTGTACATTTACTCAAGGGCCATCGTGAACAAGTCCAACAACTTTACTCACTTCATTTATGGACTTATGGCCTCATTGTTGAGCAAAGAAGAGAGGAATTTTGGAGCTTTGATCTTCTCCGAGATCATGAGGTATAGGTATTCGAGCACCAAGACAACACCTTTCCCCTGTTCTCAACTGATATCATTATTCCTTAAAGCCAACAAAATGTGGTACTTGGATCCAAATGAGCTTATAGAGAGACTACTTTTAGTTGGGAGGAATCAAATTGGGAAACTTGGTATTAATCTACCTTGAGGCATCCTTTGCTCACCACTCCCAAAAAGAGAAAGGTACCAAAATCTTAGGTTACAAAGATGGATGACACTCAGTCCTCAGCTCCAGCCATATCCAATTCACCTTCCTTCCTCGGTTCTGCCATCCAAATGTACCTGAAGGAAGAGCTTCAAGGTTTTCATATGGATTTTGCAAATACAAATGCATAGTTTGTGTCTCATATAGATGAGAAGATGGATCAGATGTGCAATGTCATGAATGAGCCTCACAAAGTAATACTAGAACATCAGGAGGTCCAAACCAATATGATGTTTGAGATTGCCAACCTTCTCCGATTACTCCATGAGAAGATCAATACTCTAATCCTGAGCTCCTCCACTCCTATTAGACCCATTACAGTCTTTGTTGCTCCCTCACCTACCATTGAGCCTTCTCCAAGCAATATCTTATTCTCTATGGTTGATCCTACCTCCTCCAGATAGTCCATATCACTATGGATAAGTCTATCCCACTTCAGCAAGCCATTAGCCCTTTCATTTCAGATCTCATACCTTTTGGTTCCCTTCCACATGATGAGCCTATACTTCAAGAACAATATCATCAATCTCATCACTCTGATAATTTTGATACTCAAGCCACTGAGAAGATTGATGAGGAGATTGAGGTTTCTAAGCCTTCCAAAGAACCTTCTCACTCTGAGCATTGGGTCGAATGGAAAAAGGAGAAAAGCCAGGTTTGCTTAAGCTTACCGTTTAAACATTTTTTGTTGGATAATAAAAAAAATTCTCAGATGACTTTTTGTAATAATTATTATAATTTAAAAAATGGGTTAAGGTGTAAAAATAGACATGTGCTTTTGTCAAAGGAGCGCCCAGTAACAAGTGTTTTTTTTGGGTGCAAAAGTGTATACGTGGTTACAAATTAGATGCAAAAATATCGTTTGATAGTTAAGTTTGACTTTTTTTCTTGACCGCACGATGATGTGACATTTTCAAAGCCGCAAAAATAGACATGTGCTTTGGTCGGAGGAGCGCCAATAGCAAGTGCTTTTTTGCATATGTGAATTTTTGACAAAGCACATGTCTATTTTTGCACATTTGAAATGCCACGTCATCGTCCAGTCAGCAAAAAAAGTCAAATTTAACAGTCAAACGATATTTTTGCACCTAATTTGTAACCACGTGTACACTTTTGCACCCAAAAAAAACATTTCTTCTTTCAAGCACTCTCGACAAAAGCACATGTCTATTTTTGCACCTTAACCCTTAAAAAATTAAACCTAATGAATAAATGACGGTTTGATAATTTTTTGTTAGTATGTAAAATTTCGATGTCATCATTTTTTATTAATGGCATGAAAGTTTAAAGATTGAAAAACACTATAAAATTAAGGGCACAAAATAAAATATCGTCCAAAGTTAAAAACTAAAGGTATACTTGGCTTATTTGGAAAAGACGTAATGAAAAAGTTGTTTGAAAACCTTAACTCTAGGGGCTCTTGGAATTCTCACAAAGGCTAAAGCCATAATATCTTCCTTCAGTGTAGCTAGGATGCAGATGAAGCAATACAAAATTCATGGGATTTGAGTGACGAGTGAGGGACACACCAGAATGGTAATGGATGGGTGGGTAATTATTAATGTTGATGGAGCATATTCACATAAGAAAGGCAGAACGGCATGTGGAGGTACTATCAACGATCAAAGAGGAAATCTGATTGAAATTTTCATGCTTAATTTTCCAAATGGAGATTCTTTAGCTGCTGAACTTTGGGCGTGTCCTATTGGCCTTAAAAGATTATGGGATGAGAACTATAGACACATTTGCTTGAGAAGCAACTCTTCAGAATCAATTAAGTATATCAAAGATGGAAATAACAAGCTTTCATAATAACTAGAATTTAATCATAGAAAGTCACATTATGTTTAAACCTGAGTGGTTGGTTGATTTTGAACATGTTAGAAGATAATAAGACTTTAAAATGGTTGTACTTACCAAGCGTGCTTTAACAATGCTCCCTAAATTTCACTTTGTTCGTTTTAATGATTTTTGTTTGTTTGTTTCTTATAATATAGATGGGTTTTTACTAATTTCTTTAGTTATATAAGAAATACTTTTGCATAGAATTTTGTACATTGTAACATGAGACTCTGCCTACTCTTGATGTCTACACTTGATCTTTAGCCAAAAGGCCAACTCTTGATGTTTAAGCATTTATATGTATTCAAATTTGTGAATGATAGGTATATCCTCATCCTCGCACGAACGAATTGGTTAATTCATAGATTTTTTGACAGAAGATAGAAAGAAAGCTAAAATATCTTAACTGAAAATTTAAAAACATAAGGGGAAAAAACATAGCAAAGTTTAATATATATACCAAAGAACAATACCACGATTTTCTTGATCGAAACTACTACTGATAATCTGGAACAAAGCACAACTACAAACAAATTGGTAGATATATATAGAGCATATCTCCAGATATCAAGACTGACTGGCAATTTTCCGTGGGATTATGACCATTCCATGTTTGAGGAACCATATTGTGGATGGATTGCACAACTGGGAATACCGGAAAGGATCTCTTTATAATGGATTTAAATTTTGAGAAGAAACAATCTCTACACAAAATTAGAAGAAACAAAGATCTACTAAAAATGAGAATTAGATCATTCTACACAGCACTCTCATCAAATCAATAACATAATTTTATGATAGAGCAACCATATTAAAGGGTTAGTGCAGCTACCCTGCACAAATTTTAAAGCTAAGATAAAAGTATAGGAATACGCTTTCAATGGAAAGGAAAAGAAAAAACCAAAGAGAACACTCAATGAAGTTATTGAATAAGATAAAACAATCACCCAACAATTATATTGATTTGACTCTCTTTGGCGTAAGTGAAGTCCTCTTGAGTCCAATGAAATTTCTTCACCACCGAAACAACAACAATAGTTGGTTGCCAAGCTCATCATCAACTTATACACAAGATTTATAAGCTCACCAACAACTTCAAGGTTTTCTTAAGATCACTTGGAGCTTATAAAAGTCTAGGTTTTCACTCAACTCATCCTTAGATGACTTCTCTCACTATGTAAATTTACACAATTTGAAAATATAGACTTATATACACAAGATACATGCTCAAGCTCAATTAAGTAGATCATTATCCTGGCATGCCAGGCTAGGATTTGCAATGAATCCCCTATAAAGTAATCATGCATTATGAGGGGAACTCTGTTAGGAACCAACAAATTAATACATGAAATGCTTAATAATTCAAGAAAACAGCTACAATGCAGCTGAATACAATAATCTGTCGGAGCATTAATACTCCTACAGCCAAGAAGGTTGCTGTCTATTACACAGACCAGACTCCCCTCTCCCACAACTTTCACACAAAACACAACATACCCAGATCCCATCCTTCCTAAGGTTAATATAAGCAAAAAGCATCTACACAGTGCCCAAAAAATGTGCAGAAAGCTACAAGACTAACTATCCCAAGCCACTCTATGTAATGGCTAGGTGTCCTAAGAATACATCAAAATAGCAAAGTCAAACCCTGCAACCTTAAAAAGCATCTTTCCCTTTTGCTTGTGTTGTTTGTGTCTTCCTAGGTTTCCTTGCATAGGTTTTGCCAATGAAGGGTCCTTTCAAACTCCCAATTCTCACTAGCAAGATGAACTAGATACAAATACAAGAAAAAGGAACAATATATTTCTATCTCCCCACAAAATTTGAGATAGTTACTTTATTGATGGAACATATTCCATTATTGCTTGGAGTTTGTTCTGTTGCATGAGACATAGTCTGCCTGAGGATGAATGCAGGTTGGCTTGGGGGAGGAATATCAACTATCTCGCTTTGAAGCATTGACATTACAGAGGCCATAGTGGGCCTATCTTTTGCAAGTTCTTGTACACATAAAAGACCTATATGTGTGCACCTCAATATATCCTTGTGAAAGTTTGGATCATATATTTGTGGATCTATTAGAGGTAAAACATTTGCATTAATCCATAATTTCCATGCCTACGAAAAAAATAAACGAGAAATGATAGCAGTCAAACATCAATGTTATTTTCATCGAGACAAAGGCAGTTAAGAGCTTTTTTAAGAAAGGATGGTAAAAATTGAAGAGGCTTACAAATCCTAAAAGTGTCAAAGATTCTGTATCTTCATAGAAGCTAGTGTTTTTTCTTCCACTAATAATCTCTAGTAGCAAAACACCAAAACTAAAGACATCAGATTTCTCCGAATAGAGTCCTTCAGTTGCATATTCTGGAGAAATGTATCCACTGCATTTAAACAATAAATTGTTAAGCTCTCAATATGCTATTGATCTTGGACAGAGGAAAAAAAGACTTACTATGTTCCAACAATTCTTTCTGTATTTGCTTGATCTTGGCCACCTCCGAAAAGTTTTGCCATTCCAAAATCTGATATCTTTGGATTCATCCCTTCATCCAACAATATGTTACTTGCTTTCAAATCTCTATGTATAATTCTTAATCTTGAATCTCTATGAAGATAGAGTAGTCCTCTAGCTATTCCTCCAATTATGTTGAAGCGCCTTTCCCAATCTAAGTGTTTTTGTTGCAGCAGGTCTGCTAGAGATTATTTTAGGGGCAAAAATTAAGAAAGGCATAAACATTGAAAAGAAGATTCTTCATCACTTCCAACAATTTCCAGTAAATGGTTATGGGATTTGCCTACTTGGCATTGTGACTTAGTGTCATTTACTTTAACTATTACTCTATAAATAAATCATATAAAATGTTCATACACTCCTTTGAACATGAATATCAAGAAAATACACAAACATGCATGTACCAAGAAACGTGTGAAGCCTAAATCAGGTAAAATAAGAGTTGTACATCAAACATGAGGTTTTTTTAATATTCATTAACAGTATAAGGTTTCTGCTTTTGCTCTATTCGTCTGATGTAATGCAGAGAAACAATGAATTTAGTAAAATATGTATAGGAATGTACACTAACCAAAGATATATGCATCCAAGCTTTTGTTTGTCATATATTCATAAACTAATATCTCTTCATCTCTTTCGATGCAACAACCAAGAAGTTTAACAAGATTTCGGTGTTGAAGCTTAGAAATCAATTCCACTTCGTTAATAAATTCTTCAATACCCTGCCCAGATGATCTTGATAGTCTTTTTACTGCTATTTCTTGTCCATCTTCAAACTTTCCCTGAAATAAAATGATAAAAACCTTATTTCTAATGACTTGAAAAATGATTAGGTTTAAAAAGAAAATGAAAACCACCTTGTAAACTGGACCAAAACCACCCTGGCCAAGTTTATTTGCTAAGTCAAAGTTGTTTGTTGCAATTGCCAACTTTCTAAAATCAAACAATGATAGGTCTTGATTATGAACTTGCTTCAAGTTTGAAATCCTTCTTCTGTCAAGAATCTGCATCTGCGTTTCCCCTGTTTTTTTTACACATTTTCCCTTTTAATTTCATTGAGAAATATATATTGCTATTCTAATACTATGTATGTATGTAACTTTGGTTATCTAAAAGTTAAGAATTTCTACACTGAAAAATTATTATTAAATTTTGTGGTAGAAATATGCTTTCAGTGACTGCTCCCTCCCTCTCTCTCTCTCTATATATAATATATATATATAAATGCACATTTATATCTCTTATATGCATGTGAAGGAAGTGTCTGACATACCTTTTTGCTTTGACTTTCTTTTCCATAAGAAATATCCAAAGGTCATCGTGAAAATTATTCCTACCAGAGCTGGTATTATGATAGGTGTTGTCATTTTCCTCCTGGCCTTACCTATATCAAAGAAAAGAAGAACATTCAGATAGTCTTCAGTTTCTGACAATATGATCAACACTGATGCATATATTATCATCAAAATTGGATCTAAAAAAACAAAATGAAGTTCCCTAAGCATTTGTTATCAAATTCATTAATAACTATATAGCATGTGGACTTGTTTTGCAATCAAGCACCACATTACTTACCAGATTCTATCGACGAAAACTACCCCACATGTTATAATTTTATTGAAGAACCTAATAACAACTTAATATAGGATAAAAAGTTCCAATGTTCACATGGATATTTAAAATAACATGATATGACGAAATAGATAATGATTAAATTAAATTTGAAGTTTTATAAATCCTATACAGGTTGAACAAAAAACAGGTGCGTTAGTAAGTGTTTTAAACTTTAAAGAGCTTTCTTTCATTAAAAGAGATACCTAGTTCTGAGTTGGCCAAACGTATGAAAAGATCAACTCCTCCAACTGAGAAGCTCTGTATGTCAAATAAATCTACAGTCCATACCATACAACCAAGGCTTTTATCATAGGCATAAGCTATACATGAGCAATTCTTTGTGCATCGAGTTTGACATTCAGCAGCATACTCAAATTTAAATGGTAACACCTCTGCATGATCTGGTAGTTTTACCCTCTCCAGCTTCAAAAACCCATCTGCTTGAGAACCATTATTGTCTCGCTCACACGGAAGTGCTTCTCTTCTCACACAACCACTGGTCCAGTTTTGCCTTCTCCATTCTTCTCTGTTGTTTGGTTCAAACCCTCTCAAGCAGCTGCAGATTGGTGAGCTTAGAGAACTGCAGATCCCAAATGAACCACATTTGCCATAAATATCACATACAGAATTCTCACTCACCCACTCACGTTCCCATAACTGTGTATGAGAATTCCAACGTTGTGTTTTTAGTTTGCCTTTATGACCTAACTTCAGAGTTAGCAATGCAGACTTGTCTGTGTAATGAAAATATAGGTCAAAACTCCCTCCCTGATCTCCTATAATCTGAAACTCATTTAGGGACATAGATGAACTCTGAGGTACCCCAAGAAAGTGTGAACCATTCCATGGACCACTACGCCAATAAGGCTGATTTTCCTTCCATACAAACACTTCAGTAACATTACGAGGCTCAAGGCTAAAAGAAAATCCTCCATAGGATGGATCAGATGTACTTTCCCATGATGTAAGTTGCATTTTCTCACCTGTTTTTTCATTAGTACTGAATTTCATGTTCTGTAGTAATGTATTATCAGGATGCTGGAAACTCTGCCACAGGAATGCCCCAGTAGTTTTATCAAAGAGTACAAGGTTGCCAGAATCTAAGAGTTGAGCACTAGAATTTGATGCTATTGAGACATTTGTTGACCAAACAACCTGTTTTTGCCCATTCAAAACAACAAGATTGCCATTCCCTGATATTGTGAGAATCCCAGAAGAATCTGTTAGTGGGTCGTTTTTGTTAGCCACCCAAACAACAGAGGATTCAGACATAAACCAAATTCCTAAGTAGCGATTTGTGGAATTCCGAGGTCTGAAGAATCCCAGCGTGAACATGCCATTATTTGAGCTCACTGTCTCAGGTTCTTGGATCAACACCAATGGTGCGATGGTGCCCAAGCCACTAACCAGAAGCATAAAAGTGAACAAATATATGAGAAAAGCAAGTAACAAGCAAGCATTTTCACTGAATCCCATGAAAATCATGAAGATTATCAGAAATAGAGGAAGAAAATGGGTTTGCTCATTCAAAACTGCAAGCAATTATAGTAATATCATATCATAATATAATATATAGCATTTCGAAATACTTAAACCGAAAAAATTTGGACTGCCCGTACCTCTCAGAGACTATAGCGAAAGACTTTTAAAACAGCTGAACCAATTTTTCTCCATACTATCGGATCTTCTCATTCATTGATCCTAGTCTTCTAAGCAAGGTGTGAACTATAGAATTTCGACGCATACCTGTGATTCTCTCGTATTTCTCTGGTCTTTGCCCCGCATGTTTAAAATTGAAGTTGACATCACAGAGAGAGATCGGAGTTCTGGTCACCAAATGAGAAGAAAGGCTCAAGACTTTCACACCCAAAATAAAGAAAAATCTTATGTCCAAACCCAGCTTTTGGGAAAACTAGCATGTACTCAAATAATTTAATTTATTTAGAAATAAATTAGCTAAACTAAATTAATTAATTCGCATAATCCATTGATAGATTAACATTGGAATTTAATAAATTAAGAAACATCAACAGAGAATAAACTTAAACAGCATAACAATATTGAATCACCCACTCAAATTCTTGAAAATCTCCTAGTAAATTTTATTCATCTTCCCACCGCAAAAGGTATAGCCATGAACACACGCACAAACTTTAACATTAGTAGGGAATTAACAAAAAATGGGATGTAGAAAAAAGCATCAACTTTAACATTGATGTATAGAGGCTTTACCTTCTTCCAGAACCCCGCAAAGTGAAAAAGGCACTTAGTTATCACAGTTTGCAACAAATACAAGTCATAATGAGAAAGCGTAAAGCGTGGAAATAGGTCGGGCCAGCCAGATTTTTTTTAAATATTTTGCAAATTATAATGGAAATCTAAAGTTCGTGACCAGTCAGCTTTTTTTAGCTAGCCTACATCGCCTAAAAGTTCTGAAAGCGCTTTTTATATTTCTACTTACAATGTAGGCTCTAAAAAGCGCCTCATATTACGCTTGAAAAAAACCATAAAGAGGCTTTGAACTTACTAAAACTTAAATAAATGTAGGCTTTTGGTAGGTTTCAAAGCCAACATATTTACAAATGGTAGACTTTAACATAAAATTAAAATAATCATAATTGCTAATAATAGAAAAATGTATCCATTATAATTTAGCACTGAATATACTCATATCAATATAGTGATAAACCCAAAAACTCAACATCCATAATGCAATATATAAAAATATCATAAAAAGATAATATCGCAGTTTATAGACCTTGCTTGCACATGGTCAGCATAGTCCAACGATAGAAAATCCCAAGGATGTTAGAATATTGGAAGTATAGAAATCTGAAATATAATTACGCCACAGGCTGCTAAGACTAGAATGGAAATAATTTTGCAAGGTAGATGAACAAATTTATTTGAACTAGTAGTCCAAGGGATATGATATCCAACTGAGCTGCAAGAGAAACTGTCTAGCTAGGCACCAACACAGAATTAGAGAAAGTCAGAAAATAATGCTCTGTCTTCATTCTTCAGGTTGAACATGCTCGTGTAAAGTGAAAATTGCTCTATAGTTTATTTAACAAAATTTGTCCAAGCCAATTTTAAAATAATCTGGGGGCATCCACACAACTAACATTATACTACTCAACATCAAAGTTCCATACATATTTTCAAACATTACAACCAAGATACAGGCAAACAGCTTCAGACAACGGATACAAAGCAAGTAGAGGCAAGAGTTAAGGCATACAACATATTATATACACAAGTAAAGCAATCTAGACACAGGATGATAACTCCGGATCCACTTTCGGTGCCTATCCCAAGGATAGGCACCATCTACCTATTTGATCTGGGCCGTTCAGATTAGATCTGAACGATCCAGATTTGATTTTTTTAATTGTTTCTTTTTAAATAAAAAAATTCGGGGCAAATGTCTTCCTCTTACGTAATTTTGTGTCTTTAGTAACGTAATTTTTGGCGGGGTATCAAATGCATTAACATATTCCTCATTAAATGAGGAATATGCTAATGCATTTGATACCCCGCCATGCAAGGTTACCACGGCAGGGGCGGACCCAGAAAATTACAGAAGAGGGCACAATTGGCTGCCCCGAATTTTTTTTTAAGAAAAAGTTTTAAATGCATTAAAAAACAAAAGAATATAAACAAGAAGCAAAAATATATCAAAAAAATATTTATGAAATCAAGTGAATACTAATGACGTAATAAGAGAGACAATTATTTTACAAACCTGTCATTTAGAAAAGCAAGGCTAAGTACTATTAGAAATAAATGCAGCTACATAAATTACAATGGAGGGTATGCACTCAACAAGTCCAAGTACATATATTTTAATAACAAAAGTATATTACGATAAAAATAATTACAATGTCATCCTTTTAGGCCTTATTTTTTAGAATTTCATTATAATTGCCTTATTATCAATGCTACCAAATACATTTTGTTTCAATATAAGGCACTAAACAATCATTCAACCATCCATCCCTCATCCGATTACAAAGTGCAGTCTTGATATATTAAGGGTGTGCACTTAATTTAAGGGAAACAATCATTCAAACATATATTATTATTATTATTATTATTTTTTAAAAAAAGTTTCCCAAATTCAGGGGGACGTGCCCCCCAATCTACTATGTAGTTCCGCCAATGGGTAGTGAGGCTGTTAGGGGAATGACTCTCACCTCTGTTTTCTTTTAAAAAGTCAAGGGGTATGATGGTAATTTTATAACATTTTGAAATTCTAGATCGCACCCTCTACCTCCTCATATGTTCTTTATAAAATTGGAGACATTATTCAGTGTTTTTATTAATCTTAGGGGTATTTATTTGTCTCTTTCCCATTTTATTTCACCATTTTCTTTTTAAAAATCTCTTTATTTTGTATTCTGCACCAACTTGCAAGTCATTTAGTTGGCGTTCACATTTGCCTTAATTAATTGATTATGAGGATGAAATACGTATGCCTATAATTGATGAAATGGTTAAGACCCAATAAAAAGAAAAGAAAATTATAAAGACTCGATTAAAATTAAATAAAACTATATATAAGAAGAGATGAATTATTTGTTTCATCCATATATACACTTTTTTGAATTTGGAGATCCAAATTTAGATGTGTGAATTGGATTCTGGACAAAATTCTTTTTCTCTCTGTGCGTTTTTGTAGGGTGTGGAACAAACTTCATGACTCAAATCAAGCATGGTCCAATTGGCGGGTCAATGAAGGAAATCCTTTTGTCAGAATCTTGCATTAATTCTAACAGAAGGAACTTCAACATTTGACCTTAAAATGCATTAATTCTAATAGACGGAACTTAATCGTTTGACCTTAAAATGCATTAATTCTAATAGAAGGAACTTAAACACATTTGACCTTAAAACACTTAGGGTCAACTAATCCAATCAAAATCAATATATAAGGTATGCATTTTGACATTGGGCTTTTATTTTTAATCAGCATCAGTAGAAGATATTTTAGAAGCAATATGATGCGTTGAAGATAGGATATATTGACCAACAGTGTAATTTAATTTATCAATTGAAAGCGAAATTGTAACAGGTAAAATTTTTCAATTTCTATGATGGCCAATGGGCCAACAACCTCTTGGTTGAATGGCACTGCCCCCCTCCTATCATATATAGAAGAGGCTATAGATCCTATATCCTAAGAAGCCAAAACAGAGGTGACAGGTGTGTATCAGTGTAATTAAACTCAGACTGCACCGCCCAGTTTGGCCCGGAAACTGGTGAACTGGTTGGTAAACCAGTCCGATCCGGGCATTAACTCTATTTACTTTTTAAAAAGAAAATTGATTTTTTTATATATATTCTTTATAATTTCATATTAATAACCCTGAAATCTTTACTTCTTTATTGGTTTGGCCCCAAGTTAGCTCTAGTTTGATTCTAGTCTGACCCATTGACCCTTGATCCAGTATCCCGACCAGTTCAATGACCGATCTTGTTTTAATAAGCTTAATGTGTATAATGCTGGTGTGTCGCTCCAATGTGTGGAGAGGGGGAATTTAAATTGTCTTAAAAAAAATGGTATAATGTGATGTGATTCTATAAAATTAGTGGCTAAATCCTATGAAATACTATCAATTATTGATATCATTTACACTCTCACATCATAAACAATCTGATACTGCTCCCTAAAAATGAATAATTTTATGTAACTCAATATAATTATTAAAAATCGTGCAGACAAAACAATAAGACATATGTTTCATCCACATTAACTGAAAATGATACTTCAGGATACTGACTGGTAATGAAAAAAATATTTCATGATATTTTAGAATCTTAAAAAAATATTTCAGGGTATTGATTGGTACTAAAAATATACTTTAGGATATTTTTTCAAGATCATGAAGTATTTTTCTAGCACCGGTCGGGATCGTAAAGTATCTTTTTAATACGCATCAATACCCTAAAATATTTCTAAAAAGAAAAAAGGCAAAAGCTTCACAATTTTAGTGTCAAAACGACGCAGCGGTTTGAAGGCAGTGGATAGGAACTTGCAACGGATGTAAGCTAAATCCACAATACTCACACATCGTCCTCTACTGATTCGGATTTGGCTTGCATTCATTGCAAGTTTCTGTCCGCTGCCTTCAAACTGCGTCGTTTTTGAAAAACCAGGCTATCACCCAAGAGGGGGGGTGAATTGGGTGTTTGTTAAAACTTTAGGAACTTTGAAAAACTTTTCGCAACTTATTGAAAGCAGTTTGAATGACAATAATAATGATTGATAAAGCAATAGTTAGTCATTCAAACATGTATATATATTCAGATATATATCTTTGGAAATATAAGAGATAAGGGAAGAGAATATGCAAAGCGATTTATACCGGTTCGGCCCAATCCTTGACCTACGTTCGGTCCCCAAGCTTCACTTGAGATTTTCAATCCACTATCTTCTTTCAACACGATTACACGTTCGTACTTGAAGTAATCCTCTCACTAGGATTCACTCCCTTACAACCGTAATCAATACACTTGTTTGATTACACACTCTGTACTCGAAGTAATCCTCTCCCTAGGATTCACTCCCCTTACAAGTTGTAATCAACACAATGTGTTTCCCACTCAAGATCACCCAATCTTGAGTATCTCATTGATAGAATGATAGGATGTGTACAATAACTCTTCTCTCTCTCAGAAGTAGATGGATAAGCACTGAAGCACAATTACAAGTCATCTCACTCTCTATGATAAGCTATGTAAACATTAAGAACATAGAGTAAATGATATGAAAATTAGAGTATTAGCATCTTGAAGATGTCGGCTTGTGTCTCTCGTTTTTTCGCTCTCTGTGTACTCTGTGTTCTATATGGAGTCTTCAAATCTTCAGGTATTTATGCTAGTTGAATTTTGTGAACGTTATAGATCCATTGTGACTCTAGCCAATTCGAAAATATAGCTGTTGTGAGTGTTTCTCCATGGATCTAGCTGTTATGACCACTCTTTGTTTGAATATAGTGTTGGGAACTTTTACGAGATTTGAATATTTGAATTTTTGGCTCTTTAAGAATGTGTCCCATGTGGTCTTGTCTCGAAGAATGATGATGTTCGGCTTTAGTTGGTGGAGGCATTGTTGTACGCATTCAAAAATGGTTGGTCTTCTTTCATTTGTCTTCCATTTGCTTTGTTTGAGAAGATATAATAAAATAATACGAGTGGCTCATGGAGTTGCTTTATTTGACTTTAAAGCAAATTCAAATCTTCTCAAGTCTGAAGTTAAAGCATATCAAAGACATTGGACATTCGAACCCATTGAAGAACATTTACATTCAGCATTCAACTTTGTTTCTTCAAGTTTCTCGTTCAATTCTGCCTTCTTTATTGTTTTTGAAAATATGCAGCAACCTTCATCTTCATGCTTATGACAGATTTTGGTTTCTGTCAAGTTTGATGTAATCCCAAACTTTAATCACCTGAAACTTATACAAAAATGATATAAATGATGTTAAGAAATTGTATAAATCATTTGAGTAATCATCTGGATGTTCTTGATGAGATATGATGTTTCAGTCATGGTGAATTTTCTGAATTCGATGTGTGAGCTCTGTTCTGGTGTTTCAAGCTCGAGTTTACATAGGTAAGCTCGAGTTTGGTCTTCATTTAAACTTGGAGTTTTGCCTCTGGAAGTCTCAAGCTCGAGCTTATAACTTGACTCGAGTTTGGGTGTTCATCGGGACCTGTTTGCTCTCGTCGAGCTAAACTCGAGTTTGGTCACTTATAGGCTCGAGTTTGGCTTTTTCCAAAAGTTCATTTCTTCTCTGGAAGTCTCGAGCTCGAGCTTGTAACTTCAAGCTCGAGTTTGGACTTCTTCAAAATCAGCATTTCCTCTCTGTAACCCGTAAACTCGAGTTTGCTACTTGTAAGCTGAGCTTGCAACTGTGTCAACTTTCGAAGGCCATATCTTCCTTGTCTGAACTCTGTTTTGGTTGGTTCAACTCTTGATGGAAAGATCTTTGAGTCTACTTTCATATTCCACCAGTTTCCGCTCCATCAGATATGTAGTTGGTGAGATACACCCAAAACATTGAGGCTTGGTTTTCTGTGTGGCATGGATTTCTCTGTCAACTTCCACAATTCATAACTTCTTTATATGAAATCCTTTGGGCTTGCATTTTATATCAAAATGACGAATTGGGAGTCTAGTTTCATATGCCACTAGTTTCACCTCAATCGGAGCTCTGGTTTGGAAGATATCATCAAATTACCAGACGTTGCCCGTGCTGAACGTGAAACAGAGTTGATCACCGCTGTAAACTCGAGTTTGGAAGTGTAAGCTTGAGTTTGCCTAGTCCAGAATCACCAAAGCTGCTGAAGACACTTATAGACTCGAGTTTGAAGTGCTAAGCTCGAGTTTGCTCATATCGATAGGCAAATTACTTGACAAGGTAGTAAACTTGAGTTTAATACTTGGAGGCTCGAGTTTGCTCATCAGAACCTCATAGTTCTTGACTTTAACTCGAATTGATCCATTCAAACTTCCATTTGATTGTGGAAACTTCTAGGACCAATCTTAGAACTTGGATAATGATGTCTTCATTCCATTCGGCAAGTTCTTCTTTCTTTCATCTCCCAACTTGATGATTCTTCATCATTTAACTTAGGCTCATCATTCTCTCGCAACTTCTACCTTCTTCAATATCCGGAAGGCTGATCCTATTCGAACTTCTTCCGAGAATATCTTGTGTCGCTTTACGTATCAGCACTTATTTATGTGTAGTCCATTGTAGCTCAAATATGATGAAGCTTCATTCCAACTTCTCGTTTGATCATGGAGACTTCTAATAACACATATAGTGCAAGTTATTCTTTCTTGAGTCTCATTTCTTGATTATTCTTCATTATTAAACTTTACATCTACATTAAATATAAGAATTAGTCAAAGTAGAAGATCAATGTAGTATGCAACCTTTTTGCTCTCAAGAATGGCATCTATATAAGACATCATCAAAACTAATCATAACCAACAGTTTTGACGCTAAAACTATGAAGCTTTTGCCTTTTTTTTTGTTATAAATATTCTAGGGTACTGATAGATACTAAAAATATACTTCAAAATACTAACCGATGCTGGAAAAATACTTCATGATCTTGAAAAAATATTTTAGAATCTTGAAAAAAATATCCTAAAGTATATTTTTAATACCAGTCAGTACTCTGAAATATTTTTTGAAGATCCTAAAATATCATGAAATATTTTTTTCAGTATTAGTCAGTATCCTGAAGTATCATTTTAGTACTAGTCGGTACCCTGAAATAATCCTAAAATAATTTATCAAGATAGTATTTTTTTCAATACCAGTTAGTATCCTAAATATCTTTTTAGTACCAGTCAGTACCTAAAATATTTTTTCAACACCGGACAATATCATAAAGTATCTTTTTAGTGCCCTTTACTCATAATGAAGCTCCGTCATAATTCGGCCCACTTCCAACAACAAATTTCATTTTAAGTAAACAAAAACAAATTCACAAGATCTGGCAATACATAATTTTTTTAACATTAACACTATCTACCTACTTCACTTTTGAAATTTGATTTTTTTTTTCCTTTTTTTTTTTGGGCCTAAAACTATAGCTATACTAAGCCTGAGTATGAGCTACAAATTTTTCACTTGCCTAGCCACATGTTTGGATCAATCACTTGATTGTTCCGCCCCCAGCTGACCGATTGAACTAATATGGTTTTTCATACCAGGTTTCTTATTAGTATAGAGAAGAAGGGCATCTAATCAAACAACGATAAAAGTATCTAGATCTAACATGAAGATTTCACAAATTCGGGCAATTTGATTTTCAAACTTAGCGATGCGTACTTGAGTTTGTTCAAGCAAATTGGAGTTTACAACTATTCTTCGGGAACCAAACTTGAGTTAATAAGTGCAAACTCGAGTTTGTTCCATCCAGAAGAGAATGTTGCGATTTGAGCTTTAAAGAGAATTTTGAAAAACAAGAGCAAACTCGAGTCAATAAGTGACAAACTCGAGTTTGGGACTTTTGAAGTGAAAATGAGTTTAAGTCCACAAAGCTCAAACTAGAGTTTCCAAATGGAAACTGGAGTTTTCAAAAACATCAGAAAATTGAGGAACTCTTTGTATGAACTAAACTCGAGTTTGCAAAACCAAACTCGAGTTTCCTCAAAAGAGAGAAAACTTTGAAAACTTTCTGCCTAACGCAAACTAGAGTTTATAAAACAAAAATGGAGTTTTCTTAAGTTAAAAATAAAGCAAAGCTCTCTGCTTTCCATAAACTCGAGTTTCCTTGAAAGCTTGGGAAACTTGAGAACTCTCGACAAGCACAAATTGGAGTTTACAAAAGCAAAGCGGAGTTTGGCTAAGTTCACAAAATACCGAAAGCTCTCTGTCTTGTTCAAACTTGAGTTTACAAATACAAACTCGAGTTTGCCTTAAGTTTAAAAAATTTGAGTGCTCTCTGTATTACACAAACTCAAGTTTGCAAAAGCAAACTGGAGTTTGGCTGAGTTTATAAAAGTTGAGCTACTTTCTGTCAAGACCAAACTCGAGTTTGACATCCCAAACTCGAGTTTGCCTTTAGCAGTAAGTTTTTTTAATTTACCAAAGACAAACTTCAATTTGAGTTTACAATTGTCAGTTATCATCAAAACATATAGAAAACTAACATTCTCTCCCTTTTTGATGATGACAACACTTGTAAACTAAAAGTTCCAAGAGTTTGACAGATTTAATCATTTTGAAAGATTTGAGCATATTATAAAGCTTTGAAGACTTGGAAATACAATGAAATGTATATAACAACAAGTTGATCAGAGATAGGCAAAGGAAGCTAAGGCAATTCATTCATTCATCGCAAAAAGAAGTACATCAATTAAAGTCAAGTGCAATGAAGAACTATCAGCTATACATCAAATAAAGAAAATGAATGAAATGCTCAAAATATGCTCAAATAAAGAGAGACTCGACCGCACTCTTCACTACATAGCTTCTTAAGCTTCTCCACTTTTCTCTCCCCCTTTGTCATCTTCAAATAGGGGTGGAGCTGAGATGGATTCTTCTGGTACAGGGTCTACCTAGTAGGGTAGAAGGAGGTGAGTCAAGACTAATAGTGGAGGTGGGAGAGGGAGGAATGATCTCAGTAGAGGGAGTGAGAGGTAAAATTTCAGTGGTTGGAGTAGGAGGGTCAGAGAGAGAGAGAGAGAGAGAGAGCCAGGGATGGGAGGAGTGGTCAAGGTGAATGAAGGTGAGGTAGATGGTTCAGGTTTAGGTTCAGTTTTTAGACCAGAGGGAGTGCCAAAACAAGACCCAGATTGACTTGGACCAGCAGGTTGTAGAAGCTTCAGAATTTTGTCCAGCTTGTCACTGAGAGAAACATTGGACACCATCAATGTTGTAATCTTGGCATCATGATCTTCATAGTGGCAGTAAGGTTCTCTACCTTTACTTTCAACTCATCCTAGGCATCTACCATATCATGGTTGCCCTTAGTCACCTCAGCTACCAACTTGCCCACTTCCACTTCAATTTTCTCAGTCATCTTAGCTATAGCAGCATCCACAATGGCCTTGACTCTAGCATCAAAGTGAGTAGGTATAGATGACTGAGGAGGAGGAGAGGCATCAGATTGACCCTCTTGAGCTCTAACATGAGATGCTCTGGATCTAGATGAGGCCCTTGATTGCCCAAATCCTTCCTCAAAATTAATCCTCATGAAATTCAATTGTTGCTTGCCAAAAGTAGGAATAGTCTTCTCTGTCTCAGAGTGTCCAATATACCAGATCTTATGATAGAAAAGAATTATTGACACTAGAAAAGGAATGTAAGAGGGATTTCTTGAAGAAAATCGAAACTTAGCCATTTCCTGGAAAAGCCAGTGACCAACATTAATAGGCACTTTATTAATGATGGCAGCAAAGAGAAGGTAATCCTTCGTTGCGAAATGAGTATAATTGCCACCCTTTTGCAATAGGTTATGAGAGTAGATATACCATACTGCTCTATAGATAGGGGGCATAGTAACATGATTAAAAGATAGAGAAGCCAATTGATGATCATTGTCCTCTGTCATTTCTTCTTGATTTCTTCTTCTTTGGAGATTTCAAGGCTTCACCTTCCTTTTGTTTCCTTTCCCTTTTTCCACCTCTAGTTCAACATTTTTCCTCTTTTGAGCCACAAAGGGTTCTTGTATGGTAACCCCCTTTGCTTTAGGAGAAGGAGCAGGCTTATTAGCAGCGACTCCAGGTATGGATTTGTTGACACCATAGCGAAATCTTCTGGGAGTGTGCTTCACTCGCATAGGTCGCTCGGGAGGAGAAGGTAGAGGTAAACCAGCATCTTCTGGGTTGGTTTGGCAAAACTTCTGGAGGCCATTTTAGGGTTTGGGAAGATGAAATGAGGGAAGAAGATGAAGTGACGAGAGAGAACAGGGAAAAACTTGAGTTTTAAAGAGAGTGAAGACGAACAGTCAAGACCTACTTTGAATAAATAAAGTCACAAGCTTACCTGGACTTCAAGGGTGTATAAGTGAACCCTTGAACTTCTGAGACAAAACTCGAGTTTATACTTACCAACTTGAGTTTGCATTTCTCTTCATCAAGTACTTTGCTCTCTGTCTAATGGAAACTCAAGTTTCCCACTTATTAACTCGATTTTTGGTTTTATCCAAAACCAGACTTGACTCTCTGTCCCCGATAAACTAGAGTTTGGATACTCAAACTTGAGTTTGCTTCTCTTGACATCAAACTTTACCAATTCAAGCATCCTGCATAAACCATAACTAAACACTCCGATGCTTAAATTAGTATCTAATAATCATCAAAACCACAACTAACATTAAGTAAGAAATACTTACTACTCATTGGGATTTACCATTCCCAATTCTCTTCTTATGAAATTGAATTGTTCCTTAGCCAATGGTTTGGTGAAGATATCAGCAAGTTGAAGATGAGTTGGGATGAACATCACTTTGACATCTTCGTTTTGCACATGATCTATGATAAAGTGATGTCTCACATCAATATGCTTGGTCTGAGTATGTTGTACATGATTCTTTGCCAAGCTTTTTGTGTTGGTGTTGTCATACAAAATTGGGATCTCCTTCAGGTTGATTCCTAAGTCAGATAGTTGTTGCTTGAGCCATAGGACTTGAGCACAACAACTTGATGCAGCAATGTACTCAGCTTCAGTTGATGACACAGAGACGATTGTTTGCTTCTTGCTGAACCAGGAGACAAGTGAGCCACCAAGGAATTGACATTGGCCACTTGTGCTCTTTCTATCCGTCTTGTATCTGGCATGATCTGAATCTGAATACGCCACTAGATACTCAGGTTGACTCTTGGGAAACCACAAACCAAGGGTTTTTGTGTCAGCAAGGTATATGAAAATCCTCTTCACATTTTCAGCATGAGACTCCTTGGGAGCAGACTGGAACCTTGCACACATCCCCACACTGAATTGGATGTCAGGATGACTTGCAGTAAGGTAGAGCAATGATCCAATCATTCCTCTATATTTAGTGATGTTGAAGTCCTTGCCCTTTTCATCGGCATCCAATGAAGTGGTTGAGCTCATTGGAGTATCAGCTCCATTGCATTGGTCCATCCCAAACTTTTTCAGCAGATCATTGAGATACTTGGTCTGAGATATGAAGATTCCATTCTTCTTTTGATTGATTTGCAGACCAAGGAAATAGTTGAGTTCTCCCATCATATGTTGGTTATGATTAGTTTTGATGATGTCTTATATAGATGTCATTCTTAAGAGCAAAAAGGTTGCATACTACATTGATATTCTACTTTGACTAATTCTTATATTTAATGTAGATGCTAAGTTAAAAGATGAAGAATGATCAAGTTGGGAGATGGAAAAAGGAAGAACTTGTTGAATGGAATGAATATATCATTATTCAAGTTCTTATATTGATGCTAGAAGCCTCCAAGATCATATGGAAGTTGGATTGGCTCAATTCGAGTTAAAGTCGGCAAATATGAGATTGTGGATGAGCAAACTCGAGCCTCCAAGTATTAAACTCAAGTTTACTACCTTGCTGAAGTAATTTGCCTTTCGATATGTCCAAACTCGAGCTTAGCACTCTAAACTCGAGTCTATAAGTGTCTTCAGCAGCTTTGGTGTTTCGGACTAGGCAAACTCGAGCTCATCAAGACAAACTCGAGTTTACGGTGATCAACTCTGTTTCACGTTCAGCCTGAGACAACGTCTGGTAATGTGATGATATCTTCCAAACCAGAGATCCGATGGAGGTGAAACCAGTGGCATATGAAACTAGACTCCCAATGCGTCATTTTGATATAAAATCCAAGCCCAAAGGAGTTTAGATAACGGAGTTATGAATTGTGGAAGTTGAAATAGAAATCCACGCCACACTGAAAACCAAGCCTCCATGTTTTGCGTGTAACTCACAATATACAAATCCAATGGAGCCGAAATCAGTGGCATTGGAAAGTATACTCCAATATCTTTCCATCAAGAGTTGAACCAACCAAAACGGAGTACAGACCAGGGAGATATGACCCTCGAAAGTGGACAAAGTTGCAAGCTCACTGAACAAAGTCCAAAATCAGCCAGGTCAAGTTTACAAATAGCAAGCTCGAGCTTACAAGTAGCAAACTCGAGCTTACGGGTTACTGAGAGAGGAAATGCTGATTTTGAAGAAGTCCAAACTCGAGCTTGAAGTTACAAGCTCGAGCTCGAGAGTTCCGAGAAGAAATGAACTTTGGGAAAAAGCCAAACTCGAGCCTATAAGTGACCAAACTCGAGTTTAGCTCGCAGACAGTGCAAACAGGTCCCGATGAACACCCAAACTCGAGTCTATAAGTTATAAGCTCGAGCTTGAGACTTCCAGAGGCAAAATTCCAAGTTCAAAAGAAGACCAAACTCGAGCTTACCTATATAAACTCGAGCTTGGAACTCCAGAACAGAGTTTACACATCTGATTCAGAAAAATCACCATGACTGAAATAATGTTTCTCATCAACAACATCCAGATGATTACTCAAATGATTTATACAACTTCTTAACATCATTTATATCATTTGTGTATAAGTTTCAGGTGATTAAAGTTTGAGATTACATCAAACTTGACAGAAACCAAAATCTGTCATAAGCTTGAAGATGAAGGTTCCGCATGATTTTCGTAAACAACAAAGAAGACGAATTGAACGAGAAACTTGAAGAAACAAAGTTGAATGCTGAATATTAATGTTCTTCAATGGGTTTGAATGTCCAAAGTCTTTGATATGCTTTAACTTCGAGACTTGAGAAGATTTGAATTTGCTTTAAAGTCAAATAAAGCAACTCCATGAGCCACTTGTATTATTTTATTATATCTTCTCAAACAAAGCAAATGGAAGACAGCCTGGAAAGAATACTAACCATTCTTCAAGGCAGACAGCAAGGCTCCCACCACCAAAAGCTGAACATCATGGGAGACATTCTTGAAGAGCCAAAATTCAAATATTCAAATCAGCAAATGTTCCCAACAGCTATATCTCAACAGACATATTCTCAACAGCTATATTCTACGAAATGCACACAATGACTATAATTTCGAATGGAATCATGCCGAACAGATATGCAACGGTCACAAGCTTCAATTAGTATAAATACCGAAGATTTGAAGACTCCAATACGAACACAGTACACGGAGCGAGAAAAACGAGAGACACAAGCTCACATCTTCAAGATGCTAATACTCGATTTTCATATCATTTACTCTGTTCTTAATGTTTACATAGCTTATCATAGAGAGTGAGATGACTTGTAATTGTGCTTCGGTGCTTATCCATCTACTTCGAGAGAGAGAAGAGTTATTGTAAACATCCTATCATTCTATCGTGAGATACTCAAGATTGGGTGATCTTGAGTGGGAAACACATTGTGTTGATTACAACTTGTAAGGGGAGTGAATCCTAGGGAGAGGATTACTTGAGTACGAGTGTGTGATCAAGCAAGTGTATTGATTACAGTTTGTAAGGGGGAGTGAATCCTAGTGAGAGGATTACTCCAAGTACGTAACGTGTAATCAAGTTACAAGAAGATAGTGGATTGAAAATCTCAAGTGAAGCTTGGGATTTGGACGTAGGTCAAGGATTGGGCCGAACCGGTATAAATCGTTTGCATATTCTCTTCCCTTATCTCTTATATTTCCAAAGCATATATACCGAATATCTATACATGTTTGAATGATCGACTATTGCTTTATCAATCATTATTATTGTCATTCAAACTGCTTTCAATAAGTTGCGAAAAGTTTTTCAAAGTTCATAAAGTTTTAACAAACACCCAATTCACCCCCTCTTGGGTGATAGCCTGGTTTTTCATTTGGTATCGAGCTAAGCTCTTGTTTAAAGGACTTAACCGTCTCAAGAGTTTCAATGGCTACTTTTGGGTGCTCTACGTTTTCGGTAGGGTTTGATTTTACCATTCCACCGCTTTTCAAAGATATTAGTTTTTGGTTTTGGAAAGCTAGAATGACTAGTTTTATCAAAGCAACTGATTTTTATATGTGGAATGTTTTTACAAATGCTTTTGATTTCAAACCAAGAAAGGATTGGACAGAAAAAGACTTCAAGATGTTTTCATTGAACATTAGAGCAATGAACATATTATACAAGTGCCTTAAGCGAAAATGATTTTGAGAAAATCAAGTCTTGCTCTAGTGCTAAAGAAATTTGGGATACTCTTGATTTTATATATACTTCTAACAATTGTGTTGAAGTTGAAAGTGTTGAAAGTTCATCAGAAATTACAAACTGCACATTTATGGATGATGAACAAATGGAAGAAGGCGAAATCAGAGAATGCTTTCTTGATTCAGTCAACACAAAAGAACAAGAGAAAAAGGATTCCCAAGATGAGCTTATTGACATTTGTGATCAATCACTATCGGAGCTCTAGATGAACATGAGGTAAACAATTCCAATACTTCTTGTGTAGATAAGAAAAATGTTTTTGAACAATCGCTTAAAAGTGTTTTTCAACCATTTACGATTCTATTTTGAAAAACAAACATATTTTCGAAAATGTTCTTTGGAAAATCATGTGGGAAGAATGAATGCTCAAATAAATATTATTTGAAGTCTTACTCTCATCACCAAGACAATACTTGCAAAAATGTTCACAATAAGCATCATTCTATTATTTGCAATTATTGTGGTAAATCTGGACATATTTCTTACACATGTTATATTAGGAGAAATTCTCTTGTGAGAAATAAATTTGTTTGGGTTCCTAAAGGACAATCAAGGTCCAATACTAACGAGTCAAGGACCCAAGTATAAATGGGTACCAAAATGTCCATCTAGTGATTTAAGTGTGCGGGATAATTTGAAAATTAATGGACATAAGGATACTGAGAAGATGAAGAAGAATCTAAGAGTTTCTCATGAACCTAAAAGGAAACTCACCTCAGTTAGGAGAAAAGCCATTGCTGGAACTACAAGTTTTATACATCAGAGGAAGCAATGGATACAAGCAAGAAGGGTATCATCCACCTCAAGAACAAACTACCATAGAGTATCATTCAACTATCTTGAGGAGAACAAGAAGAGGAGAATCTCTCAAAGATCAAACAAGAGACTCTTGAAGTCTATATCCCTTGAGAGAGCTTTGCCAACACCCATGGGAAAACATATGAAGAACCAATGGGTAAGCAAAGTCAATCCTCCAAGTACCTAAGGCAAATGTATACAATGGTAAAACCTCCTATGCCATTATTTGAATTATACATTGAGGTTTTATATATTGTAGTCTTAGGAATGAGCATTGCAAATTATATTTACGGGTTCTCACATCCGATCTATATTTTGAAGCAGATTGCAATGTTCAATAGATTGAACTCTTTATGCATTCATGATGATTTGAAAAGAAAATATTTCTTTGTGCATGAACTCATGATTAATTGTGCTTTCTTTGTTCTGAATTGACTATATTCATAAAAGCATATGATTTTAATTCTGGTTCCTACAAGCTAACGATGATTGGATCCAAGTAAGGTTGGATACCAAGAAAGAAAAAGATTTATAAGGTTTTGTAGGATCAGAGAGAGCTTCTCAAGAATGTAACATAGAGAAATGATCCAAATCTTGAGAAAGTTGAACAAGCTATGCTTGATGTTGATGGTGAACATTGGAAAATGAGTTATCTACATCAATCCATCTCAACCAAGCAAGCTTCTATGAGAACAAGAGGAATTACGGTGATATCTAACCCTTACCTCATACTATGATTATATGAAATTCATTTTTGGTTTGTCTTTGGTTAAGTTAAAATGCTTTGAAACTTATTCAATTTCAATCAGAAATTTTCTTGTCAGTGCCAAACTTGAGCTTGGCTATGCAAGCTCGAGCTTGCCCCTTACAGAAAGCAAACCAAGCTATTTTGCATTTTCTAAACTTGAGCTTGGTCCATAAACTTGAGCTTGAACGTTTTTCAAAGTTTACTCATATTCAGAGTAAGCTCGAGCTTATACTTGTAAACTCGAGTTTAGGAAGAGTTGAGGATTTTATCAAGTTACTCAAATCTCAAACTCAAGCTTATTATTTTTAAACTCAAGCTTGCTTCTTCCGAGACTTTTCTCAATGAGTTTACAAATGTGTAAACTCGAGCTTGCGAGTTGCAAACTCGAGTTTCCTACAGCGGAAACTATTGTCAAGTGAAAACCTTTCACTAAACTTGAGCTTATCATTTTCACTTTGTAGAGTTTACCTTTTTCAAAGAGTTTACAAAACATGTAAACTCGAGTTTGAGGTCTCAAACTCGAGCTTGCATCAATCTTTCAAAGAAACTTTTCAAAGTTTTCCTAAATAGCAAACTCAAGCTTACCTTTCTAAGCTCAAGCTTACATTTTGAGAATTAAAATTATTTTTGACATGAATAGTGTCAAACTCGAGCCTGCTCACTAATAGACTCGAGTTTGCATTTTTCTCAAAATGATCTTCAAGATGGTTTCACGATAGTTTCCTCGACAAAACTCTAAACTCGAGCTTAAAGATGGAAACTCGAGCTTGGCATCGAATAAACCTTCCAAACTCAAGTTTGTCTTTCCAAACTCAAGTTTGTGTCAACCATGTTTTTGAAATCATCATGCTCGAATTTTCAAAAACTTCATGTATGATCTGTATACTCCATATCATCAATCACTAATATTCCTAACTATGTTTAATCAATTAGTTAGTGAGTTCTTGATGATCAAACAAGTGAATTTGTTCATAACTTTTTGATTTTATATTTTTGAAATGCGCAAGTGTAAAATTTGTTTGGATTTCAATTCACACTTTGTTTTGTGAAAATGCATACATATGTTTTGAAAAATATCCATACTTTGAATGCATTTAAATGATGTTTCAAAGCTGGAAGTTAATATTGTATCTTTGAATGTTGGATATGCTTCAAATTTCTCCAGTTAAGTTTTTCCTATCATTCACATATTGACCTTTGGTATTGAATATGATGCTTGAACTCCTCATTCTTCATTCTCAATCAAGTTAGATCTTATATCTAACAAGTTGATTATCTATATGAGTTTCAAGCTTATCTCCAGAAAAACATTCAATTTGTGAAAGTCTTATGCTTATTAGATAAACTCTTATTGGTCAAGTTACTCAAATATACATTTATCTTCATCCATTTTCGAGTAACTATATTTATATTCTTGTCTTGAATATTCATATACTTCAAGACTCTAATCTAAAAGGCAAGATCATCTCTAAGACAATAGCAAAGTCATTGTGCTCATATATTTCGTTGTGCAAAGCATGTTTGAAAATGCTTTACCATTATGACTTTTGCTCTTGGGAAAATTCTTCAACATGTTAACTTCAATGTTCAACATGTTCTCCAAAATTGAAGCATTCGATATATTTGATATATTGACTTCCATCATGTTTAAAATGAACATTGTTTTCAAACTTGTTTCAAAAATGAATCTTTCATTCATGAAAATTTTGATTTCATAATGCATTATCATATTTTAAAAGAACATTCAAGATTTGAAACACTTTGCATATTTCATTATCATTCTTGAAAAATCTGAGCTCACTCATAAATTTGTGAATTGATAAATGCTTATCTTTATGGATAAGATTTTCTATGCTCTTTGATCAAACTTACATGCATTTTATCAATGACATCTTTTCGCATAAAAAGTGTATTTACAAAGTGTCATTGAAAAATAACATTCTTGATATCATTTAGTTGTTACCCTATTTTGATTCATTGGCTTGAATTTACTTGATTGGGTAAAACTATGTTTTGATCTTTGATTGCTATACTCTTTGCTACAATATCATATTGTTAAATTATATGAGCTTAAGAGTTGTCATGTCTAATCAGTTGTGGACTCAAGAAGCATTGGGTACCAAAGAACATATATTTTTGCGGGAGTTGACCAAATTGTTACGTTGTTGAATACAAAGAACATAGACAAAGCAGAATAGACCATTTCGGTGGCTATGTCTGCAAATTTTGTGATATCACTTGAATGACATCCCATCACTAGCAAGAGGCTTAGACCAAGATGATAAGGAGCATGCTAGCTTGATGATAAGTCATGAGCATAAACTAATTTGAAATCCTATCAAAGCTCATTTGGGATTTGCTTCTAAGATGCATTCAAGTACAATTGAAAATTGCTATCCGATAATGCATCTATGGACTACAAAGGATTATAACTTGAGTAATTACGATATTACTCAAGTGAGGTATTGTATTATGCATATGTCATAATCATGCTAGGCTAACTTGATTTCATTCATTCCATTTTATTTCATGAATCTTAGCCTAAGCGTAATCATTTATTTAAAATGATCCTTATGCCTTAAAACTCTTTTATCATCATAAAAAGCATAAGTGATTTCTTCATACCAATTTCAAGTCCATCCATGTGAACTTGAAAGTTCTTAATTACGAGATACCATGTTATGTCCATTGGAGTTAGATGAATTCTAGACCTCATAACACTTGGTATCACATCATTATTTGGTATCATTAAAGGGAGCTATAAGCTGTTTTATTCATGCATTCATTAAGGGGAGCTTCACATTCATATGTGTTTTATACTTTAAAAGCTCATCTCCTTTATTTGAAGAAAACCCTTTTTAAGCATACTCATCTATATTCACTATCTTCTATTAGTTTTGATGATGAGTTAATTTCATATTTGAAAATATCTTATATTTTCCTTTCATTATTTTTAAATATCATTTGGAAAGGAATACTTTGATATTTGGTTGCACTAATAAATCTCTTTTGCAAAGAAAGTTTTCAATTTGTAGCGAGAAGACTTTGTTATGTGTTACAACTTTCCTTAATGCACTACAAGGAGAAACTATTCAATTAAGGAAAAATGCTTTGACGATCAATCATTGAAGAAGGGGGAAAGAAATGGAAGCTGAACTACTGATCATATTCATTGAGATGAGATACAACTTAAGAAGCCAGTATTTTAGTTTCATCTCACATCTCCAAGGCTATAAGGCTATTCGAGCACACATCCTGAGATCTCAAAGCTAGCAAATGGATTTCACGAGATAGATCATCAATTTGCAAAAAACCAACATGAGCATTTCTAATCTCTATCTTTTTATATTCAATAGAAATGTTGCATATGGTTGATATCTAAATGTTTGATTTTGTGAAAGACTTCTTGAAAACCTCTCCAAATTCTTTCAAATTTGTTTTCATAAAAACATTCCAAATTGCATCATATTTAGAATGAAAACACTTTCAAATCGAGGAGAGAAAATCAGTTCTTTAACTCTTCTAATCTGGTTTCATATTTGTCCCTCTAAGCATTCCTTCTTTACTTCAACTTTTTGCTAATGACAAATAAGGGGGAGAGAATGGCAAGAAAAATATGAGCATCTAATATATTTTCATATTCATACATATTTTTCATATAGTATTTGCCATCATCAAAAAGGGGAGAATGTTGGTTATGATTAGTTTTGATGATGTCTTATATAGATGTCATTCTTAAGAGCAAAAAGGTTGCATACTACATTGATATTCTACTTTGACTAATTCTTATATTTAATGTAGATGCTAAGTTAAAAGATGAAGAATGATCAAGTTGGGAGATGGAAAAAGGAAGAACTTGTTGAATGGAATGAATATATCATTATTCAAGTTCTTATATTGATGCTAGAAGCCTCCAAGATCATATGGAAGTTGGATTGGCTCAATTCGGAGTTAAAGTCGGCAAATATGAGATTGTGGATGAGCAAACTCGAGCCTCCAAGTATTAAACTCAAGTTTACTACCTTCTTGAAGTAATTTGCCTTTCGATATGTCCAAACTCGAGCTTAGCACTCTAAACTCGAGTCTATAAGTGTCTTCGGCAGCTTTGGTGTTTCGGACTAGGCAAACTCGAGCTCATCAAGTACAAACTCGAGTTTACAGCGGTGATCAACTCTGTTTCACGTTCAGCACAGACAACGTCTGGTAATGTGATGATATCTTCTAAACCAGAGATCCGATGGAGGTGAAACCAGTGGCATATGAAACTAGACTCCCAATGCGTCATTTTGATATAAAATCCAAGCCCAAAGGAGTTTAGATAACGGAGTTATGAATTGTGGAAGTTGAAATAGAAATCCACGCCACACTGAAAACCAAGCCTCCATGTTTTGCGTGTAACTCACAATATACAAATCCAATGGAGCCGAAATCAGTGGCATTGAAAAGTATACTTCAATATATTTCCATCAAGAGTTGAACCAACCAAAACGGAGTACAGACCAGGGAGATATGGCCCTCGAAAGTGGACAAAGTTGCAAGCTCACTGAACAAAGTCCAAAATCAGCCGAGTCAAGTTTACAAATAGCAAGCTCGAGCTTACAAGTAGCAAACTCGAGCTTACGGGTTCTGAGAGAGGAAATGCTGATTTTGAAGAAGTCCAAACTCGAGCTTGAAGTTACAAGCTCGAGCTCGAGAGTTCCAGAGAAGAAATGAACTTTGGGAAAAAGCCAAACTCGAGCCTATAAGTGACCAAACTCGAGTTTAGCTCAGACGAGTGCAAACAGGTCCCGATGAACACCCAAACTCGAGTCTATAAGTTATAAGCTCGAGCTTGAGACTTCCAGAGGCAAAATTCCAAGTTCAAAAGAAGACCAAACTCGAGCTTACCTATATAAACTCGAGCTTGGAACTCCAGAACAGAGTTTACACATCGATTCAAGAAAATCACCATGATTGAAATAATGTTTCTCATCAACAACATCCAGATGATTACTCAAATGATTTATACAACTTCTTAACATCATTTATATCATTTGTGTATAAGTTTCAGGTGATTAAAGTTTGAGATTACATCAAACTTGACGAAACCAAAATGTCATAAGCTTGAAGATGAAGGTTTGCTGCAGATTTTGAAACAACAAAGAAGACGAGAATTGAACGAGAAACTTGAAGAAACAAAGTTGAATGCTGAATATTAATGTTCTTCAATGGGTTTGAATGTCCAAAGTCTTTGATATGCTTTAACTTCAGACTTGAGAAGATTTGAATTTGCTTTAAAGTCAAATAAAGCAACTCCATGAGCCACTTGTATTATTTTATTATATCTTCTCAAACAAAGCAAATGGAAGACAGCCTAGAAAGAATACTAACCATTCTTCAAGGCAGACAGCAAGGCTCCCACCACCAAAAGCTGAACATCATGGGAGACATTCTTGAAGAGCCAAAATTCAAATATTCAAATCAGCAAATGTTCCCAACAGCTATATCTCAACAGACATATTCTCAACAGCTATATTCTACAGAAATGCACACAATGACTATAATTTCGAATGGAATCATGTACGAACAGATATGCAACGGTCACAAGCTTCAATTAGTATAAATACCGAAGATTTGAAGACTCCAATACAGAACACGAGTACACGGAGCAGAAAAACGAGAGACACAAGCTCACATCTTCAAGATGCTAATACTCGATTTTCATATCATTTACTCTGTTCTTAATGTTTACATAGCTTATCATAGAGAGTGAGATGACTTGTAATTGTGCTTCGGTGCTTATCCATCTACTTCGAGAGAGAGAAGAGTTATTGTAAACATCCTATCATTCTATCGTGAGATACTCAAGATTGGGTGATCTTGAGTGGGAAACACATTGTGTTGATTACAACTTGTAAGGGGAGTGAATCCTAGGGAGAGGATTACTTCGAGTACGAGTGTGTGATCAAGCAAGTGTATTGATTACGGTTGTATGGGGGAGTGAATCCTAGTGAGAGGATTACTCCAAGTACGAAACGTGTAATCAAGTTACAAGAAGATAGTGGATTGAAAATCTCAAGTGAAGCTTGGGATTTGGACGTAGGTCAAGGATTGGGCCGAACCGAGTATAAATCGGTTTGCATATTCTCTTCCCTTATCTCTTATATTTCCAGCATATATACACGAATATCTATACATGTTTGAATGATGACTATTGCTTTATCAATCATTATTATTGTCATTCAAGCTGCTTTCAATAAGTTGCGAAAAGTTTTTCAAAGTTCATAAAGTTTTAACAAACACCCAATTCACCCCCTCTTGGGTGATAGCACAGTTTTTCATCATAGACATCTCAAACTCTCCCTACATATTCTTAGCAAACTCTTCACACAAAGCATCATTAGAATCACCAAATATTATATCATCAACATATATTTAAACAATTGAAATTTCATTAAGCTTATTACTCTTTATGAAGAGAGTTGTATCTACTTTTCCTCTAACAAAACCTTGATCAAGAAGGAATTTGCTTAATCGCTCATACCTAGCTCTAGGAGCTTGCTTAAGGCCATAAAGGGCTTTCTTGAGCCGATAAACATGATATGGATGATAGTCACTTTGAAAACTAGGAGGTTGTTCAACATAAACTTCCTCCTGAATAAAACCATTAAGAAAAGCACTTTTAGCATCCATTTGATAGAGCTTGAATCCTTTGACACAAGCAAAGGCTAGAAGAACCCTTATAGCTTCTAATCTTGCCACTGGAGCATAAGTTTCTTCATAATCAATTCTTTCTTCTTGATTATAGCCTTTTACAACCAATCTTGCCTTGTTACGGACAATGATTGCAGATTCATCTCATTTGTTCTTGAATACATATTAAGTGCTAATGATCGGATGGTCCTTAGGCCAAGGTACCAAATCCCAAACTTGATTTCTATCAAATTGATGTAACTCCTCTTGCATTGCTATCACCTAATCATTGTCTTAAAGGGCTTCATCAATCTTAGAGGGTTCAATCTCTGATATAAAGGCAGAAAAAGTAACTTCATTCAAAGTCCTATTTCTGGTCCTTACACCTTGACTTACATCACCTATTACTTGGTCCAAAGGATGATTCCTAATGAACTTCCAAGCTCTAGGTTGAGATTGATCAAAATTTTCGCAATTGTTTTGAGGATCGGCTTTAAAGACATTTTCAGGATTTTCAATAGAGGTAGGAGTAGTTTTCAAAAAAAATTGATTTTTGAAAACATTTTCCTCATCATCATCCAAAGGCATATCAGATTCGGATTCACAGAATACAACATGCATAGGCTCTTCAACAATACAAGTACGAGTGTTAAAGACTCTATAAGCTTTACTCATATTAGAGTAACCCAGAAATATACCTTCATCCGCCTTGGGATCGAACTTTCCCAAGTTTGTAAATGGAGCAAATCACCAAGAGGGGGGTGAATTGGGGATTTTAAAATTCTTTTCTAATTACTCTGTTTTTGAA
This sequence comes from Acacia melanoxylon, assembly GCA_019022615.1. Classification (NCBI taxonomy): domain Eukaryota; kingdom Viridiplantae; phylum Streptophyta; class Magnoliopsida; order Fabales; family Fabaceae; genus Acacia; species Acacia melanoxylon. The sequence goes on from JAFJYJ010000114.1 coordinate 85,899, forward strand.
CACTAAAATAGAGTAGTGCAGAGTATGAGAAGAAGAAGCAAGAAACAAGGAATTTATACTGGTTCGGTCTAACCTCTTGACCTACGTCCAGTCCCCAGACACTCTAGGATTTCACTAACTCAAATGATTACACACTCTATAACTCTTAGAGTAATTCTCTCACTAGAACTTACTCCCCCTTACAAGTTGTAATCAAATATCCCAATCTCCAAGTCCCACGACCTAAGATTCTTACAATGAATGATTTTCAATAAATGAACTCTCTCTAAGAGTGGATAAGAATAATCACTAAAGTACAAATGTATCAAAAGATACTTTACACAAGAAAACTCAAAGAGTAGTTGGAAACTTGAATGATTTTCGTTTTTTTGCAGATTGGTTGTTGAGAAGAATTGAATACAGCTCTATTTATATGAAGAGAGCATTAAATGACCGTTGTAATCTCCAATGTGACCGTTGCCAGCATTAAGGAAGGATTAGGTGAAGCTTTGATCTTCTTCTCTCTCTACTCTTTGGTTAATCTAGTTGCACAGAAGTTTATGGTTGACTTCTTGAATATTAATCCGTTGGAAGAGCACTCTTTTGGATGAGGAAAGGAAACATTAATCCCTTTGCAACGTGTGTAGAATGATTGTCCAAAAGGATGCAAGTTTTACTGGACTTTACATTTAATGTCTTTGCGTCACTTTTTGCTTTTGTTCAAATCTTCATTTAACATCCTCTTAATCATCCGAAACTCACTAACAAACTGATTAAACATAGTTAGGAATAGTAATGAGTGATGATATGAAGTATTAAGATCAAACATGAAGATTTCACAAATTCGTGCAATTTGATTTTCAACCTCAGCGACACAAACTCGAGTTTGTTCCCACAAACTGGAGTTTGCATAAGGCCAAACTCGAGTTTCCAAACCCTAACTCGAGTTTCCTTCTTCGAGAGAAGAATGTCGTAAATTGAGTTTTGAAGCACATTTTGAAACATTGAGCAAACTCGAGTTTGTTAATGACTAACTCGAGTTTTGGACTTTTATAGTGAAAACATGTTTAGGTCCAAAAGCTCAAAACTGGAGTTTTCAAAATCATTGTAAAGAGCAAAGCTCTCTGTAAGGCATAAACTCGAGTTAACTAACCCAAACTCGAGTTTCCAAATAAAATTGAAAACCTTTGAAAATCCTTGCCAAGTGAAAACTGGAGTTTTGAAAACAAACTGGAGTTTTCTCAAAGTGGGTAAAACATGATAACTCTCTGTCAAGCGCAAACTCGAGTTTTCTCAAAACTTTGGAAAACATAGAAAATGCTTGGCCAAGTGCAAACTGGAGTTTGTCAAAACAAGCTGGAGTTTGCTTAGGATGAAAAACATTTAGACTCTCTGCTAAGCCCAAACTCAAGTTTTGAAACACAAATTCAAGTTTGGTCAAGTTCACAAAACTTAACAAACTCTTCATTTGGCGCAAACTGGAGTTTGCTTAAGTTCAAAACTTTAGAAACTCTCTGTATGACCAAAACTCGAGTTTACAAAACCCAAACTCAAGTTTCCTCATAAGAAAAAACTTTAACAAACTTTCGCGGATGAAAAAAGCGGAGTTTGTAAATCAAAAGCGGAGTTTTGTATTCTATAGCAAATATTGAAGTGTCTCTGTATGGTACAAACTCGAGTTTGTAAACCTAAACTCGAGTTTGTTTGATTGTGAAAAACTTGAGTGCTCTTTGTGTCTTACAAACTCAAGTTTGCCTAAGCAAACTGGAGTTTTCATTAGTTCATAAATTTGAGCTACTCTCTGTCAAGTCCAAACTCGAGTTTTGCTTTCAAAACTTGAATTTGCCTTTGACAGTAAGCTTTTCAACTTACCAACAACAAAATTCAACTTGTATTTACAATTGTCAGTTATCATCAAAACACATAGAGAACTAACATTCTCCCCCTTTTTGATGATGACAACACTTGTAAACCAACGTTTCAAGAGTTTGACAGAATTTGCATTTTGAATTGAGGTTTTGCAATTGACAAAATTTTATCCTTCAAAGGTTTTACTAGAAAAGACATTTTGAGAGACTTGTTCATTTGAAAAATGGTTTTGCACATATCAATAGTAAACAATCACAGCATTTTGATACAATTTGTAATGACTATCAGAGATAAGCAACAGAAGTTAATTGACAATATGGAAATTCACAAAATGCATTCATTCATTGATGTGCAATCATTGTATCAGTTCTACATTAGAAAATTTCAAAAACAAATGCACAAACACTAAACCCAAAATCTACATAAATTAAACTAAACAGAAGACAACTGTCTACAACTTCAAATTCTAAACTCTATTATTCACTTTTCTCTCCCCCTTTGTCATCTTCAAATGAAAGTGGAGCTGAGATAGAGGGTTCATGGAGAGGGTCTATGAGTGGAGTAGGAGGAGGTGAGTCCAATTGAGCAATGGATGTAGGTGATTGTGGTAGAATCTTAGTGGTGGGAGTGTGAAAGGGAAGAAGAACCTCAGTTGCAGGGGTAAATGGAGATGAGGGAGGTATGATTTTTGTGGTAGGTGAGGAGGTAGGAACCTGAGGAATGGTGAAGGTGAATGAGGGTGAAGATGAAGGTTCTAGGGTCAGGCTTAAGACCAGCATCTGGACAAAACCTAGAATCAGAAGCACTGGGACCAGTAGGAATGCCATAACTAGAGGAGGAACCAGGATGTAGATGCTTCAACACCTTGTCCAATTTATCACTCAAGCTTACATTGGACACCATCAATGTAGTGAGCTTGGCATCATGGTCCAACATATGACCAGTTAGGTCATCAACCTTCTCGTTCATGTGAACAGATAGAGTCTGAATCTTTTCCTTCATTTCATCTTGCACATTAACCATCTCATGATTGCCTCTGGTCACCTCAGCTACCAATTTGCCAACCTCGAATTCAATCCTTATAGACATAGCAGCAATGGCAGCATCCACAATGGCTTTAACTCTTGATTCAAAATCAGTAGGTGGTGGAGCTAATTGGGCTTCTTGTGCTTGTGCCTGAGAAGCTCTAGCATGTGAGGCTCGTGATTTAGAGGGAGCCCTTGATTGGCCAGAACCCTCACCTTCAAAAGTAATCTTCACATAGTTCAATTGAGATTTGCCAAACACATGAGGGGTTTTGATTTAGTCAAGAGGACCAAGATACCATATGTTGTGATAGAACAAGATCACTGAGACAAGAGATGGAAATGGGATATGGGAAGGTCTACAGGAGGCAAATTTGAACCTCACCATCTCCTGGAAAATCCAATGTCCAAGATTTAAAGGAACTTTCTTGACAAGAGTAGTAAAGAGAGGGTAATCCTTCTTTGCAAAGTGAGTGTAGTTGCCTTTTGAATGAAATTCCTAGAGTAAATGTACCACAGAACTCGATTGATTGGGGACATAGACACTGGAGAGAAAGTTAGGGTGTGTAATTCAGCTTCTGGGATAGGCTCATTTGGTATGAGAAGTTGAAAAATCTCTCTGTTACTGAAGTTAATTGTGGGAATAGGAGGTGGATTGGCAATTTTCAGAATAGAGTTGATGATGGAAACAAAAAGGGTGAATGTTGTAGAAACTCTCTCCTCAACTAAATCTCCCTCAAAATTTAGAATATTGTCATAAACCATATTGAAATAGAATAGCTTGACAATATTGGGGGTATTTGAGGCAGAGATGGAAAGAAATGATTCATAGTCTTTTAACCAAGGGGATAAATCTAAGCTACACTCATCTTTCAATTTGACTAAGTCAATAGAGACAGAGGGACAAAATTGTTAGTTCTCAATGTGTTTTGATGATTAATAAACAATTGTAAACATAAGTGAATGTTTTTAGATTGGTAAAAGCTTGATTGATCTCAATTCAAAAACATTCTGCGCCAAACTCGAGCTTGGATATCCAGACTCGAGCTCACCCTTTACAGAAAGTAAACCAAGCTATTTTGCTCTTTCTAAACCTGAGCTTGGTTCACCAACTTGAGCTTATCATTTTCAATGTAAAAGTTGTCTTTTTACAAAGAGTTTACAAAACATGTAAACTCAAGTTTGGCCTTTCAAACTCGAGCTTGCATCAGACAAAAAGTTTTCATGTTTTTCCTTCAAAGAGTAAACTCAAGCTTGGTGATGTAAACTCAAGCTTAGGTCTGACAGAAGCTATTCAAGTTTTCAAATATCTTTACCAAACTCGAGCTTGCCTTTGCAAACTCAAGTTTGGGTCGACGAAGAGCATTGTCATATTTTGAGCTTAGCAAACTCAAGTTTACACCTCTAAGATCAAGCTTGCACTTTGGGAATCAAAATTATTTTTGACATGAATAGTGTCAAACTCGAGCCTGCTCACCAATAGACTCAAGCTTGCCATTTTCCATTTTGGCTCTCAAAATGATTTCAAACTTGTTTCCTCGACAAAAGCCCAAACTTGAGCCTACTCACTTATAAGCTCGAGCTTGAGACTTCCAGAAGCAAAACCCAAGTTCTAAATGAAGACCAAACTCAAGCTTGTTATAGTAAACTCGAGCTTGGAACTTCTGCACAGATGAATGCATCTGAGTATACTTTGCTCAGTTTGATTTTTGCTTAAGCTTGATTCTGTGAAATGGTTGCTTATGATTTAAATGATTCATATCAATATTTCTAACCAGATTTTACGAGTTTGCCTATGAGATTTCAGAAGACCTAAGATCTGATTTAGGAAACATTTGAGCATTCAAAGAGGAAAGATGATCAATCAATGCTTAAAACTATTATTCATCCAGATTTCCGTCGATCTGAGTTAACAGTTTAATATTAATTGGAGATATCCCCTTATGCCGAAATTGGTGCAATAAATTGAAAGCTACAACGAACAAATTCAAAGAATCAAAGCCGCAATGTCCTCTCAATGACTATATTCAGACCATGGACTCAACAACTATATTTTTGAATAGGCCCAAGTCTGAATGCATCTTCAACGGTCACAAACTTCAATCCAAAGTATAAATACATGAAGATTTGAAGTCGCAGCGGAGAAGTAACACACGAAAACGCATACAAGCCTATCAATCGTTTTTTCGCTTATATTTCTCATCAGTACATTGTACTTCAGTGATTATCTCTATCCACTCTATTAGAGAGTTCATTTCTGTAATTCATTCATTGTAAGAATCTCAAAGTTGTGGGACTTTGAGGTTGGGCTTTCATATTACAACTTGTAAGGGTGAGTGTATCCTAGAGAGAGGATAGCTTTCGAGTACAGAGTGTGTATCTGATTTGAGTGATAGTAGAAAAATCCAGAGAGTCTGAGGACTGGACGTAGGTCAAGAGTTGAGACCGAACCAGTATAAATCTTCTGTGTCAAGCTCTTCTTTCCTATCTCCATTTAGCTTCTGTTGTGTGAGTGGTTTTAAAAAGAATTTTTAAAATCCCCAATTCACCCCCTCTTGGTGATTTCCTTCACTTTCAAAAATTCCTTATTAAGAAAGGACTCTTTGAACTTGGCATCTAATTCATTTGAAAGAATAGTAGCAGTAGAAGCAAACCATGTAGGAGGTGAATGATGGTTGTAAATTTCTTCAATGGCATTTGGTACAACTGGAGGCATCTCAGGTGATTGGGTTTTAGCAGCGGTGGCCTGTGACGAGGCTTGACCTTTCTCAGATGCTCTGGACTCTGAAGCAGCTTTAGTCCTCTTCTTCTTAGGAGACTTAGAAGTCTCAGCAACCTTCTTCTTCCCTTTGCCTTTAACAGTGTTCTGGTTCTTGGCGCTTCTTTGATTGAGCCTCAGGTGGTTCCTGGAATGAAACCCCTTTTGATTTAGGAGAGGAATCAGGGATATTCTTGCTAGCCCTTTTGATAGAACAATCGATTCCATAGTGATAGCATCTTGGGGTCGATTTCATCCTCTTAGGTCGCTCAGGAGAAGGAGGAGACCAATATTTTGAGCCTTCATGGTCTAATTCTGCGTCGTGAGTCGTTTAGTCAGATGATTTGGAGGCCATTTAGGGTTTCTGGTGGAAGGAATTGGTCGAGAGTAGCGATAGATAGAGAGACGAGAGAATAGCTAGGGAAAAACTCGAGTTTGCTTCTTTTGACAACAAACCTCAGTATTTCAAGCATCCTGCAAAAGACATAACTAAACACTCTGATGCTCAAGTTAGTTTCTAACAATCATCAAAACCATAACAAACATTAGGTAAGAGATACTTACAGCTCATTGGAATTTACTATTCCCAATTCTCTTCTTATGAAATTGAATTGTTCTTTTGCCAATGGTTTGGTGAAGATTTCAACAAGTGGAAGATGAGTTGGGATGAACATGACCTTGACATCCTTCTTCTGAACATGATCCCTTATGAAATGATGTCTCACATCAATATGCTTGGTCCGAGTATGTTGCACTGGATTCTTAGCCAAGCTCATTATGCTGGTGTTGTCACACAAAATTGGGATCTCCTTCAGGTTGATTCCCAAGTCAGATAGTTGTTGCTTGAGCCATAGGACTTGAGCACAACAGCTTAAGGCAGCCACATATTCACTTCAGTAGAAGACACAGCCACACTTGTTTGCTTCTTGCTGAACCAGGAGACAAGTGAGCCACCAAGAAATTGACATTGGCTACTTGTGCTCTTTTTATCCGTCTTGTATTCGGCATGATCTGAATCTGAATACGCCACAAGATGTTCTGGTTGACTTTTTAGAAACCACAAGCCAATGGTTTTTGTGTCAACAAGATATCTGAAGATCCTCTTCACATTCTCAGCATGTGACTCCTTGGGAGCAGACTGAAACCTTACACACATCCCACACTAAATTGGATGTCAGGGCGGCTTGCTGTGAGGTAGAGCAATGATCCAATCATTCCTCTGTATCTTGTGATATTGAAATCCTTGTCTTTTTCATCAGCATCCAATGCAGTGGTTAAGCTCATTGAAGTATTAGCTCCATTGCATTGATCCATCCCAAACTTCTTTAGCAGATCATTAAGATACTTGATCTGAGATATAAAGATTCCATCCTTCTTTTGCTTGATTTGCAGACCAAGGAAATAGTTGAGTTCTCCCATCATGGACATCTCAAACTCTCCCTGCATGTTCTTAGCAAACTCTTCACACAAAACATCGTTAGAAGCACCAAATATAATGTCATCAACATATATCTAAACAATTAAAATTTCACCAAGCTTATTACTCTTTATGAAGAGAGTTGTATTTGCTTTTGCTCTAACAAATCCTTGATCAAGAAGGAATTTGCTTAATCGCTCATACCAAGCTCTAGGAGCTTGCTTAAGACCATACAAAGCCTTTTTGAGACGATAAACATGATCTGGATGATGATCACTTTGAAAGCCACGAGGTTGTTCAACATAAACTTCCTCCTGAATAAAACCATTCAAGAAAGCACTTTTTACATCCATTTGATAGAGCTTGAATCCTTTGACACAAGCAAAGGCTAAAAGAACTCTTATAGCTTCCAATCTTGCCACTGGAGCATAAGTTTCTTCATAATCAATTCCTTCTTCTTGATTATAGCCTTTAGCAACCAATCTTGCCTTGTTACGGACAATGATTGCCGATTCATCTTGTTTGTTCTTGAATACCTATTTGGTGCCAATGACCGGATGGTCGTTAGGCTTAGGTACCAAATCCCAAACTTGATTTCTATCAAATTGATGTAACTCCTCTTGCATTGCTATCACCCAATCATTGTTTGAAAGGGCTTTATCAATTTTAGAGGGTTCAATCTATGATATAAAGGCAGAAAAACTAACTTCATTCAAATTACTGTTTTTGGTCCTTACACCTTGATTTACATCACCTATCACTTGGTCCAAAGGATGATTCCTAATGAACCTCCAAGCTCTAGGCTGAGATGGATCGGGATTTTCAAGAGTATTTTGAGGATCAGTCTCGAAAACATTTTCAGGATTTTCAATAGAGGCAGGAGTAGTTTTCAAAAAGAATTGATTTTTGAAAACATTTTCCTCATCATCATCCAAGGATGTATCAGCTTTGGATTCACAGAAAACAACATGCATAGACTTTAAACAATGCAAGTACGAGTATTAAAGGCTCTATAGGCTTTACTCCTATTTGAATAACCCAAAAATATACCTTTATCCGCCTTGGGATCAAACTTTCCCAGATTGCCCTTACCATTATTATGGATGAAGCACTTACAGCCGAAAACATATAGATAAGGCAAGTTGGGCTTTCTTCCTTTGTACAGCTCATAGGGAGTTTTGCTCAACTTCTTCCGGAGGTATGCCCGATTCGAGATGTAGCAAGTCGTACTCATAGCATCAGCCCAAAACACTTAGGAGGTAGAGTTCTCATTTATCATAGCTCTTGCCATCTCGGTGAGGACTCGATTCTTTCTCTCCACAACACCATTTTGTTGAGGAGTCCTCGGGGCTGAGAAGTTGTGATAAATTCCCATGTTGTCACAAAACTCTGAAAATGCATGATTTTCAAATTCTCCTCCATGATCAGTTCGAATTTCTGAAATAGAGAAACCTTTCTTGTTTTGGACCTTCTTGGCAAAAATAACCAACTGATCAAATGTTTCAACTTTAGAGGATAAGAATATAGTCCAAGCAAATCTAGAGATATCATCAACTATGACCAAAGTATAAAGATTGCCACCAAGACTTTTTACTCTAACTGGTCCAACTAGATCCATATGAAGTAGTTGAAGAGGTCTATTAGTTGAAATCTCGTTTTTAGATTTGAAAGATGATTTAGTCTGTTTACCTTTTTGGCAAACATCACAAATCATGTCAATTTTAAAACGATGGTAGACCAATGATCAAATCCTTTTCTAGCAACTTGTGAAGTTGAATCATATTGACATGAGCTAGTCGCTTGTGCTATAGCCAACTTTCATTCAAGTTACCAATAAAACATTTTTCAGAAACAAGACCATTACTAGAGAGATTGAGAATGTAACAATTACCCTCTCTAAGAGCCCTGAATAAGGCTTTAGATTTCACATGGTCTAACGAGAGAATATCCTTTCTTACAATCAAGCACTCCTCAGAATCGAAGATAACTAGGTTACCTTTATCAGTGCTTTGGCTTACACTAAGGAGATTGTGGCATAGTCCTTCGACGAGGTAGACATCTTTGATTTGTGGTCCTTTGTTGCTTCCAACTTCACCAATACCACCAATCCTTCCGGATTGATTCCCACCAAAGGTTACCTTGCCACCAATCTTAGGCATGATTGAAGCAAATTTGAATTGGTCTCTCGTCATGTGTCTAGAGCATCCACTATCAATGTACCACTTGTTGAATTTTGATGCTCTTAGACAAACCTACAAAACAAAAGAGATCAGGTTTTAGGTATCTACCTTTTCTTGGGTCCTTTGGGGTTATTTTGTATCTTAGGAACCTTGTAGGATCCCTTAGACACCCATTGATAATTTCCTACAGTTTACTTTTTCTTTCCTTTTTATGAAAACAGGAAGAAGTAGTATGACCTTTACGATTGCAATAATTGCAATGAGCAAAAGGGTTTGAAGAATGAACATTTTTTCTAAAATAGTTCATATAAGATTTTTCTCCAAATTTCTTTTTGCCTTTCTTCTTATCAAAATCAAGTTTATAACCAATCACGATCTATCATTTGTAAACCTTTCTTTGTTTTAAAATGACATTGAGCATTTCACTACCCCGAGTGAACTTAAGTGTTTTTGTGAGATATAGATTCTTTTTCTCTAAATCAATGCAATCTTCAAAAAAATTATTTTCACAAGAAGAATTTTTGACCTTTAGTTCAAGAGTTATGTTCCTCAGTTTTAAACATAGATATTTTCCAGCAAGCTTTTCAAATTCAGATTGTAGAAGATTGTATTCAGCGAATAAGTCATCATAAGAAGGTTGTGAATCATATACCTCATCAATGTTTTCATATTGCTCTTCTTCTTGAGCCACGGAGGCATATGTTGGCCTTTTCGTCTTCTTCAGCTTCATCTTCATCGGATGAGCTGTCTCCCCATATTGCCTGACATAGGCTTTCTTTTTGAATTTATTGAATTTCTTCTTTTCTTTGTCTTTGTTCTTCAGCTGGGGGCATTCAGACTTGATGTGGCCAAGCTTTTCACATTTGTAGCATATGATTGGCTTCTTTGCCTCAAAGCTGGAGCTACCCTTGTGAAACTTCTTGTATCCTTAGTCCTTCTTGTAGAATTTCTTGAATCTCCGGACCATCATGCTCAGCTCTTCATCTTCGTCTTCTTCATCATCATCATCTAATTCTTTTGCCTCCTTGGCAGCTTTGAGAGCAATGTCTTTGCTCTTGCCATTGATCTCATCAAGTCCTTTTCTAAACTTGATCTTGCCTTCATATTCATACAGGCTGCCAAACAAAGCTGTCACAGATGTCATCAACTCGCCACAATCTTCTTTGATAGCAGTAACCTTGGCTTCTCATTCCTTGCTGAGAATGTTCAAGATTTTTCTAACTTAAACCAGTTGTTCATAAACTTTTCCCAATGCAGCAAGTTGGTTGATCAGATGAGTGAATCTAAGCTGGAACTCACCAATCGATTCCCCAGACTTCATGCGAAGGAGATCGTACTCTGTCATGAGGGTATTGACTCTATTCTCCTTGATTCCCATAGTTCCTTCATGTGCTATCTCCAAGGCATCCCACATGGCCTTAGATGAGGATAGAGTATAGATGCGAAAATACTCCTGTTGACTTAAAGCACTTTGGAGCATGGGGATAGCTTTACTATTGAGAGTGACCAGCTTCTTGTCATTTTCATCATATTCCTCTTCAAGCTTAGGTGTTCTAACACCATCTTCAACAATTGCAGGAGCATAATCTCCTCTTTCAAACACCATCCAAAGACCATATTTAGAGGCTAGTACAAAGACTTTGAATTTGGCTTTCCAGAAGGAGTAGTGCTCTCCATTGAAACCAGGTGGTCTGTTGATCGAAGCTCTATCGGGTAGAATACCGTCCATATTGATCATTCTCGAGATGTTAAGCTCTTTAGAGAAGACCTTGCTCTGATACCAAATGTAAATGGAGGAAATCACCACGAGGGGGTGAATTGGTGATAATAAAATTATTTTCTAATTACTCTGTTTTTAAACACTAAAACAAAGTAGTGCAGAGTATGGGAAGAAGAAGCAAGACACAAGGAATTTATACTGGTTCGGTCTAACCTCTTGACCTACGTCCAGTCCCCAGACACTCAAGGATTTCGCTAACTCAAATGATTACACACTCTGTAACTCTTAGAGTAATTCTCTCACTAGAACTTACTCCCCCTTACAAGTTGTAATCAAATATCCCAATCTCCAAGTCCCACGGTCTGAGATTCTTACAATGAATGATTTTCAATAAATGAACTCTCTCTAAGAGCGGATAAGTATAATCACTGATGTACAAATATATCAAAAGATAATTTACACAAGAAAACTCAAAGAGTAGTTGGAAACTTGAATGATTTTCGTTTTTTGCAGATTGGTTGTTGAGAAGAATTGAATGCATCTCTATTTATATGAAGAGAGCATTAAATGACCGTTGTAATCTCCAATGTGACCGTTGCCAGCATTAAGGAAGGATTAGGTGAAGCTTTGGTCTTCTTCTCTCTTTACTCTTTGGTTAATCCAGTTGCACAGAGCAGCTACTGGATGAGGAAAGGAAACATTAATCCCTTTGCAACGTGTGTAGAATGATTGTCCAAAAGGATGCAAGTTTTCTGGACTTTGCATTTAATGTGTTGACGACACTTTTTGCTTTTGTTCAAATCTTCATTTAACATCCTCTAAATCATCTGAAACTCACTAACAAACTGATTAAACATAGTTAGGAATAGTAATGAGTGATGATAAGAAGTATTAAGATCAAACAAGAAGATTTCACAAATTCGTGCAATTTGATTTTCAAACACAGCGACACAAACTCGAGTTTGATCTCACAAACTAGAGTTTGCAGAAGGCCAAACTTGAGTTTCCAAATCCTAACTCGAGTTTCCTTCTTCCAGAGAAGAATGTCGCAAGTTGAGTTTTGAAGCACATTTTGAAACATTGATTAAACTTGAGTTTGTTAATGACTAACTCGAGTTTTGGACTTTTATAGTGAAAACATGTTTATGTCCAAAAGCTCAAAACTGAAGTTCTCAAATCTTAACTGGAGTTTTTAAAATCACTATAAATAGCAAAGCTCTCTATAAGGCTTAAACTCAAGTTAACTAACCCAAACTCGATTTTCCAAATAAAATTGAAAACCTTTGAAAATCCTTGCCAAGTGAAAACTGGAGTTTTCTCAAACTGGGTAAAACATGATAACTCTTTGTCAAGCACAAACTCGAGTTTTCTTAAAACTTTGGAAAACATAGAAAATGCTTGGCCAAGTGCAAACTGGAGTTTGCTTAAGATGAAAAACATTTAGACTCTTTGCCAAGCCCAAACTCGAGTTTTAAAACACAAATTCGATTGTATAGCCCACATAGTTCATCCTCTCTTCCAACTTGTTCAGATTCCTTGCCACATGCCCAAGACATAAAAAGCCATATGATGTGTCTCTCTTTGTTTGGACACAAATTTTGTGGAAGCAGCTACCTTAGAATTAAAATGAGAAATCACTTAGTGAATATAGAATCCTAAAAATCACTGCATTAATTAAAGTTAAAAATAAAAAATAAACTCACTTGATTGCAAATGTAACCCATCTGATGTCTATCTCCTCCAAAGATAAAAACTCTCTAATATCTTTCCTATCAACCGTATAGGCATATGAGACATTTCTACCTACAATCTCACAAGGCATATGCAAGTCAACCTTGCTAATTTGTGTGTGGATATTTTGAAGTTGTGCCAAAAAGCCAAACCTTTCCTCTTGTTCTTTATCCTAGCAACACATAAATTAAAGATTAAAAGTAGGATGTCAAAGAAAATTCAAGTAATTAATAGTAAGGTGTTTCCTATCATTGGAGCTTTTATTGCCATGTGAACTAGATGTTGAGGCCAAAGGATGAAAGATCCTTTTGAAAACTAAGTAGAGCAACATCCTCATTGGTGAAGGGGACATCTAACCTTCCTCCCCCTCTCGAACACTTGTAATGTTGATCCTATGTTGATCATTTCAAATTTGCTGATGATGGTGGGTGGTTGCATGCGTGTATACAACATCATCGAAAATTACATAGTGCAACGAGACATCCAACAACAAAGAGCAAGGTTCTCTAACATCTGATGGAGGAGTAGGGTCGCCAAGTTGTAATATCCTGAATTTCAGGCATGGAGACTTGAGAATAAGCCTAAGTTAGGCAGATTACTAAGCCTGGTTCAGGAAGTATGACATTTCCTAGACAGATAAAGATCCTCTGCATCTTTTAGGAAAATAGGAAGAGAAGGAGACACTGGAGAGTCATATGTCAAAAAGCAAGAGTCAGTGTAATGATCACATTGGGACACGTGTCACTTCAGGGGTAAAAGAGGAAAAGCAAGGGAAAAATAGTCAATTCCTTGTCCTTTTAATATTGAATTTCGTCCACCATGAGAGAGAATAGAAAATCAGGTGACTTTAATCATGTGTGGGCCCAAACATAAAATGCGGGTCCCACAAGCGATTAACTGGTAGAAAGGAGACTGATAGGGACCAGTTAGGGGTTTCTTCTGGACTGAATGAGACAAGTGTGGGGCTATATTGGAAAGTCAAGATGGCACCACATATGAATTGGTAATCAGAGGAAAGTATATGAAAAGTTGAAGAAAAGTACAAAGGGAAACACCCTGTTGACAAGCGGGGCCCAGCATGGACCGGTAAAAGGAGATTGGATCGAATAAAGTGGAAAAGGCAGAGGAAAAGCATGAGGGCAGATTTGGTGAGGCCCAAATGGCACAACCTAGCCCTATAATGATTAAAAATTTACTTGGAGGGAAAGAAAAGCAAAATCAGTCCAAAAGTCAAAGTGCGGGTCCCACTTTCTTTGGATAAAAAAGTAATAAATTAGATAAATTGAGAAAATTAATTAAAAATCAAAGGGATCAGATTTGTGGGCCCAAGAGGGCGCTACCTACCCCCTAATCATTAAAAATGACTTGGGGAAAAAGAAAGAGGAAATAAAGAAGTTCTAGGCCAAACATAGTCATTTTCATAAATTTCGGGCCAAAGTTGGTAATTTTCCCCATATGAAAGATAAAAATATGAATAAGTGGAGGGGGAGGCGCCACTTGTCCAGACCCTAGAGAATTCTGAAATTTCTTGGGAATTAAGCCAAAATGCCAGATGAATTCTACTAATTACTGGACAGGGTTTTACTCCAGTTATTTTGGATTGATCAGCTACTTTTTCCATTATTAAAACACATGCTCTCTCTCTCCTACACCAAGGGAGCACGAAATTTTGAAGAAAGAAGTTTTTTTTGGCCCAAAGAGAGAAAGAGAGATGATTTCAGCCAAATCTTTATAGCCAAAGCAAGGTCCAAGCCATAAGGATCATCAATCAAACTTCCGATTCAGGTAAACACCGAAAACCCGCACCTTTGGAACTTAAATCTTTGATTTTCGTTCATCTGGTTGGGGCTTGGTGTTGAGGTCTGATTTTGGATTTTCTTAATGGTCCAAAAGTGTTTAAAATTGTATTTTTTATGAGGTTAAGCTATGGTTTAAGTTCCCGAACTCAAAAACACCGAAGAACACCAAGAACAAGCTTATTTGTTGATTCTGGAATTTCTGGCAGCGAACATTCAACTGAGTTTTAAAAATAGTAAATGACCTTGGTTTAATCTGATATTTTACAGGGAGAAATTATACGTCTTAAGGTTCACCGTGATGTATACTTTTGTGTCTTTTGAATTTTTCTACTAGGAGATAAAAATTTCTAAAGTTGGACTAGAAAGGAATCAAGCGAATCTGGACCAGGGGGTGAAAAATTGACTACACACCAGAATATGTGTACTTTTGGTTTCTGGGAATATTTTTCTTGAACAATAGACATTTAAATGGTTCAAATGGTGCTGGTTTCATGCAAAAATTATTTTTTGGAAGTTATTAAAAATTATGGAAGTTGGGCTAGATTCACAGAATTTCTTTAAATTCTGTGTGGGCTCAGTTTTGGCAAAATAAATGCAAGGGTATTTTTGAAAATACTAAAAATGGTGTATTTTGATGTTATTAGGTTAAGGGCATATTTGGAAAAGCGATCGGGCACATTAGAATATTAAAACGGTATATACTCCACCAGGTAGTAACCGCTTTACTCAAATATCTTTATGTGTTTTGTTGTATGTTTGTATTTGCCATGTGTGCATTTGTATGTGTTGCCAAATATGCATACAGAGTTATGTGTTTCCTAGCGCTAAGGACAATCAGTCCGAGGCCGACCTTAATTGGCGGCTATACAAGTTGAGGATCAGTTCAAGGCCGGCCTTAATTGGCGGCTGTATGGGTTGAAGATCCAGTGAGTCCGAGGCTTGCCTTGGTAAGGTAGCTATACGTGTTCTATGGATTGTGATGTGTGATTATTGTGGTATATTTCTATTTGCATATGTGGTATGTTTGGCATTGCTACTGTGATTTTATATCTGACATGGTTACACACATGCACCTTACACATTTGGTATTTGAGTACTGACGGTTACTCTGGGGGCCATTGTCGGACTCCAGAAGCTTTTGTTGATACAAAGAGACGGGTTTGACAGTTAGAGGCCCTTTTGAAAAGGTAGATGTGGCAGTGCGGATGAAGAATAGGGGATGCCCTATCACTGTTGTATGTTGTATCTATATTTTTGGGATGACTGTATATCTAATATTGGTATTTACTTTTGGATGAATGTACCCTTAACTTTTTGGGGACTCTTACTTTTTGTTTATTTTACTTTTACCAGTACAATAGTTGTCCAAACCGGTCATATGCTTTGTTGTGCGTGCTCTGATATATAATCAAAATGGACTAATAACCAAGGAAAGGTAACAATTTAAAAGGAATCCCTCTAACCCGCCACTGGAAGGGCGAGGCCGATAGGGGTGTTACACAAGTCCTATCTCTAAGGGATTGTAACTGCCTTTAGTGCTGGGAAAGGCTGGAGATTCCTAGGTAAGAGAAATGAAAGAAATAATTAGGCTAACGTGAGGCAAAACTCATTGCTAACTTAATTGAAATTATTTACAAACCTGAGATCTATTCTGATTTACCTATCTCGGTTTGAATGCTAGTTATCATCATCGATCTCATCTCACCCTGTAACTTTTCCAACAGCATTTCTCAAAGTGATCGGCGAAGTTGCAACTCGAGCTCTTCTTTGACTTTCTTTAGAAGTGATTGACGAAGTTCCTTTCAAACCTTGGCCACAAGCTCTCTACTAGGTTTACTTTGTCTAGAATGTGAAGTTCGTCCAAAATATCCAGAGAGACTGACTCCCCCCCTAAGATGACCAGGGTGATCTAGCTTTCTAAGCGTCATTGCTAAGATGTCCATCCTTCCACTTCAAATGAAGGAACCTTTCTAACTCTACTCTTCAAAGTCATCATGTGGCATAGAGTTGATAAATATAAATTAATTACATAATCTTTAAGGAAACTAAAACACAAATAAACTTTATATTAACTACTCACAATCTTTGCAGTAACCTCTTCAATGACTGGATTTATGTATTTTTGTCCCTTCATCCTTCCTTCCTTCCATTTTCTGTGACCAGGGGGCAGAGACGGGACCTACATGACAATGCTAGGATTTGATTTTGCTACTTCTTCTATTTTTTGCAAATCAGACTACATTATCTTCTTTTCAAGCTTTCAAATTACTATGAATGTCTTGTTTTTTTCATTAGCTATCTGCATGTCATTTTTTCTTGGATAGATATGCTTTAAACTCTTCTGTGTTCATCTAAGTATGGCTGAACTTCTTTTTATTATTCAAGATATAAAAGTGTGCTTGCAACACCTCTTCATGATGCATACGCTTCACTTTGAGTCCTCATGTTCCTTGACTTCTACCCTTTTCATTACGAGATTGAGCCTTCGACGTTGATAGATATTCTTTGCAAGAGTCCATAGCCTCTTCAACCACATATCTCTAACAGTTGAGGCTTCAAGTCGATAATGATTTTTAGAATACCCTTTAAAGATCTTCATGTATCTCTCAAAAGGGTACATTCACCTTAGATACATTGGGCCACATAGTCTTATCTCCTTTACCAAATGAACTATCAAATGTACCATTATATAAAAAATGCAGGAGCAAAATGCATCTCTAGTTGGGATAGAATAATATAACCCTCCATTTCTCAATTCGCCCAACTTTGCAATCTCAACAACTTTTCTACAAATAGCATTAAAGAAAAGACATAACCTTGTTATCATGCTTCACACATCATCTTTCATAATGCCTCTAATAGCTATTTGTAATAGTTTTTGCATCAATACGTGGCAATCATGGGACTTCATTCCTTCTAACTTCAAATCTTCCATTAAGACAAGCCTTCTCACATTAGAAGAATACCCTTATAAAAAACCTTAATGCCATGCAAACACCCACACAAACTTTTTTTTTCCTCCGGCTTTTGACAATGTATGTGCTACTGGCTCCAAATACGCTTTCTTACCATCATCTCTTAGTTGTAGATATAATAGTTATCTTATTCCCATTTCAACCAAGTCTTGTCTCGTGCTAATTTCATCCTTAGTTTTCCCTAGTATTTCCAAAAGCGTACCAAGAACGCTATCATATAAATTTTTCTCCACATACATCACATCAATACTGTGTCTAGATGACCCAATTTGGAAGATCAAAGAAAATTGACCTCTTCTTTCATATGTTCTTCTCACCCATAATCCTCTGATTCTTACCGAATGTGACATTGATTCTTTCCACTCGATTATAAACCTCCTTTCTAGTTAATGCCATTGGAGTCATTCCATTCTCTTGTAAACCATTAAAACTCTTTTTTAGCTTTCGGTAAGGGTGGAACCAAGAAAGAAATCACCTATGACCAAGGTAAATTGTTTTTCTTCCATCCTTAAGTTGATGGAAGTGTGTGCCTACTTCAGATATCGAACATGTTTTATGCCCCTTCACAATATACCCTGACAAGTTTTCATATGCAGGAAAGTCGTTTATCATGGTGAAAATCATTGCACATAGCTTAAAAGATTTCTGCTTATATACATCAAAGACATCTACGCCATCCTCCCACAACTTCTTCAAGTCATTCATCAAAGGTGCCAAGTAGACATCGATATCGTTCTTTGATTGTATTGGTCTTGAAATCATCATATAAAGCATCATATGATTGTGTTTCGCACACAACTAGGGAGGTAAGTTGTAAATCACCAGGAGAACCGGCCATGCATTATGTGTACTACTAAGAGCATCGTAAGGATTGATTCCATCTGTGCAAAGTCAAAGCCAAAGGTTTGTTGGCTCGCTACCAAATCCGGCAAACATTTGATCTATTTTCTTCCATAGAGGCGAGTCAGTTGGGTATCGAAGGTATTTTCCATCACATGTTCTCTCATCATAATGTCATCTCAACTTCTTTGCTTCTTTCACATTTGCATATATTCACTTAAACTGTGATATAATTGGAAGATACCACAAAACTCTTAAAGGTTGCATTTTACTTGTTTCATCTCCACAACCACAATCTTTTTTCACTTTGTATCGTGAAGTTTTACATTTCAGACATGTTGGATATGATTAGTTTTGATGATGTCAAATATTGATGCCAAATATTAAGAACAAAATGTTTGCATACTACATTTATCTCCTACATTGAATAATTCTTATATTTAATGTAGAATCAAAGATTAGAAGATATGAAGTTCAATTATGGAGAATGATCAAGAAGAAGATCAATAAAGAAGTTATTGAATTGGATTGATAAAGAGGAAGAAGAAGAAAGAAATTGGTTGGGGCTCAAATTTCAGAAATTACAGTTTGGTACCACGAATTTTAGAAATGACAGTTTGGTACCTTGAATTGCAAAAATGATAGTTTGGTACCCAAATTTTCAAATTGTCGATTTAGTCCACACCTCAGTGGAAAACTCGAGTTGTAAACTCAAGTTGATGTTTCACAACTTGAGTTGTACATTATTCTAGCCACTCTGTTCGTCTTTGTTTCACGTTCAGCATATACAATCTTTGGTTATTCGATGATATCTTCCAAACTAGAGATCTGATTGAGGTGAAACCAATTTTGTATGAAACTAGACTTCCAATGCGTCATTTGGACATCAAAATGAAGCCCAAAGGAGTTTAGATGAAAGATCTATAACTTTTAGAAGTTGGAACTAAAATTCATGTCACACAGCATACCCAGCTTTGGTGTTTTGGATGTATCTCATAAAATATACATCAAAATGAGCTAAAATTGGTGGCATATGAAACTAGATTCAAATACCTTTCAAAAAAAAAAATCAAGATCATGGAAAAAATTGTTACCTGGGTGAGATATGATTTTTTGAAGTTCACTGTCAGTTCAGGATGTTGCAAAAACACTAGTTAAGAACAACTTCTATTAATTTGATCATAACGGTCAAAATTCAATGAGTTTGGAGCTGATTCTTTTTGCATTAGAAAGAAGACTTAAAGAGATTTTTGAACATAGGTCATTTGCCAAAATTGGAGCTATGTCAAAGACATTATAATTACTAAAATTTGACATTCGTGTTGCCAATGTTCTTGCATTTTAGAAGTCACTGGACTTTGGAAATTGATCTTCACCTCTGGAAATTAATCTTCAATTGAGTGAACATGATTGCCCCAACACTTTTACCCAGTCTGAAGTAAACAAAGGTAAACAACTTGAGTTACTTATTTACAAATCAAGTTCTGAGGTATCTCTTTGTTAGGATTCATATATGCAGCAAAAGGATTTTATCCAAATAAAATTATGAATCCCAATGGAGGATCTATCAACGGCGTTTAAATCTGAGTAGTCAGAGTCATACCTTTCTCTCTGACGCATCTTGTCGATCACTAGGAGCCAACCAAACGATCCAGCTCCCTCTATCGGTTTCCAAACCGAACAGAACTCCAACACAGGCAGTGTGATAGCGCCTCTAACCTTTTTGTGTCTGTCTTGTCTAGGGTTTCTTTCTTTCGGCTTCTTTGCATCCGTCTTGCGAACTGTCTTATATATAGTTTGCAAACCCTAATGGGTCATATTAAATAATAAAAAATAATCTTAATTAATTTTGAAATTCGAATTGAATTAAAATAATACTAATTAAATCATCCACAAGATCTAATATAATCTATTTATTTAATCCGAATTAAAAGCCATTTGATTTAATTTATCTTCACAAATTAAATCGAGAGATGATATATATCTATTTAATTAAATCTGAGATATGATATCTCAATTCAAATTAAATCGAGATATGATATCTCTATTCGAAAATTAAATCGAGATACAATATCTCTATTAGTTTTAGATATTTAATTTATCAAATAAATTAAATACAAAAAAATACTAATAATAATATTATTATCTATATAAATAATAATAATAATATTATTTTTGAATTTTATATATATATATATATCCATCCTCCCTAGATTATATGTTGTATTCATTAAATCTTAGACATTTCTTAGATTCAATGAATTTGGACATTATAGCTCGTGTTGGGCTATTCTTGTGTGCGACCCTGTAAGCCTACATGAAATTGGCAGCAGGCTAACACTGTACAAGCCCACAAGTCGCAAGTGGCCTCTAGCAAGACATTACGACTACCCAATTCATATAAGGATTAATGATACGATGCAACCTATCATACAACCATGCCACGTCCCTTTTGTCACGCGATAATTTGGTCTAGGATGAAGCATGAATAGTGTCATCCTCTTGTTCTTGACCATTACTTTCTTGATTCTTGAAAGGTCTAACAATTGAAATGGAAACTCCTTTCCATCGTAGTATGACCATACATTTCTCAGACTTACTCATCAAGGGGCCCAGTAATATCTCTCGACAAATGTGAGGGACAAATCCTATCTTGACCATTCACATTGCTATGCATGAAAACCACTAATCCCGATCGAAGCCTTTATCATCACGCGATCAAAGGTGACTTTTGACTAGGTCAAAGATTAGTGACTCTCATGTAGGAATCCATGATTATCTTAGGTCAAAGGGCATTGTGACGTGGTTATACATGAGATAAGCTTATGACTTAATTCATGCAACTTTCTCATAGTGGGTCAGTCCAGCACCTTGTACTCTTTCAAGTGCCTAAGACTTTGATTTGTATCTCCATACCTTATCAAAGTCATACTGGTCTTATTTCATCTCCGCTCCCACATAAATGACCGACCAGGGACATTTAGGACAATCTTTATGATACACCCAAGGATATAGTCATCATAATAAACATACAAATGATATGATAACAAAAAGGAGAAATACTTTAAATAACAATAACATTTAAAGTACAATGATTGGTCCCTAGGGCATAATTGCTAACACTCTTCAACTCATCTCTCTCTGATATTGTCTTTGCTCGTTAAATGCTATGAAAAGCTTGAGTTTTACTTTACGAAACTTGAGTTTGAATAGTGACAACTCGAGTTCTTATATTTTTTAAAGATTGTTGATTTCATTGAAAACCTTCACAATGATAACAACTAGAGTTCTTAGTTTTACAACTCGAGTTGGTAACTCGAGTTTGGCAGTTACAAATTGAGTTCCTTTTATCTTTCGAAGAGTTTTGAAAACAACTCAAGTTCCTTCTTTGAAAGCATATTTATAAACTGAAATCATTTTGAAAGAGTTTTGTCCAAAGAACAAAACTCGAGTTTTGTAAACCAAAACTCGAGTCAGTAACTCAAGTTCTATTTTTGACGACTCTAGTTCTTCTGGGTCAAAGAGTTTTATCATCATCTTCGTAAATTCATACTCTCTAATCTTTATGTCATTACTTCAGATTATCACTCACAACTCTTATCAATGCTCTTAATCATGTTTATTAGGGAGTTTCAGTTGATTAAACAATGGTTTACTTGTAAATCCTCAAAATATCATATTTGTGTCAGAAGCATTTAATGCAGTTGTAGAAAACAGAACACGCACACGGCAAAGACTTTAGAGCAAACAAACAAGCAACTTTTCTACAATACCCATTCCGGTGAAAATAACATCTACAATGCTAGAAGTAGACTAAATCACATCGTGATCAAATACATTGTAACACCCCTACTTTGTAAACGACGTACTTGTATGCACTAATGAATTAATGAGAAGTTTTGACTGTTGATTTAATCATTGTTATTTTCTATGATATATTATAATAATAAATATTAAAAGGGTCTACTAGACTTTTGGGGGACAGGATATTAAGTCTTAAAAAGGCCAAAAATGTCGCCTAATATAACCAAGGAAAAGGAGGTCATGATTGTGCCCTGATTTGAAAAAGAATCGGGCCCAAGGTAAAACACTGGTGTAGGATAAGTTGGTACAATAAAGTGGGGACAAAGAATATTGGCAGAGCACAGATTCCTATCCTTGTACTTTATGTATGCACCACATATGGACAGGGAAGAGGAAAAGTTAGTGCAAGAATCACATGCTGAAAAGGAAAAGTCAGTGTAATCATTACATAGGGACACGTGTCACCACAGGGTTAAAAGAGGAAAAAGTAAGGGTAGAAAAGTCAATTCCTTACCCTTTGATAACCTTGGAATTTATGATGTTTTAATTGCAAAAAGGAGTTACAAACTCTATCATTGTCATGTTTTAATGGATTAAATTAGTTAAATATGTAGTTTCATCTTCATAATTAGTTTTTAGAATTTATTTGTATAGATCTTGGTCATATTTGGAATTTTGTTCAAAATTGGGCTTAAATCACATCTCTTTTATAATTGGGTAGTGAACACTGTTTGGTATGTTGATCATAATTTGAGTTCTAGACCTCCAATTGATCTGAAATTTATCTTTTAGGAACGCGGAATGAAAGCCCTACAACTTATATGAAGAGTCCAGAAGCTACATGAGACGTTTAGAGGACCCAATTGGGCTTGGAATGCAAGACAAGGTGTTGTGACGGACTCTGGAACAACGTACAGTATTGGATCCATAACTTGGGCTTCAGAACTCCAAATGAGGTCCGGTTTGAACGACTGAAAAGATAACATCCAGGGCTACATTTCATATGAAGACAACGTGGCCCAATTCCACCGAATTCGTGGTGTAAAACAGGCTGTAAATCGGACACGGTTTTGGAGCTGTAAAGTGATTCAAAGATGCTTCCAAGTTGGCCACTAAGAAAAGTGACGAATTTGAGTTGTAAAGTGCATGGATGAGATGCTCCTAGCTGCCTATAAATAGAAGAGTGTTGTGAAGCTAAAAAAATACTTGGAGAAGAGCTCTCTCTCCCTTAGGTTCTTTCTTTCTTAAGTTTCATATCTCCTTCATCTTAAGTTCTTTCTTTTCTTGTTCAAAACCTCCTATATGGATGGTTCTTACATCTTGTTTATGCTTCTTATGTATTATTTTCCTTTTGTTCATTTGAAGTCCTACATGTGATGGTTCTACCTCCTACATGGACGATTAGTTGTAATCTTTCCTCATCATTGTCTTAATTTAATTTTATGTTTTGTTCATTGAAGTCCTACATGTGATGGTTCTACCTCCTACATGGACGATTAGTTGTAATCTTTCCTCATCATTGTCTTAATTTAATTTTATGTTTTGTTCATTGAAGTCCTACATGTGATGGTTCTACCTCCTACATGGACGATTAGTTGTAATCTTTTCTTTTAATTGTTTTAGTTTATTTTTATGTTCTTCATCTTTTACCATTTTTTATGCTTGGTCATGAATAGCATGAGCTAAGTATCTTTCTAAGGTCATGTATGGATTCTTTATGAAGTTTAATTGAAATTCTGTTTTTAATTACATAATACTTGTTTTGGATGTGTTTCTTTAATCCATGTTTAATGCCTTAGTTAGTTTGATCATCTAATTAAGGAATTGAAAGATTAATTAGACCTTGGGAAAGGCTAGTTAATTCTAGGTTCAATTGATTAAAGAACATAAGGTACTAGCAAGGGAACTTGACATAGGCTTTATGCAATCATAAAGAATTCTGGACTTAATGCAAGAATTAATTCTAATGAGCATGGGAACATGACTTTAGGATTGAGGATTAGGCTAATTGACTTAGGAATAAGCAATTAGATTAAAATCTGAAATTCGATTGACATACTCCAATTCATGGGTTAAATAATTAAATTCTACCTTAAAAGAAGATTATGTCTTAATCTAGCTTTGGGTAAAGGAAGAACAATTAAATGGATTATTGATGACATACATGACCCTAGGCTTTTGTTAATTATTTTCTACAAAGTTTGATTCAATTTCTTTGTCATTTTATTTTCTTTTAATATGTTCATCCAAAAACTCATATGGTTGCATCAACTTTAAATTCAAGTAAATTGGGTTGGTAGTTGGAACTTTGGTCCTGTGGGAACGATATTTTATTACTACGGGATACTTGCTAGTATTACATTGATAGTGTATACTTAAATTTGGTTACCCGCTCATCAAGTTTTGGCGCCGTTCTTTGGGGACCAAAATTGTCCCAATATCAACTATCTTTGCTTGTTTTATAGATTGGTGCTTGTTTTTTTAATTGCAATTTTTTTTTTTTCTTTATTTGGAGTTATTCCTTTTTCATTTAAGCTTGTGTTCTTTACTTCCTTGTGTTTTGGTTATTATTGTTTAGTATATTTTGCATAAGGTGTCGAGCTTGAATTTTGTTTCTTTAATTTGGTATTGTTATTCTTTTTGTAAAGTGCAGAATTTTCTTGTGTTCAAAAAAAAAAAAAATCCCATTAAATTGTGTGTACTTATTTGGAAATTCATTTTTACGGAATTTCAATTTAAACTAACTAAACCTTTCTAGTCCATTTCTTCTTGACTTTCGGGTTCTTAAGAACTAATTTCTTGATTAAGGTGTATGCAAGACTCAAATCTTCTATTTGATCAAGAAATAGAGAGGACATTGAGACGTTTGAGAAGAGAACAAAAGGCTTTGTTACAAGTTTCTTCATCTGAGATACAACCGAACCGAAAATATCACAATGGCGAAGAAGAAGTGTGAATCGTAGAAGTGTGGGAGATTTTGCTATCCCAAGAGTTAGTGAAATTGCTTCCGGCATTGTCAAGCCAAGGGTGGAAGCCAATAACTTTGAAATCAAGCCGCTATTATTCAGATGGTGCGAGGCATTTGTACAATTTTATGGCCTTCCTTATGAAGATCCGAACTTCCGTCGGCAAGCTTCTTGGAGATATGTGACACGTTCAAATTCAATGGCGTTTGCGATGATGCCATTAGGCGAGACTCTTCCCATTCTCTCCGAAAGATAAAGAAAGAGTCGGTTGCGATCACTTCCTCCCGGAGCCATCACCACACCAGCAGGATGAACTAACTAAAAAATTCCTAGGCAAGTATTTCCTCCCGCAAGAACAAAGACAAAGTCAAGAAACGACATCACCTCTTTCCAACAAGCCGATGGTGAATCACTCTATGAAGCATGGGAGCGGTTCAAAGACTTACTTAGGAAGTGCCCACATCATGGCCTTCTGAGTGGTATCCGATCCATACATTCTATAATGGGCTACGGGGAATACGAGAGGCATTGTTGATCTTTTCTTAGGTGGAGCTCTAATGGCAAAATCTTGTGAATGATGCCTACAATATTTTGGAGAACATGGCTAATAACAATTACCACTTTGGAATGGAGAAAGGAGTAATACCAAGAAAGCGCGGAATTCACGAACTTGATGCATTATCAACACTTTCGCACGGTAGCTTCTATGAATAATCGGCTAAACAAGTTGACATCCTCCAATATGCAAGTAAGTAGTGTAACTTATGTGGAGGAGGGCACCTTCTTGAAAAGTGTGCTATGAGTCGGGGAAAGTGTGCGTATGTTGCTCATCAAAATAAGCAACAATACAATCCGCACTCAAACTATTATAATCCAGGTTGGAGGAATCACCCTAATTTCTCATGGGGAAATCAAACAGTGCACAACAACCACGACCTCCCTACAATCCTCCTGGATTTGTAGCACCGATTCAGCCACAAGAGAAGAAAAGCAATCTTGAAGATATTCTAGCCCGATTCATGACAAGAACAGATTCCATCTTGCAAAATCACACACTTCATCAAGAACCTAGAGGTGCGAGTAGGGCCAGTTGCTAACTCTCTAAATGTTAGGCGAAGGTACACTTCCCAGTAACACAGAAGATCCTAGGGGTAAGGAAACTTGCCAAGCCATTTCCCTCAGAAGCGGTAAAGTGTTGAAAGGTGCTGAACCTGCAACTATTGAAGTCCAAATAAGTGAAGAAGCTGCAAGTAACAATCAAAGTGAAAGTAAAGGTGAAAGTCAAACCAAGCCACCATACCAACTCTTTGAAACCGAAAGGAAAGAATCTCAACCTCCTTTTCCTCAACGAGTAAAACCTAACTCAAAGGATAGGCAATTTTCTAGATTTTTGGATGTATTCAAGAAATTGCAGATCAACATCCCATTTGCAGAAGCCTTAGAAAATATGCCATCTTATGCAAAATTTATGAAAGAATTGTTATCCAAAAAGAGGAAATTGGTGGAGAACGAACTAGTTGCACTTGCGAGGAGTGCGGTGCGGTTTTGCAAAAGAAGTTACCACCAAAGTTGAAGGATCCGGGAAGCTTCACCATACCTTGCACAATAGGCAATCGGTTTGTGGGTAACGCCCTTTGTGATTTAGGGGCTAGCATCAATTTGATGCCCCTAACCATATTCAAAAGACTCGGCCTTGGGGAGATCAAGTCTACATCTGCAGTTCTTCGGTTAGGCGACCGAACATTGGCATATCCAAAAGGTATAATTGAAGACATCATTGTTAAAATTGATAAACTAATCTTACCCTGCAGATTTCATCATCTTAGACATGGAAGAGGACGAGAGATATTCCTATCATTTTAGGAAGACCTTTCTTAGCCCTTTGGAGGAACATTGATAGATGTGAAAAAGGGTGAGTTGACTATGCGGGTTGAAGACCAACATGTTACTTTTAATGTTTTTAAGGCGAGTTAAATTTTCGATAACCGTGAGAATGTTTTCTCTATCGATGTGCTTGATAATTGCCTTAATGATTTAAAAGTAATGACTCTTCCTTTAGACCCTTTACGAGCGGCTTTAGAAGAGAGAGTCCTTTGATGGTAAGGATTATGAGTTTTCTTTAGACGAATTTTCCCTTTCCTTGCGAATAATTTTTTGAAACCTTACATGTTGTTGAAGGTAAAGAGGTAAGTGAACCACCCATTACTCCTAATGATGTTCCTAGTCTTGATTTAAAACAACTTCCATCACACCTCTCTTATGCCTATCTAGGAGAGGATGCTTCTTATCCGGTTATTATTGCGGTGACTTAAATCGGGTACAAAAGGAAAAGCTGTTGAGGGTGTTAAGGGAGCACAAGAAGGCAATAGGATGGACTCTAGCCGACATAAAAGGTATAAGCCCTTCCTACTTTGCATGCACAAGATCATTTTGGAAGAAGGAAGCAAGCCTTCAATTGAAGCACGAGGCGTCTAAACCCACACATGAAGGAGGTAGTAAAGAAGGAGATAATCAAATGGTTAGATAATGGGATCATCTATCCCATATCGACAGTTCTTGGTCGCCCGGTACAATGTGTGCCAAAGAAAGGAGGCACAACGGTGGTGAAGAATGACAACAATGAGCTGATTCCCACAAGGATTGTGGATTGGTTGGCGGGTATGCATGGATTACGGGAAGTTAAACAAGGCAACCAGGAAAGATCATTTCCTCTCCCATTCTTGGATCGGATGCTAGACGGGATAGCCGGGTATGACTTTTCTTGTTTTCTTGATGGCTATTCGGGTTACAATCAAATAGCAATTGCTCCGAAGATCAAGAGAAGACAACTTTTACTGTCCCTATGGTACATTTACATTTCGAAGGATGCCTTTTGGTCTTTGCAACGCCCCTGCCACATTTCAAAGGTGTATGATGGCAATCTTCTATGATCTTATAGAAGACATAATGGAGGTATTTATGGATGACTTCTCTGTCTTTGGTTCTACCTTTGATGCATGCTTAGCAAATTTGTCCAAAGTGTTGCAACGATGTGTAGAAACAAACTTGGTTTTAAATTGGGAAAAATGTCATTTTATGGTACGTGAAGGGGTGGTGTTAGGCCACAAAATTTCAAAAAAAGGAATTGAGGTAGACAAAGCTAAAATTGAAGTGATTGAAAAATTACCCATTCCCACTAATGTGAAGGCCATTAGGAGTTTTCTAGGACATGCGAGGTTTTTATAGGCGTTTTATAAAAGATTTTTCCAAAATCAGCAAACCTCTTTGCAATTTGTTGGAAAAAGATACAATTTTTAAAATTGATGATGATTGTATGCAAGCCTTTGAGACTCTAAAGAACAAGCTTATTTCAGCCCCCATTGTGAGTGCTCCCGATTGGAGTGCTCATTTGAACTAATGTGTGATGCGAGTGATTTTGCAATTGGGGCTGTTTTGGGTCAAAGAAAAGACAGAATTTTTCATGCAATTTACTACGCTAGCATAACTCTTTCGGATGCTCAAAAGAATTATGCAACAACAAGAGAAAGAATTACTAGCTATAGTATTTGCATTTGATAAATTTCGAGCTTATCTCGTTGGGGTCCAAGGTAGTTGTCTACACGGATCATTACGCCATTAAATACCCTTTGTCCAAGAAAGATTCTAAACCAAGGTTGATAAGGTGGATCCTCTTGTTACAAGAATTTGATTTGGAAATCGAGACAAGAGGGGATCAAAAAATCAAGTGGTGATCACTTGTCAAGATTAGAGGAAGCAATGAGGATAAGGCGGAACTTTCCGTGCATGGATTCTTCCCGGATGAATGCTCTTTGGAGTTGCCACGTCAATCCCCTGGTATCGACATTGTTAATTTTACGGTATGTGGTATTCTACCTTCTCGATTTTACTTTTCAACAAAAGAAAAAGCTCATGCATGATTCAAAATTCTATTTTTGGGATGAGCCTTTTCTTTTCAAAAGATGTCGATCAAATAATTCGGAGGTGTGTACCACAAGAGGAAATTAATAATATTCTTGTTCATTGTCATAATTCGGATTATGGGGGCATTATGGGAGCACTAGGACTGCTGCTAAGGTCCTAGAAAGCGGATTTTATTGGCCTTCTTTATTCCATGATGCCGGGAGTTTGTTGTTTCTTGTGACGGTGTCAAAGAGCAGGTAATATATCAAGGAGAAATGAGATGCCCTTGACAAAGTAGTATTCTTGAAATTGAACCATTTGATGTGTGGGGAATTGACTTCATGGGACCTTTACCATCTTCCAACAATTGCAAATACATTCTTACGGTGGCGAGTTGACTATGTTACCAAGTGGGTTGAAGCGGTGGCTCTTCCTACCAATGAAGCACACCAAGTGACCAAGTTTTTAAGGAAGAATATTTTCACAAGGTTTGGTACCCCAAGAGCCATAATCGGTGATGGCGGTTCTCACTTTTGTAACAAATGGTTTGAGACACTATTAGTGAAATACGGGGTCAAGCACAAAGTGTCTACCGCCTACCACCCTCAAACCCGTGGCCAAGTGGAAGTATCAAATAGGGAGATCAAGAGAATTCGGAGAAGGTGGTACGACCTACAAGGAAGGATTGGGCTATAAAGCTAGATGATGCTCTTTGGGCTTACGAACGGCTTACAAGGCTGTCCTCGGTACGTCTCCCTACGGGTTAGTATATGGTAAGGCTTGTCACCTTCTGTGGAATTAGAACATAAAGCATATTGGGCCATCAAACGGCTTAATCTTGATCCCTTTGTGGCTAAAGAACATAGACTCCTTCAGTGTGAATGAATTAGATGAGATCGGGAAGGATGCCTATGAAAGTGCAAGAATCTACAAAGAAAAGACCAAAGCATGGCATGACAAGAAGATTGATCCACGTCACTTTGAGGTAGGCCAAAAGGTATTGTTATTCAATTCAAGATTGAAATTGTTTCCAGGAAAACTCAAATCAAGGTGGAGTGGTCCCTTTAAGGTAACAAAGGTCTTCCCTTATGGTCTTTGTGGAATTGGAAGAGGAAAGTTCCAAAAGAACCTTCACCTTTGTGAATGGCCAAAGATTGAAGCATTCGGAGCAAAGATGTGCACCTGAGTGAGATTTCTCATTCATCCCGAATCCGTAAATATGGGTAACAAGTACGCTAAAGACTATAAACTTAGCATGTGCACTATTGTCTATAGATAATTTGCTGCTAATTTTGGTTGTGTTTTCCATTTAAATTAATCAAAAAAAAATCAAAAACAAAAAACAAAAAACAAAAATATTGTGGTGGTTTGTTGTTCTTTATTTTCTATTTGCGGTTTCGGATTTTATTTGTTGTTTGTGCAGAATTGTCGCATGAAAACCTTTGGTGGCAGCCCTTACATTAAGCTTTGGGTGTCCTCTCAGTTTGGGGGAGTCTCTTTAACCCTTCTCTCTTATTTATGGTTTTCTCTTCACTACCTATTCACATTACATATTAGACAACATTGGGGACAATGTTGGTTTTAAGTTTGGGGGTGTTGTTTGGAAACATGTATTTATTTTCTTTAAGGATAGGGTTTAAAGACTTTTTCCCAACAAAGGTTTGATGTTTTCATGACTAGGCATTAGATGTTTTATTATTAAAAAAAAAAAAAAAAAAAAAAATCTTTTAAAACATGACTTGAATGAATTCTAAGGTAGATATTGTGGGATTGGAAAATAAGAATCATGTGTTACTAGCAATGCAAAATGTGAATATCACATATGCTATTCTTGAGTGAGTATGATCATATGTTTGAATAAACAAGTCACTAAATTTCTTGAGTAGTAGTTTGTAGATAATGATCTTGAGGATAGTATAATTGATTCCCATAGCCGTGAGGGATTGAGCTTCATATACTTATATTCTTTCTTGTGTGCACCTCACTACTTTAGCACTCTAGAACTTGTTACATTTCGGTTTGAGATGGCAAGTATTACATGCATACTCGAAATGATAAAAGGCAATTTATTTCTTGTATAAACCAGTTGGCCAAATAGCCCACCTTGCATTTTCCATTGATTAACCCTTTTGAGCCGATGCCATGTTTGTTCTTGTTATTAACCATTTTCACACAACCATTCCATACATATCCTACCTCACAGTGGAAAATAGTGTATGCTACAGAAGGTGAAGGTATGAACTTAATTAATGAATTTTGGAGTTGTATGATGGTTATGATCTATACGATGAATATATCGGGACAAAATAACAAAGGAGGGCTAAAAAAATTTTTTATTATGTTGGTGAATCTTGGTATTTCAAAAAAAAAAACAAAGAGAAGAAAAAGAGAGGAATGAGGAAGAGTGAAGGATGAAAACAGTTTATATGAGATATAATTTGGATCGTGATGATTAATATGCTCTGTTTTCCATTGTTAAAGCTACTTATCCATAAAATATCCTTCCCTAACCTTAGCCACATTACAACCTTTGAAAGACCTTTTGATTGGTTTATGCATGTATTACAAGGCGGTGGAGAATTAGAATATGAACAAGCCTATGGTAGTGTTATTGGAATGATGGTGGATTGAGTGAAATACACACCCTAAAACACTTGAGAGTTTGAGTGGATTGAATATCCAAGTGAGGGGTTTATTCCAATTTACTATTTTCCTCTTGATAACTCTACTTTCTATTAATCGGAAATTAGTGAAGTGTTGATACAAGCATAATGTATTACTCATTTTTGAACTGTGCTTTCTTGAACTATC
The DNA here is from genome assembly GCA_019022615.1 of Acacia melanoxylon. Classification (NCBI taxonomy): domain Eukaryota; kingdom Viridiplantae; phylum Streptophyta; class Magnoliopsida; order Fabales; family Fabaceae; genus Acacia; species Acacia melanoxylon. The sequence goes on from JAFJYJ010000114.1 coordinate 117,673, forward strand.
TTATTTTCCTCATTCACATTGATCTTCACACCTCCTTGTTTTTAAGCTACATATGTTATCTTGAATTAATTTGCTTGAGGACAAGCAAAGATCTAAGTTTGGGGGAGTTTGATAACCTTGGAATTTATGATGTTTTAATTGCAAAAAGGAGTTACAAACTCTATCATTGTCATGTTTTAATGGATTAAATTAGTTAAATATGTAGTTTCATCTTCATAATTAGTTTTTAGAATTTATTTGTATAGATCTTGGTCATATTTGGAATTTTGTTCAAAATTGGGCTTAAATCACATCTCTTTTATAATTGGGTAGTGAACACTGTTTGGTATGTTGATCATAATTTGAGTTCTAGACCTCCAATTGATCTGAAATTTATCTTTTAGGAACGCGGAATGAAAGCCCTACAACTTATATGAAGAGTCCAGAAGCTACATGAGACGTTTAGAGGACCCAATTGGGCTTGGAATGCAAGACAAGGTGTTGTGACGGACTCTGGAACAACGTACAGTATTGGATCCATAACTTGGGCTTCAGAACTCCAAATGATGTCCGGTTTGAACGACTGAAAAGCTAACATCCAGGGCTACATTTCATATGAAGACAACGTGGCCCAATTCCACCGAATTCGTGGTGTAAAACAGGCTGTAAATCGGACACGGTTTTGGAGCTGTAAAGTGATTCAAAGATGCTTCCAAGTTGGCCACTAAGAAAAGTGACGAATTTGAGTTGTAAAGTGCATGGATGAGATGCTCCTAGCTGCCTATAAATAGAAGAGTGTTGTGAAGCTAAAAAAATACTTGGAGAAGAGCTCTCTCTCCCTTAGGTTCTTTCTTTCTTAAGTTTCATATCTCCTTCATCTTAAGTTCTTTCTTTTCTTGTTCAAAACCTCCTATATGGATGGTTCTTACATCTTGTTTATGCTTCTTATGTATTATTTTCCTTTTGTTCATTTGAAGTCCTACATGTGATGGTTCTACCTCCTACATGGACGATTAGTTGTAATCTTTCCTCATCATTGTCTTAATTTAATTTTATGTTTTGTTCATTGAAGTCCTACATGTGATGGTTCTACCTCCTACATGGACGATTAGTTGTAATCTTTCCTCATCATTGTCTTAATTTAATTTTATGTTTTGTTCATTGAAGTCCTACATGTGATGGTTCTACCTCCTACATGGACGATTAGTTGTAATCTTTTCTTTTAATTGTTTTAGTTTATTTTTATGTTCTTCATCTTTTACCATTTTTTATGCTTGGTCATGAATAGCATGAGCTAAGTATCTTTCTAAGGTCATGTATGGATTCTTTATGAAGTTTAATTGAAATTCTGTTTTTAATTACATAATACTTGTTTTGGATGTGTTTCTTTAATCCATGTTTAATGCCTTAGTTAGTTTGATCATCTAATTAAGGAATTGAAAGATTAATTAGACCTTGGGAAAGGCTAGTTAATTCTAGGTTCAATTGATTAAAGAACATAAGGTACTAGCAAGGGAACTTGACATAGGCTTTATGCAATCATAAAGAATTCTGGACTTAATGCAAGAATTAATTCTAATGAGCATGGGAACATGACTTTAGGATTGAGGATTAGGCTAATTGACTTAGGAATAAGCAATTAGATTAAAATCTGAAATTCGATTGACATACTCCAATTCATGGGTTAAATAATTAAATTCTACCTTAAAAGAAGATTATGTCTTAATCTAGCTTTGGGTAAAGGAAGAACAATTAAATGGATTATTGATGACATACATGACCCTAGGCTTTTGTTAATTATTTTCTACAAAGTTTGATTCAATTTCTTTGTCATTTTATTTTCTTTTAATATGTTCATCCAAAATCTCATATGGTTGCATCAACTTTAAATTCAAGTAAATTGGGTTGGTAGTTGGAACTTTGGTCCCTGTGGGAACGATATTTTATTACTCTGGGATACTTGCTAGTATTACATTGATAGTGTATACTTGCACCGGTTACCCACTCATCAAGTTTTTGGTTAAGGAGTCATTTTTGTCAACATGAGAGGATAGAGAGAACATCTGATGATTTTATCTGTACTCAGGCCCAAACACAGAGTACAGGTTCCAAAGGAGGTTACTCGGTAAAAAGGAGACCGATAAGGACAATTAGGGGCTTCTTTTTAGATTAATGGAACAAATGTGGGGCTATGTGAGGATCCAAAATGACACCACATATGTAGGCCCAATCAGGGGAAAAGATATGAAAATTTGAAGAAATGTGAAAAAGGGAGCTCCCTTTTAACCGACGGTGCACTACAAGGACCAGTGGATAAAAGGGTGAACTAGATAATTGAATAATTAAATAAAAAGCAATTGGATCAGATTTGTGGGGCCTAGTATGCGCCACCTACACCCCTGAAAATATCTGGAATTATCTAGAAATTCTTGAAGGAAAATAAAGACAAAATAACATAAAAACTAGGGTATATGTTGTTGGAAATTATACCCTAGGGGCAAGTCATTATACTTTAAACGTTTATGTTATTTAAAGTATTTCTCCGTTTAGTTATCATATCATTTGCATGTTTATAGTGATAACTGTATCCTTGGATGTATCTTATAGATTATCCTAAATGTCCCTAGTCGGTCATCTATGCGGGAGCGAAGATGAAATAAGACCAATATGACTTTGATGAGTATGGAGATATGAATCAAAGTCATAGGCACTTGTAAGAGTACAAGGTGCTAGATCGACCCACTATGAGAAAGTTGTATAGATTAAGTCATAAGCTTTTCTCATGTATAACCACGTCACAATGCCCTTTGACCTGAGATCATCATGGATTCCTACATGATGAGTCGCTGATCTTTGACCTAGTCAAAAGTCACTTTTGACCAGGTGATGATAAAGGCTGGATCGGGATCAGTGGTTTTCATACAGAGGAATGTGAATGATCAAGATGGAATTTGTCCCTCACATTTGTAAAGAGATAATATTGGGCCCCTCGATGAGTGAGTCTTGAGAAATGTATGGCCATACTACGATGGAAAAGAGTTTCCATTTCAATTGTTAGACTACTCAAGAATCGAGAAAGTAATGGTCAAGAATAGGAAGTTGACATTATCCATGCCCATCCTTGACCAAATTATCGCGTGACAAAAGGGACGTGACATGGTTGTATGATAGATTGTATCGTATCATCGATGCCCATATGTAGTAGGTAGTCACAATGTCTTGCTAGAGGCTGCTTGCGACTTGTGGACAAGTACATTATTGGTCCGCTGCCAATCATATGTGGGCCTGCAGGGTCACACACAAGAATAGCCCAACATGAGCAATAATGTCAAGATTCATTGAATCTGAGATATGTCTAAGATTTAATGAATTATGTATTTAATCTAGGATGGATAAATATATATATATATATTATTAAATTTGAAAATAATAATATTATTTAATAGAGATTATAATATTATAATATAATATTTGTTTGTATTTAATTTATTTGACAAATTAAATATCAAAAAACAAATAGAGATATTGTATCTCGATTTAATTTTCAAATAAAGATATCATATATATGATTTAATTTGAATTGAGATATAGTATCTCGATTTAATTAAATAGATAGATATCATATCTCGATTTAATTTATAGAGATAAATTAAATCAACATACTTTTAATTCAGATTTAATAAATAGATTAGATTAGATCTATTGGATAGAATTAATTAATATATTGTTTTAATCCAAATTCAAATTTCAAGATTAATAAGGATTAATTTTGAATATATAATACGCCTATCTTGTTTTGGAAAAACCTACGAGACATTTTGCAAGACGTATTAGGAAAGCCGCGAGAAACCCTAGAGAGAAAAGAAGAGACGTGAAAATACTGAAGGCGCTAGCACGCTTCTGTCGGTGTTGGAGACTATTCGTGTGGATACCGGTAGAGGGAGTGGATTCGAAGAGTCGGCTCCTGTTGATCGAGTAGGACTCACACGAGATCGAGTTGAATGAGGCGCTCACGAGTTCGCATAGGTATGGTTCTTTACTACTTGATTTAAACACCGTTGATAGATCCTTTTCATTGGGATTTGTAAGTTTTATGTATGAAATCCTTCTGCTGCGTGTACGGATCCCAACATATGCTTGTGGACAAAAGGGTGTTCCGAGAAAAATAGGTAATTTGCACATTTTGAAACATAAAAATTTGACTCTCTTGGCTAGGGATGCGCCACATGATCATATTTTGGAACCCTCTAGAGTTACTTGGGAATTAAGTCAGTAAACCCTGATTCATGCTATTAACCAGTGGACAAAAGCATGAACCTGGATAATTCAATACACCCTGATCATTTTAACTATTTTATAAAGGCACAAAATTCTCTTTCTTAGCTACTAAGAGGTGTGTTCAGCAGAGCAAGAGGAAGGTCCAGCTAAGGTTCCAACACTTAGAGAAGAAGCCAGATCACTTATTAAAGCTTTGATTTCAGGTAAACACTGAAAACCTAAACCTTTGAAGTTTGAAGTTAGGGTTTTCGTCCACCTGATTAGGGTATGAAGTTTTGATCAAATTTTGGTGTTTTTAAGGGTTCCAATGAGTTTAAAATCTTATTTTTCATAGGGTTAGGTCAAAGTTAAGGTCTACGAACTTGAAAACACCGAAAACTTAAGAAAAGAGCTTGCTGCCAGCTTTAGGGTTTTCTGGGCAGTGAAGCTTTATCGGTGTATTAAAAATAGTAAATGAAGTTCGTTTGCTCTTTAATTTTATAGGAATAAAGTTAGACATCTTGAGATTCATTGGGATATATAATGTAATGTCTTTTTGAGTTTCTTACTAAGAGAAATAAATTGTTGAAAATCGCTCAGGAAGCTACAATAGTTTTCTGACCATTGAGTAAAGTTTGGGCTGTGGAATAAAGTATAAATCCTTTTAGATTTTGGGAGTATTTTACTGTAAACTACACATCCTAAGGGTTCAGGTGCCACCGATTTTGTGTCCATTGGATGTTTGTGGAATGTATTAAAAATGTTTGAAGTTGGGCCAGAGTCACTGGAATTTCTGAATTTTCTGAATTAGGGCTCAGATTTCTTAAAAACTGGAAGGGTATTTATGGAAATACTAAAAATAAGTATTTTGATGTTGTATAGGGTTAAGGCATATTTGGGAAGGCTATTAGGCGTTATAAATTTTAAGTCGGTGTACAACCCATAGGTAGTAACTACTTACTCACGTACTTGATATGTGTTTGTTTGCTATGTTTGTTTTGCCAAATATGCATACAGAGCAAGTTGGGGTTCGAGTCTCTAACTATTGTGTTCCTAGTGCTGAGGATTAATCCGGGGCTTGCCTTGAGTGGCAGCTGACAGAGATTTTCCGTCATCTCACAAAATAACCAGATTAGAAAGAATTTGCAAAGTATAATGTAACCTCGGGTCGCTTTCTCAAGGAATTTGCGTGGGTTTAAATCAAGCATAAAGCAAAACGTAACAACAATAAAATTGGTGGTTTTTGATTTGAAACAGATTAAAACGAAATCAAACTGAAACAGATATGAAATATGCGTAAATGCAGATAAAAACGAGATTGAAATAGATTAAAACGATCAACCCAACGTTTAGATTCCGTAAACTTCCTTCATTGAACGAAATATAAACGAACTCGCGTTTGGCTCGACGAACCGAAATCTCTGCGTTCGTCCGTAAATCCCTCAACTAGACGATCGTCTAGAATCTGTCCGAACAGCATGGCGTCCTCACGTGCAATCGCACAGCAACACTCTAACCTAGTTCGAACTCAGTCCTTGGGATGAACCAAACCGAATATTAAATCTAATAGTCGAACTATTTCCAGAAATCGGATCCGATAAGATGAAAACAGAAACGAGTAAAGTTACCGATTAAGTACGAGTTCTCCGGATGAATCATGGAATCCTCAACGTTGGGTTAACCACAGAAGGTTTAGCCGAACATGGCTGGGAAAATCGAAGAACAGACGAAGAACACGAAGAACACGAAGAACATTTCAGAGAATCTGAAAAACTCTATTTTGATCCACCAAAAAGAATAAAAACGTGAATGGCGTGTTTGTGGCTGCTGCCTTACTTAACCTAAGATGAAAAACGAAATGGGGCTCCAATCAATAATCCAGGCCCAAAACAGAAAATAATACGTAATGGGCTTTAGTCACAAATTCGAGCCCAAATAAAACATCGACTTTGGCTTCAAAATCGACCGTATTTTTGTCCAAATTTGCCCTTCATGTCTTCATAACAATTGTAGATCTCTGAATCATCTGAAATATGAAACAAAAATGAGGCAAATCCGATGTCTGGTTCAAGAGTTATGGTAAGATTAGTGAAGCAATGTAAAACTGGAATTTTATTAATAAAAATGGCTAAAATATAATCAAAGGCCCAAAGCCCAAATAAGTATAAAAGCCATCATTTATTAACTAAAAAGTCCTAAATTATTAATCAAGAGATAAAAAGAAGTGTATAAAATATTCAATTATCACAGCTCGACGGGTTGGTTATTCCGGGGTTGGCCTAATTCAGGTGCCTCAACGGGTCGTAATTCTGGTAAATTTAGGGCTTGCCTTGGTAAGGCAGCTTGACGGTTCGTGATGATTGATTATTGTGTATGTTTCTGAATGCATATATGGTATGTTTGACTTGTTGACTATACAAGATATGGTTGCATGCATACACTATACACATATAGTACATGAGTTTGATAGTTACTCTGGGGTTCCTTTTTGAACTCCAGATAGATCTGTAGATACAGGAGAACGCGCCTGAGTCGGAAAAACCTTTTTGGAGAGGTAGGGCTTATCAGTGCTGATTGAAGAATAGGGAATGCCCTATTATAATCTGTATTTTTTTGGGATGATTGTATATTTATTTCTGATATTTTATGTTGGATGATTGTACCCTTAACCCTTCGGCGACTCTTTACTTTTTAATTATCGCACTTTTACCAATACAATAGGTAGTCCAAACCGATATGATGTTCTTCGCGCATACTCTGATATATTCTAAAATAGAATAAATATCTAAGGTAAGGTAACAAATAAAAGGAATCCCTCTAACTCACTACCCGAAAGGGCGAGGCCAATAGGGATGTAACATACGTTGTAGCTAAGCAAAAACGACCAAGTCTTGATTTTTGCCAACGACTCTGATATATGTCTAATGGAATAGTTTACCAGTCCAATGGAAACTTTGAGCAAGTCACAACGATCATATTCTAAATGGAAAGAATTTCTCAACGATTGAATGCTCTTCATCAACTATAAAAGGAGAAGCATTCAAAATAGATGAAGATATACGAGATTAGAGCTTCATTGTCAAAATGCCAATACTCTAACATCTATATTACTTACTCTCTGATTATCTCAATGATCACATAATTTACCTTAGAGAGTGATATTATTTTTAATGTACTTCAATGTTTTTCTTATTCACTTCTAAAAGAGAAGATTGATTGTTAATCATTTTATCTAAGAATTACTCAAGATTGGGTGATCTTGAGTGAGAAATCGATTGTATCCTTACAGTGTGTAAGGGGGAGTATCTCAATGAGAGATTCAGTTTCACAAGTGTTTGGGTGAACTTGTGGGATTGTAGAGGCTTCTCTTATGCTCGGATTATACAAGAGGATAGTGGATTGAAAATCTCAAGTGGAGCTTGCGGACTAGATGTAAGTCAAGGATTAGGCCAAACCAGTATAAATCACAGTTCGCATATGCTCTTCCCTTATCTCTTTATTTCCAGTATAAGTTTATTTGAATATCCGACTGTTGATTTAGAAGCCACGAAAAGATTTTCAAAGTTTCAAGTTTTTAATCATACACCCAATTCACCCCCTTAGGTTTAGTCAATTTTTACAGGACACTAACTTAGTCCTTCATACTTCTTTCAGTACAATACATAGTCATTAGGGCAGGCATGTCACTTGAGTGATCTATTTTTCAACTTCCAGTGACTTGCAGTGATGAATTCTTATCACTCGAGATATCTAATAGATTTTGCAAAACATAGATATTTTCTTGTTCAAAATACTTTGTTCATCATTCAAATCTTATGCAAAACATTTCTAAGCTTTGTTAACATTAAAACATAGGATCTAACATTCTCCCCCCTTTTTGATGATGGCAAAACTTATGTATTTTGAAAGCTAGTTTCCAAAACAGTATTTTTGAAAGAAATAACATTAGAGAGAAAGCAAAAGTCATAATAGCATATGATTCATGCTAGCAACATGTTCATACATAAACTAATATGGTTAGTCACAATAAAATAGTAAACAAAACTTATGAACATGAAATAAAAAACACAAGATAACATATTATTGGAAATTATGCCCTAAGGGCAAGTCATTGTACTTTAAACGTTTATGTTATTTAAAGTATTCTCCATTTAGTTATCATTTTCATTTGCATGTTTATAGTGATAATTGTATCCTTGGATATATCTTATAGATTATCCTAAATGTCCTTGGACGATCGTCTACGCGGGAACGAAGATGAAATAAGACCAGTAAGACTTTGATGAGGTATAGAGATACGAATCAAAGTCATAAGCACTTGTAAGAGTATAAGGTGCTGGACCGACCCACTATGAGAAAGATGCATGGATTAAGTCATAAGCTTTTCTCATGTATAACCGCGTCACAATGCCCTTTGACCTAAGATCATTTTGGATTCCTACATGATGAGTCGCTAATCTTTGACCTAGTCAAAAGTCACCTTTGACCGGGTGATGATAAAGGCTTGGATCAAGATCATTGGTTTTCATGCAAAGGAATGTGAATGGTTAAGATGAAATTTGTCTCTCACATTTGTAGAGAGATAATATTGGACCCCTCGATGAGAGAGTATGAGAAATGTATGGCCATACTATGATGGAAAGGAGTTTCCATTTCAATCGTTAGACTACACAAGAATCGAGAAAGTAATGGTCAAGAACAGGAAGTTGACATTATCCATGTCTCATCCTTGACCAAATTATCGCGTGACAAAGGAGACGTGACATGGGTGTACGATAGGTTGTATCATATCATCGATCCCCATATGAATTGGGTAGTCACAATGTCTTGCTAGAGGCCGCTTGCGACTTGTGGGCTAGTACAGTATTGGCCCGCTGCCAATCTCATGTGGGCCTGCAGGGTCTAATCCAAGAATAGCTTTACACGAGCAAAAGTGTCCAGATTCATTGAATCTTAGATATGTCTAAGATTTAATGAATACTGTATTTAATCTAGGATGGATATATATATAAATTTTATTAAATTTGAAAATAATATAATATTATTATTTAATAGAGATTATAATATTATTATATAATATTTGTTTTGTATTTAATTTATTTGATAAATTAAATATCTAAAACAAATTGAGATATTGTATCTCGATTTAATTTTGAATATAGATATCATATATCTAATTTAATTTGAATTGAGATATAGTATCTCGATTTAATTAAATAGATAGATATCATATCTCGATTTAATTTATAGAGATAAATTAAATTAGCAAGCTTTTAATTCGGATTAAATAAATAGATTATATTAGATCTATTTGATAGATTTAATTAATATATTATTTTGATCCAAATTCGAATTTCAAGATTAATAAGGATTAATTTTGAATATATACTATGTCTAATGGGTTTTGAAAACCTACGGGACATTTTGCAAGACGTATTAGAAAAGTTGCGAGAAACCCTAGAGAGAAACGCAAATATTGAATGCGCTAGCACGCTGTCGTTGGTGTTGAAGGCTGTTCATGTAGATACCGGTAGAGGGAGTGGACACGCAAAGTCAGCTCTTGTTTGATCAAACAAGATGGCACCACGTTCGGGACGTACGACATCCGAGGCGCATGACTTTAGAGACGCACACGAGAACGAAACGCTCACGAGTTCGCATAGGTACGGTTTCCAATGAATCTTGATTTAAATGCCATTGATGGATCCTCTCAATGGGATTCGTAAGTTTTAATGGATGAGAATCCTTCCGCTGCATGTACGGATCACAACACATATGACTCTATGAAGTAGCAACAGTGTCTTCGCCGTCAATATCACCCTAAGTCTTCTCCCTTGTTTTGGCATCATCAAAAAGAGAAGAGTGAACAAGAGAAGATGGTCTAGATCATAATACAGCATTAGGTGGTTGAGAGGATGGGTCTATGGTGGAAAAAGGAGTGGCCTATATAGAAGAAAATGGATCATCAATGGTATCACCCTCTTGGTAAGCAAAGGTGGGGTAGTCAGATGGCACAAGCTTTGGCAAGTGAAGAGCAGGAATTACTTGAGTAATATGATAAATCCTAGATAAGTCATCATGTTCATCTTGTTTATGAAATTGTTTTACAAAAGAAGATCACTCATGTGACCACTCAAGTGATGTATTAAAATTCATGACTAACAATTCACCATAGTGATTCATCCAATAATCACTGATTGTAAAATTTTCAAAGGGGAAATCACTCGAGGGACCACTCAAGTGATGTTCCAAGTTCACTCGAGTAACCACTCGAGTGATAGTTAAAATTCATTACTAGCACGCCACTTAAGTGATTTGTTCTAATGACACTACTCTGAAATATTTTGAAGAAAACATCACTTGAGTGATGAGACAAAGAGCATTACTAGCACAACATTGCAGTAACACTAAAAGTGTTCTAAAATATTTTTTTTTTCTAAAAATATAAAATCATTCAAGTGATATGTTTAAAAAAATCACTAGTAGAATACTTCAATGATGTGATCAAGTGATATGTTGTTCTAAAAAAACATTAAAAGAAACAAGATCACTCGAGTAACTCTATAATTTCTCATCACTAGCTGATTACTCAAGTACTACACCAAGTGATATGAAAAGATCACTCGAGTGATCCCATTTTGTGCATCACTAGTACATTACTCCTGTGACCGATCTAGCGCTTTGTAAGGTTTTCAAAATGTTAAGAGAAGATCACTCAAGTATTGCTTTCCCATAAAACAGAGCATCGCTTCGTAAGTTTTCAAATCACTGAAATGATTATGAAATTTGTTCTTCTTGCTTCTAATCATTTTAACTACTTACTATATATATTAGTACTTAAGTGCTTTTCAGTTAAACAAACAAGGTTTAATTCAAAAACTAGAAAAATCACTTTGTGTCATAAGCATTAAATGTGAAAGACATTCAAACGTTGAACATTCTCTCTGGTCCATTGGCTAATTCCTTAGACATAACGATATTCAGAGACTTAAACAGATATATCAAAGACCAAGGAAACTCCAATGAATACATTCAACATAACAATGGTCACTAATTCACTCTAGCTGTAAATACCTAGAGCATTAAAGATGGATGTACCGAACTTCAATAAATTGTTGTGAAAAACTTTTGTTACATTCATTGCAAATTCTTAAAGCTCTTTAGTTTGAATTTGTACTTCAATAATCATATATAAACCCTTATGATAGACATTTATTGATTCATTTATTATTTGAGAGTCTTAAGATTATGGAATCTTGAATGGGCATTAAATTGCAAATAGTAAGGGGAGCGATTGTTCTTAAAAAAGAATTAGTTTGTACTGAGGCACCTAGAGCCTAGTGAATCTTGGAGAATAGTGAAAATCTCAAAAGACTTCTGAGGACTGGACGTAGGTCAAATAGTTTGGACCGAACCAGTATAAATTTCATATGGTGACAACTTTTCAAACCTATCATATTCTCTTTACAGTTTGCATTAAAGTTTAAGATTTTAATCATCACTTAATTCACCCCTATTAAGTGAGAGTCTTGTTCAAACATAAGAAACTAGTATTCATCGTGAGACTCACATTTGAAGCCTTAAAGCCAAAAAGTTGTTCGCACCAAGATACCCAGATGTCCCAACATATATAATCAAACAATGTAGCCCATGGGACCTTTCTTGTGTAGTTTAGGCATTCTTCATGGGAAAGGTTCTACTTAACATGTTCCACTCCTTATAGGGAAGCAAAGGTATACCATTTCTCTCATTGGATAACATACCTCCATTGATCCACAATGTTTGTGCAATCCCTTAGTGAATGCATCAAGTCCTCGCTCTACACACAACCGAAGGGACACCTTGAATTAGCATCAATGCCTCTCCTCAGCCTCAACTATGTTGTGTGTGCTCTTTTGTTTGAGAATATCCACATGAATATTTGATTTTCTTCAACACAAACCATCTCCATAGAATTTTCTAGATGTTATCCTTGTTCGGCTGAGTACTTGCAAGAAGAAAATGATAGGCAGATTTCACATAAAATAACCATCAGATGATAATTTCTAGTATGTCTTATCCTCTCCTCTCTCCTTACAGGGTATGTATGCACATGTAATACAATCAATGGTGGGCTGCTGGTACCACACGTCCATCTTTTTCTATGCCATTCACCATTTTCCATAACAAAATCCACTACTTGCTTACTTTGGTCAATCAAACCCTTATGTCTTAGGATGAGATAAATGAAAGGAATATTCATTTCAGACCAATTATCAAACCAAAAGGATGATGAAGCCCCATTGCATATTTTCTTACCAATACCTACTCAAAATTTATCTCCCAAACAATATGAATGCCCCTCCAAGTGAGTGAGGTATTGTTCCTCTTAGTAATATTAGGCACATCTTGACCAGGACACTTATATTTTGCTCATAGGACTTTCACCCGTTGTAAATCCTTGTAAACTATCCCCCAACATAGCTTCATGATATAGGACTTATTTTGTTTCTTTAAGTTTCTAATTCCCACGCCCCCTTCATTCTTTTCTTTCACCACATGTTCCCATGATAGCAGGTGTAACTTCCACCCTTTTTCAGTTTCACCCCACAAGAAATTACGACTACTCCATTCAAGATCCTTTAAGAGACCCTTTAGTTTCCATATAGTAAGTGGGTAATGCTAAAAGAACCACTTTGATCAATGTGGCTCTACCTGCCAAACTAAGCCAACTTCTTTTCCAACCAGACAATCTCTTCTTTGTTTCCTCAAGGATGAGAGCAAAGGTCATGTAAGATGCTCTTTGATGAATTAAAGGAATTCCCAAGTCACTAGTAAGGCCTACACCCATTCTTATACTCAAATCTATGGTTCTAGATGAGTGAATATTTCTAGAGAAAAAAAAATCTTTTTCTTGCTTTTATTCATCTTTTATCTCGAGGCCTGGTAAATATTGTTAATACCCTTTAGCATAACATCAACTGTAAGCTTGAAGCTTCACCGCTAACCACCCTTAATCACCTTTCTTGTTCTTTATGGAGTGGATAACTTCTTGTGCAATAATAATATTATCTCTACTTTGACTACCGGCTATGAAGCTACATTGATGTTGACCCATAAATTTTCCCATAATCCATCTGAGTCCTCTACTAAACACTTTTGTGACAATCTTGTAGCTTGCATTACATAAGGACATAGGTTTGAAATCGTGAATGAACTCCGGATTATCCATTTTTGGCATGAGATCAAGATTCGAAGCATTGAGGTGCAACCATTTTGAGGTTCTTAAAAATTCCTTTGACCATGTTGCACAAAGATTCACTAACAATCGGCCAAAGTTCATGGTAAAAGAAAACTTGTATTTCATCAGGCCCTGGTGCTTTAAAGGCTCCAAAATAAAAGAAAAACTACATGTTTTTTCTCATCATTGGTTACATTAGATGATAGCATATCAACCTCTTCTGAGCTAAGACTAGGAAAATCCTATCAAATAGGAACAAGCACATAATATTTCACTCCGAAATAGCTCTCATTAAAACTTAAGTGCCATGTTCTTTATTTCTTGTTGATTAAAGGTCCATTCCCCTTCAAATTTTTTGAGAGCATCAATCCGATTTCTTCTCCTTTTAATAACGGTGGAAGCATGAAAAAACTTACTATTTTTGTCTCCCCACTATGTCAATTGCAACGGGATTTCTGAAACCAAAGGAGTTCCTCTTGGGCCAAAACATTATTGTATTCATTCCACAACTCCTTGTTTGTTTGCACTAGATATTGGTTATCTTTGTATTTCTTGGCTCATCCAACCCCTTCAATTATTTTAAAGACAACCCTTTTCTTGGCTAGAATATTACCCACTCTTTTCTGATTCTAAGTTGTAAGCCAGAACGCCCAATTAACCTCCTTGTTCCCTTCTTGCTCTCTTCCTCTATTTGTTTTCTCACACTCTTGCTCTCTCTCTAGGCATGAGTATATGTGTAGGTGTGTGGGGTTATTTATAATATCCCCCACCCCACAATATCCGCCGCCCACTATCTTATATTATAAAATATTTATCTTATATTATATTATATTAATATATTTTTTTACAATTATTTAAGTCTTATTTAGAAAATTTACTCCTATACCGAGTAATTACATGGTAAATTTAATTACTTTAAATTAATCTCTCCTAAAATGTTACTTAGTTCTAGAATAAAAATTTGGGATCTTACAGAAGGAGTAGTGATAATTGAATATTATTTCAATTATTTTTATCTCTTGGTTAATAATTTGGGAATGTTTAATTAATAAATAATGATTTTTATTACTTAATTGAGCTTTGGGATTTTTAATTGGATTTAATTCATTTTTATGATTAAATTTCAGATTTACAGTGTTTACTATTTTTGCCATAACTTTTGATCTAGATATCTGATTAGCCTCAATCTTCTTTCATTTTTTAGATGATTCCAAGAGCTACAATTGATAGGAACTCCAAAGCTCGAAGAAGAATATGATGAGAATGACAAGAAGCTGGTCACTCTCAACAGCAAGGTTGTTCTCATGCTCTAGAGTGCCCTAAGTCAAAGTGAATACTTTCGAGTATGTACTAAAACTTCTACTAAAGCAATGTGGGACGCCTTCGAATTGGCTCACGAAGGAACCACTGGAGTCAAGGAGAATAGAGTTAACACCCTTATGACTGAGTACGACCTTCTTCGTATGAAGTCAGGGGAATCGATTGGTGAGTTCCGACTTAGATTCACTCATCTGATCAATCAACTTGCTGCATTGAGAAAAGTCTATGATGAACCAGTTCAAGTCAGAAAAATCTTGAACATTCTCAGCAAGGAATGGGAAGCCAAGGTAACTGCCATCGAAGAAGCTCATGGCGCATCAATGACATTTGTAGCAGCTTTATTTTGTAGCTTATCTAAATATGAAGGCAAAGTCAAGTTCAGAAAGGGACTTGATGAAATCAATAGCAAGAGCAAAGGCATTGCTCTTAAGGTTATCAAAGAAGCCAAAGAGATAGAGGATGATGAAGAAGAAGATGAAGAAAAAGAGCTTGGCATGATCGTTCGAAGATTTAAAAGATTCTACTAAAAGGATCAAGGATACAAGAAATTTCACAAAGGCAGCTCCAACACTGAAACAAAGAAGCCAATTATCTGCTATGAGTGCGAGAAGCCTGGCCACATCAAGTTTGAGTGCCCCTAGTTGAACACCAAGGAGAAAGAAAAGAAGAAGTTCAACCGATTCAAAAAGAAAGCCTATGTCTAAGCTATTTGGGGAGATAGCTCATCTGATGAAGATGAAGCTGATGAGGAAGACAAAGCAAATATTTGTTTAGTTGCTAAAGAAGAAGAGCAACATGACAACAATGATGAGGTATACGATTCGAAACCATCTTATGATGAATTGTTTGCTGAGTACATTGTTGTTCAAATAGAATTTGAAAAACTTGCTAAAAAATATCTTGGTTTGAAAAAGAAAAATATAACTCTTGAACAACAAGTTGAAAAGTCTTCTCACCTTGAAAATGCTGTTTGTGATGATTGTCTTGATCTAAAGAAAAAGAATTTACATCTTACAAAGGCACTTGAGAAATTCACTAGAGGTAGTGAAATGCTCAATGTCATCTTGAAAGAACAGAGATTTACAAATGATAGATCAGGAATCGGTTACAAACCAAATTTTGATAAGAGAAAAGGCAAAAAGAAATTTGGAGAAAAGACCTATATGAACTACTTAAGAAAATATGTTCATTCTTCAAATCCTTTTGGTCATTGCAATTATTGCAATCGTAAAGGTCATACTACTTCTTCCTGTTTTCAGAAAAAGGAAAGAAAGAGTAAACCTTTAGGAAATTATCAATGGGTGCCAAAGAGATATTACAAGATTCCTATGACACAAACTAACCCCAAAGGACCCAAGAAAAGATGGGTACCTAAGACCTGATCTGTTGAGCTTTGCAGGTCTATCTAAGAGCATCAAAATCCAACAAGTGGTATATTGATAGTGGATGCTCTAGGCACATGGCGGAGACCAGTCCAAATTTGCTTCAATCAAGCCCAAGGATGGTGGCAAGGTGACTTTTGGTGGAGATCAATTTGGAAAGATTGCTGGAATTGGTGAAATTGGCAACAATGAAGGACAACTAATCAAAGATGTCTACCTCGTGGAAGGACTTTGCCACAATCTCCTCAGTGTAAGCCAAAGCACTGACAAAGGTAACTTAGTTATCTTCGATTATGAGGAGTGCCTGATTGTGAGTAAGGATGTTCTCTCTTTAGAAAACATAAAATCAAAAGCTTTATTTAGAGCCCCTAGAGATGGCAATTGTTATACAACCTCTCTAGTAATGGTTCTCTTTTTGAAAAATGTTTTGTGAGTAATTTGGATGAGAGTTGGCTGTGGCACAAGCGATTAGCTCATGTCAATATGATTCAACTTGACAAATTACTTAAAAAGGATTTGGTCATTGTGTTCCAAAACTTCGATTCAAAAATGACATGATTTGTGATGATTGTCAAAAAGGGAAACAAACCAAATCTTCTTTCAAATCTAAAAATGAGGTTTCAACTAATAGACCTCTCCAACTACTCCATATGGATCTAGTTGGACTAGCCAGAGTAAAAAGCCTTGGTGGCAATCTTTATAATTTGGTCATAGTTGATGATTTTTCTAGATTTGCTTGGACTATTTTCTTATCCTCTAAAGATGAAACATTTGATCAATTTGTCTGTTTTGCAAAGAAGGTCCAAAATGAGAAAGGTTTCTCAATTTCAGGAATTCGAGCTGATCATGGAGGAGAATTCGAAAACCATGCATTTGCCGAGTTCTGTGATAGCAATGGTATAGATCACAAGTTCTCAGCCCCAAGGACTCCTCAACAAAATGGTGTTGTGGAGAGAAAGAATAGAGTCCTCACCGAGATGGCAAGAGCTATGCTAAATGAAAACAACACTTCTCAAGTGTTCGAGGCTGATGCAATGAGTACAGCTTGCTACATCTCAAATCGGGCATACCTCCGGAAGAAGTTGAACAAGACTCCCTATGAACTGTACAAAGGAAGAAAGCCAAATTTGGGACATCTACATGTGTTTGGATGTAAGTGCTTCATCCTTAACAATGGTAAGGATAACTTGGGAAAATTCGATCCCAAAGCAGATGAAGGTATATTTTTAGGCTATTCAAATAGGAGTAAAGCTTATAGAGTTTTTAATACTCGTACTCGAATAGTTGAAGAATCTATGCATGTTGTTTTCTGTGAATCCAAAACTGATAAATCCTTGGATGATGAAGAGGAAAATGTTTTCAAAAATCAATTCTTTTCGAAAACTACTCCTGCATCTATCGAAAATCCTGAAAATATTTTCGAGGCTGATCCCCAAAATAATCTTGAAAATTCTGATCAATCTCAGCCTAGAGCTTGGAAGTTCATAAGGAATCATCCTTTGGACCAAGTAATAGGTGATGTAAATCAAGGAGTAAGAACCAGAAACAGCACTTTGAATGAAGTAATTTTCTCTGCATTTATCTCTCATATAGAACCCTCTAAGATTGATGAAGCCCTTTCAGACAATGATTGGATGATAGCAATGCAAGAGGAGTTACATCAATTTGATAGAAATCAAGTTTGGGATTTGGTACCTAGGCCTAAAGACCATCCGGTCATTGGCACCAAATGGGTATTCAAGAACAAATGAGATGAATCAGCAATCATTGTCCGTAACAAGGCAAGATTGGTTGCTAAAGGCTATAATCAAGAAGAAGGAATTGATTATGAAGAAACTTATGCTCCAGTGGCAAGATTAGAAGCCATAAGAGTTCTTCTAGCCTTTGCTTGTGTCAAAGGATTCAAGCTATATCAAATGGATGTAAAAAGTGCTTTTCTAAATGGTTTTATTCAAGAGGAAGTTTATGTAGAACAACCGCCTGGTTTTGAAAATGATCATCATCCAGATCATGTATATCTTAGAGCTTTATGGTCTGAACGTTCCTAGAGCAAGCGATTAAGCAAATTCCTTCTTGATTAAGGCTTTATTAGAGGAAAAGCAGATGCAACTCTCTTCATAAAGAGTAATAGGCTTGGTGAAATTTTAATTGTACAAATATTTGTTGATGACATTATATTTGGTGCTTCTAATGATGCTTTGTGTGAAGATTTTGCTAAGAACATGCAGGAAGAATTTGAGATGTCCATGATGGGAAAACTCAACTATTTCCTTGGTTTGCAAATTAAGCAAAGGAAAGATGAAATCTTCATAACTCAGACCAAATATCTCAATGATCTGCTGAAGAAATTTAGGATGGACCAATGCAATGGAGCTGATACTCCAATAAGCTCAACCACTTCTTTGGATGCTGATGAAGAGGGCAAGGACTTCAACATTACAAGATATAGAGGAATGATTGGATCATTGCTCTATCTCATGGCAAGTCGTCCAGACATCCAATTCAGTGTGGGCATGTGTGCAAGGTTCCAATCTGCTCCCAAGAAGTCTCATGCCGAGAATATGAAGAGAATCTTCAGATACCTTGTTGACACAAAGACACTTGGGTTGTGGTTTCCCAAAGGTCAACCTGAACATTTGGTGGCATATTCAGATTCAGATCATGTTGGATACAAGACTGATAGAAAGAGCACAAGTGGCCAATGTGAATTTTTTGGTGGTTCACTTGTTTCCTGGTTCAGCAAGAAACAAACCAGTGTGGCTATGTCTTCTACTGAAGCTGAATATGTAGCTGCCTCAAGTTGTTGTGCTCAAGTCCTATGGTTCAAACAACAACTATCAGACTTAGGAATCAACCTAAAGGAGATTCCAATATTGTGTGACAACACCAGCACAATAAGCTTGGCAAAGAATCCAGTTCAACATACTTGGACCAAGCATATTGATGTGAGGCATCATTTCATAAAGGATCACCTTCAAAAAAGGGATGTCAAAGTCATGTTCATCCCAACTCATCTTCAACTCGCTGACATCTTCACCAAACCATTAGCTAAGGAGCAATTCAATTTCATCAGAAGAGAATTGGGAATGGTAAATCCCAATGAGTTGTAAGTATTCCTTACTAAATGTTAGTTATGGTTTTGATGTTTGAAACTTACTAACTTAAGCATCGGAGTGTCTAGTTATGTTGTATGCAGTATGCTTAAAAATCTGAGTTTTGCTGTCGAGGAGTGAAAACTCGAGTTTTGGTCTTGATGTGTCGGGGTCAAAGAAAAACCAAGACTTTTGGAGAAAATGAAAACTTGAGTTTTCAAGTGAAAACTCGAGTTTTGGCCACGGAAGTTCAAAGGTTCACATTACACCTTTGACATCCAGGTTAGTTATCAATTGTTTATCAAAACTTGAGTTTTGGAATGACACCTCGAGTTTTGTCAAGCTTATATATATGGGTCACTGTTTAAGTTCTTCAAAACTCGACCTAAAACTCAAGTTTCAACCTAGGGTTTCTCTCATCTCTCGACCCAAACCCTTTCTCAAAATCCTCCCATGACTTCGAAATCAAACTCCCATGAGATTCACGACTCTGATTCAAGCAACGAAAGCTCAAAATCGTGGTCACCACCACCTCCTTCTCCACCTCAACGACCGGTGAGGGCGAAGATGATTCCCAAACGTCTTCACCATGGAGTAGATCGAGCGATCAGAGGAATCAGCAAGAACATTCCTTCCTCTGATTACCTTCTTCAAAGGGCAAGAAGAAGGCTCCTGCTGTTTCCCCCAAATCAAAGGGTGTGTTGTTCCAAGAACCTGCAAAGTCACCAGCAAAGAAGAGAAAGGAACCTAAACCAAAGGACAAAGGGAAGAAGGCATTTGAAGATCCTCAGCCCGTGAAGAAGAAGGCTACAAAGTCTGCAAGGATAAAGAGAGCCTCTGTATCTCAACCATCCTCAAAGGGCCAATCCTCTTCCAAAGCTCCTTCATCATCTCAACATTAGCAAGAAAAAGTAAATTCTTCAATTATGGCCAATGCAATATCAGACATCTATCAACATCCCTCTCCACCTCAAGGTTTTAGAATCATTTTTGATGGTCTTACTGTTGAATAAAACAATAAGTTTAAAGAACAATACATGAAAAGAGAATTTTGTCCAGTAGTAGCTGTAATTCTTGAGGATTTTCACAAGGAATGTCATCTGGATTTGTCTCCCTGGTTAAAGCCTTATGAGTCTTTCATTTCTATATCTGCCCCTTTTGCTACCAATCTTGTTAGACTATTTTACTTTAACATGGAGTATGACAATGTCTTGGATTCAAGTGGTGACCTAGTTGAGGAACGAATCACCACTATTGTTAGAGGTGTCAACTTAACTCTGTCTGCCTCAATTCTAAACTCTATTTTGAAAATTGACAATCCACCTCCTATTCCCAACATTAACTATAGCAATCAGGAGATATTTGAAGCTCTCAGACCCAATAAGCCTTTTCCTCAAGACCAGCATCATATGCTTTCTTTTAATCCTGGTTCTATGTCTAATACAAATAGAGTGTTGTGGTATATCTATTCTCCTCATTCAGAAGGGTGGTAATTACACCCACTTTGCTCAAAAAGATTACCCACTCTTTACTGCCTTTGTTAAAAAGATGCCTTTTAATCTTGGTCACTGGATCTTCCAGGAGATGACCAAGTTCAAGTTCTCTCGTAGGAGGCTTTCCCACATACCTTTTCCTTCTTTGATCTCAGTCATTATGTTCTATCACAAGATTTGGTATGTTAGTGCTGCCAGTACTCTAAGGAACCCTCCATTCTTTGGGAAAGCTCAGTTGAACTTGATGCACATCACCTTTGAGGCTGAAGGATCTAGGCAATCTCGTGCACCTTCAAGGTCTCAGCTTAGAGCATCACAAGCTCATGCACACTCCCAAGCTCAGGAAGCTCAATCTGCACCCCCACCTTCTCAGTCACCTCTACCTACAGATGTTGAGTCAAAAGTCAAGCAAATTGTGGACAAGGCAATTGCCTCTTTATCCATCCGGTTAGAATTTGAAATTGGCAAGTTGGTGGTTGAAGTAACTAGAGGGAATAATCTTATAGTGGATACTCAGGATGCCCTGAAGGAACAGCTTGATGGGACTTCAGGAGAGACAGTTGCAATTAAGGACAAAGTTGAGGATTTGGATGCCAAGCTTTCCACTAAGCTAGTTTCCAATATGGACCTAAGTGACAAAGTGAATAAGATAATGAAGCACTTGAACATTGGAACTCTCTTCAACTTTTGGAACTACTGCTGGTCCTAGCACTTTTGGTCTTGCTTCTGGTTCCTCATCCCCTTCCTTCACTTTCACGAGTCCCCAGATTCCCACCTCTTCACCACATCCATCCACTCCAATTTTCTCTTCACCTGTTCCAGCATCTACCCCAACAACTGAACCCTTTCACCCTGATCCATCTCCAACTACCCCATCTACTGAGGTTCTTCATCATACCTCACCTCCTCCTACTCCCATACTCAATCTCCATGAATCCTCTATCTCAGCTCCACCCTCATTTGAAGATGACAAAGGGGGAGAGAAAGGCCAAGGCAAAACTTAGAATTTAAGTTTTAAATAGTTTGATGAACTTTTGGAGAATTTAAGTTTTAAGTAGTTTGATGAACTTATTCTGTCATTTCATATTTCAGCTTGCTCATGTACTGACTTATTCTACTAAATTGAGATACAACTTGTGATTTCTATGGTTATTAAGCTTCTGTTGCTCATCTCTGTCATTTCTGTGGTTACTCAACTTCTGTCATTTGCAAATTTGTATTTTAAAATGCCCAAATCTCTTCAAATGAAATTCTCAAGACAATGTCAATTGCAAAGTTCATTTCAAAATAAAAACTCTCTCAAATTCTAAAAGATGTTTGTTTACAAATGTTGTCATCATCAAAAAGGGGGAGAATGTTAGTTCTCTAAGGTTTTGATGATTACTAACAATTGCAAACAAAGTATGAAGTTTTTCTTTGATAAGTTGGAAAACTTGTTGTCAAAGGAAAACTCGAGTTTTGGTTACAAAACTCGAGTTTTGATCTTACGAGAGAAGAACTCAATTTCGAACTAAGCAAAACCGCAGTTTTCGAGAAAACTCAAGTTTTCACGAGAGACTTCTCAATAGTTTTGGAAAAGACAAAACTCCAGTTTTCTTTGAAAACTCGAGTTTTGGACTTATAGAGAGTCTCCTAAGTTTTTGAACATTGAAAACCTCCAGTTTTGGCTAAAACCTCCAGTTTTCAATTTAACTTGAAATTTTCCAAGTTTTCACTAAAATTTGTGAAAACTCGAGTTTTGAATCAAAACTCGAGTTTTGAGTTGCGAGAGAGGATTCAGTTTTTAGCCGTTTTCAAAACCTCCAGTTTTTTGTGAAAACCTCCAGTTTTGAGTTTGACAAAGTTTTCTCAAAGTTTTCACAAGTAAAGTGAAAACTCGAGTTTTGATTTCAAAACTCGAGTTTTGATTTCAAAACTTGAGTTTTGCCCGTGCGAAAAGTTTTTGTATTTTCTCGTTTTTGAAAAGCGCGTTTCCTCCAAAACCTCCGAGTTTTGAATGGCACAGCTTTCTTCAAGTTTTCATATTTAAATGGAAACTCGAGTTTTGATATCAAAACTCGAGTTTTGGCCAAGGAGAAAGTTCGATGTTTTTCAATGTTTTGAAAACCTCCAGTTTTGGAAGAAAACCTTTAGTTTTGATGTTTTGACTCAAATCATTTCTACACACCAAAGTCCAAAACTCGAGTTTTCATCAAGTGAGTTTGAAATTCAAAATCGACGAATTTGTGAAACCTTCTCATTGAATCTTAATACTTCCAATTATTATTCCTCAATATTCCTAGCTTTGTTTAACCACTTTGTTAGTGAGTTTCAGATGTTTTAAAGATATTAAATGAAGGTTTAAAGCAAAAGCAAAAAACATGTCGAACATTAAATGCTAAACCCGAAAGTTGCATACTTTTGGGTAATCTTTCGCACACACTTACAAAGGATTAATGTCGCCTACCACATCCAAAGAGTTGCTATTCCAGCGGATTATTATTCAAGAAGTCAACTCTGAACTTCTGCACAACTGGATCAAGTGAAGAATAGAGAAAGAAGACTCCAAAGTGCCTCCAACAGATAGATTAATATTACAATGGTCATAATGGAGCATGCAACGGATCTTTTAATGCTCTCTTGGTATAAATAGAGCAGCATTCAAGTCTTCTCAACCAACACATCTGCTGAAAACGAAATACATTCAAGTTTCCAACCACTCTTTCAGTTTTTACTTGTAAAGTATCTGTTGATACATTAAGCTTCAGCGATTAACATTATCTACTCTTAGAGAGAGTTTCTTACTTGAAAGTCATTTATTGTAAAGAATCACAAGTCATGGGACTTTGTGATTGGGTTCATTGATTGCAACTTGTAAGGGGGAGTAAGTTCTAGTGAGAGAATTACTCTTGAATACAGAGTGTGTAATCAATCGTGATAGTGAAATCCCGAGTGTCCGGGGTGGACGTAGGTCAAGATATTGGACCAAACCAGTATAAATCTCGTGTCTAGCTATTCTTCTCTATCCTTTGTTCTACTCTATTTTAGTATTAAAAAACAGAGCACTTTCGAAAGAAGTTTTAAAATCCCCAATTCACCCCCCTCTTGGTGATTAAGCTCCACTTTCAGTCATGTGATAGGATACCTCTTGCCCCGTCAACCTTTCGACGAGCTTCTTATTTTCTTTGTTATTTTTATTTTTGTAATTCTATTATGGGTTGTTCTACAGTACTCTGCGTTATATGTCCCTCATCAGTTATGAACTAAATTCCTTTTGGCTGAGTGAGGATGGATTTCTAAGTTGTAGAATGAACCTAGTTTGTTAGTTATTCATTTAATAAATCCAGTTTATTTAATGGTGTTTTAATTCATAGCCAATTATCTGATGCTAAGGGTTACTAAGGGTTACTCATTGGTCTTGACAGCCTGGAAGGGAGTCAGGTTAAACCTTTGTTAAGCAATGCTTGTTGGACGAGCATGTGCACGGCTCGACCTAAATTGTAGATGCCTGGAATGGATTTATCGCTTATAACTAGAACACCTAGAGCTAATCAGATATATTAAACTTGAAATCGCCATAGGAATATGGGAGAGTAGAGTGAGGACTGTATTTACACGATTGCAGAACCTTCTGTATAGGATAGTGGTGGGTTAACTAGATAACATTGTGAAAGGTGGTTATGTTGAAGCATTGTAGAAGTTGTATAGTATAATTGCTATAGCAATGCGTTGTAGGAGAACTGGGGGAATGGTACGACTTAGGATGAAATCTGAGCTCAGCCTACTTTTAAACTGATACCTTCCTTTACTTTCTGATCACTTGTTTATTTCTTATTATTAGTAATAGCAAAAACACCCAAAATCAGCATTACTTCTACACAACTCTCATTAGAAACTAAACTCATTATGTGGTGTCACGGTTTTGTGGGACGATACTCTACTCATTCTTTATTACTTGTTTGACTGGTTCACTTGCCATAAGGGAATTCAACCAATATCAGGTAACACCCAAATTTTACCAACAAGTAGAACCATTTTTTGTTTTGTTTTTCTATCTCATAAGTTTATGTTTGAATGTCAGGCAACACCCAAATTTTACCTACACAAAATTTGGTGTCGTTGTCGTGGAATTTGCTTCAGTCTGATTACTAATAGTAAAGTAGTGTGGTTTATAGTCGTTTAGGTGATTCTGGTGACTGGGCAAATTTGTATCTTACCCAAATCACTCTGACTTGGTCTATTCTCAAAGGAATTGGTCATTTTGAGCAATAATCACTCCCTCTAGGGAGTGTGGTTTGATATATTTTGGCCAAATTCCATCATTTAGACCCTGTTTTCACTTTTTTTTTCTGGGATATATTGGGCATTTCAAAAATTGTTTGCCATACTCCGATTGAGCTGAGTTTTGGTGAGTTGAAGGAACAAAGTATTTAATTAGGGACACGGGCTAAAGTGATGTGGTCTTCATATTTTAGCCAAATTTCATCATTTAGACCACTTTTTCAATTGTTTTTAAGTTTTTTTATTTGATTTTTAGAATCCAGAATAGTCCAGAAGTTGTCCTGTGGAACCAAAAATTTTAAAAATCATTTGATAGTGTTTCTAGATTTGTTTTGGTCAATTTCTAGTGTTTTTGTATCTTTTTGTGTGTTCGTGTCCTTTTGTGTTTTCTGCCAATTCTGTATGCTTATTTTGTATGGGTACTAGGAGTACTAATCCAGAAGACCTGTTCGAATTTGATCATGAAATTGAAAGAACCATTCTTGCTATTAGAAGAGTTGTTAGGCTGAGTCAGAGGACTACTACTGATTTTGATTTTGATTTTGAATATTCTGAGCATACTAAACTTGCTTATGATATTTTTGTTGATATTTCTCGTTCTGATAGTGCTATTTACACTGATTCTAGAGCACTTTTGATAACTCAGAAATTATGGAAGAATAAGAAATTCATCCTACTTTGAAGGAATTAGTTGCAAATGATGTTAACTATCAGCCTTTGTGCATTATGTATCCTGAACTTGCTGCTAACTTTGAACTTAAATCTGGTCTTATCCATTTGTTGCACAAGTTTCATGGCCTTGTAGGTGAATACGCGCATAAGAATATGAAAGAGTTCCACGTGGTCTGTAGAACAATGAAACTGCAAGCAATTGATGAGTACCACATAAAGCTGAGAGCTTTCCTATTTTCTCTTAATGATGTGGTGAAGGATTGGTTATATTATCTACAACCATCATCGATTGGAAGCTAGAAAGATATGCAAAGGTTATTCCTAGAGAGATTCTTCCCTACCTCAAGAGCTACTGCCATTCGAAAAGAGATCAGTGGCATAAAACAAGTCAATGGGGAGAACATGCATGAGTATTGCGAGAGGTTCAAGTGATTATGTGCCAACTGTCCACACCACCAGATTACTGAGCAACTATTGAAGGCCTATTTCTATGAAGGTTTATTACCAATGGATATAAGTTTGGTGGATGCATCAAGTGATAGGGCTTTAGATAGCAACACATCTGAAGAGGCCTGAGACTTGATATCCATTATGGCTTCCAATTCTTAGCAGTTTGGCACCAAAGCCAAATAGTACAACAGTTTATCAAATTCAAGCATCTCTTACAGATCAACAGAGATTGGAAAATCGACTTGATGATCTGACCTCTCTAGAAAGGCAATTGGTAGTGACACGCATAGTACAGTCTCCTATTTTACAGATTGGTTATTCATGTGGGTTATGTTATGATCCTTATCATTCCACTAATTCTTGCCCTACTATTGGTCGATTTCCTTGATAGCAAGTGAACCAGTTGAATAAGTAATAAAGAGTAAGTAGAGTATCATCCCACAGAGACTGAGATACCAATGATGATACTGATTTACGAAAACAATCATGTGTAAAAAGAAAAGAAAATTATAATTGGTTTGGGTGTTTTTTATTATAACTATTAAAAAGAAATTAAACTAATGATCGTAGTTGCAAGAAGATTTCAATTAAAAGATAGGTTGAGCTCATATTTCATCCTAAGCATATCATTCCCCCAGTTTTCCTTAACGCATTGCTATATCAATTATGCTGCACAGCTTCCGCAATGCTACAGCATAGCTGCCTTTCACAATGTTATTCAGTTAGCCTACCACTATGTTATACAGAAGCTTGCGCGTCCTATAAGTACAACCTTAACTATACATCTCCCATATGCCTATGGCGATTTTCTAGTATAGATTATCATTCCAAATCAAGGTGTTATGGCTATGCGTAGACCCATTTCTGAAGCCTACAACGATAGGTCAAGCCTTGCACCAGCTTGTTGGGATCCGTACACGCAACAGAATTAAAAACTTTTACAAATCTCATCCGAGGATCCATCAATGGCGTTTAGATCAAGGTTCGTTAGAAACCATACCTATGCGAACTCGTGAGTGTTTCTTTCTCGTGTGCATCCTGAACGTCGTGCGTCTCGAACATCGTACGTCTTGGACGTGGTGCCATCTCGTTTGATCAAACAATACTGGTATCCACACCGAACAGCTCTCCAACACGTACGGTAGCATGCTAGCGCCTTTTTTCTTTATGTCTCACGTTTTTCTCTAGGATTTCTTTCACGGCTTGTCTCTCATAATTTTTCAATACGACTAAAGCTTTATTTATAGAGTTTTTCAAACCCTAATTGGGCCGTATTAAAATATTCAAGATTAATCTCAATCAATCTTAAAAAACGAATTTGGATTAAGTAAATCATTCAACAGATCTAATCAAATCTATTTATTTAATCCAAATTAAAAGCCCGCTAATTTAATTTATCTTTATAAATTAAATCTTGAGATATGATATATGTCTATTTAATTAAATTGAGATACTATATATCAATCCCAATTAAATCGGTATATATGATATCTTTATTCGAAAATTAAATCGAGATACAATATCTCTATTTGTTTTAGATATTTAATTTATCAAATAAATTAAATACAAAAACAAATATTATAATCTTTATTAAATAATATTATTATATTATTTCGAATTTAATATATATATATATATCCATCCTAGATTAAATACAATATTCATTAAATCTTAGACATATAAGATTCAATGAATCCGGACACTTTTGCTCGTGTTGGGCTATTCTTGTGAGTGACCCTGTAGGTGTTGGGATCCGTTCACGCAGCGGGATAAAAAAAAAACCTTACGAATCCCAAAGAAGAGGATCGTTCAACTGCGTTTAAATCAAGGTTCGTTAGAAAACTGTACCTATGCGAGATTCTGAACGTTTCTTTCGATCTGAACACATGGGCTACCTTCTCGATCAGCAGGAGCAAACTCTACGAATCTCCTCCTCTACCGGTATCCACCCGAACAGCCTCAAACACGGACGGTAGCGTACTAGCGCCTTCAAACCTTGTGTCTCTTTTTTTTTTTTTTTTTTTTTTTTGCTTTCTACGGTTTTTCACGGCTTTCTAATACGTCTGACTAAATGTCCTGTAGGTTTTTCAAATCCTATTAGACGTATTATATATTCAAAATTAATCTAATTAATTTTGAAATTCAATTTTGAATTAAAATAATATATTAATTAAATCTATCAAATAGATCTAATCTAATATATTTATTTAATCCAAATTATATGCCTATAGATATAATTTATCCTTATAAATTAAATCTAAGATATGATATCTTTTATTTAATTAAAACTAAGATACTATATCTTTATTCAAAAATTAAATCGAGATACAATATCTCAATTTATTATAATTATTTAATTTATCAAATAAATTAAATACTATATATAATAATATTATCATATGTAAATATTATTATTATTATTTCGAATTTAATAATAAAAATATATATACATACATACATACATACATACATACATACATATATATATATATATCCACCCTAGATTAAATATAATATTCATTAAATCTTATACATATATAAGATTCAATGAATCGGACACTTTTTCTCGTGTTGGGCTATTCTGTGCGACCTTGCGTGTGCCCATACGAGATTGCGACAGGGCCAATATAGTACCAGCCCACAAGTCGCAAGCGGCCTCTAGCAAGACATTACGACTACCCAATTCATATGGGGATCGATAATACGATACAACCTATCGTACAACCATGTCACGTCCCTTTTGTCACGCGATAATTTGGTCAAGGATGAGGCATGGATAGTGTCAACTTCCTGTTTTTGACCAGTACTTTCTCAATTCTCGAGTAGTCTAATAATTGAAATGGAAACTCCTTTCCATCGTAGTATGTCCATACATTTCTCAGACTCACTCATCGAGGGGCCCAGTATTATCTCTCTACAAATGTGGGGGATAAATTCCATCTTGACCATTCACATTCCTCTGCATGAAAACCACTGATCCTGATCCAAGCCTTTTGTTAGTTCTCTATGTGTTTTGATGATAACTGGCAATTGTAAACACAACTTAAAATTTGTCTTGGTAAGTTGAAAAACTTACTGTCAAGAGAATACTTCAGTATTGGTTTCAATACTCAAGTATTGAGTTGACGAGAGAATGGCTAATTTTCACAAAGATGAACAATACTCGAGTATTCCCATGAATACTCAAGTATTGAAGTTACAGAGAGCATTTCAAGTTTTTCACAATGAGTCAATACTCAAGTATTGGTTTGAATACTCGAGTATTGATCATACAGAGACTCTTTCACAAAAAGGTAAAATTATCAATACTCAAGTATCCATTTGGATACTCAAGTATTGGTTATACAGAGAGTCACCAAAGTATTCCAACATGTGAATACTCAAGTATTGGACTATCAAAAGTTTTTCAAACTGTACACATATTTATGAATACTCAAGTATTGAAAAGAAAACTCAAGTATTGATTTGGCGTACACTTTTCCAAGTTTTTGAAAAATCTAAATACTAGAGTATTGAGTTGATTACTCGAATATTGGCCATACAGAAAGGCTTGCTATTCACAAGTGATTTGAATACTCAAGTATTAAAGAGAATACTCAAGTATTGAGTTGGAAAAGATTTCACAAAGTTTTTCAAACAATTTGATTACTCGAGTATTGAGTTGGATACTCGAGTATTGGACATACAAAGAGCTTGACTCCTTTTTTAAATGTTTTGAAAAATCAAGTATTGATTTCAATACTCAAGTATTGAGGTTTTGAACTTAAACTTATTTTCACATAAAAGGTTCAAAACTCGAGTATTGGTTTCAATACTAGAGTATTGGTCTTATTCAAAGAATGGTCCAAAGCTCAAAATCATGAAGTGCCTCTCTGGAAAATGAATACTCAAGTATCGACATGAATACTCAAGTATTCATATTAGTGCACAGTGACATACTCAAGTATTGAAGAACATACTTGAGTATTGGTCGTGGGTTTTGAAAATCAAGTTGAACGAATTTATGAAAACCTCTTCATTTGATCTCAATACTTGTCATTATTATTCTCTGATATTCCCAGCTATGTTTAACGACTTTGCTAGTGAGTTTCAGATAAATTAGAGAATACTTATTGAAGGGTTAAAGCAAAAGCAAAAAGCATGTCAGAACATTAACTGCTAAACCCAGAAAGTTGCATATTTTTGGGTAATCCTTCTGCACACGCTTACAAAGGATTAATGTCTACCTACCACATCCAGTAGCTGCTATTCCAACGGATTAATATTCAAGAAGACAACTCTGATCTTTTGTACAACTGGATTAAGTGAGGAGTAGAGAGAGAAGACTCCAAAGTGCCTACAACAGCCAGATTAATATTACAACGGTCATAATGGAGCATGCAATAGATCTTTAATGCTCTCTTAGTATAAATAGAGCAGCATTCAAGTCTTCTCAACTAACACATCTTCTGAAAACGAAATACATTCAAGTTTCCAACTACTCTTTCAGTTTTCACTTGTAAAGTATTTGTTGATACATTAAGCTTCAGTGTTTATCATTATCCACTTCTAGAGAGAGTTTCTCTTCTATAAATCATTTATTGTAAGGAATCACAAGTCAAGGGACTTGGTGATTGTGTTCATTGATTACAACTTGTAAGGGGGAGTAAGTTCTAGTGAGAGAATTACTCTTGAGTATAGAGTGTGTAATCAATTGAGATAGTGAAAATCCCAGAGAGTCTGGGGATTGGACGTAAGTCAAGAGATTGGACCGAACCAGTATAAATCCTTGTGTCTCGCTCTTCTATTCTCATCCTAGTTCATCTCTGTTTTTAGTGTTAAAAAATAGAGCATTTCTGAAAAGATTTTTAAAATCCCCAATTCACCCTCCTCTTGGTGATTTAGCTCCACTTTCATTTGGTATCAGAGCAAGGTCTTCTCTGAAGAGATTAACACCTCGAGAAGGATCACTATGGAAGGTATTCTACCTGATGGAGCTTCGATCAACCGACCACCGGGATTCACTGGAGAGCACTACTCATTCTGGAAAGCAAATTTGAAGTCTTTGTAATGGCTTCTGAGTATGGTCTTTGGAGAGTATTCGAAAGAGGAGATTATATTCCATCAACTACTGAAGATGGAGTAAAAACTCCAAAGCTCGAAGAAGAATACGATGAGAATGACAAGAAGCTTCGGTACTCTCAAAGCAAGGCCGTTCTCATGCTCCCAGTGGCTTAGGTCAAAGTGAATACTTTCGAGTATGCACTAAAACTTTTGCTAAAGCAACGTGGACGCCTTGGAGTTGGCTCACGAAGGAACCACTCGGAGTCAAGGAGAATATAGTTGACACCCTTATGACTGAGTACGATCTTCTTCGTATGAAGTCAGGGGAATCGATTGGTGAGTTTTGGCTTAGATTCACTCATCTGATCAACCAACTTGCTGCATTGGGAAAAGTCTATGATGAACCAGTTCAAGTTAGAAAAATCTTGAACATTCTCAGCAAAGAATGGGAAGCCAAGGTTACTGCCATCGAAGAAGCTCATGGCGCATCAATGGCATCTCGTAGCAAACCCTATTTGGTAGTTTATCTGAATATGAAGGCAAGGTCAAGTTCAGAAAGGGACTTGATGAAATCAATAGCAAGAGCAAAGGCATTGCTCTTAAGGCTATCAAAGAAACTAAAGAGACAGATAATGATGAAGAAGAAGATGAAGAAAAAGAGCTTGGGATGATCGTTCAAACATTTAAAAGATTCTACCGAAAGGATCAAGGATACAAGAAATTTCACAAAGGAAGCTCCAAGACGCAAAACAAAGAAGCCAATTATCTCGCTATGAGTGCGAGAAGCCCGCCACATCAAGTCCGAGTGCCCCTACCTGAACAACAAGGACAAAGAAAAGAAGAAGTTCAACCGATTCAAAAAGAAAGCCTATGTCTCGCCTATTTGGGGAGATAGCGCATCCGATAAAGATGAAGTCGATGAGGAAGACAAAACAAATATCCGTTTAGTTGCTGAAGAGGAAGAGCAACATGACAACAATGATGAGGTATACGATTCAAAACCATCTTATGATGAATTGTTTGCTGAGTACATTGTTGTTCAAAAAGAATTTGAAAAACTTGCTAAAAAATATCTTGCTTTGAAAAAGAAAAATTAACTCTTGAACAGCAAGTTGAAAAGTTTTCTCATCATGAAAATGCTTTTTGTAAATATTGTCTTGATCTAAAGGAAAAGAATTTACATCTTACAAAGGCACTTGAGAAATTCACTAGAGGTAGTGAAATGCTCAATGTCATTTTGAAAGAACAAAGATTTACAAATGATAGATCAGAAATCGGTTACAAACCAAATTTTGATAAGAGAAAAGGTAAAAAGAAATTTGGAGAAAAGACTTATATGAACTACTTTAGAAAATCTGTTCATTCTTCAAATCCTTTTGCTCATTGCAATTATTGCAATCGTAAAGGTCATACTACTTCTTTATATTTTCATAAAAAGGAAAGGAAGAGTAAACCTTTAGGAAATTATCAATGGGTGACAAAGGGATCTTACAAGATAAGACACAAGATAACCCCAAAGGACCCAAGAAAAGATTGGTACCTAAGACCTGATATGTTGTGTTTTGCTGGTTTGTCTAAGAGCATCAAAATCTAACAAATGGTACATTGATAGTGGATGCTCTAGGCACATGACGGGAGACCAGTCCAAATTTGCTTCAATCAAGCCCAAGGATGGTGGCAAGGTGACCTTTGGTGGAGATCAATATGGAAAGATTACTAGAATTGGTGAAATTGGCATTAATGAAGGACCATTAATCAAAGATGTCTACCTCGTGTAAGGACTTTGCCACAATCTCCTCAGTGTAAGCCAAAGCACTGACAAAGGTAACTTAGTTATCTTCGACTCTGAGGAGTGCCTGATTGTGAGTAAGGATGCTCTCTCTTTAGAAAACATAAAATCAAAAGCTTTATTTAGAGCCCCTAGAGATGGCAATTGTTATACACTTAACCTCTCTAGTAACGGGTCTCTCTCTCGAAAAATGTTTTGTGAGTAATTTGGATGAGAGTTGGTCGTGGCACAAGTGATTAGCTCATGTCAACATGATTCAATTTGATGATTGCTTAAAAAGGATTTGGTCATTGGTATTCCAAAACTTTGATTTAAAAATGACATGATTTGTGATGCTTGTCAAAAAGGGAAACAAACCAAATCTTCTTTCAAATCTAAAAATGAAGTTTCAACTAATAAACCTCTCCAACTACTCCATATGGATCTTGTTGGACCAGCTAGAGTAAAAAGCCTTAGTGGCAATCTTTATACTTTGGTCATAGTTGATGATTTTTCTAGATTTGCTTGGACTATTTTCCTATCCTCTAAAGATGAAACATTTGATCAGTTTGTTTGTTTTGCCAAGAAGGTCCAAAACGAGAAAGGTCTCTTGATTTCAGGAATTCGAATTGATCATGGAGGAGAATTCGAAAACCATGCATTTGTTGAGTTCTGTGACAATCATGGTATAGATCACAACTTCTCAGCCCCAAGGACTCCTCAACAAAATAATGTTGTAGAAAGAAAAATCGAGTCCTCACCGAGATGGCAAGAGCTATGTGAATGAGAACAACACTTCTCAAGTGTTCTGGTCGCCGCAATGAGTACGACTTGCTACATCTCAAATCGGGCATACCTCCGGAAGAAGTTGAACAAGACTCCTATGAACTGTACAAAGGAAGAAAGCCAAATTTGGGACATCTACATGTGTTTGGATGTAAGTGTTTCATCCACAACAATGGTAAGGATAACTTGGGAAAATTCGATCCCAAGGCAGATGAAGGTATATTTTTAGGTTATTCAAATAGGAGTAAAGCTTATAGAGTTTTTAATACTCGTACTCAAATTGTTGAAGAGTCTATGCATGTCTTTTTCTGTGAATCCAAAACGATAAATCCTTGGATGATGAAGAGGAAAATGTTTTCAAAAATCAATTCTTTTCAAAAACTACTCCTGCATGTGTCGAAAATCCTAAAAATGTTTTTGAGGCTGATCCCCAAAATAATTTTGAATATTCTGATCAGTCTCAGCCTAGAGCTTGGAAGTACATAAGGAATCATCCTTAGGACCAAGTAATAGGTGATGTAAATCAAGGAGTAAGAACCAGAAACAACACTTTGAAAGAAGTAATTTTCTCTGCATTTATTTCTCATATAAAACCCTCTAAGATTGATGAAGCCCTTTCAGACAATGATTGGGTGATAGCAATGCAAGAGGAGTTACATCAATTTGATAGAAATCAAGTTTGGGATTTTGTACCTAGGCCCAAAGACCATCCGGTCATTGGAACCAAATGGGTATTCAAGAACAAACGAGATGAATCAGCAATCATTGTCCGTAACAAGGCAAGATTGGTTGCTAAAGGGTATAATCAAGAAGAAGGAATTGATTATGAAGAAACTTATGCTCCAGTGGCAAGATTGGAAGCCATAAGAGTTCTTCTAGCCTTTGCTTGTGTCAAAGGATTCAAGCTATATCAAATGGATGTAAAAAGTGCTTTTCTAAATGGTTTTATTCAAGAGGAAGTTTATGTAGAACAACCTCTCGGTTTTGAAAATGATCATCATCCGGATCATGGCAAAGAAAAGATGGAATCTTTATATCACAGACCAAGTATCTCAATGATCTGCTAAAGAAGTTTGGGATGGACCAATGCAATGGAGCTGATACTCCAATGAGCTCAACCACTTCTTTGGATGCTGATGAAGACGACAAGGACTTCAACATCACAAGATATAGAGGAATGATTGGATCATTGCTCTATCTTACTGCAAGTCGCCCTGACATCCAATTCAGTCTTGGGATGTGTGCAAGATTCCAATCTGCTCCAAATGAGTCTCATGTTGAAAATGTGAAGAGAATCTTCATATATCTTGCTGACACAAAGACCCTTGGGTTGTGGTTTCCCAAAGGTCAACCTGAACATTTGGTGGCATATTCAGACTCGGACCATGCCGGCTATAAGACGGATAGAAAGAGCACAAATGGCCAATGTGAATTTCTTGGTAGCTCACTTGTCTCATGGTTCAACAAGAAGCAAACAAGCGTAGTCAAGGCGTCTTCATCGGTTTTGAATATGTAGGCTTGTGTCAAGTTGTTGTGCTCAAGTCCTATGGCTCAAGCAACAACTATCCGACTTGGGAATCAACCTAAAGGAGATCCCAATATTGTGTGACAACACAAGCACAATAAGCTTGGCCAAGAATCCAGTTCAACATACTCGAACCAAGCACATTGATGTGAGACATCACTTCATAAGGGATCATGTTCAGAAAAAGGATGTCAAGGTCATGTTCATCCCAACACATCTTCAACTTGCTGACATCTTCACTAAACCTCTAGCCAAAGAAAAATTTAATTTCATAAGAAGAGAATTAGGAATGGTAAATCCCAATGAGTTGTAAGTATCTCTCTCTATCTCAATGTTAGTTATGGTTTTGATGATTGTCAAGAACTAATTTAAGCATAAGAGTATCTAGTTATGTTTTATGCAGGATGCTTGAAACTTGGGTTTTTGCTGTCAAAAGGAGCAATACTTGAGTATTGGGAGCAATACTCGAGTATACCGGGGTTAGAGGGAAACTTTGAGTTTTAACGAGAAGCAATACTTGAGTATGGGAATGAATACTCGAGTATCCGAGTAAAGTGATGAATACTCGAGTATTGGTCAATAATTTCAAAGGTTCACCTCACATCTTTGAAGTCTAGATTAGTGAAATTTTTACTTCAATACTCGAGTATTGAAGTGAATACTCGAGTATAGCATTGTATATATATATATATTTGAAAAACCTGACTATCACCCAAGAGGGGGTGAATTGGGTGTCGGATAAAAACTTGTCGTCTTTGAAAATCTTTTCAAAGCTTACTAGAGAAAGTTTGAAACGGTAATAATTTATAAACCGAAAGACAATCATTTAAAACATATATGCTTTGGAATGTAAAAGTTTAGGGAAGAGAATATGTAAACAGAGATTTATACTGGTTCGGCCAATCCTTGACCTACGTCCAGTCCTCAAGCTTCACTTGAGATTTGCAATCCACTATCTTCTTTCAACTTGATTACACGCTCTGTACTTGGAGTAATCCTCTCACTAGGATTCACTTCCCCTTACAAGCTAGAATCAATACACCCACTTGATTACACACTCGCACTTTCGAAGTAATCCTCTCACTAGGATTCACCCCCTTACAAGCTGTAATCAATACAATGGGTTTCCTACTCAAGATCACCCAATCTTGAGTATCTCACAGATAGAATGATAGGATGTTTACAATGACTCTTCTCTCTTAGAAGTAGATGAATAAACACTGAAGTGCATTACAAATAATTTCACTCTCTCTGATAAACTATGTAAACATTTGGAAAACAGAGAGTAAAATAAGATGAAGATCAGAGTATGAGCATTTTGAAGTTGTAGGCTTGTGTCTTACTTGATCTATCTTGAATCTGTCTTCTTTTATATATATAAATCAATATATGACCGTTGGAGAAGTAATATAGCCGTTAGACTCAGATAGAAACTAGCCGTTAGAACTTCGTTTTCTGAACCAGCGACGTATACTCGAGTATAGGGTTGGAAACTCGAGTATAGAGGTTGTTTCGTAACTCCTGGTTCTTCTCTGTCTGATCCATACTCGAGTATAGAACTTACATACTCGAGTATAGAAACTCCTTGAACAAACCATCGAATTTCGAGGGCCATATCTCCCTGGTCTGAA
This sequence comes from Acacia melanoxylon, assembly GCA_019022615.1. NCBI lineage: Eukaryota > Viridiplantae > Streptophyta > Magnoliopsida > Fabales > Fabaceae > Acacia > Acacia melanoxylon. Next base: position 154,551 of record JAFJYJ010000114.1, read on the forward strand.
CTCCGTTTTGGTTCGTTCAACTTTTGATGGAAAGCTCTGTGAGTCTACTATCATATGCCACTGATTTAAGCTCAATCGGATTTGTAGTTTGTGAGTTACACTCAAAACATTGAAGCTTGGTTTACTGTGTGGTGTGGATTTATCTATCAACTTGTACAATTGATAGATCTCTCATATGAACTCTTTTGGGCTTGAATTTTATATCACAATGACGCATTGGGAGTCTAGTTTCATATTCCACTGATTTCACTTCAATCCGATCTCTGGTTTGGACGATATTATCAAATTACCAAACGTCGCCCATGCTGAACGTGAAACGGGCTGATCACCGTTGTATACTCGAGTATAGACTTGCATACTCGAGTATGGATGATCAGGCACCAAAGATGCTGAAAACACTGCATACTCAAGTATATACTTGGATACTCGAGTATTGCCGGTCCGTAGACGCAGAGACGAAAACACTCCTATACTCGAGTATAGATGAACATACTCGAGTATTGACTCATATACTCGAGTATTGAGTTCCAAACTAGTATTCTCATCTAGAAGCTGATTTTTGCTGACTTTAGCTTCGAATTGAGTCATTGCAACTTCCATATGATCTTGGAGGCTTCTAGCATCAACATATGAACTTGCATAACAATATCTTCATTCCATTCAACAAGTTCTTCCTTTTCCATCTCCAAATTTGATCATTCTTCACCACTCAACTCTTTCTTTCTTCTCTTCTATTCTTCTCTTGATCATTTTCCATAATTCAATTATTTCTTTCTTCTCTTCTCTTCTCTTGATCATTCTGTCATTGTACTTATCATTCTTTGAAAGTTCCTCAATATCTTCTCTTCTTGATTATTCCCAAAATCCTTTGAGAACTTCTTGCTCCCTTGGCATTCTCTCCCATTCAACTTGGAATAACATCTTGCTTCCTTGACAAGCTCTCGCAAGTTCTTATTTCTTTAACACCTTATCTTCTTCTTGATTATTCTTCAATCTTCTTCAATATCCATAAAGCGAGCCTATCTTGAACTTGTTCGAGACTTTAATGTGTCGACTTCCGTATCAGCACTTTTCATTTATACTCGTAGCTCAAATATGATGAAGCTTCATTCCATCTTTCGTTTGATCATAGAGACTTCCAGTGCAAGTTCGTCTTTCTTTAGCCTCATTTCTTGGCCAATCTCTATAGTTCAACTTGGAGTTCTCTTCTTCAATATCTCCTTCTTGATTAATCTCTATAATTCAACTTGGATTAATCTACATTAAATACATCAATTAGTCAATGTAGGAGATATCTATATTACTCAATCTTTTTGCTTTTAATAATGGCATCTATAAGAGACATCATCAAAACTAATCAAAACCAACAATATTCACTATTCATGTTCTTCATTACTCGACCCAACACTCAAGTTTTGCCCTAAACGCTCTCTCTTCCTTTCTCTGATTCTCGTCATTATCGACCAAATCCCTCTCTCTAAACACATAAATGGCTTCTAAATCTTCTTTTAAAGCCATTCTCGTCGCTAATCCCAACCTGGAAGGCGCGAAATCCATCTCTCCATCTCATCATCTCATCCTCCTCCTCCTCCACCAAGACCCCTGAGGATGAAATCAATTCCAAATCGCCTTCATCATGGGATTGATCGATCGATTGGTGGAATAAGCAAGAGGATACCTGAAGCTTCCTCTCCTAACCCTAAGAAGAAAGGGGTTTCATTCGAGCAACCCATTCCGTCACCTCCAAGGAAGAAGATGTTTTCTCCTGAACCAGTCAAAGGGAAATGAAAGAAGAAGGTGGCTGAATCATCAAAGTCAAAGCCTGCCAGGAAGAAAAGAGCTACTACCTCCTCCTTCCATTCTTCTCAGGGCCAATCTTCTTCTAAAGCCACTTCATCTTCTCACACTCACTCTGAGGAAACGCCTTCAGTGATGGCCAATGCTGTAGAAGATATCTACAGGAATCCAGATCCTCCCAGAGGATTCACCATTGCCAACACTTTTCTTTCTGATGCTCAGAATGCCAAGTTCAAGGAGAAATACATGAAGAAAGACTTCTGCCCTGTGGTTGCAGTGGACTTGGTTCAGTTGCAACAAGATTGTAATGTTAATCTCTCTCCTCGCTTGCACCCTATGATTCCTTCATTTCCATTTCGCTCCTTATACTCCCAATCTAGTTAGATTGTTCTATTTCAATATGGAGTTTGCTAATATTCTTGATTCAGATGGGGAGTTAGTTGAGGAAAGAGTGACCACTAGTGTTAAAGGTGTCAAATTCACCTTGTCTGCCTCTATCCTTAACTCCATTCTAAAAATTGCCAATCCTCCTCCTATCTCCACTCCAATTTATAGCAATTAAGAGATCATCTATACCTTGAGACCCAATGAGGAGTTTCCTGAGAACCATAGTCATACACTCTCTTTTAAACCAGGGTCCATGTCACCTATCAACAGAGTTCTCTGGTATATCTATTCCAGGAACTTTATCCAAAAAGGGAGTTTCACCCATTTTTCTCAAAAAGACTATCGCTTTTTCACCGCATTTGTGAAAAAGAATCCTCCGAACCTTGGACACGGCTTTTTCGGGAGATGATCAAATTTAATTTTTCATCCAGAAAGAATTCCTACATACCTTTTCCTTCACTCATGTCTGTCATCCTTTTCTACCATAAGATTTGGTATGTTGGTGCTCCTGAGAACTTAAAGTACCCTCCATTCTTTGGCAAGGCTTAACTGAACTTGATGAAGCTCAACTTTAAAGCAGAAGGCTCTGGCCAATCTCGAGCACCTTCAAGATCACAAGCAAGAGCCTCTCAATCAAGAGCACAGGAAGCTCAGTCTGCTCTACCTCCACAGTAACCTTTGCCCTCAAGCTTTGATGAAAGAGTCAAAGCAATAGTGGATGCTGCCATTGCCTCATTATCCATCCCATTGGAATTCGAGATAGGAAATCTAGTACATGAGGTTCGACAAGGCAATCATGACATGGTTGATGCTCAGGATGCCATGAAAGAGCAAATTGACAACCTCCTTGGTAAGAACAATGAGTTGCAGACCAAAGTTGATGAGCTGACTCGAAAGAATGATGCACTTTCTGATAAGGTGATTGATCTTGATGCCAGGACATCCACTCACATAGTCACCATTGGCCTTGTAAGCAATAGCATGGACAAGATCATGGCTCACTTCAAGATTGGTACCTCTAATGTTCCTAGCTCTTCCATGCCTCCATCTGTTCCTGAGCCTTCCAATTCATCTCCACCATTTGTCTTTCATACTTCACCCATCACCACCTCCCCAACTGAGGCTTCTACTCCAGTGCTTGACACTTCACCTATGCCTGCCTCCACTCCTACCACTAATCTTCTAGCCTCTCCACCTACACCTACAACTGAGATCTTTCATCTCTCTCAGACACCCTCCACTGAGATTTTCCATCCTTCTCCTTCTTCTATCTCAGCTTCATCCCCATTTGAAGATGACAAAGGGGGAGAGAAAGGCAAAGAAGAGTAGAATTTGAGTGTTGAAAGTTTGTAGGAATTGTAGGTTGTTATGTGTTAGGCTGTTATGTATTACCTTGCTATGTATTTTCTTTATTCTATCATGTTCAATGTAATGCATTTTGACTTTTCAATTAATGTGCAATCTTTTATGCTTCTGCTATCTCTGATATCTTGTCACTCTGAAAACTTCAAATGTGCAAATTCATTTTTTTAAATGGCTAAGTTTTTAAAAATGTCAAAATGCCTACCTTTGTGAACACTTCAGTAACTTGAAATTTTATGTCAAATGCAAAACTTAATTCAAGACACAAACTCTCAAAATTCTAGCAAACTTGGTTTACAAGTGTTGTCATCATCAAAAAGGGGGAGAATGTTAGTTCTCTATGTGTTTTGATGATAACTGGCAATTGTAAACACAAGTTAAAATTTGTCTTGGTAAGTTGAAAAACTTACTGTCAAGAGAATACTCGAGTATTGGTTTCAATACTCAAGTATTGAGTTGAATGAGAATGGTTCATTTTCACAAAGATGAGCAATACTCGAGTATTCCCATGAATACTCAAGTGTTGAAGTTACAGAGAGCATTCCAAGTTTTTCACAATGAGTCAATACTCAAGTATTGGTTTGAATACTCGAGTATTGATCATACAGAGACTCTTTCATAAAAAGGCAAAATTATCAATACTCAAGTATCCATTTGGATACTCAAGTATTGGTTATACAGAGAGTCACCGAAGTATTCCAACATGTGAATACTCAAGTATTGGTTTGAATACTCGAGTATTGGACTATCAAAAGTTTTTCAAACTGTACACATGTTTATGAATACTCAAGTATTGAAAAGAAAACTCAAGTATTGATTTGGCATAAACTTTTCCAAGTTTTTGAAAACATCTGAATACTCGAGTGTTGAGTTGATTACTTGAATATTGGCCATACAGAAAGGCTTGCTATTCACAAGTGATTTGAATACTCAAGTATTAAAGAGAATACTCAAGTATTGAGTTGGAAAAGATTACACAGTTTTTCAAACAATTTGATTACTCGAGTATTGAGTTGAATACTCGAGTATTGGACATACAGAGAGCTGACTCCTTGTTCAAATGTTTTGAAAAATCAAGTATTGATTTCAATACTCAAGTATTGAGGTTTTGAGCTTAAACTTATTTTCACATAAAAGGTTCAAAACTCGAGTATTGGTTTCAATACTCGAGTATTGGTCTTATTCAAAGGAATGGTCCAAAGCTCACAATCATGAAGTGCCTCTCTGGAAGATGAATACTCGAGTATCGACATGAATACTCAAGTATTCATATTAGTGCACAGTGACATACTCAAGTATTGAAGAACATACTCGAGTATTGGTCGTGAGTTTTGAAAATCAAGTTGAACGAATTTATGAAAACCTCTTCATTTGATCTCAATACTTGTCATTATTATTCTCTGATATTCCAGCTATGTTTAACCACTTTGCTAGTGAGTTTCAGATAAATTAGAGAATACTTATTGAAGGGTTAAAGCAAAAGCAAAAAGCATGTTAGAACATTAAATGCTAAACCCAGAAAGTTTCATATTTTTGGGTAATCCTTACGCACACGCTTACAAAGGATTAATGTCTACCTACCACATCCAAAGAGCGCTATTCCAACGGATTAATATTCAAGAAGTCAACTCGATCTTCTCGTATAACTGGATTAAGTGAGGAGTAGAGAGAAGACTCCAAAGTGCCTACAACAAGCCCATTAATATTACAACGGTCATAATGGAGCATGCAATAGATCTTTAATGCTCTCTTAGTATAAATAGAGCAGCATTCAAGTCTTCTCAACTAACACATCTTCTGAAAACGAAATACATTCAAGTTTCCAACTACTCTTTCAGTTTTCACTTGTAAAGTATTTGTTGATACATTAAGCTTCAGTATTTATCATTATCCACTCTTAGAGAGAGTTTCTCTTCTATAAATCATTTATTGTGAGGAATCACAAGTCAGGGGACTTGGTGATTGGGTTCATTGATTACAACTTGTAAGGGGGAGTAAGTTCTAGTGAGAGAATTACTCTTGAGTACAGAGTGTGTTATCAATTGGGATAGTGAAAATCCCAGAGAGTCTGGGGACTGGACGTAGGTCAAGAGATTGGACCGAACCAGTATAAATCCTTGTGTCTTGCTCTTCTATTCTCATCCTAGTTCATCTCTATTTTTAGTGTTAAAAAACAGAGCCTTTCTGAAAAGATTTTTAAAATCCCCAATTCACCCCCTCTTGGTGATTTAGCTCCACTTTCACCTTTATCATCACCCAGTCAAAGGTGACTTTTGGCTAGGTCAAAGAGCATCGACTTATCATGTAGGAATCCATAATGATCTTAGGTCAAAGGACGTTGTGACGCGGTTATACATGAGAAAAGTTATGACTTAATCCATGCACCTTTCTCATAGTGGGTCGGTCCAACACCTTGTACTCTTACAAGTGCCTATGACTTTGATTCGTATCTCCATACCTCATCAAAGTCATACTGGTCTTATTTCATCTTCGCTCCTGCGTGGATGACCGACCAGGGACATTTATGATAATCTATAAGATATATCCAAGGATACAGTTATCACTATAAACATGCAAATAAAATGATAACTAAATGAAGATGAATTGCCCCTAGGGCATAATTTCCAATAGTAGGCCCACATGAGATTGGCAGTGGGCTAATACTGTACCATCCTACAAGTCACAAGCGGCCTCTAGCAAGACATTGCAACTACCCAATTCATATGGGGATCGATAATACGATACAACCTATCGTACAACCTTGTCACGTTTCCTTTGTCACGCGATAATTTGGTCAAGGATGAGGCATGGATAATGTCAACTTCCTATTTTGGACCATTACTTTCTCGATTCTTGAGTAGTCTAACAATTGAAATGGAAACCCCTTTCCATCGTAGTATGGCCATACATTTCTCAGACTCACTCATCAAGGGGCCCAGTATTATCTCTCTACAAATGTGAGGGACAAATTCCATCTTGACCATTCACATTCCTCTACATGAAAACCATTGATCCCGATCCAATCCTTTATCATCACCTAGTCAAAGGTGACTTTTGACTAGGTCAAAGAGCTGCGACTCATCATGTAAAAATCCATGATGATCTCAGGTTAAAGGGCATTGTGATGCGGTTATACATGAGAAAAGCTTATGACTTAATCCATACAGCTTTCTCATAGTGGCTCGGTCCAGCACCTTGTACTCTTACAAGTGCCTATGACTTTGATTCGTATCTTTATACTCATCAAAGTCATACTGATCTTATTTCATCTTTGCTCCCGTATAAATGAACGACCAGGGACATTTAGGATAATCTATAAGATATATCCATGGATACAGTTATCACTATAAACATGCAAATGAAACGATAACTAAATGGAGAAATACTTTAATTAATAATAACGTTAAAGTACAATGATATGCCCCTAGGGCATAATTTCCGACATAGCTTGCCCAACAAAAATTGTTTGTTAGATGTCTAACCCCGACTCCCTTCCGAGTAAGTCGAGGCCACTGATCTAGCCCTTAACTTCCGCTAACTGACAAGAGATTAAAATATTGATAAACAAACTGAATGTATTAAATTAAAGAACTAACAAACTAGGTTCATTATACACTCAAGAATTTATCCTCGCTCAGCCAAAGGAAATTTAGTTCATGAGTGACAATGGAATCACAAAACAAATCACAGCAGAATAGCCCATAGAAAAAGATAAAATAAAAATCAACAAAACAAAAGGGAAAGTTCACCGAAGGAATCGACAACGTGAGAGGCGTTTGTCACGGAACGTCTCCACATCTTCTCTTCTCCGTCTTACTGCAAGGAAGGATGCTGGGTTCTTCTAAAGCTCTTGTGCTTCGTAACTTCTCTCACTTTTCTTTCAAGCCTAGTTGAATAAGGATTTCTTTGACTCTCCAATGACTTGATAGATTTTAGGGCTGGCCATCTTTCTTTTTATAGTCAAGTTTACTTGCAGCGTACGTTCAATAAGTTGGGCCTTTTGAAATTTATTAGGTCCAACTGATACTGCGGGATTCTCCAAATCTTAACTTTGATCCTCCACATCTTCTATTCCAATATGCCAGCAATCTAATCGTCAATTAACATCCGTCTATTAACCTGCACTTATTTTCTTGAAACAGCCTCGAGGAAAAATCAGAACATATGGTACATAGCATTGCTTCACTTACGCTGCTATAGCATTAGGGTTGTCATTGTATTGTGACTTGTTATGGCTGACCCAATGCTATAACATTGTATCGGCTATGCTACGTGCTTTTCACAAAAAACCTCAAACTTTTTCTTCTCTTATGCACATGTATAGGATGTTTATACAATTGCTATAATTTATGAGACTCATCCTTCATTTCCTATATGCATGAATTAACACATTTTTCTCAGATTAAATGCATTTAAACTCATATTCACCATACCAAACAATCATACAATATAAGGAAAACACGGCATAAATAGTACTCATCACCTACTTTGCAAGATAACAGCTCCCTAAACCAATCAGTAGCTGTAGTAGGAGTTTTTCCAGGAAGGCCAGAGTACCAACCGCAAAATAATTCCTTTTCTAATACTTACAATCCGAGCTAGAGAAATCACTCAAACTTTCGGTAGAACCAAAATCAAAACCAAAACAACCAACCCCAGAGCAAAATTCTAAAAATTACCAACAGAGACAGTTTCCACCTAATAGGAAAAATCCCTAGCAGAATTTTCATCAGTTTGTACCTCCTTTGCCAACCATATGTGCACCTTCACAGATAGCACAACAACAGCCCAATAGTAGTGGTTCTTCACTGGAAGACATGATGAAGCAGTTTGCCACTAACACTATGCAATCAGCAACAAACAAAAACTTCTATATAGAGTTTGAAAACTCAGATTGGGCAGTTGGCAACATCATTGAATCAGCTCCAACCTCAGGGATCCAACACTCTTCCCTCACAAACAATTCCCAATCTAGAAGGTTATGTTAGTACTATTTCTCTAAGGTCTGGTAAGGAATTAGAAGAGCCAAAGCAAGCTATAGATGTGATTGAAAAAGCATCAAAAAAAAAAAGATTCAGAAAAATTGAAGTTTGACTCTAGAAATAAAACTACCTAAGAGGAACCTGAAATCCCCATTCAGAGAGCCACTAAATCTAAGAGGCGGCTGAAGGGGACTGCACGAGTGAGCTTAAACCAGAATGTATTATCACTCATCCAACCCACCATGCCTCGTCAAGGATCCAGGTACATTTTCTATTTGTTGCATTATTGGGAATTATAGATTTGATGATTGCATGCTAGATTTAGGTGCTTCCGTTAATGTCATGCCTGCATCTATTTATAAATCTCTTAGTCTTGGTCCTTTTCATCCATTTGGTGTTATTGTCTAGCTAATAGGAGTAATGCCCATCCTACTGGTTTGAATGAAGATGTTTTAGTCAAAGTAAGTGAATTGCTATTCCGTGCTAACTTTTACATTTTAGACATGGAGGATGAATCTCCCAACAGTAGGTCCCCAATCATTTTAGGGAGACCTTTCATGAAAACAGCTAGGACTAAGATAAATGTGCATTCTAGTACTCTTTCCATGGAATTTGGTGATATTCTTGTTAATTTTAGTATTTTTGATGCCATGAGACATCCTAGGGAAGAGCATTCAGTTTTGAGCATTGATGTGATTGATGATGTTATAGATGATGTGCTTGCTGAATGGTATGTTGATTACCCTGATTTTGCATCTATGTGTGAATTTGGTGTTTGTGGTTGTTCTGATAATGAATAGTGCCCTGTTTGCACTGAAATTAATAGTACATTATATGGTGATTTTGACTTGATTAGTTCTTCTGCATTTATTCGAGGATTCTGATGTTGATTGTGAATTTGAGCTGAAGTCTAATTCTGATGTCCATTCTGTATATTTTGTAAGCAAGGCCTTACAGGGCTCATAGTTAAAATACCAAAAGTTGGAAAAGATGGCTTTCGCCTTGCTTATGGCGGCGAGACTACTACGCTCATACTTCCAGAGCCACACAATTGTGGTGCGCACCAGCCAACCAATTCGACAGATCCTCCATAAGTCGGATTTGGCTGGCCGAATGGTTAGTTGGGCCATCGAGTTGTCAGAATTTGACATTGTCTATGAAGCCCGGCATGCAATCAAGTTGCAAGCACTGGCGAACTTTGTAATGGAGTTAACGTCGCTAGAAGACCAGAGCAACGAGGCTGACATAACTTGGAAGTTGTTCGTTGATGGGTCGTCCAATGTAAGGGGGAGCGGAGCTGGTATCATCATTGAAAGCCCAGAAGGAGTTTCTTTGGAAAACTCCCTCTGTTTCAATTTCGCCACTTCCAACAACCAAGCCGAGTACGGGGCTATAATTGCCAGGTTACTACAAGCCAAAGAAAATGGAGCTAAGAAAGTTCATGTGTCTACTGACTCCCAGTTGGTCGCGTCCCAAATAGAAGGCACATACCAGGCTAAAGGACCTTTGATGATTAAGTACCTGGGGAAGGTTAGGCAGCTTTTGGCCGACTTTGACAAAGTAACTGTGGTACATATCCCACAAGGAGATAATGTAAGGGCAGCTATATTGTCAAAGTTGGCATGCACAAAAAAGCCCCGGTAATCACTGCACGATTGTCCAACAGAATTTGTTAGAGACTAGCTGCATGATGATAATTTCAGAGGCGAGTGACTGGAGGAAGCCAATTGCCGACTATCTAGAGAGAGGAATCCTCCCAGTAGATGCAGCGGATTCAAAGAAGGTGGTAAGAATGGCGGCTTCATATGCTATGATAGGAGATGAGTTGTATCGTAAAGGCTTTCACTCTCCACTGATGAAATGCCTTAATTCAACCAAAGCTGAGTACGTGTTGTCAGAAATCCATGAAGGAATTAATGGGCATCACATGGGGGCCAAGGCGTTAGCATGGAAAGCTGTACGGGCCGGATACTTTTGGCCCACGATGGCAGCAGATGCAAAAGAGCACGTACGGAGATGTGATAGCTGTCAAAAACACGCTCATATCCTACAAATTCCCCCTCTCAGTTAACATCTATTTCGGCTCCATGGCCTTTCTACAAGTGGGGCATGGATTTGTTGGGACCGTTCAAAATGGCCCCCGGACAGCTGCGATGGCTTATAGTGGCTGTGGACTATTTCACAAAATGGATAGAGGCAAAGCCACTAGCAACAATCACTTCGGCTAGGGTGCAGAAATTTCTTCATCAAAGTATTATATCTCGGTTTGGGATCCCAGCTGAAATCGTTACCGATAACGGAACCCAGTTCATTAATAAAGGTTTCCAAGAGATGGTAGCTAATTTTCACATTGAGCAACACTTTGCTTTGGTCGAACATCCACAGTCTAACAGACAAGCCGAGGTGGCCAACAAAGTTATCGTGGAGGGGTTGAAAAAGAGGAAGGAGGAAGCTGAGTCAAATTGGGTAGAGCAGTTATATCCGGTCTTGTGGGGACATCAGACTACTATCCAATCAGCAACACACGAGACCCCATTCAGATTGACTTATGGGTGCGAGGCAATGATCCCGGTTGAAATCGGTGAACCCTCATGGAGGAGAATCAAGGCTCTACATGAGGAAGACGAGAATAGTCGGGCAATTGCAATGGAGTTGGATCTAATTGATGAGGTCAGAGTAACGGCCCATTGCCGAGAATTGGTTGCTAAGCAACTAATTGCTAATCGATATAACAAGAAGGTCAGACCCCGGATGTTCGACAAGGGAGATCTCATTCTACGGTGAGCCGACATAGGCAATAAGAATGCCGGCCAAGGTAAACTCGTGGCGAATTGGGAGGGCCCGTACCGGGTAACAGAAAACCTTGGTAAGGGTGCTTATAAATTGGAGACGTTAAAGAAAAAATTCGTAAAGTAGACATGGAACGCGGATACGCTTAAGGCATACTACAGCTGAAGAGCCAAGTTCCACCAAGATATAGCAGGGGATTGAGTTATGTAAAGTTTTTATTTTGGGTAATTCCTGCAGGAAGATGTGTACCAATGGCATTGATGCCTATTTTATTAAAGCTAATGAATTTTGGGTCTAGGAACCCATTTTCAGGAAACCCAAGAGTGTTGGTTATGATTAGTTTTGATGATGTCTTATATAAATGTCATTCTTAAGAGCAAAAAGGTTGCATACTACATTTACGTTATGTTTTGACTAATTCTTGTATTGAATGTAGATGCAAAGTTTAATAATGGAGATTGATCAAGAAAGTAGATTGAAGAAAGAAGTTCTTGCACACAATATAATGGGAATATCAGAATGTCAAGGAAGCAAGAAGCTATCCAAGGATTTTGGGAATAATCAGAAGAAGAGGAAATATTGAAGAAGCTAGAACTTGCAAAGAATGATCAAGAGAAGAGAAGAAAGAAAGAGTTGGATTATGAAGAATGATCAAGAGAAGAGAAGAAATAAAGAGTTGGATTATGAAGAATGATCAAGATGAGAGATGGAAGAAGGAAGAACTTGCTGAATGGAATGAAGATATCATTATTCAAGTTCTAAGATTGATCCTAGAAGTCTCCATAATCAAACCGAAATTGGAATGGCTCAACTCAGAGTTAAAGTCAGCAAATATGAGGTTCTGGATGAGCAAACTCGAGCATTCAAGTATTAAACTCAAGTTTACTACCTTGCCGAAGTAATTTTCCTATCCGATATGAGCAAACTCGAGCTTAGCACTCCAAACTCGAGTCTATAAGTGTCTTTAGCAACTTTGGCATCTATGGATGGTCCAAACTCGAGCTTACACTTTCAAACTCGAGTTTACAACGGTGATCAACTCTGTTTCACGTTCAGCATGGGCAATGTCTGGTAATTTGATGATATCTTCCAAACCAGAGATTCGATTGAGGTGAAACTAGTGGCATATGAAACTAGACTCCCAATGCGTCATTTTGATATAACATTAAAGCCTAAAGGAGTTCCTATCAAGGAGTTATGAATTGTGGAAGTTGACAGAGAAATCCACGCCACACAGAAAACCAAGCCTCAATGTTTTGAGTGTATATCCCAAACTACAACTCTGATGGAGATGAGATTGGTGGCATATGAAAGTAGACTCATAGAGCTTTCCATCAAGTGTTTAACGAACAAAAACAGAGTCCAGACCAGGGAGATATGGGCTTTCAAAATTGACAAAGGTGCAAGCTCGCTGAACAAAGTCCAAACTCAGCCAGGCCAATTTTGCAAGTAGCAAACTCGAGCTTACAAGTAGAAAACTTGAGTTTAAAGGTTACAGAGAGGAAATGCTGATTTTGAAGAAGTCCAAACTCGAGCATGAAGTTACAAACTCAAGCTCGAGAAAGCCAGAGAAGAAATGAACTTTTGGAAAAAGCCAAACTCGAGAGCCTATAAGTGAACAAACTCGAGTTTAGCTCGGATAGAGCAACCAGTCAGAAGATCATCCAAACTCGAGTCTATTAGTGGAAACTCGAGTTTAGACAATCGAGAGCAATTGAGCTATTCAAGACAAAATGAAGTTTCCAAATGCAAACTCAAGTTTACATCATTTGGTTCAAAAAACGAAGTTCTCGGCTAGTTTCCATCCGAGTCTAACGACTATATTTATTTATCCAACGATCATATATTAATCTCTACCTATAAAAGAAGATAGATTCAAGATAGAAGGTGCATGACACAGAGCCTACATCTTCAAAATACTCAAACCCTAATCTTCACACTATCTACTCTCTGTTTTTCAAATGTTTACATAGTTTATCATAGAGAGTGAGATGTTTTGTAATGTTCTTCAGTGTTTATTCATCTTCTCTTTTAGAGAGAACATTTCTGATTATTAAATCATTGTAAGAATCTCAAGTCGTGGGACTTGGAGATTGGGTTATTAGTTTACAACTTGTAAGGGGGAGTGTATCCTAGCGTGAGGATAACTTTGAGTACAGAGTGTGTAACTGATTGGAAGGAGTATCTCAGTGAGAGATTCAGCTGCACAAGTGCCCGGCTAAACTTGTGAGGTTGTAAAGGCCTTTCTCTTGTGCCTGGTTAAACAAGGAGATAGTAGAAAATCTCAAAGTGCTTTGGGACTAGACGTAGGTCAAGGATTGGGCCGAACCAGTATAAATCTCTATTTGCATATTCTCTTCCTTTAACTCTTATATTTCTAGCATATAAGTTTGAATGATTGATTATCGCTTTATGAATTATTACTGTCATACAAACTACTTTCAGTAAATTGCGAAAAGATTTTCAAACTTATAAAAGTTTTATCATACACCCAATTCACCCCCATCTTGGGTGATAGCCAGGTCTTTCAAAGAGTAAACCACTGTTGTCATAAAAACATGTAGGAATTCGAGGTAACTAAACCCGTTTCCGAAAATCATGTCTACATAAAAACATGTAGGAATCCGTGGTAAATAGACCCGATTTCAAAATCATGTTCGGGATAAAGCATGAATCAACCCGTGTTCTAAAATCATGTCCTCAAAAGACATACATGAATTCATGGTCAGTCAACCAGTTTTTTACACTCATGTCTACATAAAAACATGTAGGAATCCGAGGTATTCAAACCCATTTCCAAGAAATGTTCAAATTAAACATGTAGGAAAATGAGGTACCTAAGCCCGTTTCCAAAAATCATGTCCACATAAAAACATGTATGAACCCGTGGTAAATAAAACCGTGTTCGAAAATCATGTAAGCATGAATGAATCCATGGTGCCAGCACCAGTTTTCAAAATTTATGCAAAAGATAAGTCGCATATGAAGCCATGGTCAAGAAACCGACTTTTAGAAATTGCGATCGAGGTAAAACATGTATGAACCCGAGGTAAATAAACCCGTGTTCGAAAATCATGTCCTCATTAAACGTGTATAGATTCATGGTTGACGAACCAACTTTCTACAAACACGTCTATGAAAGGCATGCATGAATTCATAGTCAATTAACTAGTTTTCTAAAATCATGCCTACTTTAAAAATATGAGTAAATTTATGGTGTTAACACCAGTTTTCAGAAATCATGTTCAATATAAGCATGAATGAATCCATGGTGCCAACACCAGTTTTCAAAATTTATGTGAAGGTTAAGTTGTGTACAAATCCATGGTAAAGAAACCGGTTCTCGAAATTCGCGACCGAGATAAAACATGTATTAAACCGTGGTAAATAAACCCGTGTTCGAAAGTCATGAAACATGTATAGGCTCGCTTAAGCAATGCGATCGCAAACACGGGCATTAGGCGAAGATTCAATCGGTTTAACAGAACTTGAAGTGTATTAAAATGAAATAGTTATACTTGATGAGAATCGTTTAGCTATACAAAAATTTCAAGCCAGGTTATAACCATGGCAGCAAAAGGGAGGCCTCAAAAAGAAAGGATCCTAAAACAAATGTTCATTACTAAAGTTGCGCACAAGCCTAAGTGGGTGGAGCTCGTTCTTCTTCTTCTTCACCTTCATCTTCATCCACGCCGGGAGAAATCAGTTTTCCTTTCTTGCCAACATAAGCTAAATAACTCAATCCAGACGTGTTGAGAGCAACATTAGGATTAAGAGCGTGAATCTGCGCCACGACATTGTTGAAGGACTCTATGGCCGCGCCAGCATACTCGGTTGTTGCGTTTTGGCCTGACTGAGTTCATCCTCCTTTGTCATCAACAGGACTTTGCAATGGTCCGTATCAGACTGCGCCTTTTCCACAGTCATCATACTGTTGGAGTAAAGATCCTCCAGAAGATGGATATCCAGGTCGGCCTTGGCTAATTTCTCCTCGATCTTAGACAAGTCGGTCTTAAAGGTCGTCAGTTCCTCCTGCAGTAACCCTTCCTTAGCTTTGGAGGATTGCAACTCCTCTTGTTGTTTATCTTTCTCGGCCTATAAGGACTGAAAATCCTCCTGTAACTTGGCATGTGCTGCCGTTCGGGCCTGAGTTCATCACGAGCTCGATCCCTATCCTCGATGATTTTAGTCACCTCAACGTTTTGCTTCAAGACCAAAAGTTCTTTTTCATGATCTCTTTATCCTTCTTTAGTTGAAATAGCTGAGCGTTGGCTAAAGCATATTTCACTTTGAAGATCGCATAAGGCCAGAGCACGAAGATAGCTCTATAGCCATGCAATTCCATTTCAGCAATCTTTTTCTTGGCAACTTCAGTCAGTCCTGTGGCATCATGAAAATGGGCAGGAGCGTGAGTGGCAATTAATACTTCTTGCGTCACCCCTTGCTCCCAAAGGACGCCTTCAGGAAGAATGTTTACACTGATTTGGCTCATTGACAAAGACGGGGTCGAGGTTGTTTGTACTTGACAAAGACAAAGAATGTTTACGCGAGTGGCAGTTAATACTTCTTGCTTGGCTTTGGATTTTTTGGAGGCAACATCTTTATTTCTTGCAGCATCTTTTGGTACAAAGCGCTTGCGAAAGGCGATCTCTTTAGAAGGACCTTGGGGGTCGGCTGCAATGGTGGGTCCACCCAATGCCGGAGCGATTGGGTTCACCTCAGCATCTCCAGGGAGTGCCCCAAACATATTCATGAATTTTGGTTTCCCCATAGCCTGGGCTGTGAAATAACACAAGGATGTCAGTATAATAGCCGGCAAAACAGAGCGTTAAAGAATAAAAGAGTGCACGATGTACATATCAATGTATATGTCTCTAATTTCATACTCATCGACGGACGTCGTCTAATCAAGGGTGTGGAAATATAGTCAGCTGGATCTATAGGATCCGTCAAAGAGCCGGCAAGTGTCACAAGTTTCACTTGGGCCACTTCCTCGGCATCATAAAAACTCTTAGGCTTAGGGATGTAATCTTCAGGATTAAGAGTATGATGGCGGGTGGACCAGTATAAGTGAAATATTTCCTCGGTCTCGCCAGATTCGGTCCTCTGCACAAACCATGGTGCCTGACTGGGATATGCTCTAACCTTGATGAATGTGGATTTGAAGTTTTTCCACGATTCCATGAAAGGCTTGAAGAGTTTCCGATCGTAGATGCTTGAAGAGTCGAACCTCTGGCAAGGACGTTTGTTTCTAAGGGAGAGAAAAAAGACATAAAAACTGGAACAGTGCAGACAGCGGAACGTTCTTCGCATAAACTCTCAAAAGCAACGGCAAATGCCCAGCCGTTGTGATGAAGTTGTGAGGGGGCGAGATGTAGATGGTTCAAAAGTTGGATTTGGAAGTCGGTAAAGGGAAATCTCACACCAAGAAGGGTGATGACATCCCGATAGAGGAAAAATAAATAAGGATCATTGTTGTTTTGACGACAAGAGTCCACAGATTCACCTTCCAGGGGCAATCGGATAGTATAACCCTCTCCATCCCCGATCCCCAATAGCGGAAGATCATATGCGGTCAGGGGTATTTTTGATGCGTGTAACGCAAATGTTGATAGCAGGATTTGACCCGGATGGGACTTGGGAGGAGGAGACGCTATTTGGACTCATCGGTCGTAGACTAGACGGGATGGTGTGATGATGAAGCCATTTATACCTAAAAATAAAATAAGGAGGTAAATATCAGAGATTGATATATAAGTAGGAATCTCACCAGAAACGCGGAAGCGAATCATACCGACACGATGTAGGAGAAAGTTACAACCTTCATCGTTTTGATTACCTGGAAAGATGCAGCGATACGAAAAAGATCAATCAAGCTCACGAACAATCCAAGTCCAAGCTATGATTGATCTTCCAGACTATCTCTTGAGGGGGATGGGATGGTTGTGTGGGCAACCGTTCAGATGATGAACATCTGCCTCTAGGATTTGTTTATGATGAAAGCCTCCTTTTTGACTTCTTTGTCTCAATGGGTGAAAGTAGGTTTATATACTACTACACCAAGACCTAACCCTAAACCACATGAGACATAGGGTTCTTGGGCTGTAGTCTCACTTAAGCCTTATTGGGCTTAAGTGACCAAAGAGCATATTAACCCAACAATCTCTCACTTGCTCTTTGAGATACAAAATTGAATTCGTAAACCCAAGACCATGTATCCCATAAGCCATCATCATTTGATAATATACCCCATCCCTTGTTTCGAGCTAGCCTGGGGATCTACCATTTGTCATTTATCAAGGCTTATGATAATCTGCAGAAGATTATCTAGTTCGGTGCTACTCCACTAAAAGCCCGAATGTGAACTCCAAGATTAATGATAGTTATAACACGAATATGCATTACCCCTTTATAGAATGTCTATAATTTGATTGACTAGTTTTCTGTAACCCAATCAATTATTTATTTCCTTGACTGTGATAGTTTCTCTAATGGATTACATGCACTAGCTAGTGTCTTCAATATCCAAGTACTGAAACATATCAAGGGGACATTTCCTATAAATTCCATGTTGTTTATCTCATAAACACCGATAACAAAAAAAGTCTCAATCCCAAAATACCAAGTTATTGGCCGTCATATAGATCAAACCTCACCCGTTGGTAAATCAAAGATTGAAAACTATTCGACTACCTATTTAAAATAAACTCAGGATTAAGAGCAACTACATGACTATAGTTATATGGAGATTTGATTCCTTATGATTGAAAGAACAACCTTAATCAAATCTCTCCTTGATCCATTCAATATAAGTATTAACTCACACCAATATTTTATAATGATTCGGAAAAAACCATTTCACAAAATATTGCAGCCTAAATAAAGTGCCCAACTTAATTTAATAGCTGTGAACCTATTCATCAATTGTGAGAACCTATGACCATGTCCTCTATGAACGTATCCATATGATCATATACTCCACAATTGATCCGGCCTTTCGAGTTTGTAAATAGTGTGCGAAATAAATGAAAAACACCTCATTTATACCATTCAGAAAAAATGCAATGTCATAATGTCTTGCTAAAAAAAGCACAAAATAACAAAATGAAATTTCAACTACCTAAAGCTATAGCAAATCTGGAATCCTCTTAAGACCTATAGATGTAACATGCCTCTCGAACACACGTTCAGGCAAATTCTTAGAAAAAGGGTCAGCAAGGTTCTCTTCTGATGCTATCTTTGCTACTAATGTATCTCCTCTTTCAACTATTTCTCGAATCAAGTGGTACTTCCTCTGTATGTGTTTTTGTCTCTTGTAAAACCTTGGTTCCTTGGTGTGCTCGCCCTTGTTGTCACGGTAAAGTGTGATAGGACAATTAACACACGGTATCACCTAAAGGTCCGTTAGGAACTTCTTTAACCATGCGGCTTCCTTTGTAGCCTCAGAATCAGCTACATACTCAGCCTCTGTGGCAGAGTCAACCACACATGATTGTTTTACACTTCTCCAACAAATGGCACCGCCATTAAGGGTGTACACATATCCCGAGGTGGATTTACTTGAGTCAATATCTCCTTTGAAATCTAAGTCCGTATAACCAATGCTTTCAAGACTCCCACTAGAATAGACCAACATATAATCTTTCGTTCTCCATAGGTACTTGAGTATATGTTTAACCGCTACCCAGTGTTCCTCTCCAGGATTAGATTGGTACCGGCTTACTACTCCCATTGCATAACAAATATCTAGTCTGGTACAAAGCATAGCATACATGAGACTACCTATAGCTGAAGCATAAGATATCCTACTCATGCGTTCTCTCTGCTCAGGAGTTTTAGGAGATTGCTCCTTAGAGAGGTGAATCCCATGCCTGAAGGGTATCATTCCCCTCTTGGAATTCTCCATGCTAAACCTGGAAAGTATTTTGTTGATGTATTTAGCCTGGGATAATGCCAAAACCCTATTCTTCCGGTCTCTTAAGAGTTTAATACCAAGAATATAATTGGCTTCCCCCAGGTCCTTCATATCAAAATGTTTGCTCAGCCAGGTCTTTATGCCTAACAATACCTCTGTTTCATTTCCGATAAGGAGTATATCATCCACATAAAGTACCGAGAAAAGACTTTGCATTACCTTTGATCCTTTTATACACACATGGCTCATCAGGATGTTTCTCAAAACCATAAGACTTAATGGCTTGATCAAATCTGATGTTCCATGATCTGGACGCTTGCTTAAGTCCATAAATGGACCTTTGCAACTTGCATACCATCTCTTCTTTCCCTTTGGCTCTAAAACCTTTTGGTTGCTGCATATAGATTTCCTCTTCCAAATTTCCATTTAGAAAAGCAGTTTTGACATCCATTTGCCAAATCTCATAATCAAGATTTTTGCAAGCATGACTAAGAGAATATGGATGGACTTAAGCATGGCAACCGCAAAAAAGTTTCTTCATAATCCACATGTTCTATTTGGGAGTACCCTTTCGCCACCAATCTAGCTTTGAAGGTTTCAACCTTCCCATCCGATCCTCTCTTTCCCTTATAAATCCACTTACACCCAATGGGTTTTACCCTTTTAGGTGCATCTACAAGAGACCAAACTGAGTTGGAATACATAGAATCCATTTCACGATTCATAGCCTCAAGCCATTCTTGAGCATCAACATCTCCTAGTGCCATGTCATAACTCGTGGGATCATCATCTTCATCAATGATGACATCCTGATGTGACTCACCCAACAAGAGAAATCTTGCAGGTTTACGAATCAATCTCCCACTATGACTTTGTCGCACTTGATGTTGTGCATCTACAGGGGGTCCATATTGTGTGGGTTAACAATTTCTTGATGAGGACCCTTATTAAGTGGATTAACCAATTCATGATTTTGTTCTTCCGAACTTCATCATCATGCTGAATTTCGGTTGTTGTCTTCCGGTTCTGTGTATGTTCGGGTATATTTTCCCCTCTTTGAAAACCGGGACGGGAATAAGCCTGAGGAGGTGGTGGTGAAACTTGATCTGAGACTAGCTCATCAAGAATAACCTTACTCTCTGGCTTATAATTTGTCATATAGTCCTCATCTAAGAAAGTCGCGTGTGTGCTCACTATGACCTTCTTTTCTTTTGGACTATAAAACAACCAACCTCTGGTTCCTTTAGGATAGCCTATAAACATGCATATTTCAGTACGCGAGTCCATCTTATCTGGTTTCTGTTGCAAGACATGTGCCGAAGCACCCCAAATCCGAATATGTTTCATGGTGGGCTTACACCCTTTCCACAATTCTATTGGTGTCTTTGAAACCGACTTGGACGGAGCTAAGTTCAATAGATACGTAGCAGTTTCTAAGGCATATCCCCAGAATGAATCAGGAAGAGATGAATAACTGAGCATAGATCTTGTCATTTCTAAAAGGGTTCTATTTCTCCTTTGAGCAACTCCATTCTGCTGGGGTGTCCTTGGAGAGGATAATTGTGAAACTATCCCCTCTTTGATCGGTAAGACCGAACTCTCCGAGATAGGTATTCACCCCCTCGATCGGATCGAAGAGTCTTAATTTGAACACCAAGATGCTTTTACGCCTCGGCCTTGAACTCTTGGAATTTTCCAAAAGCTTCAAACTTATGACGCATCAAGTACACATGTCCAAATCTAGAGTAATCATCAGTAAATGTGATGAAATACTGATACCCTCTTCTAGCTTGGACATTTATTGGTCCACATACATCAGTATGTACCAATTCCAGCTGAAGTGTGTCACGTTTTCCCTTGGCCTTGAAAGATCTCTTGGTCATTTTTCCTTCTAAACAAGATTCACATACTGGTATCGGTTCAAAGTTCAGGGATTTTAAAATCCCACTTTTGACCAAACCTTATATCCTGTTAGAGTTAATATGACCTAATCGCAAATGCCAAAGATAAGTTTCATTGGAAACTTTTCTTTTCTTTGATGAATTATTATGCTCAACATCTCTTAATTCAACATGATTAACTTCACGGGGAACATGATTAAGGAAATAAAGACCATTAATCATTACACGAGAACAAATAAAAGAAGATTTACTTCTTATTGAAAGCGAGGAATTAAACTCAATTTGTCAAACCATGTTTTTCCAAACAACTAACATAAATTAAATTCCTCTTAAATTCTGGAATAAATAAACAGTCTTCTAAAACCAAAGTTCTGCAATTATCAAAAGATAAAATAACTTGTCCCAGCTGCTAGTGCGAACACAAGCTCCCAAGTTCCAAGCTTCAAAACTCTTTGTCCTTCACTTATAGGAAAGCTATGTTTGAGCCACTGCATAGAGTAACAAACATGGTTAGTGGCTCCTGAATCAACGATCCATTTTTCATCGTAATTCTCCACTAAACAAGCCTCAATCACATGTAAATTACCCATACCTGGTTGATTCATCCGTGGGCAATTTTTCTTCGAATGCCCCTTTTGTCCGCACTTAAAGCACTTGCCTTTTGGCTGCTTCATTGCAACTGTTTTGGCAACTGGAATACCTGATTTCTTCTTTTTCTTGTTCTTGTTCTTTCCCTTGGGTTTCCCTTAGGTTTCACAAAAATTTCACTAGCAAATAATGCACCGCCCGCTTGACTAGAGATCATTCAAAGACTCTCAAGCTCGTGCATCAGTTGAGTGAGGTCAAGATGCATCTTATTCATATTATAATTCATCTTGAATTGATTGAAGTATTCAAGCTATGATTGTAAGAGAAGGTCAACTTTTAAATCTTGTTCAAATTTGATACCATGGTCATTAACCTTCTTAAAGTTTGTTATCATTGTTAGACAATGATCTCGCACACTTCCTCCAGACATCACTGTCTTGGTGACTGAATTTAGCGCATTTTGCCTAGCAGAGCTGCTAGACGTAGCAAACATGCCATCAAGAGTCTAGAGTATTGTTGCTCCACTCTCAATCATGCTCACTTGCTCACGAAGGTGATCGGGCGAGATCGGCTAAAATATAGCAATGAACGCTACATTCGCCTTCTCCCATTTATCCTTCTCTTGCTGAAATTTAGTGCGGATTGCCACGGACGCATCTGCGCAGCAGCTTGTGGCGGCATAGGGGCAATTAGAATAAATTTGAGCTTTTCATATTGAAGAACAATATCCAAATTTGTTTTCCATTGTTTGTAGTTTGTACCATCCATAGGTTTTTGGCTCAAGATTGTAGCTAAAGGATTGAATAAAGACATTTTTCTGGAAAAATAAGGAAACATCACACTAATTACAAACTATAATTAACAACAAACAGATATTGCGCTAGTAGATTCTAATAACTACTATTCGTTTATTGTTTAACAATCCATTAGTTATCTTTACAAGGCTTACGATGGGACAACATACTTGTAAAACTAATATTGTTATTTTGGGCCTTGGTTCCATTGCGAGCCTCGATGGGAGGGTTAACAATTTTACCAAAGTTGAATGTATTTAACCATTGTTTACTTTCAAAATTATCTTTAGTGTCTAAGTGTTGCCGACGATGGGCCGTACAAAGACTTTACTAAAACTTTGAAAATATTAGGGTTTAATAAGTGAAATCCGATTATCCTTATCCGATGGGGCTTTAGCGATAACCATTTCACTAATAAATCTACAATTGGAGCCCGTAGGTTTTAAAATTAATTTCTTAATTTAAAACCTTCACCCATTCAATAATTTTTAAATTTAGAATTTTTAATTTCCAAGAATTGTTCAATTTAGAGTATTTTTTTAAAAAATCAATCTCAAATATACAATTCTCTTAGGAAATTTCCTGGATTATTTGTCTAGATTTTAATTCCACAATTAATTAATCCAATTATTATTCTAGATTTTAATATAAAATCATAATAATTTATCATTAATTTAGTGGATAACCTAAATAATCTCGCATAATAACTATCATACTAGTCGATTCAAGACATAATAGCTACTTATGCAGTGATGGCATGTGATTATGCATCAATATGGCATCTTCCTATTCTATATGGCATGTCATTTCAAACATCATGTTAATCGTACATATAATTCATACAATTCAATAAAAACATTTAAAAATTAAACAAATAACTTTAATCCATGGCTTTCCTATTTAAAATAAAATAGAAAATTACAACTTTGGAATTTCTCTTTTGTCCAGCCTATAGTATCTGTCTCAAGCCCCTTTAGGGTATTCATGGGCCCAAAAGCCCAAAGACCCACTCTTTGGCGAGAAACTATAGGATGCAAAAGAGGAACCCTAGCCGTTAATCTTGTCGCGCCGTCAGCCGAAGTCATCTCAGCACGAAACTCCAAGGGAAGGACCGCTGGAAAGGGTGTCCCACACGCCCTCACGCGTGGCACCTTTGCCGGCGCGTGAAGGCCACTCTCAGAACTTGTGGCTGCGCGTGGGGGTGCGTGCAGGCTCTTCTGGCGTCCGTCCACCTCCCATTTTGTTCGTCTTTCCGTCATCTTTCCAACCATATATGGTTTGTCGAAATCCGAGGTCCAGAAGTCCACGAAAAGTGTTTTACAGTATCGTATGTTCATCTTCTTGCAGTTTCTCGATCTCGAACTTTTACAGAATTTTGGTAAAATACATAGAAATTTCGAAAAAAACATAAGAACAAGCAAGGAGGAAACCTAATCATATTGGATTAGCCTCCTTGTTACAAATCAAGAAATACACGAGAAAATCTAACCATGGATTAAAGCAATTAACCGATTAAAATTAGAACTAATATCAAATCTGAATTATAAACGAATAATACTCATGAAATAAATAACAAATATAGAAATAGAGGCCATATTTTATTTTTGAAAAATCAGAAATTAATCACATGAATAAATCAAAACTGGTTCTTTTCCTCATCGCGATTTGGCTCTAATGCCAATTGTAGGAATCTCACGTAAACACGAATCGTATCATACCGACACGATGTAGGAGAAAGTTACAACCTTCATCGTTTTGATTACTCGGAAAGATGCAATGCAATCGAAAGCCTCTACACAAACAATCCAAGCTCACGAACAATCCAAGTCCACGCTATGATCGATCTTCCGGACTATCTCTCGAGGGGGATGGGATGGTTGTGTGGGCAACCGTTCGGATGATGAACGTACGCCTCTAGGATTTGTTTACGATGAAAGCCTCTTTTTTGACTTCTTTGTCTCAATGGGTGAAAGTAGGTTTATATACTACTACACCAAGACCTAACCCTAAACCACATGAGCCATAGGGTTCTTGGCTATAGTCTCACTTAAGCCTTATTGGGCTTAAGTGACCAAAGAGCATATTAACCCAACAATATGCCTGAGGCAACTGAACAATCTCTGTGAAAGCTTAAAGATGCTAGACCAAAAGATTTAAAGCCGGAGTAGCTGGAGGAATAAGATCAAATCGACGTCTATCTAATAGTAAATTGGCATCCCTGTCGCGTTCTTGCCGAACTAGTTCAATGCTTTTGTGACAACATTCGTCACATGGTGTCGGACCCGAGTTGGTAATCCTGGGGTAGGAAGGTTTTTCTTTAAGCTCGGGTTTGAAATTTCTGAAGAAGATGGGGGAGGAGCAATGGATGACCCAAGAGAAGAAAGCGGTAAAATTTCAACGCTTCTCCTATGTCTACCTTTACGTGCATGGGACTGGTGGGATTTATTTCTACTAGTTTTTTCTTTAGCGGAAGACGATCCCCAGAATGAGAATGTTGGGGGTCCAGGAAGGTCTCTTGGTTTTCTCAATTTCTTTGATAGAGGGGGGCCACTATCTATATTTAAGGGAGTGTCATTGATGCGAGCCTCTGATTGTTTGAGGGGCGATGGGTCTTTGGGTTTGAAAACATGCGGTAAGGTACGAGCCATTATGGACACCTAGAAAAGGCAGCAGATGCTAAGAACCCACCCAGAAAAAACCCAGAAACGCATTTAGAAAACCCAAAAATACGTTCAAAGAAGTTTGAACACTCATAAAATGTCACCCAGAGAATTACTGAAGCAATTAGTACTAGTTACCGGAATCACGCAATAGCAAACAAATTTGAAAACAGTGGCAATACCTGTTGAAATTTAAGGTTTACAAGGAGGCCGTTGAAGTAGAAAATCGCTTCAAGAAGGAGGCGTATTTTCTGAGAACAAAGGAAAGACGTGGGTGTAAAGTGGTACAATGAAGGAGCGAAGGGAAATATATAGACGTTGCGGATTTGAAAGGTCAGGGGTCGCGACGTCATTACGTACTAAGCATAAATTAAAAAAACCAAGGAAAGTGCTAACGATTTAAATGAAATGACGTACGCATTAAATGCGCGCAAATATCAAAGGCGGCAGGAATGACCAATACACAGGGGTGACGTTTGAGTACAGTGACGTGTCCTAACAGACGACGTTTGAATATTGTGATATGTCTGAGCATGTTACTGACAATTTCAAACCGGCTAAAGACCGTTTAGTTTCTCCCTCTTGACTATCAACCCGGGTTGGCGGGCGGTTAGCTTTAATATCAGCCCGGATTGGTAGGCGGTTAGCTTCGATGCTAGCTCGATTTTAAGGCGGTTTCTTTTGAAAATAAAGAAACTCGGAAGGGTTGGCGGTTACATTCTTTATCAACTCGGACTGATGGCAATATGCGGAAGAGATGTTCTCCGTCTAAGGATGCCTGTTAAGGTTCCATTTTATTTGCCAGTAAAGTCGTGCAGTTTGGATTCAATTCAACATGCATACAAACGAAATAAGGGCAAAGCTGAAAGATGCGTTCGTGGTTCAAAAATAAAGAATCAGTGAGATGCAAAATGAGCAACAAGATACCAGCAAAAGACAACAAGTGATTTTCCATTAGTAAATGAATGGTTTACATAACATTCTTACAGGAAAATAAACTGAGTTCGTAACTCTAATAGGAATATACAAAGTCGAATTACAACCGAATCCGGTTTGACTATTTCCTAGTGGGATCTTCTCAAGTTGTCACAGAGTCCAGACACCCAAATTCATCGCGTAATCGGCGTATTCGTGTGAAAAATTCTAAAATATAATAAAAGGCCCAAAGCCCGAGTGAACTCCCAGATGATTATCATGTGGTGCAGATCCTTATCAGCCACGATGAACCCGTTGGTAGCAACTGATTTCACGTCAGGAAATCACCGTGAGGAGAACATCTCTGAGTCAGAGATCTTTAGGACAAAGATCTTCCCCAGTAGCCAACGGAACTTGATTGAGATCCCAAATTGAAATTGCGCCAAGCGGGTGAAGACTGCAAATATATCTGGACTCCCAGATGCCCGTTGGGGGATGTGGATGAAGACTGACAAATATATTTGAAGATTGCCGCTGATGAAGATTACCCGCGGCGTTATGATCATTGTTTATCTTTTCTTTTTTACTTTTCGCCCACTCATTCTGAAAAACTTTAAAGGGAAAGACGAGGGGCTGGAGCCTGATTTCCCTGACATCTGCAATTCGTCATATGAGAAGTTCAAAACTGAAGGAAACGACAGAAGGATCAAAGGTTCAAAAAGTGTAGGATGGGGCAAATAAGGTGAAGAAACAAGAATTTATAAGGGCATTCTGATATTGGGAATGGCAAGGGTAATTAATGCCTCTTCAATTCTGATATTGAAAACGCCAGGGGTAATTAATTCTGATGCTTTTTCAAAAAAGAAGTGTAAGCGTCAGGGATAATAAATCCTTTTTTAATGGGAAATTGTAAGCGCCCGGGGTAATCAATGCCTCCCTAGTGGGAAAGTGCAATGATGACTGGATCAGAAAAGGCGCGAACATTAAATGTGCACAAAAACCAAGAAAGATTGTTGCAAGAAAGCGGCGATTGCATATCCCAAGGAGGGTAGGTGAACAACTGTCGTTATCTCTACAGAATCATGCCCGCGTGTACGAACAACTTTTTATAAAAACCCATATTGGGGACGACACGTGGGGGGAATCTGTAACGCCGGTTAAGGTCGAGTTTCGGAAATAATAAAGTCAATCTCAGTTGTTATAAAAGCAAAGCGACGACTAAGGAAAGTCAACCGGCCATTCAAGGCCAACCTGTCATTCAGAAGTGAGGAGAGTCGGCAAGGTGGTAGGAGCTCATAAGCCAGTTATGACCAAAGATAGTTCATAAGCCGGTTATAACTGAGTTCATAACGACGGTTTTGACCAAAGATCACCCGTCGATACAAGCTTCGATCGTTATACAGGTTGAGGAGATGCTTGAAATTGGGCCCTTCATTTATGACATATAGCGATAAAGCTTGGCGAGCAAGAAAAGAACCCCGGAGGATTGGGTTAAAACTTGAACTCGAATACACGAAAGACGGGGTTAGCTAATAAGCTAATCTCGGCACGTTAGAAACCTGAAATACCGAGCTTGGGGGCAATTGTTATGGACTCATATATTGGGCCTAGCAGTTATGCGGCCCAATAAGAGGGCTTACAGCAAAACACCCATTTGGCCAAGTAAATGGTTCACCACTACTCAATCGTGTCTGTTATGCAGGACCGTACAGGTAGTGGAGCAGGTGTTTGTATAACGTGGGAAGCGCATTATGGCTTATGAACGGATGCATTTACAGGGGAGTGAAACCATAGGTAATCCCTATAAATAGGAGATTACCCACCAGGTGCACTCTAGATACTCCTTATTCCATTATTTATCATTCAGTCACACTGTGCACACACCCCACCCTTAGGCGAATCGCCATTTCCGGGTAGCACTGTGGTCTGAGCTCACTCGTTGATATCTCCCTCATAGATATCACCGAGTTGAAGCCTTCTCTCTGGTGTTTAACTCCTAAGCACCTTTGAGAGGCTATTGATCCAATATTAACAATCCCTAGCTCATTGAAACTAGACATCTGTGTTCTATAGCGGAATAGGAACATACCATAAATATTCATTATATACAGCAAACATGATAATTGTTTAGGATTAAGATGATGTAAATTTTTTGTAGAAACAGGGTGGAGCTACCCTGATGAAGATATTGAAAGTACATGTCAACGAAGAATATGTTTTGGGTCTTTCAAAATGAAACTGAAACTTCACAAACCCGTGATGAACAGGTGTTAGAGCTTGCGCTGTTCTTAGTGGTAATAAACCCTTTTGCAAAATTCACCATAAAGCAATAATTGCTCAATCCTGCTCTAGACACTTTTCTTATGGTGTAACACTAGCATTAGAAGTAAGGAGTATCCGCACCTTTTCATATTTGTAAAGAATCTAATAGTAAAAGAATATATGTGTAGAACAAACATAGAAATCATATCTTGTATTTACAACGTAGCATGTGAAGAAGGGAGAATGACCATACATATTCGTTAAAAACAATATATATATATATATTAATCGTTAAGGACAAACAAGATAGCAAATTTTATGTAGGAACAAGGTTTAGAGCTACACCTTTCTTTTTTTTTATGAGTCAAATGCCTTAATGATTGAAAAGCTTTTACATCATATGTCCAATGTCATACAGTAACATAAGTTTAGGGAATGTAAAAGCCTACTTTCTAAATTGTTGAATGCTAACCACTAAACATAAAATGACTTTGAAGAATATTGTTATTCTGATAAAGAATATTTGTAGACCTAGATTTTGCTCCTTTCAGAGCAAGGAATTGTCTTTCCAAGCAAAGAGCTACACTATTCAAGACCTTGAAATTATTAATCAATTAACAAGTTCCTAATGAAACAAGAACATTACAAACCCTTGTTTATCTCCCCTCAAAATTTAAAATAGTTACTTGATTGATGGAATAATTCATCATTCATCCTCAAAATGCTGGTTGGCTTAGGGGAGGAATACCCATAATCAGAGTTTGTAGCATTAACATTATACAGGACATAGTAGGCCTATCTTTTTCAAGTTCTTGCACACACAAAAGACCTATATTTATGCACCTCAATATATCATTGTGAAAGGTTGGGTCATATATTTGTGGATCTATTAGAGGTATAATGTTGCCATCAATCTATAGCTTTCTTTCCTATAAACATTAACATGAAAGAAATGACCCTAGGTAAACTACAATATTATATTAATACTGACAGGCATTTAGAGTTTTTGCAAGAAAAGTAGTCACAAATTGGAGAGACACCCAAAACCTAAAAGTGTGAATGACTCTGCATCTTCATAGAAGCTATTGTTTTTTCTTCCACTGATAATCTCAAGCAACAAAACACCAAAGCTAAAGACATCAGATTTCTCTGAATAAAGTCCTTATGTTGCATATTGTGGAGAAATATGGCCACTACATTTAAACATTAACTTTTTTATCTCTAAATATACTATTGGTATTATTATTTGAAACATACCAAAAGTCGCACTTACTATGTTCCAAAAATTCTTCCTGTATTTGCTCGATCTTTGCTACCTCTAAAAAGTTTAGCCATCCAAAATCTGATATCTTTTGATTCATCCGCTCATCCAATAATATGTTACTTGCCTTCAAATCTCCATTTGTAATTTTTAATCTTGAATCTCTATGAAGATAAAGCAATCCTCTAGCAACTCTCTCAATTATATTGAAGCGCTTCCCGCAATCTAAAGATTGTCGTTGCAAAGGATCTGTAAAAGATTATTTTTGGAGAGTTCTTTTAAGAAGACTCCATTTAATATGCAAACAAAAAGTGAAAGCATTTGGTATTCCCTTGTGTCTTAATCACTTGTACCCTTACCATGTCTCTTTAGATAAACCACATGAAATTTCCTTTGTGATCTTGAACTTGCTAATCCAAAGATACAAAAAGACACATGTACTAAGAAACTTTAGAAGCATTCTACAATGTCAGAAAAGTGGTAGTTTTAGGGAAAATATGAGTTGAAGTTTAAAACTTGTGTTTCCTTAAGTGCTCACAAACATTGAATCCAACTTTTCTTTATCCTCTCTTCTTATTGTACAAATATCTAATTAGTAAACTATCATATGCATAAAAGATGTGTACTAACCAAAGATATATGCATCCAAACTTTTGTTTGGCATGTATTCATAAACCAATATCTCTTCTTCTCTTTAAATGCAACATCCAAGAAGTCTAACAAGGTTTCGGTGTTGAAGCTTAGAAATCAACTCCACTTCATTAATAAATCTTTCCATACTCTGTCTCGATGATCTTGATAGTCTTTTCACTGCTAGTTCATGTCCATCATCCAACTTATGATGAAACAAAATATTTAAATAAATTCTAATTTCTCATGTCTTTGGAAGATGATGAACTTTAAAAATTGAAAAATCACTTTGTAAACAATGACAGCTCCTGAGTTTTGATTTGCTTAAGATCTGTAATCCATCTTTTGTCTTCAATTTGCAACACCATTTCTCCTGTGTTTAATGCATCTTTTTACATTTAATTTTCATTGAAAAACACGTTACTATTCTAGTAGACTAGTACCACGTTGCTAGAGCTATGAGTAAGCTCCCATATAATTTGTATCAAAATTTGGAAACTAATATAAGTTGTGATAGGATAACTTTCTCCTTGACATGTTTCTTTTTCACTCCGTATTGTCTGATAATAATGTCAATTAGGACCTTCACCATAAGAAACAAAATCATTGATCCCCTTGATAAATTCTTACATTTAAATATAGAACCATACCTTTTAGCTTAGTCATTTTCTTCCATAAGAAATATCCAGAAGCAGTGATGAGAATTGTTCCTAGTAGAACTGAAATTACAATAGGTGTGTTGGTTAATTTTGCCTATTACATGAATTTCATGCAAAGTTTCATGAGTTTGAAAACAAAAATTTTGTTTAATCCTTGTGGAATCCCGTAACTCCTTACGGTCTTCATGAATTATTAACCTTAACTCATTACGTTAATTAGTTATTGATTATTAATCCGTAACTCTTTATGGTGCTCATGCGAATTCATAACAATTTATAATATTTATGAGCTTCAGGGTTACTCGTTAAAGCAACTATTGGGGATTAGGATAACTTGATAACACAACTATTGGAGATTAAGATTGTTGAGAACTTGAGAGAATAAAATATTATTCTTAATCTCTAAACAAGAAAGATTTCATATAAGCCTTTATATAGGCAAACCAAAAGCTAACCCTAGAATCTCATAGAATCTAATCAAATCAAAATCAATCAAACTGATTGAGATATAATAGGAAATATCCTAAGATATAATATACCTATATCTAATCATAAGATATGATATAATATATCTATATCTAATATAATAATAAGATAATAATAAATGCATAATATTCTCACACTCCCCCTCAAGTTGGATCATGGATGTTAATCCTGTCCAACTTTCTTATACAACTTTATACTACTGACACTCCCCCTTAAACTTGTACTTCTTGAGTCTCAGAGGCCTATTTAGAGAGCAGCAGATACTTGACTACGTTGAGCGATGGGCAGCGGTTGCAACAAGTTCGACAGGCAACTGCTGCGACCAGTTGTCAGACGAGTTGAGGAAGACGGGACCAGTCGTTTGACAAGTTGAGGAACACGATGACAAAGGAGCTACCACCAACGATGATGAAAGGCTAGACGACAATTACAGTGTTGAAGAGGAGATGGTTGTTGATGAAGAACTATGCTCACGAGTTGAGGACGACGGGACCAGTCGTCGGATGAGATGAGAGGCATGATGACAGAGGAACTACCACCAACGATGATGTTGATGAAGAACTATGCCGGAAACTACGACGGGACCAGTTGTCGGACGAGATGAGAGGCACGATAATAGAGGAACTACCACCAAAGATGAAGTTGATGAAAATTGTGCCGGAAACATTACTAGGGTTGAATATTAGTTGTGCTCCATAATTAGAAAATGATGAATGAAAGTGAAGGAAATCACCAAGAGGGGGGGTGAATTGGGGATTTAAAAAATTCTTTTCAGATCACCCATACTACAAATGCTTAACCAAGGTAAATGGAGTTAGAGAAGAAGAGCTTGACACAAAAGATTTATACTGGTTCGGTCTTAACTCTTGACCTACGTCCGGTCCCGGACTCTGCGGGTTTTTCTACTATCACTCAAATCGGATACACACTCGTACTCGAAAGTTATCCTCTCTAGGATACACTCCCCCTTACAAGTTGTAATCGATAACCCAACCTCAAAGTCCCACAACTTTGAGATTCTTACAAAGAATGATTTACGTAAATGAACTCTCTCAAAGAGTGAATAAAGATAAGCATTTGAAGCACAATGTATCAAAGATACAAATGAGAAATATAAGTAGTAAAAGAGGCGAGATCTTTGTATGCGTTTTACGTGTATGTCTTCTCTACTTTCGGACTTCAAATCCTCATGTATTTATACGGGTTTGAAGCTTGTGAACGTTGTAGATCCGTTGAGACTTGATCTAATTTGAAAATATAGCTGTTGTGAGTGTGTCTCCATGAATCTAGCTGTTGTGAACAAATCTGTTTGAATATGGTTGTTGCAGATTTGAATATTTGAAATTTGGCTCCTCAAGAATGTGTTCCCATCTTTGTTATGTTTAGTGGAGGTAGTTGTATAATGTTGTCCAGCTGTTTGGAGGCTAGCTTTCTTTCTTGGAGAATGGTTGTCCTACTTTCCAGGTTGTAAACCATTGCTTTGGATGAGAGATACAATATTATATTGCAAGTTGCACAAGTTGTTGTCTTAAAGTCTTCTTTAAAACAAACCTAGATCTCTTAAAATCTCATAATCAAACTGGTTAAATTTGGTTAGGAAATATTGATATGAATCATATAAATCATATACAACCAATTCGCGAGAATCAAGCTAAAGCATAAATCAAACGGAACAAAATACACCCGGATGCGTTCATACGTTTCAAGTTCCAAGCTCGAGTTTACTATACCAAGCTCGAGTTTGGTCTTCATTTAAAACTTGAGTTTTGCTCTCGGAAGCCTCAAGCTCGAGCTTGTAAATGAGTAAGCTCGAGTTTAGCATTTGTCGGGAAACATGTTTGAATTCATTTTGAGAGCCAAAGTGGAAAAACGCAAGCTTGAGCTTATTAGTGAGTAAGCTCGAGTTTGGCACTATTCATGTCAAAAATAATTTTAGTTAACAAAATGCAAGCTTGAGCTTAGAGGTGTAAACTTGAGTTTGCTATGCTCAAAATATGACAATTCTCTCGTCGACTCAAGCTTGAGCTTGCAAGGGCAAGCTCGAGTTTGCCAAAGGTTTTAAAAACTTTGAAAGATTTTTGTCAGACGCAAGCTTGAGTTTACAACCTTAAACTTGAGTTTACTCTTTCAATTAAGAACTTGAAAACTTTATGCACAGTGCAAGCTCGAGCTTGGTATGCCAAGCTCGAGTTTACAACTTTTGTAAACTCACAAACTCTACAGTAAAATGATAAGCTCAAGTTTAAAGGATTTTGCGGGAGGTAAGCTCGAGCTTGTAACGCAAGCTCGAGTTTACATATTTGTAAACTTAGTGAGAAAAGACTTTGGAAGAGACAAGCTTGAGCTTATAACTAATAAGCTTGAGTTTGCAATTTGAGTAACTTGATAAAATCCTCAAACCTTCGTAAGCTCAAGCTTACAGGTGCAAGCTCGAGCTTACTCAGTATATGAGTAAACTTTGAAAACTTTCAAGCTCAAGTTTATGGACCAAGCTCAAGTTTAGAAAATGCAAAATAGCTTGGTTTGCTTTCTGTAAGGGGCAAGCTCGAGTTTGGAGACCCAAGCTCGAGTTTGGAGCTGACAGAAATGTTTTTGAATTGCAAACAACATGTTTTACCAATTTCTAACAAAAATCATTCTTTCATGTTTACAATTGTTATTAATCATCAAAACACATTGAGAACTAACAATGAAGTCACCAGAATCTAGAAATTCTCACCAGAGATCTCGTTGGAAAATTCAAACACTCACCGGAAGATGCAACAATCACCGGAAATGGCCGGAAATGAGAAGAGAAGCCCGAAACAAGAACTTTCAGGTGAAACGAACTTCCCACGCGCCATTACAGCATCATTGCCGGTGAAGCGCGTGTACACCACGCACCGTTACAGAGGTGTCATACAGCCACCAAATTAACGGCGGTCGTTGATCGGAGGACGAAGAGAACGATGGGCTGGCGCATGTACCGAGAAACAGAACATGGCAGAATGCGAAATATCTCCTCTCTCTCACACTATTTCAGGCGGATAGAGTTATATAGTCGAAGTATAACCCTAGGACATAGTGTTCGATGACATCTTTAAGTTTAGGATGATCCGCACTACTAAATGATGAGAGACTTTACATATCCAATGATACTCCCTACAATGAATCTTTGAGGAGTCTCTCGGCGAGTCAGTTCAGTGCTACTTCTTCTCCAACAGATCCACCCATGACATCAGCTAAGGCATCACCATGCCTGTATTCCATGAGGTCCCTACCTTGTATCTCATACATGTAGATGATGTCGTACTAGTTTTATTAAGATCGTCAATGCCCTTTCTCGGTGATTCAAGACTATGAACAAGTTTTAGGCAATAGATATCCAGTGTTCTCGAGTCCTCATGATCATGATCTCTATCATTGATCCTCAAGAATAATACATGTTCTATTCCTAGAGTTTTTATCCTCAAACACATATTTACCTTAAAATAAAGGTGAGACATAAATAAAATAAAGATAAAATGTGCTCATTTCTTAATAATGAAATACTAGAACGTAGAAATGGTGCTGATTTGTCTTTACAGATTGTCTCTAGGACACTTAAATACTAACAAGGTGTTGTCATACCCATCGCTGTACCTGTATTAAAAATAAAAGAGAAGATAAAATTCAGACGAGAAGTTCAACATTATAGTTGTTCATCAAAAGACGTGAAAAAATAAGATAAAGTTCTATAGCTATTTTTTATCACATTCAGGCATAAATACAAAACATGTGGACTTGTTTTGCAATCAAGCACCACACTTGTACGTTGACTCCATAAAAGGAAAGTACCACCACATGTTATAATTCTATTTCACGATCTAATACTCTCTCCAGTTCTTAATATAAAACTTATTTGGAGAGTTGGTCTTAGTCCTAAATATAAGACTTATTTTTCATATTTGTCAATCTTTTCCTAATTTACCCTTATTAATGCTCCCTCAACAATAATCAAGAAGGAGAAGGAAGGAAGGAATCAAGAAAGATAACTAGGGTATTTTAAAATATACATGTCATATTAACTAACTTCCTTAATTGAAAATATACAACCAAGGCTTGAGTTAAATGAAAAAGCTAGACAAGAGCAATTCTTATGGCATGGAGTTTGACAATCTATAGTGCCTTCAAAGTTGAAAGGTAAAACCTCTGCATGTTCTGGTGTTTTTTTCCCTCTCCAACTTTATAAACCCATCTGCCTTGCTAGCTTAAGAACCATTATTATTGTCTCTCTCATGCTGAAGGGCTTCTCTTCTCTCACACCCGCCTGTCCAATTCTTCCTTTCCCATTCTTTGTTTTTTGGTT
The DNA here is from genome assembly GCA_019022615.1 of Acacia melanoxylon. Taxonomy (NCBI): domain Eukaryota; kingdom Viridiplantae; phylum Streptophyta; class Magnoliopsida; order Fabales; family Fabaceae; genus Acacia; species Acacia melanoxylon. The sequence goes on from JAFJYJ010000114.1 coordinate 190,267, forward strand.
CGAAGTTCGAACCCTCTCAAGAAGCTACAGATTGGTGAGCTTTGTGAATTGCAGATCCCAAATGGGCCACATGTGCTGTAAAGTTCACACTCTGACACTGGTTATCCACTCAAGCTCCCATATATTTGTCTGGGGATTCCAACGTTGTTTTTGTATTTTACCTTGAGGATCTAGCCTAGGAGTCACCGATAGAGATTCTGCGTAATGAAAATATAGCTCAACACTTCCTTCCTCTCCTACAATCTGAAACCCATTCAAGAACTAGGTGAACTCTCAGGTACCCCAAGAAAATGTGTCCAGTTCCCAGACCACTGCGCCAATAAGGATGATTTTCTTTCCATATGAACACTTCTATAAGATTATTTGGTTCAATACTGCCAGAAAATACTACATAGGATGGATCAGACATAGTTTTCCATGAAGTAAGTTTCACTTTGTCACATGTTTTTTGATTAGTACTTAATATCATGTCTTGTAATAATGTATCACTAGGATGCTGGAAACTTTGCCATATGAATAATCTAGTAGTTCTGTCTACAAGGACAAGGTTGCCAGAATCTAAGAGCTGAGCACTTGAATTTGTTGTAATTGAGGCATTTCTTGATCAGATAGATATTTCCATATGAGGCATTTCTTGATCAGATAGATATTTGTTGTAATCTAAGTTTTGTCTACTATACTTTTAACAAATTATTCATAAGGCCAATAGTCCTAATTAAGTATTTTCGAATGTTATTAAAAGACCACAATGCCTCTCTATTGTTTAAAAGGGAAATTGAAGGTAGTTAAAAAGGAAAAAGAGATTTCTAGATTAGGTGTATTCTAACTGCCTCATGCAAAATGCCCTAAATTTTATATTAAGGTGAATGGAGAGTTGGAGCAGCGTAACAATCTCCATAGGCAAGAGGATATCATCAGAATGCAGGAGGATATGGATCGTCATAATGTAGCTTTACGGCAAGAAGAGATCCAAAGAATGCAGTTGGTACGAGAGGTAGTCATGTATACGGTTGTGGAAGATCAGTTATATCGTAAGAGCTTGCACTCTCAAATGTTGAAATGTTTGAACTCGGAAGAGGCCAAATATGTTTTGGCCGAGATCCATGAAGGAGTCAATGACCAACACGTGGGTGCGAAGGCTTTGGCCAGGAAAGCTCTACGAGCAAGTTATTATTGGCCAATGATGGAAGCAGATTCAAAGGAACATGGTAAAAAATGTGATAGTTGTCATAAACATGGAAAAATAATTTAGTCTCCCCCGGTTAAACTGAAATATATCTCAACTCCATGGTCCTTTTTCAAATGGGTCATGGATTTGTTGGGACCATTTAAATCAGCCGCGGGATAGTTATGATGGCTTATCGTAGTTGTCGATTATTTTACTAAATGGATAGAGATTGAACCTATAACAACAATTGCTTCAGGCTAAGTGCAAATTTTTTTTGAAAGAAACATCATTTCCAGATTTGGAATCCCAGCTGAGGTGGTGACGGATAATGGAACCCAGTTTGTTGAAAAGAGGTTCCAAGAAATGATGTCCGGGTTTCACATCAAGCATCACTTTGCTTTTGTGAAGCACCCTCAATCAAATGGGCAAGCTGAAGCAGCAAATAAAATGATTGTTGATAGATTAAGGAAGCAAATGGAGGAGGCAGAGTCCAGTTGGGTTGATCAGCTATATTTTTTCTTGTGGGGTTATAAGACCAGTGTTCAAATATCAACTAAGGAAACTTCATTCATACTAACTTATGGATGTGAAGCTATGCTCCAGGTCGAGATAGGTCAGCCATCGTGGAGAAGAATGCAAATTCTTCAAGAGAAAGAGGAGAAGAATAACGAACTTTGGCTGTGGAGTTGGATTTAATAGATGAAGTTAGAGTCACAGCACATTGTCGGAATATGGCCACCAAACAACTCATCGCAGCCAAATATAATAAAAAAGTGAAACCCAAATCATTTGAAAAAAGGTGATTTGCCCGAGATGGAAAGCTTGCTGCAAATTGGGAAGTTTACATGTTGGAGACACTGGAGAATAAGTTAATTAAAAGAATGTGGATAAATTTAAAGTATATTACAATTAAAGCCGAGTTCCATGTTGAGTTTGTTTTGTTTTAAGTTCAATTTTTCTTTTCGGAATTGTTTACAGTCGACTATGTCGAAAAGTTCATTTAATCAAGTTTATTTTCAAATAAATGAAGAAATTCTCAGTTGAGAATTATGTTTCAAACTGTTCGAATTGTGCTAGTTGTGAATAAATGAATGGAGTCAGGGTAGTTGAACTCGATTTCAAATAAAGCGAAGGTATAAAAATAAGCCTTCATAGTTGTGATGCATCAAAATTTTATTCTGGGGTAATGAGGCGAACTATCATGTTGGCCCTGATCAGGTTGAAATGTTTAAAATTTTGGTTAAAAATCAAGTTTGAACATGTGACGAGTTGCCCTCACTCTGGATCCAATTCTAGCTAAGAGAACCGGAATGTAATGTGAAGGTCTAATTAAAAATCTTCACAAATATGATATTTGGTTTACTATACCAGATGAATATTCAAGCAGACTTTATGAACATATTTTTGACTTTGACCTGGTCATTGAATAGAACTTTGGAAACATGTTTGAGTTCATATAATTAACTTATTGTGCGGTTAAGATAAAACTTGAAAGTATATTCAGGATGATAAAGAAATGAAAAAATATCTTCAAATTGATATTCAAGTTATCAAAGTATAGTGAAGTTAAATGTAATAAATAATAAACCGGGTTAGTAGCCCGGCAAAAATCATTACAAAGCAAAAAGGGACTTAAGAACCCCAAACAAAAACGTACAAGCAAAACCGGCATCCCGGCCCATCAGTTGGGAGGAACTTCAGCCTTCGTTTGAGCCTCCGGTTGAACCTCTCATCCAGTAGGGTTGGCGGTATTGACGTCTTTACCCCTCTCCTACCCTGACCCCCTCCAACCAACTTACAAAATCGCCACTAGGAGATGAAGGGGGTGGGATTAATTTCCCGTCGCTAATGTAAGCTTTATAATGCAACCCGAAGGTATTTAGTTCAACGTCGGGGTTCAAAAGCCGGATTTGGTTCAAAGCACTGTTAAAGGAACCCTCCGTGGCGTCTTTTAACTCAGTTGCATAAGTAAAGACGTCGGCATTGGCAACTTTGAGCTCATCCTCAATTTGGCTTCAAGCCCCTCATGCATTGCCTGAATATTTTTCAGTGATTCCACATCATTGACATGAGTTTGTTGAAGAGAAAAGAAATCTGACTTCGCCTTTCTAAGATCTTATTTGGTCATCAGAAGCTCTTCATAAGTCTTATCCTTTGCTCACGAGCATTGTCCTTCTCCACTCTGACTCGTTGCAGCTCTTCATAAGTTCGGGCGTATTTGTTTTTCAAGGAAGCCACAGTTTGGGTTAATGCGGAGGTCTTCAGGGAATTTAATTCAATCTCCTAAAGCTCTTAAATCTCGGCATTAGACAAAGGAGTCAGCTTGTAGAAGCACTTAGGAGGACGAAGAGCAGTGCTAAGCTCCCTAGTAACTCCTGCGTCCCAAATAATTCCTCAGGAAAGCCCAGTAGGCGGAGGAGGAGGAGTCTCAAAAACTGGAACAGCAGAGGGTTGCATAGTGAAGGTAGAGGCTATTTTTGGTTTTTGGGTTAGGATGTCTTGAGCTCCTTTTGATTTCTTGGCCGGGATTTCTTTGATGCTCGCCCCGGCTCCAGCCCTCCCGGATTCAGGACCTTGTCGGTTTTGGTCGTTCCCCATACTTGAAGCCGTCTTGCCGCGGTTCAACATGGAAAGGTAAAGAGTCTGATCCGGGTTGGCTGGTTGTTTCCCCATACTTGGAGCTGCAAGTCAAGAAAACAAATGTTATAAACTATGAGTGGATCTTTATGCAGCAAAAAATAAAAACACACAATACAAATCCAAAAAGAGAGTCGTACTCATTTCTGAATCCAACTCGGTTTGAGACTGTGAAACGAATGAATCCACGCTAACATGCCGTGTTTTTGATGTATCCCACCAAGGATACTATCGAGCCGACCTCAGAATTCAATAATTGATTTTCTAGAAAATAGTAGGAGGAAGGAGCAAAGTCATGATGGTCATGAGTCCAGTATAAGGGGACTTTTCATTCTGCATCGTTGAACTCGAGGGAGATAAGGAGCCAGGGTTGTTTTCCGGGCTTGGAAAAAAATTAAAATAGCTAGTTTTAAATTTTTTAAAAGGCTCAAAATAAACTATAAAAAGTTTTCTGTTAGAGGCATCCCGGATCGTGGTCCAACCTTTTCTATTTGGGGGCTCTCTACCAGTACGAGCCATTTAGACGATAAAAAAGTAAAAGAAAAGAGGAATCGTACAAGGTACAGTTAAAGATCTACAAAGACGCTCAAAGGCTATCACAAAACCTTAGCTATTAGGGTGAAGTTGGGTAAGAGCAAGGTGTAGATGATTTAGAACATCAATTTGAAAATCGATAAACGGGAATCGAATATCAAGTCGAGTAATCAAATCTCGATAGAAGAAGAAAAAAGACAAGTCATTCCCTTCCCTATGGGAGCAAATTGGTTCATCTTTATTGGGTAGGCAAATGGTATAGTTTTCGGGATTGCCGGTGGTAAGCTCAGCAATGTTATCCGTGGTCATCTCGGATATAGTGTTAAGCACTTGATGGGTGTGACCCATGAGTACTCGTCTGTTAAAACTTCCAGAGGACATACGGAACACGACTTCATGGAGTGAGATTTCTCAACATGTGGTGAAAAAGGCGAATCCATATATACCTATAACAAAGAAATAAAAATCAAAAAGTGGACAGCATACCTGAATCAAGGGAGCTACTACATGAATAAGAAAAAGTTGATAAACTGAGGGATTTATCCGACATGAGACGACCCTCATTACCAGAAGCTGGGATAGTTTTGGAAGTTAAGTTGTGTCGACAGGAGGCTAAATTAGACTCGGCTAAAGAGTCACAACCGCTTTGGAGGAGTTTGGAGCTTAAAAAGACACAATCATAACACGGATCGACAAATTTCTCCGTGTGGGATCCCAGGTTAATTCGGCTCATACTGTGTTGCTAGTGTTGGGATTCGTACATGCAGCGGAATTAAAAACTTTTACGAATCCCAAAAGAGGATCGCTCAACCGCGTTTAAATCAAGGTTAAGAAAAGGAACTGAAACATACATATACGAACTGTTGTGCGTTTTGTTCGATTTGAACACATGGGCTACCTTCTTGATCAACAGAAGTCAACTCTACGAATCGCCTCCCTCTACCGGTATCCACATGAATAGCACTCAAACACGAACGACAGCGTGTTAGCGCCTTCAAACCTTGCATCTCTCCTTTTTCACTCTAGGGTTTCTCGCGGCTTTTTCTAATACATCTGACTAAAAGTCCCATAGGTTTTCTTAAACTTGATAGGCGTATTATATTCAAAATTAATCCTCATTAATTTTAATTTTGAATTTGGATTAAAATATATTAATTAAATTTATCTCATAGATATAATCTAATGTTTATTTAATCCGAATTAAAAGCCTTCTGATTTAATTTATCTCTATAAATTAAATCCGAGATATGATATCTATCTATTTAATTAAATATAAGATACTATATCTCAATTTAAATTAAATCAGATATATGATATCTTTATTCGAAAATTAAATCTAAGATACAATATCTCTATTTGTTTTAGATATTTAATTTATCAAATAAATTAAATACAAAAAATATATTATATAATAATATATAATCTCTATTAAATAATAATATTATATTTAATTTTGAATTTAATAATATATATACATATACATATATATACACACACATACATATATATATCCATCCTAGATTAAATGTTTTATTCATTAAATCTTAGACTTATCTAAAATTCAATGAATTGGACACTTTTGCTCGTGTTGGGCTATTCTTGTGTGCGACCCTACAGGCCCACATGAGATTGGCAGTGGGCCGATCTTGTACCAGCCCACAAGTCGCAAGCGGCCTCTAGCAAGACATTGTGACTACCCAATACATATGGGGATCGATGATACGATACAACCTATTGTACAACCATGTCACGTCCCTTTTGTCACACGATAATTTGGTCAAGGATCAGGCATGGATAATGTCAACTTCCTATTCTTGACCATTATTTTCTCGATTATTGAGTAGTCTAATAATTGAAATGGAAACTCCTTTCCACCGTAGTATGGCCATACATTTCTCAGACTCACTCATCGAGGGGCCCAGTATTATCTCTATACAAATGTGAGGGACAAATTCCATCTTGACCATTCACATTCCTCTTAATGAAAACCACTGATCCCGATCCAAGCCTTTATCATCACCCGGTCAAAGGTGACTTTTGACTAGGTCAAAGAGCAGCAACTCATCATGTAGGAATCCATGATGATCTCAGGTCAAAGGGCGTTGTGACGAGGTTATACATGAGAAAAGCTTATGACTTAATCCATGCAGCTTTCTCATAATGGGTCGGTCCAGCACATTGTACTCTTACAAGTGCCTATGACTTTGACTTGTATCTCCACACTCATCAAAGTCATATTGGTCTTATTTTATCTTGGCTCCTGCATAGATGACTGACCAGGGACATTTAGGATAATCTATAAGATATAGCCAAGGATACAATTATCACTATAAACATGCAAATGAAATGATTACGAAACGGAGAAGTACTTTAAATAACATAAACGTTTAAAGTACAATGACTTGCCCCTAGGGAATAATTTCCAACAGCTAGGAGATGTGAGATGCCAGGATAGATTTTCTCTTACCCTGGCTCTCAGTTTTAGGTGGTTGAATATGGGATCCCGGTTTAGTGGTGCTCTTACTCTAATTCTTCGGTCTTTGTGGTTGGGTTCTCTTTTTACTCCCCCACCCCGGTATCCACGAAGCAATGCCTCTTGCTTCTCTTCTTCAGTACGGGGAATACCCCATAACCAAAATCAAGCTCGGGAGGCACTTTTTAATGTAACTCTACTTCCTCCTCTGGAGTTATTTTCTCTCAATTCAAATTCATTGTTAACAAAGAACACAACCAAAGATGCACAATGTGTTTGGGAAAAAGGGGAGAAGGAGATATATCAAGATGAGTTTCTAAAGATTTAGGGCGTGACGCTGGAAATTAAGTAACAAGAATCGAGATACAAAGGTGTTTATACTCAAAGAAAGATACCCAGAAACCTCTATCGAAGCCTACTTAGAAACCCAAAAATCAATTTCTAGGAAGACACAAATTATGACGCAAGAAAAAAATAACAACGAATCTAAGAACTTCAAAGCGAAAGCAAAAGTAGCAGGGAGAAATGGTGAAAGTACCAGATTTTAGGAAGGTTTAGGAAACCCTAAATGTGCAAACTGCAAGATCGTGAGAAGAGAGTTTTTGAAGAGAAGGAGAGGGTTTTCAGAGAAAAGAGCAAACAACGAATGGGAAGTGATAAGGATGGGGGGAAAATGTGTGTGTATAAACGTAGCCGTTGAGGTTATGATTCGGAAGCACCAGGGGCAAAAGCTACTATTCGCCCTAAAAGCAATGATGACATAAGTGAAACGATATGTACATTAAATGCGCACAAATGTTGAAGACGACAAAAGGTGGCTGGTTTACATTTTGACAGTCGAAAGTGGATAGCTGTCAAGTTTTCATAATGATATAAGAAGAAGAAACGAAGCCCTTGCGGGTTTATGTGAATTTTCAAATTTTATTCCGGTTTCTTGAATATTTTTATTGAAAAAGCATGTCTATCAATAACCGAGAACAAGGAAAACGAGAACAGAGAACGAATGAAAGACAAGCAAATTCCGGATTTGGGGGAAACCTGTTGCTAAAATAGGTAAACCTGGAAACTGGGATGTTTGACGCAAAAAGTTACAAAGCGAATTAACTCAGATTATACATCTAGGGGCAATTCACAATTAGAACACAATTGAATCCGAAGTTCGGTAAAGCTGGAATCAAGTTATAACGACTCGGATATGAGATCCAGGTTAAATAATAAATGCATCCCAGCAGCCCAGAGACCTTGACTACCGAGTTGGGGGTCAACTATTACGGACTCATATAAGGCCAATTTAATGAATGGTCCAACTAGGGGCAATCTACGTGACCTAGATGTGGCGGCATAGCATTTGGGTTTGGAGGCATAAAGGCATGTAGTTCCAAACCCTAACCCTACAAGTAAACTCTATAAATAAGAGGTAAACCCTAGAGAGGTATAATTATTCTCTCTCAGTTATCATTTTGTCGTCGTTGTGCACACACACTATCCCTTTTGGTGTAAGCCATCCAGTTTGTGCACAGTAATCTGCTATTGTCATAGGTATCTAACTCATAGATACCTAAGAGAGAGTTATCTGATCCTAAATTAACACACTAGTTCAACGGACTAGACATCTCTATCAATCTAGACAAAACAATCAGTTTTAACTTCCCACATTTGAAAGATTCCCTCGCTTGGGGAAATCAGGGGAGGAAACAAGAAGATGGATGATACGTACGAATTTGAAATAGCATATATGATGTACTTTTTTAAAAATGCAAACTACAAATTTTTAATTCAAAAAATGCAATTTAAGTTGTCTCAGCGATAGAAAGTAGAGCTCCTCAGTAGATCCTAATCCGAGCAAGCTTTAAAAAAAGTGGAGCACAAACATATGAAGCAAGTCTTTTAGAGTCTCATCACCAAACAATTATTATATTGAAAGAATATATTATATATAAGCACACACATATATGTATATATATGTATATGACTGTGTATATATTACGATATGATGATAATCTTCTTGTTTTGTTTCTCTATGATGCAACTCAAAAGCATGTGAAATAAGTTAGTTGACACAGTTTTAGAAAGGTTTTTTTTAAAAAAAAAAACCGGGGGGGGGGGGCGAGTTTCTCTCAGGGAAACTTTCAATTATGTGAAGGAAAAACACAAGAAAATTGAAAATACATGTAATAAATTTTGATTAATGGATAAAATTAAAGTATCTATCAAAATTATTCTTTAAACAAATGCCATTAACTTTAGGAAACATTATTTTAACTGGAAGTTAATTTTCTGGATTTTGAAATCACCGTCTCCGTAAATCTAAAATCATTGATTGTGATTTCCTTACTTCTTATCATCACTCATTACTATTTCTAACTATCTTTAATCAATTTGTTAATGAGTCTTAGATAATTATATGAAGGATTACTTGCAAATTCTCAAAATGTCAGATTTATGTCAGAACATTAAATGTTGCAACAAAAGCTTCAACGGCTACTTCCAACTGATCTCCAACGGTTGAATGCTCGAAATAGTCGAAACTCAAATGCCTATAAATTGCGAAGTCTTCAAATTGGAAGAAGTGACGATTGATGAATGATTCGATGAAGCCAATGAAATGATTTTACTACTTCACTGTCGATATGTCAATATTCATACACTCTATGTTTCTCAATGTTTATATGGTTTACAGTAGAGAGTGAGATGAATGATTATGTACTTCAGTGTTAATCATATTAACTTCTAAGAGAGAAGATTCATTGTAATCATTTTATTTGAGAATTACTCAAGATTGGGTGATCTTGAGTGGGAAACTGATTATATCTTTACAGTGTGTAAGGGGGAGTATCTCGGTGAGAGATTCGACTTCACAAGTGCCTGGGTGAACTTGTGGGATTGTATATGCTTCTCTTGTGCCTGAATTAAATAAGAGGATAGTGTATTGAAAATCTCAAGTGAAGCTTAGGGATTGAACATAGGTCAAGGATTGGCCGAACTAGTATAAATCTCAGTTAGCACATTCTCTTCCCTTATCTCTTATATTTCGAGTATATGTTTACTTGAATATCTAACTGTTGATTTTTAGAATATGTGAAAAGATTTCAAAGTCCGAAGTTTTTAATCTTACACCCAATTCACCCCCTCTTGGGTTCAGCCGGTTCTTACACTTTGCCTTGTTTCTTCAATACTCAAGCAACCCAAAGTTGTTACTCGAGTAACATAGCTTCTGATATAACTGCAAGGTGTTCCAACTGATATAGAACTCGAGTACTTATGAGCAAATACTTGAGTAACATTTTGTGATCACTTAAACACATTGTTTGATTGAGCAAGCTCGAGTAAACATGATGCCTTACTCGAGTACACCCTTACCTTAGGCAATATTCACTAATTCAAAACCTCAATCATTTTCAATATAAAACCTTAATCATGTAAGTCTTGTTATCATCAAAACTCCGAGAACTAACATCCCTCTCCTCTCATACTTGATTAATGTGCACTTTCTGATTGTAGATTGAATTTTATGTTTAGTTTATTTTTGCTTAGTTACATATGTAACAAGTTTTGACGTTTTAAAACTTTTTTTCCTCCAGCAAGTTTTCCAGACAAGCATCAGGATAGCATAGAAGTTGGATGTTCTATGGAGAATCTCCTTTTTGTTTAAATATATATGGTTACAACCCCTTGGTCTTGCATGCCTACTAATTAAGGAACAAAATTAGGAATCTTATTGTTTTGTTGAACACACATTTGGGATTATCGTGTAAAGAAATTATATTGTAAGCTATTGTTCTTGAATACATAGGCTAACTTGTTATGGTGCAAACATGTTGATGATGGTTACTTGACATTATTTCCTGCATCTATGTTCTTGGGTACTTGTATGTGAAGAAGCAGGAAAATGGAAAATATTTAGACAGAACTGTGAATTTCTTGGCATCATATTACAAAATTTATTCAGGATTTCATTATAACATTAACAGGTATATCAGTTGAACATTAACAACTACATCAGCTGAACATTAACAACTACATCAATATAACATTAACTAGTCCATCAAGATAACATTAACTTTAACATTAGTAAGTGTTAACAACTCCATCAGTGGGTGTTAACAACTTATATAGTATAACATTAACAACTACATTAGTGGGTGTTAACAACTACATCAGTACAACATTAACAACTAAATCAATACCCGTTAACAACTATATCAATAGACTTTAACAACTATATCAGTACAACATTAACAACTATATCAGTACAATATTAACAACTATATCAGTACCCATTAACAACTATATCAAGACAACGTTAACTATATCAATACAACTTTAACAACTAAATCAGTACCTATTAACAACAATATCAGTACACGTTAACAATTATATCAATACAACGTTAACAACTATATCAATAGACTATAACAACTATATCAGTACAACATTAAACAACTATATTAGTACAACATTAACAACTAGATCAGTACACATTAACAACTATACCAGTACACGTTAACAACTATATCAGTACAAATTAACAACTATATCAGTACACGTTAACAACTATATCAGTATACGTTAACAACTATATCAATACAACATTAACAACTATATCAATATAAGATTAACAACTATATCAGTATCCATTAACAACTAAAGTACTATCATTTTAAATCATCCTACTGAATCAATATGTTTTAACAAGTAAAATATATTAACAACTCCATCAGTGGTGTTAACAACTCAATTAATGCGTGTTAACAACTCATTCAATGAGTGTTTACAAATCCATCAATGGGTTTTTATAACTACATAACCTGATTGGACACTAGTAACACAATTTAAATATATGAATATATTTGTTTTTCCAACTGGATTTTTTTAACAAGGTCATGTCATTACATAGACGACATGATTTACAAAATAATACTAATGGTCATAAATTGTCAACAACATTGTCATCAATACAAATGCCCCTTTACACAAATACAAATTGTCAACAACATCACACTTATTATTATAAAATAGCTTCATAACAGTACATTTCCTAATACAAAGGTCTAGACTAGTACATGAATAAAATCAACAAAAGCAAATCACCCATAAAATAGCCTATTGCAGACTCTTGAGGCCTTGTATTGTATTCTTTTTCTCTAACATCTTCTCTTTCATTGATAAGAATAATATTGTAGCATACTCGAATAACTCCCAGCAATGGTTCCCCATGCGCTGAACAAGGGACAAGCATTATATCACGAAGATGAGTTCATAAAATACACTCAAAGAAACATAGAGAGAAAGAAGATCCAAATACACAAACAAAAAGGGAAAAATGAGCAAAGAACACCACATATTATGGCAGAAAAGGTCCATAAGGAAATCAATCTGGCGTAAAGAACAGCTGGAAGAATGCATGCATCTATAGTCCTATAGTACTGTATGATTAATTTAAACAAACCAATGGCACATCTGAAAATAAATTGTCATAGCACAAGAAAGGAAGCAACAATACGCCTCTTATAGTTTTTGTCAAAAACATATGCTCCCCCCCCCCCAAAAAAACAAAAAAACAAAATAGCTTGAAAGTGATCATGTCTGAACACAGATAACAAGACCATATTCACTCAGAAACTATTCGTTTTAAGGGCATTGTATTCTCCATTAAAATACATGTATCAACAATTAGAAGCAAGGTTCTTACATGGTATTTAACTATCTATCATTATCACCATGGAATTTTATCAGAAAAAGCATCACCAAGGATTTTTTTTCCTTTTTTCAGTTCACTTTGGTATCACATAAGCAAGGTTCTTACAAAAAGAACAAGATAGACATCATGCACTTCCTCAAAATGCAAAGAAATTTTTTAAAATCATGATAAAATTATGCATATGGACCTAACAAAACTTCATCTTCTGATAGACTGCAGATAGAACCGAAAACTTCATTGTGACCTAACAGAGTTTTATAATATCTTTGACAAGATTAACCTAAATTTTTTGTGTGGCAATGCTAATATTAAAAGTTAGAAGAGGAAAAATGCAAAATTAACAAGATTCATATGAAGCATTTACCTCTCATCTCCTACAAAGGATGATGCTTGATTAGCCTCACTAGGAGCGGCCTGCTGTATCTGATTGATCCCTTTCGTAACATCTGAAAGGAAAACAGAATCCGCAAGTCAATTAATGAAATAAGCATAGCGATAGCATCGGGCATTCCTGCTAACTGAATTAGAATAAAAGATTGCTTGGAAAAGACAGTAGCATGGGTCATAACGACTACTATAATAGAAAAGAAGAGGAGAAGCAATGTAAGACAAGATCTAGGGTTGGTGTTAGATTATAATGATGATTAGTGTTTACTAATGTAGATTAGCGTGTCTATATTGTGGTCCTTGCATTTCCTGAATATCAAGAATTCTGTTATTATGTAATATCTGTACAGTGTCCTTGTGGTATACGTGTCATAACGTCATACGTTCTGTTACAATTGTGCAGTTTGTAATATTCCCTCCTGATTGTACTATTTCTTCTATATATACAATAGAGACACTGGGTATCACCATTCAGTGCCTCAGCTGCATATTCTGCATTCTCTTTTCTCTGTTTATTTATCTTGGTATCAGAGCCAGGTTATTATCCACTGTCAGCGCATCCGGTCATACCTTGGCAACTTGTTACTATCGTGATAGCACTGGATTTTCCAACAACAATTTTCCCAACCACTTTGCTCTCAGGCCTTTTATGCAAATCCCTCTAATTCTCAAGCGTATTATGCAAACTCCTACACAGTAGCAGACCCTGCTTGGTATGTTGACAGTGGAGCGAACTATCACGTTACCTCCAATTCTGACTATCTCGATGAAGTCAACCCATTGGGTAAGTCTACTCATCTCACTACGTGCACTGGTAAGAAAGGTAGAATCACAAGAATTGGTTCCACAATTCTTGCTTGTGATAACTCATTCAAATTACTTCTCAAAGATGTTTTATGTGTTCCTTCGGCTACCAAAAATCTGATGAGTGTTAACAAACTACTTCGTGATAATTGTGTTAACATAGAATTCACTAATCATGGTTGCAATGTGAAGGATCCAGCGACAGGAAAATTGCTCATACAGGGAACTCCAAAGGAAGGTCTGTACCCTCTGAAGGCAAGAAAGCTTAAAGTTCCACCAGAAGTCTTGATGGCAACGAGTAACAACTCCTTTGAATCTCTCAAATGGCATTATATCCTAGGCCATCCTAGCTCAAGATTTTTGAAATTATTTTTGAAAAAATGGAATCGCACTGCTTCAAACATTACTGTCAATGATGAACTTGTATGTGAAGCTTGCCAACTTGGAAAATCAAAATATTTGCCTTTCCCTCATTTTGTGTCACGTGCTTCCTATCTACTGGAACTCATTCACACTGATTTATAGGGCCCTGCACCTATGCAATCTCATGGTGGTCACCGATTCTACATTCACTTTGTGGATGATTTCAGCCGTTACACCTAGCTATATCCGTTGAAACACAAAGGAGAGGCAATTTGTGCATTCAAACATTTTAAAGCTTTGGTTGAGAATCAGTTCAATTCGAAAATTAAATCCTTATAATGTGATAATGGCACTGAATACAAACCATTTGTACCAATAGCACATGAAGCAGGAATCAATATCAGGTTTACTTGTCCTTACACCTCTGCTCAAAATGGCAGAACTGAGAGAAAGCACCGTCATGTAGTAGAGATGGGGTTGACATTGTTAGCTCAAGCTGGCATGCCACTAAGATACTGGGTAAATGCTTTTTCACATGCAGTCTATTTAATCAATCGAGTGCCAACGCCAACATTGAACAACCAGACTCCTCTGTTTTGTCTCACGAAAACAGAACCAGATTATAATAGTCTAAAGCTATTTGGATGTGCTTGCTTCCCATGCTTAAAACCATACAATTCTCATAAGTTTCAATTTCACAGTCAGAAGTGTGTATTTCTTGGCTTAGCCTCTCAACATAAAGGGTACAAGTGCTTGAGTAGCACAGGTAAAATCTTCATTTCTCGCCGTGTTATATTTGATCTCTGTTCTTTCCCTTTTTGAGCAGGCTTCACGAATCGGTCATCTGTAATCAAGGAGCAAATTGGAATTATTCCTATGGTTATTCAAACACGAGGAAACACCGAACCAATAGTTGTTGGTGAATTCAATGGCGCAAATGAATTCAATGGCGTAAATGAAGATTCTCCAGCGACAAGTCCAACACGAGCTTCTTCGCTGGGAGATGAGTCTACGGATCATAATATACCACAATCCAGTGGTAAGTCCAATTCTCATGGTCCAGATGATGTCTTGAATGAAGTTGGCCTCTTAATCACCATCCCATGGTGACAAGGTCCAAAATGGGTATTACCGGCCCAAGAACCCGTATGTTGGAGCTGCAAAAGCTGACTCTGCCGTATCTCATTCTAATCACTCAGAACCATCGAACATACGCGAAGCTCTTTCGTCTCCGACTTGGTACCGGGTGATGGAAGAAGAATTTCAAGCACTCCTAAGAAATCAAACTTGGATTCTGGTACCGTACATCAACCAAAAGCTTATCAACAACAAATGGGTCTATAAGACGAAATTTAAGGCCGATGGATCTCTTTTGAAACACAAAGCATACGTGGTGGCGAAGGGATTTCAACAAATCCCCGGTGTCAACTTCAGTAAGACGTATAGCCCGGTAGTCAAAACCACAACCATACGGGTAATCTCTCTATTGCCGTGACATTCCAATGGGAAATTCAGCAACTCGACATCAACAAAGCTTTCCTTAATGGATATCTTGATGAAGAAGTCTATATGCCTCAACCAGTAGGATTTGTTGATCGTCGGCGACCTCATCACGTCTGTAAGTTAGTGAAAGCAATCTACAGACTAAGGCAAGCCCCAAGAGCCTGGTTCGATAGATTGCGATGCACTCTAATTAATTGGGGCTTTAGAAATTTGAAGAGTGATATTTCTCTTTTCCTACTACAGACTCATAATCTGACAATCTTCATATTGGTTTATGTTGATGATATCTTGGTTACCGGTAATAATTCAGTCTATGTTGATAAGTTTGTAACTCAACTGAACCTCATTTTCTCGCTAAAAGATTTGGGGCCACTTTACTATTTCTTGGGTCTGGAGGTTTATAGAAATGCACAAGGGATCTTTCTTAATCAGGCGAAATATGTAGATGATTTTCTTAAAAGGTTTGGAATGTCTAACTGTGCCTCTGTGCCAACACCAATGGTTATTGGTAGATTAATTACTGCAATGGATGGCACTCTGCTTGATAATCCTACTGAGTATAGACAAGCCATAGGATCGTTACAATACCTCACTACTACCAGACCCGATATATCATATGCTATAAACAAACTCAGCCAGTTCCTAGCTCAACCTCGAACAACACATTTTCAGGTTGTTAAGCGAATATTTAGATATTTGAGAGGAACTAGTAGTCTTGGCTTATACATTAGACCTTTTTCTAGAACTCAGCCTCAGTTGATAGCTTATAGTGATGCTGACTGGGCGTGTGACACAGATGATAGAAGATCTACGGCCGGGATGTGTGTTTATCTAGGAAACAACCTTGTATCATGGTCATCTAAGAAACAAAAAGTAGTGTCAAGGTCTAGTGCTGAGTCTGAGTATAGATCTCTCACCAACGGTTCTACAGAGGTCAAATGGTTAAATTCACTATTATTTGAGTTAGGTTTGTTTCTTAGACGACCGTCTGTGATCTGGTGTGATAACCTAAGTGCCAAGGCACTATCTGCTAATCCGGTTCAACATGTGAGAAGCAAACATATAGAAGTTGATATAAATTTTATTAGAGATTTTGTTCTCTCTGGGCAGCTTGACATAAGATATATACCTTCAGCCTATCAAATAGCAGACTATCTTACAAAGCCTCTATCTCAGTCTCAATTTGAGTTTTTCAGACGCAAACTCGGATGGTTGACACCCTCTCGTTTGAGGGGGAATGTTAGATTATAATGATGATTTGTGTTTACTAATGTAGATTAGCGTGTCTATATACTGTGGTCCTTGCATTTCCTGAATATTAGGAATTCTTTTATTATGTAATATCTGTACAGTGTCCTTGTGGTATACGTGTCATAACGTCATACGTTCTGTTACAATTGTGCAGTCTGTAATATTCCCTCCTGATTGTACTATTTCTTCTATATATACAATAGAGACGATGGGCATCACCATTCAGTGCCTCAGCTACATATTTTGCATTCTCTTTTCTCTATTTATTTATCTGTTGGCAAACTATGTACGTCTAAATAGCCTCCTGTAGTTCTGAATACTTCTTGGCAGAAGAACATTCTAAGTAGTGGCTCGAATGCTCTGAGTTACAAAACCCCCAGCCCAGCCATTGTTGTACTAAACTCTTGACAGAAAAATTCAAATCGCCACACAGATCACCACCCAAATAACTTAGTTCGAAAAGAAAATGCAGCTAAATTAAAGATCAAAAGAAACCCAATCCATCAATAATAAGAACTCGTGGAAAAGTCTTCACAGTCGGTAACTCGTCCTGGGACGAAGGAAATCGATGTCACCAAATGATAGGAAAGTGAGAGAGAATTAGAATCGAAAAAAAGGAATAAAGTGAATGAGAATAGATCAGAGTAAATAGTAATGAGAGAATGGAGAAAGAAGGAGCTATTGAGACAAAGTACCGGTTTTGGATCTATTGGTTCTTTATTTCTCTAATAAAGCTTGATCATTGGCATGCTACGGTCTCCCGCCCCAGATCAGCCCCCATATCTGAGATTTCACAAGAAAGTAGACGAGAGTCGGAGACGAAGACCAAACGCAAGAGAGAGAGTGAAATCCCCTCCTTTTTCAGCATCAGTGTGATGGGTTTTTTTGTCTTTTCACTTCAGATTTTTGTGTCTTTTAATCAGTGACTTTTCTTTGGGCCCTTTTTAAGATTATGTTGACTAATTAGGCCCTAAGGAGGATTTCCCCCCAAAAAAAAGAATAGATGCATGTAGCGTTATCCCCACAAGCAGAAGGGTTGATTCTAGGATTTGAACCCGTAACCTCCAAATAGGACAATGACAAAACATTTAAAAATTAAAACTTGAATATGAAATATGACAAGATACACAAATAGCTTTCGTGCAGTGCCATGTTCCTTATTTGTGGAAGTTTGAGGTGTAAATATGTTGTGTCAAGCATCAATGTTTGTAAGTAATGCTTTTTCCCTATGCTCAGTATGGAAGTAAGATAAAGAACATATGACAGGAAGCATAAATACCAGTTGCAACAAGGACTACTTCATCTCCCCTAGGGTGATCATCCAAATATGAGCTCACATCATATACCTGCATTCATAAATAATCATCATGATTTTTCCAATAGAGACAAGAAGATAGGGAAGAGGAGAGAGGCCAGATATAACATCCTCCACTTATCTTAACATGATAACTATATAATAATTAAAGCAATAACTTAATAAATCTTCATCATTAATCAAAATATCCAAAATAAACCAGAGTATGCAGAATGAGCCCTAACGTGGCAATATACAATCATCCAACATAAACAAAAAAGACAGAAGCACTACTTTTAGCAAAAGTAGCCTAAGCTTCCAAGTCTTCCCTGATGGAGCCACAGGGAACTATCGCCTGAAAAATGTGGTAACCATCAATCCAACTTATTACGAATATTAATATGTAATAGTGAGGTACCTAGTAGAACAATTTATACAACAAAATATTAAAAATATAATTCACCAATATCCACATCAAAAAATTTCATATCAGAAATTCTGTATCACAGTTTTCATTGACATAATTCCCAAGATGCCTCCCATCAATCCAACCGAACCACCTATTTCCTCCGACTAGACCCATGGGCTAAGTTACATCCATATTACTGGTTACTCAAAAGCTCATTGGTCATATGATGAGGACCGGCTAAAATCCTCAGAGCACATGTCTCAGACCATGGGTCTTTTCCCCTCATTGAACTAGTCGGTCAGTCCCTCATTGAATAGGTGGGACAATAGAAAGCCAACCATCGTGCACCAATGGAGGCTACACCACATGGTGAAATAAACTACTCCATTTCTTCCCAAGTCAACCCTTACCATAATTATCACAATAAATAGTTCATAGAAATTTTCCAAGATTTTCATGTTCATATCATGTTATTTAAATAATTCTCATATACATGTCATAATATCTCAATTCCCAATTATTATACATATATAAATATAATGCATATATTTCACAATTCAAATCATACGGTTCCACAAGGCAATTTCTATTAAGATATTCATAATCATTTCACCAAATACTCACAAACAACATACTAATACACATAACAAGTGAAAAGTGATTACCTCTCGCCGAAGCTAACTATTATCACACTGCTCCTAATCAAATAGCTCAAACACACACCAAAAATCAATCTATCACAACCAATTTACTAACCATTAATAACTCTTCTAAAACTCTACATAATCAAAATTATAACTTATAATTCCATAAAATTAAAAATATACAAATTTTAATAATAATATATTTGGAATGCTTGAAGTGGGCACATTATGATGGAACTGAAAAATCAGTGAGACCATTGTAACTATTAATTCTCCTTTTTAATAATAACAATATCTATTTATTATTATTTATTTATTTATTTATTCTATTATTATTACTATTACTATTATTATTTTACTAATTATTATTATTATTACTACTTATTTCTCTATAATTATTTTAGAATCACAGAGGCTATCCTAACACTTTAAGTTAGGAGTTAATAAGTACCAATCATCATATAAGTTATGCTTTAATGCATATAATGTTTCTCATGGTTTTCTAACCATCAACATTTTCCTATAATTTTCCAAATGCACCTGAATTAGTATATATGTATAAGCATATTTTCTTTCTATTTTCATATGCAATAACATATATATATTTATAGAAATAAAAATCTTGAGTTTAATAAATTACTGCACCAAGTAAATTATGACTTATGTATTAGTGCACAATTAATATTAATAATTAATAGATTTCTCAATGTAGATTTTTTGTTTAATTTGGGTATAATGTTTAAAAGAAAAGTATATGTATCCATACTCAACATATAGTGCAGCGGTTTTGCCTCCTTTTCATGTATCCATTGATGTATATAATTATGTTTCATTTTGGTTCAAGTGCAATGATAATATATATATATATATAT
Organism: Acacia melanoxylon; assembly: GCA_019022615.1. NCBI lineage: Eukaryota > Viridiplantae > Streptophyta > Magnoliopsida > Fabales > Fabaceae > Acacia > Acacia melanoxylon. The sequence continues at coordinate 210,307 of JAFJYJ010000114.1, forward strand.
ATATATATATATATATCATAAGCCTTATCCTATTTTTCTTGACATAAATAATATATTAAGATTTCCTTTTCTTCCACATGCAGCAATGTTCATGATATACATCAGCAAGTTTTCAAGTAAGTTTTCTCAAGGTTTTAAGGTTTTAGGTAGCATCTTATATGGATATATGCATTATATCCTTCTTTATATATAGACCATGCCTGTTATTTATTTATTTATTTTTTCTGATCCAGCGACATACATATATATACATAGACTTACAACACAGCAAGTTCTTCTCCTTTTTTTTTTAAGTGTGCATCGATATAATATATATATATATATGGACTTGCTTTTTCTGTTCATGTGTTGGGCCAAAAGACAATGGACATTGAGGGGGGGGGTTAATGTGGTGTGTAAAAATTAGGAAGTGTTGTGTTGTTGTTGCCCCATTAACATTACCCTACTTATCCTCTTTGAATGGCTTTTTTCCCTATTTGCCACCTTTTAAATAATTAATTACCATTTTGCCACTGTTTTCAAACTATTTCCCAATGTGCCACTATTTAGTCGACTAAACCAAGGTTTAGTCGACTAAAACGTGGGGCGCTGGTTTTTTTAAATGCCCCCGATATTTAGTCGACTAACCCAAGTGGATTAGTCGACTAAATAGCGACAGATGGCTTTTTTTAAAATAACACTGATATTTAGTCGACTAAGCCACTTGGGTTAGTCGACTAAATAGCGGCAGAAGGGTTTTTAAAAAACCCCCCAACCGCGGCTATAGGAACCCTAATAAACTAAATTCCTCCCTAAACCTCTCCCCTTATTTTTTTTTTTTGACCAAATCGTTCTTTGAATCCGTTTTGGGTTGTGGCGAAACTTCAATCTAGTGGCACTTGCGTCGATATCGGTATGTTTTCATCTCCATTTCGGATTTCCACCGAAGTTTTTGCGTTTATGCTAACTCCATTTGCGTTTTTGCGTTTTTGTTTTTTGTGTTTCGTTGCGTGGTTTGTTGTGTATCTGCGATTGATTTCAATGGTTTAGCATATGATAAGAGATAGAGTATGACACAAATTGGGGTTTAAAAAAACTCCCATGTCGCCATTTAGTCGACTAAACCACTTGGGTTAGTCGACTAAATCGCGGGGGTAGTCAAAAAAATCAACTCCCCGCATTTTAGTCGACTAACCCAAGTGGTTTAGTCGACTAAACAAGGCACAATGGGATTAAACGTTGTGGCTTTTTTGTTAAAATTTGTTGTTTAAACTGTCTCAAACCCATTGTCTTCTAAAGATAATGTTGTGTTTTACTTGTAGGTCTTTATTGTCATCATGCGTCGTAGAGAAGGTACTTTAAACACCGGCAATGAGAGTGGGAGACGGATTAAGCACCGAGCGACCCCGGGGCATCCTCCTCTAGGACACGGCACACACCAGAGGCTGAGCCTATTGTTGACCTCCTGTTTGGTTATTTTTTTGACAATAATGCAGCAGAGCATGCACAATTCATGGCGAATCTTGCTACCAGATCGATTATCAAGCCGAAGTCATTAGACATGGCATTCTTTGCAAATGAAGGATTTGATATAGTGGCAATGTTGGGGACTTCCCATTTGACAGGGCTGGCCGAGATGACTTGTCCCTATTCAGAGGTTATGGTGAGAGCTTTCTACCATAACTTGAGTTACATAAATGGCGATCTGCAGTCTCGCGTCTGCGGGATTGACATACTGATGACAGCTCCCATCTGGATGACTCTACTGGGATTTGATTTTGATGCAGAGAATAGATACCAGTATGATGGGGATAGCAATGTAGTCATTGAGGGATTTAATCGAGATTAGGATGTGCATGAGGCCAGGAGGTTATAGACCTATAGTTACTGTGGGGCAGCTGACTGTTAGTTACCGTATCCTCTTCTATGTCATGACCCACATATTGTTCCCTCGGGCCTACAATCATTCGAGGGTGTTGGAGGGTGACATCCCTGTTATGTGGGCTGTTCGTCATAGCATTGCGGTGAATTAGAGGCACTACATTTGCCACAAGATGTATAAGGCCAAACAAAAGAATACAGCTGCACTCCCATACGCGTATCTGGTTCAGAAGATATTGGAGCATTTTCGTGTTCCTATGCACAATGAGCAGATGGTGAGCCAGAAAACGTGGAATTCTAGGTTTGGACAGTGGCTATTGGAGCAGTGCAAGATCGCCAAGGTGGCAGATGGTGTGTGGCAATACACTGGTGTCGATGAGGATGTACCTGATGCTGGCCTAGTTCCACCCATTGTTCCTCCTGAGGTCCATGATGATGATGATGCCAATGTTCATATGGAGGACTTTGTTGAGCCGGACGGTGAATTCTCCCTTCGTGATGTCATGCAAGCCATCAATGCTAGCAGGGAATAGATGTCCGGATGGAAGCCAAAGCGGGAATAAGAGGTGGAAGACGAGAGGATGAAAGGTGGACGTGGATGCGGGGTCGGATTAAGGGGTTAGAGGATACGCTTGGTAAGTTGCAGATTGGACGCCCGCTGGACGAAGATTAGGATTTCGAGACACCTGAAGATGAAGATTAGATCTAGGGATTTTATGTTTGATGTTTGCTCTTTGACTTTTATGTTTTATGCTTGGTCTTTCACTTGATGTTTTATTGTTTGTCAGCTTAAACTTCATCAATTTGATCCGGAATTGGTGCTTCTTTTGTAATGAATGTGATCTCCCAAAATAACCAGATTAGAAAAGGATTTGCGGTATAATGTAACAAAGTTGTGTTTGGGGGTCGTTTCCCATTGCCTATCGAATTCACCGACTAATGTAGGGGATAGTGAATACCGGTCGGTTTAAATCGATTGACATTTATGATTGATCAAATCAATGAAACGTAAAGAAAAGTAACAAATTGGGGGGGTTTTTTGATTCAAAAGAGATTAGAAACGAAAATATGCAGAAACAAAATGAAATATGCAGAAACAGATTAACAACGATTAACCTAGAATTGGGATTTTCATCAGACAAAAAGATAATAACCGAACTCGTGATTGATTCTGGACAAATCGAAATCTCTGCATTTGTCCAGATATTCCCTCGACTAGACGATCGTCTAGCAATTCATTGAACACGTGGCGAGCTCGCTGTGCGATCGCATAACGCTCTCTCAGAACCCGGTCCGACCTATGTCCTTGGGATATCAATCTAGGTATTAAATCTAATACCTAATCCATAATTATAATCGGATCTGATTAAAATAAATAGAAACGAATTACGTTACCGATTGAAGCGCGTGTCCTCTGGATTCGTGGAATCCTCAATCTATGGGTCAATCACAGAAGCCTAGCCTATCATAGCTGTGTAGAACGAAAATGGGAAAGAGATGAAGAAGTTCATCATGAACACGAAGAACACGATGAACGGATGAAGAACAGTTGAGAGAAAATGAAACTTCTGTATTTTAATCCAAAACTGAGTAAAAACATGAATGAAATCTGTTTGTGCCTGCTGTCTCACTTAACCTAAAATGGAAAAACGAAATGGGGCTCCAATCCACAATTCAGGCCCAAAACAGAAAATAATAAAAAATGGGCTTTAATTACAAATTCGAGCCCAAATAAAAATCCGACTTCGGCTCCAAAATCGACCGCCCTCTTGTCCGAATTTTCCCTTCATGTCTTCATAACAATTGTAGCTCTCTGAATCATCTGAAATATGAAACAAAAATGAGGAAAATCCGATGTCTGGTTCAAGAGTTATGGTAGGAATAGTGAATCAATGTAAAATTGGAATTTTATTATTAAAAATGGCTAAAATATAATTAAAGGCCCAAAGCCCAAATAAGTATAAAAGCCATTATTTATTAACTAAAGAGTCCTAAATTATTAATCAAGAGATAAAAATAAGTGTATGAAATATTCAATTATCAAATTCCCTCACACTTATCTTTTTGCACTCCTGAGCAAAATTCAAAGAAAAAGACCTAAAGGAGAAACTCTTCTTTTCTAACAATTGCTAACAATGCAAAAAATTGAACAAGGAACACAAAGCTCTAAAAGACCAATCAATCAAGACCAAAATCCCTTCATCTCAAATTACAATTCATGGTAATCTCAATCAATGATGCTAATCACAAATGATGGTCTCTCAAATGATGCGCTCAATCAATCAATCTCTCAAGTGTTTAAGGTAAATAAGTGTATCGCTCAAATTCTACTCAAGAAAATTGTTCTACCAAAAGCTTGCTCAATTTCTACGTCTCCACTACTCATAACACATGCATGCACAAATCAAGAGAGCTTATTATTAAAGGTTGTAATGGGGTTAGGGTGAAGGTAGGTAATATAGTATGGAATGAGAGGCTAAGCACCAAAGAAATTAAAAAAAGCATTGATTAACACAATCATTCTCTATGTATGAAAACTTTTATTTTACTCATATATCTCCTTTCTTTCTATGTATTTTTTTTTTCTTTTTCTTTTTTTTTTCTTTTTTTTTTCTGCTTTTCTTTCTTTTCTTTTCTCTCTTTTTTGTTTGTTTTTTGTTTTGTTTTTTGTTTTGTTTTTTTTCTTTTTTTTTTGAGAGAACTATATACATAATCACAATGGCAAAATCAAATATCTCCCCCCACACTTAAACTGTTGCACTCCTGAGCAACCCCCACACTTAAACACAAAACCAAGGTGAAACCAATGCTCAATAAATTTCCAAGGTGCGGAATAAAATGGTTTTACGCTTAGGCTTGTAATGTGGCTTAGAAAAGAATAAGTCGAAAAGGCACAAATGGGCTAGCAAAGGAAACATAATGCAAGGGAAAACTATTTGGCCAAAGTGGGGAAAATAAAAGAAAGAAAACAAGCTTCTATTATATTTATGCATGTAAGTGAAAAATGTAGTTTCAAAAAGAAAAGGAGCAAGTTCTAGAGAACACAATTCAGGAGCAGATGCACACATAAAAGAAAGAATGGTAAAAGATGAATTCCATTCAAGCAGGCCCAAAACCTCACAAGGTCAATACCAACTTAGGCAATCAACAACATCAAATCAACTACCAAGACATGCAATCGAAGAGTCAGGAATTGAAGACCAAACAGAATGATCCATTAAAACCAAAATGTCCAAGTTCATAATATGTAGCAATCATAGAAAGAGAGACTGTATTTATTTTCAAAAAGCAAAGTAGAAAAAGGAAAACAAATAAAAGAGATAGAGGGAGAAGAAAGAAGAATACTCCCCAAGGGTTTAAGGAGGATAAGTGGCATCAATGAGGAGAATCTCTGCTTCCTCAGGCTGTTGCTGGGATCCCTCATGAAATTGTTTGAGGTGATGCCCATTTACCTTAAAGGTTCTTCCTGTGGGTGGATCACATAGCTCAACAGCACCAAATGGAAAAATGTTAGTGATCTCAAAAGGGCCATCCTATTTAGATCGAAGCTTACCAGGCATAAACTTCAGACGGGAGTTAAACAGAAGAACTTTCTGGCCCACAGAAAATTCTTTCCTCAGAATATGCTTATCATGGAATGCCTTAGTCTTTTCCTTGTATAACCGTGAACTCTCATAGGCATCCAATCTAAGCTCATCCAACTCTTGCAAATGTAGCTTCCGTTCCATACCAGACTTGGCCAAATCCATGTTACACTGCTTAATGGCCCAATAGGCTTGATGTTCTAACTCAACCGGAAGATGACATGCCTTACCAAAGACAAGCCGATAAGGAGACATCCAATCGGAGTCTTGTAGGCGGTGCGATATGCCCACAAAGCATCCTCTAATCGTTTACTCCAATCTTTCGGGGTAGAGTTAACGGTCTTCGAAGGATTTGCTTAATCTCTCTATTTGAGACTTCGACTTGACCGTTGGTCCGAGGATGGTATCTTTGTGGAGACCTTGTGAAGCACTCCATACTTGCGTAACAAGTCACCCATGCTTCGGTTGCAAAAATGGGAGCCCTGGTCACTGATAATAGCTCTAGGAATGCCAAACCTGCAGAAAATGTTAGACCTAACAAAATCCACCACCACCGAAGAATCATTAGTTCGAGTGGCTTTCGCCTCAACCCATTTCGATACATAATCAATAGCTAGTAGTATGTAAGTATAACCATATGAAGCAGGAAATGGACCCATAAAATCAATACCCCAAACATCAAATATCTCACAAAACAATATAGGGTTCTGGGGCATCTCATGCCTACGGGAAATACTCCCTGCCCTCTGACAGTTATCACATGACTTACAAAACAAATGGGAATCATGAAATAGGGAAGGCTAAAATAATCCACTGTCTAACACTTTCCTAGCAGTTCTTTGGGGTCCAAAGTGACCACCACGAGCGAAGCATGAGCAAAATGCAATATAGAGTGAAACTCATGATCAAGCACACATCTCCTAACTACTTGGTCACTACAAAATTTCCACAGATAAGGGTCATCCCAAACATAATATTTAGACTCACTCTTCAATTTAAGAGTTTGGGCCCTAGTGGAATCTACAGGCAAAACACCAGCTACCAAGTAGTTAACCAGATCAGCATACTATGGAAGCTTACCTTGCAGTTGTAGAAGCTGCTCATCAGGAAAATCATCCCAAATAGAAGAGGGGTGAGAGGGAGAATGGGTGAAACGAATCAAGTGGTTAGCTACCCAGTTTTGTGCTCCGCTTCTGTCTCGAATCTCAACATCAAACTCTTGGAGCAATAACATCCACCGGATGAGTTGTGGCTTAGCATTTGCCTTTTTCAAAAGAAATTTCGGAACGCAAAGCATGGTCGAGAAAACAATTACTCTACTAGCTAGCGAGATATGACCTAAACTTATCAAAAGCAAATACAATAGCCAACAACTCCTTTTCGGTAGTGGTGTAATTAGATTGGCGGGATCCAAAGTCTTGGAGGCATAGGCAATCACATGAGATGCTCTGTCGACCGATTTGTGCCAAGATAGCACCAACCGCATAGTTGGAAGCATCACACATCAACTCGAACGGAATGCACCAATCAGGGGGCTAGATCACTGGGGTTGTAGTCGGAAATGCTTTAAATGATCGAAGGCCGCCTTGCAAGCATCATCAAATACAAAGTCAATGTCCTTATGCAAAAGGTTGGACAAGGGTCGGGCAGTCTTGCTGAAATCCCTAATGAAACGCTGATAGAAACCTGCATGACCAAGAAAAGAGCGAACTTCCCGCACAGATACGGGGTAAGGCAAAGCAGTAATCACATCTATCTTAGCAGGGTCTACCTAAATCCCTTTCCTAGACACTATGTGTCCCAAGACTATACCTGACTCAACCATAAAGTGACACTTCTCATAATTCAGCACAAGATTAGACTCAATGCACCTATGCAAAACTCTAGACAAATTAGCTAAGCATGCATCAAAATTAGACCTATATACAGTGAAATCATCCATAAAGACCTCCATGTAGTCCTCTAGAAACTCAGAGAAAATGCTTACCATACAACACTGAAAGGTACCAGGTGCGTTGCAAAGGCCAAAATGCATCCTTCGGTAGGCATATGTTCCAAAGGGGCATGTGAAGGTCATCTTCTCCTGATCCTCAGGAGCAATATGGATCTGGAAGTATCCGGAGTAGCCATCCAGGAAGCAGTAATGAGACTTGCCAGCCAATCACTCTAACATCTGATCAATGAAAGGTAAAGGGTAATGATCCTTGCGAGTGGCTTGGTTGAGTCTCCTATAGTCAATGCAAACTCTCCAACTATTCTGAACTCGAGTAGGAATGAGCTCATTCTTCTGATTGGCTACCACGGTGACTCCGAATTTCTTAGGAGCCACCTGGACCGGGCTAACCCACTGGCTCTCAGAAATGGGATAGATGATACCAGCTTGAAGAAGCTTAGTGACCTCTTTCTTCACCACATCAAGGATAAGGGGATTAAGGCGTCTCTGAGGTTGCCTCACCGGCTTAGAGTCCTCTTCCAACAGAATTCGATGCATGCATATGGAAGGGCTAATGCCAACGATATCAGCTACTGTCCACCCAATGGCTTTCTTGTTCACCCTCAATAAGCTTAGCAGCTTTTCTTCTTGGTCAGGAAGAAAATAATTTGCCACAATGACTGGCAACTGTTCATCCACCTCCAGAAATGCATATTTCAGGTGATCTGGAAGGGATTTTAACTCAAGTTTGGGTGGTTGCTCAGTGGAAGGAAGAAGTTTGGGTGGTTGTTGCAACAACTCGGATGTCATCACACCGGAAATGCACGAAACCACATTCAAAAAGCGGAAGAAGCGTGTCTATACTGCTCAATGTTAACATTAGAATTCAGCTTATCAAAATCAAAGTTAAGTTCATCAAAATCAGAATCAGGATGCACATCAGGATCAGGATGAAGCTCAAACTCAGAATCAATATCAGAATCCACAAGTAATGCAGAATCACCCAACAAGTCAGAATCACCAAATAATGCAGCATTAACCAAATGAGTGCAAACAGAGCACCATTCATTATCAGCACATGCACAAATGGCATAATCACTCTCAGATGAAAAATCAGGATAATCAGCACACCAATCAGCAAGAACATCATCCACAGCATCATCAATCACATCAATACATAAAACATAATGCTCTTCCCTAGGATGTTTCATGGCATCAAAGATATTAAAATTCACAGAAATATCACCAAACTCCATGGAAAGAGTACCAAAATACACATCTATCTTAGTCCTAGCTGTTTTCATGAAAGGCCTCCCTAGAATGATTGGTGACCTGCGATAGAAGACTCATCCTCCATATCTAAGATGTAAAAATCAGCAAGGAATATCAATTCATTAACTTTGACTAATACATCTTCAACTAAACCGAAGGATGGGCATTACTCCTATTAGCTAATTGAACAATAACACCGAGTTGGACGCAAGGGACCAAGACCAAGAGATCTATAGATAGATGCAGGCATGACATTTATAAAAGCACCTAAATCTAGCATGCAATCATCAAATCTATAATTACCAATAAGGCAAGGGATAGAAAACGTCCCTGGATCCTTGCACTTGCGAGGCATGGTAGAATTTGGATGAGGGCTAATACATTCGGTTCAAACTCACTCGTTCATTCCCTTCATCGCCTCTTGTTGGTGCATAAGTCCTTCAAAAACTTGGCATATTTAGGAATTTGTTTGACTGCATCTAAGAGAGGAATGTTGATCTCTACTCTTCTGAATGTCTCAAGTATATCCTTCTCTTGTGCTTTTTCTGCCAACTTCTTGGATCGAGGGGCTCTCTGAGGGAAAGGAAGAGGAATGGGAATGTCTTCCTCTTCACCTTGCTGCATTGCCTTTTTATTTTTAGAGTCAATCTTCACATTTTCTGACTCTCTTTCGGATGTGGAAGTCACATCTACAGCTGGTTTAGGTTCCTCCAATTGCTTGCCAGATCGAAGGGAAATAGCACTCACATTCCCCTTAGGATTAGGAATTGTTTGTGAAGGAAGAGTGTTGGATCCCTGAGGTTGAAGTTGATTCAATGATGTTGCCAACTGTCCAATCTGTGTTTGCAAACTCGAATGGAAGTGTCGGTTCTTTGTATTGGAACTACATATTGGTGTGACAAATTGTTTCATCATATCCTCTAGTGAAGAACCACTACTACTTTGGTACTAGCTCTTTGTTGTGCCGCTTTGTGGAGGTGCACGTATGGCTGGTCGAGGAGGTGGTGCGGCAAAGGCAAAGGAGGTGCAGACTTGTTGGAAATTCTGTGGTCTGTACTGTCTCTATTGGTAATTCCCAGAATTTTGCTGATATTGGTTACTCTGGTTCTGATTCTGGTTCCAACGAAAATTGGGGTGATTTCTCCATCCCGGATTGTAAGTATTAGAATAAGCATTATTCTGTTGGTATTGTGGCTTTCCTGGAAAAACACCCACTGCAGCTACCAACTGGTCTTGATAAGCAGGATCATGCAAAGTAGGGCAAGAATCAGTAGAATGACAAGGGTCAGAACAGAACCCACATGAGTACCCAATCTGAGGAGGGAAGATTGTACTGTCTGTGTCACTGCCAACTGCCTCACAAGGGAAGTCAGATCATCAAGTCTATTCTCAATCTCGAGAATCGTCTTGGACCGAGGAGGTGTTTGAATATGGTAAATAGGAGTACTATTGGCCCTGGTGCCAAATTGCTGAGAATTAGTAGCCATAGTAGATATCAATTCTCGGGCCTCTTCGGGTGTCTTGCTATCTAAGGCCCCACCACCTTTGGATGCATCCACAAAACTTTTATCCATTGGTAACAAACCGGAATAAAAATATGTAATTAGGAGTTGGTGCGAAATCGGTGGTGTGACAACTAGCACACAATCGCTTGAACTTCTCCCAATACTCATACATGGTCTCCCCATTGATTTGTTTAACACTAGTGATCTCTTTTTCGATAATAGCAATGGCTTTTGAGGAAGGAAAGAACCTCATTAGGAATAACCACGCATATCATCCCAACTCCCAACGAGATGTTGGTTGCAAATTGTATAGCCAATCCTTAGCCACGCCATCTAGGGAAAATGGAAAAGCTCTCAGCTTAATGTGGTCCTCATCAATTGCTTGAGTTTTCATTGTGCTGCATACCACATGGAACTCATTTAGATGCTTGTGAGGACATTCACCTACAAGACCATGAAACTTGGGCAACAAATGGATAAGACCAGATTTTAGTTCAAAGTTAGCAACAAGTTCAGGATATTGAATACACAAATTTTGATTGCCCACATCAGGGGTAGCTAGTTCTTTCAAAGTGGGACGAGCTTCTTGCTCTGCCATAATTTCTGAGTTAGCAAAATTGCTACTAGAATCAGTGAAAACAACAAGACTATCAGAAGTACTATCGAGTCAAGATCACAAACGGAATGGAATGGACACAATCGGACTCAAGTTCAATGTCAAATTCGGTATCAATCCCACGACTTAGCCTAACAACTCTTCTAGCGGTAAGAATTGTTCTTTCTATTTCGGGATCAAGTGGCAACAAGTCTTACGGATTAATAGTACTCCTAGTACTCATGCAGCATAAACACAAGGCAGAATTTGCAGAAAATCAGAATTACGAAAATGCCACCAGAAAATCAGAATTACGAAAATGCCACTAAAAGTGGTAAAAAAGTAGGAAACACTAAGATGACACACAAACAAAAACACAAAAAGCTAAAACCTATGTTGGAATTTGACCAAAACAAGTCCAAAACGGTATCAAATGATTTTTAAAATTTATGGGACTTGGACAAGGCAACTCCTAGACCATTGGGGAACCCAAAAATGGAATAAAAAAACTTCAAAATTGAAAAAGTGATCTAAATGATGGAATTTGGCGAAAATAAAAATACCACATGGAAAATCTTGATTTTCATGTGCCTAGTGATTTAGGCCATTTTCTATCACCTAGAAAAATTTCAGACCATTCGGAGATACTCCGAAAACAATGCCCTAGTAGAAATCATAAAAGAGAAACTTAAAACAGCGAAAAAGTGGTCTAAATGTTGGAATTTGGGGAAAATAGGTCAGACCTCATTCCTAAAAGAGTGACTCTTGTTTAGAATGCCCAATTCCTTGTGAATAAGACCTAGTTTGAGTGATCTGGGTCAGAAAAATTTCTGTCCAACCACCCGAACCACCTAAACTACCGAAACGATGCTATTTACACTAATGTTACTAGTCAAACCGATGCAAACTCCTCGGCAACGGCGCCATATTTTGACAGAGATTTGCCGTGATCTCCCAAAATAACCAGATTAGAAAAGGATTTGCAGTATAATGTAACCTGGGTCGTTTCCCAACGAATTCACAGTCGGTTTAAATCAACAACAACGAAACAGAACAATAACAAATTGGGGGTTTTTGATTCCAAAGAGATTAAAACGAAAATATGCGAAAAGAATGAAATATGCGAAAAGCAGTTAACAACAATCAATCAGATTAAAAACGATTAACCTAGAATTGAGATTCCATAACCTTCATCGGACAAAAAGATAATAACCGAACTCGTGATTGATTCTGGACAAATCGAAATCTCTGCATTTGTCCAGATATTCCCTCGACTAGACGATCGTCTAGCATTTGATCAAACACGTGGCGAGCTCGCTGTGCGATCGCATAACGCTCTCTCAGAACCCGGTCCAATCTATGTCCTTGGGATATCAATCTAGGTATTAAATCTAATACCTAATCCGTAATTATAATCGGATCCGATTAAAATAAACGAAAACGAATTACGTTACCGATTGAAGCGCGTGTCCTCTGGATTCGTGGAATCCTCAATCCATGGGTCAATCAAAGAAGCCTAGCCTATCATAGCTGTGCAGAACGAAAATGGGAAAGAGATGAAGAAGTTCATCATGAACACGAAGAACACGAAGAACGGATGAAGAACAGTTGAGAGAAAATGAAACTTCTGTATTTTAATCCAAAACTGAATAAAAATGTGAATGAAATGTGTTTGTGGCTGCTGCCTCACTTAAACTAAAATGGAAAAACAAAAATGGGGCTCCAATCCACAATTCAGCCCAAAACAAAAAATAATAAAAAATGGGCTTTAATTACAAATTCGAGCCCAAATAAAAATCCGACTTCGGCTCCAAAATCAACCATGCTCTTGTCCAAATTTGCCCTTAATGTCTTCATAACAATTGTAGCTCTCTGAATCATCTGAAATATGAAACAAAAATGAGGCAAATCCGATGTCTGATTCAAGAGTTATGGTAGGAATAGTGAAGCAATGTAAAACTGGATTTTTATTATTTAAAATGGCTAAAATATAATCAAAGGCTCAAAGCCCAAATAAGTATAAAAGCCATTATTTATTAACTAAAGAGTCCTAAATTATTAATCAAGAGATAAAAAGAAGTGTATGAAATATTCAATTATCAGAAGTCGTTCAAACTAGGTGACGCACTTTGGGTTTATGTCAATAAACTCTTGAAACCTCATGTCAAACTGGATCTTTGAACTCATGTATCCTGCATAACAGCGAATGTAAACTCATAACAATGGGAACAAATCAATCATTACAAATATGTCCAAGAAGTAATTAATGTGTGAACTTTCATACCTAGTTTCATAACTGTTTTCTTCAATTGCATATCCCTAAATCTAGTATTAAAGTTGCTCCCGACATGACGTAGACAATACACATGATAGGTATATGGAGGCTGCCAATTCCGGTGATCTTTAACCGCCTTTATGATACTGGCATGACGGTCGGATATCAAACAAATGCCCGGCCTTTGCGTCACATGATCACGTAGGAGACACAAAAACCACCACCAATCATCCTACTTCTCACGAGAGGAACAACAGCAAAGGCAATGGGCAGGATCTTCCCATCCCCATCCTGTGAAGTTGCAATCAACAGAGTACCTTTGTATTTTCTGTACAGGTGGGTGCCATCAATTTGAAGTATTGGGTTAAAGTATTTGAAGGCTTCTATGGTCTGGTGAAATGTCCAAAAAACCATACGAAAGACGCGTTTGTTGTCATAAAAACGATGTTCGTCGAAACATTCATCAGTATTAAGCCTAAAAACAGAACCCACATTACACTGCATCATGTATGTCAGCCAATTGGGCAAGAATGGATATGATTCCTCCCAATCACCAAATAACTTCACAATGGCCTTCATTTTCGCCTTCTAAGCCTTCTTGTATGTTACATTATATCCATACAGACGCTGTATCCTTTCTTGTATCAACGCTGGTTTTAAAGCTAGATCTGCTCTTAACATACCTGGTGAAAACAAAGCAAGTTCTAAATGTTCTGTCAATAAACAAACCGAATGTAACTGCAAAAAAAAAACCTACTGATAATGGCTGCACATATAACATCTGAATCCAGTTGCCTATGATCCCGAGCAAGACTCTGGTTCAGGCAGGTGTGATCTTTACCCCACTTACGGACCACCCAACTATTTTCATTATTGGGGACCATTGCCCTCATATTCTAGGGACAACCGTCAGCATGATTTTGACACCTCATCAACAACCTACGCTCATCGATTTTATAAACTTTGGCTGAACGATGAGACTTCATGCAATGCAATTTCACGGCATGTTGCAATTTAGACTTAGAAGGAAACTGTTGATGCAAATATAATGGATCACCTAACTGCCAACCACCTTGCTTGTCATTATCACCATACAACGTGTCCATGTCATCGTCACAGTGCGCCCAATTAATTGAGGAATAGTGCGGGCTTTCGTTCCAAAATGGCTTACTCTCAGGCCTTGCATCTGTCAATATGATTTTTTTTTTCTCAAAACCACTAAATACATATTACAAATACACCTACAAATACAAGTTTACTAACTTACCGCTTCTAACTGGGTCAACACGAAGCGGTGGCATTGTTGCGGTCCTCGGGTTTACCGGGTTCGTGCGAGCATCAAAATCACCCTCCACATCGCAGATCGAGGTGTCACCTAGTGGAATAAACCTCTCAAATTCGTCCTCCTCATCGCTGTGCATATTCTCATCTTCCTCTTCATCTGTCAATGTTACCTGACTTAAGACTTGTGAAGATGCAGATACACCGACAGGTCTATCTTCTTGACCAAAATACTGTGCAGATCTTGTATGCATGGGTATAGACGATGATTCACCAGATTCAAGCTCAACATATATCTCAATAAAATTTTGTGCTCTCCGATTAGCAAATGCATCTATGATGCACTCTACTTCTTCATCATCACATACATCGTTACTAATGTAGTATGCACTATCCTTACCCACTATAGTCTCCACTTTGGCAATTAACTGATGAATGCATTGGCTACCATGTAGCCCCAATTTTTGGTGAATTCTTTCTTTGAGCTGGTTGTAAGTAGTTCCCCATTTGATTTTCATCATTTTCGTTTTTCCTTCAAATTGAACACCATCGGGACCTTCACAATGCCTCCCATTATGGTAGATTACAATAACGTGCGTGTTTGAACTTGAACTCATCCTTCAAACAACAATTTGTGAGCTGCAAAAGGGAGGGTTTCATCTTACAAACAAAAAAGAAAAGCTGAACAAAATGAAACTACAACGATTACACAACAATAATACCTTGAACAAGGTGGAATGAGATTAAACCTTGATGGGTCGCACTAAAACTGAGAAAAGAGAGAGTATTGTGGGGGTTGCTATATGATAAGAGTTCCATTATGACGCAAATGGGGTTTTAAAAAAACTCCCATGTCGCCATTTAGTCAACTAAACCACTTGGGTTAGTCGACTAAATCGTGGGGGCAGTCAAAAAAACCAGCGCCCCGCGTTTTAGTCGACTAAACCTTGGTTTAGTTGACTAAAAAGTGGCACATTGATAAATAGTTTAAAAACAGTGGCAAAATGGTAATTAATTATTTAAAAGGTGGCAAATAGGGAAAAAAAACCTCTTTGAATCATCTATCAGGCTTATATTTGCAATTAAGTCCTTTGTTTATTTAATTGCAAATATTTAATAAACATTATATAAATGCCCAAAATAAATCCTTAATTTATTATAAGGATTTTTGTTCTTTAATTAATTCTTCTAGACCATAAAATATTAATTTCATAATTTTTAGGTCTAAATTATTCTTTACTTGAATTTATTATTTTTTTCCCAAAATAAATTAATCAAGAGAAAAATAACCCTAAATTTTCAATAATTATTCTCATAATTATTTTAAACCAAAATTACATAATTAATTTTCATAAAATATCCAAATTTCAAATCCCAAAATTTGGGATGTTACACTAGACTTCCAGAATCTAAAAGAAAGAGTACACTTCCTACTTTTCTTGTTTAACATAAGATAAGATGATAACAAGTTTGCAACAAGAGAATGAAATTAAACGACACGTATTTGAGATTTTTTTTTTTTTCAAAATAAAACTAGATAAGCAAGGTTAAGAATAAGCTGCACTTCAAAGTGTTATCCTCAAACATGCAACAGCCACCGACATATAAGCTGCAAATTGCAAAGTACAAAGATTCACTACTTCTTAACTAGATAACGAATAAGATGAGAAACTAATAGCATCCTAACAAGCAGCAGTTGGGCTATTGCTGCCGATGACAAAAAAAGTGCTACGAGCAATCACCTAAGGTGCAGACAATCACTTAACCTTTCCTCGTCCTTCACTCTACAATAAAAACCAACCCCCAAAAAAATTCATAGATGGTGAAGATACATGGATGGAGATGTAACCTAAGAACAGACTATTAGAATTGCTCAAGGCGGATGGTATTCAAAGCATTGATGTAAAAACTTAAACTTTAGGAAGTCTCGTAACTAACTAGAATTCCTGTCACCAGAAGACAAAAAAGAGTAGAAAATTTTTATTCATTGGAAAAGTCTTTAATAGGGCATCTCATGTAAGTACAAAAAAGAAAAGGGAATATTATACTCTAATGTAGAGACAAGTTCTTATTCATATCAGAAGCTACCTGACACCATATAATTTTACAAACCGTTGCAGGCATATAAAAGAAGATGGAAAAACTATATATATATATATATATATATATATATATCCATGCATATAACTCATATATAGCTCACATTTAAAAGTAGCTACTATGGTTTTGGTGAAACTAATTTATTAAAACATATGTTTCCAAGAGGTGTTGCAACATGCAGTCTTTCTGAATCACAGAAACATTTCTATGGCAAAGAAATAGCAAACAATTTAGGAAAGAATATGATGGAAAAAAGGATGACATTGGAAAATGATCAGGAAAGAAATGATTTGAAGACAAAACTGAGAACGAAATGCAGACAGGAGGCAAGGGTAATCGAATGATAAGATGGTTTGCTATTGGTCTGATTAAAAGTACTCAGACATAAACCCTTGACAATTCATAGATCATAGTAGAGAAAGATAGGTCTCAGGGGAGGCACATGAACTACACAAGTAGCAATCTACAAAGCTATTGCATAATTTTCTCACGTAAATATATACTAGTGACCTATGCTTATCATAAATAATCATTGAACTTCGCTGTCTTGGCTGAAAACAATGCCAGAAAAAATAATAATCCAAGAGCCCAATAATATTGAAAATTCCAGCTCCCCACATTCTAAATCCAATCATTAAGTGCAGGACACCTTCCACTTTTTCTTAAAACTTCCAGTACACGAAAAACTCAAAATTTCCAGTGCAGAACTAAACAAGTCCAAACAGATTTAAAAGGCAAGCAATGCTTCAATCATCATGAAACCAACAAGAAAAATCTGCCAGCTCTTGCAGTCTCATAAAATGTCAATACTCAATACTACCCACTTCTCCTTATACATGACCCATCAAAATAGAAGTAGAAAAATACCTTATTAAAATAAAAATAAAAAATCACATGAACTTTTTTAGTACATTGTTTTAATTGGTTATATCTAATTCAATTGATGACAGTATAAGTTTAGAACTTACTAATACAGGTAAAAAAACTTATTTATATAATTTTTCCCTCTTTAATGAACCCTATATATAGCTCAACGTACAATTTTCTTTTGTGCACGTGGTACTCCTCTAAGCCTATTTATTAGATACTTTTAGCATGTTTTACATAAATTAAGAAAAACCTTAAACTTCTTTAATTTCACCATAAAATTCAATAATTTTGTTAACTTTATCCATATTTAATATTACTCTAGTTGTATTTATAAGTCCACTTTCACTTTATGTGAAAGTTGACTTATAAATAGGACCAAAGTAGTATACATTATACTCCATGAAAGCAAAGTCAATACAATAATAAATAAAAAGTAAAATTGTACATTCATATAAAAATTTCTCTTTATCCTATAAATAAGAATAAAAAATTTATTCTCTCCTTCTGATAAATAGAACTAAAGGAGTATGTTATGAGAGAGATGTATGATGAGATAATGATGGAGCAACAAAGAAGTAATAATGGCGATGTGATATATTGTTTATATAAGAATGAACATGCATGTTGGGTGCATGGGAGAATTGAGACACTAGTTCTGAGAGAGCACACTACAAATAATTAAAGGCAATAAGAATAATATATGATGACTCATCTCTTCTTCTTCTTTACAAAAGCGTCTAAAATATTTTTGCATGTGGCCATAACTGTGAATTTTTTTTTGGGAAAATTACGTGCAGGTCTCAAAGACCAGAAATAAATATAATGAGGTCCCTTGAAATCACCAAATTACACAGAAATCCCTAGGGACTTTTTTGATATTATTTGTATGGAAACAAATTTCAGGTTTTTAAATTTTGTTGTAAATATGGCATTTCCTATTGTAAATATGGATTTTTCTGTTGTAAATGATCAGATTTTAAATTTTGTTATAAATATAGCATTTCCTGTTGTAAATCTAATCTTTTTATGTTGTAAATGACCTTTGTACGTTTAGGGACTTGAGTTTGAAATAAAATCCAGGTGTTGAAATGTTATTGAAAATATGGCACTCTGTTGTAAATATGATTTTTTCTGTTGTAAATGGTCAGATTTTTAAATGTTGTTGTAAATATAGCACTTTCTGTTGTAAATATGATATTTTCTGTTGTTAATACAAATAATATCAAAAAATTCCCTAAGGACTTCTGTGTAATTTGGTGATTTCAAGGGACCTCATTGTATTTATTTCTGGTCCTTGGGGCCTGCACATAATTTTCCCAAAAAAAAAAACTATTTTCACTTCTCTTTTTAACAAAGTGGCTTCCTTAATCATCATCATCTTCATTATTATTGATCATTGACCCCTCACTAACATTTTAAAAACAATCATTTTTTTTCAATCTCAAATTTATTTATTACACGTGGAAAATTTATTATAGCACCATCCTCAATATGAATTATCACTTTAAAAATATGAAAAAAAAAATATTCATGTTTCGGTGTAGAACACGAATGTCCAGCCTGATAGGCTGGTGCTTTGATCTTGGATCAAATAGCTCTACCGGAATATTTATGGGACAGATATCTCAGAGAACGGAGGATCACTATGTTAGTTATGCTTAGTTTTGATGATGTCTTATATTGATGCCATTATCTAGAGCAAAAAGTTTATATCATATACATTGACTAACTACTTTATTTATTATAGGTTAGTCCAAATTAAATTATAGAGAATGATCAAGAATGGAGTTTGAAGAAAGAAAAACTTGTTAAATATTATGAGAATATCAATATTCAAGTTCCTATGATCAAATAGAAGTTGGAACGGCTCAATTCGAGTTAAAATAAGCAAGTTCAAGCTTAGGATGAATATTAGTGTGTTTGGGGGCTTTAATGCAATTTCAGCATTTATTTCTCGCCCAAAAAAGTGCCTTGCTCGAGCACAACTAATTCCATGCTCGACCAACGTATTCCAGCACTTATTCTCGCCCAAACAGTGCCTTGCTCGAGCAAGAAAGAAGGCCTTGCTCGAGTAACAACGTTTTTTTCAGCACTCTGTTCAGCTCTGTTTCGCGTTTCAGCTGGCGACCTTCAGTAATTCGATGATATCTCCCAAACCAATAATCGGATTAACGTGAAATCAGTGGCATATGAAACTAGACTCCACATGCGTCATTTGGATATAAAATTAAAGTCCAAATTATTCCATATGAGAGAGCTATGATTTCTACAATTTGGAACACAAATCAACGTCACAGTCCAGACCAACCTTCGGTAATTTGAGTGTATCTCACAAACGGCAAATCCAAATGAGCTGAAATCGGTGCCATTGGAAACTAGACTAAAATACCTTTTCAAAAACATCAATAACACAGAAAACAAAGATCAATTGAAGGATCTATGATGTTTTGAAGTTGGTAGTATGTTCAGGATGTTGCAATCAGCATTGATTAAGAACAGCCTACATTCTAACCAACGAAATACAAGAAGTTTGGGACTGATTATTCTTGTATTGGAAAGAAGACTAAAAGAGGTCTCTGAGGTGTATTGACCATGAATGCCCGAGCAACGAAAAGTATATGAGATCACGCCCGAGCAATCCTTAAAAACATCTGAAAGCATGACCTTGCCCGAGCAAGGTTATAAGCTTGCTCGAGCAACATCGGGCTTAGAGGAAAGTCAAGTTGAATCACAAGCAATATGCCCGAGCAACCTCCAAAAACACCAGAAAGCAATACCTTGCCCGAGCAAGGTTCTTGGTCTGCCCGAGCAAGAGTGAGACGAAGCAAAAGATCCAAGTCATAAGGTCTTGCCCGAGCAAAGAAAATAGCTTGCCCAAGCATATGCTCGAGCAAAGGAAAAAGCCCGCCCGAGCAACCTCCGCCCGTCTACTTGGAATCGTCTCTGCCTGGAGTTTGCCTGAGCAAGAATGGGAGCTTGCTCGAACAACGTTGACTTGAAGCAATTTCTCCTCACATGGAATAGCTTGCCCGAGCATGAAAATCTTCATGCTCGAGCACATGCTCGAGCAAGGAGAAAAAGCTTGCCCGAGCAACCTTTGGATGTCATCTTGAATTTAACTCGATCGAACCTTGCCCGAGCAAGGAGGAAGTCTTGCTCGAGTAACATCGTGCGGAAGGCATTTCTCTAGTGCTTTCAAGAGTTTGCCCAAGCATGAATATCATCATGCTCGAGCAACATTGGCAAGCATGAAAAATCCATGCCCGAGCATCGCCGAGTAGAACTCTTTATAACGAGTTTTAAGAAGCTTGCCCGAGCAAGCTTGGATTTATGCTCGAGCAAAGTTGCCCCGTTTTGAAACTCGCTCGGACAATTTACGAAATCATAAGTTTATCTTATTACTTTGGATTATCACTTATTGAGATTACCAAATGCTTTTAACCGGTGTGTTGATGAGTTTGATTGTATAATCGCAAATTACCAGCAGATTTGGATAAAGCAACTTTTGACTGACAAAGCAATAAATGAAGGTACCTAAACCGAAGCTAAATTGTTCTGAACGAAGTAAAGCCTCTCTGACATTCCCATTACGCATTAAATGCTATTTGACAACGGATATACAAAAGGAATGTAAGAGAATGTTTCTCCACAAATTCCAATTTTGTGATTTTCAAACGGATGGCGAGGCGGAGTGATTCATCTGTCTAACGGCTACTTCCAACGGACACTCAACGATCATATCCTAAACGGGAAGAATTGCTCAACGGTCGAATGCTTTCCATCAACTATAAAAGGAGAAGGATTCAAAATGAAAAAGCAGAGACACGAGCGGCACCGCCGAAATGCCGTCATTATGAATATACGCTTTAACTCATACACTCTGTTCTCAATGTTTATATAGTTTACGTAGAGAGTGAGATGATCGATTATGTACTTCGG
Organism: Acacia melanoxylon; assembly: GCA_019022615.1. Classification (NCBI taxonomy): domain Eukaryota; kingdom Viridiplantae; phylum Streptophyta; class Magnoliopsida; order Fabales; family Fabaceae; genus Acacia; species Acacia melanoxylon. The sequence continues at coordinate 231,521 of JAFJYJ010000114.1, forward strand.
TGATTAGCATTCATCTACTCGGTGAGGAGTTCTTAAACACCGATTAATTCTTTTAGTTGTAAAAATCTTAAGGTTGTGGAACCTTAAGTGTGGGTGTATTAATTACAACTTGTAAGGGAGTGAGAGGATCATCCTTTGTTTACAGAGTCGGTAATTTTATTCTTACAGTGCGTAAGAGGATATCTCAGTAAGAGATTGTAAAGGCTACACAAGTGCCCGACCAAACTTGTGAGGATGTAAAGGCTTTCTCTTGTGCCCGGTTAAACAAGGAGATAGTGGATTGAAAATCTCAAGTGGAGCTTGGGACCGGACGTAGGTCAAGGATTGGGCCGAACCAAGATAAATCTCAGTTTGCATATTCTCTTCCCTAAACTCTTACATTTCCAAAGATACATGTTTGAATGACTGATTATTGCTTTATAAACTAATTCTGTCATTCGAACTAATTTGCGAAAAGATTTTCAAAGTTTTCGAAAGTTTTATCAGACACCCAATTCACCCCCCTCTTGGGTGATAGCCGGTTCTTCACACTATACACAATATAAGGCTCTTCGCCAAGGGGCATGGGGGTAGTGCATAGTGGGAGATTGCACAGTGATACTGAAAATAACTAGGTCTGAGTTAGAACGTATGCACCTTAGGGCTTGAACTTTGTATATATAGGGTATGTTTCAGTATCGTAATTGCCCGATCTATTTTATCTCTTAATTATAGATATGATAGATCGCCCCCTAGATTGTAGGTGAATCTAGATACACGATATATCTGTATTGGGTCGTTCCATAGTTGGGCCTCGGGTTAGGTCTGTAACAGTTGCCCCCCAGCCCAGTAGTTCAAGTTTTTGAGCTGCCGGGGTGTACCGTGCTCCTTGGGCCAGTTTGTCCCTTACCCCCAGGCCGGGATGTACTGCCGGGACACCTATCTGGACTCTGGACCTGAGGTCATATCTCGAAGGTCCATGCCTACGCTTGTGCATTCAAAGATCTGAGGTGATACCAGGTATATTGTTTGACTACAAGGCTGAAACCCTTCCGTATTCGCCATCATGGCCTCTTGACACCTGACCTCCCTGGATTGGTGAGGTTCTGCAACCGTCGTTCCAAGCCGTCTCTGAATTTCGTGCGCATTTAATGCACCCACTACCCGTCACACGTCACTACTTCTCTACGGGCGAATTGTCTTTTTTACCCTTATTTCCAGGCGCCCCTTCATATTTCCCTCCATTTCGTACCTTTTAATCCCTTCTCTTTCTTTCTCCTTTACTCTAAAAAGCTCTGGTTTTCTTTGGTCTCTTACATTCGATGAAGCACAAGCTCGCAGTTTCTACTACTTCATCTTTCATCGTCTCTTCATCCTATCAGGTATGTCGTCTTAGTTCTTATCACTCTCCTATTTTCCTTTGTCGCTTTTGCATCGCATCGGTTTGTGCATTTCGCTTCCTTTGCTTCCGTATCGTGGGTAGGCTTGGATGAGTGGTTCCATAGTTGAGTTCCTGTTGGGGTTTCTGGGTAGCTTCTGAGCACTGGTTTTTTGGATCCTAGTTGCTTGTCTTTGCTTATGGGGGGATCTCCACCATGTTCCTTATTGGTCATTTTCTGCCTCTTTAGGTTGCATCCTTCGGTGTTCATGGGTACAGTTAATCACCCTTCTTCATCGAGTCAAGATTTAACCCCAGAAGAGGAGGAAGCACTGCGTGCTCGTTATCCCCGAACTACTCATTGGTTGTTCGGTACTCCCCTCTCGAGGAGCAAAGACTAGCCTCCTTTCTTCGTGGTGGATCCGGTAGGAGGATCGGGTTGGAACTTCTCGCCCCCTCTTGCTCGGTCTCGAAGTATGGGTTCCAATCTTAGATCCTATCCTGAGAGTCAGAATGAGATCGCGGCCGTATCGGTCCAACCTATCAACTTTTATGAAGCCCCCCATCGTCCTAGGTCAGAACCCATTCCGGAGGGATACCTCGGCCCATGTTGGGAATGTCTCGCATCGAGTTCTTACTATATCGCGAGCGGCGAGGACTTCCGGGAAAACACCATTCTAAACTCTTGTAGTCATAGGTCGTCCTCTGGCCCGACCCCAAACTCAGAGGTTCTTCCTCGTTCAAGTCCTCTCATTCTTCCTTCTCCTCGTGATAGCTTGCCTGTGTCAGGTATTCGCACACTTGCTGACCTTAGCATTTTTGTTTTGTGTTATAGGTAAATGGAGTTGTCATATTTGCCCACTAGTGCCCGATCTGACGCCGGGGGGTCGGATTCCTCCACTCCCCCCAAGGATCTACTTGAGCAATACCCTTGGGTGACGTGGGATGTATTAACAACCCACTCCCTTATGACCGTGGCCAACATCCGTCAAGTGAAGCTGGGGGCCCTGGAAGGTTGCCACCTGAGTCCCCCTAATGAGAATGAGCCTATTTGCTCCTTGAGGGTGGAAGGTCTTACTAACTTCTTCTTCTTTTACAAGGCCTATATGTCCCGGCTTGATATTCACTTCCTATTTACCGAGTTCCAGATGTCCTGTTTGAATCATCTCCATCTAGCTCCCTCACAACTTCATCCAAACGGGTGGGCCTATCTGGTGGCCTTTGAACGGTTATGTCCCTCCTTCTTGGCCCCTATTCCCTGTACCGCTACCTTATTCTTCTTTTTCTTTTGTCTTTTTACCCCCCGCTCGTTAAGGAACTGGAGAAATTGAAGGGGCTTACTTCCCTCCGGGGTGATCCGGACAAAAAACTCCTTACCACCTTTTCAGATTCTTTTAAACATTTCAAGAATAGCTACTTCAAAGTAGTGGCTAAACCCGACCAGCAGCCCTGGTTTTTAAAAGGGGCCGAAGTCAAAGATGTGGAGTGGAGGTTCCCCCTCTATTAGACGTACGACCATCACAAGCTGACCTCCACCTCTTATCAAGTCGAATCCGATGATCTCCCAGCCGAGGAGGTTTTGTCCATAGACCACTTGGTGTCTTATGTTTGTTAGTTCTCTATGTGTTTTGATGATAACTGACAATTGTAAACAAGTATGAATATTTCTAGATGAGTTAAAATGACTTTCTAAACTCACTATTTTTTAACCAAAAGTACTCTGTCAGCCACAAACTCGAGCCTAGATAGGCAACCTCGAGTTTGATACTAACAGAGAACCAAACTCGCCAGTTTGCATTTAAACTTGACACTATGCCTTAGTCTTGAACTTGAGAGTTTCTCTCATATCTTGAGTAAACTTGAGGTTACATTTGTAAACTCAAGTTCGAAAGAGACAGAGAACATTTCAATTTAAAATCCACTTATAAACTCGAGGTTCTAGTTACAAACTCGAGTTTGCGTCAGGCAGAAACTTTTCAAGTTTTTAAAATCAAGGAGACTTCAGTTTATGTCTTTCTAAAGTTTGTTCAAAGTTTTCCAAAAAGTTTTCTAAGTTAAGAAAACTTGAGTTTAAGGTTGTAAACTCGAGTCTGCTCCTTACAGAAAGCAATTTGATTTTAACTTAAGAAAACTCTAGAGTTTGCACCGGAAACCCAAGGATTACATTTGGAGAACTAAAATTGTTTTCAACATGAATAGTTCTAAACTCGAGGCTAGTCACTAATAGACTCGAGTTTGTGTTTTACTCAAAATATATTTCAAGATAACTTTGCAATGTTTTCCTCGACAAAGCTATAAACTCGAGGTTAGCATTATAAACTCGAGTTTGCATCTCTAGAACAGATGAACGTATCTGAGATTATTTTGTTCAGTTTTATCTATGCTTTATCTTGTTTCGCGAATTGATTGCTTATGATTTAAATGATTCATATCAATATTTCTAACCAGATTTAACCAAGTTTGCCTATGAGATTTCAAAAGACCTAAGCTGTTTTAGGAAACATTTGAGCATTCAAAGAGGAAAGATGATCAATCAATGCTTAAAGCTATTATTCATCCAGATTTCCGTCGATCCGAGTTAATGCTTTAATATTAATTGGAGATATCCCCTTATGCCGAAATTGGTGCAATAAATTGAAAGCTACAACGGACAAATTCAAAGAATCAAAGCGTAATGTCCTCAACAAGCCTATATTCAGCACCATGGACTCAACAACTATATTTTTTAATAGGCCCAAGTCAGAACGCATCTTCAACGGTCAGAAACTTCAATCTAGTATAAATACATGAAGATTTGAAGTCTACAAGCAGAGAAGTAACACACAGAAAACACATACAAGCTTATCAATCGTTTACTGCTTATATTTCTCATCAGTACATTGTACCTCAATGATTATCTTTATCCACTCTATTAGAGAGTTCATTTCGTAATTCATTCATTGTAAGAATCTCAAAGTTGTGGGACTTTGAGGTTGGGCTTTCGATTACAACTTGTAAGGGGAGTGTATCCTAGAGAGAGGATAGCTTTCGAGTACGAGTGTGTATCCGATTTGAGTGATAGTAGAAAACCCAGAGTCCGGGGGACCGGACGTAGGTCAAGAATTGAGACCGAACCAAGATAAATCTTCGTGTCAAGCTCTTCTTCCCTATCTCCATTTAGCTTTTGTTGTGTGAGTGTTTTAAAAAGAATTTTAAAATCCCCAATTCACCCCCCCTCTTGGTGATTTCCTTCACTTTCATTTGGTATCAGAGCCAGGTTATCTACTTGAAGGATTAACATCCTAGATCAAAAGATCCAATGGAAGGAATTCTACCCGATGGAGCCTCAATCAATGCACCTGTGTTTCAATGGAGAACATTACTCTTTCCGGGAAGGCTAAATTCGAGTCTACGTAATGGCAACCGAGTATGGTCTATGGAAGGTGTTCGAGAAAGGAGACTATGTTCCAACCTCAACTAAAGATGGTGTCAGTACTCCTAAACCAGAAGAATCATATGATGAGAATGACAGAAAGCAAGTCACTCACTAGTGCAAAAAAGGGCTTTAAGATCGCCTCATTTAGACCGGACATTCGTCGCAACGGTCTTAAAGCTATGACTGGCGCTTTGTAAATATAAAGAACTTCTTATGTTTGACCGGTGGCGCTTTGTAAATATCAAGAACTTCTTGGACCGGATCCTTTATTAATAGGTCTTAAATATATTATTCAAGCCGCTTAAAAACCGATCGATCTTAAAAATGTAATTAAAATTTATATTATTTTATAGAGAAATCTCGTACAAGCCCGAACTTATATTTTCGTGGACCAAAATAATCGTGAAAAATTTAAATATAAAAGTTAAAACTTTTAAGTCCGGACATATATAAACACGGTCTTAAATTTTATACTTTTAAGACCGGACTTAAAGTATGGCCGGTACAAACTATTGAAAAAAATTATTCGAAAATTTTATTACCTTTAAGACCGGCTTTTAATAATGGACGGTCCTAAATTTTGACCTTTAAGACCGGCCTTTTAATTCATCCGGTATGGAAACTAAAGCGCCAAATATTCGCACGACGTTGCCATAAGAGTTACGACCGATACGTTGCTCTCGAACTCTCAAACCCCGTTCTTGTTGTGAAACCCCTCTTCCCGTTGCATTACTTCTCTTCCTCGCCCACCACTACCATCCTCTCGTTATTTCTCTCACTTTCTCAGGCATTCCTCTTTCGCACCACTACTCTCAGCCTCTCTTCCTTTATAGAAAATGAACGGAGAAAACGGTTCTTCTGCAATTCCTTCAACGACAGTTACTGGTGCGACTAGTGTGAATCAGAACGAACCCTCTTCATCTCACAATGAGCCTCGTAACCGCCCTGCACGCCGTGGTAGAAGTGGCACACGAATGAAAGACGTATCCGTAAGTCGCCCCTTCCGGGTCAAAGCTCGAGATTCAGTTTGATGAAAAGTTGGCTCCTTTCGATCCTAATAAACAAAAATATAATAGTTTTGTCGGCTATCTAGCACGCAGCAAGGCTAGCATCTTGACAGATGAGTGGAAAAATCTCGAACATCTCGCAGTAAAGGATCCTATTTGGGACACTATCCGGCTCACATACACTGTCCCTGACTCCCATAAGTTGAAAGACAAGACATTGTCTTATTTGTTGATCGGTGGAGGAAGTTTAAGACCTTTCTAGCTAACACATATATTTTTGCCGATGTTAGGCCTGACCATAATCCTTGGGACAAGTACACATTTATTGATGAACAAACTTGGCAACAATTTGTTCAGTCGCGGACCACTCCCGAAGCTTTGGTGAGTTGTTATTTAGTTTTGTTTGCCCTCTTTTGTTTGCTTATTAACTTGTGCGGTTATGTGAATGTTATTGTACGTGTTCATCTATTCCTGTTAGTTAGATTGTTTGGTTTGTGAATAGAAGTATATATTTTCATCCTTTGTCCTGCATAAGAGGAGCATGTCTTAGTTGTATGCAAGTCTGATATGTAAACCGTGCAAAGGTAAAATACTAAGTAGGTAATTAGGGAAATAATAATGGCATAAGAGTCAAACCATTATTATAGTCTTAACTAGTTCTTTTGTAGTAGGTAGTGGTTAGACATTGCTATTAGTTAGTTAATATGTTAACTGTGTAAAGGTTTTGGTGCAGTTCTGCAACTCACTTTACTCTAGTTCTCCCAATTTCTTCTATAATTCTACATCCTCCTTAAATGAAATGTTGAAACTTGATGAAGTGAATTTGACTAGTGTTTGAGGTTCATATCAAGCAGAAGTTCTCTAATTTCGTTAGTGAGATTGCTGGAATTCATAATTAATAGTTGTTTTCATTTCGGTTCACGAAAAGAAGGGAACAAGCACAAGAGATAGGGAGAAAGAATGATTGCCCGCATAGGGCTTTCGCGGCGGATACGAAAAGGCTGAACAAGAATTGATGGCGGCCAAGCGGAAGAGATTGCAAGATGAAGCAGAAGCAGAATCCAATCCTTCTGCGATACATGATCCGCCATCTCCAATACGTCGTGATGAGTTATGGTTGTATATTTGGCAAAAGCCAAGCGGCGCCTACACGAGTGAACAGACTCGTCTAGTTGCTGAAAGAATTGTAAGTATCACTATTGTTAATTTATAGTTACTAAACATGTTTCATTACTAAGCTTCTCATTATCTGTATCTTACAGGAAGATCTAAAGAAGAAAGAAGCGGAGGGATCTTTTGTGTCGGACGGGAGGAATGATGTTACGACCGTTGCGACCGGAAACCGGATCACGCGGGCGAGTAAGGGGATTGGAGGAAGGGTAGGCCAGAAGGAATACTTTGGCAGAGCCAAACGCCAGAAACAAAGTATGGTTACCCGGGAGGAGATGGAACAGACGGTGGAACAGGAGGTGGCCAAATTGAATGAGCAAGCAGCGGCTAAAGAAGCTTCATTGACTGCCTATTTTCAATCCCAGCTGAGGGAGATGACGGAGGAAATGAATCTAATGAAAGTGCTTGTGAGCTCTCGTGCAGAGACCAGTGTTCCCTTGACACTCTCACATATAGCTATGCAGCAGAGCACTAGAGGGAGCTGCATTGTTGGACAGTCAGAGCAACCTTGTGACCTTTATGTGGAGGATCCTGAACATCATGATAGACGATTGGTTGCAAAAGGGACTGTCCACAACTTGGGATCAACTGTACACCACCAACAAATGGCTTATGATGAAGTCGAGTGTCAGTTGAAGAGGTGATCGTTGATGCACCTCTCCTCTCCCAACCGATGAATGAAGCTTGTGAGTGATGTCATTGGAACCTTGATCTCGTGGCCGGTGAAGCTTGTGCATGTTTCTACTCCTCCCGATGCTCCAGTGCCCTCCCGAATTGGTTGGCACGGCTAAGTTGAGTGCCAAGGACAAGCTTGTCCTTATGGTATCCAATAAACAAGTTGCACTTAATCGTGGCCTGTCAATACGTAAGAGGTCTTAAAAACAAGCACCAAAGTTTTGGTTGACCAAGATGATATAATTTCCCCCGTTTGATAAACGGAGCTTACCGATTCAATGATTCTCATGTTTATAAAGTAAGTATCTTCTTCTATGAGTACATAACATAAATGCGAGACACTCACATATGTATATACTAATTCCCTGATGTCATTATTGTAGGTTATTGCATCGTGAATTGGAACAGCAGGGCAGAAGCAAAGATATTGGATTCTTGTGCCCGCAGTACGTGAGTCAACATCCCTTAGCGGAGAGACAATCATACATAACAACAAGGTTGACCAAGAAGAATAGGAAAAATTGGTACTTGGCACCATACTACAATAGGTACATATCATAATTCTTTTCTCGTAATTCCCTTAATTATATTCGCTACATATTCGAGTACTTGTCGTTGTGAATTTTCAGTCACCATTGCGTTGGTCCTGATTTGCCCGAATGAGAATAAAGTGGTCTTTTTATGCTCCCTTCACTACGATCCAACGGCTACATTGCAGCATGAGATGGTGAACAAGTAAGCATATGTCATTTTGATTATCTAGTCTCGAAATCTCTGTCAAATTTTTTGACACCATTATTGAGTAAATTCGTGATTTTGACAATAGGCCCTTAAAATCATTCCAAGAAAAGGTCAAGAACAGGTTTGGGGCTGAAGTCAAAGAGCCTACATGGAGCAAACCAAAGGTTAGTACATATTTGGACACTGGCACACTGGCTTGTGAACTTGGTCAGTAGCAATATATGCTCTTATATATATTTCTTGTTTGTTTTTAGACCCGTCGGCAACCAAAGGAGTCCAACTTATGTGGACATTATATCTTGACACACATGTATAATATTGTCATGCAACCAGTGACTAACATCCAAGCAAAGGTAAATGTATTACATAACTTTCACTGTGCGCTGACCCCTTTGATATGCAAGGAAGGACGACTAATATATTTCGTCTTTGATGCTGCGTACGTTTGACCGTGGCCGACCCTTTCCCCGATGGTGATATTGAGCGCACACTCAATGCGTTATCCGAATATCGTATGATCGATCATCTCGGAAAATCAGAAAAATAGTTGATTTGTGAATTCATTGTAAATATATGCTAGTATCAACAATCATCTTCGGTCTGTAATGAACAATTGTCCAATTTGTGATAGTATACAATAATAATTTGTTAATTCATTTAAAACAAGTTTCCTTGTGTCCATTAGTGGTTGCTGAATGTATTGGATGATGGAAAAAAAGATTCATTGCTTAATTTACAAATGCGAGAAGTTTAGGACCGCATGTTTACTGAGTAGCCGGTCCTAAAAGTCTTCGTTTATTATTCAAAAATACCAGTATTTTAGGACCGTATGTTTACTAAAGAGCCGGTTCTAAAAAGTCTTCGTGATTCACAGTAAAATACACCAGTCTTTTAGGACCGCATGTTCACTAAGTAGCCGGTCCTAAAAGTCTTCGTTTATTTATGTGAAAAAATTACAGTATTTTAGGACCGTACGTTTACTATATAGCCGGTCCTAAAGGTCTTCGTTTATTATTGGAAAACATGCGTATTTTAGGACCGCATGTTTACTAAGTAGCCGGTCCAAAAAGTCTTCGTTTATTTATTTGTGAAAATTTGCCAGTATTTTATGACCATATGTTGACTAAAGAGCCGGTTCTAAAAGTCTTCGTGATTCACTATAAAATACGCCAGTATTTTAGGACCGCATGTTTATTGAGTAGCCGGTCCTAAAAGTCTTCGTTTATTATTCAAAAATGCAGTATTTTAGGACCGTATGTTTACTAAAAAGTCGGTTCTAAAAGTCTTCGTGATTCACAGTAAAATACGCCAGTCTTTTAGGACCGCATGTTCACTAAGTAGCCGATCCTAAAAGTCTTCGTTTATTTATCCAAAATTGCCAGTATTTTAGGACCGTATGTTTACTAAAGAGCCGGTTCTAAAAGTCTTTGTGATTCACAGTAAAATACGCGTCTTTTAGGACCGCATGTTCAGTAAGTAGCCGGTCCTAAAAGGCTTCGTTTATTTATTCAAAATTGCCAGTATTTTAGTACCGTATGTTTACTAAATAGCCGGTTCTAAAAGTCTTCGTGATTCACAGTAAAATACGCCAGTCTTTTAGGACCGCATGTTCACTAAGTAGCCGGTCCTAAAAGGCTTCGTTTATTTATTTGTGAAAAAATTACAGTATTTTAGGACCGTATGTTTACTAAATAGCCGGTGCTAAAAGTCTTTCATTGGCGACAAATATACGATATATTTATTAATAATATATATTTTTATATATAAAATATCTTATAAATTAAATGAATAATCTCTTATATAAAAGACTTCCATGCATTTCTTTAGTCCGTCAATAATGACTTTATTAGCTGCTTCGGCCTGGCCGTTTGACTGAGGGTGTTCGACCGAGGCGAAGTGGTGTATGATATCGAGGTCGGACATCATACCCTTGAATTCCTTATCGATGATTTGGGTTTCGTTATCCGTGACTACTTCGGCCGGATCCCGAATCGAGAGACGATGCCGTAGCGAAAGAATCATTGTATGCGTGTTGAGGTGATCATTGTCAACGACTCGGCTTCAATCCACTTCGTAAAGTAATCAACCACAACCACGAGCCACCTTAATTGTCCGGGAGCTGCTTTGAATGGTCCGAGGAGGTCCATCCCCCATTTGTAGAAGGGCCATGGAGTCGAGATGCTTTGTAATTTTGACGGTGGGCACCAAATGATCTTGGCATGCTTCGACAGCTATCACATATTTTTACTGCTTCTTTGGAGTCAGCCACCATGGTCGGCCAGTAGTAGCCGGCGCGCAGAGCTTTTCTTGCTAGTGATTTCCCTCCCATGTGCTGCCCATCAATACTTTCGTGTATTTCGTCCAGGACGTATCGTGCCTCGAGCGGCCCCAAGCATCGCATCATGGGAGAATGGAATCCTTTTCGGTATGACTGATCGTCCACCATAGTGTACATGGCAGCCTGACGAATTCATTTCTTTGATTCAGTTACATCAATAGGTATGATTCCTCTTTCCAGGTAATCTTCAATTGGTTTCCTCCAATCCGTGGCAGATGATATAGTCATGACACAGCTCGGCTCGGCCAAATTTTGTTGGACCACGGTTCGGTGGTTTCCTGGACCTTTAATGCTGGCCAGCTTTGATAGGATATCCGCTCTTGTATTCTCCTCCCGAGGGATGTGTGTGACTGTTACTTCCTCGAACTCAGTAATTATATCCCTGGCTTTGTTCAGGTATTTTGCCAACAACGGACCCTTTGCTTGGTAAGTACCCTCAATTTGCGCCGCTACGAGCTGAGAATCGGTTAGGACCTTGACTCTCTGCGCTCCATCCTCTTTGGCCTGTTGGAGGCCAGCTAGCACAACTTTGTATTCTGCCTGGTTGTTGGAAGTTGGGAAGTTGACATGGAGTGAGTGTTCAACGGCGACCCCCTATGGGGTCTCAATTATTATTTCGGCTCCACTTCCCTTGGCATTTGACGAGCCATCTGCGTACTCCTTCCATTCTTTGAGGTCGGTTGCTTCTTCAGTGTAGGCCGGGGTGAATTCCCTTACAAAATCCGCCAGCGCTTGTGATTTGATCGTATGTTGGGCCTTGTATATAATGTCAAACTTGGATAGTTCTATCGCCCAACTGATCATTTGTCCAGCCAGGTCCGGTTTGTGTAGCACCTGTCGGATTGGCTGGTTGGTTCCTACCACGACCTTATGCCCCTGGAAGTATGGACGTAATCGCCTTACCGCCATTAGCAAGGCGAATGCCACCTTTTCCATCTTCTGATATCTGAGCTCCGAGCTCTGTAGAGCTTTGCTCACAAAGTATATCGGTACTTGGCCGGCCTCTGTTTCTCGGACCAAAACGGCGCTTATAGCTTCTTCCCTTACTGATAAGTATAGATATACCGTCTCACCAGGTTCAGGTTTGGATAGGACTGGTGAGGTTGCCAAACATTTCTTGATTTTTCCAAACACAAACTCGCATTCAGGGTTCCAGCCTCCTCGTGCCTCATTCTTTAGTAATTTGAAGAAAGGTAGAGCATTCTCAGCCAATCTCGGTAAGAACCTCGTCAAAGCTGCCAATCTCCCAATCAGCTGTTGTACCTCCTTTTTGCTCGTTGGCGCTTTCATGTCTAGTATGGCCTTACATTTATCTGGGTTTGCTTCGATTCCTCGGTTTGTCAACAAAAAAACCAGGAACTTTCCAGCTGGGATTCCGAATGCGCACTTTGCCGGGTTCAAGCATATCTGGTGCTTCCACAACTTGTTGAACATCTACTCTAAGTCTCAGATATGGTCCACTGGCTCTTTTGATTTGACGATCATATCGTCAATGTACACCTTCCCATTTCGACCGAGCTGGTCCTCAAAAACTTTGTTCATCATTCGTTGATAGGTGGCTCCGATGTTCTTCAGTCTAAAAGGCATCACATTGTAACAATAATTGGCCTTCTCGGTTATAAAGTTTGTCTTCTCTTGGTCCTCTGGGTGCATGGCGATTTGGTTGTATCTCGAGTAGGCGTCCATGAAGGATAACAGTTGGAATCCTGATGAGCTGTCGACCAACTAGTCGATGTTGGGCATCGGATAGGAGTCTTTGGGACAAGTTTTTTTCCAAATTAGTGTAGTCCTTGCACACTCTCCACTTACCGTTGGGTTTCATCACCATGACCACGTTCGATAGCCATGTCGTGTACTGTATTTCTCGGATGAAACCGGCATCTAATAGCTCCTTCACATGTTTTTCTAACGCTATCTGCCTGTCGACCCCTTGTTTCCGCTTCTTCTGCGACACTGGCGTTGACCCCGGTTGGATGGCTAACCTGTGACAACAAAAGTCAGGGTCTATCCTGGGTACTTTCGACGCTTTCCACGCGAATAAATCTTGATTCCTTTTTAGGAACTGTTTTAATCTGTCCTTTAGCTCTAGAGTCATTGTTGCACCTACTTTCGTAATATGTGTCGAGTCTTCTCCCAGGACCAAATCTTCTAATTCGCCTTCTGACTCGGGTCGTGGGATCTCGGGCTCGTCTCGTAGATCTAATTCCACCATGCTGACGGGTCGGCCCGGCTGTGTTCTTTTTTTGTTGTTCGAGGAATGCTTATTTCTTTGAACCCGAGATGGAGACCATGTCCCATTCTCATTCTCCCGCATCGTCTCGTAATAACATTGTCGGGATTCTTTCTGGTCTCTGGTCACAGTTACCACTTTGTTCTTGGTGCTGACCATCTTCAACTTTTGGTGTTTGGTAGAGACTAGCATGTCCCAATTGTGGATGGTCGATCTGCCTAATATCATATTGTAGGGGGAGGGGAAATCGGCCACGATGAACCTTACCCTCTCTGCCTTGAATGCTTCTTTTTGTTCCCAACGTCAGTCTGAGGTCGATATATCCCTTCAGAGTAGATTGCTCTCCATTAAACCCAATGAATGTGGTTTTGCAAGGTCTCAGGTCTTCTTCATCCAAGTTTATCCTTTTGAAGGCATCCCACAGAATGATGTCCGTCGAGCTTCCTGCGTCTACAAAATTCCTCTTTACCTGACAAGTTACCAGGATTCCAGTGATTACTAGTCCATCTTGATGGCCTGGTACAACGTCCTTCAGGTCGTCCCTTGTGAATTGCAATGGGGGAGGTGTCGGTCGGTCATGGTTTTCTTTGAACTCGGGAGTGCCCCTTACTGAAAGGACTTCCCTCAAGTATTTCTTTCTTTGGCTTGCAGTATCTCCGCCTCCACCCATGCCTCCGCTAATTACATTGCACCTGTGTTCCATGTCTATTTTTGAGAATTCTTCGTCATCCGTAGATGACTTTCGCCAAATTCCATCAATCTTCCGACCGAGGGTCGGACTCGGACTTCTGTCGCCTTACTTTCGTTTGTTGTTCTTCCTGCCTTGGGTCTTTATCAGATACTGGCATAGTTTTCCATCTCGGATGAATTTTTCTATCAAGTCTCTGAGTTCATAGCACTGGTTCGTGGTATGTCCTGATCCGTCATGAAAATCGTAAAATTTTGAATGATCCGTGGTGGGCCGGTATCTGGTGAGCCGAGATCTATCGACTTTCTTCATCTCGATTGAGGCGACCTTCCTCCATACCTGGGATCGTGAAACATTTAGCGGAGTGTATCTTTCATACCTCGATTTTCTTTCAAATTTTTCGCCTCTAGTTCTGTTATCCCGAATTTGCTTATGGGGATCTTCTCTGCGACTTCTCGACTGACTCTTGTTCTCTGGAGGTGTATTTCTTTGTTTCTCACCTCCGATGGCATTGGCTATCTCCATATGTTCTACCTCTAAATATTGCTTCGATCGAGTGTTAAACTCGGTGAGGGTGTAAACCCGGTTCTTGAAGATTGAATTGGCTAACCTGGATGAAGGATCTAGGCCATCGATGAGGCAATGTACATGAACACTTTCAGGGAGAGAACGCACTTGCATGCCGACCTCCTTAAACCTATCCAAGTATCTTTGTAGAGTTTCCCCTCGTCGTTGCTTGATTTTACTCAGGGTGAACTACAATTTCAGCTGCTTCTTACTAGTCACGAAGTTGAGCTCGAACTTTCACCCGAGGTCTTCGAACTCATGGATAGATTGGATTGGTAAAGGGTGGAGCCACTTTTGGGCAGGTCTGATCAGCGTCGCCGCAAAAATCTGAGGAATGACCGAGCCCTTGATTTTCTGTATGAAACATGAGCAGTTCGAAGTTATCGAGGTGTGACCGCGGATCCTGAGTGTCGTCGTACTTTGGTAGGTAATCCAAATCAAAGTCTTTTGGATACGGGGCATTTGCGATGTCTTCCGAGAAGGGACTACAATTATGCCCTGCGATGTACTTTACTCGGTATTCCCTGGGAGAACCCCGCGGTCTGGCCGGCCTCTCAGTATCTTGGTCTTCATCATCTGGAGTCTTTTCGATGCGTAGTTTCTTCAGGCCCGAGGTACGGTTGCGAACCCTCGTACATCTGGGGTCCGTGTCCGGGGAGGCTGTTCCTGTAGTTTGCTGAGTATACCTTGGTTGCTTGCTTTGGGGAGGGCTGTCGTAGTCTCGGGTCACCTTTCCTCTCTGTCCTCACTGATCACCTCGGTTTTCCTTTTGAGTCGATGCTTCGATTTGTCTTAGGTGGTCCTTCATGATTTGTTGCATCACTCGAGGTCTTCTTGGCGCCGGAGATTATTTCGCTTTTCCATATTTTCTATTCGTCTCGGTATTGACTCATGAGTCTTCTGCAGGAGGAGGAGATCTGGGTTCGGCGTATTCCGAGATTTTGTCCCTTTGGGAGGGGAAGATGCCGTGTCTGAAACATCATTCCCCCCATTCGTGGCATCAGCGTCTGGGATATCCTCTGGCCGTGGAGGTCCTTGAGTTTGCTGCTGCTGACTCGTCTCGGCCTGCGATGGATCTCCATGGTGAGGGTTTTGACTGCTGCTTCTAGTGTTTGCCATTGTTGGTCACGGGATCGAAATTTTACGTCCCCACAGACGGCGCCAATGTTTCGGTGTAGAACACGAATGTCTAGCCTGATAGGCTGGTGCTTTGATCTTGGATCAAATAGCTCTGCCGGAATATCTATGGGACAAATATCTTGGAGAACGGAGGATCACTGTACACAAATATAAGGCTCTTCGCCAAGGGGGATGGGGGTAGTGTATAGTGGGAGAGTGCACAGTGATACTGAAAATAACTAGGTCTGAGTTAGAACGTATGCACCTTAGGGCTTGACCTTTGTATATATAGGGTATGTCTCAGTATCGTAACTGCCCGATCTATCGTATCTCTTAATTATAGATATGATAGATCGCCCCCTAGATTGTAGGTGAATCTAGATACACGATATATTTGTATTGGGCCGTTCCATAGCCCTCATATTATACACGAAAATGAGTATAAATTTAGAAGATAAAGTACATAAAATTTTTACATTTAGAATTAAAGAAAATCTAAAACCTAGTTACATTTAGAATTTATTAGAAGATAGTTACATTTAGAATTTAGAAGATAGTTATAATGAAAAAACTTTAGAATTTTCATATATACCACTTACAAAGATAATTATATACCATTTACATTTACAAAAATAGTTATATACCATTTATAGACCATTTACAAAGACAATTATATACCATTTACATTTACAAAGATAGTTATATACCATTTACATTTACAAAGATAATTATATACTCTACTATTTACATACCATTTACAAAGATAGTTATATATCATTTACATTTGGTATAAAATTGATAATTTTCATACAAACCATTTACAAAGATAGTTATATACCATTTACATTTAGAATTATGGAAAAACCATATATTGACTCTCACATTTATTAAAAAATATATATATATATATATAACTATCTTTGTAAATGGTTTGCCAATGAAGTTTGCGTTATCCCAATAAGCATCACTTGGACTTTTTTCACCCATATATATATATCACCAAAAAAAAAAAATACTCAATAAGAGATGAAAACAAGCACAGAGTCATTCAACGAATTGAAAATTAAGATGTGTGTGTGTGAGAGAGAAAATTAAAGGAAAATTTGATTTTAAAAGAATATTCTAGAGGAGGATACAAAAGTTTACTTGCAAACCCTAACTTGAGAGAAAGGAATAGCAACATATATAATGAATACTGAGGGAAGTGATATTTAATTTAATTTGGTGATATTAATTAATATTATAACGAGCAAGGCATCAGACAGACACATCACATCTTTTTGGTGAATCACTCTTAATTGTAATGTTATGTCACTACAAAAAAGCTATCATTTTGTAGCGGTTTTTAACGAAATTGCAACAAATTAGCAGCAAAAGCATTGCGGGCAAGTTTGCTGCAAGATTTGTAACGGTTACCCTAAAGTAAACCGCTACAAATGTGGCACCATCTTGGCGCGTAATGGCGCGAATCTCTATTGTGTGGCATTTGTTGCAGTTTTTTTGGGAATAACCGCTACAAATTTGGCTCCAGCGTTGGCGCGTAATGGCTCGAACTTTCTCGGGGTAAATTTGTAGCGGTTATATGAAAGATACCACTACAGAAAAGCGAAACGACAGAGTTTTGTCGCGGTCAGAGTAAAGCGAAGCTTCAACCCCGTCAAATTTGTAGCGGTTATTACTTTAATCGCTATAAATATTTACGCTATATATATTTAATCTGTCCGTACATCTAATTATAAATATTCAGAAATTACTAAATCTGCATTGTCGCTGAATGAATTTTCTCGGCTGAGTAGTCGAAGACATGTAGATATCTGCAGCTCTAATCTCTTATCTCGAGAGATGAGAGCTGCAGATATTTGCCTCTCTCATTCTTGTAGCCGAGGCAGTTCCTTTAGTAACAATCCAGATTTAGTTCTTTCTTTGACATAAAGACTTCTACTCTTCTGAAGATAGTCCAACATACAACTAAAGATTGGGTTCTATTATAGCCACCATTGTCTTTGGAAAATATCTCTGATCAAAATGAGTCAATGAGTTTTTCCTGGGAGATTGGTGGCTATACTAATCCAAATCTTCACGGACATGTTGGACTATTTTCAATAAGCTTATTATTCCTAATTTATTACTCTCGACTCTTTTGGGGAAATTAAAGAAAATAATTAAATTAATTGAGAGTTCTTTTATTTTAATTATTTTCACCAAACTAATTAGTTTGGAAATTTTTTTGCCACAAAAGTACATTTGTCACGGTTCTACGCTTTAACCGCTACAGAATCGCAAAGGTCTCATTTGTAGCGGTTCTATGACCGTACAAATTTTCATGAAGAACAAGGCATATTTGTCACAATTGATGTTTCGGTTTGGGCTCAACCGCAACAATATTTTTAACTTTGTAGCGGTTATTTTTAAAAACCACTACAAAATGTAGCGGCTTTTAACATTTCACATCATTTTGAAAATCACACGCGCAAGGTTTTGATTTTTCACCTTTTAACCTTTCAACTTGTACCTTTCGACATCATGGTTTCTAAAGATAAGGGAAAAGGGAAAGTTATTAAATAGGAGAGAAGGCCTATAAGGGGCAGTGGTGGTAGAGGGGGCCATACGAGAGGGCGTGGACCTGTAAATATCCCCCCTCCGCCCCCTCAAGTAGAGGGGAGGGAGTTTGATGACCTCTTTGCAAATGAGGAAATCCCAAACCTAGAGACCATAGGGGGAGAAAAGGGCGCAAGTCTATCGATCAACGACATGGACGAAAATCCAGAGATCCATATTGAGATTCCTATAGCCGAGGCGGAGCGGTTTCTCGATGAGGAGAATGAGCGGGACCAGGGGAACCCCTGACTGTCGTCTTTGTGTTCCATTGGATTTGTGGTGGATGTCGAAGGTAAATATAATTAGTTTTTTGTCAAAAAATTAAATTTAAATTCCTTACGTGTAATTTAAATTTATTTAAACGCAATACAACAATGTTTTTATAATTGTGCAGATACACATGGGAACACTAGCAGGAGGACGCTGGATGTTTCCGCGGTCACTCAGATGGATGGGTATCGCGTCGTAGTCCCCTAAGACATGGACACGAACCAGCCGAACGGCAACGGTGGTCATCTGTTGAACCGATTCCTGTTAGAATTTGGCGGGAATTGAGCATGGTTCCCGATCTTTTTCCACGATTGGAAAAAGGTTTCATCGGAGAACAAGGACAAAGCGTTTGTTCACATTGTGTAGGTAAGTTATGTTGTTTAATTAAATTTTACATATTAATAGTTATAAGTTGTGGTTTATTTATTTATTTCTTAATTTATTATTACTTAATTACTAAATAAATTATGATACAGAAAAAGTTTAACGTGCGAGCCTACTAGAAGAGGTACGTGAAGGTGGAATATCACCTAGAGGGGGGGTGAATAGGTGATTAAATGAAATCTTCTTGAAACACACGCGATGATACAGGATACACTAATGAGACAGAGAAGAGAGGATGAACACAAAGCACTTTATACTGGTTCGGTCTCAAATCACTGACCTACGTCCAGTCCCCAGAACACCTGGGATTCCACTACTCTTTCAAATAAATACACACTCTGTAAACGAAGGAAGGTCGCTCCACTCCCCCTTACAAGTTGTAGTTAGTACACCCTCACTTAAGGTTCCTCAACCTTAAGTATAACTCACTTGAAAGAAATGAATAAGTGTTTAAAAGGCTCCTCACGAGCAGATTATAATAAACACTGAAGAACACTCAGAATTTAATATGAGATGAAACAATAATGAATCTAGATGCACATTAATTGCTCGAGCGTTTCGGTAGATGTCCGAATTCAATGCTTCGGCTATTTATAGACAGCCAATTAATGACCGTTGGTGAAGTTCTTTTAAGTAGCCGTTGAGACATATGAATGTGGCCGTTTAGACAGAAGGAATTCTCGTCGTAGGTTGTTTGTCTGTCTTTGATTCATCAGAGTTGACGTTCTCTTTCATTCTTTTGCATAGCCGTTGTGAGATAGCATTTAATGTGCAAAGAGAATGTCGAAGAAGCTTTACATTGATCAGAACAACTTAACTCTGGTTCAGGCAACTTCATTTAATGCCTTGTCAGTCCAAATTGCCTTTTTTAAATCTGCTGGTAACTTGTGTCTAATTAAGCTGAAACATATCAACACACTGGTTAAAAGCATTTGGTATTCTTAATATATGATAATCTGAAGTAATAAGATAGAATCAATGATTTCGTAAATAGCTCAGAAACGAGTTTTAAAACAGGGGCAATTATGCTCGGGCAATGTTCAGATTTGCTCGAGCAAGACTTTAGGATTTAGCTATTACCCCTCATACTCGCGATGCTCGGGCAGGATCAATATGCTTGCTTGGGCATAGTGCTCGAGCATGATGATATATATGCTCGGGCAGGCTTTTCTATTTAGAGCAAAAGTTACTTTCCTTCGACATTGCTCGGGCAAGTTAGAAAGTGTGCTCGGGCATCCTTCATACTGAGGCAATTTTAAGAAGCGAATATAAGTCCGCTCTCGGGCAGGCATTTTTCTTTGCCTGGGCATAATGCTCGGCAAGCGAGTTCACCATGCTCGGGCAAGGTTGCTTTTGAGTGGTAGCAGGCTTCTTGCTTGGGCAAGATTTTCAGTTCGCTCGGGCGGCTTGCTTGGGCAAGCATTCTTCTCTCGCTTGGGCAAGATTCGATTTTTGCTTCGTCTCAATCTTGCTCGGGCAGACTTGTGACCTTGCTCGGGCAAGCTCGTGCTTTTCGTTGCTTTCAGTGTTGCTTGAGCAAACTTCTTTTGCCTTTGCCATGATGTTGCTCGGGCAAGATTATCATCTTGCTCGGGCAAGGTCATGCTTTCCTATGCTTTCGACGTTGCTTGGGCATGATCACTTTGAGCTTTGTTTTTCCTTCGAGAGACCCCGACGTTGCTCGGGCAAGACTATGACCTTGCTCGGGCAAGGTCATGCTTTTGGATACTTTTGAAGATTGCTTCGGGCATGATTGTCTTACCTTGCTTCTTCCTTTATCGAAGTCCGATGTTGCTCGGGCAAGATTCTATCTTTGCTCGGGCATGATTACTAGACATCTAATCATATCATGTTTAATCCACTAGGAATTGTGATCATCAAAATATGGGAATTAACATTCTCCCCTTTTTGATGATGACAATTCTTAGGATTTAATTTAAGCATTATTGAATTAAGTAAAAGAAAATCATGCTTGATCTGAATTCTCACAATGAAGAAAATCTGAACTTCTCAAAATGAAATTACTGATAAGCATTCGTCATTGACAATATAACAAAAATATAATAATAATCCTAATTCCTAACCAACTACTCTCCCCCTTTGTCATCGTCAAAATGGGGATCCTGATCTGGAGGAGTTGGAGGAACAATGGAAAAATCAACGGGAACCTAGAGAATGATGATCAAGCGAGGTAGAGGGCGCGAAGGGAGGACCGGCGGAACCAAATGGCTCGAAGCATATGGAACGGGAGAAGAAGTGGGAGGAGTAGGAAATCACCGTAGCAGGCCATCGGGAGCAAACTGTTCACAAAGTTGTCTAAGGTATAGTCAAAGTAGCTAACCATCTTGTGCGTCCCATACTCTTGTCGAGATAAAGTCCGAATTTCCTTCTTGATTTCCTCCGCGATCATAGATAATAGAGAAGCTTTTGTTCATTGACTCCTCCATCTCGTTCTTGAAGTCTGTAAATCCGTATCCATGTGAAGTCTAATCGAGATCTCAACCCTATCATGTCTTCTTGGAAACTTTTGATCATTTTCCTTGTGAGATCCCGATAACCCATTAGTGATTGATATATAGGAGCAACTGCTTTTTGAACCGTGGTTTCGACAATGGTTTGAAGGGCAGACGAGAGAAGGAGGGCGTTGTGGAAGAAGGTCCGCTTTCGAGGACTCGGCTTCATCGGGGAGGTTGGAAGGCAAATGGCTTAGAAACATCCGGTTGAGAGGAGGAGAGAGGTGCTTTGCCTTTGCTTTGAGATTGAGCTTTTGTGAATGATATTCTCAAACTTTTCATGTGCTCTTTCCCAAATCTTTGGAGGGTACACCTCTTTGTCATCCGAGAGGTACCAGATATTTTTGACTTCTAAGATACGAGAAACTAAGGAAGGATAAGGAATTGTAGCCCGAAGTCGAACCTTAGCCTCTGAGATAAATGTTATCATCTCCTCCGGTAATCCATTTGCCTAAATCCCGTGGTTCCATAGCAATCGAGAAGCAAATCGCTCAAAGTCCTTCCTCACAAAATGTGTGAAGCTCGACCTTTCGAATAAGGCGCGATCGTAGATATACCCAGTACCCTCGTACTCATCCTTCATCATGGCCGGAGTAAGATTGATCTTCTTGCCTTCAAATTGAACATCCGGAAATAGAATTTGATAGCATTCAACGGAGAAAGTCGTGGAGGATCTTCAGGTATGTCCACCACACCCAAAAGGACATTGAGATCATAAGCCGTGAGCTTTATTTCCTGATCTCGTACCTTAGTTATCAACACATCATCATCTGATTTGTTGACCTTTGCTTGCATGTGCATATTGTGGTAGAATAGTCTCACAACTTCAGGAGAATATGGTTTATTTATACTCAGAAGAGGCATAAATTGAAGCAACCATTTCGTCAAGTCAAAATTAAATTTTTCTTTAAAGTGCCCCAAATCAACATACACAATTGGGCAAAATGGCCGTGATTCAAAATAATGATCAAACGTCTTGAAATCATCAACAAGCAATATTTCCAAGTGATCATATTAGGTAAAGGTTCTGGTAGTTTACCATCCCGAGGTCGACTTGTTGAGGATTGCTCTTTTTGTTTTTCGAACCTTCCGATTGGAATGAGAAGGAGACCTTGACTTTTTTGCTCGCAGACTTGTGATTTCTGACTAAGAGATGGTTTGAGAGGTCGAGGTTGATCTTCTACCATTTTTTGTCCAACTTCATCAAATGGACCTGGTGATCCAACTGACTTAGGAGAGGGTGGAGATGGAGAGCTGTCTCGTTTGGATTTTCCAGTAGGTAGAGACCCAGTCTTCATTCTTGTCGTTGGTGATGTCGGAGCATCCACACTTCCCTTCGACTTCTCAGATACCTTCGTCTTGGTGGAAGATTTCGTTTTGTCGAAGATTTGGAGAGGCTCGTTTTGGAGGCTTGCCGGAAGTAGCGACTTTTTAGGAAGTGTCTTGATTTCTTTGCCGGGGAGGATTTGGACGGTGATTTATCACTCGTACCAGCCATTTTGAAGAGGACACGGAAGATTTGAGGAAGATTGGTCGAGGACGATGATGACGATGCCGACGATGAGAAGACGGGAAGAAGAGGAAATGGAGGAAATTTGAGAATGTGATCGGTTAAAAACGTTGGGTTTGATGGATTGATCAGTTGAACCGGTTCGATTTGGAGTAACGATTCGAAAACGGAAGTAACGGAAGAGGAATTTGAAGGTGAGGAGATTAGGGTTTTGGACGGCGGATTTGGGGAAAAATGAATTTCCGTTGAAATGAAACGTCGCGCCTTATTTGAACCGACGCTCGACTTTGCTCGAGCAAAGTTTATTGTTTGCTCGGGCAAAGTCCTTGCTTGAGCAGCCCTGTCTTGCCCGAGCAAGAATATGAAGGCCCAAAATTTTGGGCGAGGCCCGTTCTTGCTCGAGCAAGATTTCTAAGTTTGCTCGAGCAAACTATCTCTCTTGGCCTTTTCAACACGGTTTTGCTTGTTTGCTCGAGCAAGGTGTCGATATGCTCGAGCAACCTTTTTCTCGGAGTTACCTCTGTTTTTCTTCTTATGAACGAGTATCCGCAAAACATTTATGAGAACCTCCGATGCTAAAGTCGGTATCTATAATTTTAAAAATAAATTAATTAAGAAAGATATACTCACAACTCATTGGGATTAGCCATTCCCAATTCTCTCCGAATAAAACGAAATTGCTCCTTTGCTAGTGGTTTGGTAAAAATGTCGCCTAACCGAAGGTGAGTAGGAATGAACATCACTTTCACATCCTTCTTTTGCACGTGATCTCGATGAAGTGATGTCTTACATCGATATGCTTGGTCCTAGTATGTTGCCTTTGGATTTTTCGCCAAGCTAATCGTGCTTGTGTTATCACATAGGATTGGAATCTCTTTCGAATGACTCCCAAGTCGATAATTGTTGTTTTAACCATAAGACTTGTGCACAAAGCAACTTGAGGCTGCAACATACTCGCTTCGATTGATGACACTACTGATGATCCGCTTCTTATCGAACCAAGATACCGGTGAGCCTCCGAAGAACTCACACCGTCCACCGGTACTTTTTCTATCGTCTTGTAGCCGGCATGATCAAGATCCGAGTATGCAACCAAGAATTCTTGTTGACCTTTTGGGAACCGAGAGACCTAATTCTCTTGTGTCCGAGAGATACCGAAAAATTCTTTTTACGTGTTCGGCATGTGATTCTTTGGGTGCCGATTGGAATCTCGCACACATTCCCACACCGAACCGTATATCCGGCCGACTAGCGTTAAGTAGAGTAGAGAGCCTATCATTCCTCTCGTATTTAGTTATGTTGAAGTCTTTTCCCTTTTCTTCATCTCGCATCCAACGATCCGTTGAGCTCGTTGGTGTATCTCGCACCATTACAATGCTCCAATCCAAATTTCTTTAGCAAATCTTTGAGGTACTTTGTCCGGGAGATAAATATCCCATCCTTCCGTTGCTTTATTTGTAGTCCAAGAAAGTAATTAAGCTCTCCCATCATTGACATTTCGAATTCTCCCGCATTTTCTTAGAAAATTCCTCGCACGAAGAGTCATTAGTCGCTCCGAAAATGATGTCATCTACATAAATTTGTACAACTAGAATTTCATTAGATTTATTGATTCGAATAAATAATGTTGTATCTCGCCTTTCCTCTAACAAAGCCTTGTTCTAAAAGAAATTTACTCAACCGTTCATACCAAGCTCTAGGAGCTTGTTTAAGACCATACAAGGCTTTCTTAAGACGATAGACATGATCGGATGATGCTCATTTTCAAAACCGGAGGTTGTTCAACATATACTTCCTCCCGAATAAAACCATTTAAGAAGGCACTCTTTACATCCATTTGATAGAGTCTCGAATCCTTTGATACACGCAAAGGCTAAGAGTACACGTATTGCTTCCAATCTTGCCACCGGAGCAAACGTTTCCTCATAATCAATACCCTCTTCCCGATTATAGCCTTTGGCGACCGGGGCCTAGCCTTGTTACGGACTATGATTGCAGATTCATCTCGTTTGTTTTTGAATACCCATTTGGTGCCAATGACCGGATGGTCTTTAGGCCTAGGTACCAAATCCCAAACTTGATTTCTATCAAACCGATGCAACTCCTCTTGCATTGCTATCACCCAATCATTGTCCGAAAGGGCTTCGTCAATCTTAGAGGGCTCAATGTGAGAGATAAAAGCGAGAGAAGGTTACTTCATTGAGAGTGCTATTTCGGTCCTCACTCCCGATTAATCTCACCTATCACTTGGTCCGGGGATGATTCGATAAATTTCCAAGCCTTAGGTTGTGATTGACCAGGGTTTTCAAAATTGTTTTGAGGATTACTTTCAAAAATATTTTTGGATTTTCAAAAGAAGTAGAAGTGGTTTTTGAGAAGAATTGATTTTTGAAAGTATTTTCTTCATCATCAGGATCATCTATCTTACATTCATAGAATACAACATGAATTGATTCTTCTACTATGCGAGTGCGTTTATTAAAAACTCTATATGCTTTACTTCTACTTGAATAACCAAGGAATATACCTTCATCGGATCTCGGGATCAAATTTTCCCAGCATTATCCTTACCATTGTTATGAACATAACATTTACATCCAAAGATGTGAAGATGTGCCAGGTTCGGTTTCCTTCCTTTGTATAACTCATATGGAGTCTTGTCGAGTTTCTTCCGGAGATAGGCTCTATTAGAAATGTAGCTCGCAGTGCTCATAGCATCTGCCCAGAAGACTTGTGATGTCTGATTTTCATTTAGCATTGCACGAGCCATCTCCGTTAGTACACGATTCTTTCTTTCAACTACACCATTCATTGTGGTGTTCTTGGAGCCGAGAAATTATGATTGATCCATGAGCATCACGTGAACTCTCCAAATGCTTGATTCTCAAACTCACCACCATGATCTGTTCGGATTCCGAAATGCATATACCTTTCTCATTTTGCACCTTTTTGGCAAATATAACAAACAGATCAAATGTTTCATCCTTAGAAGATAAAAATATGGTCCAAGTGTATCGTGAGAAATCATCGACAATGACCAGAGTGTACAAATTGCCACCAAGGCTTTTTACTCTTGCAGGACCAACTAAATCCATATGAAGTAGTTGGAGTGGTCGATTAGTCGAGATTTCAGTTTGTTTTTGAAAGATGATTTGGTTTGTTTACCCTTTGACAAGAGTCACAGATCATATCATTTTTAAAACGTAGTTTAGGTAAACCAACCACTAAATCTTTTCTTACCAACTTGTCTAGTTGAAGCATGTTTACATGAGCTAAACGCTTATGCCACGCCCAACTTTCATCCAAGTTGCTAACAAAACATTTTTCGGTGCTATCTTTAGGTAATTCAAGTGTATAGCGGCTTACCTCTCTAGGAGCCTTAAACAATGTCTTAAGTTTACCTTTATCAATTGGGAGATCATCTTTGTTGACAATGAGACATTCTTCGAGTCAAAGATGATCCAATTGTTCTTATCAAGCACTTTGACTCACACTCGGGAGGTTATGGCGAGAGGCCTTCGACGAGATAGACATCCTTGATTAGAGGTCCGTTCTTTGTACCAATCTCACCAATCCCAGTGATCTTTCCGGATTGATCTCCTCCAAAGGTAACTTTACCACCATCCTTTGATCTCATTGCCACAAATTTGTCTGCGTCTCCCGTCATGTGTCTTGAGCATCCACTGTCAATATACCATTTGTTGATTCTTGAAGCTCTTAGACACACCTGCAGATAGGAGGAATTAAACTTTAGGTACCCAATTTTTCTTGGGTCCTTTGGGGTTAGTTTGGCCATTAGGAACATAAGTTCCCTTAGGTACCCACATATAATTACCAACATGTGTCTATCCCTTCTATCTTTCTTGTGAAAACATGATGAAGTATTATGCCCTTTTCGGTTACAATAGCTGCGATTAGTGTGCAAAGGGATTTGAGGAATGTCTGATTTTTGAAAGTAATTTAAATACGACTTTCCTCCTCTTTTCTTTTTCCCTTTCTTTTTATCAAAAAGCGGATTGTAACCAATGCCACGATCGATCGTTTGTAAATTTCTCGAGCTTTTAAAATAACATTGAGCATTTCACTTCCTTTAGTGAATTTCTCAAGTGCTTTTGTAAGAGACAAATTCCTTTTCTCCAAATCCAGGCAATCATCACAAATTAAATTTTTGCTAGAGAGATTTTCAACTTGTAATTTGAGGGTTATGTTTTCTCTTTTCAAATTTATGCATTCCTCAACTACCTTTTCAAATTCAGCTTGCACTTCGTTATATTCATCAAATAATTCATCATAGGTGGGATGAGAATCATATACCTCTTTGTCGTGATCAGGTTGTTCTTCCTCCGCTACAAGACGGACATTTGCCATTTCTTTTTCCTCTTCACTTTCTTCATCTCGAAGAGCTATCTCCCCATATACCTGATACGTAGGCCTTCTTCTTGAAGTGGTTGAACCTCTTCTTCTTTTCTTTATCGTTATCCTTTAACTCTGGGCACTCTGACTTGTAGTGTCCTGGCTTCTCGCATTCATAGCAGATAATTTGATCTCTATCTTTGAACTCTCTTCTGCTACTCGAACCTCCTTTCTGGAACTTGTTTCTGAAGCCTTGACCTTTTCTATAGAACTTCTTGAACTTTCTTACGAACAACCCGATTTCATCATCATCATCATTTTCGACTTCGTCTTTATCTTTCTTTTCTTTTTCAGCATTTAGAGCAACACCTTTGCTCCGGGTAGGATTGACCTCTTCTAGCTCCTTCTTAAATTTCATCTTGCTTTCATATTCGATAGGCTTCCGAATAGTGCAAAGAACGGACATCATTGATTCTCCACGAGTCTCCTCTATAGCAAGAACCTTCGCTTCCCAATCTTTTGTTAGAACATTGAGAATTTTTCTGACTTGAGAGCGTTGTTCATGTGTTTTTCCCAAAGCCGCCGTTGATTGACAAGATGAGTATACGGAGTTGAAATTCAGCAATAGTTTCTCCATGCTTCATCCGAAGAAGATCATACTCGGTTGTTAACATGCGATGCGATTTTCTTTAGTACCGGTGGTTCCTTCATATGCTACCTCCGTGAGCTTTCCACATTTCCTTTTGGTCGACAAGTTGCTTATTCGAAAGTACTCCTTTTGACCGAGAGCACTTTGCAACATTAGAATGGCCTTTTGTTAAGAGTAATGTTTCTCTTATCATTTTCATCAAACTCCTCTTCGACTTAGAACCGAGATGCCGCCTTCAATCTTTGTGGGAACGTAGTCTCCTTTTTCTATCACTCGCCGAGACCATATTCTCGTTGCTAGTACAAACACTCGAACTTTCCTTTCCGGAAGGTGTAATGTTCTCCGTTGAAGCCGGGTGGACGATTGATTGAGGCACCATCGTGCAATATTCCTTCCATGATCAATCTCGGGATGTTAAGCCCAACTGAGACAACCAGGCTCTGATACCAAAATGAAGGTGGAATATCACCTAGAGGGGGGGTGAATAGGTGATTAAATGAAATCTTCTTGAAACACACGCGATGATACAGGATACACTAATGAGACAGAGAAGAGAGGATGAACACAAAGCACTTTATCGGTTCGGGTCTCAAATCACCGACCTACGTCCGGTCCCGTAACACCCGGGATTCCACTACTCTTTCAAATAAATACACACTCAGAACGAAGGAAGGTCGCTCCACTCCCCTTACAAGTTGTAGTTAGTACACCCTCACTTAAGGTTCCTCAACCTTAAGTATAACTCACTTGAAAGAAATGAATAAGTGTTTAAAAGGCTCCTCACGAGCAGATTATAATAAACACGAAGAACACTCAATTTAATATGACAGATGAAACAGCGAATGAATCTAGATGCACATTAATTGCTCAGCGTTTCGGTAGATGTCCGAATTCAATGCTTCGGCTATTTATAGACAGCCAATTAATGACCGTTGGTGAAGTTCTTTTAAGTAGCCGTTGAGACATATGAATGTGGCCGTTTAGACGAAGGAATTCTCGTCGTAGGTTGTTTGTCTGTCTTTGATTCATCGAGTTGACATTCTCTTTCATTCTTTTGCATAGCCGTTGTGAGATAGCATTTAATGTGCAAAGAGAATGTCGAAGAAGCTTTACATTGATCGAACAACTTAACTCGGTTCGTGCAACTTCATTTAATGCCTTGTCGTCCAAATTGCCTTTTTTAAATCATTTGGTAACTTGTGTCTAATTAAGTGAAACATATCAACACACCGGTTAAAAGCATTTGGTATTCTTAATATATGATAATCTGAAGTAATAAGATAGAATCAATGATTTCGTAAATAGCTCGAAACGAGTTTTAAAACGGGGGCAATTATGCTCGGGCAATGATTCAGATTTGCTCGAGCAAGACTTTAGGATTTAGCTATTACCCTCATACTCGGCGATGCTCGGGCGGGATCAATATGCTTGCTTGGGCATAGTGCTCGAGCATGATGATATATATGCTCGGGCAGGCTTTTCTATTTAGAGCAAAAGTTACTTTCCTTCGACATTGCTCGGGCAAGTTAGAAAGTGTGCTCGGGCATCCTTCATATCGAGGCAATTTTAAGAAGCGAATATATGTCTGCTCGGGCAGGCATTTTTCTTTGCCTGGGCATAATGCTCGGGCAAGCAGTTCACCATGCTCGGGCAAGGTTGCTTTTGAGTGGTAGCGGGCTTCTTGCTTGGGCAAGATTTTCGTTCGCTCGGGCAGCTTGTTTGGGCAAGCATTCTTCTCTCGCTTGGGCAAGATTCGATTTTTGCTTCGTCTCAATCTTGCTCGGGCGGACTTGTGACCTTGCTCGGGCAAGCTCGTGCTTTGTTGCTTTCGGGTGTTGCTTGAGCAAACTTCTTTTGCCTTTGCCATGATGTTGCTCGGGCAAGATTATCATCTTGCTCGGGCAAGGTCATGCTTTCCTATGCTTTCGACGTTGCTTGGGCATGATCACTTTGAGCTTTGTTTTTCCTTCGAGAGACCCAGGACGTTGCTCGGGCAAGACTATGACCTTGCTCGGGCAAGGTCATGCTTTTGGATACTTTTGAAGATTGCTTCGGGCATGATTGTCTTACCTTGCTTCTTCCTTTATCGAAGTCCGATGTTGCTCGGGCAAGATTCTATCTTTGCTCGGGCATGATTACTAGACATCTAATCATATCATGTTTAATCCACTAGGAATTGTGATCATCAAAATATGGGAATTAACAGTACGTACTGATGAAAATTGGTGAAGGGTAGAAGATCCGTGAAAGTGGAGCAAATCACCAAGAGGGGGTGAATTAGGGATTTTAAAAATTCTTTTCTAAAGCTCTGTTTTAATATTCTGAAAATAGGGTATAACAGAGAAGAGAAAGGAAAGCAAGACACAAGGAATTTATACTGGTTCGGTCTAACCTCTTGATCTATGTCCAGTCCCCAGACTCTCTGGGATTTTCACTATCTCAATTGATTACACACTCTGTAACTCAAGAGTAATCTCTCACTAGAACTTACTCGCCCTTAGAAGTTGCAACCAATATCCCAATCCCCAAGTCCCCTGACTTGAGATTCTTACAATAAATGTATTTTAATAAATGAACTCTCTCTACGAGTGGATAAAAATAATCATTGAAGTACAAATGTATCAAAAGATACTTTACACAAGAAAACTCAAAGAGTACTTGGAAACTTGAATGATTTTCGTTTTCTGTAGATTAGTTGTTGAGAAAAATTGAATGCATCTCTATTTATACCAAGAGAGCATTAAAAGACCGTTGTAATCTTCAATGTAACCATTAGAGACATTCAGGAAAGATTAGGTTAAGCTCTGGTCTTCTTCTCTCTCTACTCTTTGATTAATCCAGTTGCACAGAAGTTTATGATTGACTTCTTGAATATTAATCTGTTGGAAGAGCAGCTACTAGATGAGGAAAGGAAACATTAATCCCTTTGCAACGTGTGTAGAATGATTGTCCGAAAGGATGCAATTTTTCTGAACTTTGCATTTAATGTGCTAACGTCACGTTTTGCTTTTGTTCAAATCTTCATTTAACATCCTCTAAATCATCTGAAACTCACTAACAAACTGATTAAACATAGTTAGGAATAGTAATGAGTGATGATAAGAAGTATTGAGATCAAACATGAAGATTTCACAAATTCGTGCAATTTGATTTTCAAATACAGCAACACAAACTCGAGTATGTTCTTACAAACTTGAGTTTGCAGAAGGCCAAACTCGTGGACCCAAATCTAAACTCGAGTTTTGGACTTTTATAGTGAAAAACATGTTTAAGTCCAAAAGCTCAAAATAGGAGTTTCCAAATGTAAACTTGAGTTTTCAAATTAATGAAATGAGCAAAGCTCTCTGTAATATACAAACTCGAGTTTCCAAAACTAAACTCGAGTTTCATTCTTAAATTGAAAAGCCTTTGAAAATCTTTACCAAGTGAAAACTGGAGTTTTCAAAACAAACTAGAGTTTTCTCAAAGTGGATAAAACATGATAACTTTCTCGTCAAGCACAAACTCGAGTTTCCAAATACAAACTCGAGTTTCCTCATAACTTTGGAAAACTTAGAAAATGATTGGCCAAGTGCAAATTGGAGTTTCCAAATGTAAACAAGTAGTTTGCTTGGGATGAAAAATATTTAGACTCTCTGCCAAGCCAAAACTCGAGTTTGAAAAACACAAACTCGAGTTTTGTCAAGTTCACAAAACTTGACATAACTCTCTGTTTGGTGTAAACTAAAGTTTCCATATGAAAATTGGAGTTTACTTAAGTTCAAAACTTTGGGAGATCTCGTATGACCAAAACTCGAGTTTACAAAACCTAAACTCTAGTTTCCTCATAAGAGAAAACTTTTACAAACTTTCTGGTAGTTGAAAACTGGAGTTTGTAAATCAAAACTGGAGTTTTGTATTCTTCAGGAAACTTGAGTTGTCTTTGTATGGTACAAACTCGAGTTTGTCTTGATGTGAAAAGCTTCGAGTGTCTTGATGTGACTTGCAAACTCGAGTTTTCCTAGGCAAACTCGGAGTTTTCTTTACTTAGGCAAACTAGAGTTTTCTTTACTTTATACATTTGAGCTACTCTTCTCTGTCAAGTCAAACTCGAGTTTTGCTTCCAAAACTCGAGTTTGTCTTTGACAGTAAGCGTTTCAACTTACTAAAGACAAACTTCAAACTTGTGTTTACAATTGTCAGTTATCATCAAAACACATAGAGAACTAACAATCTGGAGGGGTCGTCTCTACACCCAGTAGAATAGAGATAGGACTATGCCTCTGCAGCAGCTGATGGAGAATGTCCCAGATGGCGTGGACCCAAATGACTAGGCGGGTTTTGTCCAATATCAAAGGGGTCCAGAGGGATAGGTACGTTTTTTTATTAATCGTAGTTTAAGTTTTGTTTAAACATGAGTTAATTTATTGTTTAAAATTTCTTTAAATTAATTTTGTTTAAATGTACTTTAAAAATATAAATTTAGATTAAATTAATTTATTGTTTACATTTGGTTTAGTTTAATTAATAGTTTAACTTAATTTATAGTTTAAATGTACTTTAAATATAGTTTACAAGATATCAACATAATAATTAATTTCATTTAAAATTTTGTTATCTCCTCCTTGCAGGCCTTGTCGCAGAGGAACACTAGAACTCGGTCATATCAAACGGTCTATCACACGGTAGGAACCAAGACGTTTGCTGTGACCTAGAGTGAGATGGTATGTTGAAAGTTAAATTAATTTTAGCTTTAAATGATGATTGTTTTGTTTTTGAAATAACAAACTTTATATTCTTTGAACTATTTCATCAAGAGAAGGCTCGGGAGGAGAACCGTTAGACGGACTATAGGTAGTTGTTCACACGCACCCATAGACACCGTGATGGGACGCCGACCTTTGAGGCAATAATAGAGATAATAGTAAGTCACAAAAAAATTATTTATATAGTTAATGTTATATATTTAAATTGAATTAAATTGTTTGATTAATGTTTTCTAAAATCTATGCGTCAAACCCGGATTGAGCAAAGCCAGACAGATCTGCGAGCATCACAGCCCCCGGAGTCACAGGGGTCTGTGGATCCTACGACCCCATTGAAAGCTACTGTGGGCCCAGTAGAGCATCCTGGCCGCGTGAAGGGTATGGGGTTAGGCGCTAGGCCTAGCATGGTGTACGACAAGGCCTCCGGCTCTGAGGCTGGCACCTCTGGCTCGAGAAGGCCACCACCAAAGGAGGTTGATGCGATCATTGCCGAGAAGGTTGCTGCGTAGGTTGCCGAGCAGGTTGCTGCACAGAATAGGCGCATGCAAGAGAGATACGACCGTTGGTACACTAGTCAGAAGTAGAGCTGGGATGCTGTTACCAAGGCCTTGACTGAGTTGTTACCTCACAGACGGTTTCCATCTCCCGAGCTTCCCCTCCGTTCATCTATGAGGATTGCCCCCGCCTCCCCCTCTATGTCCTGCTGCTGATGATGACGACGGCGTTGTTACCTTTGGTCGTGTACACGCCCCCTAAGACAGCCCCCCTGAGACAGGACCTGATCATCAGGCTCCTTGATAGTTAGTTTTTATTTTAACACACAATTTTGTACCGCTGGATGTTTGTTCTCTTTTTTGTCTTTCAACTTGTTGACAATTTCATTTCCTTAAATATTTGTTATCTTTTATTGTGGTAGGTTTTTTATATATTGGAGTAC
This sequence comes from Acacia melanoxylon, assembly GCA_019022615.1. Classification (NCBI taxonomy): domain Eukaryota; kingdom Viridiplantae; phylum Streptophyta; class Magnoliopsida; order Fabales; family Fabaceae; genus Acacia; species Acacia melanoxylon. The sequence goes on from JAFJYJ010000114.1 coordinate 264,787, forward strand.
TATTTCAATACTTATATTTTAGTAATATTAGGTTATTAATGTTACTTATAATATATAACAATATAAAATAAAATAAAAATGTATTTTGTGAAAAAAAAATATTATAGCTAAATAAAATAGATATTGTAAAATAATTAATGGAGTTAATATGAAGTGAATAAAAAGCCATTTTCTCAAATAAAATAGAGATTGTGAAATAATTAATGGAGTTAATAACATTTGTAGCGGTTACGTTGAAAAAACCGCTACAAATTTGAATTTTACACTGAATAAAAGAGCGCCAACATTTGTCGCAGTGAATATGAAGCACAACAACTAATGTCAAACATCTATAACTGTGTAGCGGTGAAAAAACCGTGACAAAACTCTGGCGGGATTTTGAATTCAAATTTGCTCAATGTGTATCGGTTCTTGTAGCGATAAAAAAACTATGACAAAACTCTAGCGGGATTTTTAATTCAAATTTGTAGCGGTTATTTAACCGCTACTAAGTGTATTTCAAGATTTGTAACGGTTCTTGTAGCGGTTACTAAACAGATACAAAGTTCTTCCATTTTGCATTTAAAGATCCCAAGTGCTGCTATAAAGGTAATTAAACATTCTCTCTACATTTATATTCTATCCTAACTTTGTTTACTACGGATGGATAAGTCATGGATCAAGCTGCCGCGCAGTTCTCCTGTATAGTTAGTGAGATTGAGAAATTTCTTAGATTTTGCCTTCTCTCACGCTAGCATTAATGGCAAGATCATGTGTCCTTATTGTAGATGTAAGTTTAAGAAGTGGCAAACACGAGAAGGTGCTATGGAACATCTTCTTACGAAGCCTTTCCCAGAAGCATATACATTCTGGGAAGTTCATGGTGAGAAACGTGGTATGAGATATGGGGATCATCTTCCTCAAACCTCACAAGTAGGAAATCAAGTAGTTCAAGATTATCCGATTAATGAAGCTGTTCGCGATGCTTTTGGTGTTCAAGATGACAACTTCACGGCAGAAGTTCAGGGTCCAGAACCAGTTTTCTTTAGGAATGATGCAGCTTGGGAATTTTTCGCCCTCATGGATGAGAGCAATTGTCCTTTGTATCAAGGTTGTCAAAAATACTCAAAATTATCTTTCTTGATCAAATTGAACCATATCAAGTGCTTGTGTGGGATCACTGATAAGGCAATGTCGATGTTGCTGGAATTACTACGAAATGCTTTACCTGACGTGGACATTCCCACAACCTTCTACGAGGCCAAGAAGATAATCAACAAATTAGGCTTGAACTAAGAAAAAATCGATGCCTGCCTCAACAACTATATGCTTTATTGGGGAGAGGATGCTTGGAGGGAGACTTGTAAGAAGTGTCATACTTCGAGGTTCAGGAGAATTCGGAAGGGAAAAAACCAGAAGACGAAACCCATAAAGATTTTAAGGTACTTTCCTTTAAAACCTCGCTTACAAAGATTGTTTATGTCGTCTAAGACAACTGAGAATATAAGGTGGCATGAAGCTGACAAGAACGAATATGGTAAACTCAGACATCCACAAGATGCTGAAGCATGGAAAGCATTCGACTCAGACTTTCCTGATTTCGCAGCGGACCCTAGAAATGTTCGTCTTGCTTTGGCGACCAACGACTTTAATCCGTTTGGGAATCTTAGCACAAGCTATAATATATGGCCAGTTGTTTTGATACCTTACAACTTGCCCCCTTGGATGTGTATGAAATAAAGCTCCTTCATTATGTCCATGATCATTCCAGGCAAAAAGGAACTGGGAAATGACATCGATGTGTATCTCCAACCGTTGATCAAGGAGTTGGTGGAGTTGTGGAATGTAGGCGTCGAGACGTATGACGCGCACGAGAAGACACTGTTCAACTTGCGTGCGACGTTGATGTGGACTATCAGTGACTTCCCTAGACTGGGAACATTATTCGGGTGGAATGCGCATACCGGTCTTACGTGTCTGGCTTGCAATTTTGACTCTGACTCAGTGCGCCTTCCCCACAGTTGTAAGTGGTGCTTCATGGGTCATCGGAGGTTTCTTGATGGTACGCACAGGTTTAGGTTGCAACGCAATCGTTTCAATGGGCAACAGGAAAAAGAGGACTTCCTCGGAATTTATCCAGTGCAGAAATCATAGAGCAGCTGGTGGATGTTGAATTTGAGTATGGGAAAAAAGATAATGCAGCAAAGGCCCGGACAAAGACTGCCAGGGCTTCTGGTTCTGTGCCCCAGCAATGGCGTAAGATAAGCGTCTTCTCCACTCTTTCATATTAGAAAGATAATTTGCTCTGACACAGTCTGGATGTCATGCACAATGAAAACAATATGTGCGACAATGTGTTGTACACGATTCTCAACGAACCAAGCAAGTCAAAAGATCATCTTCAAGCAAGGAAAGATTTACGGGAGATGGGAGTTCGTGGAGATGCATGGCCGGATGAGCATGACAGATTTCTACCGGCAAAATTCACCCGACAAAACCGAATAAGGAAATCTTCCTCGCGATGTTGAAGAAAATAAAAGTTCCTGACGAGTATTCAAACAACATTTCATGATGTGTTGACGTGCAGGCTTGAAAGGTTACTGGGCTGAAGATGTTGGGATCCGTACACGCAGCGGAATTAAAATTATTTACGAATCCCAAAGAAGGATCGCTCAATCGCATTTAAATCAAGGTTAAGAAAAGGAACCAAAACGTACCTATACGAACTGCTTTGCGTTTCGTTTGATTTGAACACGTGGGCTACCTTCTCGATCAATAGAAGTTGACTCTACCAATCGCTTCCCTCTACCGGTATCCACACGAATAATACTCGAACAAGAACGACAGCGTGCTAGCGCCTTCAAACCTTGCGTCTCTCTTTTTCCACTCTAGGGTTTCTCGCAGCTTTTTCTAATACAACTGACCAAATGTCCCATAGGTTTTCTTAAACCTGATTGACATATTATATTCAAAATTAATCCTCATTAATTTTGAATTTTGAATTTGGATTAAAAAATATATTAATTAAATCTATCTAATAGATCTAATCTAATCTATTTATTTAATCCGAATTAAAAGCCTTATGATTTAATTTATATCTATAAGTTAAATCCGAGATATGACATTTATCTATTTAATTAAATATGAGATACTATATATCAATTTAAATTAAATATGTATGATATCTTTATTCCAAAATTAAATATAAGATACAATGTCTCTATTTGTTTTAGATATTTAATTTATCAAATAAATTAAATACAAAACCAATATTATATAATACTATTATAATCTCTATTAAATAATAATATTATATTTACGAATTTAATAATACACACACACACACACGATATATATATATATATATATATATATATATATATATATATATATCCATCCTAGATTAAATGTTTTATTCGTTAAATCTTAGACATATCTAAGATTCAATGAACCTGGACACTTTTGCTCATGTTGGGCTATTTTTGTGTGCGACCCTGTAGGCCCACATGAGATTGGCAGTGGGCCAATACTGTACCAGCCCACAAATCGCAAGCGGCCTCTAGCAAGACATTGCGACTACCCAATTCATATGGGGATCGATGACACGATACAACCTATCGTACAACCATATCACGCCCCTTTTGTCACGCGATAATTTGGTCAAGGATGAGGCATGGATAATGTCAACTTCCTGTTCTTAACCATTACTTTCTCGATTATCAAGTAGTCTAATAATTGAAATGGAAACACCTTTCCACCGAAGTATGGCTATACATTTCTCAGACTCACTCATCGAGGGGCCCAGTATTAGCTCTCTACAAATGTGAGGGACAAATTCCATCTTGACCATTCACATTCCTCTGCATGAAAATCACTGATCCCGATCCAAGCCTTTATCATTACCCGGTCAAAGGTGACTTTTGACTAGGTCAAAGAGCAGCAACGCATCATGTAGGAATCCATGATGATCTCAGGTCAAAGGGCGTTGTGATGCAGTTATACATGAGATAAGCTTATGACTAAATCTATGCAGCTTTCTCATAGTGGGTCGGTCCAACACCTTGTACTCCTACAAGTGCCCATGACTTTGATTCGTATCTCTATACATCATCAAAGTCATAATGGTCTTATTTCATCTTTGCTCCCGTGTAGATGACCGACTAGGGACTTTTAGGATAATCTATAAGATATATCCAAGGATTAGTTATCACTATAAACATGCAAATGAAATGATAACTAAAGGAGAATACTTTAAATAACATAAACGTTTAAAGTACAATGACTTGCCCCTAGGGCATAATTTCCAACAGAAGAGTAATGACTCACATGTGCTTATGCAACAGTTATTTTCGATGGTCATCAAAAAAACGTTGCCTCTCGATGTGTCAATCGTTTTGGTCGAACTTTGTACTTTCTTTCAGAAGTTATGTTCCAAGGTTTTGATTGTGGAGGTGCTCGACCAGCTGCAACAGAAAATCATTCTTACGTTTTGTCATTTGGAAATGATCTTTCCTCCGTCATTTTTCACGGTCATGGTTCACCTGAAAGTACACCTTGTTCACGAAACAAAGCTTGCTGGCCCAATTCACTACCGATGGATGTATCCTATTGAGAGATACTCATTTAAAATTAATTACTTTAGAATTACTCCCTAGTCGCACGTTTAACCATTGATGTATCAACATTTTTCCTTCATTACTTTATAGGTTTCTTAGGAAACTGAAATCTTATGTGAGGAATAAGGTGTGGTCTGAAGGTTCAATAGAAGAAGGTTATATTGGGTATGAGGTCTTGTATTTTTGTTCCAGGTACTTTGATGACATTGAGACATCATTCAACCGACTGCCTCGTGTAGACGATTGTCCTAAGCCAATCCAGAGCCATCAGCAACTGAGTTGTTAGTCCCTCGTGTTGGTAAACCAGTTGGAGGAAGTGACAACTTCAAACTCACAGCACTTGAGAAGATTCAAGCACATAGACATGTCTTGATTAATTGCACTAAAGTTGAACCATACCTTCAGTAAGGATTGCACACATAAATATATATGTTATCCTATATATTTCCTTACATTTTATACTTACATTTCATGCTTGTCATCGCATGTTTAATTGCAGGGAATTCAAGAGCCATGTGAAGTATGAACTGAGGATCCGTACACAGACATCCTTCGAAATTGATAGAAAGGTGCACAGAGAATTCCCGGGTTGGTTTAGGAGGAGAATAATGAATGACCACAACGCGCACTAACCAGAATTCAAAGCTCTCGCACTCGGCTCACTTGATCACGCCCAAAGATTTACGACATACAATGTCAATGGTTTCAAGTTGTTCACCGTTTCACGAGATCAAGGATTGCTGACCCAAAACTCAAGTGTATATGGCACGTTTGGGACGAGGAGTTATGCGAGCAGCAGTGACAGGAACATGCAGTTCGGTGACATCCCGTATTATGGAAAGCTGCTTGATGTGGTCAATATAACTTACCAAGGCCTTTTCTCCGTGACGTTGTTCAAGTGTTTGTGGGCAACTACGACAATGCCCTGGGGACTCACAACCGAACACTTAGGCATCACATCAGTGAATTTCTCCTGGCCTATTCATGCTAGTCAGTCTGAAGATAACGAGCCATATATTCTTGCTTCAGAAGCCCATCAGGTTTATTATGTCGCCGGTGAGAGGCACATGGATTGGAATATTGTGGTTCATTTAAAGCCTTGGGACCTTTATGACATGGGCAATGGTGATAACGTCGCCTATGATTGTAAGCCGTTCCAGCCCGCTAGTTTCGAAAACTTCTTCCTAGACAGCGATGACAATTTACCTATAGTTCAGTACGTTTTTTAATATATGCTTTATGAAATAATAACATTTAACAAAAGTTTTATTTGTGTTCAAACATATTCAACTCACACGTAACATTTTATGCAAACTTTCTTTGTATGGATAGTGACGAAGATTGAGAGAAAAACTTATGCCTATAATGTACTCTGTAATCTTATTATTATTATTTTTAAAAAAAAACCATAATATTATTTGTAGCGGTTATAAAACCGCTACAAAAAACAACTGCTACAAAAGACGCATTATCAACCGCTACTAATTAAAACCGCTACAAAAAGTGAAACCTAAACCACTACAAAATGATGTGCAGATATCAAAATAAATACTCCCACCAAACCACATTTATTATGCTTCAGTTTCCTTTTCTACACACGTTTTCTCTCCGTCTTCTCTCATAATATTACTTTTTCTCAAAGAGATTAAGTGTTTGAAGGGGGTAAGTGCCGTTCAACCGGATGAAATCTAATGATTATCGAAATATTTCTTTTTTCTTCTACCCTACTGATACTAACTTTTGTTATTTTACAGTTGCATTATATTTTTCAAATTTCTTTCTACTTTCACATACTTTATTCGATCCACTTTCGCACATTTCTTTAAGAAGTAATTTTATTTTAATTAATACATAATTAGTAGTTATTTTACTTATTACATTCTCATTGTTTTAGCAGTTACTTAACCGCTACAAATATGAAAAAAAAATATGAAAAACGCGCCAAAACTACTTTGTAAAAAAAATAAATTACGGGAATAATTTGTATCGGTTTACAACCACTACAAAAATAAAATATTGAAAAAATGGTGCCAAATTTTTTTTCCCAAAAAATGGCGGGTTCCAACCGCTACCCGTGCGGCAAAAAAAAAAAAATCAAAAAATTGGTAGGAATATTTGTTGCGGTTAATTTTACAACTCGACGATCAAATTCAATTTGTAGCGGTTATAAACCGCGACTAATGGTCAAACCGTGACCTCATATTAGTAGTGGTCATTTGAAATCGTCCGTAGCGGTCAAGGTATATGTAGTAGCGGGGTTTTATAACCGCTACAAATCAGTTTTCCATAGTGGATTTTGTAGCGGTTTATCCAACCGCTACAAATGTCATTAATCATCAAGCTAATGGTCTTTTGTGTGTGTGTAGTGTGTTGGTAGATAATAATTCATTTCCATGATTCCAAATGTAAATCTTTTTATAATTATAAACTCATCCCTAGATGTTGAGTTATAATTTATTTCCTTATTTTCCCAAAATGTGAATATTTTCCCTATTTCGTTTAATCTTCTAGATTTTTTTTTTTTGTTTATTAGGACAATATATGTAAATTAGTATGAACCACGGGTCTGAATTAAATAAGAGGTCACTTGAAGGTAAAAACTCACGATCAATATTTTACCTTGACTTTGGAATTCCTATTCTTGTTTTTTTTTTTCCTGATATCAGTTCCCTAGATACCTTGGATCTTCTAGATTTTTTTTTGTTTTACCTAAATATAAGATTACTATTCATGCTTTTTAATTATATTATATAATAATCAAAAATTTGCAAAATATCAAGATATCAAATTTTTTTTCTTATCCTAAAGTGAATCAAATTCTTTGAAGCCAACTTTTTTTTATGGCATGATTAATTAGACCAATTTTTTTTTGTAAATGTTTTTCAAAAATTAATTAATTACTTAATTCAATTTAGAAAAAATTTATACAAAATTCCAGCTAATTGGTCCATTCTTGTATTTAGGTTTAAAAATACCTAAACTCAACTTTATTTTTCTTAGTTTTCAAAACTTTCCAATTTAATTAGTAAATACATTTTATTAATATTCAACTAATTTCCACTAATTTTAGAGCTTCACATAATTATTACCGAAATTTGGTTTTGCTTATGCTTAAGTAATTAGCTATTAATTACTTAATTACTCTTTTAATCATAGTTGGTATTTTTCTTAATTAGAATGCTTCATTACCTTCATGAAATTCTTGTATTAACATTAGCATTTCCATGCCTCTTGCATTTTTTCATAATTACAAGCTTGGATATTTTGGTCATTTTATTAATTTTTTGCATCATTTCCATTTTCCCAAGTTTGTAATTTATTTAATTACTGTAAAAGATAATATACTCCTTAAAACAATTTGGTCATTAACCACATAATGATCCGTATTTAGGATTTTTCATAAATTTTTTTAGATATATAATCCCAGGAAGTTAATTTTGGTCATTTTGGCACTTTGACTAAGAGCATACTTAAACAAATTCCCTAATTTATTGCAAAGAAATTCATAAACCTAGAAAATAGACTATAATAACTAATTCAAGAATGGAGATTGCAATTTCACTTATTGTCAAATATCCAACTTTTATTTATAATATTCTTTCTTATAAAATTGAGTTAAATATACTAGTAAACTTTACGTTGTAAACTCGATTAAACTCATGAGTTTTTATTCATTTTTTACATTTCCAGTTTACAAAACCGTGTTAACTCATTTTCAAACTCATGTTAACTTGTTCAATTTGATCATGCTCGGCAGACTTTAAATATAATTTTTATAGAAATTTCTTTGTTAAATATGATAAATTATGAATGTCGATAGATTTAATTTCAATTATTTGGATTTAAAAAAATATTTAAAGTAAATTGTTGTTATTTATTACTTCCTCCGGTCCTAATTATAGGAACACTTTTATAGTGCAAATTGTACTACAAAAGTGTTCTTATAATTAAGACCAGAGGTAATGTATTTTAATTATACACTATTAATATCTATTTAATAGTAACGAGCTGAATTTATTACAATTTTCACCAATTGTTTGTTCAGATCAATGGTATCACTCTTGTTGTGTTTTGTAGTGTCTGAAATGACATAACCCAAGAGATAAATCTTGTCTTACTTATTAAGGGGGAAAAAAAGTAACGATATGATTTTATCTCACCATTACGATTTTGCTTAAACTCGCGAATTTGACAACCTTATCTATAACATACACTAAAACAAGGGAAAAGAACATAGCGGAAACACTAAAATAATATCTAGGGAAGATTATGTTAATATCGTTAAGAATTAAGGAACATATATACTTAAAGTAGGTTTTTAGTGACAGATGATGATGATGAGTTTTTTTTTTGGGGGGGGGAGCAACATAGTTAGGCCTATTTAACATTAATGTCCCTCCCATCTTTTTCTTCAGCACAATCTTATGTTTCTTCAGATTCATACACTCCCATGTTGCTCATGAAAGATTTTGGAGCAGCGTCATGCTAATGTCAATATTGCCATCATCATCATCATCAACAACAGAGGTTTTGTGTTATGGGTTGGGTTTGGCATTTTGTGCAGTAATGGTACTGCTAAAATGGAATGATATTAGGTACAGAAGAAAAGGTGTCCCACCAGGAACAATAGGTTGGCTTTGTCTTTGGTGAAACTTGTGCTTTCTCAAACAAGGACCGATTTCATGAAAGATAAGAGAGCTAGGTAAGTTTACCCTCCTTTTTTTTTTTACTTCAATTTCTAGGTGGTGGCCTTTTTTTCCCTTTCTAATTAAAAAAGTTTAGGAAAGTTAGGTCTCAGGGCTTCTCTGACGTCAAGGTAGACCTCATAGCTCAAGATTTTTACATAATAGATGGTATTTGAATACAAGTTCTTGTAGGACATGAATTGTATCCATACCTAACCAAAAATATTTGTGCCTTTTTTTATGGCTATCTAATGCGTTGCTTTTGTCACTAAAGCAATCAATTAAACTAGGTCCTAACTTATTATGCAGTTTAGGGTCAACCTAGGTCATTCTTCCAAAGAGCAAACTGTGGGTTTTCTTTAAGTTGAATTTAGGTGATGAAAAAAATGCAACGGAATGGAATTGTGTTTTGACTTGGAGTTAATAAGTGTTGAAAAGATTTGCCTCCAGGTAAATTAATTATGCATTGAGTTATCCAATTCAATTGTTTTAAATTCCTTTTTACGCCCCTATAGGTGCCTCGAGTCACTTATTTAATTACCTCTAGGCAACTGTTTTATTGCTCCAACGATTTTGTGTACCTCAAGTCACCATGACTCAAGGCATTTTATCTCAAGTCATATTTCAAGTCACCATGACTCAAGTCATGATGACTCAAGGCAACAAATGCCTCTAGTCATGATGACACAAGGCAATCCTACCAGAGACACTTTAACGTGATAAACATTTTTTTGGCCTCTAGTCAATAAGCTATTTGCCTCAAATCACATGACTCAAGGCAATGCTTCATTCTACGTGTTTTTCCAACCGTATTTTTGCCTCTAGTCAATAAGCTACTTGCCTCGAGTCACCATGCCTTAAGGCAACACCTTTTTAACTAGAGTCAAACTTCTCTGGTTTTCAAATCATCGTCTCCAGAAATCTAAATTAATTGATTGTGATTTTATTTCTTAATATCATCACTCATTACTATTTCTAATTGCTTTTAATCAGTTTGCTAATGATTTTCAGTTGATTAAATCTTGGATTAACAACAAAATGTTGTAAAGCAGTTTGTGTGTCAAAATGCATTAAATGCAGTTACCAAATTGAGACACAATCTCAGCAACCATTCTTCTAAATATTCAAAAGATCTTCCTGCTATTCCTATCTCGCAATAAATGCTATTTCACAATGGGCAAAACAGAAGGAATGAAAGAATGTTGTGACTGTACAAATCCACCTGGATCATTAACATCGAAAGTATCAACCAAGCTTCATCTGTCTAACGGCTATATTTAAGAGTTGCAACGATTAATCTTCAACCTTCACCAATGGTCATTAATTGCAACATCTATAAATACCAGAAGCATTGAATTCGCCAACTACCAAAATGATGTGCATTTAATTCAAAATTATTGTAATCTTTTGTTTCATTAACTTCGCTTAATATCTTCAGATATTTCTGTGTTCTTCATTGCTTATCATTTATTTACTCAGTGAGGAGTTAAACACTATTTGATTATCTTAGTTGTTAAATCTTAAGGTTGTGGAACCTTTACAACTTGTAAGGGGGAGTAAATCCTAGAGTGAGAGGATTACTTTGAATACATAGTGTGTAATTGTATTTGTTTTTTGAAAGTTAGTGGAAATCACAGAGGTTCTGGGGATTGGACATAGGTCGAAGAGTTAGACCGAACCAGGATAATCTCTTGTGTTTTTCTGTCCCTCTCTATCTCTGTATTTGAGTATTCTTGATTAATTAGCGAAAGAATTTTTATAATCACCTATTCACCCCTTCTAAGTGATATTCCTCTTCACAACATACAGTCCATAAAAAGTTCCAGATTAATAGGTCAATTTAAAAAATTCATATATCTCTGGATACAACTCCGAATAAGGCGTGTAACCTATCAAATTAAATCTTGTTGTGTCCACTTTCTTTTTAAAAAATTTAATGACAAAATTGATCATTTAGTATTTCAAAACTTAACATGAAAATCACTATTCAACTCTAGAAAATGACAATTTTTCAGTTTTGTTGTCAAAATTGAAAAATCATAACTCCTAATCTACACATCCGTTTTGGCTATTCTTTTACTCATTTTAAACCTTATTGAGTCTACTATCTACTGTAAAACTTTCATAGAAAAAATCAAACGTTTGACTAGGAAACAGAAGCACGCAAGATTCTCTGTTTCAAACAATAAAAAAGAGCAAGATCACGTTTTTCTTCTAACTAAACCACTTGCAGCTAATTAAAGCCACAAAAATAGGAAGGATAATGCTTAAGGAACTCACCCTAGTTGATTCCTCAAGCTTCACGATCAGCTCCTTCATTTTCTCCGGTCGTGGCTTTCTTTCTCACTCTCACTTTACCACTTGCTCTCGATTTCACTTGAGTTAAGCAAAGTGGATGAATGAAGATCAAGGAACAATGTTTAAATAAGGACGTATGGAAATTATACTGTCGTGAGTGTTTGAGCGTGTAAGCCGTTGGAAGAGTATGATGTTTTTTATCTTGTGTGTACGGTCTATTACCGAGAGTATGGCTTTCTTTGATTTACTAATATTTCTCCTTAATCAGCACTGCTCAAACGTGTTACGCAAAGGGAGTAGCTGATTTGTATATTATAAAAAAATATAAAAGATGTTGGGTGTTGAGTAGTATGGGTCACGTGGTTTTCTTCATTGTTTCAAGTGGTTCTGCACCCAAAATAAATATATGGGCTAATAGATAAAGGGCTATTGTGTGCTTTAGTTTTAGGCTTGTAAATATTTAACCCAATGAATATTGAACATTGAATAATTGTCAAAATTAACTCCTTAATTCCATATAGGGGTTTCATTCTAAAATTTTCTCTTGTAATTATTTCCTTGATTTTATTTTCCAAATATTCCAAGGAAAATAATCTCTAATTTTCCAAATACTTAATTTTACAATTATTTTAGGGCAAAATTCACAATTCAATCTCCCATATAATATTCAAATTTCAAATTCCCAAAATTTGGGATGTTACATTTCTCTCTCCATTAATTTAAATTTCGACCTCGAAATTTGCTACACGTTTTGTAAACTCTATGCCATAAATTACAAGTACTTCTCCTTCGTGCTGTCCTCTGTTTCCCATGTTGCCTCTCTAGGGGATAACCCCTTCCAGACTACTTTAACAAATGGAATATTCTTGTGCATGAGCGATTTTCCTGATGATCAATGATCCGTAACGGCTCAACCATGAAAGTATTGGCGTATCGGAGTTCAAAATCCGCATACTCTATGACATGCTCAGGTCCAGTTGATACTTTTTTAGTTGAGAAACATGGAATACATCATGAAGTTTACCCATGTTTGGGGGTAGTGCTAGCTGGTAGGCTACTAGTCCACGTCTCGCTAGTATTTCAAATGGACCAACATATCGAGGACTTAACTTTCTCCTCTTTAATGTTCTACCAACTCCTGTTACTGGAGATATTTTCAGAAAAACATGGTCTTCCACTTCTTGTTGGGATCCGTACACGCAGCGGAAGGATTTCATCCATTAAAATCTTACGAATCCCATTGAGAGGATCTATCAACGGCGTTTAAATCGGGTAGTAAAGAATCGTACCTTTATAGCTCGTGAGCGTCTGTTCAATTCAAACTCGTGTGTGTCCTACTCGATCAACAGGAACCGACTACGAATCCACTCCCTCTACCGATATCCACACCGAACAGCACTCCAACACGGATGGCATCATGCTAGCGCCTTCAAACTTTGCGTCTCACGTCTCTCCTCTAGGGTTTCTCTTTTGTGGCTTTTCTAATACGTCTTGTAAATTATCTCACAAGTTTTTCAAAACCCAATAGGCATATTATATATTCAAAATCAATCCTTATTCTTCTTAAAATTTGAATTTGGATTAAAATAATATATTAATTAAATCTATCTAATAGATCGAATCTAATCTTTTTATTTAATTCGAATTAAAAGCACATTGATTTAATTTATCTCTATAAATTAAATCTGAGATACTATATCTCAATTCAAATTAAATTAGATATATGATATCTCTATTCGAAAATTAAATCTCGAGATATAATATCTCTATTTGTTTTAGATATTTAATTTATCAAATAAATTAAATACAAAACAAATAATATATAATAATATTATAATGTATATTAATAATATCATTATTATTTAATTTTGAATTAAATTATATATATATATATATCCATCCTAGAAAAAACACGGACCCATTTTATTCATTAAATCTTAGACATATCTAAGATTTAATGAATTTCTGACATTTTGGTCTCTTATAAATTTCCAAAAAGCCATTCTTGTCCGAGTCCATTTTAGTCCCCACATGAGATTGTCGGGACCCAAAAGGGTATTTACTCATATATATATATATATATATTCATCCTAGATTACCGTATTCATTAAATCTTAGACATATCACTTGTGCGACCCTGACCCTGATTACATGAGAAATCGCCCACAAATCGCAAGCGGCCTCTAGTAAGACATTGTGACTACCCAACTCATATGGGGATCGATGATGCGATACTATCTATCATACAACCATGTCACGTCCCTTTTGTCACGCAATAATTTCATCAAGGATGAGGCATGGATAATGTCAACCTCCTATTCTTGACCATTACTTTCTCGATTCTTGAGTAGTCTAACAATTGAAGTGGAAACTCTTTTCCATCGTAGTATGGCCATACATTTCTCAGACTCACACATTGAGGGGCCCAGTATATCTCTCTACAAATGTGAGGGACAAATTCCATCTTGACCATTCACATTCCTCTACATGAAAACCACTGATCCCGATCCAAGCCTTTATCATCACCCGGTCAAAGGTGATTTTTGAGTAGGTCAAAGATTAACGACTCTCATGTAGGAATCCATGATGATCTCAGGTCAAAGAGCGTTGTGACGCGGTTATACATGAGATAAGCTTATGACTAAATCCATGCAGCTTTCTCATACTGGGTCGATCCAACACCTTGTACTCTTACATGTGCCTATGACTTTGATTCGTATCTCCATACTCATCAAAGTCACACTGGTCTTATTTCATCTTGGCTCCCGCGTAGATGATCGACTAGGGACATTTAGGATAATCTATAAGATATATCCAAGGATACAGTTATCACTATAAACATGCAAATGAAATGATAACTAAATGAAGAATACTTTAAATGACATTAACGTTTAAAGTACAATGACTTGCCCTTAGGGCATAATTTCCAACAGACTCCCACTTGTACTAAGTGCAATCATTAATTACTATAATTCTCATTGTCCTAACATGACGCTTATGTTTTACTTGTGCAAGCGGCTTAGTAAGAGGATTAGCAACATTGTCTTCTCCTAATACTTTGCATACTTTTATATCACCTCTATCATTTATTTCTCTTATAAGATGAAATCGCCTGAGTATTTGCTTTGTCCTTTGATGTGACCTAGGTTCCTTGGTCTGTGCAATAGCCCCGCTATTGTCACAGAACAAGTCTATTGGATTTTAGATGGTAGGAACCACCCCAAGTTCAGTGATGAACTTTCTGATTCAAACGGCTTCCTTAGCTATATCCGATGTTGTTATATACTTAGTTTCTGTTGCAGAATCAGCTACAGTGCTCTGCTTAGAGCTCTTCCAGCTTACTGCACCACCATTCAAAAGGAATACATATCCAGATTGTGATCTTAAATCATCTTGGTCAGTTTGGAAACTCGCATCTGTGTAACCAGTCACACAGAGCTCATCTTCCAATCCACCATATACCAAGAATAAGTCCTTAGTCCTTCTTAAGTACTTTAGGATATTCCTAACAACAGTCCAGTGATCCTCGCTACGATCTTGTTGATATATACTGGTCATACTTAAGGAAAATGAGACATTCGATTGAGTATATAACATGGCATACATGATAGATTCAATGGCGAAGGCATATGGAAGTTACTCATGCGGTCTCTTTGATCTTGTGTACTAGGACACAGATCCTTACTGAGATGAACGCCATGAGACATGGGCATGTAACCCCTTTTAGAATCTTGTATACTGAACTATGTGGTATCTTGTCTATGTATGTGTTCTGACTTAGGCCTATCAGCCTCTTGGGTTTATCTCTATAGATCCTGATCTCTAGGATGTAAGTGGCTTTATCTAAATCTTTCATTGATAAAGACTTTCCTAACCAAACTTGACGCTCTGTAAGGTAGGAATGTCATCTACATAAAGCACTAGAAATATAACTGTGCTCCCACTAACCTTCTTGTAAACACAAGGTTCATCGATGTTTTGAATGAATCCAAACTCTTTGACTACTTCATCAAAACGATGATTCTAGCTTTGAGATGCTTGCTTCAATCCATAAATGGATCTTTGAAGCTTGCAAACTTTACTAGAGTCCTCTGGACACACAAAGCCCTCAGGTTGTGTCATGTACACATCCTCAAGGAGCTTTCCGTTAAGGAAGGCTGTTTTGATGTCCATTTGTCATATTTCATAGTCATAATATGATACAATGGCAAGAAGGATTCTGATTGATTTGGCCATTGCAACTGGGAAAAAGGTTTCATCATAGTCCACACCATGAGTTTGAGTAAACCCTTTTGCAACTAGTCGTGCCTTGAAGACATTTACTTTGTCATCCATGTCAATTTTCTCCTTGAAAACCCATTTGCACCCAATGGTTTTTACACCTTCAGGTGGATCAACTAAGGTCCATACCATATTGTCGTACATGGATTCCATTTCAGACTTCATGGCATCAAGCTAACTTTTGGAGTTTGGTCCCACCATGACCTTGCAATAGGTAGTTGGCTCATTCTTCTCAATGAGCAAAACATCACGACTTCCAGTAATCAAAAATCCACATCTCTGAGGCTATAGCCGTGATCTATCGGACCTTCGTAGGCCTTGTGTTACTTGAGTAGGCTCAACAACTTGTTGTGAGTCTTCTCTATTTTCCATCTATGGTTCTATGTTGTCGTGTGACTCTCGAACTTTTGCGAGGTACACCTTGCTTCCACTAGTTCTTTTAGAGATAAACTCTTTCTCCAGAAAGACACCATTCCAGATAACAAACACTTTGTGATCAGTAGGATTGTAGACATAGTATCCTTTAGTTTCTTTAGGATACCCCCACAAAAAGGCATTTTGAGGATCTGGATGATAATTTATCAGAGACATGATGTTTAACGTAAACCTCACATCCCCAAATTTTGAGAAATGACAAACTGGATTTCTTCCCAGTCCATATCTCATATGGTGTCTTTCAACTGCCTTTGATGGAACACGATTTAGTGTGAACGCAGTTGTTTCTAGGGCATGGCCCCAAAAGGAAGGTGGAAGATCTGTTTGACTCATCATAGATCGAACTATATCTAATAAAGTTCGATTCCTCCGCTCATATCACCATTCCATTGAGGTGTTCCTGGAGGAGTAAGTTGTGAGATGATCCCACAACTCCTAAGATGATCAATGAACTCGGCTTAAATATTCACCACCCCAATCAGATTGAAGTGCTTTAATTGTTTTGCCAAATTGGTTTTGCACTTCATTTTAGAATGTTTTAAACATTTCAAAAGATTCTGACTTATGTTTCATTAGATAGATATATCCATACCTACTGAAATCGTTATAAATGTAATGAAGTACATATAACCTCCTCTAGCAGAAGTATTCATTGGTACACACACATCAATATGTATGAGGCCCAATAAATCGGTGGCTCTTTCACTATGCCTAGTAAAAGGTGCCTTTGTCATCTTTCCTAATAAACAAGACTCACATGTATCAAATGATTCAAAATCAAATGAGTTAAGAAATCCATCATGATGAGTTTTGAAATGCATTTCTCATTTATATGGCTTAGACGACAATGCCATAGGTAGGTCAGATTCAAATCATTTGACTTGATCCTTTTAGTAGTTATGTTATAGATATGTCCATTATTAGAATGTTCTAAATTAAGTACATAATGACTAGCATGCAAATCACCATGAGCATAAAAAAATGTCATTACGATAAATTGAACATTTATGATTCCTAGTAATAGAAGTATAACCTTCCTTATCCAAATAAGAAAGCGAAATAATGTTACTACTCAAAGTAGGAACATAAAAGCAATTGTTCAAATTTAACAAAAGCCTACTAGGCAGAACTAATTCATAAGTGCCTACGGCTAAAACAACAACTCTTGCTTGGTTTCCAACACATTGGTCCACTTCGCCCTTCTTCAAATTTCTACTATCCTTGAGACCCTACACATTTATGAAAATGTGAGAACCACATGCAGTATCTAATACCCATGTTGAGGAAGTAGAAAAGTGAATATCTATGACATAGATACTTGAAGCGATAGCCCCACTATCCTTCTTGTTCTTTTTCAGATCTTCTTGATAGAGTTTGCAATTCCTCATGTTCATTGCAGAAGTAGCAAACCCCATCCTTCGGAGGCTTTGCCTTCTTGGCTACAGGCTTAGATTCGGGTCTGTTTGACTTATTGGTCTTACCAGCTGAGCTTTTACCCTTTCTTTTTCTCTTGCCTTTTTTTTTCATACCCTTTCCTTTCTGAACCATCAAAATAGTGTTGGGCTTCTTCTTAATGCTTTGCTCAACTGTTTTGAGCATCCCATGCAATGGATGGATCTAAGGAACTTCTCCATGATGTCACACTAAGTTTGTCTCATGTTCTTTTGTTGTTTGTAAGTTTCATTTGGGGGAGGAAAGAGGCAGAAGGATGCGCAAAACTTTTCCATAAGACGTTTTCTGCAGAATCTTTGAGTACAAGATTAACAGAATCAAGAAGCTAACAAATCGTATTGGGGGCAATATTTGGCACATTTGATGACCAAATTATGCGATTTTGCCCATTTAATACCACAAGATCGCCATCCTTAGATATTGTTATAGTTGCAGTCCCAGAAGATTCCGTCAATGGTTGGTTTCTGTTAGCTACCCATATGATATTGGATTGGGACTTGTACCAAATACCCATGTAGCGATTTTTAGTATTTTTACGGACCGAAAAATCCTAATATGAAGAAACTTCCGTTGGAACTCACAGTTTCAGGATCCTTAATGTATTGTGATGAATTGATGGTGTCTCTGGCACAGCAAAAGTCAAAACTAAAGCAACCAAATATGATCAAGACAATGAAAAGTATCCCATTTCTGAAATGAAAAGTGCTTGAGATGCACTATCAAGAAAGATGCCCAAGAAATATTGGTTGGCTCTCCCTGAATTGATTGATTTCTATCATCTCGAACGCATACGCCAGTTTTGATTCTTATTTAGCTTCCTGCTCTTGCCAATTGTCCTTGTTTCTAATTAAATATGTATTATATTTGTCTCCCTATAATAGTTGAAGTCATATATAAAATATTCTTTGTAAACAGCCGGCATAAAGCATGCAAGAAGTAGTTATTGAATACTTGAATTTTTATTTCATTTGGTAGGAATTTTCAACTTTTTGTTTGCTCTCTAAAATTCATAAAATTTTCCACCACCGTACCTAAACATTTTAGGGATATTCAGGACTATAAATTATTTTAGAGTGGATGCACCTTAACCGTTACATATGTATGTGAAGTTTTATTTGGTGGTGGAAGGAAGAATAAAGTCCATGGCGCAAGTCAGCTAGAAAGTTTATAATAACACATTAATTAATACCGGGACATCTGATTTTGTTATGATTTAGCTTCCAGTTCTTGTTCATTGTCATTGTTTCTAATTTAATATGTGTTTATGTCCATATAGTAGTTGAAATCATATATAATGTATTCTTAGTAACCTGTTGAGATAAGGCATGCATGAGGTAGTTACTGCATACCAATTTTTTTTATTTATTGTCATTTGCTGAGTGGCCCAAAAATAAGGTATTAATCCACCACTATCCTATACAGAAGCTTCTGCAATCTTGTAAATACAGTCCTCGTTCTACTCTCCCATATTCTTATGGTGATTTCAAGTCTAGTCTATCTAATTAACTTTGGGTATTTTGGTTATGGGCGGTAAATAAATTCCTGGCATCTACAATTTAGGTTGAGCCATGTACGGGCTTGCCCAGCAAGCACTGCTTAATAGAGGTCTAACCTTGCCTCCCTTCCAGGCTGACAGAACCACCGAGATAGCCCTTAGCGTCTGCTAATCGGCTATGAATTAAAACACCGTTAAAATAAACTGGATTTATTAAATAAAGAACTAACAAACTAGGTTCATTCTACAACTTAGGAGTTCATCCTTGCTTAGCCAAAGGGAATTTAGTTCATGACTTAGGAAAGGCACATAACACAAAGTATTGTAGAACAGCCTATAACAGAATTATGAAAATAAAAATAGCAAAGAAAACAAGGAGCTCGTCGAAAGGTTGATGGCGTAAGAGGTATCTTATCACACGACATCTCAACGTCTTCTACGATCCGTCTTGCTCCAAGGAAGAACTTAGTTTTATCTCTTGTCCTCTCATTTTGTCTCCTCTCTCGTTCCATCAGCGTGAGTTTCAATTGGATTGGAATTTTGTGACTACCTTCTCTCGCGACTCTCCTCCCCCTAGGTTTTGCCGCACTTTCCTCTTATAGTTAGGTCTCCTTGACCACATGTCCAGTCAGTTGAGCCTTCCAAATCTATTGGGTCCAAGATCTTAGATTCAGTTGATTGATCCTTCTTTTAATATAGCGGGATTCTCTAAATCTTTCTTTCGATTCTCCACATCTTATGGATTTAGCTTCAGTCAATCATCGTCTCCATGTGCAACTGGGTGACCTGTCTTAACTTCCTGAAAACTCGCGACGAAAGGTTAGAACAGCTTAGCGCATAATTCTGTATCATTTACGATGCTATAGCATAGCGGTTGCATTGTATTGCTGATGCAGGTGCGGGTATACGATATGCTATAGCATTGTATTATCTTCATTACACGCTTTCATTACAAAACCATAAGATGGTACTTTTCTTATGCACATGCACAGGGTAATGACATGAATGCAGCAGTTTATAAAATCAATCCCCTATTTTCCCTTTGTGCATGAATTCTCAAGTATTCTATCAGATATTAAACAATAAAGTTTAGTTTCGGCGTTCAAAACAATCAAAGCACATAGGGAAAACATGCCATAAATTTGACTCATCAACAGACCGCATGTGGTTGCGACCGGCTCTATAATGGAGAGCAAAGTCATAATGGGTGCGATAATGGAGTTGAAGGAGAGAGTGAGTGTAGTGAGGAGGTGGAAGAGGAAGAGAGTTTTTAGAGAGGGAAATCCAATTTTAGGCGCAATATTCATCTTTTAGACCGTTTATAAAAATATAAGGTCTAAAAAATAGAGAAGATTCATTTTTTTATAAGAAATATAAAGTTTAAAAAGTTTCATCTTTTAGACCTGTTATTCGTAACAATCGATCTTAAAAGTAATCGACATTTTTTTATTACGTTTAGACCTGTTATTTGTAACAACCGGTTGTTATTTTTTATTTTAACTTTTTAGACTGGTTATTTTTAATCTTCTATAATCTCGTCTAAAAGTGTTCTTTATATTTACGAAACTGCCATCGGGCATACTTTTTAGACCTAATCCTCTATAATCCGATCCAAAAAGTATTCTTTATATTTACGAAACTACCACCGGTCATACTTTTTAGACCTGATCCTCTATAGTGTGGTCTAAAAAGGTCTTTATATTTACAAAATTGCCACCGGTCATAGTCTTTAGACATGATCATCTATAATCCGGTCTAAATGAGACGGTCGAAAATCCTTTTTTGTAGTAGTGATATCCTTAAGAAAATATCAGCGTATAAGAGTACATCACATGTTATCACTTATGATGCTATAGCATTGAGATAACATTGTATGCTAGTTCTGAACAAACACTTACAATGTTGTACCACCATATCAACATTGACATGCACTCCTAGAGTACCTCAAATTTGAAACCTCTTCTTCTGCTTACATGTGGGGTAATTTCTAAAATGCAACAATTCACTTCATCCAATCCCTATTTCCATATGTGTATGAATTCTATTATATTTTATCATATAAAAAACACATTTAAGCTCAGAATTACCATACAAAACAATCATGACACAGTGGAAATATATGGCGGAAATATGGCTTTTCAATGGGTGATAATTAAATACATTCAACTCTTGTCTTTCCCTAAATAAACTCCCTCGCTTGGACTGCGACGATTACAGTGTGTTTGGATGGAGATAACTTTAAGGGAGGAGAAAAGAAAGGTTAAAAATAGAGGGGGAAATACATTTTCCCTTGTTTGAATTTGAGGGGAAAATTGGGGAAGAAAAAAGTGGGAGAAAAAAAAAATGGTGTGTTTCCTATGTGTCCCCAATCCCAACAAAAAAAAAAATTCTCCCAAAAGATGGAGAGTTTTTGTCCAGAAAATGTGATTTTCCGAAATGCCTCCACGCCATCAACAATTCATCATCCTTCATATGTTTTTCCATAGGAGTTGGCCACTGTCAAATGCTTTGTTCAAATTTTTATTTTCTGTAAAACACTAAACATTTTTTAAAAATGATATTTACGAGTGTACGGAAAATTAATAACACACACACACATATTCACGTTGTTTATTATTATTATTATTATTATTTGTTATCTCTGTTGGAAAAAAAAATCTTTCTATCTTTGATCTCGCATGTCCCATAGATTAAAAGAAACTTTTATTTTATTTTAATAAATCAGGATACAGATCGCATGTCCCATGCGTAGGTTAAAAGAACTTTTTGTTTTTATTTTGATATATCAGGATACAGAGATATTATCATTTTTCAGACATGTTTGTTTTAATTTTAATTTTTATTATTTTATTTTTTAAGGAAATATATTTGGCTTAAAATTTTGATTTTAAAGATAAAATATAAAACTAATTTTATTTTAATTTGACTTTAAGTTTTAATTTGTTGGTGTTAATTTTTTATTTGAATTTATTTTTTATGGCATTAATTGAAAAGAAGGTAAAATTAAATTAAATAAAGGCATTTTTGTCATGATAGTTGGCCCAATTAAAAAATATTTAAAGCACTTGTAACTTGCTTGTTCTGCTAAAAATGACTTCATTCTATTTTTTACCAAACCCAAAAAAAAAAAAAAAAAAAAAAAAAATTGACTTCATTCTATATTGTATGGTCAGGTTGATTATATTCAAAATAGGGCAGGGATGCAACCGTCGTGGCTGTTTCCCTCCTTTCCTAATGCTTTTTTTGGTTTATTTTAATTGTTAAATTTTATATAAAATGAGTTATTTTATTTTTTTTTTTCAAGATTCAATACTCTAACTAAAAAGGAAACTATTTAGAATATTAAATCTTTGAAAATCATAAGAAATTAAAAAAATATATATCATTTTTTATCCACATGATATTAAAATATCATTATTTTATATAGAATCTAGAGTAAATACCCTTTTGGGTCCCGGAAAAAAACACGAACCTCATTTTGGTCCCTCACACAAAGATATGCCCTTTTAGTCCCTGAAAAGGATGAACAAGGGTCGATTGGTGAACATTTTGGTTCCTCGCAAATTTCCAAAAAGTCCTTTTTAGTCCATAAAAAAGTCTCATTTTAGTCCATAGGGGGTCCGTGTTTTTGTCGGGGACACAAAAGGGTATTTACTCTAGAATCTAATGATAAAAAAATAATTTGGGAAGGGGGAATTTTGGGCACAATGACAAAAGCACAAGTTTTGATTAATATGCATTTGTAAAATACAGTGGATATCGTTCTTGCGTATATTTAGATGCAATACAGTGGATAATATATTGTAGCGTATGACTTCTATTATTTATTTTTTTAAAAAGTTATTTGTTCTGGTGTGGAACCAGATATGTCTAGCCAAGTGAGCTAGTACTTTGATCTTGGATCAGGTGGCCCTGCCGGAGTATCTATAGTCGAGATATCCGGGAAAGCACGGGATCACTGTACACAGTAGGCTCTTCGCCAAGGGGGATGGGGATGTGTTCAGTGGGGATCGTGCACAGTGATGCAGAATGTAAATAGGTTTGAGTTAGAACGTGTGTACCTTTAGGGTTTAGGCTTTGTATTTATAGAGTGTACCTTAGGTAGGATATCCTAAATCTATCATAATCCAAGGCCGTTATATCATATCCGAGATATGATTTCCAATATATTGATATTATAGATAATAGTAGGATTATCCACTATCATCGGAGTATCCCGTGATTGGGTCTGTTCCTTAATGGGCCATATCAATATTGGGCTTGATGGGAATCCGTAACAGTTGCCCCCCAGCCCGGTAGTTCAAGTTTTTGAGCTGTCGGGATGTATCCCGCCATTATACCTAGCTACTCGGCCGAGGTCTTCATCTGTTTGTACGGCCCGAGGTCTAGTCTCAAAGGTCTGGGCTGATGCCGGGGTGCTAGATGATCTATGGTCCTGTCTCCGATCCCAGGCTACATGCCGTGGTACCATGGAATCCGAGGTGTTTCCAGCTGTGTAGTCGTATCTCGAGGTCAGCGTCTCTCTGCCTTCGCCATCATTGCCCCCTGACACCTGTCTCTTCTGGATTGGCTCGGGAATGCAACCGCCCTGCTTTACCGTCAGTGATTTTCATGCGCATTTAATGCCCTTAGTGCGTCGCGCGTCACCCCTACGAGTAAGGTGAATTTCCTTTTTTACCCCCGACTCTTCAACTTTTCTTTGTATTTCCCTCCATTTCTTCTCACTCTTTTCTCTTCACTTGTCATTCTCTTGTCGCGACTCTCTCTGTTTTCTGCTACGACGATTTTCCTGCTCTCAAGCTCTTTCCACCTTTCCTTTACTAAGGTAAATGTTCTTCTCTTCTGTTACTACATTTTACAACTTTCATGGCTGTCACTTGTCATTTCTTCTTTTACTGTGTTAATCACTGGATTTCTGATTTGTCATGGCGAGTTCCAGTGAGAGTTTCTGGGTTTCCCCTCTTAGATATGTGCCCCCATTTTCTAGGAATGCCCAATATCTGGTTTCATTTTTCTTTCGCGGTTTTGTTTTTTGCAACTTCCTGTCTACAAGTGTTTCTGGATAGAACTAGGATTATGGGTTCCTCCCCCTGGATACATATCCCTTTTTTGTTGGAATACCCCTTTTCTGGTTTGGCCTCTCCTGTGTCTCATCGATCCTTTTGTGCCTGTTCTAGGTCCCACCTCTGTATTTTGATGGATAGGACTAAGCCTTCATCATTTCCAAACCAAGCATTAACCCCAGAAGAAGAAGAAGAGGCGCGTACCTAGGGCCAGTCACTGGATATTGGATACTCCTTTATCCGAGGGTGAAAAGTTTAGAGCATTGCTTCATGGAGGTTCAAGTAGGGGGAGTGCTGGGGGGTCCCGTTCAACCTCTGCTAGGAGCCCGAATGCTCATCCTATTTTAAGTGGGTTATCGACCCTCGTAGGCCGTGGTGTACCCGAAGCCATACCAGTTGAACCTCTTAATTTTTACGAGCCCCCTCCGCGCGCAAGGGTAGAATCTATGCCCGAGGGATACCTCGGCCCTTGCTGGGATTGTCTCGCCTCCAGTTCCTACTATATCGTGAGCGGCCAGGATTCCCTGGCGGATGCTACCCTTGGCTCCTACCGGCATAGGTCCTCCTCAGTCCCTAGCCTATCTACTGGGAATCCAATTCGTCCCGGTCCCGTCAATTTACCTTCTTGGCCTAATTTGCATGCTTCAGGTACAATGATGGTGTTCTGATTTTAGCTCTATTGTTTGTTTTTTAGGTATAAATGGTGTCACCGTCATCTTCCGATCGGACGCCCTCTGTCACCGGGGAGTCGACTTCTTGGAGTCGTCCCCCAGCTCTACTTAAGAAATATTCCTGGGTTGCTCACAGCGTCTTGTCCACACACTCCTTGATGTCCCAAGCCGACATTGAGCGACTCCAATTAGGTGATACGGCCCATTGCCTCCTACGTCTGCCCTCTGACGAAGAGCCGATCTGTACCACCCGTGAAGGAACTGACACATCTTTCTTTTTCTTTTACCATGATTATGTCACCCGGCTCGGTATTCGCTTTCTGTTTACCGTGTTCCAAGTATCTATACTTAATTATCTCCGTCTGGCACCCTCGCAGCTTCATCCCAACGGGTGGGGCTTTCTTCTTGCCTTTAAGAAGCTGTGCAAATCCTTTGCAGAGCCCGTTCCTTGTACTGCCACCGTTTTCTTTTATTTCTTCTGCCCTTTCACACCCCGTTCTGGCTAGGAGTCTTCTGACCAAAGAGGTTTGACCTCCATTCAGGGGATTCCCGATAGGAAGCTTTTTCATGCTTATTCTGAGTCTTTCAAACATTTTAAAACCGGGTTTTTTAAGGTGGTTGCGAAACCCGGTTAGCAACCCCGGTTCCTTCTCGAACCCGAGTCCAAAAACGTGGAGTGGAGGTTTCCGTTATACTGGACCAACGATCATCACAACAAACACTCCACAAGTTATCAGGTTGATCCTGACGACCTCTCCCCTACTGATGTTGGCCACGTTTCTCGGCTGGTGTCATATGTATCCACTTATGGAGTGAAAATTGTTGTTGCCGGATCTGGCTCCATGTATATTTTCTGTTGATCTATTTTGCTTCTCTACTTGGCATTAATTTGGCCACTTTTGTTAATACTAACTCGCTTGTTTTTGTATAACATGCAGCCCAGAGTATAGAGCCTTTGCCTCGCTACCTGACCCATGCGGCTGGATCCCAAGGAAACAAGAAGAGGTCGGCCCCCGAGCCTCGCAAGTCAAGGACGGTGGCGGATGCCTTGGCGAAAGCGTCCAAGAGGCCAAAGGAGACCTCGGCGGCTTCACCGGATGCCTCCCTTGTCATGCCCTCTGCCAGCTCTACCCAGGGTCCGTCAACTTCGTCTCCAATCGTGGACACGTTTGCGCCTTCTTCTTTGCTCCTACCTCCTCCTCCGCCCCTGCCGAAGCTCCTATGTGGGCTTACTTGGAGCAAAGGGCGAACCGAAGAACTATCAGTTGCGCTCCTTCCGCCTCGGCGCTATACAGACAGTGTCCCACTCTTAGATATTGACGAGACCAAATTGTGGGACATTCAGAAGGCTACTCTGAAGTCAGCTGAGATAGTACAGGCTTTCGAGATAGTTAAGCGGAACTACGTTAATGCCAGCGTAGCGTTGTGCCGCGTGCAAGGGTAGTGGGATGGGGTTGTCGAGGCCAAGAAGAAGGCCGAGGATGCCTTGCATGCGGCTAAGGAGGCCAAGAAGAAGGCCGAGGATGCTCTGGCACCGGTTGAGGCTGAGAAATGTAAGCTTTCTGAGGAGCTTATGATGACCCGGGAGGCTCTTGACCAAGCTAATCAGGAGCTGGTCAAGATGCAAGCATCCCACGCAAAAGACATCGACGCCCTTCGGGTGGTTCAATCGCAGCGTGGGGACCTGGCGAAGGAGTTGGACGAGACTAGGGCGGCCCTTGTTGATGCCCAGAAAGCTTATGCCGACTGCTCTGATACTGTTCAGGAGACTGCTAAGGATGCTTTTGTCATGGCCCTGGCACAGATCCGTCATTTGAATCCTGATGTAAATCTGAACCTTGACGGATTTCACCATCTGGCATACCTGCAAGGTAGCAAGCTCGTTCTTCCTCCTGCATCTCCCAAGGTTACTTCGGTATCGCTCCTTGATGGCGGAGATCAAGGTGGTGATGGTGAGGTGCATTCCTCGGCCAACGTCGCTGCTGGAGATCCTTCCAACCCTTCTGCTCCGGCCACCTAATTTTCTTTTGCTTTTCTTTGTTTTTGGGCGTTGATGCCCTTTTGGATTTTGTATTTAACAATTTCCACTTTGGTTCGGCGTTTATATTAGATTGTTTAAATTTAACTTTCTCCTGATTGAGAATTTTTGCTATGCTAACCAACTTTTTGTGAATCCTCCACTTTGTGTTGGGGATTCATTGACCGGGCCAGGGTCTTTAATAGCGCAGATATATGTTTTCTTCCAGATTTGCCATCTGGGGATCTTTGGTAGGGTTTTCTTGCTATAACCGCATAGGGTATTTATTTTAACGCACTACCGAGTTCCGGCTCCCTCGTCCGGGTTCATCGCCAAGATAAGGGCAAAGTGCCATATGTTTAAACCGTGGTGTCCGTAACGCGACGTTATAAACATTTTGACCTAATCAGGGTCGGAATGACAATTCATCTTCTTATCAAGGAGCGAGCGTTGACGCGTCAATTTTGCGAAGACCTATTCAGGAAACTTCACATTGCTCGTAACCTAGGCACATCGGCCCTAGTGTCATCCATCTAGATGGGTTTAATTGAGACCGGGTTCATGGACCTTGGTGTAATACTTAAGTTATGGGCAGCACGTATTTGAAAACTTCCACTGAGGATTTCTTCATTAAGGTGAGAATCAAAACTCCAAAGAGATCCGGAAGTTAAAGCGAAACAACTAATATAAATGACATAAATTTAAATACTGGAAAACAGAAAAATAATCGGGCTCTCAGACATGGGATGCCTGAGGTTGTGCGTGTGCCGAGTCGAGGTCTAGCTGTAGTAGAGCCTCAACTTTTCGGCGTTCCAAGTTCGTTTGATGGGCTTCCTTCCTAGGGTTTCCAATATATATGCTCCATTGTCTAGCTTCTCTTTGACTCGATAAGGACCTTCCCAATTTGCCGCTAGTTTGCCATCTCTGGCATTTTTGTTTCCTACATCTGCACGTCGAAGTACTAGGTTGCCCCTGTTGAAGGAACGTGGTCCGACCTTCGGTTATACTTTGCCACGATGAGTTGCTTGGCGGCCGCCTCCTTACAATGCGCCATGATTCTGATCTCATCTATCAGGTCCAACTCGGTCCTTAAGGCGTCTTCATTTGACTCGACACCATCTTGCCTTGCTTTGACCTTCCTCCATGACGGCAGTCCTATCTTCATCGGGATCATCGCCTCACATCCATAGGTCAACTAGAAAGGGGTTTCATGTGTTGAGGTCTACACGCTGGTCCTATACCCCCAGAGTACACTGAAGAGCTATTCGACCCAGTTGGACTCTGCGTCTTGCATTCGTTTCTTTAAGCCGTCTAGGACAACTTTGTTGGCTGCTTCAGCCTGGCCATTTGATTGTGGATGTTCGACCGAGGCGAAGTGGTGCTCAACATCCAGATCCGACATCATACCTTGGAACCCTTTGTTGATAAACTGGGTCCCGTTGTCCGTGACTACTTCCGCTGGGATTCCGAATCGAGAGACTATATTGTGATGAAACAACCTTTGTACCCGTGCCGAAGTTATAGTGGTTAACGGCTCGGCTTCGATCCATTTAGTAAAGTAGTCTACTGCCACAATGAACCACCTAAATTGCCCAGGGGCTGCTTTGAATGGTCTGAGGAGGTCCATTCCCCATTTGTAAAAGGGCCAAGGGGCCGAGATGCCTTTTAATTCTGAAGGTGGGGGCCAAATGATCTTGGCGTGTTTCTGGCAACTCTCACACCTTTTGATGGCTTCCTTGGCATCTGCCTTCATTGGTGGCCAGTAATATCCGACACGCAACGCTTTCCTTGCCAGGGCCTTGCCCCCCATGTGGTGGCCGTTTACTCCTTGATGTATTTCGGCCAACACATACTTGGCCTCAGATGAATCCAAACATCTCATCATTGGAGAGTGCAAACCTTTTCGGTATAGATGGTCGTCGACCATTATATAAGCTGCGGCTTCCTGAATCTGTTTCTTTGCTTCGAATGAGTTCATCGGTATAATCCCTCTTTCAAGGTAATCTTCAATCGGTCTTATCCAATCCATTGCCGCTGATATAGTCATAATACAGCTCGGCTCTGTTAGGTTTTGTTGGATGACGGTCCGGAAGTTTCCCGGGCCCTTGGTACTGGCGAGCTTTGAAAGGATGTCGGCTCTGGTATTTTCTTCTCTTGGAATGTGGGTGACGATCGCCTCGTCAAAGTCGGAGATCACCTCCTTTGCTTTATTAAGATATTTAGCTAATAAAGGACCTTTTCTCTGATAGGTGCCCTCTATCTGTGCTGCTACGAGCTGCGAGTCGATGAAAACCCTTATTCTCGTGCTCCATGTTCTCGGCCCGCACACGGCAAGTAAGGCTTCGTATTCAGCCTGGTTATTTGAGGTCGGGAACTTCAATTGGAGGGAGTGTTCAATGGCGACACCCTCCGGGCTTTCAACTATGATTCCAGCTCTGCTACCCTTTGCATTCGAAGAACCATCCACATATACCTTCCACATTTTGTTTTGAACTTCATCGGTCCTATTAGCCGAGGTGAGTTCCCTCACAAAATCTGTCAACGCTTTCTATTTGATTACATGTCGGGCTTCGTAGGTGATGTCCAACTCGGACAACTGGATGGCCCAGCTGGTCATTCTTCCTGCCAGGTCTTGTTTGTGCAATATTTGTCGGAGCGGTTGGCTTGTTCGGACTACAATTCGATGTCCCTGGAAGTAAGGCCTGAGTCTTCTTACCGAGACGAGTAGGGCGAAAGCCACTTTTTCAAGCTTCTGGTATAGTAGTTCCGAGCTTTGTAATGCCTTACTAATGAAATAAACTGGGGCCTGTCCGGCCTCGGTTTCTCTCACTAGGGCCGCACTTACTGCTTCTTCTCCAATTGACAAATATAGGAATAAGGACTCACCCGAATTAGGTTTTGACAGGACTGGTGGGGTCGCCAAACAGAGTTTGATCTTCTCAAAAGCCGCCTCGCAGTCCATGTTCCATCCTCCTTGCGTTTTCTTCTTTAACAACCTGAAGAATGGGAGTGCGTTCTCAGCCGACCTTGGTAAAAACCTGGTGAGTGCGGCCAAGCGGCCGGTCAGCTGCTGAACTTCCTTCTTCGTCCTTGGTGCCTGCATGTCGAGGACGACCTTACATTTATCAGGATTGGCTTCAATTACGCGGTTTGTCAACATAAAACCCAGGAATTTCCCGGCTAGGACTCCAAATGCACATTTGGCCGGGTTCAAACGAATCTGAAATCTTCTTAACTTGTCGAATGTTTGCTCCAAATCCCGGACATGATCTTCCGGATCTTTAGTTTTCACGATCATATCATCGATGTAAACTTCGATGTTTTGTTCGATCTGATCAACGAAGACCATGTTCATCATCCGTTGGTAGGTGGCCCCGGCGTTTTTTAATCCAAAAGGCATGACGTTGTAGCTGTAGTTGGCCTTGTCGGTTATGACGGCTGTCCTCTCCTGATCATCCGGATGCATAGGTATTTGATTATAGCTAGAGTAGGCGTCCATGAAGGATAGCAATTGAAAACCTGACGAGTTGTCGACCAGCTGGTCAATGTTTGGCATCGGGTAGGAGTCTTTTGGGCACGCTTTGTTTAAGTTGGTATAATCCGTGCATACCCTTCATTTTCCGTTTGGCTTTTTCACCATAACTATGTTGGAGAGCCACTTAGTGCATTGTATTTCTCTGATGAACCCGGCTGCCAAAAGCTCCTCGACGTGCTGCTCCAAAGCCTTCTGTCTGTCGGCTCCGATATTTCTCTTTTTCTGCACCACCGGTGTGGATCCTGGCTAGATAGCTAGCTTGTGACAGCAGAAGCTTGGGTCAATCCCTAGGATCTCGGATGACGTCCATGCGAATACGCCTTGATTCTGCCTTAGGAATTCTATCAACCTAACTTTTAAATCTGGATTCATTGCTCCTCCAATCTTCGTAGTTTTTGAGGGATTGCCTCCAAGAATTAATTCTTCCAACTCGCCCTCTGGTTCTGGACGTGGGATCTCAGGCTCGTCCCTGAGATCGAGCTCTACCATGCTTACAGGTCGTCCGGAGCCCTTGCAGTTTTCTGCATTCAGGATTTTTTCACCCCTTTGAATCCGAGGTGGTGATGATGGTTCGCCTTCTCCCTCCCGGACTGCCTCGAAGTAGCACTTCCGGGATTCCTTCTGATCTCCGTTAACAACAACTACTTTGTTCTTGTTGTTCACCATCTTCAACTTCTGGCGCTTCGTGGATACTATCATGTCCCAACTATGAATGGTCGGTCTACCTAGTATGATATTATATGGGGAAGGGAAATTAGCCACTATGAACCTTACCCGTTCTGATTTGAAAGCCTCTTTGGTTCCCAACGTTAGTCTTAGGTCAATATATCCTTTGGGAGGTGAATGTTCCCCATTGAACCCTATGAGGGTCATTTTGCACGGCTTTAAATCCTCTGCATCCATCTTCATCCTGTTGAAGGCCTCCCAGCTAATTATGTCTGCCGAGCTCCCTGTATCGACAAAAACCCTTTTAACCCGGCATTGGGCCAAGGTTGTCGTGATAACCAACCCATCCTGATGTCCCAGCACTACGTCCTTTAGTTTTTCATTGGTAAAGACTAATGGGGGGTGGTGTCGGTTTGGTTGGGTCGTCTTTGAACTTTGGAAGATCTCTAACAGAGAAGACTTCTCTTAAGTATTTCTTGCGCTGGCTCATGGTATCTCCTCCCCCGCTGAAACCTCCGCTGACAACGTTGCAGTGGAATTAGGCCTCTGGGAACTCGTCTCCCTCGCTGGCCAACTTTCGGCGCTTCTCGACTTTCTTTGGGTTGGTGGCCGGACTTCTACTTCGGCCTCCTTGCTTGCGTTTGTAGATTTTACGCCCCTGGGTTTGTATCACGTATTGGCGTAGTTTGCCCTCTCTGATGAACCACTCTATGGTGTCCCGAAGTTCAAAACATTGATTCGTAGTGTGCCCTGGTCCGTCTTGGAACGCACAAAACTTGGATTGGCCAGTTATGGGTCGAATTCGGGGAGGCCGAGGTCTGTCAATTTTTTTCATCTCGGTCTGAGCCACCTCCTTCCAAATCTGGGAACGAGAGGCGTTCAAGGGCCCGTATCTCTCATACCGTGCTTTTCCTTCAGGTCTTCTTTCTTGAGTACGGGCATCTCGGTTCCGTGCGCACTGAAGGACCTCTCCCTTTGGTTTACGAGGTTGACCCTTATCTTCAGGTGACATATTTCCCTGCTTCTCGGTCCCGACAGCATTGGCGATCTCCATCTGTTCAACGTCCAAGTATTGCTTTGCTCGGGTATGGAATTTGGTGAGCGTGTAAACTCGTTTCTCAAAGATGTTCTTAGCCAACCGAGACGAGGAATCCAAACCATCTACGATGCAGTGTATATGTACGTCTTCAAGAAGTGAGCATACCTGCAAGGCTACTTCTTTGAACCGGTCTAAATACTTCTGGAGCGTCTCTCCCTTCTTCTGTTTGATTCAACTTAACATGAATTGGGACTTCGGCTGCTTCTTACTAGTCGCGAAGTTCAACTCGAATCTACGTCCAAGTTCTTCGAAATTGTGTACTAAGTCGGTGGGCAAGGTATGGAGCCACCTCTGGGCCGGTCCGGTTAACGTTGCTGCGAAAATACGTGAGATGACCGGGCCCTTAATCAATCAAACAAACATTAACAGCTCGAATGTGTCGAGGTGAGCGCGTGGGTCCTGGGTCCCATCATATTTCGGGAGGTGCGTCAAATCTAGATTCTTTGGATACAGTACGGTGGCAATTTCCTTTGAAAAAAGGCCCCGGTTGAGATCGGTCAAGTACTTCATTTTATACTCTTCGGGGGAGCCCCGAGGTCGGGTTATTCTCTCTGAATCTCGGTCTTTGGCTTCCGAGATCTTTCCCAAGCGTATTTTTTTCAAGGCTGAGGTTGATGGCCGAGCTTGTCCTGAGCCTATTAATTGGGAAGTTCGGCTTGCATCCCAACGTGATGATCTCGGTTCACTACTGGGAGACGAACTACCGTTATCTTAGGACGTCTTTTCCTTCCTTCTATATGAGTCTTCCTGGCCCCTCTTCTCGACTAACGCCTCGAACTTGTTGAATCGTTCCTCCATCATCTACTATATTACTCTAAGGTCTTCTTGGCGTTGAAGGTTACTACGCTTCTCGTTATTCTCCATTCGCCTCAGCATTGACTCCTGCGTTTTCTGCAGGAGGATTACGTCTGGATTGGGAGCCGAGACCTCCGTGGTCGCTTCCTGTTGAGTTTTGTGGACAACAGGGGGGAGGACGCCGTGTCAGAAATGTTTCCCTCCGGGATATCATTCGGCTGCTCTTGAGCTTGATGGCGTTGATTGGCCTCAGCCCGTGGTGGATTTTCGGGCTGAGGGTTCCGACTGCTGCTTCTCGTGTTAACCATCGGTGGTCACGGGGATCGTAATTTAACGTTCCCACTGTCGGCGCCAATGTTCTGGTGTGGAACCAGATATGTCTAGCCAAGTGGGCTAGTACTTTGATCTTGGATCAGGTGGCCCTGCCGGAGTATCTAAAGTCGAGATATCCGGGAAAGCACGGGATCACTATACACAATAGGCCCTTCGCCAAGGGGAGATGAGGGATGTGTTCAGTGGGGATCGTGCACAATGATGTGGAATGTAAATAGGTTTGAGTTAGAACGTGTGTACCTTTAGGGTTCAACCTTTGTATTTATAGACTGTACCTTAGGTAGGATATCCTGAATCTATCATAATCCAGGGCCGTTATATCATATCTGAGATATGATTTCCGATATATTGATATTATAGATAATAGCGGGATTATCCACTATCATCGGAGTATCCCGTGATTGGGTCTGTTCCTTAATGGGCCATATCAATATTGGGCTTGATGGGAATTTGTAACATTATTTATCTACACTAAGTTTTGATTCTGCACATTGACCAGTGAACTTATGAATTATTCAATGATGCATGTAATTAATTAAATAATATCATTTTAATTTTCTGACTTATTCTTTTGGGTGTGATTTTTTTCATTAGGATGGATAGGTACGACTTGGCATAGTCGAAATTTAACCATCATTTTATTTTCTTATGTTATTTCCTTTAATGAGCACCATTAATTAATAACAATATCAAATTACAAATGTCTGTTTCTAATGAAATATATTTTACGGTCATGTCAGTTTCTCTGACCTATTTGAATATGATCTTTTATTAGGAATCTTTTGTCTCTATATGATTTGAATATGTTTCAAATTAGAAGTGATTCACAAAAGTTGGCCTTTCATAAAGCAAAATGATAAATGGAATTTGTTTTAGTGTAGAACACATATGTCTAGCTTCGATGAGCTAGAGAATGTTAATATAGGATCAATGGGCTCCTCAAGGATGTCTATGAGTTAAACACCAATGAGAAGATGGTCGCAAAGCGTTCTCAGATGACTGTGCAACACAGGAGTGGCAATTCGCCTAAGGGTGTGGTGTGTGCATAGTGTGACTGAATGGTAAATAATGGAAATAGAGAATGTTCCAAGTGCACTTGGTGGGTAATCTCCTATTTATAGAGATTACCTAGGGTTTCGCTCTTATGCAGTCATCCGTTCCTCAGGCATTATGTGCCTCCCACGTTCTACAACTGCCTGCTCCACTACCTGTACGGTTCTGTATTATAGACACGATGGAGTACTGATTAACAATTTACCTGGCTAAACATGGATTCTGCCATAAGCCATCTCACTGGACCGCATATCTGCTAGGCCCAATATATGAGTCCATAATAGTTGCCCCCAAACTCGGTATTTCAAGTCTCTGATGTGCCGAGATTAGCTTATCAACTAACCCCGACTTTGTGTATCCGAGTTCAAGTTTAACCGAGTTCTCCGGGATTATTTTCTTCCGTATTATGCCTTCTTGCCCCCTATCATAAATGACGGGCTAGCTTTCAAGTACTTACTCATCTTTCATGATGGTCAAGATTTTTACCGTTAATTGATCTCCGGTCATAACCGATGTTATGAACTCGGTCATAACCGGCTATGAGCTCCTATCACGTGCGTTATCCGAGATTCCTTGGATCCGAATTCGCTTTCTTACCCCTCGTTAACAGTGACGGGTTGGTTTTCTTCGACCATCGATTCACTTTTTATGATGACCAAGATTTACGTCATCAGTTCTGAAACGCGGCCATAACCGACGTTATGAACTCCCGCCACTTGTTGCCCCCAATCTGGGTTCTCATGAAAAGTTGTCAATACACACACATGTGTGATTCTGCAAGGATAGCGGTAGCTGTTCACCTACCCACCATGGGCTATGCAATCGCCGTCTTCCTGCAATAATCTTTCTTCGTTTTCGTGCGCATTTAATGTCTGCGTCTTTTTGATCCAATCATCATTGCACTTTCTCGAAAATATTTATTTTCCGATTGGAGAGGCGTTGATTACCCCCGACGCTTACATTTCCTAATTAAAGAGGCATTAATTACCCCGGCGCTTACATTTCTCAATTAAAGAGGCATTAATTACCCCTGGCGTTTCAATATCAGAATGTTGATATATACTCTTATTTCTTCTTCTTATTTCCTCCACCCAAACTTCTCAAACTCATGTTCCCTCTGCTGTTTCTTCAGTCTTATTGATGAACTGTTGTTTCACACAAGCTAAATCGCATATGTTAGGGCCATTTGTCCCTTTCTTCAAGGTTTTCCAGAATGAGTGGACGCAACGTAAAAATGAAGAGAACAAGCTTTTATCATAACGCCAAGGCTTATCCTGGCCAATGGCACACTCCAGATATATTTGCCAGTCTTCATCCCTATACCCCAACGAGCATCTGGGAGCCCAGATATATTTGCCAGTCTTCATGCACCTGGCTCAACTTCAACTGGGATCTCAATCAATGCTCGTTCATTACTAGTGAAGATCTCTGACTCAGAGATGTCTAACTCAGAGATCTTCACCACACGATGACCATTTGAAATTTCATTCAGCAGCAAAGAGTTCTTCATATGACTTTTTCGATCACTGCTGATGACTTTGGATGGCCATTGTCTGTGACAAGTTGAGAAGTTCCCACTAGGAATTTTCTAATCCGTCTTTCTGTTGTATTTTGGCTTTGTGTTTTCCTATTAGAGTCAAGAACTTAGCTCATTTTCCTATAAGAATGTCATGTAAACCATTCATTTACTAATGGAAAAATGCTTTTTGTCTTGTGTTGTCTTCTCTTTGTTCAATTTGCACCTTGTTAATTCTTTATATCTGAACTGCTCGATGTGTCTTTTGAACTTGCTTCCATTTCATTGGTACGCATATCAAATTGAATCCAATCTACGAAGCCTTATTGGCAAATAAATTGGAACCTATGTAAGCATCTTTGAACGGAGAGCATCTCTTCCTCGCATTGCCCCTAATCCAGGTTGATATTAAAACTAACCGCCCACTAATCCGGATTGATATTAAATCTAAGCCGCCCACCAATCCGAGTTGGCATTAAAAGGAAGAATCTGAACAATCTTCAATAAAGTTAAAACTGACAGCTACGTGTTCAGACACGTCATGGCGCACAGCCCTCGGTCATGCGGATTGGCCATCCATGCTACCTCCGATATTTGTGCACATTTAATGCTTACGTCGTTTCATTTGAACCATCAGCACCTTTTAGGGTTTTTAAACTCCACTCTTGGGGTGTATTGACGTCGCGACCCCTAACTTTTCAAATCCACAACGTCTATATATTGTCGCTTACTCCTTCATCGTACCACTTTACACTCATGCATACCCTTGCTTTCTTAGAGAATTTGTCTCCTGTCCGAAATGCTCTCTTCTTTCAAAGGCTTAATTATGCTTCTTCGATTTCAACAGGTATCGTCATTGTTTCCCTCATTTCTTTGTTTTCGCACTATTCTGGCAATTATCTCCGCTTTTACTCATCTCTTTCTTAAATCTCTGGGTAGCCCCTCCATGAGTTTTTAATCCTCTTTGGGTGCATTTCTGGGTTTTCTGGGTGTATTTCTGGGTTTTTAGGTGGGTTCTTAGTATTTGATGCCTTTTCTAGGTACCAAGAATGGCCCATACCTTACCGCATGTCTTCAAACCCAAAGATCCTTCACCCTTCTCACAACCAGAGACTCGCAACAATGACACTCCCTTAGATACACATAGCAAGTCCTTCTTCCCAGAAAGTACGGAAATCCCAAGGGACGCTCCTGGGTCAACAAAGTTCTCATTCTGGGAAACATCTTCAATTAAAGAAAAAATAACTAAAAACGAATCCCATCGGTCCCTTGAAAGTAAGAGTAAGCATAGGAGGAACGTTGAAGTTTCATCGCCTTCATCCCTTAGGCCACTTATTATTCCTCCCAAAATTTCTTCCCGAGTTCCGAGCCCGGACTTAAAGCAAAATATCCCTACCTCGGTATTGCCAACTCGGGGCCCAACGCCATGTGACGAGTGCTGTCACAAAAGTATTGAGCTTGCTCAGCTAGAACGTTACATGGAGGCCAACTTACTTTTAGATAAATGCCGATGTAACATCACTCTTCAATCCATTCCAGCTTCTGCCAACTTTAGACATCCCAATCAAGCATCTTTTACTTCCTACCGAGATAGCTCTGTTGTCTCAGGTATCTATCACTTTTTGATTTTCTCCCTTTCTTCTTTATTTTTAGGTATAGATGGCTTCATCATCACACCATCCCGTCCTATCTACGACGGAAGAGTCCAGCGCGTCCGCCTCCTCCCAAGACCCAACCAGTTTAAACCCAGCTGTTAACATTTGCGTGACACGCATTAAAAATACCCTGACCTCGAATGACGTTTCATCACTTGGGATCGGGGATGGAGAGGGATATACCATCCGGCTACCCTTGGAGGGTGAATCAGTTGCTTCTTGTCGATCAACAGACAACAATCCTCACTTCTTTTTCTTTTACCGGGATGTTATCACCTTGCTCGGTGTGAGATTTCCCTTCACCGACTTTCAAATCCACCTTCTGAACCATCTACACCTTGCCCCCTCACAACTTCATCCCAACGGCTGGGCATTTGTCGTCGCCTTTGAGAGTTTATGTGAAGAACATGGCGTTGTCTGCATCATTCCGGTTTTCATGGCTTTTTTCTCACCATTAGAAACGAATGTCCTTTCTAGAGGTTCCACGAAGTGGTTTAGCTAGACGTCACTTCGAAGTATCCGTGATCCAAGCTTTTCAAGCCTTTTATGGACTCGTGGAAAAATTCCAAACCCGCCTTTGTTAACGTTGTTGCCAACACTGAGAAAATACCCTGGTTTGTGCAGAGGACTGAATCCGAGGAAACCAAGGAGAGATTTTCCCTTATATTGGTCAATAGCCACCACACTCTTAAGCCCGAAGATTTTATCCCAAAACCTAAAAGTTTTTTCGACGCCGAAGAAGTAGCCCAACTGAAACTTGTGAAACTTGCCGGCTCTTTGAAAAATCCCATGGATCCCGCCGATTACATTTCCATATCATTGGTTAGAAGATGACCGACGATGAGTATTAAACTACACATATATACGCTGATCTGTATATTGCGTGTTTTTAGCTTCTGTCGACTATAACACTGACATCTTTTTTTCTTATTTTGCAGACCGAGGTATGGGGAGGCCAAAATTTATGGGTGTCTTTGCGGCGCTTCCTAAAAATACTAAGGCTAACCCC
This sequence comes from Acacia melanoxylon, assembly GCA_019022615.1. Lineage (NCBI taxonomy): Eukaryota > Viridiplantae > Streptophyta > Magnoliopsida > Fabales > Fabaceae > Acacia > Acacia melanoxylon. The sequence continues at coordinate 303,440 of JAFJYJ010000114.1, forward strand.
ACTACTCCGGCCTCGGGTGGTCCTTCTACTATAGCCGCCCAACAAGCTCCTACCAAAGAAGCCGCCGCCACCGGACCTCGTGAAAGCGCTCAGTGCCAAAGGATGAAACGGGGCATAAAAAAGGTGCGGCCAAACAATCCAAGGGAAAGCAGACCCATGACGCTCCGATTTTTCCAACCACAACCCCCACTCTCAGACAACCTCGACCCCTTCCTCCTCAGAAACCCTTCTCGGTCAAGTCACGCAGCTTGGGGGCATCCTTTGGGAGTATGGTAATAAAAGAAGTTTTAGACATTGTTCGTCCTCCTGCCTGATTTCATGCATCCACAGGCCTTTCCACCACTGATAAACTAGAAATTGCCGATATGGAGCTGAAAGGCTACAGAGCCATTTCTATACTCCAGCCCTATGCAATCCTCAAAGTCAAATATGCTGCGGTAATTGCTCACTTGCGCCAAATGACGGAAGAGAAGGATAACCTGAAAAAGGAACTTTCGGCCTTGAAGCAAAATGCTGACATGACAAAAGTCATCGAGGAGAGGGACTAGGCCCGGGATGAATTACAAGCATCGAAAGTCAAGAGGGACAAGCTGCAATAGGAGGTGACGATGCTCAAAACGAGCCTGTCCCAAACTGAGGAAAAGCTGACCATGGCAACTTTGCATATTCATCGTCTGGAGGATCTCCACACTAATGACATGCTACTTGTGGAGAAGGTGTAGTCTGATGCGAACCATGTTAAAGTCCTGCTAAAGAAGAAAGATGAGGAACTTGGTCACGCCAAAGCGCAGCTCACAGAGTACGCCAATGTGGCCATGGAATCATTCGACAATGTCGTGGCACAAATCCAAGTTCTTAATCCCGAAGTCGACCTGAACACCTCTGGACTGAATTATCAAGCCTTTGTCAGCAAAAAGGGAAGATTGATCCCCCCTGGGACAGATGAAGACGAAGATGAAGAAGAAGAAGAAGAAGAACAACCTCCTCCCTCTTAGGCTCGTGCATAGCTACAGTGTCCTTGCTTTATGGCCGATATATGATTCCCGCAGTGGAATTCGAGACACTTTCTTTTTTATTGTTTCTTAACCATTCTGTCGCCGAGGTTATAACCCGGCTTAAGAATTTTGATGTAATGCTTCTACACCCACAACCCCGACTTTTCAATTTAATGAAACTTACTTACTGTTTACACAGATTGAGTTTTTGCTCAATGCTTATCCAATTCATGTATTTGGCCGAGTTAACCCTTCCTGTGACATTTGGTGTGTCCGTAAAAGCTTTGCTTAACCCACCAAAGCGGTTTCAATTGGAAGTTCATTCCAAGATAATAGTAATCCTATTAAATGTTTGACTTTATTTCACTAAAGTTGTAACAACCCGACTTGATCAAGATCGGTACACCGGTTTACTTCATTATCCCGAATGACTTACCCTACGTCGGCCTCGTCAGTTTTCAAACTTTGTTAAACATGATTTCAGAAAATTGGTTTCTTTATCACGGATTCATGCATGTTTAGTTTTGACATGATTTTCGAAAATTGGTTTCTTTACCATGAATTCATACATGTTTAGCTTGGACATGATTTTCAAAAACTAGTTTCTTTACCATGAATTCATACGTGTTTTAACTCGGACATGATTTTCGAAAAAGCGTTTATTTACTGCAAATTCGTACATGTTTGACTCGACATGATTTTCGAAAACTGGTGTTTACACCATGAATTCATACATATTTATCTCGGACACGATTTTCAAAAACTGGTTTCTTTACCATGAATTCATACGTGCTTTACTCGGACATGATTTTTGAAAACTGGTGTTTACACCATGAATTCATACATGTTTATCTCGGACATGATTTTTGAAAACGGGTTTATTTACCGCGAATTCATACATGCTTAACGATAGTGGCGGCATTGCGATCATGTGCTTTCTGAAAATGGGTTCCTAGACCCAAAATTCATTAATTCAACAAAGACTGGCAGCAATGCCATTGGTACATAACTTCCCATAGGAATAACCCAACTAGAAAACTTTACACCAACTCAAGACCCTGTCACATCTTGGTGGAATTCGGCTCTCAGCTGTAATACGCCTTAAGCTTATCCATGTTCCATGTCCGCTTAACGGCTTTCTTCTTCAACGTCTCTAGCTTATAAGCACTATTACCAAGGTTTTCTGTTACCCGGTATGGGCCTTCCCAGTTTGCCACGAGCTTCCCTTGGCTGGCATTCTTATTGCCTATGTCGGCCCGTCTAAGGAAAAGATCACCTTTCTCAAAAGACCGAGATTTAACTTTCTTGTTATACCGATTTGCGATGAGTTGTTTGGCCACCAAATCCCGACAATGTGACGTGACTCAAACTTTATCAATTAGATCCAACTCCATTGAAATCACTAGGCTATTCTCATCTTCCTCATATAGAGCCTTAATTCTCCTCCATGAGGGTTCACCGATTTCAACCGGGATCATCGCCTAGCACCCATACGTAAACCTGAACGGGGTTTCTTGAGTTTCCGTTTGGACACTAGTCTGATGTCCCCACAAAATGGGATATAGCTGTTCCACCCTGTTTGACTCGGCTTCCTCCATCCTCTTTTTCAGTCCGTCAACAATAACCTTATTGGCCGCTTCAGCTTATCTGTTATATTGCCGATGTTCCAAGGAAGCAAAGTGTTGTTCAATCTGGAAGTCGGCTACCATCTCTCGAAAACCCTTATCAATGAACTGGGTTCCGTTATCAGTAACAATCTCGGTTGGGATCCCAAACCGGGTTATAATATTTCTGTGAAGGAATTTCTACACCCTAGCCGAAGTAATCATTGCTAGTGGTTCTACCTCTATCCATTTTGTAAAGTAATCCACGGCCATTATGAGCCATCGCAGCTATCCGGGGGCCATCTTAAATGGTCCCAACAAATCCATGCCCCACTTGTAAAATAGCCATGGAGCCAAAATAGATGTTAACTTTGATGGGGGACTCCGTATTACGTTAGCATGCTTCTGACAACTATCATATTTACGCACGTGATCCTTGGAGTCTTCTACCATTGTAGGCCAAAAGTAACCGGCCCGTACAGCTTTTTGGGCTAATGCCTTGGCACCCATGTGGCGTCCATTAATTCCCTCATGAATCTCGGATAACACATACTCGGCCTTGGTCGAATCGAGGTATTTCATCAGTGGGAATGAAAACCTTTCCAATATAACTCGTCACCTATCATAGCATATGAAGCCGCTATTCTTACTATATTCTTTGCATCTGCTGTATCCACTGGGAGGATTCCTCTCTCAAGATAATCAGCAATAAGCTTCCTCTAGTCGCTGGCTTCTGAGATTATCATCACGCAACTTGGCTCTAACAAATTTTGTTGAACAATTGTGCGGTGATTTCCGGGACTTTTCGTGCTCGCCAACCTAGACAAAATATCTGCCCTAATATTCTCTCCTTGTGGGATATGTACTACGGTCACTCTGTTGAGGTTGGCCATAATCTATTTACCCTTTCCCAAGTATTTGATCATCAAGGGCCCTTTAGCCTGGTAAGAACCCTCTATCTGGGACGCGACCAGCGGGGATTCGGTAGAAACATGAACTTTCTTGGCTCCATTCTCCTTAGCCTGCAATAACCTAGCGATTAAAGCCTCGTACTCTGTCTGATTATTGGAAGTCACAAAATTGAAAAGGAGGGAGTGCTCCAATGAGACTCCTCCTGGACTTTCAATGATAATCCCAGCTCCGCTCCCCTTACATTTGATTACCCATCGATAAACAACTTCCACGTTGTGACATCTTCGTTGTCCCCGCCTACTGCTGGAGTTAACTCCATTTCAAAATCCGCCAATGCTTGTGATTTGATAGCATGTCGGGCTTCATAAACTATATCAAACTCGGACAACTCAATAGCCCAGCTGACCATTCGACCAGCCAAATCCAGCTTATGGAGGATCTGTCATATTGGTTGACTGGTGCATACAACAATTATGTGACTTTGGAAATACGGGCGTAACCGTCTTGCCACAATGAGTGAGGCGAAAGCCATTTTTTCCAACTTTTGATATCTTAACTCGAGCCTTGCAAAGCCCGACTTACGAAATACACCAGAATTTGGCCATCCTTATCTTCCCTTACCAATGCGGCACTTACCGCCTCTTCTCCCACAGACAAATAAAAATCAAATTCTCTCTTGGCTCAGGCCTAGATAGGACAGTGGAGTGGATAAACACTGCTTAATTCTTGCAAACGCCGCCTCATACTCGGGGTTCCATCCTCCCGGCGTCTCCTTCTTTAACAATTTAAAAAAGGAAAGAGAGTTTTCTGCTGACTTTGGTAAAAACCTGGTTAATGCCGCCAACCTTCCCATCATCTGTTGAACTTCCTTCTTACTCCTTGGTGCTTTCATGTCTAGCACGGCTTGACATTTATCCGGATTGACTTCAATCCCTCTGTTTGTAAGCAAAAAGCCTAAGAAATTTCTAGCTGGGACGCCAAAAGCACACTTTACCGGGTTGAGACGAATCTGGTATTCTCTCAACTTATTGAATGTCTGTTGCAAATCTTGCACATGGCTTGTTATTTGCAAAGATTTCACAATCATGTCGTCTATGTAGACTTCCACATTTTTTTCCCAGCTGATGCTCGAATACTTGATTCATCATCCTCTGATAAGTGGCCCTTGCATTCTTTAGTCTGAAGGGCATGACATTATAACAATAATTGGCCTTCTTCGTAATGAATGCAGTTTTATCTTGGTCCTCCGAATGTATGACGATTTGGTTATAACCTGAGTACGCGTCCATGAAAGAGAGTAATTTAAAACCGGACGAGTTGTCAACCAATTGGTCTATCTCGGCATTGGGAATGAGTCCTTTGAACACACCTTGTTGAGGTCCTTGTAATGTGCATACCCTCCATTTGCCATTAGGTTTTTTGACCATCACGACATTTGATAGCCAAGTAGTATATTGCACTTCCCGTACGAAACCGGCTTCCAGCAACTCTTCGACATGTGTCTCCAGAGCCTTTCTTTTGTCCTCACCAATCTTTCTTTTCTTCTGCGCTACCGGGGTTGAACCCGGACAAATTGCCAATTTATGACAGCAAACGTCTGGATCTACCCCAGGGATCTCGGGCAGTTGCCAAGCGAAAACATCCTTATTATTCCTCAGGCAGTCTTCATGCTCTGCCCAAACCCCGGGGTCCAATATCTTGCCGATTTTAGTGACTTGTCCAGGTTCGGTGCCTAGGACGAGGTCCTCTAATTCGCTGTTCGGCTTTGTCTTTTGCATCTTTTCTTCCTCGCGCAAATCTAATTCCACAAGATTGACCGATTTCCTTATTACCTCGGCCTTGGATGCCTTACTCTTTCCTTTCGAGACGTCAACGTCGGGTCGGCCTTGCTTTCTTTGGCCGTCTCGAAGTAACATTATCGGGACTCCTTTTGGTTGCCCCTTACAGTGACAACCTGATTCCTCTTGTTTACTAACTTCAACTTCTGGTGTTTTGATGACGCCAACATGTCCCTAGTTGTGTATAATAGGCCGCCCCAAGATGATATTGTATGGGGAAGGAAATTCAGAAACTATGAATCTAACGCGCTCTGATTTGAACGCTTCTTTTGTTCCCAAAGTCAATCGTAGGTCTATATATCCCTTTGGACGGGTATCCTGCCCATTGAAACTGGTCAAGGTTGTCTTGCACGTCTTCAAATCTTCTGGGTCAAACCTCATTCGTTTGAATGCGTCCTAAAGGATAAAATCCACCGCACTACCATTATCAATGAAAATCTTCTTCACACAGCAATTTACTATGGTTCCCGTGATCATCAACTCATCATGGTGGCCAGGCGGTACATCCTCCAAGTCTTTTCTAGTAAAGCTGAGCACTGGGGGTTCCGGCTTTGAAGAGTCTTTTTTGAACTCTGGGCAATCTCTGATGGAGAGGACCTCCCTCAAGTATTTCTTTCATTGACTCACTGAATCTCCTCCACCCTTGAACCCTCCACTAATAACATTGCAATCATACTTATGTTGGTTATGATTAGTTTTGATGATGTCTTATATAGATGTCATTCTTAAGAGCAAAAAGGTTGCACACTACATTTACATTATGCTTTGACTAATTCTTATATTGAATGTAGATGCAAAGTTTAATAATGGAGATTGATCAAGGAAGTAGATTGAAGAAAGAAGTTCTTGCACACAATATAATGGGAATATCAGAATGTCAAAGAAGCAAGAAGCTATCAAAGGATTTTGGGAATAATCAGAAGAAGAGGAAATATTGAAGAAGCTGTAGAACTTGCAAAGAATGATCAAGAGAAGAGTAGAAAGAAAGAGTTGGATTATGAAGAATGATCAAGATGAGAGATGGAAGAAGGAATAACTTGCTGAATGGAATCAAGATATAATTATTCAAGTTCTTATATTGATGCTAGAAGCCTCCAAGATCATATGGAAGTTGAAATGACTCAATTTGGAGTTAAAGACACAAAAATCAGCTTCAAGATGAGAACACTCGAGTTCACAACTCAAAACTCAAGTTTTGTAGTGTCTTCAGCATTTCTGGCATCTCTGGATTAGGAAAACTCGAGTTTTCAAGTCAAAACTCGAGTTTCAACACTATTCAACAACTCTGCTCTACTCTGTTTCACGTTCAGCTTGGGTGACGTCTTGTAATTCGATGATATCTCTTAAACCAGAAATCAGATTGAGGTGAAATCAATGGAATATGAAACTAGACTTCCAATGCGTCATTTTGATATAAAATTAAAGCCAAAAGGAGTTCAGATCAAGGAGTTATGAATTGTGGAAGATGACAGATAAATCCACGCCACACAGCAAACCAAGCTTCAATGTTTTGAGTGTAACTCACAAACCACACATCGGATTGAGCTGAAATTTGTGGCATATGAAAGAAGACTCAAAGGGATTTCCATCAAGACTTGAACCAACCAAAACGGAGTTCAGACCAGGGAGATATGGCCTTCGAAAGTGGACAGTCAATTCAAGACGTTTCAAGAACGCTGGTCAAGAATAGTCTTCATTCATCGGATCATAATGGACATAATAGAATGAGTTTGGAGTTGATTCTTCTTGCATTGGATTCTTACCTCAAGCTTGGACATGTAAACTTGAGTTTGAGATTAGCCAAGAGTTTTGATCTTAATGAGAAAAATCTTGAACAAAGCAAAACCGCCAGTTTTTCGTGAGAAAACTCAAGTTTTCACTATACGGGGACTTCTCAATATTTTTGGAAAAGACAAAACTCCGGTTTTCATTGAAAACTCGAGTTTTGGACTTGGCTGAGAGTCCCCTAAGTTTTTTTGAACTTGGAAAACCTCCAGTTTTGGCTAAAACCTCCAGTTTTCATTTTAACTTGAAATTCTCAAAGTTTTCACTCAATTTGTGAAAACTCGAGTTTTGAATCAGAACTCGAGTTTTGAGTTGGCAGAGAAGATTCAGTTTCTATCCAGTTTTCAAAACCTCCAGTTTTTGTGAAAACCTCCAGTTTTGAGTTTAGCAAAGTTTTCTCAAAGTTTTCACAGTAAAGTGAAAACTCGAGTTTTGATTTCAAAACTCGAGTTTTGCTCGACGTAAAGTCTTTGCATTTTCTCGCTTTTTGAAAACCGCGTTTCCTCTAAAACCTCCAAGTTTTGGGTTTGACAAAGTTTTCTCCAAGTTTTCACGGTAAAGTGAAAACTCGAGTTTTGATTGCAAAACTCGAGTTTTGCTCGTGCGTAAAGTCTTTGTATTTTCGCATTTGAAAACCGCGATTTCATCCAAAAACCTCCAGTTTTGACTTGGCGCGTTTCTTCTAAGTTTTCATATTTAAATGAAAACTCGAGTTTTGAGATCAAAACTCGAGTTTTGGCCAAACAGAAAGATTGATGTATTTCATTATTTGAAAACCTCCGAGTTATGGAAGAAAACCTTCGTTTTGATGTTTTGGACTTAAAACGTTTCTACACACCAAAAAGTCCAAAACTCGAGTTTTGAAAAACAAAACTCGAGTTTTTCATTAGCAAGTTTGAAATTCAAAACCGATGAATTTGCGAAACCTTATGTTTGATCTTAATACTTCCAATTATCATTCCTATATATTCCCAACTATGTTTAACCACTTTGTTAGTAAGTTTCAGCTTGCTTAAACAAGATTAAATAAGGACAGAAGGCAAAAAGCATGTCAGAACATTAAATGCTACACCCAGAAAGTTGCATACTTTTGGGTAATCCGTCTGCACACAAGAAAGTATTAAAGAATGTTTTCTTCATCAAGCAACTATTCTACCAACGGATTAATTTGCAGAGAAGTCAACTCTGAACTTCTGCACAACTGGATTAAAGTGAAGATTAGTGAGAGAAGATGACCAAGACATTTCCTAATCCTTGGTTAAAGTCTCCAACGGTTATATGAAGGATTCCAACGGTCATTTAATGCACTCTCGTATAAATAGAGCTGCATTCAATTCCTCTCTACAACTAAGACTACGTAAAATGAAAATCATTCAAGTTTCCAACTACTCTTGAGTTTTCTAGTATAAAGTATCCGTTGATACATTGAGCTTCGTGTTTATCATTATCTACTCTTAGAGAGAGTTTATTGATTGTAAATCATTTATTGTAAAGGAATCACAAGTCGTGGGACTTGGTGATTGGGTTCATTGATTACAACTTGTAAGGGGGAGTAAGTTCTAGTGAGAGAATTACTCTTGAGTACGAGTGTGTAATCTTTTGATATAGTGAAATCCCGGTGTGGTGGGGACCGGACGTAGGTCGGTGGTTGGACCGAACCGCATAAATCCTTGTGTCTTGCTCTTCTACTCTCCTCTCTGTCTATCTCTGTTTTATCTTACAAAAAAAGAGCAAGTTTCAAAAGATTTTTAAACATACCCAATTCACCCCCCCTCTTGGGTATTTTGCTCTATTTTCAACTTAGAGTCAGGAACTCGTCATCACTGCCCGCTGTTTTCTTTTTCTGATATCGCCTTCTCTTTTCTGGGGATGGGCTTTTGCTTCGGCCCCCCTGTCGCTTGTTGTTCTGCCGTCCCTGCGTCTGAATGACGTAACGACAGAGTTTTCTTCACGAACAAACTTCTCAACCACGTCCCTTAAATCCCAACAACTGTCCGTCATGTGACCATGCTGGTCATGGAACTCACAATATCGGGATTTATCCAAAGTAGCCTCTCTCCGCAACGGCCGAGGTCGCTCGACCTTCTTCATCTCGGTTGTTGATACCTCCTTCCAAATTTGGGACTGGGACACCTTCAACGGAATATATCTGTCAAATCTTTCTGACTTTTCTCCTTTTGGCCTACTTTCCCCGCTTCGTCCATGGGAGTCCTGCTTACACCCGCTATACGATTCTTTGCCCCTAGGAAGTGGACTCTTAACCCTTTCTTTCGGTATTTGACTTAACATTTCCATTTGCTCAAGCTCTAGGTATGTTTTCGACCGATCTCGAAAATCGGCCAGGGTTTGAGGACAACGCTTCATCATAGACTTCTTCAGCTGAGATGAACCATTGAGGCCGGCTATAACACAGTGTAGGTGTACATCTTCCTTCAAACTAGGAACTTGAAGAGCCATATCTTTGAAATGCTCCAAATATTTTTGCAAAGTCTCACCAGGGAATTGTTTCACCTGGTCTAACTGGAACTCGGTCTTTGGTTGCTTTCTGCTTGTTGCAAAATTAAGCAAAAACTTTTGTTCCATGGTTTTCATATCCCGTATGTAATGCAACGGCAAAGAATGAAACCAAGTCTGAGCGGCCCCCCAGAGAGTCCCTGCAAATAGCCGAGGGATGACATGGCCCACAATCCCTTTTACCCCAATCTCCATTTTAAAGTTGTTTACATGGTTTAGCGAGTCCTAGTTCTCATCATATTTTGGCAATTCTCGCGAGTCTAGACCCTTGGGATAAGTGGTCGCCATAATCTCCTCTAAAAACTGGCTTAGGATACTATCCCCGCTGTGCCCTTCTGCACCTTCCTTGGGCATGCTAAACGACGGGGGCATCGCATCATTCTTGCTTAAATCCAAATTATTGGCCGACTGCTTTCCCTTCGCCCGAGTTAAGTTGGCTTTAGCGACTCGGGGAATGTTCGCGTCCATTTTTGTGGCCGTCATATCACTAACCCGGCTAGGGTTGCTAGCATCCCGGCCGAGATTCCAAACCAGGTTCTCAAGTACTCTTATACGCTCTTCCAAAATTGAATTTTTCCTTATCTCCTTTAGGATCCTCATCTTGGTCGTTCACGGCCAAATTCTCCTCCTCATGATCTTCATGGGGTTCTTCAACATTGGTATCTATAGAAGTTGAGATCATATCCCAACTTGGACCAGCCTCATCTCGGGCTGCGTTCCGGGTTTGCTTCTCTCTTTGCCCAAAACGCTCCTCCATCATCCACTGTATCCTTCTTTGCTCCTCCTGCCGCCATATGGCATTTTGGCGATCCATGGCCTCTCGGGCAACCCGAGTATCTTCTTCTCTTTGAAGTCGTTGACGAGTCTCAACGTTCTCGATTTGTTGGACTAACGAACCCACCGTTTTATGCAACATTCTAATGTCGGGGTGTTCTATTTGAAACTCAAGAGCAGGAGGAAGAAGACTTTGCTGCTGAACCCTTCGTTGCTCTTGCTGGGCAGCTAAACTTGGATGAGGAGAATGTGTTGTATCCTAGTTTCACCCTCCGTCATCACCATGACGTGGTTAGGATCGGAGCAACTGAATCCAAATAATGAATTGTTTGCTCCTGTCGTAAACGCTATTGAGGTTCTTCGGGTAACTGGTCTTGCCAAGGTGCCTGACTACGGCTCCTAGTACTTGCAGCCATCTTCAGTGGTCATTGGTAGGTTTTATATGGTCTCGGGAATCGAAATTTATGGATATCGGCGCCAATGTTGTAGTGTCCGGATGTCTAACTTCAATGAGCTAGGGAATGTTAATATAGGATCAATGGGCTCGTCAAGGATGTCTGAGTTAAACACCAATGAGAAGATGGTCTTACCAAGGTGCCTGACTACGGCTCCTAGTATTTGCGGCCATCTTCAGTGGTCATTGGTAGGTTTTATATGGTCTGGGAATCGAAATTTATGGATCCCCACGGTCGGCGCCAATGTTGTAGTGTAGAACACAGATGTCTAGCTTCAATGAGCTAGGAATGTTAATATAGGATCAATGGGCTCCTCAAGGATGTCTGAGTTAAACACCAATGAGAAGATGGTCGCTTAGTGATAACTATGGAGAAGATATCACAGAGCATTCTTAGATCACTGTGCAACACAGGAGTGGCGATTCGCCTAAGGGTGACGTGTGTGCACATTATGACTGAATGGTAAATAATGGAAATAGAGAATGTCCCGAGTGCACTTGGTGGGTATTCTTCTATTTATAGAGATTACCTAGGGTTTCGCTCTTATGCAGATGAATCCGTTCCTCAAGCATTATGCGCCTCCCACGTTCGCAAATGCCTACTCCACTACCTGTACGATCCTGTATTATAGACACGATGGAGTAGTGATCAACAATTTACCTGGCTAAATAGGGATTCTGCCGCAAGCCATCTCACTGGGCCGCATATCTGCTAGGCCCAATATATGAGTCCATAACAGAATTGCAACTAAAATTTTATATTCGTGTATAAAAAAAATTATATTCGTGTACTACTCTCTTTTGTCTTTAATATATGACATATTACAAGAGTTTGTCTTGATTTTAAATATAATACATTTTTTCATATTTTTCAATCTCTCGTACTTTATCCTTATTTATGTTTTTTAATAATAATTAAATGGTTAAAGTATACATTTGGTCCTTTATGTTTGCCTCGGTATCATTTTAGTCCTTTAAGTTTGGAAAGTATACGTTTGATCTCTTAATTTAACACATTATTAAATGACTTAACGGAAATTAATGACTCAACAATTTTAAGCAATGATTATGCAATTAAATGCTGACCAAGTATGTTTATATGTTAGTATTGTAATAAATTAATTTTTTAAATCCCATTAATTGAAAAATATTTAATCTTCACAGACTGTTTTGCGATTTTTCACCCTTTGTGAAGATTAAATATTTTTCAATTAATATGATTTAAAATATTAATTTATTCAAATACTAACATATAAGCATGCTTCATCAGCATTTAGTTGCACAATCATCGCTTAAAATTGTTGAGTCATTATTTTCCGTTAAGTCAAACTAACGGTGTTAACATTAAGGGACCAAATGTGTACTTTACAAACTTAAGGGACTAAAATGATACAAGAGGCAAACATGAAGGATCAAACGTATACTTTAGCCTAATTAAATTAACTAAATATGTGTTATAATAAATAACTTAACTAATTTCTTTAACATAAACAAATTACTACCCCGTTCCTAAATATATGACATATATTGTAGTGTAATTTATATTATAAGCTATGTCTTATATTTAGTGTTTGAGGGGTATATAAATATGTCTTATAATAAATATTGGAGGGAGTAGTATTTAATGTTTAGAAGGATCAAATTAGAATGTGTTAAAGCTTTGTCTTTTCGCACAAAGAGTGCGTTTAGCTTTGGGTGAAGCAAAAACTTCGGCAGCTGATCATCACACAAGTTCACCATATAAAAAGGAAAAAAGAAAAGAGGGATATCCCATTTCCCACTTACCCTATGCCATTAAGGGTGTGTTTATTACTTTTTAGAGAAAAACTTCTAAAAAAAAATCAAAACTAATTTTAGAGAATATATTCAAATTAAGAATTGTTCACAGTAGCAAATTGTCATCCAATTTTGAAAATTTACCTCACAGGTAGGTCTGAACAAATGAACAATATTTACGATATGCTGTCCCATTTTTGTTCTCCTTTGTTTGGAAATGGAACCAAACCTTGCTGAAAATTTCACTAAAAAAAAAAAATAAACAAATTTATACCAATATTGAGCACTGATCTCTTTTGAGTTTTACTTATATAAATTCATTTGGTGATCCACCGCTAATTCGTAAGAAGGAGGAACCAACCATGATTTCAGCACAAATATTAATATTATTGGATGTTTAGTTGTGGATTTGGCATGTGGAGTATGGGGTAGTGATTATGACTCTAAAACTTGTAGGTTTCTGCAATTTACATTGACTCAACTTTGGGTGACAAATGCTTATTTTGTTATATATTTTCAAACTTTATTTGGGGATTGTGCCCAATGAGGTTTTTGAAAAACAAAGGCAAAGAAAGATGTGCGAACCCATAAGGGAAAGATCCTACGAACCCACAACTAATTTGAACTTTATTTTAGTAGCTTAACCCTAAAATAAATTCTAACCAATTTTTTTGATCTCCATGGTTGGATTATCTCACGGCTAGGAAGCATGAATAAAGAAACAATGAAACATACATACATACACCCTTGATGCTATTTATAAGATAGGAGTACATATATTTGATAAAAAAAAAAAAAGATATAGAGAAATTATTTTAATGTAATTATAACTCATATTAACAAAATTTATATAAATGTACGATTTTATATTTTATTATGAATGCATAATTTTATCATTGATCCTAGCTAATTTCAAATCATGGTAAGAGAGAGAGAGAGAGAGAGAGTCTAATTTCAATCAAATAAATAGCTCGCACGGAAAAATTTTCCAAAGAAAAAATTAATTTCCCTCCAAAAAAAGTCTGTTTGGTATGCGGCATAGGTGGGAAAACAAAGAAAGATGAAGCGGGATTCCCTTGTTTGGTACACTTTTTGTGCCCAATTTTCTTGAAAATTCAAGTTCTTGGAACCACCCCAGGCCTACTAATTTTCCTCTAAATGTGAGAATATAAAATCTCACCAAAATGGGTGTGGAACTCAAGTTCCCATGTGAACAGTGACATTTTCGGACATATTTGCCCTCATAATTTTTTTTATAGTACAAGAAAATAGGATTAAATTCAAACTTATGCCATAAAAGAAGTTCGAACTTGATGAGAGAATATTTTAACAAGTTTGACCTTAGTGGGAAAATATTTTAAACAAATTCGAACTTGTCGGGGAAATATTTTAGACAAATTTAAATTTGACTAGAAAATATTTTAGGTAAATTTGAACTTGATAAGAAGATTTTTTTTTGAAAAAATATATTTTCCTTTTCATTTTAATTATGAGAATAAAATAGCTATTTCCTAATTCTTTACCCACTATCACTTCTTTATTTTCTTACTATCAAATAATTCATCATCGCTCATCTCTCAAAATTCTTCTTGTTCCCCTCCTCTGTTAAACTTACCTCCTCAAATCTTCCTATACCAAACGGGCCCAGATGATTCGTCAAAGTCAAAACGTGTGAGGGCCCGCTTCCGCTTGGGAGGCCCACCGTGACGGAACCACCAGAGGAGCCGAAGAGGCCGTCATCAGCTCCCCTGTCCCCGACGGTGAGCAAACAATCCTCGTGAAAATGTTGTACCGCGCCGCCAAGCAAGACAGTGATTCTTTTTCCCCCCTTTTTTGATCAAGAGCAAGACGGTGATTCATCAAATCACTTAATGGCAATATCTTCAATTCTCTCTATTGCAATCAAACACTGCGCGAAGCACTCTTGAGGTTTCTGCGGCTAACTTTAAACCCAAGAGCACCGCCAATAGGTATTGTCTCTTTCCCGGGCTTGACTTGTGGAATGTCATAGCAAGTCTGATTAAATAATAATGGATAATTATTCATTGTATTTGTAATTTTAAAGAGCTTAACAGCTTATTGGAAATACTCACAGTGACTTAGCTAGACTTACTCCTCTAGTCCTAATTATAAGACATAGTTGACTTTTTTAGAAAAATTAAGGAAGCTAATTAAATTATTTTAGAGTATTTTTATTTTTATTTTTATTTTTATTTTTTCCTTCAAAGTAATTAGTTTGACTAATAAACTAATCTATAATCTAAAGATACACAGCATATGATTAAGTAAATTATTTAGCTTCTTTAATCTCTCCAAACAAAATCAACTATGCCTTATAATTTGTAGTATAAAACAGCTGAACCCTTTTTTTCCATAATATTGTACAAGAACTTTTGAATCTTGTCATTTCTTCTACCAATTTATGTTAGGTGTGACTCTTTTAAACATTCCTAGCCTCCTTAACAACCTGTAAATTATAGAATTTTGATACATACCTTGGCAGAGGTATGATGTTCTTAAATTTCCATATCCCACATGATAACGATTAAGACTTAAGAGTTCCTAGAGAAAGTGTATTTCTTCTTTATTATTTGTTTCTCTCTGTTTTCTCTCTTTCTGATGTTCTTCTGTTCCACGTCTTCTTAAAAAAATGACGTGTTAATATTTATGCTCATTAATAAACTAAGCTTGGTTTATTGACTTTCAAAAATCTATATAAAAGAAAACTGACAACTTATTTGCAATTTAAATTTAAAATAAACATTATATCTGCATCTATCAGGCATGATAGTTGGCCCACTTAATTTTGGAAGCTTATACCTCTTGCACTGCATAGTGTTTGCACATCTGATTTCCCTGTCGACAGAATTGCATCTTGCAGAAAGGTATAACTATTAGCCACTGTGTTTGACATGACTGATCTGTAAAGAAGAATTTACATGTTTTGACGTAGCAAAAACATTAAAACTCATGGATAGTAGAAATTTCTTATTCTGGAATATTACAGCTATGTACATATACGCAAGAATAAAAATATTTCTAAATTATATCATTCAAAGTTTGGTATTTTAGTTATCTGCCATCAATCTCTGTAATGCCAGCACTGTTGTTTGAAAACAATCTTTGACTTTCTTCAGTGGATGCTGAAAACAACGAACTCTGCCATTGGAGGAATGCAGGTTGTTTTGGAGGAGGAAGATTTACAATATCACTGCTAAGCATGGAAACCACAGTGCTCATACTTGGCCTCTCTCTTGCAAGTTCATGAACGCATAAAAGCCCTATGTGTATGCATCTTAATATATCTTTCTCCAAGTTGGCATCATACATTCTAGGATCTATTAGTGCTGCAACATTCTTCTCATTCCATGATTTCCATGTCTAAAATAGAAAACGTATAAATAACATATAGCAGCATTGAAAACTAAAGTTAAGAATGAACTATAGCGACTTACAAATCCTAGAAGGCTGAGAGAATCCTCATTGTTAGAAGGGCTTGAGTTTCTTCTTCCACTAACAATTTCTAATAGCAAAACTCCAAAACTTAACACATCGGATTTCTCTGAAAACAGTCCTTCAATTGCATACTCTGGTGACATATAACCACTGCATTATTGAGAAAAACTATTAATTATAAAAGTACGTACCACTTTTTTTTTTTGTTATTATATTAGTGGACAGTGAATCAAGACTTACTAGGTTCCAACTACTCTTCTTGTGTTAACTTGATCTTCATTGGCTTGGAAAATCCTTGCCAAGCCAAAATCTGATATTTTTGGATCCAAGTTCTCATCTAACAATATGTTGCTTGCCTTTAGATCCTTGTGTATAATTTTTAGTCTAGAATCTCGGTGAAGATAAAGCATTCCTCGAGCCACCCCTTCAATTATGTCAAAGCGCTTTCTCCAATCTAGGAGTTTATGGTTTGGTGGATCTAGAAAAACATAAAGGAGGGATTTCGAGATTTGTACATGCATATGCTAAATACCGAAAAAAACTACTTGTTTATTAATGCCTATGACTGGACAAGAAAAGAAGGGATCGAAAGAACAAACCAAAAATAAATGCATCTAGACTTTTATTTGGCATGTACTCGTAGATTAACATCTTCTCGCCTCCTTCAATGCAGCAGCCAATAAGTTTTACAAGATTACGGTGTTGAAACTTAGAAATGACAATGACCTCATTCATGAATTCCTCCACTCCTTGTCTAGATGCTCTAGAAAGTCTCTTAACTGCTATATTCTGACCATATTGCAATATTCCCTTAATGAAAATACAAAGCACAATAATTTCACACAATGACAGAAAAATCAGTTATATGCAGTGCCTTCAAAAATTGATGAAATTAGCATGAATTAATGTACCTTGTACACTGGACCAAAGCCACCCTGCCCAAGCTTATTGGAGAGGTCAAAATTGTTTGTAGCAGTTGCAACCATTTCAAGATCATATGTCAAAACTTCTGGTAGTCTCACATCTGATAATTCTCCAATATTGGTGTCTTCTGTTTTATCTGAATATTCTTCACCTTTCTTTAATCGGAAGAACCATTTTTTCTTCGATTTTGTCTCTGATGCAAAACAATGAGTTGGCTTTAGAAAGAGTGAATACCACATTAATGCCCCGTAGAAAAAATGAAATAACATGATTTACTAAACAATTTAATTATTCAAGGATTTATTGAGATGATATAAATTGTCATGTACCTGAATGTTTCACTATCCTTTTCCATAAAACGTATGTACCAAAAGCAATGATAAGTGTTCCTATTATTACTGTAATGATAATAATCTTTCTTGTAGGTCTATCCTCTCCTGCATTTAAGAGAAGATAAAGAAAGTCAGAACCAATCCAAATCTAAAAATAGGAAAATGTTAAAGAGCTACATGTTTAATAACATCTGACAGAACAGAAAGTTAACATACCAAGATCTGAATAGGCTAGACGAACATATAGATCAAGTCCACCTGTCGGGAACTGTTGTATATCTATTAGATTTCCCTTCCAAGACATGCAACCTATGTCAGAACTATATGAATAAGCAACACAAGTACAATTCTCCAGGCACTGGCTTCTGCATGTCTCCTCTGAAGCAGAAGGCCGTTCTGCAAAATCTGACACTTTAACCATTTCCAATTTTAAAAATCCATCTCCTTTGCCTTGTGCACTTCTGTTTTTCAACTTGTCACACTGCAAAGTTGTCTTCCTAACGCAACCACTAGTCCCGTTTTGCATATCCCATTCCGTTCTATTGCTTGGTTCAAAACCTCTCAAACAGTTGCATACGGGTGAACTAATTGAGTTGCAGCTTCCAAATGATCGACATAAACCATAAATATCACATGCTGAAGTTTGAAGATTAGAATTTTGTTTTGCTTGTATCGTGTCATTAGACCAATCTTTTTCATATAATAAGCCTTGGAAGTCTAAGACAAAGAACGTGAATTTTGTAACATCAGGTAAACTAAAAGAAAGATAAATAGTTCCTTCCTCATCATCTATGATACGAAACCCTTGAAGATAATAGGAATTCATGGAGTATATACCTGTAAAGATCCTACCATTCCATGGACCACTGCGCCAATATGGGTTCACTCCATCCCATATGAATACTTCTGGAATATCTGGATGTTCAAGTGTCATAGAGAAGTTTCCAATGGATGGATCTAACGAACTTCTCCATGATGTCACACTTAGTTTCTCTCCTGTTCTTTTGTTGTTTGTAAGTTTCATTTGGGGGAGGAAAGAGGCAGAAGGATGCGCAAAACTTTGCCATAACATGTTTTCTGCAGAATCTTTGAGTACAAGATTTCCAGAATCAAGAAGCTGACAAGTCGTATTGGGGGCAATATCTGGCACATTTGATGACCAAATTATGCGATTTTGCCCATCTAATACCACAAGATTGCCATCCTTAGATATTGTTATAGTCCCAGTCCCAGAATATTCCGTCAATGGTTGGTTTCTGTTAGCTACCCATATGGTATTGGATTGGGACTTGTACCAAATACCCATGTAGCGATTTTTAGTATTTTCTGGACTGAAAAATCCTAATATGAAGAAACTTTCGTTGGAACTCACAGTTTCAGGATCCTTAATGTATTGTGATGAATCGATGGTGTCTCTGGCACAGCAAAAGTCAAAACTGAAACAACCAAATATGATCAAGACAGTGAATAGTATTGCATGTCTGCAGAAGTATCCCATTTCTGAAATGAAGAGTCCTTGAGATGCACTATCAAGAAAGATGCCCAAGAAATATTGGTTGGCCCTCCCTGAATTGATTGATTCCTATCATCTCGAACGCAGACGCCAGTTTTGATTCTTATTTAGCTTCCAGTTCTTGTTAATTGTCCTTTGTCTAATTAAATGTGTATTATATTTGTCTCCGTATAGTAGTTGAAGTCATATATAAAATATTCTTTGTAAACAGCGGCATAAAGCATGCAAGAAGTAGTCACTGAATACTCAAATTTTGATTTCATTTGGTAGGAATTTTTCAACTTTTTGTTTGCTCTCTAAAATTTTAAAATTTTCCACCACCATACCTAAACATTTTAGGGATATTCTGGACTATAAATTATTTTAGAGTGGATGCACCTTAACCGTTACATATGTATGTGAAGTTTTATTTGGTGGTGGAAGGAAGAATAAAGTCCATGACGCAGGCCAGATAGAAACTTTATAATAACATGGTAATTTATACTGGACGGGATTGGTTGGTTCAACCACAAACTCATGAACCAGTCATCAAACTGGTCTAGTTCAACTGGTTTAAATGGTTCACTTGTCATTAAGAATTCCGCGACTTCAAAAACTCATATTTAATTTTATATATTTTCAAAAACTATAAATTAAGACTCTATGGAAAGCTTATGATGTTTACTTTCTAATTCAAAAATAACAACTCAAATATATTATCATTTAACCCTAAAAAATTCTCAAATTCCAAAATTATTCTAAAAAATATTATCGTTCAAATTCACTTCCTTACCGGTTTGGCTTCATGTTAGCTCTAGTTTGTTTCTGATATGACCTACTGACCCTTGACCCAAGACTAGTTCAATAGCTAATCCCCATTATCTAGTTTGTCTTCTTATCAGTGCTAGTGTGAGTGTGCAGAGGCTTGATTTCTTTTGTGTTTTCAGGTTAGAAGCCGTCAAAAGTTGAATGTTTTCAGGTTAGAAGACGTCAAAAGTTGAATTATACATTTTATATCAAATGTTTTACTATTAATTTGTTGACTAGATTCGAAAGTTATTATGTGTGGCTTCTAAGAATGAGCATCATAAATTTTGGTGCTATATGAATAAAACATACTTTGGAATATGGGAATTACCGTTCTCAAGAATAAATAATGGAGACTAACTTTTAAATTATGAAGTCAACAACTGAATTATTTACATTTCGTACGTTGTATTCGAAGTCAACCCTTAATATGCTGAATATAGAGTTTGGGGCTTTACAGAATTAAATTAGATAATTTAAATTTTAATCATGCCCTGTTTAGCATTTTCCCTTCAATCCACTCCCCTCGTACTAAAAAAACGCTAAACCCTAGGTGATTAAATTTTAATAATGTTTTGTTGCCAAGGGTCTGTTTGTATTAGTCACTATTTAAATTCGATAAGTAAGAATTTTCCATTAATAAGATTAACTGTGTTAACATTGGGTGACTGAAAAATCATTTTTTTTAAACGTAAGAGGTTAAACTTAAACTCGATATAATTTAAAGGATCGAATATAAACTTTAACAAAAAATGTAATTAATATACTATCAAATGACTTATAATAAGAACTATTCATCTTATCTAGAAAGAGTTTTGTAGTATTAAATTTTTGCCAACGAGATTCCACTAAGTGAGAGAATGAGAATCTTATGTCCTGTACAAGTCTTTACAAAACCAAGTAGAATCTGGTAGTTGGATTCAGATGAAAAGCAACTTTCCATTTAACTAGTGTTTTTCCTGGGGAAAGTGTTATTCAATTTTATTTTATTTTTTTGGTAAAAAGTCAAATATTATTAAGATGAAAAGATTAGTTCATAATACTGAACCAAGTTCAAGGACAACAATATAACATAGAAGAAAAACTAAAATTACTAATCCTAATAGAAACTACGACAAAAGACTATTAAAATAATAAGGATGTCCTGTCAAACTATGTCTTGAGGAAAAGATCGAAGGATGGGAGAGTTAGGAAGGACACAAATAATGTTATTTCATATCCTAACTATAAGACCTGTTTAATTTTTTTGGAAGATGTTACGGACCTGACTTACGGCCCAATCCGGGACGGCCCAACAGAGAGGTGGCAAATATCTCAGATTCCCCTACAATCACGGAACGATCTATCATATCTATAATCAAGGGATATGATAGATTGAGCAGTTAAGATACCTGGAATACCCTATATATATACAGGGATCGAGCCCTCAAGTACACACGTTCTAACTCAAGCCTACTAACTTTTTGTATCACAACACATCCCCACTAAACACATACTCCCTCCCCCTTGGGCGAAAGGCCTTGTGTACCGCGATCATCTGCTTACCGGGATATCTATCTCAGATATTTCGGCCTAGCAACTTCGATCCTAGATCGAAGCACCAGCCCACAGGGATGGAAATTAGTGTTCTGCACCGGAACATTGGCGCCGACCTTGGGGACAGTGAATTTTGATCCCCGTGACCAACAATGGCTAACACCAGAAGCAGCAGTCAGAACCCTCAATGAGGAAATCCATCACAAGCCGAGACGAGTCAACAACAACAGACTCAAGGGCTTCCGCGGTCAGAGGACATCCCAGACGCTGATGCCATAAAGGAAGGGAATGAGGTGTCAAACACGGCCTCGTCCCCCCCCCCAAAAGGGGAAAAATCCAAGGATACGCCAAACCCAGACCTCCTCCTCTTATAGAAGACTCAAGAGTCAATTTTGAGACGAATGGAGAATATTGGGAAGCGAAACAACCTCCAGCGTCAAGAAGACCTCAGAGTAATGCAACAGATCATGAAGGACCACTTCAAACAAACCGAGGCATCGCCTCAGAAGCAGGGCTGAGGCGAGTAAAAAAAGGAGGAAAGGAAAAATGGCCCGAAAACATGGAAGCCCCCCGCTAGTCAAACAATCGAGATATACCCGATACCCAGCGGGAACAGCCTCTCCAGAAACGGACCCTGAACCTGATAAGCCCCGGGACTATATCTTGGCTCGGAAGAAACGTTTCGTGAAAACGACCTCGGATGACGAAGACCAAGATAGGGAGCAGGCGCTCCGACCAAAGGGCTCCCCCAGGGAGTATCGCGTAAAGTACATAGCGGGGCATAACAGCAATCCTTTCTCGGAAGAAATTGAGAATGCCCCATACCCAAAGAAATTTGAATTGGCATCCTTGCCAAAGTATGACGACACCCAGGATCCACGATCGCACATCGATGCTTTCGAACTGCTTATGTTTGTACGACAAATCAAAGGTTCGGTCATTAGTTGGCTCTTCGCGGCCACACTGGTCGGACCTGCTCAGATTTGGCTCCATACCTTGCCAATCAGGTCCATATATGATTTTGAAGATCTCGGGCGAAAGTTCTGAAAGTGGAGCTAAATCACCAAGAGGGGGGTGAATTGAGGATTTTAAAAACTTTTTCAGCTTACTCTATTTTTGTACACTAAAAACAGAGATGAACTAAGTAGAGGGTAGAAGAGCAAGACACAAGGATTTATCTTGGTTCGGTCCAATCCCTTGACCTACGTCCGTCCCGACTCGGGATTTTCACTATCTCAATTGATTACACACTCTGTACTCAAGAGTAATTCTCTCACTAGAACTTACTCCCCCTTACAAGTTGTAATCAATGAACCCAATCACCAAGTCCCCTGACTTGTGATTCCTTTACAATAAATGATTTACAATCAATAAACTCTCCGTAAGAGTAGATAATGATAAACACTAAAGCTTAATGTATCAACAGATACTTTATACAAGAAAACTCAAGAGTAGTTGGAAACTTGAATGATTTTCGTTTCTATTGTCTTGGTTCTTGAGAGGAATTGAATGCCCTTCTATTTATACTGAGAAGGCATTAAATGACCGTTGTAATCCTTCATGTAACCGTTGGAGTTATTAATCAAGGATCCGGGTTCAGTTTTGGTCTTCTTTCTCTCTAATCTTCACTTAATCCAGTGGGCGAGAAGTTCGTAGTTGACTTCTAGTAAATAAATCCGTTGGAATAGCATTTGTTGCATTGGATGTGGTAGGTAGGCATTAATCCTTTGTAAGCGTGTGCAGAAGGATTTCCCAAAAGTATGCAACTTTCTCGGGGTTTAGCATTTAATGTTCGATGACTTTTTACTTTTGCTTTAGATCTTCATTTAATCTCTTCTAAACAAGCTGAAACTCACTAACAAAGTGGTTAAATATAGGCGGGAATATATAAGAATGATAATAGAAAGCATTAAGATCAAACACGAAGAAATCACAAATTCGTATGATTTGAATTTTGAATACTTGCGCCCAATACTTGAGTATGTTCTTCAATACTTGAGTATTGCATCAAGTGCACTAATGTGAATACTTGAGTATTCATCGAATACTTGAGTATTCGTTTTCCGTAGAAGGCACTACATGATTTGAGCGTTGGACAATTTCTTTGAATAGGACCAATACTCGAGTATTGAAACCAATACTTGAGTATTGAACTTTTATGTGAAAATAAGTTTAAGTCCAAAACCTCAATACTTGAGTATTCAAATCAATACTTGAGTTTTCAAAATATTTGAAAAAGAGCCAAGCTCTCTGTATGCCCAATACTCGAGTATTCAACTCAATACTTGAGTATTGAACTGTTTGAAAACTTTGTGAAAACTTTTCCAAGTCAATACTTTAGTATTCACCTCAATACTTGAGTATTCAAATCACTTGGAAATATCAAACCTTTCTGTATGGCCAATACTCGAGTATTCAAACCAATACTTGAGTATTGAAGCTTTTCAACATTTGTGAAGTTTGTCATCTCAATACTTGAGTATTCATTTCAATACTTGAGTATTGATAAACATATGAAAAACTTTGAAAACTTTCTGTTTGCCCAATACTCGAGTATTCAAACCAATACTCGAGTATTCATATGTTGAATACTTTAATGTTTTTCTGTATGACCAATACTTGAGTATCCATATGGATACTTGAGTATTGGTAATTTTGCATTTCAGCGAAAGAGTTTCTGTAAGATCAATACTTGAGTATTGACTTATAGTGAAAAACTTGGAAGGCTCTCTGTAACACCAATACTTGAGTATTGTATGACTTTGTGGAAACAAGCCATTCTCTGTCAACTCAATACTTGAGTATTGAGCATTTTGCGAAACATGCATCATTTACTGTCAACTTTCGAGGGTCATATCTCCCTGGTATGAACTCCGTTTTGGTTCGTTCAACTCTTCATGGAAATATCTGTGAGTTTTCTTTCATATGCCATCGATTTCAGCTCAATCCGATTTGTAGTTTGTGAGTTACACTCAAAACATTGAAGCTTGGTTTGCTGTGTGGCGTGAATTTATCTTTCAACTTCCACAATCCATAGCTCTCTCATATAAACTCCTTTGGGCTTGAAGTTTATATCAAAATGACGCATTGGGAGTCTAGTTTCATATGCCACTGATTTCACGTAAATCTGATTCCTGGTTTGTGAGATATCATCGAATTACCAGAGGTCGCCCGAGATGAACGTGAAACAGAGTTGATCACGCTGAATACTCGAGCATTCAACTTACATACTCGAGTATTGACAGTCCAGAGAGCCCAGAGAAGCTGAAGACACTTCAATACTCGAGTATTGATTAACATACTCGAGTTTTGACTCCTATAGCTGATTTTTCCTTGTTTTAACTCTAAATTGAGTCATTCCAACTTCCATATGATCTTGGAGGCTTCTAACATCAATATAAGAACTTGAATAATGATATCTTTATTCCATTCAACAAGTTCTTCCTTTTTCCATCTCCGAACTTGATCATTCTTCATCATTTAACTTGGGCTCATTATTCTCTGCAGCTTCTACCTTCTTCCCTCTTCTTCTTTATTAAGTTCTTGCTTCCTTTGACATTTTGATATTCCAATTATATTGTGTGCAAGAACTTCTTTCTTCAATCCCTTATTTCCTTCTTGGTTATTCCCCATGATTGAACACTTTTTTTCTTCTCTTCTCTTGATCATTGCCAAAATACTTTTTGTGTAACTTCTTTGCTTCCTTGGCATTCTCTCCCATTCAACTTGGAGTAACATCTTGCTTCCTTGACAACCTCTGCAAGTTCTTCTTTCTTTAATACCTTTATTGATCAATCTCCATTATTAAACTTTGCATCTACATTCAATATAAGAATTAGTCAAAGTATAATGTAAATGTAGTATGCAACCTTTTTGCTCTTAAGAATGGCATCTATATAAGACATCATCAAAACTAATCATAACCAACAAGTTCGAGTTGAATTTCGCGACTAGCAGGAAGCAGCCCAAATCTCACTTCACCCTAAGTAAGATAAAGCAACAACGAGGGGAGACACTGCAGAAGTACCTAAATAGATTTAAGGAGGTCGCCTTGCAAGTGCAGTCCCTCCCAGAAAGTGTTCACGTACATTGCCTCGTTGATGGCTTGGATCCCTCATCCAAGTTAGCGAATTCAATCTTCAAAAACCGGGTATACACCCTCACCGAGTTTAACACTCGAGCGAAGCAATATTTAGAAGTGGAGCAGATGGAGATAGCCAACGCCTTGGGAGATGACAAACGAAGGAATACACCCCCTCGGCATAAAAATAAGCCGGGTAGCCGTAGAGAAGACCCACCTAATCAGAACCGGGATAGCCGGCCTAAAGGTGAAAGATCAGAAAAGAAGCCGAGATACGACTGGTACGCTCCCCTCAATGTTTCGCGATCCCAGCTATGGAAAGAAGTAGCATCCACCGAGATGAAGAGAGTCGATAGACCTCGGCCCACTAGATTCCGGTCCAACATGGACCAGACAAAGTTCTACGATTTTCATGACGGACCGGGGCACACTACGGATCAGTGTTATGAACTCAGAGACGCCATCGAGAAATTTATCCGAGAAGGAAAATTACGCCAGTACCTGATAAAGACACAAGGGCGGAAAAACAACAAGAGGAAACAAGGTGACCGGAGTCTGAGTCCGACCCCACTAAGTTGGAAGATCGGCGCTATTCGGCGAAAGCCGCCCACTGATGACGAGGAATTCCCAGAAATAGACATGGAGCATAGGTGCAACATAATCAGTGGAGGCATGGGCGGAGGTGGAATCCTATCGGTGAGAGACGCCCCCAGGTTCAAAGATGATATCGACCGACCGATACCTCCACCACTACAATTCACTAGAGACGGCCTAAAGGACGTGGTACCGGGGCATCAAGACAGATTAGTTATCACCGGAAGCCTGGTGAACTGTCTTGTAAAGAGGATTTTCGTCGATACAGGGAGCTCGGCTGACATAATCATGTGGGACTCCTTCAAAAGGATGAATTTGGATAAAGAGGACTTGATACCATGTAAAACAACACTTGTTGGGTTTAACGGAGAGCAGTCTACGCCAAAGGGGTACATCGACCTAAGGCTGACCTTAGGAACAAAATAAGCGTTTAAAGCCGAGAGGGTAAGGTTCATCGTTGCCGACTTCCCATCCCCGTACAATATGATACTAGGCCGACCGACCATCCACAGCTGGGACATGATTGTATCTACCAAGCATCAAAAATTGAAGATGCTCAGTTCCAAAAACAAGGTAATCTCTGTAACTGGAGACCAGAAAGAATCCCGACAATGTTACTACGAGACTATGCGGGAAAAAGATAAGGAGAAGGCATCTTCATCCCAAGTTCACAGAGATGAAGAGACCTCGGACGAGAGAAAAAGAACTCAACAAGGCCGACCCGTCAGTGTTGTCGAATTGGATATAAGAGATGAAGAGCCCGAAAATCCAAGACCCGAGCCAGAGGGCGAATTAGAAGAATTAATCCTGGGGGAAGACCCGACGCAGGTAACAAAGATTGGAGGAGCGATGGCTCCGGAACTCAAAGAAAGGTTAAGCAAGTTCCTAAAAGCGAATTGAGACTTGTTTGCATGAAGAGCTTCGGAGGTACCCGGGATAGATCCCGGCTTTTGCTGCCACAGGTTAGCTATCAAACCGGGATTCTCCCCAGTATCGCAGAAGAAGCGAAACCAGGGGGCCGACAGGCAGAAAGCCTTAAAGAAGCATGTGAAGGAGCTCTTGGAGGCTGGATTTATTCGGGAAATACAATACACAACATGGTTATCTAACATGGTTATGGTGATGAAACCTAACGGTAAGTGGAGGGTATGTACGGATTATACCAGTTTAAACAGAGCATGTCCCAAAGACTCATATTTCGATGCCCAGCATCGACCAATTAGTCGATAACTCATCTGGATTTAAACTACTATCCTTCATGGATGCCTACTCCGGGTATAATCAGATAGCGATGCATCTAGAGGATAAGGAAAATACGGCCTTCATAACCGAGAAGGCCAATTATTGCTATAATGTAATGCCTTTCGGATTGAAGAATGCCGGGGCTACCTACCAGCGGATGATGAACAAAGTCTTCGAGGACCAACTCGGTCGAAACGTGGAGGTATACATTGATGATATGATTGTCAAGATGAAGGGGCTGGGAGATCATATCCAACACTTAGAACAGACGTTCGACAAGCTGAGAAAACACCGAATACATTTGAATCCTGCAAAGTGTGCCTTCAGAGTCCCGGCGGGGAAGTTCCTCGGGTTCATGCTGACAAACCGAGGAATCGAAGCAAACCCGGATAAGTGCAGGGTCGTGCTAGACATGAAAGCTCCAATAAATAAAAAGGAAGTATAGCAATTAACCGGGAGGTTAGCGGAGTTGACAAGGTTCTTGCCGAGGTCGGCCGAGAACGCCTTACCTTTCTTTAAGTTACTAAATAAGGAAGCAAGGGGTTGGAACCCGGAATGTGAGTCGGCATTTGGAAAAGTCAAGCAATGTTTGGCGACCCCACCGGTCCTATCCAAGCCCGACCTGGGAGAGACGGTCTTCCTGTACTTATCAGTCGGAGAAGAAGCTCTAAGCGCTGCATTGGTTCGTGAAACCGAAGCCGGACAAGTACCGATATATTTTGTAAGGAAGGCGTTGCAGAGCTCGGAACTCAGATATCAGAAGCTGGAAAAGGTAGCATTTGCTTTATTGATGGCAGCAAGATGTTTGCGCCCATATTTCCAAGGGCACAAGGTCGTGGTACGAACCCGGCCAGCCAATCCGATGTGTACTACACAAGCCGATTTGGACGGACTGGACGGATGGTAGGCGATAGAATTATCGGAATTCGATATTGCTTACGAGGCCCGACATACGATCAAATCACAGGGGCTGGCAAACTTCATAAGGGAACTTACCCCGATCCAAGACGAGGAATTTGTCGGCCGTCAAGAATGGAAAGTGTATGTGGACGGCTCGTCTAATGCTAAGGAAGCGAGCCGGAATAATAGTTGAGAATCCGGAGGAGTCGTTGCGTCGAACACTCACTCCACCTCAATTTCCCGACCTCCAATAATCAGGCAGAATACAAGGTAGTATTGGCCGGCCTCCAACAGGCGAAGGATCACGGGGCACAAAGAGTCAAAGTCTTAACTGATTCTCAGCTGGTGGCGTCACAGATAGAGGGCACATACCAAGCAAAGGGCCCGTTACTGGCCAAATACCTGAACAAAGCTAGGGACATGATCACCGAGTTTGAAGAAGTAACAGTCACTCACATCCCTCGGGAGGAGAATGCAAGGGCGGACATATTATCTAAACTGGCCAGCACGAAAGGGCCAGGAAACTACCGAACCGTGGTACAAAAAAACTTAGACGAACCGAGTTGCATTATGACCATATCTTTGGCCACGGATTGGCGAAAACCAATCGAGGATTACTTAGAAAGAGGAATCATACCCGCCGACAAGACGGAAGCCGAGAAAGTTGATTCGGCAAGCTGCCATGTACACTATGGTGGATGATCAGTTGTATCGAAAAGGATTACATTCACCCATGATGCGATGTTTGAATGCAACCGAGGCACGATATGTCCTGGCCGAGATACACGAAGGCATTAACGGTCGGCATATGGGGGGGAAATCTCTAGCACGGAAAGCTCTTCACGCTGGTTACTTTTGGCCGACCTTGGTGGCCGACTCAATAGAAACTGTGAGAAGGTGTGTTGGCTGTCAGAAGCATGCCAAGATTATTTGGCGCTCGCCAATAGAATTGCAAGGCATCACGGCCCCTTGGCCTTTCTATAAATGGGGGATGGATCTCCTATGACCTTTCAAAACAGCTCCCGGACAGCTAAGGTTTCTCATTGTCGTAGTCGATTATTTTACAAAGTGGATTGAAGCCGAGCCAATATCAACTATCACCTCGGCCCGCATACAAAGGTTCTTTCGGCACATCATTGTCTCTCGGTTCGGCATCCCGGCCGAAAATAGTCACCGATAACGGAACGCAGTTTATCGACAAAGGGTTCCAAGCCATGATATCGGACCTCGACATCATTCACCACTTTGCTTCAGTCAAACACCCACAGTCGAATGGACAGGCCGAGGCCGCCAATAAAGTTATTGTTGACGGATTAAGGAAACGTATGGAGGACGCCGAATCTTCCTAGGTCGAACAACTCTATAGTGTGTTGTGGGGCTACAGGACTAGCGTACAAACCTCCACTCAGAAAACTCCTTTCCGCTTAACATATGGATGTGAGGCAATGATCCCAGTCGAGATAGGCCAGCCCTCATGGAGGAAGATGAAAGCTCACAAAGAAGGTGAAGACTCGAACAGTGACGCACTGAGGACGGAATTAGACCTGATCGACGAGGCAAGAATCCTGGCGCATTGTCGAGACCTAACCGCCAAGCAACTCATCGCGGCGAAGTACAACCGAAAGGTGAGACCACGTTCCTTCAACAGGGGAAACCTAATGCTCTGACTGGCGGATATCGGGAACAAGAACGCCAAGGATGGCAAGCTAGCCGCGAACTTGGAAGGTCCTTACCACATAAAGGAAAAACCGGAAAAAGGATCGTACATACTGGAAACCCTGGGCAGGAAGCCGGTCAAAAGGACTTGGAATGCCGACAAGCTGAAAATCTATTACAGTTAGACCTTGGTCTGACCATCGTAATGTGACGGACGGGCGCATCTAAGTTCATTTATTTCATCGTTTTAATATTTTTAATTCCGGTTTTTTATTTTGACTAATACTCGAAGCAGTGATTCTTTCAAGTCAATTATTTAATAAAAGGCTCCCCGGTGGAGACACCAATTATGCATTACGGATTGGTCAAAAACTTACACCGAGGTATCCAAACCCGGTCGAACGTGAAACCCAAATTAAGGGATTACACTCGGGCAATTACGCCCCGGTCGCGAAAGGGTTACAACAATTTCTATTAAAAGTATATGCATATACTAATACTCCTAAATAAGGAGGTGAATTGTCACGCAAGTTCTGATCAGGCCGACATGTGTAAACGTGCGCTCTCACACCACGCTTATGCATCTGACATTTTGCCCTTATTCTGGCAAATATCCCGGACAGCAAAATCTGGATCTCTTTAGCGGGGGTATACTCCCCTACCCCTATGCCCTAAGTCAACCTATCGGAAGAATACAATTAGCAGATACTGCGCACATGAGACCCTAGCCCGGTCATAAAAAGCTATAACTTAAATAAAAGTTGGCAAAATAACTATTGATTGGTTGAGATCAATGTTTATAAATAGTAGCAGAAGTATAAGGTAAGTATAAAGTAAATCCGGTACGAGACACCGGTAGGATGGAATTAAAATCAACAGCGCTAGCTCGGAGGGACGGTGTCTTCTGAAGGGATCACCTCGGTAATAAGAACAGATTTGGAGGTTCCTTCTCCGCTACCGTCATGGGACCCCACGATGAGAGCCTCTTCTCCACCCTGTTCTTCCTCTTCCCCGCCTTGGTCCTCCTCAACAACCGAGCTGGATTCGTCCTCTGGTGAAGAAGG
Organism: Acacia melanoxylon; assembly: GCA_019022615.1. Taxonomy (NCBI): domain Eukaryota; kingdom Viridiplantae; phylum Streptophyta; class Magnoliopsida; order Fabales; family Fabaceae; genus Acacia; species Acacia melanoxylon. The sequence continues at coordinate 334,176 of JAFJYJ010000114.1, forward strand.
AGGGGGATAAAGGACTCCATCTTTCACATATGTCCGGTGGTCGTACCCGTCGGTTTTGAGCTCGGTCCCCGGATTAAGATGTTGAATCTGAGCAAGAGCCATCTTAAAACAGTTGGCGGCGGCCTCCTTTAGGATGTCCTCACACTCCAGACGGGCTTTCTTCTCCTCGGCAAGGGCAACACGGGTCTGTTTGAGCTCCGAGCATAGATCCGCCCGCTGAGCTTGAAGGGATTTAAGGGCGTCTATGCCCTTCGAGTGAGCCTCTTTGAGAGCGGCAAAGTCTGAGGCAGTCTGCTCGAAAGCTTCTTTGGTAAGAAGAAGCTCCTCGGTTGCCTTCCCAGCGCTCGCCCGCGCAATCTCAAGTTCCTCCTCGACTCTCTTGGTGGACTGAGCGGCCTTGTCCTTCTCCTTCCTCAGCTGGCGAGCCTCAGCGAATTGCTAGACATACTTCCCTTTTAGATGTAGAAATGCTTGGGCCAATCTAATACCCTGACAGAGGCGTTCTTGGACATCATGAACCAGCCCCTCGTCAATGTCAGCAAGGGGTAAGGCATTCATAAATTGGCGAGGCGGCAAGAAGGCAAGTTTGAGCTCCTCGGTCTGATGCCCTTTATCCCACGCCAGACCTCGGTTGATCTTCTGGACAGGAGGATGAACTGGATCACCCTGTGGAGGAGAGAGGGTTGCCTCAGAAACTTCTTTATCTTTGGCCGAAGGGGCGGCGGAGTGGACGGTAGGATCAGCTCTAGGGGACGGAGACGTCTGAACTAGGGCTGAGGCCTTTGCTTTCTTAGCTGGGGCGGGGCGGCTTGGGTGGCCTTTGAGGATTGCCCTTTCTGAGTCTCCAAGGAAGGGCATTTTCAGGAACTCTTCTTCGCGGGAGCACCGGGGGCAGGAGCTACGACTGTCAAATATCTAGGCAATTCCGCCATCGGTTGCGCTGCAAAAACAAGATTGGCAAAATTAGTACCAGGGTACAAAAACGTTTCAGAAAAAAGTAAAGATAGAACCACAAGAGTCATACAAATTACATATCTCGGTTTAGAGCCGGGATCGGTGATAAAGAAAGCGGCGCTCCTAGCACCATACGCGTTCACATATGACACCAGGCGGTCGATAGATAAGACCTCCTCGGCGGGAAGGTCATTGGTTTCTACTTGATACGAGGCAGAGGTCAACTTATGATGATCATAGGTCCAATAAAGGGGGAACTTCCACTCCACGTTATTTGCCTCGGGTCCTTGCAAAAACCAGGGTTGTTGGCCGGGTTTTGCTACCACTTTAAAGTAGCTATTTTTGAAGTGTTTGAAGGAATCGGAAAAGGCAGTGAGAAGTTTTCTATCTGGGTCGCCCCGAAGAGAGCTGAGCCCCTTTAATTTCTCTGGTTCCTTACCGGAGCGGGGAGTAAAAGGACAGAAGAAGAAAAAGAATAAGCTGGTGGTACAAGGAATAGGAACCAAAAAAGACCGACATAGCTGCTCGAAGGCGACTCTATAGGCCCATCCGTTGGGGTGAAGTTGTGAAGGAGCTAGGTGAAGGTGGTTCAAATAGGCCATCTGGAACTTGGTAAACGGGAAGCGAATACCAAGCCGGGTCATATAGGCTTTATAGAAGAAAAAGAAGTTAGTAAGGCCTTCTACCCTCGAAAGACAGATAGGCTCATTCTCACTAGGGGGCTTAAGTGACAACCTTCTAAGGCCCCCAGATTCATTTTGCGGAGGTCGTTGACAGTCATGAGAGAAGGGGTCGTCAATATGTCACACGTCACCCAAGGATACTGGACGACCAGATCTTGAGGAGGAGAGCAGGAGGCCGACCTCCCGGCCTCTGACGAGGCGTTACTTGGCGAAGACGACGACTCCATTTACCTATAAACACAAATAAAAAATAGCTAAGGTCAGCAAGTGTGAAGGTACCTGACGTAAGTGGAATAGTTGGTCGAGAAGAAGAAAAAGGTGGATTCGTTGGAAGACGACCCTCAGAGCTCAAGGTGGGATTAGGGGCTGATCTATGACGACATGAGCCCAAGATGGCGTCGGCCCTAGAATCTTCGCCATTGGCAAGGTAATAGGAGCTCGACTCTAAACAATCCCAGCAAGGGCCGAGATATCCTTCCGGCATAGGATCGGACCTAGGGCGAACAGGAGGTTCATAGAGATTGATGGGTGGTACTGGCACGACTTCGGCCTCGTTAACAACGACACCCCTGATCGAAGAGCGGCGGGGGAGTGGCGTGGCACTCCAACAGATCCGCCCACCCGAGCTACCACCTAGAGTGGAGGCTAACCTTTGCTCCTCCGATAGAAGAGTACCCAGCTGCCAGTGACTCATTCGAGGATAACGAGCATGAAGTGCTTCCTCCTCTTCGAAGGTTAGATCTCGACCCGATGAAGAAGTTTGATTAGTTCTACTCATGATCACCAAAAGGTGCAACCTAAAGAGCCAGAAAAGGTGAATAAGGAACATGGCGGAAACTTCCCCACGACCATAGGCACACGACTACGAGTAGAAAATAAAACTAACAATTAGGAACTACCCAGAAACCCCAAACAAAAAACAAGCAGGATAGCCCTCATCAAAACCAAAATCACGACACAGAAGCCAGAAAGGGAGAACGCGGAAATCCGGTAAATAGTGAAATACAGTAAAGGAAAAGATGGAAATGGAAGAAGATATAAAAGGCTTACCAAATAGAAGAGAGAATACGCAGGGAGAATCACCGGAAGCAGAGAATTTGTTTCTTCGTAGAGGGAAGGAAGTCAGAGAAAACCAGAAAGTGGGAGGAAGAAGGTGAAGTAGAAAGAAGGAAACATGGACTTAAAGCGGCGAAATGTAGGGAAATACAAAAGGGAGCTGGGGAATTAAGAGCAAGAGAGACAATTCACCGGTAAAACAGAGCGACGTATACCGGGAAGTGCGCGCATTAAATGCGCATGAAAATCGGAGGCGGCCAGGGACGACGGTTGCAGAGCCTCTCCAATCCACGGAGGACAGGTGTCAGGAGGCAATGATGGCGAAGTCAGAAGGGTTCTAGGCCTCGAAACCAAGCAATCCATATGGCGCCATCTCAGATCTATGAAGTCGTCGGCAGGAATGCAGACCTTTGAGATACGACCTCGGGTCCAGGAATCGGATAATGACCTCAGATCCAGGAGTCGGATAGGAAGCTTGGCAGTGCACCTCGGTTTGCCGCAAGGAGTAGACTGACCCGAGGGGCAGGATACAACCTGGCATATCAAAACCTTGAACTACCAGGCTGGGGGCAACTGTTACGGACCTGACTTACGGCCCAATCCGGGACGGCCCAACAAAGAGGTGGCAAATATCTCAGATTCCCCTACAATCACGGAACGATCTATCATATCTATGATTAAGGGATATGATAGATTGAGCAGTTAAGATACCTGGAATACCCTATATATATATATAGGGATCGAGCCCTCAGGTACACACGTTCTAACTCAAGCCTACTTACTTTCTGTATCACAACACATCCCCACTGAACACATACCCCCTCCCCCTTGGGCGAAAGGCCTTGTGTACCGCGATCATCCGCTTACTGGGATATCTGTCTCATAGATATTCCGGCCTAGCAACTTCGATCCTAGATCAAAGCACCAGCCCACAGGGCTGGAAACTAGTGTTCTGCACCAGAACAGAAGATTAAGCATATAATTAAATTTATTTAAAGCACTCATCCAATCTTATATATAAGGCAGAGAGAGATAGAAAAATATTTGTCATATTTATAAGGCAGAGAGAGAAACTTTTCATATGAATACACAATCTTATCCTTCATGGGTATAATGTATATTAAATAGGGATAAAGTTGGAAAATTGTTGAGTTTTATGGTAGAGTTAATGAAGTTTACTTTTTGTCTGTATGAAAAATGTTGGAAGTGCCTTATAAATAGGACCCGATGAGTCTTTTATATTTACAGTTGATGTGCAAAAATATCCACCAACTTATATCAAAAGTGCACCCAACATTGTAAACCCTTATTAGATGCAAAAATACCCACAAACATTCAAAATCGGAGCAAAAATGACATATTCGTTAAAATGAGCTAATGTCTGTTACTTTTGTTTGTGGGGCCCATGCTATTTTCCTGAAAGTACCAAAATGCCCCCGGCTCAAAAATGGTAAAGGTGAAAAAATATCCATAACATTTAAAATAAACATGAAAGTACCAAAATACCCCAAGTAAAAAAATACACACAGTAAATATATTTTAGAGTAAAATACTCTGACCACCCTCCTATTTTATCTTAATTACACAGACCTCCCCTCTATTTTGAAAACCCATAGAAACCTCCTTTAAAATTAGAGTAAAATACTTTGATCACTCTCATGTTTTGTCTTAATTACACAAACCACCCTTCTATTTTAAAAACCCATAGAAACCTCCCTTAAAATTAAAATTTATGTTACATAAACCTCCTTTATATTTTAAGATTCTATGTCCATCCACTCAAACTATTAGTTAACCGTTAAGTTTGACTTTTGAACTTTTTTTTTTTTACCAAAATGTCCCTCTTCAGTATTAGAATTATTTAAGTATATAAAACCAAATTTATACAACCAAAAATGTATTCTAATAGATTTACTAACTTTCTAATTTGTTAAAAAATTTATTAGTTTTGATCTTATAAATTAATTTTGACTTAAAAATATAAATTAAACACATATATTTTTATTAAATATAATAAACTATATAAGTTTGAGATTTCATGTGTCATTTAAATTTCTAATTTAATAATTTTTTTCACAAATATTTATAGACACATTTGATCAAGCACATGTTTATTTAAAAACTTATTTGAATTTTCAACATTATGTGATATTTACATTAATCAATGCTAAAATAATTAGAGATAGCTATTTGTAAATATAAAAAAATCTTAAATTATTTAAAACAATATTAGTCAAAATATAAAAGTAAAACTAGGGATTAAGTACAATATTAAGGGTAAAATAATATATAAATTTTATTTTTATATAAAATTTAATTAAAAAATACTGTATTTTTAGAATCTTTTTAGAATATTCTTAACGGAGTTAATTATTTGGACTTAAGTTTATGTTTTCAAAATATAGGGAGGTCTGTGTATGTAATAAAGGCAAAACATGAGGATGGTTAGAGTATTTTACTCATATAAGAAAGGTTTGTGTAACATACATTTTAATTTAAGAGAGGTTTCTATGGGTTTTCAAAATAGAGGGGAGCTCTATGTAATTAAGGCAAAATAGAAGGGTGGTCGATTTAATATTTTACTCTATATTTTATGAAAGTTATTTATATGTATTTGTTGGGTACTCTAGTCAAATTTGGAGCTTATACCTAGTTTTTTGTTTCTCTTTTGTTTGGTATAAGGATTTTGAATCTCGCTTAGTCTAATAATTTAATTCATTTTTAATTAAGTCAATTTAATATCAAGGTCACTTAATTTTTTATTGAAATACAATAATACGTTCCTCCATAATTATTTTCTTATGGTTTTATATTTTTACCTTAAATTTAATTCTTAAATTCTTTTTTATAAAAAATGAAATAGAAAATTTAAGTCTGTTAGTTGTAAGTTAATTTCCTAAGATAATTTAGTAAAAATCGAAATAAAAAGTTAATAGAAAATTTAATAGCATGTACTGCATGTCACATAATATACATTATCACATCCAATTGCTAAATTATCATATCCAATTACTTGGAGTTGATTGTATATTAATTAGGGATAAAATTAGAAAGTTATTAAGTCAAAAGATAGAATTAACAAAGTTTGAGATTTTTCTTAGTTTTAATAAAACATGTTAAAAGTGACTTATAAATAGGAGTATGTGAGTATATAATAGTAATTTTCTTAGTTTTAATTTGAATTAACAAAGTTTTTTATAAGTTGGGGGCATTTTGGTACTTTCATGTCCATTTTAAATATTTGTGGGTATTTTTGCCCTTCTGAAAAACATATAATGTTTTTGGGCAATGTAAGTACATTTATAAGTACTCTTTGAGGAAGCATGCATTAGTCTTGATGAATCTCGAGATCTAACTCATCTAAACTTTTTTCTATATATTTAAAAAAATACATATAGTGTTTAACGCACTTTAAGTAAAAGTCTTTTAGTATTTTTCACTTTTACTATTTTTCAGCTAGCAAGGGGTTTTGGTACTTTCCCAAAAATAGCATGGGCCACACTACCGAAAGTAATAGACATGTCATTTTGACTCTGATTTTGAGTATTTGTGGGTATTTTTACACCCATGAAGAATTTATAGTGTTGGGTGCACTTTTGGTATAAATTTGTGTGTATTTTTACACCTTAACCTTTATATTTATTATTTTTTCTTTAAACTAATTTGTCTTATTTATAAACTGATATATAATCAAATCGTACATAATATATGATTTGATTAAGTAATTTATTTAGCTTTATTAAATTCTAAAAAAAAAAATCAACTACATATTATATTCAGAACTATGTATTATGTATGACTTCGTTAACCTCCATGGATGAATCCAACTCAAAGCTACTCTTAAACAATGAATGTAAAAACGAAGTCGAATTGGACTCAAGACGAGGCTAGCCGAATTCATGTAGAGGGACTCGCTTTAAAGATTTATTGCCATGACAAAAGGTATTCCTGTTGTATTTTTGCCTAGCAAGAATGATAACCCACCCAGCTGAGAGAGAATGAAAGGACAGTGGTCTGATGCAACTTGATTCAAAGAATAGCTCCATCATGTCTTTTAAATGTAGGACCTATTTACATCATTTGATTAGATTAAAGAAGTTAATTAAAACAGTTAATATGATATGTTTGTTTAAAAAGGAAAACTAATCATCTTTCTTAATTCTCTTCATCTTTCATACTTGATTAAGTTGGAAAATATTAATAATTACGGTAAATATGTCTTATTTAGAACCAATATCACATCCTAATTTTGGTCATACATTAAGGACCGAAGGGGAATATAACACATGTGACAAAACCTTTGGAGCTCGAGTTGATGCAGAAGGGCATGCCAAGTTTATTACGTATGTTTGCTGCTTCAATGCATTGATGTAAACATGACATAATCCAAACAAGTAGGGATGAAAATAGGTCAGGCCAAGTCAGACTTTGACTAAATAGGTATGAGCATGTAATGGGGTTAGAAGGCCTGAGTCTAAGCCTAAACCTAAATGCAGACTTTTTTTAGGCTTAGGCCTGAGCCTTCATAAGGCCTAATCGAGTCTAAAGCTTTTTTAAAGGTCTACTTATAATGTGGGTCTTTACAAATGCCTCATATTGGAAGCCTTGGAGGCTATAAATAGATTTTGTATACTTTAGTTCTATCAAAACCTATATAAATATAAGCTTTTAGTAGAATATAAGAATGAAAAAAATACATATTATGTTATTTATATTATATAAATATAATTCTATTTATTTAATGTGTAAACGGGCCACGCCTAAAGGCTTACAGGTCAAGCCTTAACAAAATAGACCTAGCCTATTTATGCATTTAGGTCTTTAAATAGGTTTTGGCCTGACCTTTTTAATAAACAGTGCCGTGAAATTCTTTGATAGAGACCTAACCTATTTTCATCCACATGAACAAGTGATTAGGGGCGGAAACAGGGGAGGGCTAGGGGTGGCCCCGCCCCCTAAAATTACACAAAAGAACCCACATGTTTAGAAAATTACATTTCAACTTTATAAAAATTTCAATATTTTCATTTTAGTCCCTATTAAAAGTTTTGTGGAGGAACTAAAATGAACATCTTGAAATATTTATAGTCTTAAATGTAATGTCATAAACACATGAGTTCTATTCTATAATTTTCAACTCCTGTAATTACAACTCTTAGCTCTGTCCCCTGCAAGCGATCTTACAAGATTGTAGTATATAGTTAAGTTAAAGTAAACTATGTATGAAATTAATTGGAGCAAAATAATAATAATTAAAATAGTCGTAATAGTTTAAAAACAAAATAGAATTTGTCCAAAAATACTTTAAGGTATAATGGTTTCCCATTAACTTTCATTTTTCTTGAACGATGTATTATAATTTAAGGGGGCAAAAAAACTTTAGATTCCCTACGGGATTAAAGGCTTGAATAATGAGATAAATGCTAGCCGGTACTAGAAACCCTGAACACAATAATATGAAACCCAAATCCAAGATATTAAACAATCCATGACCAATAAGGTCACCTGAAATTGTAGCCCAAACCTGAGAAATCCCATCTTAGCTTTTTATAAATTCCCATATAATATTACCAAAAAAAAAAATCCCATATTAAATTTTGTCATAGGATTCCAAACTAGCCATAATTTTCCCTCAATAAAATGCAAAAGCACTAAATAGTACGTAGTGACAACGAGGCATAGCAGTAGAGAGAGAAGCCAAATTGTAGTTATTAACACAAGTTTAAAGAGAAAGCCCACCCTATAGCTCCTTCATCCTAAAGTGGATGCTCTGGTTGATGAAGAGTTCATACGCTTGGACTAGATTGGTAACGTTATTGTGATAGTAAAAATGAAACACATAAAACTAAGGGTTGTTCAGTTTAGATGGAATGTTTTGTCTAAATTGACAGAAATGTCCAATCCGTTAGACTAGCACATTAATATTGGATCAGATAACTCTCTCTTAGATATCTATGGATCAAATATCTGAGTAGGATAGATTGGTACACGAATAGGTATTAGCCAAAAGGGGTGGTGTGTGCGCGGTGTCGGCAGAATAGTAATTGAGATAGAATGATTATAGAGTAAATACCCTTTTGGGTTCCCGACAAAAGACACGAACCCCATTTTCGTCCCTAGGGACTAAAATTGGACTTTTTTATGGACTAAAAATGGCTTTTTGGAAATTTACGAGGGACCAAAATGTTTACCAATCAACCCTTATTCGTCCTTTTCAGGGACTAAAAGGACATTTTTTGTATGAGTGACCAAAATGGGGTCCGTGTTTTTTTCCAGAGACTCAAAAGGGTATTTACTCTTGATCATACCTTAAGGGTTTACCTCTTACTGATAGAGTACCTGTAGAGTTAGGGTTTGAACTCATGGGCCTTCGTGCCTTCAAACCCAAATGCTATGCTGCCATATTTATGTCACGTAGATTGCCCATTGTTGAGCCATACATTGAATGGGCCTCATATATGAGTTTATAATAAGGGTAAAAGTGAAAAAATATATATATTATCATTTCCAAAACGCAATGTTTGTACCATAATCGAAGCTCTAATGCAAAAAAATACACAAACTTTTTGAAATGAAGCAAAAATGTCATCTTTGTTTACTCCTCTAAATATCAGCTCTTTCAATACATATTGTTGTAAGAAAAATACCAATAATCTTTTATAATAAGTGATGTCTGCACCATAATTAAACCTCAGGTGAAAATGTACGGATAAAAATTCGAAAATACAGTAAAAATTCTACCACCGTTAAGTATTCTCATGTTGACAAAAAACGCAAACATAGAGGCTGATGTGGCAATGAAAATGTCTTAGCCTGCAATAGAGGGGGAAATACATATCCCCTCATATCGTATTAATCCTACATGTTACCTTCTCTCTTCTTTATAATTACATCGATCGCCAGAGAATGCTAAATGAATCAATTGAGCTCAATGAAAAGGGAAACCAACATAATTAATGAAGAAGTAAACCAAATAATTTTATCAAGTTTTGAGATCATACCTCTAGAGGGTGATAATTAAATACATTCAACCCAAATAAACTCCCTCACATGAACTGCGACAATTACAGTGTGTTTGGATAGAGATAAATTTAAGGGAGGAGAAAAGTAGGGGCAAATACATTTTCCCTTGTTTTTATTTGAGGGGAAAATAGGGGAAGAAAAAGTGGGAGAAAAAAATGGTGTGGTTCCTATTTGTCCTCCAATCCTCCAAAATAAAAAAATAAAAAATAAAAAAATCCTCCCAAAAGATGGAGCGTTTTGTCCAGAAAATGTGATTTTCCGAAATGCCTCCACGCCATCATCAATTCATCATCCTTCATATGCTTTTCCATAGGAGTTGGCCACTGTTAAATGCTTTGTTCAAATTTTTATTTTATGTAAAACACTTTACATTTTTTTAAGGGGTTTACACTTTTCATGTTGTATGAAAAGAAGAAGATTCCTACACACACATGAAATGATGAGACCCACATCTTTTTTATTAAAAAAAAACTCAAGCATAAAATGGTGGGACTCACATCTTTTTGTATCTATAACATAAGGATACACTTCTCCTACAACATGAGAAATGTATTTCCCTTTTTTAAATGATATTTACGAGTGTACGGAAATTTTATATTCACAGTGTTTTTTTTTTTCTTATTTTCTAGAAAATATTCTTTTCTATCTTTGATCTCTTGCATGTCCCATACATGGATTAAAAGAAATTTTTCTTTTTATTTTAGTAATCAAGATACAGAGATATTATCATTTTTGAGACATGTTTATTTTTCTTTTTAATTTTAATTATTTTAGTTTGTAAGGTAATATATTTGGCTTAAAATTTTGATTTAAAAACAAAATATAAAAAATAATTTCATTTTAATTTGACAGTGTTAATATTTTATTTGAATTTATTTTTTATGGAATTACTTGAAAAAAGGTTAAAAATTAAATAAAGGCATTTTGTCATTTTAAATATCATATATTTGTTCTCGTCCCTCTTTTCTCTCCTCTATCCAAAGTCCAAACACAATGAGGGATATTTTTATCTCTTGACTTTTCTCCCATTTTCTCCTTCTCATAATTTTCCCTCCATCCAAACACACTATTAGGGAAATGAACTGATCCAACAACAATAACAGCAATATATATATATATATATGTGTGTGTGTGTGTGTGTGTGACCATATATGTATATATATCTATATGTGTGTATATATATATGTATATTTGTGTGTGTGTGTGTCTATATGTACACACACAAAGAATGGTAATTTAAAATTATTATTGGTATGATTACTTAGTCTACCTGTGAGGATTTTTGTAATGGCAAGATTTTGTCCTTCTGTGAAGTCTTCAGAACCTCTGGTTTTGATAATAAGTGGGAAGTGCTTGGCAAAATCTATTACTAGCATCTGCATCTTTGGTGCCATGTATATTACACCACTGTTCCTAGCCATATCAACTTCCATTGTCCCTCTAATAGCCTTTTGAATATTATTACCATATCTAGTATCCACAAGATTTAATAAAACATGTCCACCAGCTTGAGATATGGTTAGTCCTGTGACTTTTATCAAAACAAGTCCAATATGTATAATCAAAAAATCCTGATCAAGTATTTTCTATTTACTCTCTTTGTTAATAAAAGGAATAACTACTTGATCTTCTCTTGTGCATTGTAGTGTTTCTTCACCGAAATGTTCATATACCTTTTGTTTGGTTTCCCATAAAACATGTGTATACAGAAGTTCAGCTGGGGCAAGATCTGTTCCTTTGTGGTGCAATACATCCAACTGTTTGTCTGGGTCGACAAGTCTATCAAATTCCCTCAATTTATGGCCATTCCATTTATTTACAATGGTAGAAAAGGTATTTGTACCTACACGATCGAGCTTTTGGGAAAGCAATAACAAATTGATAGGTATTCGTTTCTCTGATTATAAAATAGAAGGGATAATTGACCTAGAGTTTGATGATGAACATACTAACCCTATGTTAGTTATCTTGAACTCTGAACATGATCCCTTACAGTTATTATATAATTATTACCCTAACTATGATTGGTCACAGGATTTTGCACAGATACCTCATCCAAATGATTGCTACCTACTAATTCATTATAACTATAATGGTGATTATCATAAATTTTTACTAACACTTTTGCATCAGAGTGTCAGCCAAGCAAGGTGGGTAATACAAAGGTATCCTTTGAATCTTTTTCTTCCACTTTTGCAATGCTCAATGTAAATACCCTAATGGAAGATGATGAGTACAATTTACCGTACCCACAACAGTCTTTACCTCCCATTAAATGGAATGAAGAAACTCCCATACTTATCAATGAGAGTACATGATCATCCGGAACCTCTAATTTTAACCAGATTTCTGAATACCGTGCCACACACACACCAAGGCCAAATTTTGGGAATCAACAACAAACGCCCCTTCCAACAACATGACAACAGCAAGGGAGACAACGCGACAGGAACTACCCTTATGAGTTTATTAATAATCTTCATCATGCTAATGTCAATGATGGTTCAATGTTAATTCATGCAGGAACTCCTCCACAGCTTTGGGAAGAAGTAATAGGACGGTGGGAATTGTCAACCATCTTGCATTGCTCAAATATTGCCTTTGCAAATAACCAAGAGAAGGTTAACTACATTGAAAACCTTCTAGGTGAGACAGCCAAATACTACTATTTGAATTGGACTGCTACTTTCCCTACAGAATACAATAGGTTGATAGCTTCAACAAACAATACACAGAACGTAACAGGTCAAACTAGACAACTAATAATAGGATACGATCATTTTAGAGGAACAACAGAAATGCAAGATAAGACCTTCAAGGACATAGAAAGGCTTATTATTGAAAATATGAGAGAGATATAGATAGTTATTATGATGCTTTCCTAAACTTAGCGTCAAAATCTAGACATGCTTTCACCTAGAACATGAGTAGTGGTAGATCCAAAAAATTAATGAAGGGTGGGCACCAGTGGAAGAGTTATGATTTTTTGTTTGTGTTTGCACAATTAGTGAGGTGATTTGGGGGCCCCGATTTTTTTGTTAAGGAAAGTTTTCAATGCATTAAAAAAACAAAACAATATAAACAAGAAAAGAAAGAATATCAAAAAAAAAATTCATGAAATCAAGTGAATACTGATGATGTAATAAGAGAGGCAGTTATTTTACAAACCCGTCATTTAGAAAAGTAAGGTTAAGTGCTGTTAGAAATGCAGCTACATAAATTACAATTAAGGGTGAGCACTCAATAAGTTTAAGTACATATATTTTAATAATAAAAATAATTACAAGTATCATCCTTCTAGACCTATTTTTTGGAATTCCGTCATAATTGTCTTATTATCAATGCTATCAAATACATCTTTAACAAAAAAAATTGAAAAGAAAAATTGGGCACTTGCCCCCTTGTCATATACCTGGATCCACCTCTGAACATGAGTGACAAGTATTTTAGTAAACTTCCACCACCCTTTAATAGTATCATAAAGGATGAATGGTATAAGGTTTACCCCAGAGTGACACAGGGAATAGCCCTTAGGATAGTTTTTACTAAGGAATACCTCAAGAAGAAGTGTATAGAAAATGAGGTTGCCAAATAGGTTAAGGATTACAATTTCTACAAACAAGTGTACATACCAGGTTACTTTCCTTAAGAAAAGAAAAGAATTAGGAGAGCTACCAATTATAGAAATGGTATACCTCGTAAGAATCATATTAGGAAATTTAAAAGACATAAACCTCCTATTAAGAAATGTAGATGTTATGTTTGTGGAGAAGAAGGTCATTTTGCCAAAGAATGTTGAAACAAAAGAGGTAATATAGAAAGATTTGCTCTCTATCATTCACTTGATTTACCTCAGGATTTTGATGTTGTTAGCATTGACCAAGACGATCCTGACAATGATAGTGATATTTGCTCTGTAAGAGATGATGATCTTGATAACAATATCACTATAGATGTGTCTTTAGTTCCTAACTTTCCTATTCTAGTGCTTTTAGAATATTGGAATATCTCCAGAGTTTTGAAAACTCTAACTCCAACATAGAATATTTGTAATCACAATTTTGAAAATTATTTTGAAGCACCAGGACCCCCTAAATGTTATTTCTGTGATTTGTTCTTGAATCAAAGAATAAGGACAAAATGTAAATTTTGTTATCTAATCCTTTGCTACTTATGTGTTGAAAGTAAATTAGGATTCAAATTTCCAACACTACCTGAACCAGTCAGATCTACCACAGATTATCCTACCTTAGTGAGAGAACTCATCAACATAAACAGGGATTTAATGACTCAGGTAGAGCAGTTACAATAGTAACTTCAACAGATCAAAGGTAAGAATAAAGATCTCGAAGGTGATCAAGGTATACAAAAGGTTCTTGGACAAGTAAGCCAAAGAAATTTGGTTATAAGAGAAAGTACACCCTACACCTCTGAACCAATAATAGAGGATTGTGAGGACTGCAGCACCATCCTTCATTATTAAGGTGTGCCTCTAGAAATAGGCACAGTGAAGAATAATTTGTTAAATTGTTTTGCTACAATTTATGTTAACAATGAATCTATTGTGGTTAGTTGTATCATAGACATAGGTGCTAGCCGAAGCTGCATCTCTCCAAGTACAGTTCCCAAACACTTCTATGAAGAAATGTATGGACACATACATGTCATTGCCCTCAAATCAGAGCACTATGTAAAGCATAAGTTAAAAGGTGCACATATTAAATTCAACAAGGAAAGGTACCCCCTTCCTATGACTTACGTGATGAATTTTGCTCTTGAAGATAGAACTCAACTCATCGTAGGAAAAAATTTCTTGGATAGTTTAGGAGGTGGATACTTGTGTTTAGACAATGAATTCATAATTTTGAAACATGTTGATAGAATAGTCACCTCTCCAATTAGTAAAGTGTAGACTTTTAGGTTTTAGAAAAAGAAATAGAAGAATTAGAAGATAGTGAACTTGTACAGGATTGGTTATATTTCAATATAGGAAGGCTAACAGATTTCGAGAGTCAAATAACTCCACTTTTAAACAGACTCCAACAGCTTTAGGTAATCAGGGACAATCCCACAGTTTTATAGGAGAAGAACAAGATTAATTGTAAATTAGAAATTATTAACCCAGACCTAACCATACAAGACAAGCCCATTATTCCCTCACTTGCAGAACATGAGGCATATCAGAAACATATAGATTCTCTACTGCAAATAGGGGTAATCAGACCAAGTCAAAGCAGACATCGCATAACAGCTTTCATTGTACATTCCATAACAACAATTAATCCTGATGGTTCCACAGTAAGAGGTAA
Organism: Acacia melanoxylon; assembly: GCA_019022615.1. NCBI lineage: Eukaryota > Viridiplantae > Streptophyta > Magnoliopsida > Fabales > Fabaceae > Acacia > Acacia melanoxylon. The sequence continues at coordinate 349,201 of JAFJYJ010000114.1, forward strand.
AAGTATACCAGTTTTTAATTATAAAAGGTTGAATGACAACACGTACAAGGATCAATACAGCCTTCCAGGAATTGATTCTTTACTTCAGAAAATCAAATCCAAAAGGATTTACAATAAGTTTGATTTAAAGTATGGATTTCACCAAGTAGCGATGCATTCAGAGTCGATTACTTGGACAATTTTTTGTGTCCTACAAGGACTTCTTGAATGGCTTGTAATGCCTTTTGGTTTGAAAAATGCACCAGTCGTCTTTGAATGAAAGATGAATAATATTTTCAAAAAACATAGCTTAATTGTTTGATATTTTGATATATTCTGATGATATATCACAACATGTTCAACATCTTAAGATATTTTTTTGATGAATGTGTTACTTATGGCATTGTTCTATCAAAGACTAAATATAAGTTAGGAGTAACCAAAGTAGAATTTCTTGGATTAGAAATATGAGAAGGAAAAATTAGACTTCAGCCCCATATAATTAAAAGCATAATTGAATTCCCAAAAGAATCCTTGACAGATATAAAAGAATTATATCCTCAACCTAACAAAGTACATAGGACCCTTGTACTCAAAACTAACCCCTCGAGGTGAGAGGAAATTCAACAAACAAGATCTAAAAAAGATCACAGAGTTAAAGAATATAATTATGAATCTCCCAGACTTATAACTTCCTCCGGAAGATAGTTATATTATTATTGAATGTGACGAATCTCTTGATGGATGGGGAGTAATCCTTAAATGGAAATCTCACAAAGCAGATTTAGCATCCACAGAAAAGGTTGCTAGATATGCTTCAGGTAAGTACAAAACAACTATTTCCCCTATCGATGCAAAAATCATGGCCTGCATCAACAAGTTAGAAAATTTTAAAAATTTTATCATTGATAAAAAGGAATTCACTCTTAGAACTGATTGTAAAGCAATTATCAATTTCTAAAATAAACTTGCTACATCTCGTAAGTTGAGTAGAAATAGATGGGTAAAATTTTGTAATTATCTTACTTGCACAGGAGTAACCATTAACATGGAACATATAAAAGGCAAGAACAACACAAGAGCAGATAAATTATCCAGGATTATATCCAACAGTGTGTCTTTTGCTTTTGTTGAAATTCGAGATGAAAAAGGGAAAACGCCAGTTTTTAACTGAGCACAGGGTAGAGTCATCAGAACCAACCAAAGAAATGATGACATTTGGAGGTTAAGTTCTGGTTAAATATCCACCAGAACACAACAAATCCTTCAAACCTTTACCTCATCTACCCCCTCCTGATGAATCACAGCAGTGCCTATTAGATGCTTTTTGGAATGCTTCTACAGTTAAACAGAAGCACATAGCTTTAACTGCACTTAACTATTATTTTTCAAAAATACGAGAAAAGCCCCTGAGTAAGAACTTCTCATTTTATGTCTTATTCCGTGGGGATAGACCAGGAATTTATATAAATTATCCCGAACTGGTCAAAGCAATTGGAAACAATCCCATGCCCTTCTGGTAGGGATACTCTGCTTTCCAAGAAGCTTGGAAACAGGCCACAACAACATTACCACTACCTGTTTTCGTGGAAGGAAGGTCTACAGCAAAACTTCCCCCATAAATAGGTACAGATTTCCTTATGGAAAACATATTAAAACAATATGAATTCACTAACGTCTCTTTGTTTCAGTGTAATTTAAATTTATAGCAGGAGCTGAATAATTAGTGCAAGGAAAATCAAAGCATGAGAGAACATTTTAGAAAACTCAATCTCAAAAGTCAGGATCTCCAAATACAAAACAATCATTTGCACAACTTGCTTTTAGGAACACAATATTACAATAGGCTATAGATATCCTGCTTAAACCCCAATAAACGGAGAGTCATATAGAAGCATTTGGCTAACCTTGTCCCTTTCTTTGAGATTCAACCACTTATAGAAAGCAAACATGTCCAAAAACTAATAAATCTCCAGTTACAGTTATTAGACCTCCATCACAGAGCACCTTCAAATGGAAGATAAAGAGTTGACCAGGAAGTTACCAGCTGGTTCAACACAGAAGGAGAATATATATATATATATAGCGGCTTACTTAAATTTGTAATTGATTTGGATAGACCTACCCATGTTCTTGCATGGCGAAGAATATCCAATTGATTATATGGAGTTTCTTGCTTACGGAATGGTAGCAACATTTGCTATATCTAAAGATTTTAAAGATTTACCATTCGAGGAAGCTCTGAATAAAGAAATAAAGAATCAACAAAAATTTGGCATAGTCTTTGTCAAAATACAATCTCATATTCCTTATTACAAGAACGGAAAATATCGTCAAAGTTTTCATCATTTTCTGGTCACGCCACTTAGTGAACAAACTGAGGAAGGATTAACATAGCCATAGTGTGATAAATTTCTACAATATCCTCGGTTATACAAAACACTTGGTAACAAGAATGCGGAAGACTACAGCTCTCTTTTTTTCGATACAGTTGTTCGAAGATCTTGCTACCAAGTGTGGATCCCCAAGGATCAAGAACATCTCAGTTTAATTCAAGCAGGAGTAATAGACCCAAATCCAGAAAATTATAGTGATGATGGATTGTTTGATGACGAGTACATGGCGAACACGGACTAAAGGTTTGACATGACAAAAAGTCTACGCCACAACACAATAATACACTTCTTTTCTAAAAGCATAATCTTTTGTTTTAAATCATTGTAACTTTTATTAAAGTAGATGCTAGCTTGCACCCTGGAGCATTATCTCTTTATGCTAGCTATATACTTTTCGGATTTAAGAACCTCTTAAGTCCGCGGATTTGAGTTTGTGTTGAGTCCGCACAGTAGTATTATCTTGTATATAAATCGTGGATTTACAGCCTATGGACACCACGAACAATCATCCTCAGAAATAAATAGAGAAGATTTCATAGAGAACTTTGATTTTCCCTCTCTTTCAAATTTTCCTAGCTTCTGAGGCTATCTACATTAAGTCCTACTTCTACAAACATAAGTAGGCACGGGAGACGAAAGAAGAGGAGGCCCCTCCTAATGGGTATCATAACAATTGATCATGAAGGTATAAATTTAATATTATGATCTGAGTAAGGGCCTATGGATTTCCTTAGGTTTAAACATTAATATTCATTCTTCAGTACTTCTTGTTAGTTCTGGATTTCTCACTTTCCTTTCTAAAATAATTTAACTCTTTACCATGGTAAGTCTGTGGTGATGTCCAAAGACTAGCCCGAGGGATTGTGTCATCAAGAGGATAGACTAAACAGTTCGGCAAGGTGAAGGAATACAAGTAATCATATGACTTTTCCTGGTAAATATTTTCATTATTTAAAACTCGAGATAGGGAAATCCATTTCTAAAAGAAGTATTGATGAAAAGGATCTTAGGTGTTTTGCTAAAGGAAATCATAAACATAGGTTCCACTCAGACCATACTCATTTGAGTTTGATATCTGATTCTTGCTCTCTGACACACACACTCACACACAAACTTACCTATATATATGTATATATAGGTATCTTTGTGTATATATACATATATATGTATATATGTTATATAGATATAGATGTCTTGCATAATAAAGGAACAAATCTCGCCCCAACTGAAGTTCTATATACCCATGGTTTATAGGAAACCAAACAGAAGGTGTATGAACATTTCAGTGAATAAACATTGCGATGCACAAGAGAAGACCAGTCACAGGACTAACCAGATCTCAAGCTAGTGGACAGGTTTTATTAAATCTAGTAGATACTAGATATAGTAATAATATTCAGAAAGCCATCATAGGAACAGTGTAAATGGAGGAAATCACCAAAGGGGGGTGAATTGGGGATTTTAAAAATTCTTTTTCAAGCACCCATAACTAAACAACAAAACAAGGTAAAACAGAGAAGGAGTAGAGAAGAAAGACACAACAAGATTTATACTGGTTCGGTCACAACTCTTGACCTACGTCCAATCTCCAAACATTCGGGGATTTTCATTATCATTCAGAATCACTTACATACTCTGTACTCGAAAGTTATCCTCTCACTAGGATACACTCCCCCTTACAAGTTGTAAAATGATAAACCCAATCTCCAAGTCTCACGACTTGTGATTCTTACAATAAATGATTTCAATAAATAATCTCTCTCAAAGAGTCGATAGAATAAACACTGAAGTACAATATATCAAAGATACTTTACAAGAGGTAGAAAATTGTAAGAGTAGTTGAAACTTGAATGCTTTTCATTTTCTTGTATTCTGATGGATGTTGAGACTTGAATGCTTCATCTTATACATGAAGGAAGCATTAAATGATCGTTGGATTGATTAATGTACCCGTTGGAGACATTAATTTAGTTGTTAAGTGCAACTTGGTCACTTCTCTCTCTAATCTTGAGTTAATCCAGGTGGTCAGATGTTTTTGGTTGACTTCCCTTGAGATAAATCCGTTGGAGAAGAATGTTTCCATAGAGGGAAGGAAGACATTTAATCCTTTGCAAAGTTCAGGGAATGATTTTCCAAAAGGATGCAAGGTTTTATGAACTTGCAATAAATGTGCTGATTTCACCTTTTACTTTATTCTAAATATTCATTCTAATGCACTTTAAAACATCTGAAACTCACTAACAAACTAATTAAATATAATTAATAATAGTAATGAGTGATGATAAAAAGTGTCCAAGTAATACATGAAGAACTGAAGTTTGTTTAAGCAAACTGAAGTTTGCAACTTTTGCTCAGGAACCAAACTTGAGTTTAGAAACCCAAACTCGAGTTTAATTCTTTCTCAGAAAGATCATCACGATTGAGCTTTGAAGAACATTTTGAAATAGGAGCAAACTTGAGTTAATAAGTGGCAAACTTGAGTTAATAAGTGGCAAACTCGAGTTTGAGAATTTTGGAATGAAAAATAAGGTTAAGTCCACAAAGCTCAAACTTGAGTTTCCAAAAGTAAACTCGAGTTTTCTTAAGTTCAAAAATAGTGAGAAGCTCTCGCTTGACACAACCGGAGTTTAAGAAAACAAACTTGAGTTTTCTTAACATGAAAAATCTTTGAAAACTCTCGGCCAAGTGCAAACTTGAGTTTGCTATCACAAACTCGAGTTTGCGTATAACATGAAAAACCTTAAAGCTCTTGGCCAAACACAAACTCGAGTTTTGTTAAGTTCACAAAACATTAAAAGCTCTCTATCTAACACAAACTCGAGTTTCCAATACTAAACTCAAGTTTGCCTTAACTTGAAAAACTTTGAGTGCTCTCTGTATGACACAAACTTGAGTTTGATAATACAAACTCAAGTTTGCTTAAGTTTAGAAAAGCTTGAGCATCTCTCTGTCAAGTCCAAACTCGAGTTTGCAACTACAAACTTGAGTTTGCCTTTGACAATAAGTTTTTGAACTTAACTAAGACAAACTTCAATTTGAGTTTACAATTGTCAGTTATCATCAAAACACATAGAGAACTAACACAATGGAAGTCGATATGGCCAGAAATAGCGATGTAATTTATATGGCACCAAAGATGCAAATGTCAATAACAGATTTTGCAAAGCATTTCCAACTTATCATTAAAACTCGAGGATATGAGGACTTCACTGAAGGACAAAATTTCGCTATTACAAAAATCCTTGTAGGTACTCTAAGTAATAACACTAAAAATAATTGGAAGCTTAAGATAGACAGAGTTATGCAATATTTGGGTAGTCAAGGCATAAAAGCAATTTAAGGAAAGGCCTTCACAGTAAAAGATTTAGCCAGCAAGGAATGGAACATCATGTTGCCAGCTACACAGCCATTGGTACTATCACGGTCAAGCTTTTGGGAAAACAACAACAAATCGGTAGGTATTCATTTCTCAGATTACAAAATAGAAGGGATAACTAAACTAGAATCTGATGAGGAACATAGTAATCCTATGTTAGTCATTTTTTAATCTAGTCCTGATCCCATACAACTCCTATATAAATACTACCTTGACCATGATTGGTCATAGGATTTTGAACAGATACCTTGTCCAAATGAGTATTCTTTATTAATTGATTATAACTACCATGGTAATTATCCTAGAATTTTCACTAACCCCTTTGCATCAGAGTGTCAGCAGAGCGTGGTGGGTAGTACGGAAAACAACCCAGGTATATGATCTTTTTCTTCCGTTTTTGCAATGCTTAATGTAAATACTCTAAGGAAGATGATGAGTATCATTTACCATGCCCACAACAGTCTCTTCCCCCAAAATAGGATGAAGAAACCCCCATACTCATGAATGAGAGTACAGGATCATTTGGAACATCTAATTTTAATCAGATTCCTAAACACCGTGCCACACACATACCCAGGCTAAATTTTGGGAATCAACAATAGACTCCCCTTCCAACAGCAGGACAACAACAAGGAAGACATCGTGGCAGGAATTACCCTTATGAGTATATTAATAACTTCCCTCGCACTAATGTCAATGATGATTCAATGCTAATCCTTGCAGGAACTCCTCCACGGCTTTGGGAAGATGTAATAGGACGATGGGAATCATCAACAATTCTAGATTGCTTTAACATCGCCTTCGCCAATAATCAAGAGAAGGTTAATTACATTGAAAATCTTCTAGGTGAGACATCTAAGTATTATTATTTGAATTTGACTGCTACTTTCCCTACATGATACAATAGATTAATAGCTTCATCAGACAACACACAGAATGTCACAAGTCAAACTAGGCAATTGATAATAGGATATGATCCTTTTAAAGGAACTACAGAAATGCAAGATAAGGCCTTACAGGATATAGAGAGACTCATTATTGAGAACATGAGGGATATAGATAATTATTCTGATGCTTTTTTGAACTTAACATCAAAATCGGGACAGGCTTTTACCCAAAATATGAGTGATAAATACTTTAGTAAACTTCCACCACCCTTTAACAGTATTATAAAGGATGAATGGTATAAGGCTTACCCCACAGTGAAACAGGGAATAGCCCTTAGGATAGGCTTCACTAAGGAGTACCTCAAAAAGAAGTGTATAGAAAATGAGGTTGCTAAATAGGTTAAGGATTACAATTTCTGTAAACAGGTGTACATACCAGGTTACTTTCCTAAGGAAAAGAAAAGAATTAGGAGAGCCACTAATTCAGAAATGTTATACCTCGCAAGAATCACATTAGAAAACTAAAAAGGCATAATCCCTAACCAAAAAATGCAGGTGTTACGTTTGTGGTGAAGAAGGTCATTTTGCCAGGGAATTTCGAAACAAAAGAGGTAACACAAAAAGGTTTTCCCTTTATCATTCGCTTGATTTACCCTAAGACTTCGATGTTGTAAGTATTGATCAGGATGACCCTGATAATGATAGTGATATTTGTTCTGTGATAGATGGTATTGATGTTGATAACAATATCACCACAGATATGTCTTTGATTCCTAATTTCCTATCTTAGTATTCTTAAAAGATTGGAATATCTCCGTGGTTTTGAAAACCCTTACTCCAACACATAACATTTGCAATCATGATTTCGAAAATTATTTTGAAGTACTAAGACCCCCTAAATGCTATTTTTGCAATTTATTCCTAAATCAAAGGATAAGGACAAGATGTAAATTTTTCAATTTAACCCTTTGTTACCTATGTGCTAAAAATAAATTTGAATTCAGGTTTCCAGCACTATCTAAACCAGTTAGGTCTACCATAGATTATCCCACCTTGGTGAGAGAACTCATCAACATGAACAGGGATCTAGAAACTCAAGTGGAACAGTTGCAACAGCAGCTCCAACAGATTAAATGTAAGAATAAAAGTTCCAAAGAAGACCAAGGGATACAAAGAATTCTTGGACAAGTCAGCCAAAGAAATTTGGTAATAAGAGAAAGTATACCTTATACTTCTGAACCAATAATAGAGGATTGCGAGGATTGTGATGCTATCCTTCATTATCAAGGTTCACCTCCAGAAAGAGGTACAGTAAAGAATAATTTGTTAAATTGTTTTGCTATGCTCTATGTTAACAATGAATCTCTTGTGGTTAGTTGTATCATAGATACAGGTGCTAGTCGGAGTTGCATCTCCCCAAATGCAATTCCCAGACATATCTGTGAAGAAATGTATGGACAGATTCATGTCACTGCTCTCAAGTTAGAACATTATGTGAAGTATAACTAAAAGGTGCACACATTAAGTTCAATAAGGAAAGGTATCCCCTTCCTATGACTTATGTAATTAATTTTGCCCTTGAAGACAGAACTCAACTCATCGTAGGAAAGAATTTTTTAGATAGTTTAGGAGGTGGATATTTGTGTTTAGATAACAAATTCATAATTTTGAAACACATTGATAGGGTAGTCACTTCTCCAATTAGCAAAAGTGAAGATTTTCAAATCTTGGAAGAAGAAATAGAAGAATTGGGAGATAGTGAACTTATTCAGGATTGGTTATGTTTTAACATAGGAAAATTAACAGATTTTAAGAGTCAAATGACTCCACTTTTGAATAAACTCCAATAACTTCAGGTAATAGGAGATAATCCCACAGCCCTATGGGAAAAGAAAAAGATTTCTTGTAAAGTAAAGATTATTAACCCAGATTTAACTATACAAGACAAGACCATCATTCCATTTCTTGCAGAACAGGAGGCATATCAAAAGCATATAGAGTCTTTGCTGCACGTAGGAATGATCAAACCAAGTCAAAGTAGACATAGAATAGTGGCTTTTATTGTACACTTAGGAATAATAGTTAATCCTGATGGTTCCACAGTAAGAGGTAAAAGCGGACTAGTGTTTAACTATAAACGGTTGAATGACAACACGTACAAGGATCAATACAGCCTCCCAGGAATTGGTTCCTTGCTCCAGAAGATTAAATCCAAAAGGATTTACAGTAAGTTTGATTTAAAATTTGGATTTCACCAAGTAGCAATGCATTCAGAATCAATCACTTGGACAACTTTTTGTGTCCTACAAGGACTTTTTGAATGGCTGTGATGCCTTTCGGGTTAAAGGATTCACCAGCCGTCTTTCAATGAAAGATGGATAATATTTTCAAAAAATATAGTTTTATTGTCTGTTATATTGATGATATTCTGATATGTTATGATTATATATCACAGCATGTGCAGTATCTAAAGATATCTTTTGATGAATGTGTTACTCATGGTTTGGTATTGTCAAAAACCAAATACAAGTTAGGAGTGACAAAAGTAGAATTTCTTTGATTAGAGATAGGAGAAGGAAATATTAGACTTCAGCCTGATATAGTTAAAAGTATAGTTGAATTCCCAGAAGAATCCTTAACAGATAAAAAAGGACTACAGAGATTTCTACGAATACTTAATTATGTTAGGAATTATATCCCAAACCTTACAAAGTACACAAGACCTTTGTACTCAAAGCTAACCCCTAAAGGTGAAACAAAATTTAATAAACAAGATCTAAAGAAGATCGCAGAGTTAAAAAACATAATCAGAAATCTTCCAGACCTAGAACTTCCCCCAGAAGACAGTTACATTATTATTGAATGCGATGGATCCCTTAATGGGTGGGGAGGAGTCCTTAAACGGAAACCTCACAATGAAGATCTAGCATCCACACAAAAAGTTATTAAATATGCTTCAGGTAAGTATAAAATAGCAATCTCACATATCGATGCAGAAATCATGGCTTGCATCTACGGTTTTAGAAAAAATTAAGATTTTTATTATTGATAAAAGGAATTTACCCTTAGAATTGATTGTGAAGCTATAATCAGTTTCTACAATAAACTTGCCACATCTCGCAAGCTAAGTAGAAACAATGGGTAAGATTCTATGATTATCTTACTTGTATAGGAGTAGCCATTAATATGGAGCATATTAAATGTAAAGACAACACAGGGGCAGACAAACTTTCCAGAATTATCACTAATAGTACTTCTTTTGCATTTGCAGAAATTCGAGATGAACAAGGGGAAGGCACTAGTTAAGACTGAGCACAAAACAGAGTCATCAAAGCCAACTAGAGAAATGATGACATTTAGAGGATCTGTTCTGGTTAAATATCCACCAGGACACAGCAAATCCTTCAAACCTTTACCTCATCTATCCCTTCCTAATGAATCACAACAATGCCTATTAGATGCTTTTTGGAATGCTTCTATAGCTAAACGAAGCACACGCTTTAAATGCACTCAACTATTATTTTTCAAAAATACAGGAAAAGCCCCTGAGTAAGAATTTCTCTTTTTATGTCTTATTCTGTGGGGATAGACCACGAGTTTATATAAATTATCTCAAATTGGTCAAAGCCATTGGAAACAGTCCCAGACCCTTCTAGCAGGGATACCATGATTTGCAAGAAGCCTAGAAACAGGCCACAACTACTTTACCACTACCTATCTTTATAGAAGGAAAGTCTCTAGAAGAACTACCCCTACATATTATAGGTACAAATTTGCTTATGGAAAATAGGTAAAAACAATATGAGTTCACTAACATCTCTTTGTTTTAGTGTAATCTTAATTTACAATAGGATCTGAAAAATGAATGAAAGGAAAATCAAAGTATGAGATAGCACTTTAGAAAACTCAATCTCAAAAGTCAGGACCTCCAGATACAGAACAATCATGTACACAACCTACTTTTGGGAACACAGTCTTACAACAGGCTACAGATATATTGCTTAAAACCCAACAAGCGGAGAGTCATACAGAAACATCTGGCAACCTTGTCCCTTTCTTTGAAATTCAACCACTTATAGAAAGTAGACATATCCAGAAGTTAATGGGTCTCCAGTCACAGTTATTAGATCTCCACCACAAAGCACCTTCGGATAGAAGATACAGAGTTGACCAGGAAGTTACCAGCTGGTTCAACATAGAAGGAGAATATGTATATGGCGGCTTACTTAAATTAGTAATTGATTTGGATAAGCCCACCCATAACCTTCACAGGGAGGAATGTCCAATTGATTACATGGAGTTTCTTGCTTACAGAATGGTAGTAGCATTTGCCATATCTGAAGATTTTAAAGAGTTACCATTCGGATAAGCTCTAAACGAAGAAATAAACAAACAACAACAATTTGGCATAGTTTTTGTCAAAGTACAGTCTCATATTCCTTATTACAGGGATGGAAAATATTGTCTAAGTTTTCATCATTTTCTAGTTACACCACTTATTGAACAAACTGGGGAAGGGTTAACAGAGCCACAGTGTGATAAATTCCTACAGGATCCTCGTCTATACAAGACACTTGATAACAGAAAGATGGAAGACTATAGTTCTTTGTCTTTCAATACAGTTGCTTCAAGATCTTGCTACCAGGTATGGATTCCCAAGGATCAAGAACGTCTCAGTTTAAATCAAGCAAGAGTAATAGATTCAAATCCAGAAAACTATGGTGATGATGGAATGTTTGATGATGAATACATGGCCGACATAGATTAAAGTTCGACATGACAAGAAGCTGTCTGACACACTACTTTTGTAAAAGAAGATTCCTTTACTTTAAATTATTAAAGTGGATGCCAGCTTGCATGTTGGAGCCTTATCTTTATGCCGACTATGTGCGAATTATGCTTTTTCGGATTTTTAACACTCTTAAATCCACGGATTCAAGTCAGTATTAAGTCCACACAGTGGTGTTAACTTGTATATAAATTGTGGATTCACAGTCTATGTACACCATGAATAATAAACCCCAGAAATCAATAAGAGAAGATTTCACATAGAACTCTGATTTCCCTCTCTTCCAAATTTTCTTTAGCTTCTGAATTATCTGCGTTTAAGTCCTACCTCTATACATATAAGTAGGCACGAGAGATTAAAGAAGAGGAGGTCCCTCCCGACTTTCAATAGGGGTTGCTAAGTAATTAGTTTGCACATGTCGTAGATACATACGGATAATTTCTGCTAACTCCTGACAAGTTTCTCTCTCTAAAGTTTTAACTGCCACTTGGTTTCTTTGTCCCCATTTCTCTGTTTTCTTTTTTCCTCCACTAGCGAGCTCGTGATCGGTAGCCCAATCTGGTATCAGATTGGCTATATATGGGCTGTTATTAGGAGGAATAGGTTGTAAATAAAATTAGTAAATATAATGAATAATGAACACAAAGAAAAGCTCCCAGAACCTCACCACCTAGGTACTTATATTTCATGATTAAGATTGGGCCATCGATCACGAGCATGCTAGTGGAGGAAAAAATAAAATAGAGAAATGGGGACAAAGAAACCAAGTGGCGTTAAAACTTTAGAGAGAGAAAGAATAACAACAAGTGGCAGCCATGAAATATAAGCTAGTCAGGGTGATAGAACTTAAGAAAATTAAGAAAGAAAAAGGGAAATCTAGAGCCAGGATCTGTAACTCTAGCCAATACACAATATACAATACACAATAACATATATATATATATCTACTTTAACCAAATGTGTGTATATGTGTGTGTCTATATGCTACATGCTATATAATATATAAATATAAATATGAAATTATATATATATTGTATGTATATGTATGTGTGTGTGTGTATTATATTATACTATACTATATTATATATTTAGATATTATATATAATATATAAATATATATTTATACATTTATAAATATGTGTGTGTATAATGGGATTCACAAGATTGAACAAAATCGAGCAGTACGAACAAAATTTGTAATGGGAATAACAAGTTCATTAATGGGATTTACAAGTTCGTAATGAGATTTACAAGTTAATATCATATAACTCAATTGAGACATTGTAGAATAGGCTAAACTTTTCTTAATATCCTTTTGAGTAAGAGCTAAAGTAGCTCCTAATACTACTGTTATTATCCCTATGAAAGCAATTTCATTCATTATGGAGGGCATAACTTTGAAGAGAGGAAGAAGGCAGGCTACAATAAAAATTATTGCCACTACCATGGTAGCAACATTGATAAGAACAAAAATAGGGGTAGGCCCTTTCAAAACATATATATATATATATATATATATATATATATATATATATATATAGAGTATCATATTTGGTTAAAGTAGATATATGTATATGTACATATATATATGTAGATATATATCTATATCTATATAACATACATACATACATACATATACATGTATATATACACAAACCCTAAACCCAGATCTCCATCACAGAGCACCTTCTATGTTGAATCAGCTAGTAACTTCCTGGTCAACCATACATGAAGGTGTTCAGGAATCAGAGTTTTGGATGATCCTTATTCTCGTTCATGAGTATGGGGGTATCTTCATCCCATTTGGGGGGAAGAGACTATTGTGGGTATGGTAAATCGTACTCATCATCTTCCATTAGGGTATTTACATTAAGCATCGTAAAAATGGAAGAAATATGGAAGACTACAGTTCCTTGTCTTTCGATGTGGTTGTCCGAAGATCTTGCTACCAGGTATGGATTCCCAAGGATCAAGAACGCCTCAGTTTGATTCAAGCAGGAGTATTAGAACCAAACCTAGAAACCTATGGTGATGATGGAATGTTTGATGATGAATACATGGCCGACACATATTAAAGATCAACATGACAAAAGGCTACCTGCCACAGTTCAATAATACATTGCTTTTATAACAGCAAATTCCTTTACTTTAAATTATTAAAGTTGAAGCCAGCTTGCATGTTGGAGCCTTATCTCTTCAGCTTTTAGTAAAAGTAGATGCCGACTATGTACGGGTTATGCTTTTCGGATTTGTAGCACTCTTAAGTCCGCAGATTTCAACTAGTGTTAAGTCCACACAGTGGTTTTATCTTGTATATAAGTGTGGATTCACAGTCTATGGAAGGAACACGAAAAACCTCAGAAATCAATAAGAAAAGATTTCACAGGAAACTCTTATATTCCCTCTCTTTCAAAACTTTCCTAGCTTCCAAGAAACTGCATCTAAGTCCTACCGCTATACACATAAGTAGGCACGAGAGATGAAAGACGAGGAGGATCCTCCCAATCTGGTATCAGAGCATAAGATCATGAAGGTATAAACTCTTTTTATGATCTGAGTAAGGACATATGGATTTTCTAAGGTTTAGACAGTAAGGTTCTTTATTCAGTATTGACTCTCTGTTTTCTTTCTTTAAATTATTTAACTCTTTATCATAATAAGTCTGTGGTAATGCCCAAAGATCAGCCCGAGGGATTAAGTCATCATTGAAGGATAGACAAACAATCTGGCAAGCTAGGTGAAGGAATACAAGTAATCGCATGACTTCTCTTGGTAAAGACTTTTGATTATTTAAATCTCGAAATAGGAAAGTCCATAGCTAAAAGAAGTATTGATGAAAAGGATCTTAGATGTTTTGTTGAAGGAAATCATAAACATAAGTACCACTCGGATCATACTCATTTGAATTTGATATTTGACTACTGCTCTTTGATACTACTTAACCTCTCGTCAAAAAACTCCTCTGATACTTTTGAATTTTAGAAAAATTATTGAACTCTTATCTCGAGAATCTTCAACTTTAAGTACTTTATTTGAAAGTTTAGAATTTATTAAAGCTCACCAAGATTTATCTTATCTTTGAAAGCTTCCCACGAAAAGGGAACCAAGGTAGATTGAAAAAGATAACCAACAGAATATTTGGTTATTACAGCAAAAGTTATCTCAAGTAGAGCGACAGATTACAGATTTTTTGAATCTAACTCTCAACCTAGAAGAAAGGATTTTGGAACGCATAGAAAAGAAACTAGATTGTTTATTAAGTTAATGTTACCCAAAGTTACCTTTTTGAGGAGGCTAGAATAGGAAAATCTAGTTGAGACTCGTTTGGTGTTAGTAGAAATTATTCGCATTTATCTAAGGCACGTACAAACTAATTACTTGTCAACCCTAGTTGAAAGGAGAGATCCTTTGCCCTACAGATATCTTCTTTGTCTCTTAACTGTTTTCATCTAGGTTTTAGAACAGGAACTCACATGATAGTTCAATTCTTAAATTGGTTAGCTAATCAGGACTTAGAGGAACCAGGAACTAGAGCAGCTTTAGTTCAATAGATTTTAGACGTTTTCACACAAGAGGACAGGTTATACGTTAATACTCCACCAGAGTACAGGATGAAGAAAGGCATCTTGTCTTCACACAGCTTGTATAGTTACTTTCTGCTTTATTACAAACAATTTAGATGTCCGACCATGATCTCAATTATAAGAAAATAGTCGAGAGAGTAGGAGTAAAATATGCTAACCCTAGCATAGGATTTGCTAGAGATAACACAGAGGTTGGTGAAGTTGTTCAATCGGCTGATAAAATCATCATCCGACAGAATAATGTTATTATTGAACAGTTGATTGATATTAGACAATTATTAAGTGTCTAGTAATACAATCTTCTAGTCAACAAGCTACACCCAGTTGGATCATAGAATTAACCGCTAAGATAAGCAATATTTCTCTTGGAAGAGAATAGAAACAAGTCACAAAAGTTTACGGCGGACCGCATCTAGTATGGAAGAAGCCGG
Source organism: Acacia melanoxylon (assembly GCA_019022615.1). Taxonomy (NCBI): domain Eukaryota; kingdom Viridiplantae; phylum Streptophyta; class Magnoliopsida; order Fabales; family Fabaceae; genus Acacia; species Acacia melanoxylon. The sequence goes on from JAFJYJ010000114.1 coordinate 364,643, forward strand.
AACATCAGGGTCCAAGGCCATAATGAGTACAGATAAAATTAGGAAGTTTAACACCTATTCTACCCTTGTAAATAAATGGAATGGTCATAAACTTATAGAGAATTTGATAGGCTTGTCGATCTAGACAAAGAGTTAGATATTTTGCATAATAGAGGAACAGACCTTGCCCTAACCGAAGTACTATATACACATGGTTTATGGGAAACCAAACATAAGGTATATGACCATTTCAGTGAAGAAACATTGCGATGTACAGGAGAAGATCAGGTAATTATTCATTTTATTAATAAAGAAAGTTAGCAAAAATTACTGGATCAAGATTTTCTAATTATACATATTGGACTTGTTTTAATAAAGATCACAGGACTAACCAGATCTCAAGCAGGTGGAGAGGTTTTGTTGAATCCAGTGGATACTAGATACAGTAATAATATACAAAAGGCTATTACAGGTACAATGGAAGTTGATATGGCCAGAAACAGTGGTGTAATATATATGGCACCAAAGATGTAGATGTCAATAACAGATTTCACCGAGCACTTCCAACTCATCATTAAAACTTAGGGCAATAAGGATTTCACAGAAGGATAGAATCTCGCCATCACAAAAATCCTCACAGGTAGATTAAGCAATAATACTAATAATAATTTTAAGCTGAAAATAGACAGAGTTATGCAATATTTAGGTAGTCAAGGTATAAAAGCAATTGAAAATAGACAGTAAAGGATTTAGCTGGCAAGGAATGGAACATTACATTACCAGCTACACAACCATTGGTACCTACATGATCAAGCTTTTGGGAAAATAGTAACAAATCGGTAGGTATTCGCTTCTCTGACTATAAAACAGAAGGGATAAATGAGCCAAAATTAGATGATGAACATACTAACCCAATGTTGGTCATTTTGGAATATGGACCTAATCCCTTATAACTTCTATATAATTATTACCCTGACTATGATTGGTCATAGGATTTTACACGGATACCTCACCCCCGATTATTGTTCTTTGTTAATTGATTATAAATACCATGGTAATTATCCTAGAATTTTTACTAACCCATTTGCATCAGAGTGTTAGCAAAGTGTGGTAGGTAGTACAGAAAACAAAAACAAACATGGTACATAATCTTTTTCTTCCATTTTTACGATGCTTAATGTAAATACCTTAATGGAAGATGATGAGTACGATTTACCGTACTCACAACAATCTTTTCCCCCCAAATGGGATGAAGAAACCCTCATACTCATGAACGAGAGTACAGGATCATTTGGAACATCTAATTTTAATCAGTTTCTTGAACACCATGCCACACATATACCAAGGCCAAATTTTGGAAATCAGCAACAAGCTCCCCTCCCAACAGCAGGTCAACAGCAAGGGAGACAGACAGCGCAGCAGAAACTACCCCTATAAATACATTAATAACCTCCCTCGTGCTAATGTCAATGACGGTTTAATGTTGATTCTTGCAGGGACACCTCCACAGCTTTGGGAAGAGGTGATAGGACGATGGGAGTCTTCAACTATTTTGCATTGCTTTAATATTGCTTTTGCTAACAATCAGGGAAAGGTTAACTATATTGAGAATCTTTTAGGAGAAACAGCCAAGTATTATTATTTGAATTGGACTACTACTTACCTTAGGGAGTATAAAACTCTAGTGGCTTCAGCAAACAATACACAGAATGTAACAGGCTAAATTAGACAATTAATTATAAGATATGATCCTTATAAAGGAACAACAGAAATGCAGGATAAGGCCTTACAGGATATAGAAAGGCTTATTATTGATAATATGATAGATATAGATAGCTATTCTGATGATTTTCTAAATTTAGCATCCAAATCTAAACTGGCTTTAACCCAAAACATGAGTGATAAATACTTTGGTAAACTTCCACCACCCTTTAACAGCATCATAAAGGATGAATGGTATAAGGTTTATCCAGGGGTACTATACAGTATAGCCCTTAGGATTGTATTTACTAAAGAATACCTGAAAAAAGAAGTGTATAGAAAATAAAGTTGCCAAACAAGTTAAGGATTACAATTTCTGTAAACAAGTGTACATACCAGGTTACTTTCTTAAGGAAAAGAAGAGGATTAGGAGAGCTACTAATTATAGAAACGGTATACCTCGAAAGAATCATATTAGAAAATTCAAAACACAAACTCCCCACCAAGAAATGCAGATGCTATGTTTGTGGTGAAGAAGGTCATTTCACCAGGGAATGTTAAAACAAGAGAGGTAATACAGAAAGGTTTGCCCTTTATCATTCACTCGATTTACCTCAAGATTTTGTGTTGTTAGTATTGACCAGGATGACCCTGACAATGATAGTGTAATATGTTCTGTAATAGATGATGATCTTGATAACAGTATCACTATAGACGTGTCTTTAATTCCTAGCTTTCCTATTTTTTTTTTTTTTTTAGAAGATTGGAACATCTCTAGAGTTCTGAAAACTCTAACTCCAACACAAAACATTTGCAACCATGATTTTGACAACTATTTTGATACACCTGGAACCCCCAAGTGTTACTTTTGTGATTTGTTCTTAAATCAAAGAATAAGGACAAAATGTAAATTTTGCAATCTAATCCCTTGCTTCTTATGTGCTAAAAGTAAATTAGGATTCAGTTTTCTAGTGTTACCTGAACTAGTAAGATCTACCACAGATTATCACCTTGGTAAGGGAACTTATCAACAGAAATAAGGATTTGGAGACTCAGATAAAACAATTACAACAATAGCTTCAGCAATTGAAAGGTAAGATTAAAGATCCCAAAGGAAACAAAGAGATTGAAGGGATTCTTAGACAAGTAAGCCAAATGAATTTGAGAATAAGAGAATAATAGAGGATTGTGAAGAATGTGACACTATCCTTCATTATCAAGGTGTGCCACCAGAGAAGGGTACGATAAATAATAACTTGTTAAATTGTTTTGCTACGAGTCTATGTTGACAATGAATCTAATTCGAGTTAGTTGTATCATAGACACAGGTGCTAGCAGGAGTTGCATCTCTAAAAAAGATTTTCTGTGTCTCTCAAAATAACTAGATTCAATAAAAGATTTGCAATAACAGGGAACCTGGATTGTTTTCCCAACGAATTCGTAGCGAGTTTGATAGGACAGTAACAACGAACGGTAAACGTAAAGCGATAAAAATTGGGGGGGGGGTTTAGTTCAAACAGAATAAAAATGTAAATAAACGAAACGAGCGAAATAAACATAAAGTTAAAATCGATCAACCCAACATTCAGATTCCAGAGACTTCCATCATTGAACGAAATATGAACGAACTCGCATTTGGTTCTGGACGAACCGAAATCTCTGCGTTCATCAAGAAAATCCCTTGACTAGACGATCGCCTAGCATCTATTCGAACAGTGGCGTCAAAGCTGTGCAATCGCACAAAGTAACACCGAAACCTAGTTCAAACTTAGTCCTTGGGATAAACCAAACCGAATATTAAATCTAATATTCGAACTATTTCTAGAAATCGAATCCGATAAGATGAAAACATAAATGAGTTTAATTATTGATTAAACACAAGCTCTCTAGACGAATCATGGAATCTTCAACGTTGGGTTAATCACGAAGCTTAGTCGAGCATATTTGGAAAAAATGAAGAGCAGGCGAAGAACGCAAAGAACATTGCGGGAGAAAATGAAACTTACGTATTTAATGAAAGGTGTGAAAAAATGTGAATGATTAAGTGTTTGTGGCTGCCATCTAACTTAACCTAAAATAGCAAAAATGAAATGGGGCTCTAATCTACAATTGATTCCAGGCCCAAAATGGAAAAGAAATAAAAATGGGCTTAAGTTAAAAAATTAGAGCCTAAATAAAAATCCGAGAAATATACATCGACTTCGGCTCAAAAATAGACCGTCTTCTTGTCCGAATCTTCCCTTCATGTCTTCATAACAATTGTAACTCTTTGAATCATCTGAAATATGAAGGAAGGAAAATGAAGAATTTGGAGATATTTTAAGGTATGTTATTTATTTTATAAGATCATTTAGGTAGTTAAATTAAATTCTTTTTAACAAATTTTCTTCATGAAAATTATTCTACGTATTTTTTCTCTTTCTACTAAGAGTAATATAATATTGATTAGTGAAAACTTTGGGATTAGAGTTATGATAAAGTTTTGAGTTTTGATAATAGATGTTGTATATATGAAGAGCATAATTAATAAATAACTTTAATCGGTTTAGATTTGTTAGTGGTTCTTTGTGGGAATTTAAATTTATTTTTTATTTAAAAGAATTTAAGATCTATGTCATATAGTATATTTTTACTGGTTAAATGAGGATTTAAGCATTTAGTTGGGTTACTAGAGGTATTATTAAAGATTTAATCGGTTAGTTTTACTAAATCTTGAACTATATGAAATTATGAATTGGGATTTTAAATTAGAATTGATATGATTTTGATTATGTGGAGGTTTGGAGATTATTTAATAAATTGGGTTATACTTATAAAAGTTAGTATTATGTTAAAAATGGAGGAATAGATAAACTGTCATTTTCTAGGAAAACTAAAGTGAGATAATAGTTTAATTAAATTATTATTATTATATTAGTGATTATTCTTGTTAATTCTATTAACGTATAATTATATATTTATTTTTAGAATAGACTTGATCTCTTTCAAGTTTAGTTCTTGTGTCAAGAATTTAAGGTAACTACTTTCCACTCATTGTACCTACTTGTATGATGTTTGTGAGTGATTTTAATTTATGAAAAATATGTTTTTAATGAAGTTGCCTTGTGGGATTTTATTTTAAAATGTATTTGGTGAGATTGTATTATTGATTTAATATATCATGAGCACTTTGAAATGGTTATTGAGACAAGAAATTATGATATTATATGTTTTGGATAATGCACTTTTGTTATAACTTCTTGAATTGAAATAATGTTGTCATTTTACTAATTATTGAGACGAAGTATTATTTTATAAATCATGTTTGGAATCTTTAATATACATGCCAAAATTATGATGATGTAGAGCGGTGATGGATGTGGAGTGATGGTGGGAGTTATTATGTATGAATAATGAAGAAGGTGGAATATCACCTAGAGGGGGATGAATAGTTGATCTCAAAATTCTTTTCGATTGTATGGTTAGTAAGCGAGGAAAGCAGGAAAGCGATGAAGATAAGTGACACAGAAAGGTTATACTGGTTCGGTCCAACTTCTTGACCTACGTCCAGTCCCCAGACACACTCTGGGATTTCCACTATCTTATAATCAGAATTACACACTCTGTAACTCAGGATGATCCTTTCTCTCTAGGACTCACTCCCCCTTACAAGTTGTAATCGTATACCCTTACTCAAGATACCCCTATCTTGAGATTTTGAACGAATTGTAAATCAAGTAGTAAAACTCTCTCACGAGTAAAATGATAAGTCGAAGTTTAGAAATATTCGTATATCGAATACAATTTCAACAATTGCAAACTTTAACTTTGTATGTTGTTGTGTGTATCGATGAATTCAATCCGTAAGTATTTATAGTTGTTGTAGAGTGAAGACCGTTGTAGGATTTGAATTTTTCCGTTGGAATGTGTCCGTTGAGAGCATTTAAGCATTCGAGCTCATTTCGCCGTAATTGGATTTCGCGCGTTGTATCTTCACGAAACTTTCGCTGTTTGATGGCTTATCAATATTCAACTGTTGAGTGTTTGATACTGTCTGCTTGGTTGAGATACTTTACAGGTGATATTCACGTTGCCTTAAATGGAGGATAGCTTAGAACATTGTTCCGGTGTTTTTCGGTTTATGGGCTACCCTGTTCTTTTGTCCATGATAATTTCAAAACTTGAATATGATGTTAATCTATGTGGAGATCTTCTGCAACTCATTAAACAAATTGGTTAAAAGCATTTGCGAATAATAATGAGTATCATATACGAATAAAGAAGATAGCACAGAGAATATGAAAATTGCGCAACGATGATTAAGTAACAGAGGTACCTTGCTCGAGCAACAATCAATGTCTGCTCGAGCATGCTTTGTCTGAAGAGATAAAAGGCAGACTAGCTCGCTGATGCTCAGGCAAGATAATCTTGCTTGCTTGGGCATGGTGCTCGAGCATGAATAAAATCATGCTCGGGCAAGCTTCTTTACAAAGGCTTGGAAGTGCTCTGCTTCGATGTTGCTCGAGCATGGTGATATTCTTGCTCGGGCAAGACATAGACAGAGGCGGAGAAGTGAGAGCACAACACGCTGCTTGAAGCAACCCAGAAAGCATGCTTACAGAGATGCAGAGTTTTGGTGATGTTGCTCGAGCATGAATCCAGGCTTGCTCGGGCAAGCTTCTTGATCAACGTTGTCTCAGGGTATGCTCGGGCAAGTCTTCTCTCCTGCTTGGGCATGGTTTATTGACTGGCTTCTTTTGCTTCTGCCTCGATGTTGCTCAGGCAAGCTACAAAAGGATTGCTTGAGCATGACTGTTTATCATTACTTCTTCCTTTCCAGAATCTGATGTTGCTCGGGCAAGGTCCTGGGGGTGCTCGAGCAAGCTAAGAACTTCATCAAAAACATGAACTTTGTTATCATCAAAACATTGAGAACTAACAAATACCACGTGGTATACCACCACTCGGTGTACAGTGGATGGCTTTCATATTTTCAGGGCCCTTGGTATCACCATTTTTCCTTTGGCCGGGTTAAGGGTCAACCTTTAGGACAGTGAAACCTTTCCATATTCAAAGGAAAGGGAACCCATCGTCCGATATGAGTTATGTAGTCTTTGGCCTGGCTAAACCTCATCATCGGAGAGCTTGGTGCAGTATTGTCACAAAAACTAAACCTATTATACTACAGCCCATGGGTTCTGTCAGCGGTTATAAGGGTAGGGGTGATAAGGATTGTCAGGGTATCGATTTATTGCTTGGCATGTTATATATGTGATTTGTGATATGAAATTTGATTTAGAAATTGTGATACAAAAATTGTGATCTGATAATTTTGTAAATTTGATATATAGTACTTTGTTTTTTAAAGTGTTCCACTTGACACCTCACGAGCACGTATTAGCATTTACAATGAGCTGGATTGATGGTTACAAATATTTTTTCAGGTGATAGTTCTCGTGTTGGTCAATCATGGAAGGCTTTGGAAGCTTAAGTTACTTTTGCTAACGGTAGTGCTTCCACCTTTTTTGGTACATGTTGAATTATTGTATATTACCACGTCACTAGGGCTCACTTGGCATATTTTAGTATATTTTGGATATTCTGGCAAATTCTAAAGAAATATTTAGTTTTAAAATATGGGCCTAGTAAAATCCAAAGCTTAAATGTTTGTATGAAATATTTTAATGAATAGTTTAGTTAAGTTAATAATTAATAAATTGTCCTTTAAAATGGAGGATATTACAGAGCTCATTTTTCTGATTGGCTACCATAGTGATCCAGATTTCTTAGGAACCACCTGGACCGGGCTAACCCATTGGCTATCAGAAATGGGATAGATGATACCAACTTGCAGAAGCTTAATGACCTCCTTCTTCACCACATCAAGGATAAGGGGATTAAGGTGTCTCTGGGGTTGCCTCACCGGCTTAGCTTCCTTTTCCAAATGAATTTGATGCATATACATGGAAGGGCTTATGCCAACGATGTCAGCTAATGTCCACCCAATGGCTTTCTTGTTCGCCCTCAATAAGCTTAGTAGCTTCTCTTCTTGTTCTGGAAGAAGATTATTTGCCACAATGACTGGAAACTGTTCATCCACCTTCAGAAATGCATACTTCAGGTGATCTGGAAGGGATTTCAACTTAAGTTTGGGTGGTTGCTCAGTGGAGGGGAAAAGCTTGGGTGGTTGTTGCAACAACTCTGATGTCATCACACTGGAAATGCTTGAAACCACATTCAAAGAAGTAGAAGAAGAACTGTGTCTATACAGCTCAATGTTAACATCAGAATTCAGTTCATCAAAATTAGAATCAAGCATAGACTCAGGATGCACATTAGGGTCAAGATGAAGCTCAACATCAGAATCCACAAGTAATGCAACATCACTAAGCAAGTTAGAATCACTAAATAATGTAGCATTAACAAAATCAGTGCAAACAGAGCACGATTCATTATGAGCACATGCACAAATGGCAGAACCACTTCCAAATGCAAAATCAAGGTAATCATCATACTAATCATCAAGAACATCATACATAGCATCATCAATCACATCAATGCAGAAAACATAATGCTCTTCCCTAGGATGTTTTATGGCATCAAAGATATTGAAATTCACAGAAATATCACCAAACTCCATGGAAAGAGTACCAGAATGCACATTTATCTTAGTCTTAGTTGTTTTCATGAAAGACCTCCCTAGAATGATTGGTGACCTACTACTAGGAGACTCATCCTCCATATCTAAGATGTAAAAATCAGCAGGGAATATCAATTCATTAACTTTGACTAATACATCTTCAACTAAACCAGAATGATGGGCATTACTCTTATTAGCTAACTGAACAACAACACCAATAGGATGCAAGGGACCAAGACCAAGAGATCTATAAACAGATACATGCATGACATTAATAGAAGCACCTAAATCTAGCATACAATCATCAAATATATAATTACCAATAATGCAAGGGATAGAAAACGTCCTTGGATCTTTACACTTGCGAGGCATGGTAGGCTGGATAAGTGCTGATACATTCTGGTTCAAACTCACTCGTTCATTTCCTTTCAATCGCCTTTTGTTGGTACACAACTCCTTCAGAAACTTGGCATATTTAATAATTTGTTTGACTGCATCTAAGAGATGAATGTTGATCTCTACTCTTTTGAATGTCTCAAGTATATCCTTCTCTTGTGCTTTTCTGCCAACTTCCTGGATTGAAGGGCTCTTTGAGGGAAAGGAAGGGGAATGGGAATATCTTCCTCTTCACCTTGTTGCACTGCCTTTTTATTTTTAGAGTCAATCTTCACATTTTCTGACTCTTTTTATGATGTGGAAGGCACATTTGCAGCTTGTTTAGATTCCTCCAATTGCTTGACAGACCGTAAGGTAATCACACTCACATTCCCTTTAGGATTGGGAATTTTCTGTGAAGGAAGAGTGTTGGATCCCTGAGGTTTAAGCCGATTTAGTGATGTTGCCAACTAGCCAATCTGAGTTTGCAAACTCTGAATGGAAGTCTCAGTTTGCTATTGGAACTGCATAGTATTTGTGACAAATTGCTTCATCATATTCTCCACTGAGGAACCACTACTACTAGCCTGTTGTTATGCTGCCTGTGGAGGTGTACATATGGCTGGTCGAGGAGGTGGTGCTGGCAAAGGAGGTGCAGATTGCTGCTAGAAATTTTGTAGTCTGTACTGCCTTTGCTGGTAATTCCCAAAATTCTACTGATACTGGTTATTCTGGTTTTGATTCTGGTTCCAACGAAATTTGGGGTGATTTCTCCAACCAGGATTGTACGTATTGGAAAAGGCATTATTCTGCTGGTATTGTGGCTTTCCTGGTAAAACACCTACTGAAGCTACTGACTAGTCTTGATAAGCAGGATCATGCAAGGTAGGGCAAGAGTCAGTAGAATGATAAGGGTCAGAACAGACCCACATGAGTACCCAACCGAGGAGGGAAGATCGTCTTGTCTATGTCACGCCTAACCGCTTGCCTCACAAGGGAAGTCAAATCATCAAGTCTAGTCTATAATCTTTGAGAATCGTATCGGATTAGAGGTGCTTGAATCTAGTAAACAGGAGTACTATTGGCCGTAGTGCCAAACTGCTGAGAGTTAGCTGCCATAGTGGATATCAAGGCTTGGGCATCTTCAGGTGTCTTGTTACTCAGAGTCCCACCACTATAAGCATCCATCAAACCTCTGTCTACAAGTAGCAGACCCTCATAGAAATAGGTAATCAAGAGTTGCTCAGCGATCTGGTGGTGTAGACAACTTGCACATAACCTTTTGAACCTCTCCTAGTACTCATGCATAGTCTCCCCATTAGCTTGTTTAATTCCACTAATTTCCTTCTTGATTGAAGTGGCTCTTGAGGCAGGAAAATGTTTTTCCAGAAAATAGCCTCTGAATAGCAGTCCAGCTCCCAATAGATGAGGGCTGAAGGTAGAACAACCAATCCTTAGCTCCCCCTTCCAATGAGAAAGGAAAAGCTCTCAGCTTGATATGATCTTCATCAATGGATTGCGGTTTCATTGTGCTGTACACTACATGGAATTCCTTTAAATGCTTAATGGGGCACTTACCTGCAAGACTATAAAACTAAGGCAACAAGTGTATTACACTAAAAAACAATGCACAGTTGCGGAATTGAAAATTAGGAGAAACGACGATGAATTGATGATACGGTATGTAAATGGAGATCTAGTGCCTATTTGGAGGTTCCCAAAACCTAGGTTTTGAAAACAACAGCTAGGTTTTTTCACAAGTCTGCCAAACACCCTTCTTTTTTCCAGAAGCTATTCTGTATCAAACCTAGGTTTTGCAAAAGTTTGTCAAGCTCCCATTTTGCCAGAAGCTATTCTACATCAAGACCTAGGTTTTGGGGAAAAAACTAATTTTTTTTTCAAATTTTTCTCCCTCCTCTACCATCATCAGTATTTTTCGATTGATCAGTATCCTAAGTATTTTTTTAGTACCCTTCAGTAACCTGAAATATTTTTTTTAAGATTAGTCATAACCTTGAAACATTTTTTCAATATCATAAAATAAATTTTTAAGACCATGAGAAGTATCTTTTCAGGACCAATCAGTATTAAGTATATTTTTAGTACCCTTCAGTACCATGAAATAGTTTTTCAAGATCAGTCATTACCCTTAAATATTTTTTTAATATCCTAAAATAAATTTTTTAGATCATGAAATATTTCAAGGTACTAACTAGTACTGAAAAAATACTTCATGATCTTAAAAATTTATTTTAGGATATTAAAAAAATATTTCGGGTAATAACGATCTTGAAAAAAAAATCGAGTTACTAACGAGTACTAAAAAGATACTTAATAATGAAAAGATACTTCTCATAATCTTAAAAATTTATTTTAGGATATTAAAAAAATATTTCAGGTTTATGACTGATCTTGAAAAAGTATTTTGGTACCGACAATCTCGAGAGAAAACATTCATGGTACTAACGGGTACTAAAAGAACTAAAAAGATAATGAAAAAATATTTCATGATCTTGAAAAAAAAATAGGATATTGAAAAAAATTTCAGGGTAATGACTAATCTTGAAAAAATATTTTAGGGTACAGAAAGGTACTAAAATATATCTTAAAGATACTGACTGATATTGAAAAAATATTAATGATGGCGAGGAGAGAGAAAAAGCTAAAAAAATAGCTTTTCACAAAACCTAGGTTTTGGCCTCAAAACCTAGATTTTGATGCAGAATAGCTTCTGGAAAAAAATAGGGGTGTTTAGTAAGATTAAGACAAAACCTAGGTTTTGATGCCAGAAAAAAATAGGGGTGTTTGACAAACTTTTGCCAAAACCTAGGTTTTGACGCACAATAGCTTCTAGACAATTTTGGGATGTTTGGCAAACTTTTGTCAAAACCTAGGTTTTAAAGTTATCCAAACACTCATTTTTATCTAAAAGCTATTTCCTAAAAATCATTTTTACCACGTAAATCCCAAAAGCTATTCTCCAAAAATCATTTTTACCTCGTAAATCGTGAAAATCATTTTCCAAGTCAGCCGGTACTCAAACCAAAGTATCAATTAATTGGAATTAGAACCTATACCCTATCCTTTTCACCAATCCCAATAAAATTAGACCATATGGCATATGTCATTTCGAGGGCCTGTTTGGTACGTGGAAGATTTAAGGAGGAAAAGGAATAGAAGGGAAGATTGAAAGGGAAATTAAAAAGTTGAGTTGTTTGGTAGACATGGGAAGGGAACTTAAGTTGAGGGAAAATAAATTGTTTGGTTTGAATAATTGGGTGTTAGTTAAGTGGAAATGTGAAGTGAAATACCAAAAAGGACCCTAAATGTTTTTTTTTTTAAAAAAAAAAAAAACAATCCTGGAGTTGAAGATTTTTTTTCTCGCAGTGGGAGAACAACGAACCCTAACTAGATGGCGTGAATGTGTAGATGGAAAACTGAAGTAGACGTGGATGCAAAATGAAACTGTGCCGACGACTGGATTCGGGATGTGAGAAGGACGATGCACATGGCAGCAATTAGAAGGTGACAACACAAAACGATGAAACCAGGAGTGAAAATAGTAACAGATGAATAGGGAAAAAATGATTAACTTTTGAACCCAGTTGATGCATTCATAGAGAACGAAAAAAAAAATGAAAATAAAGACAAAAAAAAACCCTGAAAAGTGTGAAGTCCATGAAAAAAAGGAGTCCCTTCGTTAGGAAAAACATAGGTGAAGACTGAAAACTAGGAAAATAACTTATTGCTTTTAATATAGGTGATTCATCAGTACAGTTATAATTCCACATCAGAACAACGATAGTGACCTCTGTTGCGTTAATGCGGCACAGAAACAAAACATGTGCACTTGTGAGGATGAAGAAGAAGACAGAATGACTGATACAAGATGCATATCAGCATATTTGTTTGAGAAATATCAACACAGATGCATATCAGCATAAGAAGATAGGATAAGTGAACCAATATAATGCACACAAATGCAAAACTAAGACAGATTGAAGCAATATTGGATTAAAACTCAAATGGCCAATTGAGACTGATTGAAGCAATGAATATAATGAAATTTGGCATTCTCAAATGCTTCAAAACAAGGAAGGCAATGTAGGATTACAAGTCACATGGCTAATTGTGATAGACTTTTGACAAATTGAATGAATAAACATAATGAAATTTGGCATTCTCAAATGCTTCAAAACATTGAAGGTAATGTAGGATTACAAGTCACATGGCTAATCAAGACAGACTTTTGATAGATTGAATGAATGAATATAATCAAATTTAGCCTTCTCAAATGCTTCAAAACAAGGAAGGCAGTGTTGGATGAAAAGTCAAATGGCTAATTGACACAAATTCAAGCAATATGAAGTTCCAAACTTAATCAATGCAAGGTGGGTGAAAGCAATTAAAAGGACATATATAATTTTCAAATGCTGCATAAGTTGGATTGAAGAAATGGGGGTTAACATGGACGGGGATGCAAACGATGAATGTGGACAATGAACAAGCAATGGTCTTTGACAATACAACTGGAAACACTATATCAATCAATTTAGCAGCTACAATTATGGGGGAAAACATATTCAATATTAAGCAAAACATAAGAGACATCAAAACAATGAAAAAAAACTATTGCTGGTATACACAAGTGAAGAGCATGGATAGGCATTAACACATAACAACAATATCTTAACAACTAAGTTGGAGTTCAATTGCACAAAAACACAAAAGGTGACGTTCAAACAAAAGAAGCATGTTTGAACGCAACATGACAGACCTACACCATGACAGCAACAATCCAGCCAGAAAAAAAAAACTAGGGTAAATGTAAACTACTATATTCACTGGTTACAAAAAACAAGCAACATAAATTACAATATAAAAGTCTCCTAAGCCTTCTTCTGCCTCTTCGCTGGGGACCTCTTGGGAGTGGACCGCCTTGGTGATGTTGTTCGTGAACCAGAGAGGTTGATTGGGATGAATAAGGGGGAAGTAGACGTTGGAGGAGGAGAAGGAAAGGGTGTGACAGTAGAGAATATATGGGGCAAATTCTCAGCTGCGGCCCCGAAGTTGAAATTGGTTGGTGGTATGACGCTCAAAGGCACAGGCGCGACTATTGTCCTTGAAGGCGCAGGAGGAGGGTTTACAGGTTTTGGTAGAGGCACAATGGACAGAGGTGTGATTGGCTCATACTCCTTAGTGACAATTGGTGAGTTGGGTTCAAGCACATGGTCTTCAACCTGGGCTTCAGTAATAAGGGACTGAAGTGACGACTATGGCGCTAGATGAGATGTGTCTTCATTGGGGACCACATGTTCTTCTGCTACTGTGGAGTGAGGTACCTCTTCCTCATCATCTACATCAGGCTTGGAAGGTTTTTCAGGTGACGGCTCTGTATTGTCAAGATGCTGTGAAGGTTCATCAGGACCCTTCCAGTCAACCACCTCTTCTTTATGATGATCATCGGTCTTCAGTGAGTGGCGGGAGGGCAGTGAAGAGACATGGTGACTATCATGACCAATAAAACCTTCTCCTTGGCCATCAAGGTCACAAGTTTTGGAACTTATTGGAGTCTCATTGTGAGGGGATATGTTTGCATTTTGAGCTTCTGTAGTAAGTGCAGCACATGCCTTTTGTGATGCCTTGAATGCTGCATACTCCTTGTACTCATCAATTGCATACATCTGAATAAACTCTCTCAGGAAAACCATATCAAGAGAAATGCTGCTCATTTGCGATTCGATGGTTCCCAATTATGCAACCATTGTCTCAAACTTATCTTTCAATGGCAGAACCTTCTCCTCTAATATTTTCCCAACTAGTTCTGCCATGTCCCCATTTCTATCCCCAAATGTAGGTTCATGAACACTTGGTTCTCTAGGAGGAGGCCTTTCAGGCTCAGGGCTGGAGTGAGGAGACTGTTTGCCCTCATTGGCAGATGTGGAAACCTCTTTTCCAGCAACACGAATCTTCATTCGGTTCAATGCTTCTTCATCAAATTCGGGACTCCATATTGGAAGCATGCCCTTCTTCTAGATACCAAATTTTGTTCTTCTTTAAAATCAGAGACACAACAGAAGGGTAAGGCAACTGTGAGATTTTTTGTCACACAATGGCAGCCTTTAGCATGGTGTCAGTATTGTCTTCCCCAACTTAAATGGTCTGGCCTTTATCAAACAAGCTAGCACACATTTATCCTCTCTGCTCATCGTTATGTAGTGTCTCCTTTTATTGACAAAGTTTCTACTATACAGATAATGAAGTACCCTATATCTATCTAGGAGTTGTTTGCGTCTGCATAGAGCAGAGTCATCATCTAGTATGTGGCCCTCAAGCAATATGGCATCCATTTCTTTGCCAGTATAACTCGTGTCCTTCGCTTGTGGTGTTGTAATATTTAACCATTGTAGTATTTTTTTTTCTTCATTGATCTCAATGGTTTGTCCTCGGACACATGTATACACAACTCCTTTCCTTGAAATTTTTATATTTGAATAAAAAAACCTTCACCACTGACTCACAATAGGGAAGTGACAACTCTATAAGGCCCTTGAATGGCATGAGGATGTCAGCTAGGACAAATTCGAAATCATTTTCAAACATCTCAAGGTTTATCCTACTCATTTTACATAAGGATTTACCAACTAACCGCATGTCGAAGTCCTCCAGTTGTCGTTGGTTGAAGTCTTCTTTGGGCTCTGGCACCACATTTGTCCTCTGTTTCCTCCGAAGTTGCTTGTACAACTTTTCCCTGACATCGTCGCATGCCCCATTGACCTCTTCTTCCACCCTGGATTTCGAGGACCCTTATTTTGAGTCTTTCTTTCTATCTCCCTCCTCATCCCAACTTGAGCCTTCACTTTCACTAACCACAGCCTTTTGCTTCCCTTTCTTAATCTCATCTTGCCTCTATTTTTTTGAGGTTATGCGAGTTAACCCCTTTTGGTTTAGGGTTAGAGTCAGAAGCTTGTGAATCCTTTTTTTGGAGGGCGCAGGTGGTTGCTTACGCTTAGCTTCTTGTTTGTTCTTCTTCGCGGCCTTTGCGTTGATTTAGTAGGTTGGCAATTCAATAGAAACATTATTATCATTCCTTTTGGCACCAATTCCCTATCTATTCTATTTATTAAATGTATGTTGTATCTTAAATTATTTGTATGTTTTTGTCAAACTCATTTATTAGTACTGGTAGTTTACGCCATACTTAACATTCGCCATTCACTTTAAGTAAATAAGTTGTTGGTAAGCATTTAAACCACCATCGAACTACTTAAGTCATTAATCACTGTGACAACTACCTTCCCAATGTTCAGCGGTGTGCAAAGGTCAATGGGTAGTTAGAAACTATCACACGTTTTAATGTAAATATCTCAGTGGCCGACAACCTAACTTTGATCTCTGTAGTGCGCCGTTTCATTTCCAAATATTTGTATTCTACTTTTATGAACAGCAATGAATAACCAATTAAAACAATAAGATAAAATGTTACACACAGCACAAGCTAAAATATTTGTATTCTTCTTTTATAAACAACAGTTTATAACTAATCATTTTATAACCAATTGTTACTACTGTCGAGATGACACCTAATAACTGAGAGATGGTAAAACTGACTTCCCAAAAAAATTCCGGTGTACCACTCTGGTCTTATTTATAAGTCCCTTTTGACCAAATCACAAATACCAATGAGAGGTAGTTAGCTCAATGATTATGGGGTGAATTTTCAACTTTACCCTCATTTATGATTGGCTACCTTTTTACTCTTTCTTCTTTCTCTGTTTTCATTGGTACAATTAATATGGGTAAAATTGTCATAATCTCATTTATTTGGTCAAAATGGACTTATAAATAGGACCACATTTTTTGGTCAAAATGGACATATAAATAGGACAAGAGTGGTACAATTTATCATGCATTCCATTCGACGATACACAAAAAACTTGGTTTGTTTTCTTCATAGCTCGCCCTTCTCTAACTGTCACCGTTTTAAATAAAAAAAACTTTTGAACTGCAACTGAGTTGTTAGAAAAAATTGTAACAAAGATAAAAGAGGATATACACAAGGTATTAATGTTAGTATATAATTATCTCCATCCTACATCTTTCAATTAATTTATTGTTATGCATATCTATATGTGTTTGGTATTTCCTATAAGAGGGTAGAAATTCTACAATTCCTAAAGAGTTGGACGAAATTGCTGGGAAAATAGTCATTTTCAAACTAAGGATAAAGAGCCACAACATAAAGCATAGGTAAAGTAGCATTGGCGTCAATCAGATGTGTGCTGATACACACTTGGTACAACAATTCAAATATTCAAACGGGGAGGTTGATATTTATATTACTTACAGTATATATTTTGAAAATAACATTTGTTTCAAATTTGATGAACAAACTCATTTTACATGTTTCACTTGTAGGAACACACACCAAATATGACAAAGGTATAGTGTTTTAATTTTCAACTTTAGTTGTTCTATATTTTCTTTTTTTACTATGAATTTACTTTACATACCGTAGGAATCTACTGCTTCAAGGGAAATTGTCCATACCTCTTCACAAAGTTGTGTTATTGAAGATGACATTAATACCTTTTCCCAGCTTACAACCCCGCCAAACGGCGACACAAAAAGGAAGACTATTACCAATGATGTTTCAATTGTGTGTGAAGATCTTGGCCTTGCTGAAATGTGCACGCCGAAATTGAGCACTACGAAACCTCTGAAAAACATAAAGAAGGAGAAATGACATGGACATCTTAAGCATGTGTTACACTACACTCTGTTTTTTTCATTATGATATTTTGTTTTGTCTCAATGTTATCATCATTCTCTACAATGTTTTTTCCATTTAATTTTCAACCAATGTCGAAGTTTTTTTTTTTCAATCACATTTGCTGGGTCATTAAAATTATTCTAAGATAATCAATTTCGGAGTGATGAAATTGTTAATGTATTATTCAAAATGTGGACTACAACTATGTAAGATATACACCCATTCTCTTTTCGGAAAACCTTCAAATATTACAAGAACATTCTCTGTAGTTTGTGCACTAATACACGTCGTACATCCAGCAACATGTGTATTGTGTTTGCAGCTGCATTTTTAGAAGAGAATAATAAATAACCCATCTCAGAGTTTTTTCTACATACAACTTCCAAGAAGCATTAAATGTTTGTCCATATAGCTGCGTGTATTTATTGAATGGTGAACATTTGTACGTACGTGGTCAAACTGACAGATGCCACGGTTCTGTGTCAATGTTTCAATAACTACATCAATTACAATTGAGAAAAGGATGATCTGCGATCCTTGCCATAATATTAAATGGTGGGTGCAATCCTCCTGTCGATTGAAAATGGAGTGGGATCTAACGATTTGTATGTTGATATAGAACTGTGGTAATGACTTCCATGCTCTCTATATACAAGCATCGAATCCTACATATACTGAAACTCAAGTTTATAGTCCATTGTGTTTAGTCGTAAGAAGATATACACGTTAGCTATCATCCTCGTAACAAAAAATGAGGAAAAAACGCAGTGATGACTCCAAAGATCAAGGAAGAGGTCAGTCTTCTTTACCAACTTTATGTCATTGTTATAGATTTTTTTTCATTTCTTTGATTCTGATGCATTGTTCATAAATGTTGACTGCAATGCTAACTTATCATGTAGAGAAACGACGATCTGAATTTATGAATCAATTATCAGAGAATCAAACTCCATCTGCTCTATACAAATATTATTAGCCGACCAGGCAAATCTCTATTCTTCCATACCAATGTTTTCATTTCAATCATTTCGGTGTTCTTTACAAACTTTCTAATATCGTCTCACATTCGTTCATTTCTTTTCATCTGGATCATCGTAAATATATCTGACGTGTTATGATAATTTGTTGTGTAGGGAAACAACCGTGTGCAATAAGTCCGAATCAAATTAATGCCCATTGTTCTACAGCCATTACTATGAATTCGGTTAACCTTCTTAGGATAAATGTTGGTTTAGTTATCACACATAATCAGGTGCAATCTCCGCAGTCTACAATTATTAATCCATCATCTAAAAATCAAAATCTTTCCATTCTATCAGATATAACCAATAGAATAGGATCCTCTAATTCAATCCGTACCAATACTAGTGGATTAATGGATGACACCACTGCAAGTAACGTTCATTCCGTAAAAGTCATCTTTAGGATCAGTACCCATAAGAAGATTAAGAAGAGGTCCTTGTCTAAAATATGTCAACTTGTAACTGATTTAAGCAGTAGACTTGAAGAACCAAACAACGCGGGTAAGTTTCTGCCAGATATTCGTTCTCATAATATAGTTATGTCAATGATTGTCACCCCTAATTTATTTTCTATTTTAATGAAGGACATTCAGAAGTTTACCAAGATGTGAATGAGCATGGAGTTGTTGGGGAGGGTAACACAATGTTCAACCATTCATTTAAATCTAGCTACTTAGACGATGGTGATGCTAGTCACAAATGTCGTTTTTGTGGTGCACAAATGTGTTTTGCATAAAGTTTACAAAGTGTGAATGAAGAAAAATAGCAATCAACAATTTGAAATATGTTGTTCTAATGGGACGATTATTGTACCTCTATTAAAGAGAGCCCTGAAGGGATTGACAACTTATTTTCAACAAGCAATCATCGCTTTCATAAATATATATATATATATATTATATATATATATATATTCGTTCTTACAACAATATGTTCTGCTTCACATCGATGGGTGGTAAAATTGACCATTCAATGAATTTAAAGGGAGGAGGTCCTTATTCTTTTGTCCTTTCAGGCCAAAACCACCATTTAATCGGTAGCTTATTGTCCACACCAAGAAATCCACCGTCTATGCTCAGCTATATTTATACAATACCGACAACGAAGTTTCAAACAGAATTTCGTCTTTGAGGTTAGTCTTTGTTATATTTTACTTTGTACGTCAACAAATGGTTTTTACAATATAAAGTTGTTAACAAGAAATAATGACCCTTTATTGATTAACTTTACAACCGTCATGTTAATGCAGAGCATTTGGATCCTATGATTGTGGGAATGTTAAAGGAATGTCTGGATAAGCACAATTGTGTAGTAAAACATTATAGATGGTTTGACATTGTAACCAAGATGGTTTGAAACCATGTGACAAACCTGAAGTATTGAGCAGAATATTCCACATCAAGCTGCGGAAATTGATGCGGACTTTGAAGGACGATAAGATCTTTGGTTCGGTAAAAGCATGTACGTTTTATAGAAAAATTTATCTAAACTTAGTACTTATTTTGAATTATTCAATATTGTCATGACTGATCTGATATATATTTGTTACTAAATTAAGGTCAAACGAAAATGATTTTATTGAAGTACTGTTTAAATTGACTAATATTGGGTTCATCAAACAAAATTAAATGGGATTACTTGTAGCCATTAAAAATTATTCATAATTTATTCGAAGTTGTTTACAGAATATGTGTATTGACAACACAGTGAATGTTGTTATAGAGAAGTTTTCCAAAACATTTTATCACATTCATAGTTGTAAGGGGAAACTTTGTTTGACTTTGTTCTTGTTGTTGTTCAAATTTCATATTTAAATGAATTCAATATTTTATTACTTTCATTTGTGTATTTCTTCAATATTGAATTTTACCTATTAATTTATAAACAGTTGGATATTACATTTCCGTCTTTGTTATTCAGATTTAGAACATAATAGAACTCAATACTTCGTGCAACGACGAGTCCAAGTCTTGTTCCTGGTGATATCGGAATCAATGTATTGAAATTTGAAATGCAATGAATATTTTTTCATAATAAATATAAAGAAAGTGATTATCTCCCTTTTTTACCAATTTTATTTTCTTTTGTTAGAGTGAGTACTTTTGTTATGATACATTTTTTTAAGTGGTAAAATAAATATTAATTTTTCTTTCGGAACAAAATTCTTAATAAAAAAGTTATAAATTTAAATGAAAAAAATCACACATTATCACTTTTATTTAAAAAGAAAGTAAAACATTTTTTTTTATTTCGATCCTTTTATTTTCTAGCAAAGTTATAGTGCCATGTTAGATATAACTTTTTGGGAAAATTTCATTTAAATATTAAATAAAATTTCAAACCTCCAAATATATGTTAAAATTTGTAAAGGACTTATAAGTGACAGTGACGAAATTAGGATTTTAAAATGTTGGTGAATTTACCCTTTTGCCCTCAATTTTTAAATAAATTTAAGAAAAAAATGACCCTCGCAGCAGGGCCATTGTGGCCGATCGTCGGAGATCGGCCACCGACGGTTTGAGATCCGAGTGAGGGGTTTTTTTTGGGGCTTGGGTTGAATTTATTTATTTTATTTTTTTAAAAAAAAAAAGATTGAATGAAAGTGGGAGGGTAGGATTGAACCCATCCTACCTTCATAGGGCCACTTAGTTCCTTTAATATATATAAGTTTGGAATTTCAGGATTTGTTTTAAATATTCAATAACTTAAATTCTAATAATGAAATTAATCTTTTATTAGTTACTTTGTGCGCTTTCTTATTATTTGGCGGTTCAATTGCTAAGTTTGCCGATGCTATAAAAGGGCTTACCCCTATTTTCGTTCTTATCCACGCTGCTACCATAGTAGAGGCACAAATTTTTATTGTAGCCCGCCTTCTTGCTCTTTTAATAGTTATGCCCTCCATAATGAATTGAATAGCTTTCCTAGGAATAATAACAGTAGTATTAGGAGCTACTTTAGCTCTTGCTCAAAAGGATATTAAGAAAAGTTTGGCCTATTCTATAATGTCTCAATTGAGTTATATAACATTAATTTGTAAATCTTATTAATGAAACTTGTTATTCGCATTAGAAATTTTGTTCATAGTCTTTCAGATTTTGTTTAATCTTGTGAATCTCATTACAAACACACATATTTATAAATGTATAAATATATATTTATATATTATATATAAGGGGAAATGATATATCGAGTGACTAGATATAAGATTTTTTTTCAGTGAGGTATATACTATGCCATTTTGACCAATTCAAGCGCTATGTCACTGAAAAGAAACAGAAACAATACAAAAAAAAATAGAGAATTATAGCTTTGTTTCGAATCCGGTAAATAGAGGAAGCTATGATCGCTGTGTGTATAGCTCTATTTCGAATCCGATAAACAGAGGAAGCTGTGATCATTCTCATTCAACATGCTCTACATTTTGAGAGAGTGAGATAAAGAGAAAGCTAAGTCAGAAACGTAGAGGCAGGGATGGTGTTGTATCTGAGTGGGCGTCTCTGAGTTGGATTCATCATATATATATATATATATATATATATATATATATATATATATATATATATATATATATAAATCATTCCTATGTTATATATACATATATACTTTCTATTGACAGCAAAGTTTTGGGGGTTTTATCATTACTGCTCTCATGTGAAATCAAGACTCTCAAAGAATCCCGCAGTCTGAATGTGCTCCTCGCTGCGATGAAGTCCCGTGCAGTGTCCTGTGTGAGTCGTCAATGATTCTTGCGTTCCTGTGCATCTGAATGTGTCTCTCCTCTCTTGAATTGTTCTTTGACGTTCCCGTGTGCGTCGTCTTCTTGTGCGTGGTGTGCGTCCTTTTATACCCTTTTAATAGCTATTCAGTTATTGGGCCGTGATCTACTTCTTTATTTTATAAAGGAGATATCATATCCTTTTGTTTTGCTTTTTTAATCTTTTCATCCATTTGGCCCACGTCATCGATTCACAACTCATCCAAATTGATTCCAACATGTGATATATATCTTTTACTTCATGAATTTCCTCCAAAGTTTCATATAAAAAAAAAAAATCCTCCAAATAGCTTTTCTTTTTTAATGCGTGGGTCCACATGTGATTATATCCTTTATGTAAATATTCCTTATGATATCCTGCAAAATGAAATAGCAAATAAATAGATTTTCTTTTTATAATATTCTTCTATCCTATACTTAATTAAAAGATATGTAAATATATAAAAAGATAATTAAATAGGTATGAAATATTAATAAATCCAACTCAATATACCATAATATACACCTATTTAATTATAAAATTTATACTTATCATATATATATATATATATATATATATATTATATATAATATATACACACATATGTATATGTATGTGTCTATATGTTATATAATATAGATATTGAGAAGATATGAGTATGATAATACTATAACCAACCTTTCAAGCCTCAAAATTTGACCAAATATGATCCGGATCATGGAAGGATATCTGTCCTCTTTCATGTAGGAATGCTTTCTCAGAGAGTATAAACCTCTCAGACCTTCCTCCTTCAGATCACATTCATTCAGCACAACCTTCCTTCGTTTCCTAGCTGAGGCGTAATTAAAACTTGATTTTATGGTTTTTATATGATCATAACCAAACCTTAACCTAGCAACCATGTTATATGCTCAAATAGAGAAGATGTGGGTATAACGATACTATAACCAACCATCAAGTCCCAGGGTTTGACCAAATATGATCATATATATATATGTGTGTGTGTGTGTGTCTATATGTTATATAATATAGGGTAAAGGTGTAAAAATACACATGTGATTTGCTCTCAGAAGCGCCCAATACCATATGCTTTTTTTGGAAGCAAAAATACACTTGTGGTTATAAAGAAATGTGCGAAAGTCTTAGTTAAAATAAAAAAACGTTGACTGTTAAAAATAGCCTTTTTGACTAACAGACGTGGTAATGCGTGAAAGGAGAGAAGAGAGGGACCCACGTGAGGGATGAGCTGAGAGGAGAGAGAAAAAAACACACACAGCTCAAAATCTTCCCTCCCTCAAAAATTCATTTCTTTTCATTTTCATCTGCCGAACAAGTAATTCAAAGCTGCCATAAGCCCCCTAACTCTGAATCAATTGATACTTCGAGGGATGGGCGAGGGCTGTATGAGTCAAAGAATTAATCAAAACCCAGAATCTTATCTATATTGACTAGGAGGTGTTGCTTGGGAGTTGGGGCGACTGGCGAGGGTAGTTACTAGTTAGTGCTTGATATCTTAAAAATAAGACTGAGTATCAAATCCCAAACATCATTATATTACATTACCTCATTAAAAGGTTAAATATTTTGGCCCTTCAGTCCAGTCCATGATACAATACCTAAATAAAAATACTAGTATTAATTACATGACCTGATGACGACTTTAATATAGTAATTACAATCTATCCATGAGGAGGAGATGGAAGCTACGCAACGCAACCTAATCAATTGAATAGCTAGGACGTGGTTTCAGCTCTCATTCTTCTACTTAACTCTTTTTTATTATGTTTTTCTTGTCTCCTGAGCTCTTGTAACTTGTAAGGGCTTTTTAATATAATCAGTTGTTTATTATTATATTCCCCAATGTGGGATCTGAAACATTATTTAATTAATGACTATTGAGTCGAGTCGCTGTACTATATATGTACAATATATATAGTTATAAGCTCATCAATTATATATATAACAGCAACATCCTCCTATTAGTACTAACAGCAGCGACATAATAGCTTATGTTATATAGATATGCATATCTATATATCTCAGACCACTTTCCTTTTTATATGTACAGCAACGTTGGGTCTTAAAAATGTATCAGTAGCGTCTTCCTATCCGTTTTCCATATATATATATATATATATATATATATATATATCAGCAGGAGACAAATTTCACATGAGAGCAGTAATGATAAAACCCCCAAAACTGTGCTGTCAATAGAAAGTATATATGTATATATAACATAGGAATGATTTTTATATATATATATATATATATATATATGATGAATCCAACTCAGAGACGCCCACTCAGATACAACACCGTCCCTGTCTCTACGTTTCTGACTCAGCTTTCTCTTTATCTCACTCTCTCAAAACGCAGAGCATGTTGAATGAGAATGATCACAGCTTCCTCTGTTTATCGGATTCGAAACAGAGCTATACACACAGCGATCACAGCTTCCTCTATTTACCGGATTCGAAACAAAGCTATACACACAGCTCTTCCACATTTTCTCTCTTTTATGATCTCAAACTCAACTTTGGTTTCTCTTTTGCAACGTGAATGATTAAAGAAACAAAGAGGAGGGGTCCGGTCTGAGAGAAAAGCTAATGATTATTCAAAAGAGGTTATTTTTAACACGCATTACCACGTTTTAGGCAAAAAGGTTATTTTAACGGTCAATGTTTTTTGTTTTAAGGGAGGTGTGACTTTTGTACTTTTTTATAACCACGTGTGCATTTTTTCCAAAAAAGATAGCGTATGGTCTTTGGCCATTTCACGAAGAAACACACGTATATTTTTACTCCTTTACCCTATAACATATAAATATTGACTATATTATATTTATAAATCTAATATATTAATATAATATTATATTAATATATTATATTTAGATATTATATATAGGGAAATGATATATCCAAGTGACGGGATATAAGATTTTTTCCAGTGAGATATATACTACGCCTTTTTGACCAGTTCACACTGAAAAAAAAAAAGCAGAATAAACTGAAAACAAAATCCAATAGGAATCAATTTCAGATCGAGCTTAAAAAAAATTAATATGACCTTCACATCCAAACCACTAAAATAAAACATAATTCCTAAATTTAAAAATTAAATTGGTAATGGAAGATAAAAATCGGAATTGGTAATTCTCTATTCTTTATTCGGTGATTCTTTGCGACTATCAGTTAATCCATGGCAACAATAATTCATTGCAATTTCAAATTGGAATTGGTAATTCATCGCATTTAGAATCGCAACAATAATTCTCTGTAGACAATCAATTAATTAATCACAATTTCAAATCGGAATCACAACAATAATTCTCTAAAAAAATTTTTTGCATTGTTTCTGCTTTTTTTTTCAATGACATAGTGCGTGAATTGGTCAAAATGGAACAAGTATATACCTCCTTTGGAAAAAAAAAACCTTATATCCGATCCTTTGGATATATCATTTCCCCTTATATATAATATATAAATATATATTTATACTTTTATAAATATGTGTGTGTTTGTAATGGGATTCACAAGATTAAACAAAATCTGAGCACTATAAACAAAATTTGTAATGCGAATAACAAGTTCATTAATGAGATTTACAAGTTAATGTCATATAACTCAATTGAGACATTATAGAATAGGCCAAACTTTTCTTAATATCCTTTTGAGCAAGAGCTAAAGTAGCTCCTAATATTACTGTTATTATTCCTAGGAAAGCTATTCAATTCATTATGGAGGGCATAACTATTAAAAGTGGAAGAAGGCAGGCTACAATAAAAATTCGTTCAGGTACTATGGTAGCAGCGTGGATAAGAACAGAAATAGGGGTAAGCCCTTTCATAGCATCGACAAACTTAGCAACTGAACTGCCTAATAATAAGAAAGCGCACAAAGTAACTAATAAAAGATTAATTTCATTATTAGAACTTAAGTTATTGAATATTTAAAACAAATCTTGAAATTCCAAACTTATATATATCAAAGGAACTAAGTGGCCTTAGTGGTTGGGCCACTTGGCCCCTATGAAGGTAGGATGGGTTCTGTTATAGACTCATATATTGGGCCAATCAGTCATTCGGCCAAACAAGAGGGCTTGCAGTAAAACACCCATTTAGACAGGTAAATGGTTTCCCACTACTCCATCGTGTCTGTTATGCAGGACCGTACAGGTAGTGGAGCAGGTGTTTGCCGAACGTGAGAAGCGCATAATGTTTGATGAACAGATGCATTTACAGGGGAGTGAAACCCTAGGTAATCTCTATAAATAGGTGATTACCCACCAGGTGCACTCTGAACATTCTCTATTCCATTGTTTATCATTCAGTCACATTGTGCACACACCCCACCCTCAGGCGAATCGCCATCTCTACAGAAGATTTGTTATGCGAGTTCACTCGTTGATATCTCCTTCATAGATATCACCGAGTTGAAGCCTTCTTTTTGGTGCTTGACTCCTGAGCATCCTTGAAAGGCTATTGATCCAATATTAATAACCCCTAGCTCATTGAAGCTAGACATCTGTGTTATATAGCAGAACAGGTTCGAATCCTACCCTCTCACTTTCATTCAATCTTTATTTTTTAAAATAAATAAATAAATTCAACCCTACCCAAAAAAAAAACCTCGCCGGATCATTCAATATATTTTTTTTAAAAAAAAATTCAACCCAAGCCCCAAAGAAAACCCCTCACTGGATCTCAAGCCGTCTAGTAGCTTGATCTTCGACGATTGGCCACGATGGCCCTCTGGCAAGGGTCATTTTTTTCTTAAATTTATTTAAGGCGAGGATAAAAGGTAAATTCACAACATTTTAAAATCCTAATTTCGTCACTGCCACCTATAAGTCCTTTACAAATTTTATCATATATTTGGAGGTCTGAAATTTTATTTAATCTTTAAATGGAATTTTCCCAAAAGTTATATCTAACATGGCACTATAACTTTGCAAGACAATAAAAGGATCGAAATAAAAAAAAATGTTTTACTTTCTTTTTAAATAAAAGTGATAATGTGTGATTTTTTTTTCATTTAAATTTATCTTTTTTATTAAGAATTTTGTTTCCGAAAGAAAAATATTTATTTTACCACTTAAAAAAAGTTATCATGACAAAAGTACTCACACTCTAACAAAAGAAAATAAAATTGGCAAAAAAGGGGAGATAGTCACTTTCTTTATATTTATTATGAAAAAATATTCATTGCATTTCAAATTTCAATACATTGATTCCTGATATCACCAGGAATTTAAAATTGTTTTCAAACTGTAATTATTATGTTTTAAATCAGATCAAACTGTAATGTAATGATGGCTTCATTCAAATTAGCCGTTGCCTCCAGGTACCCAGAAGATGAATCGGTTGTTTGCTTCTATCGATTGTTGCATTTATTATTTCATTTTTCTATTTTTTCTTCACCCAAGCCCAAATCGATCATTCAGACGTTCCTTTTCATCTGCTCGCGAAAGGATAATCGCCTCAGAGAAGAACCCCTCTGCCCCTGGGTGTTCAAACTTCCAAGGCACGAGAAAGCTTTCGTCTTCTATCCTATCGGTAAGCAACATGATTAATTAGCTGATTTTCCTCTCAGATTCTTGATGCTTTTCTTTTACTCTTTTGCTTCTTCTCCCTCGATTTTGTTTCTTTTGTGTTCTGCTCTCTCTCTCCTCCTTACCACTCAACTCTTTGTCCCTCTCATCTCTCCAACTGCTGTTGCCATCGATTCTTGCAATTAGAGTTTGGCCAAACCACTCGTTTGTTACCCTGTTGGTTAAATATTCGTAGACAATAAGGGTGAAGGGCTTTACTCAATTCCTTATGGTTTGTCACTTTGTCCTTTAATTTGTATGGTAGCAGCAATTAAAGAATGGAGTAAAGTTGTTTTTATGTATGTAACAGTAGGGGATTGGTGATGATGCCCTCAATGAGATCTCTAAAATATCTGTCTTTACGTAATAGTAGCTGATTGGTGACGATGCTCCTGACTGTGCATTGGTTTCATTTGTTTCATATATAATACATGTGACGTACCAAACCAGAAGCTTTTGCCCTTTAAAAGGACATTAATTTATTAAGAGTTCCTTTTGTTTTATAAATGTTGAGTATATTCCGTTGAAAATAAGTCTGTTAGTACACCGGTGACCAAGAGAATTATGTGCATGTGCTTAGGGATTGTAAAGGTTTCTTCGAGAAGTGATTGTGTTGAGGCAATTCAATTTCTTTTCATTTATCACTTTTTGGACTCAAGTAATATGCATGGTAATCTCCTGTTGAAACACAATTTGACATCGATTTCTAGATTGAAATCATATCAGCACTGCAGTAACAGCTGAAATGTGGGCAACAATTGCTGTTTTGATCGAATCCTCATAGATGACTTTTGAATGTCTGTTACTGAATGATTCATTGATATAGTGCTTGCAAGACTGGTAGGAAGGAAAAAAAAAGAAGAGACTGAAGAAAAGAGAAAAATATTAGAAAAAGGCATTGGAAAGAAATGAAAAGAAGAAGAAAGGAAACAGAAACTGCTTTGAAAAAGCCAATATTGAAAAAGAGAAAGAGAAAAAAGAAGAGGAAAAAATATCTTAAAATAAAAAGGTGTAATCATGCATAAGCCAACAACCATCAACCATCATAGCAATGTACTCTTAGGACCTTCGACTTCATATTAAATTCCTTATGAGTAAAGCTCCATTGAAAATTGATTGGATTAGTTGCTGCATAATCTGGAAACAATATATTGTTGTATTGTTGTTTTGACTCTTCCTTGCTCATGCATATTTACTTGAGTGGAGAAAGAGAAAAAAGAAGAGGAAAAAACATCTTAAAATAAAAGGTGTAATCATGCATAAGCCAACAACCATCAACCATCATAGCAATGTACTCTTAGGACCTTCGACTTCATATTAAATCCTTACCTTTGACTTCATATTAATGTCCTTGTGAGTAAAGCTCCATTGAAAATTGATTGGATTAGTTGCTGCATAATCTGGAAGCAATAGATTGCTGTATTGTTGTTTCGACTCTTCCTTGCTCATGCATATTTACTTGAGTAATTGATAGTCTATTTTAATCATGCATGAACTTTTGTGTTAATTAAGTGGTGGAGATGTGAGAACCATTACAAGCTTATGGTAGGATTATGGGCAAGTAGATGAGAGAGAAATTTCATACGTGACTTGAGTGAAACACCTATCCTTTTACGTGGCTGTCTGAATTCAGCCATTTTGGTTTAATCTTGTACCATTTGCAGTTCTTTTAGCTTGTGGTATATTCATGGATTGATGTGAAGTAAAAAGGCCGTGATAGATTAAGTATGATTGCTGATGCTATGGTCCATATAATCATCGAACATTCATATAATAAATAACGAAACCGTTTCATCCATATAATCACTGAAAAGTATATAAACTCTTTCTCTGCATTCTCAGCGCATTTTTGAAGCTTATGGAATTTGAATTGTGGCTTAAAGTTGGGAATTTTGTTCTGCCATTGTGATTAATTCACTAGACATGCTTTCTCATCCTGTCTTTTTGTTGCTGTCCAGAACTGAGATATTTTCTGCATAATTGTTGTTGTGTCCTTGCTGTTCTTAACATTTTACTTGCAGGACTTGAACTTTTGTGAGTCCTTGAATATTTTTATTACGTGATTTTGCTTCTGTAATTAACTCATTACAGAATATTCTCGCTGTCATCATTGAAATTGGCTTTGAATCTGAGTTTTTGCATATTTGTTGTTGTTATACACTTTTGTCACTTCACTGAATTTTATTGTAACCCTGACTATATTTTGCAAATTCTTCACTAGAATTATGTGGTGAGTAGTCAAAAAATTGCACTTACTACTGTGCAATTTGGTTGCTGTCAATTGAGTCCGGGAAATTGCAATTTTGGTACATCACCACACTGTTAGTACCTGCTCACTTCGCATGTTTTGTTGAATGATCACCCACCCTATTTTGTAGTTTGATTTCATGACTTACATTGAGGCTTAACCATTTGAAATTGTATTTGGTTAAGTCATTGGATCTTGAATAAACATCCTCGAAAGAGGGCCCGCCCACCATTGGATGAGTGAGGTGATGATGACACAAACCTTCAATGCCCACAGTTGGTGAGTTTCAATGCAACCAAAATACTATCATCTTTAATGTCAAGCATGTAGAGGAATGATGCCTTCCTATAATGGTTTTGGCGTTGCTCAATAAAGGTTCTAATTTGCTGTGACTTAAATATGGTGCAAGAAATTATTTAGTTATTTTTTTTTCTAGTTTTTTTAGCTTTGATTTTAGAGTGGGGTCATGAAACATTTCTGTTTGTAACACTAGCTTGTAGACTTTGTACAATGTTCAATATAGTAGTGATTATCAATTTACTGCCAATAATTTTCAATTTTCTTTCCTTGCAGGTTCAGGGTGTGACAGAATTGTGGAGAATACTGGCTTTTGCTTTAGGGATACTAAATCTGTATGGATTACTTGAACCATGTATTGTGCGTTCTCATATCTGAAAGGGCATAGTTTTTAATCTTTTCATAATTTGTGCCTTCACCAGGTGCCAGTGAGGCAATAGATTATTGTTGTTGTTGGTTGGTTCTTCTGTATATATTAGTTCATTTTCATGTAGAGTAATCTAAATTAGAGATAATATTGTGTTCTTGTCAGGTAGAACAAGGTTGCCACTGAATCACTCTGAGATGATAACTTCTAGGACACTTGTATGCTGGTAAGCTTCATACTTAATCTGAAGTGGATTTATGTAGATATTTATCAGGTCAAGTTCTATCATTTTGAACCATATTGCATTACATGCGAGTGGCTGTGGCTTATGCTGTATATTTGACTATACTAGTTATTATTGAATATTGTTGTTTGAGATTGTGAGCCTACTTTTGTATTGTTGCTGTATAGTACTGTTTTGAGCTGCCTTAGCCAATTTTTATCTTGCTAGAGTTTAGAGTAAAAAAGGAACGAGTATCCTATATAGCTTCTCTGCGTTCTTCTTTTAACTACAGTAATCTACATGGTGTTTGAATTTGTTATAGAAACTAGTATTGTAAACCTAGGGACTCAATTGTGAAACTAGCTCTAGGGACTTAAGTGAATAAAACATAATATGTAGGATAATTAGTAAATTACACTAATTATCCTACTAGTCGTTTGAGGGGGGGCTATCATTTATAAATAGCCACCCTCTCTCCTCTTGTACAATCATGTTTTGTCATGACCATGCAGTATTCAGTTGTGTGAGAGTCAAGATAACTCTCTTCTCTTCTAATCTCTTCTTGTGTGTCCTCTCTTCTAATCCCTTTTTTGTGTCTTCTCTATCTCTAAACCCCATTCTTGTTGTATAAACATACAATAGTGTATCAGAATTTGGTCATACATGTGTAGTGGTGCTCATTGTTTCACTTCCTTTTTTTCATTTTTGAATTGGATTCCTTCGGGAAAGGGAAATTGTTTCTCTTTAAAAGATGCTTCCAATTTGTATTCCACTGCACAGTTTATTTTCATCATTTACATTATTAGCTCATTATTTAGCTCTCCACTTCTCTGTTGTCATAACTGCTATATTTTCTGTTTCAGTCAGATTGAAAAGTAGCATCAGTTTTAAGTGCTCTACTGTCCATGCATGCAGCACTTGCACTGATTCAGAATCACGTTTTTGATGCTGTAACCTCAATCATGTCTGGCTAAATCCTTCATTCTCCTAGAAATGCAACTGAAGCTGAACTTTGGAGCTTAAAGAGGGAGTTTCAGTCATCACTCTTCATCTTTCTTCCTTCTATTTGGTTTACTGGCTTCTAAACTGAGTCGGATGTTCTAATTTGGAATGTATATCCAGATTTGTCTATTTTTAGGAATGATGAACTTGTGTCTATTTCTTGATGCAATTCGGTTTTCAACCATATTGAGTAGGCTTGATTGGCTTTCTTATTTCAGTTTACCTAAGATTGTTGATGGAGTTGATAGATTTATGACTCATGCTGTCACATGTGCCTTTAGGTTGATTGATTGCATTTAGAATTAATTTCTAAATTAAATTCTACCTTTGATTCATTATCAAATCTGAACAATGTTTAGATTTATCTAGAAAGGGGCTCTTATCTCCTAAAATTCTGAGAAGGTGATGATGGTTAGGTGAAACTTCTAGGGGAAAACATATTCAATAAGACTTTTAATTGCAAATTCTGCATTTCTACTTTCTGATTCTCTTATTCATAGAAATAGTGGCTGCAATTCATTAGAAATATAGTGACTCCTCTGTTTCACCTCTTAATTTTTCTTGCACTTCATTAACTGAATTTTTTAAGTGGCTAGATGACCAAGAGATCCGATACTTAGGGTGAAGAAGTACTGGCTGAAACTGTCACAGCACCTGAACCATAAATTTCTATAATCAGTTTGAGCCTAAACCAGAACTTAGCAAATACCAGCTGTTACATCTCATTGGAGCAAGTTCATCTGGACCAGACTCATGCAAGAATGAAGGAGCTACTGCAAGTAATGCTGCTGTACAAAATTCTGTACTTACTGCTGTGACAGAAAATAGCAAGAAAATTCCTGAAAGCAACAACAAGTGGTTGCAGACCAGATTCACGAAGCTGAAGGTAAAGAACCTAATCTGAAAGAACTTCCATTTCCTAAATCATATCTGTTAGGCAAAAAGAAGATGAATGGTGGTGTGTTAGGAAAAGAGATGATGAATCTGTTTAGCAAATTGGAAGTAAATGTGCCTATGCAGACCAAACAAACCAGTTCAACTTGGTTCAAATGTTTCAGGCCTTCTCAAATCCCAAATTTCCATAAAATGTGCTGATCCAGGTTCCTTTATTGTTCCATGCCAAATAGGAAAGCTAAATTTCAATAATGCTTTCTTAGACTTAGGTGCAGCCATTAATGTTATGCCACATTCTGTTTATAACTCATTAGGGATAAAAAACAACGAGTCCACTATTGTAATACTCCAACTAACCGATAGGACAACAAGACAACCTTCTGAATTTTTAGAAGATATTTTGGATATATATATTTTTTCCTAAAGTTGTGTATTTGTTTTATTTATTATCTTGTTAATTAAGGTTAAAAGGTCTAGCTTTACAACCCGATATTGGGGCATTTAAAATGGATTCTCTTGCATTGTGTGGTTGAGTATGAGTTCTCTTCATTGCATCATGACTCTAGAGTACAGCATGGACATAATTTGATTTGGGGTATTAAGCATATGCATGGTTTCTACTCATGAGACTCTTTCTTGCGAATTTCCTCTGGACATACTTATATCTTATGCCCATTTCTGTGTGGCTACTTCTTACATTGATTCCTTCTCTTTCTTGAAGGAACTTGATGTGGAAGCACTCCAAAAGGATCATACTCTGCCTTACATTGAGGAGCCTTTAGCCATGGAATTGGAACCACCACCAACACAAATTTTTCACGGAGAAAGGCCTATGCTCAAGAGGTTTATGATTCTCATTTGTGTTGAGATTTTTTTCTTCAAGAGCTAAAGAAGATTCCGTCTACATGGTTGTCCCTTTCCTCCCTTTACTATATTGAATTTC
The DNA here is from genome assembly GCA_019022615.1 of Acacia melanoxylon. Taxonomy (NCBI): domain Eukaryota; kingdom Viridiplantae; phylum Streptophyta; class Magnoliopsida; order Fabales; family Fabaceae; genus Acacia; species Acacia melanoxylon. The sequence continues at coordinate 398,436 of JAFJYJ010000114.1, forward strand.
TTGTGAAATTACTTGTTGGACTTGATTACCTAAAATGAGTGTGGGGGGAGGGACTAAATCATTAGGAAAAGGTAGTTTTAGGGTGATGATTTTGTGGCCTCTTTGGTTGTCCTAAGCTTGCACTGAGGTCAATGCTAAGTATGAGTGCCGAGGAGTTAAGCTGATTGATTTCCTAGGTGATTTTACAAGAATTTTGAATAATACCTTCGCTAGAATTATTGATTGTTGATTTTAACTTCTCACAGTACTTTAAGAATCTGGTCCGGAACTGAATTTTTCCTGAACATTGCTTGATTTATGAATTTTTTTTCACTGCACTTTACTAATTTTGAGATACACAGATACACATGCAGAACCGAACTTATCTTGAATGAATGAAGCAAGTATTCTTTACATATTGATGCCAGCTATGTGGTTTATCATATGGAAATTTGTTTCATAAGTAGAATGTTCTCATGCGTTGAAAATGGTTATGTGCATGGTTTAGCCTTGTGTGAGTTAGTTTAGAATGCACAAACCTTGATGGAAGGATTTGAGCCTGATTATCATTCATAAATTATGTGTGCATACTGCACTTGATTCAATTTCCTCTAGAACTTGTCTTGCGTCTTAATCAAGGCCACATGATTGCACAAGAGTGATGAATATGATTGAGGCATTCTATTTCTTCACCCATTTATCCTAAACACAAGCCATTTAAATCAATCCCCTGCTAACCCCATTGAGCCCTTCACTTTCATTTCTTCTTTACTTATGCACTGAATCTGAATTTATACATGAGACTCGATTCTGTATTTGATAGAATTTCCTTTGAGATGAAAATAATTGGATATTGATACATTGATGATGTCACTTATTCAGTTTGATATGGCTGATTGGTTGTTCCTGGATAGAGACAGGGAAAATATATATGAGTGTAGAGAAAAAAAATAAAGAAAACAGAAAAAGCCAGAAAGAAAGAAAAAATGCAACGAAAAAAGTAGAAAAAGGCAAGGAAGAGAAAGGAAAAGCCATATGTGTAGAAAGAAGAAAAGAAAAGAAAAAATGGTAAAGAAGGCAAAACAAAAATGTCTTCAAAAGAACAGGAAAAAAAAAGAGACAAGGAAAAGGGAAGAACAAATTGTCCAAATCAGCTTATGAATATAATTTGAACTAATAGATTTATGCTTAAACATTGTTGTACATGACGGCAGATGCTGAAGTTTCAACCACTTGTTTGATTGGCTAATTATCGCTCATCACCTGTGTATATTTCAGATTATGTGCCATTCCTTTTTCCATTTCCACTTAGACCTTTTCAACATTACAACCAAAGCAAAGACCTCTTGATTCATTACTCTAGTGTATAATGAGTGGTGGAGATGGTAGACACATTACAAGCCTATGGTAGGGGTTGGACTAGTGGAGAGGAGTGAAATTACCTTAAGAGAGGAATGTGAGAAGTGCTGAGAAGTGCAAAACAGGACCAAGTTGTATTCTAAAGCATACTCACTATTGGCTAGGCTAAGTACAAGGACGATTTGATTTGCATTTGTACACTTTGCTTGTGATATTAGTTGAAGTATGATGTGCTACTATGCTTGCATATTTTGATTTAAGCTTGCTACATTCTCACTTATATATCTATTCGGTTTTGTATTGGATTTCCTTGATTGAATCTTTTTCAAGGGAGTGTATAAGTGCAAGTGTGGGGGAATTTGATAAACCCTTATTTTTATATGGTTAAGTGAGTATTTTTTTAGGGATTTTAGGAAGAATATTGAGTAATATTTGCATAATTAGGCATGAATAAGATAAATTCATATAGTTAGGAGATTTTGATTAAAATGGTTATTTTAGGAGCAATTTAGTAAAATTTCCAGATTTGGACACTGGCTATTTGGTTGTTGTTTGTATTGCCGGAGTAATTCTGAAATTAGTGTGGCTGGAAAGAAATTCCAACCAGGGAGGAAAGCTGAATCCAAAGGAACTCATTTACATTATTAATGGAATTTGGTTTCCACTTAATTATTGAGGAGGCAAGAGGATGCAATTAAATATGAGAGAGCAACGGCGTAGCTAATACCACCTCTTGTTTGATTATGCATGTCAGAATCAAATTATCTTTTTAGTTTGAGAGATATTTCCATACTTGAAGATGCATCTTTAACCCTTTATAGTTTGATGTATTGATTTGCTCTCATCCTCCCCCTTATTATGTTATTTTTATTTATTTTTATCCTTTCACATGAATTTATTATTTTTTCTAAATATTATTTATAATCCTTAATTATTCATGCTGCTTATTAATGCCTTCTTTCAAATACTGTATAGTTTCTTTATCAATAATTTAGCATTCATTATTTTTTGCCTTAAGTTGTGTATTTGTTTTATTTATTATCTTGTTAATTAATTTATTTCCTTTTTTTCAATGAATTATTAATTGATTAATTTACTTTTTCACGAGACATGTTATTTATTTGCTTGGATTCAATCTTGCTAAGTTTTGTGTCTAAAAATGGGATCTCTATTTGGGATTGATGACTTGGATTGTATGCTTGGCTCCAAGGTTGCATTTCTTGAAGTACTTGCAATATGCGACCCATTCAATTTGTCTCTCTTCTTTTTTATCTTTTGTGTTTCTCATCCATTCTTTCCATTACCCCTGTTTTATTTGCTGCTTAAGCCAACATTATATCCCAATAAAAGTGCTCATGATTTATGCTTGATAAGTGATTTTTTGGTGGATATGTGTACAATGGTCAAGCCTATGGTAGTGAGAATAGGTAGGATGGAGAGCAAACACAAACCTTCAAACACTTGAGCGATGAGAGTAAACACTTTACCTAGTGAGGGAATCAAGGTTGCATTGCATCCCTGTTAATTTTTTTACAATGGTACTAGTTGACTTGAGGTGAGTGACATGATTTGAATGGCTGGGCATTAATGTATTTGGTGATCCTCTATTCTATGCTGTAACTTGTTCATCCTACTTAACTTTCTTGGGATTTTTACTTTCTTGCTTTAATTTTCCTTCTATCTGCAACCTTCAAGTTTTAGAACTGCCTTGATGTTCCCTACCTTCACCATCTTCATCTGTGAATAGCCTGCATGCTGCCGATTACTCAGGTACGGTTCCTCTCACCAAGCCCCCTATTTTAATGTTCTCAAATTCTTCATCCAATTTGGATTTTTATTTTGGTTTCCCACTTTTCCTTCTCTCCTTAGAGGCCATCTTCGAAGTCCTAATATGATTTTTTATTTATTTATGAAGCTAAGGAGGAAATGAAACTATTCTTCCGTTATGAAGGTGTAATTTTAATCAGGAAGAAATTATTTTTTAAATGTAGTTTGCGTTACTTCGTTTGCTTCGTGGATTTTATAGGAGAGAACATTTAGCTTTCATGTTGCCGGGAAGATGGGAGGCTTTGGGTCTTGGTGTAACCATGTAATTTCCTTTTGTTGGCTTTTTCTTTTGGTGATGCCTAAATCCATTAGATTTCTAAGTCAAAAGGTGTTGCAGCTAGCTTATATGTGGGTTAAATGAGTTGAAAATTTCATTGGCATTTGTCATGCCCTCTAAATTTCTGAAACATATTCTGTTTTTTTTTTAACATCCTATTGATTTGACGATTGTGCAAATTCAGAATTATAATGACAGATTTCTTGGTGTAGATGCTGACTAAATTATATATTTTTCTACCTGCTGACCTACAGTTTCAAACTTTGTGAATTCATCTATAACCCTTACTACATTTGTGAGTTGAAGATCTTGAACGAGTAGATAGGAGGAGAGTGGTGACAATTGAAAATGGAAAGTGCACTAAAAATAGTCTGCAGATTGTCATTGACAGAAGTAAGTTGATTGTGAAGTTCCATATCTGCAAGGTAGGACAAATATTTAAAATCCTGGCATGAATTTTAAGGAATAATTAGAGGGTGCAAACTTCTTTAGTTGCAGTTACTATTGGTTGTCAAAAAATCACAAACCCAAAGGAGATGCTTAACATATTGGACAATGCGGTGAAAGAGAAGTAGTTGCACAAGGCATTGAGCAAGATTAAACCAAGCAACATACACTATTAAATAAAAGTATGAAGTGGAACTGGAAACAACAGCCCTGAACTGATTCTGCATTGGTCGGTGAAGCCTAACTGATGACCTTTTAATATGATGGCCATCTTCATGGTTTGCTGGATTACAGAGAGTTGTATTAGACAAATGGAGAGGGCATTGCAGGTTGTTATTGCCGAGTGGATAGCAAAGCGGAACAGCAGAGAAATTGGTAGAGTGATATAATTGATTTGGGGTTTAAACGTTCCTGTTTAAATTATTATTTTCTTTCCCTTCATATTTTCTGGGTGGTAGCTGCTTGGTTCTTCTGTATATATTAGTTCATTTGCATGTAGAGTAATCTAAATTAGAGATAATATTGTGTTCTTGTCAGGTAGAACAAGGTTGCCACTGAATCACTCTGAGATGATAACTTCTAGGACATTTGTATGCTGGTAAGCTTCATACTATCATCTTGAACCATGTTGCATTACATGCGAGGAGCTGTGGCTTATGCAGTATATTTGACTATACTAGTTATTATTGAATATTGTCGTTTGAGAATGTGAGCCTATATTGTTGCTGTATAGTACTATTTAGAGTAAAGAAGGAATGGGTGTTGTAAGTCGAAGATCTTGAACGAGTAGATAGGAGAAGAGTGGTGACAATTGAAAATGGAAAGAACGCTGAAAATAGTTTACAGACTGACAGAAGTAAGATGATTGTGGAGTTCCATATTTACCTTCTTTCTTCTTTCAGTATGATGAAATTTTCAAACTATTACATTTGTTGTCTTTAATTTATTATTTGTTACTGGTTTTTTTGTTTTTTTGCCATCCATTATCTGATACTATTTACTCATTTATTATTATATAACAATTCATAATTATTTTTCTCTTCTATTTTTTCCACGATCTCTTCTCATTTCTTTCTAATTTTTATTTTCATGCTAATTCAGCATTTCTCATTTGATATTATATTAGTTTCGAGTATTTATACTATTTAAATTTAGATGTATTATTTTGTTTTTTTTGGTCAAAGAGGATACCATTAAAATAAACTTCAAAAGAGTACCATTACAAAGAGAAGAACTAAACAACAATCAGCAAAATCAAATGACAACCATAGCAGAACACAAAAACAGCCAAATCACAGAAAACAAATACAACGGAAAACCGAAAGAAAACCAAACAAATAAACAAATTAGCCACCATCCAAAGCGGAACTGGAAAGTGAAGAATTATCAACCCCATCACAAGTCTTCTGAGCCTCCAGAGTTAGAAAAGATAACAAAGCGGGTGTTGGTCGTGCAACCCACCCAATAGGGTACACCCCTTTATAAGCATCAGCTGCAAGGAGATCCGCAGCACGGTTGCCCCCTCTCGGGGTAAAGGACAAGGAGAACCCAACCTTAGAAGACAGAAGACAAATAACGTCCTGAATAATACTTCTACATCTCCAATCATACAAGTTCGGTGACTTAGCCTCAATACAAGAAAGCAGGGATAGACAATCCGATTCAAAGATCACCTTATCGAGCCCAAGGTCCAGAGCCAGAAGCAGAGCCCTCTTCAGGGCTAAGGCTTCAGTCATGAAGGCAGAAATAGATTTGACCTTATCCACAAATCCCCATCTAAAAAAGCCAGCAAAATCACGACAAATTACCCCAATAAAGATCGGTCACATGAGAAAAAAGGCTCCATCACAATTAATTTTAAGGCTACCAAGCGCCGGGGAGACCATTTAATGCCAGGACTATCACAGCCCCTCGACAAAAAAGGATCCCTATCCCATTTCGCACTATTAGCCCAAAATTCAAAATTACTCCTCCGAGCCAATTCAATAACAGTACCCGGGTTCGGCTGCCTGTGGTCAAAGGTCATTTCATTTCTAGCCTTCCAAGTAAACCACAAAAGCCAAAGACAAATCAAAGAAAGATCATGCTTACTCGCAGAGGCGATCCCGTCATCAAAATCCACCACGCATTGAAGTTAGTGATTCGGAAACATCAACTCTAGCTCCAAGAGAGCCAAACCATATGCATCGAGTCCAAGGACAGTGGAAAAATACATGCTCAATAGTCTCCTCGGCATCAGCACATACTGGGCAATGGCTATGTTTGGACCTCCGTCGCCGAACCAAAGCAGAATTGGTGGCAATGGCCTTACTTAAAACCCGCCATATGAATTGTTGTACACGAGGTATCACTTTAATCTTCCAAATCGAGTTCCAGCATTGGGTGTGGATGACAGTCGAAGAGCTAGCTCTATTCACAGTAACGGAATTCCAGTTTTTCCGACCGTGGTAGCCCAACTTCACTGTATACACTCCGTTCCTAGCACCAGTCCACAACAACTTATCCTCCAGCCCATTGGAGGGGATAGGGATACAATAAATTGCCTTTTTGACTTCAGGAGATACATATTGGTTAATAGGCGAAAGGTTCCACCGCCCATCAATAATCAGATCACAGACTCTACCATTTAAGATAATCGGGATATCGGTGGTCTTTGGTCTCTCCGGGAAAACCGCTCCTGGGACCCAAGGGTCACCCCATATTCTGATAGCAGTACCATCGCCGATGTCCCACCTAAGATCCTTCTTGAGGAAATTTCTGCCATCTAAGATACTAGACCAACCCCAAGATGCCTTATAGCCTATCTCCGCATTAATGAAGTTTTGTTTGGGAAAGTACACACCTTTCAACACCCGAGCCCAAAGATCAGTAGGCCTCGTCATAAGCCTCCAAGCCGTCTTAGCCAAGAGGGCATCATTCATCATCAAGAGGTCCCGAAAACCCATCCCTCCAGAACTCTTACTACTGGTCATAGCTTCCCAAGATTTCCAATGAGTCTTGCCTCCAAAGGCATTGCCATCCCACCAGAAGTTAGCTATAAGGCTGTTGATCTCCTTACAAGTCTTAATGGGGAATCTGAAACAGTTCATCGGATAAATTGGGATTGCCTGGATAACCGCTTTGATCATTACTTCACGACCGGAGAAGGATAGGAGAGAATGACTCCATCCTTGGATTTTATTTGCTACTCGCTCTCTGATGTAAGCCAAGGCCTGATGTCTAGTTTTCCCCCAAAAGCTAGGAATGCCCAGATATGTTCCCGGATCTTCATTACCGGGATGTTCAACAATCGCTCACCATACTTCTCACCGCGGGGAGGAGTGTTAGAAGAGAAAAAATACTTTGGATTTATCAAGATTAATAACCCGACCCGAGGTCAGGCAAAAGACAAATCCGAATATTAGCCAAATTAATACAATTTCTATGACTAGCATGCATGTATAAGCAGGCATCATCGCAAAAAAACCGTGAGTGAGAACTGGACACCCATTACTCAATTTAATACCTTTAAGCCACTTGTCATTCGGCTCTTACTAATCATAATAGAGAGAACCTCAAAGAACAATGATGAAAAGATATGGCGAGAGGGGTCACTCCCGGCGAATACCTCTAGTAGGAATAAAAGATTTCACATTTTCACCGGATAAACGAGATATTTAAGCTAACAGAAGCGCACACATTTCATAACAAGAGACACCCACTCCCGACGTAAACCAAATCGTAATAAGACATTCCCAATGAAATCCCACTCGACCGGGCCATAAGCCTTACTCATATCCATCTTAAGGAGAACTCATACTTACCTCCCGAGTACTTACGGCGAAGGTAATGGTAAACCTCATGTGCTATAATAATATTATCATGAATACGCCAGAACGAAAGCACTCGATTCGGGAGATACACACATCAAGCAAAGGTCGCAACCTATTGGCCAAAATTTTTGAAATGATTTTATACGAGAAGTTGCAAAGGCCAATAGGGCGAAAATGTGAAACGTGTTCCGGTTTATGAATCTTGGGGATAAGAGTGATGTTAGTCATATTAATCCCCTCTAAAACAGAATGACCTGTAAAAAAATCATTGACCATAGAACAAACAGAATCACCAATTTCAGACCAAGCAGAATGATAAAATTTACCGGAAAATCCATCAGGTCCCGGCGCCTTTGTACTCCCAAGACTAAATGCGGCCGATTTAATCTCCTCCTCGAAACGAGGTAACATAAGACTCGTGATTCATATCCTCGTAAATTTTGGGGTCAATACAAGTTCAAGACAAAGACCCATTGGTTGAGGACCGAAGTAGCAAAAAGATTTCGAAAAAAAAGCGGCAATATTCGAGAGATAGCATCCTTCTCCATTAACCGGTTGCCCACATCATCTTTAATACAAGAAATTCGGTTCCTTTGTCTCCTCTTGATAGTAGATACATGAAAGAAACGAGAATTTTTGTCACCAGCTTCTAACCAATTGATCCGAGAGCGTTGCCACCAATATTGTTCTTCTAACTCCAGTAATCTCTCCAGATCACCTTTTACCTCCAGAATCCCTCTAGCAATATCGAGTTCGCTCACTTAGTGATAACTCGGCCCAGATGGGCCTTTAAAAGATCAATACGCTTTGCACTATTGGGAACTCCTTCTTACTCCATGAAATAAGATTCAGTTTGCACCTCTTCATATTGCCTAGAAAAGACTCCAAAGATGAATTATCTTGCTCGAGAGAAGGTCCGCCAACTATCTTTTATTACCTCAAGAAAGTGTCCATGAGAGGCCCAGGCTGCTTCAAAACGAAAGTCCCGAGTTTTCTTGTAATTTTCGTACTGGCATTGGATAAACAAAAGATGATGATCAGAGGATCTAGCTGGGTCAATATTAAAGACCGAAGAGTAGGAACCGCTCTCTCAAGCGCAAATTGCCCAAGGCCCTATCGATACGTTCATGGATAGTATCAGGACTATCACGGTTATTACACCACGTAAAGCCGGAGCCATTGTAACCCAAATCCTCTAACTCACAATCGCCACGAAACATTTAAAATTAAGAATTTTCCTCCGTGCTCGGGCAAACCGCCACACTTCTCAACTGGGATAAGATGTCATTAAAGTCCCCAAGACACAACCATGAAGTCCTAATATTTTTACTAATTCTCCGGACCTCTTGCCAACATAACATTCTATCATCTTCATCAGTGGGACCATAAATAAAGGTGATATATGTTGGAGTTGAAAAAGTAGCAGACATCACACTAGTATGAATAATATTCGGAGATGAGAATAGAATATTAACCGTAAGCACATCCGACCACCATAGAGCCAGGCCCCCACTTCTTCCCACCGGATTAACTATCCATTCTTCATTAAAGCCACATCTACGTCTCACCTTTCTTATGTATCTCGCTTTCTGTTTAGTCTCCATTAAGAAGACTAAATGGGGTTTTTTCCGGAAGCACTCTTCCTTCAGATTTCTGGCTGTCAAGGCAACCCCCAAACCTTGACAGTTCCAGGCTAATAGATTCATGGCGAACCAGTGGCTGGTTTCATCCAACCACCGGCGTTACCCACAGAGGCGGGTTCCATATCCTCGTCCTTTGCAATACCAGCAATCAACCAACTTTCCGGAAAATCTATCTCAATAGGAGGAGGGATTCATTAGATGATCCCATTCTTAACGCATTACAGCATTGTCGGAGAAACTTTTTAATGATTTAAAACTTTTCCGCGTCCCTTCTTCTCAATACCCACCGTGGATTTATCACTATTCGAGTCCCAGCCAAGATCAAAATTCAATTTTCTGCATTTACTCAATTTTTCACACTCAGTGGTCATCATCATAATGTCTCTTGATCTTAATTCCTTTTAAACCGGCGGACAACGCCCGAGATGGGGATAATCCATTAAAAGGAATTATCGATTTTGCTTTGATCTCATCATCACTTGGAAAGTCCACGCCTGTATGGTTGGGAATTATCTAAAGTATTAGGACAAAAAGCATCAAGAAAGGGGGAACTGACCATTTGTGCTGCTGGAGTATTTAATTCAATAACAGACGGGCCCACATCCGTAGATTTATTACTATTTGCAGCCACTATCGGCGAATGCACATCATCTATCAGTGATGAGTGCTTCTCCAATTGCGCCATCGAATCTTGCTCCATAGAGTCCGACACACCCGAAGCCAAGTTTACCTCCAAAGTCGTCTGGCCCAGAATATGTGACGTTGCAAGATTCGTGGCACTGTACAGATTCAAAGGCCCATTTGAAAATAAATAATGAGAACCCAATTCTTGGTGGACATCCGGCCCAACCTCCCTAGCATCCATAAACCGTGGCCCAAATTGGGGGCCATGAAAACCTCTCTCCTTGTTGACATCACCACCTGCATACTCAGACATCCTCACATGACCCACACTAGGCGTTGAACACGACACCCGCGCACCTTCGCTTTATTCCATACCCGGAAAGTTCGACCCTCCTCGGGTCCGTAAAAAGCCGTTGGGCAAGGCGTACACCGGAGGAGCCTGCATCTCGTCGGAAAATGTCACCTACCGGGTGTGTTTCACCACGACCGAAGGGGGGTCCTTCACCGGACGGATACTCTCCGAAGGGTTTCTATTTCCAGTCCGGCAAACAATATCCATAGCCCCTTCCCCATGTTTTGAGCTAACTGGTTTTTCTGGCATGTTAGACGTCCAGCTCCGGCGTCTAGGGCTGTGAGCTTCCTTATTGATGAAGGGAGCTTCACACCATTCTGGCGTACAAACCACCAGGGCCTCTTCATTCGTCCGAACTGCAAGAGTAGTGAGCCAGCTCCCATATTCCTTAATTGTTTCATCACCCCGCTGGCGAGTCCTTACTTCTGAACACCTCCGGTCATCATGATCTATGCATCCACAGATATAGCAAAAGTTTTGTAACCTTTCAAACTTAACTGAAACCCAAGCTGGTTCCTTCCCCTTGCGAGGGATCCAAAATCCAGTGACCAAAGGGCATACTAAGCTGATAAGGGAACGAACTCTAATAAAACTTCTATCCAATCTGCCTTCCATCGATGGCTTCTCAAACATAACCGCTTTCCCTACTGAATCACCGAGAATCTTCGCGTTGGCATTGTTAAAAGCTTCAAGCGGGAGGCCGTGAAATTGTACCCAAAACGGCGCCTCGTCGAAGTTAACATCTTTGAGGACCATATAATTATCCCAAACTTGAAGATTAAGAAGGGACCCCTGAATAGACCAAGGCCTCCCCTTAAGGATCCGAGCATAGTCGTTGAGATTCCGAAAACGGAACCTGAAAATAAGCTGTTTACTATCGATAACGTGAACCTCCAGATCTTCGTCAAGAAGCCAACCCTTCTTGATCATGGTAATCACCGCAGGTGTATTCAGGATTTTACTGGTAAAGATCTTGCCTGCAAGCGTACCTCCACATTTATCTTGTTCACTTTCCAAATCCAAAACCACTTGTTTCTTACTCAGAGCACCATTATCCTGTCCAACTTCCATTTCTCTAAAAAACCACAACAGCACTTCCTCACACAAAAACACACAGGAAGGAAGGAAACGAAAAAGGAAATTAAAGGCAAGTTCACCGTTGCAAGAAACGCCAAACTAGAAGGTTCACCAAGGAACCTGGGACACTCACGAGGAGGAAACAGCTCTCACGCAGGGAGAGCAGCAACTTCAAAACAAAACAAAATCACGAGATGTATTATTTTGTTAGATGACAATTAATACTTATTTTCTTCTTCTATTTCTTCCACGACTTGGAGTTGCTTAATATTTTTAATTTGTTTTTGGCCAGGTTTGTATTATTTAAATTGTGAGTTAAATTTGCTTTTTTATTTATATTTAAACTTGTATTTGATGATTCCAAATAATACCTTCTATTTAATTAGTTAAATTTAGTCTTCTACTTTTTTCCATAACTTTAAAACCTTTATTAAGTTGCTTATTATTTGTTACGTTATATTTAATTAGTTAAATTTGTTTTTTTGCCTTTAATTATTATTTATCATATGTCTCCGTAAATATCCGTGACTCTCTTCTCGGTTTCTTTTTCTGATGTTTTCTTTCTTTTTTGGCTAGTTTCTTCTCATGTGTATCTATTGATTTTGTTCTTTTTGGTTGTCATAGTTGCTTTTTGAGTTACTATCTTTCTTTCTTTTTTCATATTTGACTTAAATTATTTGTTACCGTTTGTTGTCATGTTTGTATTATTTAAATTATTTGATGTTAAGTTATTTATTATTTAATAGTTAATAGATTTTTATGATTTATAATCATTACCTTAATGGACTTTCGAGTAGTTTAAATTGCTCAATATGTTTGTGCTAATTTAAATTATTTGAATTAATATTTTTGTGGTATTTCGTGCTATTTTGTTGTCATGTTTGACATTGTTTGTTATGTTAATAATTAATAAGTTAAAATTTATCTTTTCCCTTTAATTAGTGAATTTTTTTTTTTAGCATATTTATCTATCTATTTATTATTCACTTGTTTCTGTTTGATTTTTACTATCACGCTAATTCATCCTTCCTCATTCGTATTATATTAATTTGAAATTATAGTAATTGCTTCTCTCTTTTTTCCATAATTTTATAGGACTTAAGAAGTTTCTTATGTTGTTTAAATATTTAACTTAATATTATCATGCCAATTATTTGTTTATTATATTAATTATATTTAAATGGCTACTGACATATTTGTTTTTCTTATTGGCTTTTGTTTAAGTTTACTATGTGTTTATATTTAAATTATTTAAATGAACTTCTGTTTTCATATTTATCTTTACCTATCCTCTTTTTCCTTCTTTCACTTTGATGAGATTTTCAAACTGTTCCATTTATTACTTTTTTTGCCATCCATTATCTATTTCTATTTACATATTATTTATTATTTATAATATTTATTATTCAAAAATAGTTCTATTATTTAATAATTAATAATATTTGTGAATTTTTATATAACAATAAATAATTATTTTTCTCTTCTACTCTTTCCACTCATTTTTTTTTTCTAATTATATTTTCTTGCTAATTCAGCATTCCTCCTTTGGTATTCGAGTGTTTTTACTAATGCTTCATATGTTTGCATTTTTAAATTTTTTTGGCCATGTTTTTATTATTTAAATTATTTGAGTTAAATGTGCTATTTTATTTATATAAATTTGTATTTTATTATTCCAAATAATAACTTTTATTTAATTAGTTAAAAAAATGGCCATTAATTATTATTTATCATATGTATCAGTAAATTCTCTCTTTTTATCCATGACTCTCTTTTCATGTGCTTTTTTTTTTTTTTTTTTTTTTTTGCCAGTTTCTTCTCATGTGTATCTATTTATATTATTTGATTTTGATTTGCTATTTTTTTTGTCATATTTGACTTAAATTATTTGTTGTCATGATTGTACTATTTAAATTATTTGATATTAAGTTATGTATTATTTAGTAGTTAATAGATATTTATGGTTTATAATTATTACCTAACTTTATAATTTAATGGAATTTCGAGTAGTTTCGAGTAATTTAAGTTGCTCAATATATTTGTGGTATTTCATTTTTGTTGTCATGTTTCACATTGTTTGTTACGTTAATAATTAATCAATTAAATTTGTTTTTTTCCCTTTAATTAGTTAATTTTTTTATCATCTTTATCTATCTATTTATTATTCACTGTTTGATCTTTTTATTATCACGCTAATTTATCCTTCTTCATTCGTATTATATTAATTTGAAATTATATTAATTGCTTCTCTCTTTTTTCATTTAAGAAGTTGCTTAATATGTTTGTGTTGTTTAAATATTTAAATTAATATTATCATGCCAATTATTTGTGCCACTTGTATTTTTTAAATTATTTGAGTTGAATGGCCTATTTTGTTTACATTTGATTTTGTATTCACCGATATTCCCTTTTTTGTCATGATGAGGTTTTCTCATTAGTTTTTATTTAAATTATTTTAAAATAGACTTCTTTTTCATATTTGTCTTTTGCCTTCTCCCTTTTTCCATCTTTCACTATGATGAGATTTTCAAACTATTACATTTATTACTTTCTTTGCCATCCATTATCTATTACTATTTACTTATTATTTATAATTTATAATTTATCATATTTATTATTCAAAGATAGTTCTATTATTTATTAAATAATGATATTTATCAATTGTTATATAACAATAAATACCTTCTATTTAAATAGTAAATTTTTTTTTGCCATTAAATATTATTTATCATATGTATTAGTAAATTCTCTCCAACGACCCTCTTCTCATGTGCTCTTTTTTTTTTTTTGTCATTTTCTTCTCATGTGTATTTTGATTTGATATTTTTTTGTCATTTTCTTCTCATGTGTATCTATTTAAGTTATTTGATTTTGATTTGATATATTTTTTTTGTCATATTTGACTTAAATTATTTGTTCTCATGTTTGTACTATTTAAATTATTTGATGTTAAGTTATTTATTATTTAATAGTTAATAGATATTTATGATTTATAATTATTACATAACTTTATAATTTAATGGATTTTCGAGTAGTTTAGAGTAATTTAAGTTGCTCAATATGTTTACGCTAATTTAAATTATTTGAGTTAATATTTTTGTGGTATTTCATGTTGATGCGCTATTTTGTTGTCATTTTTCACATTGTTTGTTACGTTAATAATTAACCCGTTAATTTTTTTCCTTTAATTAGTTAATTTTTTTCTTTTATCATATTTATCTATCTATTTATTATTCACTTGTTTCTCTTTGATCTTTATTATTATTATCACGTTATTTTATCCTTCCTCATTTGTATTATATTAATTTGAAATTATATTAATTGCTTCTCTCTTGTTTCCATAACTTTATATGACCTAAGAAGTTGCTTAATATGTTTGTGTTGTTTAAATATTTAAATTAATATTGTCATGCCAATTATTTGTTCCTAATATTTATTTTCTTATTCTCTTTCTTGTGCCACTTGTATTATTTAAATTATTTGAGTTGCATGGGCTATTTTGTTTACATTGGATGTTGTATTCGCCGATTTTCCTTTTTTTGTCATGATGAGGTTTTCAAATAATTCATTAGTTTGAAAGTTAATATTTAATTAGCTAAATTTGTTTCTATTTACTTATTTTTATCAGTGAATTAAAGTTATTTATCATTTAATGTTGTGGGTTTATATTAATTATATCTAAATGGACTTCTACTGACAGATTTATTTTTCTTATTGTTTTTTCTATTTAAGTTTCTTACTATGTGTTTATATTTAAATTATTTAAATGGACTTCTTTTTTCATATTTGTCTTTACCTTCTCTCTTTTTCCATCTTAACTATGATGAGATTTTCAAACTGTTGCATTTATTACTTTTTTTGCTCCATTATCTATTATTATTTACTTATTATTTATTATTTATAATTTATCATATTTATTATTCAAAAATAGTTCTATTATTTAATAATTAATAATATTTATGAATTGTTATATAACAATAAATACCTTTTATTTAATTAGTTAAATTTGTTTTGCATTAATTATTATTTATCATATGTATCATAAATTCTCTCCTTTATCCACGACTCTCTTCTCATGTGCTTTTTTTTTTTTTTTTGTCGTTTCTTCTCATGTGTATCTATTTAAATTCTTTGATTTTGATTTACTATTTTTTTGTCATATTTGACTTAAATTATTTGTTGTCATGTTTGTACTATTTAAATTATTTGATGTTAAATTATTTATTATTTAATAGTTAATAGATATTTATGATTTATAATTATTACATAACTTTATAATTTAATGGATTTTCGAGTAGTTTAGAGTAATTTAAGTTGCTCAATATGTTTACGCTAATTTAAATTATTTCAGTTAATATTTTTGTGGTATTTCATTTTGATGTGCTATTTTGTTGTCATTTTTCACATTGTTTGTTACGTTAATAATTAATCGTTAAATTTTCTTTTCCTTTAATTAGTTAATTTTTTTCGTTTATCATATTTATCTGTCTATTTATTATTCATTTGTTTCTGTTTGATCTTTATTATTATTATCACGTTATTTTATCCTTCCTCATTCGTATTATATTAATTTGAAATTATATTAATTGCTTCTCTCTTGTTTCCATAACTTTATATGACCTAAGAAGTTGCTTAATATGTTTGTGTTGTTTAAATATTTAAATTAATATTGTCATGCCAATTATTTGTTCATAATATTTATTTTCTTATTCTCTTTCTTGTGCCACTTGTATTTTTTAAATTATTTGAGTTGAATGGCCTATTTTGTTTACATTTGATTTTGTATTCGCCGATATTCCCTTTTTTTGTCATGATGAGGTTTTCTCATTAGTTTTTGGACGTGTCTGCTTTCTATGAGTGGTTGAATCTCAAAGAAAGGGACAAGGTTACCTAAATGCTCCTGTATAACTCTCCGTTTGTTAGGGTTTAAGTAGGATATCGTAGCTTTGTTATAAGATCGTGTTCCCAAAAGCGAGTTGTTCAATTGATTATTCTATATTTGAAGATCCGACTTTTGAGATTGAGCTT
Source organism: Acacia melanoxylon (assembly GCA_019022615.1). Taxonomy (NCBI): domain Eukaryota; kingdom Viridiplantae; phylum Streptophyta; class Magnoliopsida; order Fabales; family Fabaceae; genus Acacia; species Acacia melanoxylon. Next base: position 414,861 of record JAFJYJ010000114.1, read on the forward strand.
CCTAAAATGTTCTCTCATGCTTTGATTTTCTTTGTGCTCATTATTCAACTCCTGTTGTAAATTTAAATTACACTGAAACAGAGAGACGTTAGTGAATTCATACTATTTTAATCTGTTTTCCATAAGGAAATATGTACCTATAATATGTGGGGGTAGTTCTCCTGGAGATCTTCCTTCCACAAAGATAGGTGGTGGTAAAATAGTTGTGGCTTGTTTCCAGGCTTCTTGGAAATCATAATAATAAATGCAAATAATTTATGCCAACTTTAAACAAGTTTCAGCTAGATTTTCCTGTTCTAGCCTCCTCAAAAAGGTAACTAAAGGTAGCATGTCCATTTTTGGTTTTTTTGCTACGCATCCGAGTTCACGGAGCTTTGCCCCGACTAACGGATCGAGGTTCTGTCGGGCGCATATGCGGGGACCTCTCCCAGGGGAGTTTTCTGCATCCACAAGGACTCGAACTCGAGACCCTTGCTTAAGCAGCCCAAGTCCCTTCCACTTGAGCTAACTCCCGCTGGTATTTTTGGTTGTTACGTATTGGATGATGGATAAAGCTATTTAGTGCTTATACTTTAGGATAAGATGTTGTAAATGAGCAAACTGAAATGTATGAAGTTATTTTTCAATTAAAAATTAATGTTAGACTTTTTGGACAGACTATTTTTTAAAGGTTCAGTCCTAAAAGTCTTCGTTTAATTTTTAAAAATATGGCGAGACTTTTAGGACCAGATTTTTTAAACCTCGGGTCTTAAAAATCTAACTTTTAGGGTATTGTTTTAAAACTTAGCATCAAAGTCTGGATAGGCTTTTACTCAGAATATGAGTGATAAGTACTTCAGTAAACTTCCACCACCCTTTAATAGTATTATAAAGGATGAATGATATAAAGCTTATATCCCACAGTGCGTGCTAAAAGTAAGTTAGGGTTCAGTTTCTAGTACTACCTGAACCAGTCAGGTCTACCACAGATTCCCACCTTGGTGAAAGAACTCATCAACAGAAATAGAGATTTAGAGACTCCTACACTCTAAATTACAGTTATTAATGGCACGCCACTTTTTCCTTTTAAGAAAAGATCTGCAAAAGTTACATACGTACATAATCGGATACAGATATGTGGAAAAATTTAAAGAAAGGCATAATACATAATAATAAACGAATGACAACGATCTTGAGAGTTGAGAGTGGATACTTGAAGAAAGGGGGGAAAAAGCAAGGAGAGTGAAGTGGCTTGTTGGGAATGATGTTTGACAATGAATCAAATCCCAAGAAAAAGGCAAACAATAAAAAAATCAAACATGGTTGAATTAACTCCAAGCCAGATATATATTCTGGGCTTTGTCGACGCTACTACATATTTGTCTATATCTAACGGTTAATTTTGCCTATATTTAACGGTTTTTAACAGTTAAATATCTAAGTTCTAAATATTTATATTTAAGGGTTAAGGAGTCGCCAAGACTAATGGAAGTTTCTTTCGAGGCGTTCACTGAAGTTACGTTTGGGGGCGCCCAAAGCATCACGGCCGTTAGTTGACCGTCAACTTAGATGGAATGCCGACGTGGCATAGACATCGACGTGGACGATGACGTGGAATAAAAATTTTAAAAAATAGGAAAAAAATCAATAATTGAAATAATTAGGAAAAAATTAAAAATAATTCGAAAAAATTAAAAAAATTAGAAAAAAATTAAAAAAATTAGAAAAAAATTAGGAAAAATTCAAAAATAATTAGAAAAAAAATTCAAAAAATTAGGAAAAAATTAAAGGAAAAATTCCAAATAAATACTATTTGAATTTATACAAATTTAAGTGACACGCCGACGTGGAATAAAAAAATTTAAAAAAAATAGAAAAAAAAATTCAACTAATTAGAAAAAAAATTCAACTAATTCAACTATTTGTCCTTAATTTTTATGGGAAAATATGCCTTTACTTCCAAATATTAACCTTTTAATTTATCCAGGCTAAATTTGCTATAATTGATTCCTTATAATATTTTTAATATCCTAAACTCAAAATTTAGGATGTTTCAATTTATTTTTTATTTAACACTAAAGGGTAAAAGGGTAATTTGACCCGAATTTGCATATCCCTCAAATTGTATTTACAAATTCGACAGACTTTTTTGAAATTTGTACAAATTCAAATAGTATTTATTTGGAATTTTCCCTTTAATTTTTCCTAATTATTTGATTTTTTTTCAAATTATTTTAATTATTTTTCGAATTTTTTCATAATTATTTGAATTTTTTTTCGATTTTTTTCCTAATTTTTTCAATTTTTGATTTTTTTTTCATATTTTTAAAATTTTTTATTCCACGACATCGTCCATGTCGGCGTGTCAGTGCCACGTCATCGCCATCGTCAAGCATTCCATCTAAGTTGACGGTCAACTAACTGCCGTGGTACTGGGAGCTCCCAAAACGTAACTTCGTGGTACTGAGCGCTCCAAAAAAAACTTCGTGGTACTGGACGCTCCTTGGGGCAAATTTCGTGGTGCTGAGCGCTCCTTAACCCTTATATTTAATAGTTTTTAACTATTAAACATAGGGCCCTATATTTCATAATTTTTTAGATACTACCGTTATTTGGAGGGTCATATATTTGACGGTTATTTATGTTGGGATCCGTACACGCAGCGGAAGGATTCTCATCAATTAAAACTTACAATTCCCTTGAGAGGATTTATCAATGGCGTTTAGATCATGGTTCGTTAGAAACCGTACCTATGCGAACTCGTGAGCGTCTTGTTCAATCCTATCTCGTGGGCCACCTACTCGATCAACGAAGCGACTCTACAAATCCACTCCCTCTACCAAAGTATCCACACCGAACAACCTCCAACACCGACGGCAGCGTGCTAGCGCCTTCAGTATTTTCGCGTCTCTTTTTTTTTCTCTCTAGGGTTTCTTGCGGCTTTTCTAATACGTTTGACAAAATATCCTGTGGGTTTTTCAAAAGTATTCTATTCAAAATTAATCCTTATTAATCTTGAAATTTGAATTTGGATTAAAATAATATATTAATTAAATCTATCCAATAGATCTAATCTATTTATTTAATCCGAATTAAAAGCCTTCGATTTAATTTATCTCTATAAATTAAATCGAGATATGATATCTATATATTTAATTAAATCTAAGATACTATATCTCAATTCAAATTAAATTAGATATATGATATCTATATTCGAAAATTAAATCGAGATACAATATCTTAATTTGTTTTAGATATTTAATTTATCAAATAAATTACATACAAAACAAATATTATATAATAATATTATTATATTATTTTCAACTTTAATAATATATATATATATATATATATATATATATATATATATCCTTCATAGATTAAATACAGTATTCATTAAATCTTAGACATATCTAAGATTCAATGAATCTGGACACTATTGCTCGTGTTGGGCTATTCTTGTGTGCACTCTGTAGACCCCATGAGATTGGCAGGAGGCCAATACTGTACCAGCCCACAAGTCGCAAGCGGCCACTAGCAAGACATTGCGACTACCCAACTCATATAGGGATCGATGATACGATATTACCTATCATATAACCATGTCACATCCCTTTTGTTACGCGATAATTTGGTCAAGAATAAGGCATGGATAATGTCAACTTCCTATTTTTGACCATTACTTTCTCGATTCTTGAGTAGTCTAACAATTGAAATGAAAACTCATTTCCATCGTAGTATGACCATACATTTCTCAGACTCACTCATCGAGGGCCCCAGTATTATCTCTCTACAAATGTGAGAGACAAATTTCATCTTGACCATTCACATTCCTTTGCATGAAAACCACTAATCTCGATCCATGCCTTTATCATCACCCGGTCAAAGATGACTTTTGACTAGGTTAAAGAGCAGCGACTCATCATGTAGGAATCCATGATGATCTCAGGTCAAAGGGCATTGTGATGCAGTTATACATGAGAAAAGCTTATGACTTAAACCATGTAGCTTTCTCATAGTGGGTTGGTCCAGCACCTTGTACTCCTATGACTTTTATTCGTATCTCCATACCTCATCAAAGTCATACTAGTCTTATTTCATCTTCGCTCCCGCGTAGATGACTGACCAGAGACATTTAGGATAATCTATAAGATATATCCAATGATACAATTATCACTATAAACATGCAAATGATATGATAACAAAACGGAGAAATACTATAAATAACATAAACATTTAAAGTACAATGACTTGCCCCTAGGGCATAATTTCCAACAATTTATTATAAAACTGTTAAACATAATACCAAATATAAGTTCAGTTTCAGTCATTAGTAAGGTTTTTATTTGACAATTGTTGATAAATAACTGTTAAATATGTGTGTATAGTTAATGGTGGTTTAATATATTCTAGGTTGTGGTTCCCTTTTTGTGGGAAGTTTTCGAAGATAAGACAGATCTTGTTGAGATTTAATATATTCTAAGTTTGCAGAAAAGGTGCCTAAAGTTGAAAGATTCCGCAGACAAGAGTTCGATAATTTTTCTGAAATTTGAAGTGTCAGAGGAGTTCTTTGCAGAAAGATTAAGTAATATCAAAGAGCAATAATCAGATATTAAATTCAAGTGAGTATGACCCGAGTGGTACCTATGTTTATGATTTCCTTCGGCAAAACATCTAAGATCCTTTTCATCTAAGATCCATTGGTATGTGTGTAGCACGGTATTCAGGAATCTGGTTAAAATTGGAAGTTCCGGATGATCATGTACTTTCATTCATAAGTATGGGAGTTTGGGGTAAAGACTGTTGTGGGTAGGGTAAGTCGTACTCATCATCTTCCATTAAGGTATTTACATTGAGCATTGCAAAAGTGGAAGAAAAAGTTTGAAGGGATGATACCTCTGTATTACCCACCACGCCGCGCTGACACTCAGATGCAAAGGGGTTAGTGAAAATTTTTGGGTAATCACTGTTATATTTATAATGAATTAATAAAGAGCAATCATCTGGATGAGGTATCTGTGTATGTATACATATACATGTATATGTACACACACACACACACACATCTATACATATACATTAATATGTATACATATAGATATACATGTATATATATGTATACATATATATCTATATGTATACATATAGATATATATCTTAAGATACACCCAGCTAAAAGTATAGAGCTTGAGTCTGAACTATGGCTCCCCTCCTTGAACACAACTAAGGAGATGTCACATGTCCCTAACTCCAATCCCGACGAAAGGAAACATGGAAGAAGAGGCTATGGCAAATACCATACACTGTGCACCGAGTGATGGCATAAAGAGATCTTATCATAAAATTCCTTCTTACTCCAACCTAGCATAACTCCATAACCATGCATATGCACCAATGACAAACAATCATAATATTGACAGTATCATAATTATACAGCCCCAAAATAACTATAACTAAAATTGATTTATATAACCCCTTGTAATACGTCGTTACATATCAAACATACATTCCAAAGCCCCAAAATAACTTTGTGGAATTTATATTATTTGATTTAGATGCTAGCTTGCACGCTGGCAAAAGTGTGTATATATATATGTATATTTGTGTGTGTCTGTGTATATGTCTACACACACACATATACATACACACACACAGATGCATATACATACACACATATATACATACTCAACACACACACACACACGCACGTATAACTTCAAGGAGATCAAGACTGAGTTGTAAGGGGAGTCCACATTATATGCAGATATCTTATGTGCTTCTTATGTACTCATGCCTCTAAGAGCATATTTTTTTTAGGGTGAAGGAGAAATTTTACACATGAACTTTGCCCCAGGGAGCGCCCAGCACCATGACCTTTTTTCTGGAGCAAAAATACACACGATGTTACGTTTTGGGAGCGCCCAGCACCACGGCCGTTAGTTGACCAAATGGTCAACATTAACTTGGATAGAAGTGAACAGTAATGCGGGTGAAATTACACTTTTACCTTTAGTTTTATGTGAAATTACCCTTTTGCCCTTAGTTTTAATTTTTTTAAAAAAAACTAAAATACCCCCGGCCACCGGCCACCCCACTGCCGGCAACCACCGCCAGCCGGCGGTGGGGTGACCGGCGTTGGTCCCGGCGGTTGCCGGTGGTGGGGCCCACCGGGCAGGGGGTATTTTAGTTTTTTTTTTTAAAAAATATATTTAAAAATAAGGGCAAAAGGGTAATTTCACCTAAAACTAAGGGCAAAATTGTAATTTCTCCCCGCTATCGTTCACTTCCATCCAAGTTAACGTTGACCGTTTGGTCAACTAACGGGCCATGGGTGCGCCGGCGCTCCCAAAACGTAACGTCGTGTGTATTTTAATTTTGCTTTAAAAAGGTCGTGGCATGGGCGTTTTGGGAAAAGTACATGTGTAAAATTACTCCTTTACCCTTTTTTTATATATTGTATTTATTTAGATTTAAATTATATGTTGTTTTTCGACATGTTTTTTGTACCCGTATCTCAAATTAATTAGTTTTTAGTTCCGCATCATTTAGAAATAATATTTGTATGTAACACCCGTATCATGCAAACTAATTAATTTAAGATACTGGGTGCAAAAACTTGTCAGAAACAGCATATAATAAATCTAAATAAATACAATATATAAAAAAATTTAAATTTTTTTGCTCATACCTCTATTATGTGCATATAACGTGGACTCATTGTAAGAGTGTGTTAGATTTAATGCACCATCCTACAATACTAAAACAGCACAATGTTGACCATTTTCAATTATTTCTTTCCTCACCTTTTGTATTTTAGGCCCTATTTGGTAGGAAGTATTAGAGGTTGGGATTGAGAAAGCCAACTAAAAAAATACTGTTTGTTAATATTTATAGGATAAGACTTTTTTTTGTACGTGATGTTCCTTTTTTTATAAAAATTACTCATACTACTATTATATTTAATTCTCACGTTTGACTAAAGTACTTAATATAACAATATTCTCCCTTCCATGTGAGGGCATTTTTGCAAAACAATATTCATAGTTTTACATATTTATTGTACTTAACAAATTTTAATTATCTCTTTAGACAATGCAATTCAGTTAATCATATTTTATAAATAGCTACAGAGGAAGTATTTGGCAGGGATGACTGCTTGCTACTTGGAAATGAAGAAACCCATATAGATGCAATTGGGAAAATACCACGGGAGGTGGTACTGAAATTTTAATATCCATTTCAATAACAATAAACATCATGAATTGAATCAATTGCTACAAGTTTGTACCATTGCATATATATGATAAAATATTTTGAGGTCATTCTAGCATTCTGAATTATTTTCTCTTGGGTCTAATATCTTAACGTTCATCCATTATCTTGAAATATATTTTTTCAGTGCGTCTAGAATTCTGAATTTTTGTTTTTCGGCACCTTAAAGTTGCTACTGAAAAATACTTTATGGTTCTAGATTTTTTTCAGGGTTAATGACAATGCTAAAATTGCCTTTAGAACAATACTTCATCGAGAAAAATTTCTTTTGAAAAAAATCAATAGTTCAAGAGAAAAATTGCACGGGGGGATCTATCACATTTAAATTAAAAAATAAGCATACAATGGTAATGTATGTGTAGTTATACCTACCGTAAATACGTGCACCGCATATAAATTCATAAATCTCGGGTTCTATTAAGTTTTAACTATTTGATTCACAACATTTAATTTTATTATGTTTTTTCATTTCTCATAAGATTTTGTGATGGAAATATGCAGGCACATGTTTACTCCTAGCAGTTGCAGTAATACAGGGTTTGTTCATTATTGATCTTGAAGTCTTTGTAAGTACAAGGTAAAAAAAAGAAAGTCTTTTTAAGTACTGCTATGTGATAAGATTACATTTGTGTGCACTTGTTAGAGTGAAGTTAGTAACTGCAATTTTATCCCTCCAAATATTAAGCCAAACCGAGTGTATTTTTAAAGATTTTATTTTATTTTTTTAAGGGTAAAAGTGTTACCGACGCCTTGAAGTATTTTTCTATTGTATTAGTGTCCTAAAATATTCTTTGATGCACCCAACACCTTGAAGCATTTCTTCATGTGCATTCATCACCTTTAAAGTACTTTTTTTTGTCTTTTTTGTAATTTTGAACTTAAACAATCTATATAATTTATAAGGTCAAATACACCTAAAAAAAATACTTCATAACATTGGATACACCAAAAACTAGTTTATGGTACTTGATACACTTGAAAATATACTTCAAAGTGCTAAAGTACTTCAGAGTGTTAGGTGAGAACAAAATACTTTAAAACATTGGATAAACATGAAAAATTACTTCAAAGTGTTGGTTGCATCTTAAGTCATGTAATACAAAGGCTGGTTATTTTCATTTCAATATACTGTCCCACTCTAGTTTTCACTTCCAATATCTTAATCCAACACCTACTTCAATCACCGATTGAGGGATTTGAGTTCTTTATTCGCTCACTTTAATAAAGAAAAGATGGAAGAAGTAAAAGAAAAAGACAAGAGCTGTATTATATTCTCGCTAAGCCACAGGGTAAGAGAATTTCTTGGAAATAATTTAAGAAATACTAAACACTAATTAAATATTTTAAGTATGTTTCTTTATTTTACATTGGGTTAAGGTGCACCCAATACCTTAAGATAATTTTCTGGATGCACTTGGTATTCTAAAGTTTTTTTCTGGTACAATTTGAAATATTGATAGATGATGCCAATGTCAAGAAATTAGTTGTTTTCCATAACTGATGAGGAGGGTGTGAATCTGTCAACAGAAGATATTAACTGCTGGTATGAAATCAACATCAGTATCATTTTTCTCAAAGCAATCTGTGTTTAGAGATTGTTCTGATGATTCTCTCTGCGTTTTAGGGATGGCGTCAATTGATTTTTTTTTCTTCTACTTATGGTTGCTCTATGAAGATGAAGTCGGACACGGTTTCCTTAGTGAGCAAGTAGAGATCTGAACTGGACGGCAGATCTCAAAAATATAATTTTTTTTTTTTTAATAAATCAAATTTGGGCTATCTAGATAAGATTCAACGACCCAAAAAATCTCTTTAACTCTCCCCGCAGTTGCTTTGATCTGGTTTACATCCTTTTCTTTTAATTTGTTTGGGATGCAAGAATCTGGATTTTCAAACGTGATTTATGTTTGGATTGGTAGTTGGATAAGTAGCTTTATGAAAAAGTTTGATGGGGTAAAACTTGTTTGTAATGACTTATGGATAAATGACTTTTGAGATAATTATAAGAAAAAATAAAATAAAATTAAAATTACCAAAAATATGAAAAAAATACTAAATTACAAAAACATATTTTGTAATTTAGTATACTGCCGCAAAAACTGAAGCTGTGCCATTTTTTTTCCCAAAAACATATTTCAAGCATGGTGTACTTTAGGATCTTGAATGATACTAAAAAAATATTTCATGATCTTGAAAAATTATTTTTAGATTTTGAAAAAAATATCTTGAAGTATATTGTTAGTACCCACTAAATTACTCTAAAATAATTTTTTAAGATCATGAAGTATTTTTTCAAGAGGTCAGTATCTTGAAGCATCATTTTACTAATAGTCATTACCCTGAATTTTTTTTTTTCAAAATCCTAAAACAATTTTTTAAGATCAAGAATTATTTTTTCAAGTATCGGTTAGTATTCAAGTATCTTTTTAGTAATAATTAATACTCTAATATTTTTTTTCAGATCATAAAATAATTTTTCAAGATTATGAAATATTACCTTTCAATATCTTAAAGTATATTTTTAGTATCGATCAAGACTGCGAAATATTTTTAAAAAAGGGGCACGACTTCAATTTTTGTGCAAAAACGGTATTGTTTTAATACCACTCCGGTTCTATTTATAAGTCGGTTTGACTAAAAAATTTGGTCCTATTTATAAGTCAGTTTCATGTAATAAATGAGATTGTGACAATTTTACCCATATTAATTGCACCCATGAAGATTGAGAAAGAAGAAATAGTTGAAAAATACCCAATCATAAATAAAGGTAAAGTTGAAATTTTATCCCATAATCATTGTGTCAACTAACTTTCCTTGGTATGTAAGATTTGGTCAAAATACTTATAAATGGGGACCAAAGTGGTATAAAGGACATCAACGGATATTAAAAGAAAATGATGTAAGTAGATCCCAATTGCTGAGCATGGAAACCAATTTTCAATTTAGTCATAATAGGTTTTGGGAGTAAAACATGTAACACCCCTATAGTTGTAACCAACGTACTAGTAGTTATTGTTGTTAATCTTCTAAATTGGAAGTAAAATAAAAACATCGGAAAAAAATTGAAGAAAGCTCATAGGGAGATACCCTAGATGACCAAGTGGGAACCACGTGGGCCGTGGATTGAAGACGGGACAAGATAAATGGAAATTTAGGGAAAATGAGTGGGGGCGATTGGGTGGGCCTAGAGTGGCGCCACCTAGCTCCCTTAATTACTAGAAGGCTTTGGGGACAAGTCGGGGGCAATTTATGGGTCATGGGCCAAAATTGGTAATTTCCATAAATTTCGGCAAAGTAGGTAATTTTCCCCATGTATTTAAAATATGTAGATATTTTGGAGAGAGGAGGCGCACATGTCCCCCAAAAGCCCCGGAATTCTCTAGAATTGCTTGGAAAGAAAGAAAAGAAAAGTCGGTCAAAAAAGTCAAACCGCATGGTCCTACTACGCGAGAGAAAGGGCAAAATGAGAATAAATGGGTAAAAATTAATTTGGTCAGACATGTGGGCCCAAAATGGCGCCACATGTGCCCTTTGGACAGACCAAAACATGTGGGAAAAATTTGGTAATTATTAAAAAGTTCTAGGCCACAATTGTAATTTTTGGAAGTTTCGGGCCAAAAAGTAATTTACCCCAAAAGCAGGAAAATATCTAGATATTCTTGGAGGGGGCTGCGCCACTTGGCAGAACCCTAGGACCCTCTGCAAAATTCTGGATTTACTTGGAAAATAAGCCAAAAGCCAGATGAATTTCAGACAGTTATTTACGCCAGTTAATTCTATTTCCATCAGATCAATCTTACCTTTATTAAAAAGGTAATTTCACTCTCCTTTTCACCCTAGAGCACGAAATTTTCCAGGGGTAGAGAAGAGAACTCAGCAACTCCATAGCCAAGCTCAACACTCAAGGTCCCAAGAACACTCAACGGTTCTCCGATTTTAGGTAACACCGAAAACTTCATCTTCTTGAGTTCTAGTTAAGGTATTTTTGTGCATAAATTAGAAACATAGTGTTATGGTTGGATTTTTGTATTTTTGAGGTCTTCAATCGTTCTGGAACAAGATTTTTCAAGGGGTAAAGTTATAGCTTAAGTTTCTGAGGTCAAAAACACCGAAAACCCCCTTAAACTAAACTTATTTTCAATTCTGGAATTTCTGGCAGTGTGTCTTCAACTGGGTTCTAAAAATAGTAAATGAACTCTAAATAATCTTAAATTGTATAGGTAGAAATTACATATCCTAAGGTTCACCATGATGTATAATTTTGTATGATTTGGACTTTTCTACTATGAGATAAAGATTTCCCAAGTGGGTACAGAAGCAACAGGTCGAATCTGGACCAGGAGGTGTAAAAGTGGTTATAAGTCAAAATACGTTTACTTTCAGGGTCTGAATGTATTTTTCCTACAAAATAGGCATCCTAATGGTTTAAATGTCGTTGGTTTCATGTGAAAATGATTTTTTTGGAATTTATTAAAAATCTGGGAAGTTGGGTCAGATTTACAGAATTTATGGGAAAATTCTGTGTAAGCTCGGTTTTGACAAAAGAATTGTAAGGGTATTTTTGGAAATACTAAAAAGGGTGTATTTTGGTGTTATTAGGTCAAGGGAATTTTTGGAAAAGTCGCAGGGCATAATAAATATTAAGGGCAGTATATAGCACACTAGGTAGTAACTGTTAACTCGCATACTCTATGTTAATTTTGCATGTGTGTTGTATCATGATTGTGGAATTGGGCTATAGTGCCTAGTGGACTGTTTGTCCATAGGTGACTACTGAGGCCCCTTGGCGCTATGCTTGCGGGGGCTTGCCTTGACCAGGCGGTCCTGTGGAAGCAGTGTATTGTGCCAGAGGCAGCGCTATGCTTGCAGGGGCTTGCCTTGACCAGGCGGTCCTGTGGAGGCAGTATATTGTGCCAGAGGCAGTTTATTGTTGTGTTCCTGATTGTGATGTGCATTACATGCATTTGCGTACATATTGTATTTGAGTCTAACAGTTACTCTAGGGTTCAACTTTGAACTCCAGACCATTGTGAAGATACAGGGGTGAGGAAGTAGCAGGCGGAGACAGAAGAAGGTAGGGCCTGGCAGTGCAGAGAAGAATAGGGAATGCCCTATCATTTTGTACTTTATATTTCGGGATGACTGTATTATTTTTGGTATTTATTTTGGATAACTGTACCCTTAACCCTTTGGGGACTTTTATTTTACTCTTACCAGTACAGTAGATTGTCCAATCCGGTTAAATGCTCTGTTGTGCTAACTCTGATGCATGTTAAGTGGACATTATAATGAAGGAAAGGTAATCATTAAAAGGAATCCCTCTAACCCACCACCTGAAAGGGCAAGGCCAATAGGGGTGTAAAAAAACACAAATTGCCAAGTCAGCAATCCTACTTAGATGTCACTTGGATAACTTTTAATCAAATGTTTTCCTAGCATTTTTAACGTTCAAAGTTAAATTTTCTATTAGGATTGGATGAAATTGCACCATAAAAATAATTTAAGGTTGAAACTACATCGGAAAAAACTTTAGGAGCGCGCTTTAACCCTTTTATATCAAAAGTCTCATTATATTAATTTTTAATTTCTTTCTCATGTACCTTTTTCCTATAAATAAATTTATTTTTTTAAAAAAAAATGGTTTAATGTTTTTGCTTTTGTTGGATCTTATTGTAAAGATAAGTGAGAGAAAATATTAGTGGGATCCACTCACTTTTATGTGAGTGACAAAAAATATTTCGCAAAGAAAAACGAAACATTAAACCTTTTTAAGAATTAAAATATATTTACATATTTATTATCTTTAATGAATTTAATCATTTCTTTTATCTCCCCCATTCGATTATTTCGGAGGAAGCGTGAATAATGAAACAACGTATATATACATATCTTTGATCTTAGTTATGGGATAAGTTATTCTGCCTACTCTTATTTTGCCTACTTTTGCCTACCACCACTTTCAATATCATTAGATTATAATCTCATCCAACGGTAAAGATTTGAGAGATAAAATAAATAGTTTTACCCATTCATCTCTCCCTACGCCTCCCAACCTCTCTCTCTCTCTCCCTCCCTCCTCCGCTGGAACCTAGATTACAATTTTCCATGAATACAGAATATCAATCTCAAGAATTCTCTCATGAATTAACAACAGGGCCTTCTATGTCGGCGTGAACAATGGCATTCGGCCTTCTGGGTTTTAGAAACCTCTGTGACCTCTTCTTAGACCTAGACCTCTCCATCTCAAACCTCAAAGGTCAAAGTTTAAACTTCACAACTATTGTCTAAGGGACGGGGAAATTCAAGTTGCTCCGTATGCAATTGGGAATATCCAGGCATTAATTATTGCTAGGGAAATTTTAGGTCCAGAGGTTTTGATTATCCTTATCCTTCTTCATCTAAAACTAGGGCATCAATGGAGATTGATTATTATGTGTAGTCTCAGTTCATCGTTAGGGCGTTTCCGATGGTCCACCAAGTCGTATTGAAATCTTGAGCAACTGGAACTCTAGAAAGATGGATAGAATCCCGTTTATTTTAACTCTCAAATTTCTACCGTTAGATGAAATTATAATCTAACGGTATTGAAAGTGGTAGGCAAAGGTAGACAAAATAAGAGTAGGCGAATAACCTATCCCTTTAATTATAAGGTAAAGTGAATAATATTTTTTTATTTATAAATCACATTATTAAATTTTTATATAAATGAATAATTTTACACTTTATTTATTTTTGTATTGATTTTATTCTCATAAAGTATTGAGATATATAATATATACTACATCCCGTCCTTAATTTGATGATCATTTGACTTTTTTTTTTTGAAGATATTAATGAAGCTTAGTAAGCTACATTTAAGCATTTATCTCTATCATTTTTTTGAACTAATTTTTCTATTACTTATAAACTACTAATATACTCCCATGATTCTAATTATAGGAATACTTTTGTAGTGTAAATTTCACTACAAAAGTGTTTCTATAATTAGGACCGGATGTAGTACTATATAATGTAATAATACACAATCTACTATATACTCCGCTAACTTATTTAACTTTATTTATCTCTCTAAAAAAAATCAACTAACTCTTATACATATTAAGAAAATAAAAGGTGGTATTAAATAGGGACAAAATGATATTTAATATGTACTTCTTTAGTGTTTTTTTTTTTAAATTTTTAAAAAAGGACAAAGTGATATTACTATGAAAATTCTTAAGGTCTTACAAGGACCAAAGCAAACTATTTATATTTTGAATGTAAATCCCTTTTTAGTAGAGTAGGAATTTCCTGCCAAGATTTGCTATTTGGAAGAGCAGGGTGGAAATCCTCAAGAAGTCACAAATTACTTCGTTGTAGCTAATTAATGGAATGTTATCTTTTGTCACTTTAAAAAGTTGAGGGGATATTTTTGTAAATGTCACATCTACCGATAGTATCTCCTCCTATCCATTTCATCTGAAAAAATCCAGGTATCTCTAATATTCATTCCATGTTTGAGGACGCGATTTTTTTGGATGTGTTTCTTTTCTAATCTTTTTTTTATTATAGGGTTAAGGAGCAAAATTGCCAACGAACTATTAGGCCAGGAGCATCCGGCACAATTAAGTTTTAAGGGTACCAATAATACCAACAAACAATTGAAATTGTGAAAAAATCACAATCCGTCAGTTGCTACAGTAACTTCCATTTATGAACTTTGTTTTTGTTTTGTTTTTTTTTTCTTTCTGGTCAATGTCGAGCATGAAGCTGATGTCCGATGCTCTGGAATGGCCGACAACAATGTCATTCAACGATGAGCTGGACGATGCAGGAGAAGAAGCCATGTCATCCACGATGGATCATTCTTGTCTCGCACCTTCTCCTAAACCTTACCCTCATAAACCTCCGAAATGTCGACGTGGTCCACTCTTCATGAAGGTAATTAAAATTAATTTGCTCTCTATTGATTGATTACTTTAATCTCGACGAGAGGTGGAGTTAGTTTGCTTTGAAGATTTTGAATGAAGTCGCTAAAGCTTTGGGATAGTAAACAATGATCTTGGACTTATTATTAAAGTGGCGGCGGTTTATATCTTCCCGCAATTTCTTCCTTTCCGGCATATCAAATGCGTGATCTTTGGGTGTCATTCATAGTCATGGGATAGAATCTTGTCTTGTAACAATGATCAACCCTCTAACAAAAGAATTTCGAGTAAATCTTGTCTTGAGATTAAAGAAGCGTGTTCAATATCATGGTTTGTATGTTTGTAATATTTAGATCTCTAACTGATGTTGGTGATCAAATCCAAATAATAAGGGTAGGAGGGTGATTGAGATTGGTATTGGGTGTAAGATAATTTGTGACTTTGTGAACATCAAGTAGAGGCCATACGAAAATGTAAGATCTGGGAACTGCATGGGACATCATGGTTGCATTATGTCTCACTGATTGAAGATTGAAACTTATATTCTTACCCTCTTGATGATGATGAGAAAATCCAAAGAAAAACTTGAAAACATAGGATTTCGAATCGGATGATAAAAAAGACATTTTATATGGCTTCTGCCCAGCTCCTTATATATAACTCTATCAAAAAAATTAATTATGTTGTCTTCATAAAGTGAACTAACTTTTTAATTGTGCCAACCCCTTCTTCACACCCTTGTAATTTTCCTACCTTTAGAAATTTTCTTTTGCGAGTTATAGCTTATTATATATGCGGTCAATGATTTCTTGAAGTAGTTAAAGTTTCTCTTTTATGTTGAATCTCTTTCCTATGCTTTAATGTTCTCATTCTGCAATGATATCATATAGTCCTGCTTATTTCCTCAAATTGCAGATTACTCACATGGAAATGATAAACTAAATCAAGGGGCATGGTTATTCTGATGAACTAGTGATCCCCATTGTAGAGAACACAGCCTATGAATATGAGCTTACAAAATCTCTTGCTAAAGCTGTATATGTTTCTAGTTTTCTTATGAATGTTAATTTGGCTTTTAGATTGTATGGTCTTTTTATTGCATTTGATATAGCTTACTGAAATAACCTAAACTTCCAATTTTCATATTGAAGCCTACCCAAAATTAGGCTACTTTGATCCCAGGTAAAATTTATAGATCTGTAATGCTATAGTATTCTAATTCTGTGATGGAAACATGGGGGTAGGCATTGAACTGTAATACAATGGTATGGAGTGTTATGCTTTGATGGGAGGAACTGAACTAGATTCTGGTAAGGATTAGCCAGAAAGTAAACTTAAATGTTTAAAGGGGAAGTGTGAAGCCCACCAGCCCTCCTTCCCTGACTCTAATTGAACCTCAAACATGTGGATAATGATTTTTTTAATTGAAAACCAGAGAGTTGTGTGTGTATGTTATATTCATAAAATTAAAAACATCGACTTCCTTTTATTGTGATTTCGGTACAAAGTGACCCGGAACAAGGGGTCTGCAGAAATTTGTTCCTATCCTTTTGATGATCTTTGGGAAGGAGGAGGTAATTCTTTGCGTTGGTCACAAATGTAGAAGCTATGATTAAAGCGATAGAAAGATCACTTGCCTTGAAAGAGTTGCGGGTATCATATTAAATTCAACGAGACTTACATGCTTTTTTGGATTCTCATGGATGACATAGCTAACATTTAGCCATGCAAGGTCATATATGGCGGCGGTTATGAGAATAATGAATTGAAGGGAATAGTTTTTGATGATGTACCAAAAGCTTTAGAGAAGTGGCATGACTTGGGCATAAAGGTTACATAAAGCGATTCTTGTGGCTGTTAGTTATTCTGTCTAACTTGATTTTCATGCAAGCTATTACCGATATTTTAATTGCTATTTCGATGAATGCGGCGGGTATACATATACTCTAGTGGTAGCGAGGTTGGCACAAAGGCTTATATTTGGATACACAAACTTTGGGGACCTAAGAAAATATTTATTTGGATTTTTTGACACCTTTGTGGGGTAATGTTCAACTTCTTATTGCCTCTGGACAATTCTTGTTCTAGACAATTCTTGTTCAAAGTTATCTCATTTCATGCTAGAGTCTTTTCCCCCACTCAGGAACAAAAAAGAGGCACGCAGTTACTCTGAAATCTCTGCATCTCTTGGTGTTGATAAACCATCCGATATTTTGTTTGTGAGTGATGTTTATCAAGAAGCTACAACTGCAAAGGAAGCAGGTATGAGTTTTACTTTAAAGCTTATGTAATACTCTTCTGGTTCTTAATGTAAGATATAATTAACTAATTTGAGTAGATTAAGGAAGGATGTTTATTTAATTAGTTAATATGATATGTTTTTTCTAAAATACCCTAATCATCTTTCTTAACTCCCCCTCCCTCCCCCACCCCTTATTTGATTATTGTTGAGGGATTATCAATAAGATTAATTTGGGGAAAATGGATAAAAATGTGAAATAGGTCTTATCATAAGCCATTGCTTTTAATCTCCCCTCATAGGTGCCTCAAGAAGCCAAACTGTAGGCTTTTCAGGGTTGTGCATTAGTTGAATTCTTTTGTTAAAGCTTCCAAATGTCCCATAAAAATATTTTTCCCCCTCTATTTACTTAAAGCGTAATATGAAGGTAACCGTTGGTGTAGCATTATTACACTAAGGGCACTTTATCTTTGCATCTGAATATTACCTTGATAGGGAAGACGATCCCTATTATAAAAGTGAAATATATCTGCTCATGTCTTCATAAAAACAGTAGACAAGGAAGTATTTACCATCCAACATACAATTAATAGGTAATTGATATGTTCTTTTAGCTCGTTAGTGTATGAAAGCCTTTCCTAAGACTTCGTTATGTGGCCAAATAAGAAGAACCTTTTCATTTGTCCTCTCACCGATTCGGTTACAATACTCCATATATCGGGTTTGGTGGTGATAATTTCTATTCGGCTGGAAATGGATCTCTTCCGAAAGTCATGGATTCAAGACCATCAACTCCTTCTTTGAGATCCGAGAGGAATCACGGTGATTGATAGACTTGGGTATTGTAATTTAGACATCTTATGTGAAAATGTTAGTGTGAGATATTTGCTAAAATGGATGGTTTTCGTAGTTGACCTCGTCATTATGGGATTCTATAATCAAGGTGGCTGAAAAATAAATAAACAAAATTGTAAGTTTCACAATTATTCGTTGCCACATCACAGGGCAAAATTTTCTTGATGCTGGGGAAGAGTTCTTCCATAAATTTCTCACACTTCATATGAATGCATATTTACCAAAAGAAGCTCACTAAAACAGTCCGTCAATTATGATGAGTTTTTCTTGTATCTTTCTTTGGAAGCAACGCGCTTAATCATTTTCATGAGGCTCCAATTTCATCGTACGCAACGCGTGATGGCGAGCAACCCCTAGTGTAAGGATGAACCGGACCTCTCGCGAAAACAAGTTGTGAGTATAGTAAGATCTGCTTGGGACCGTGGAGGGCGGGGGATTCTGTTGGCCGAGAGAGCACCGTAGGAAATGAAGTACCTCATTCCGTGCCGGTACGAGAGATCTCATTTGAAACCACCGTCCATGGCTTCTTCTCCTGCATCGGCCAGCTCATCGTTGAATGACATTGTTGTCGGCCATTCCAGAGCATCGGACATCAGCTTCATGCTCGACATTGACCAGGAAAAAAAAAACAAAACAAAAAAAAAGTTCATAAACGGAAGTTACTTAGCAACTGACGGATTGTGCTTTTTTTACAATTTCAATTGTTTGTTGGTATTATTTGCACTTTAAAACTTAATTGTCTTGGAGATCTTTCGCCTAATAGTTCGTTGGCAATTTTGCTCCTTAACCCTTTATTATATCTCATCATCTTTAAATCATATTCTTTTAACCAATTACAATACTATTTTAACTTCTCTTTTCTCTCCCTATTTAATGACCTAGATAAGATAATAAGAGGGGGAAAAAAATGAGAAGAATACCCCTTCCCTATTTTGAGTTTTAGATTACAAATTCAAATGTTCATGAACCATCTCTATACTTTTTTTTCCCCCGTCAACAGAACCATCTCAGTACCGTCAACCACTACTTCACTTAAAATTCCATTATATACAGCGATAGAGGAGGAATATATGTATAAATATATATCTACACACCTCATTTGAAATCATGATCAACAAAGTCTAATTTGAACAAAATAAATTGATCGTAAAAAAATTCTTTTTAAGATGATTAGACAGTGTGAAAGCGGGTGAGTGGCCGCCGCCGCTTAGGAGGCCTACCGCGACGGAACCACCAGAGGAGCCGAACAGGCCGTCATCAGCTGCCCTGTCCGACGGCGAAGAAACAATCCTTTGTGAAAATGTTTTACCGCGCCGCCAAGCATGGTGATTCGTTTGGTGAGCTGTAATGGCAAAATCTTCAATTCTCTCTCAGGCAATGAAACACTGCGCGAAGCATTCTCAGGTTTCTGCCGCTTAATGTTAACAGCGAGAGAACCAAGAGCGCCACCAAAGATGCCAACATTGTTGCACCGGCGAATACGCATCGTCTTGGTGGAATAGAGATTCCAAACCCAAGAGCACCGCCAATAGGTATTGCCTCTTTCCCGGACATGGCTTGTGGAATGTCATAGTAAGTCTCTGATTGAATAATTGATACATCCTTCCTTCTATTTGTTCTGGTATAATAGAAAACTATGGCAAGAAACTGACTCATGTTTAAATACATATGAAAATAATCTAAAAATGTCTTTGTTTATTAATCTAGATTACTGCCAATCTGCCATTAAGCATACCATCCAACGAATTGGCTGAAAAACGTGACAGCACCTGCAGCCTCACTAGCAGCAACCATCTTTTAAAGAACAAAGCTTCTTGAAGCACATTATACCAATTGATGTGGATCCAAAACATGAAGAAACTATAATACAATTTCTTCGAAAGATTTCACAAATGAGCTTTCAAAGTCACATGTTGCTTCCTCTAGCTATATTCATGGCTGATCTCAATTCAAACTCTCCTGTTATGCATTATACATGGGTGTTTAAAGTCATATGATTCAGTCACCTCAATTATATTGAAAATTTGGGTATAAAGAAGCTGATCATCTATTGTAGAACCTACTAATTAGCCTAGGGTTCCGTTGCTGGCTTGCTGCCTTCATTGGGTAAACATGTTAGTGGGAGGAAAAACTTTCCACCTTCTTTTGCTTAAAGAGCTACTGCGAAGAAAAACTGCTCTGTATGATGGTGTCCAAAGAAGAGTAAAAGAACAAATATGTATGAAAAGTAAGTAAGAAGCAACCTTTTTTTCTGAATTCTGTAAAAAGTCATTAGAATTATCAGAAAAGGAAGTAGAAAATGGGTTTTGGAATGCTGTGAAGGATAACCATTGAACAATACTCTTGTTATCTGAATCTGCAAGCATTACTTCTGTTAAGGTGATATCATTCATAGCATCATGTGGTAGCATCTTGTTCATATTGCTGTCGTTACAATCGTTTTTTGTCCTTTTCCATTTTGCTATGATTGGTTCTGCTCAGTGCTCTGAAAAATGCCTCTTCATCCCTTAAAAATAGTCATAACGGATAGAAACTAGCTTATTCTGCTATTACAGTAATTCTACTTGCTTTGCCAAATTGATTATCTTTTAGATGCATTTGAGATTTCTTCTGCACATTATGTGAACAACAATGGGATCCAGTTTCTACGCTCCTGGTAAAAGGAGCAGAGGAAAACCATAACCATTCACTTAATCTATATGTATTGCTACTTGTCGTGCAATTTTAGCCATTATAAGCGACCTGGTCTATACATGAAAAAGTTGAGTGTGGGAATGTTGCCTTTGCCAAAAGCAATAGAGTTTTGGATTGGCAAAGCAGGTGAAATTTTCATTGTTTTCATAGAGATAGCAGTGGATATTTAGTCACTTTTTGTATGTAAAAGCTTCTCACTGTACTTAAACAAAACTACACCCTTGGATTTATTTTCTTGACTTGCCAGTGCATTGGGAAAAAGTTCTCACTGCAAAGATTGGTTATGCTCTAGAGACTTAGTACCAAAAAACTCCAAAACTGCTGAACCATTTTTTATTTCCCATAATGTCGTACAAGAACTTTTGAATCTTCTAATTTCTTCTATCAATTTATGTTAAGTGTGTCCCTTTTAGACATTCCTAGCCTTCTTAACAACCTGTAAATTATAGAATTTCAATACATACCTTGGCAGAGGTATGATGTTCTCAAATTTTAATATCCCACATGATGGCAATTAAGAGTTACTAAAAAAAGTGTATTTCTTTTTTATTATCTTTTTCACAGCAGAAAGCACTAATACAAGGGAAGAAGAATTTTTGATTCTGTGTTTTCTCTCTTTCTGATGTTTTTCTGTTCCCTATGTATCTTTTTTTAAAAGTTACGTGATAATATTTATGCCCATTAACAAACTAAGCTTGGTTTGTTGACTCTCAATAATCTATTTTTTTTTTAAAAAATAAAAGATAAATGACAATTTATTAGCAATTTAAACATTAATTATCTGCATCAGGCCATGTTAGTTGGCCCAACTAATGTAAGATTAAATAATCTATGTTCTCTCTTATCTTTGAATATTATCTTGTTTTTAACTAAGTAGTATTATGTTCTTGCTGAGTTTTGGAAGGTTAGATCTCTTGCACAGCATAGCGTTGCACATCTGATTTCTCTGTCAACAAAATTTCATCTTGCAGAAAGGTACAGCTATTAATCACTGTGTTTGACATGACTGATCTGTAAAGAATAACTTGCATGTTTTGACAAAGCAAAAACATTATGACTCATGGGTTGGATAAATTTCTTCTGGAATATCTTAGCTATGTACTTATTACACAGGAATAAAAATATTTATAAATTATATCTGTGGACAATTTGAGAGAAAATATATTCTCATTGCATAAAATGTTGTGATACAATTGTCTATTTATATACAAAAGAGAAGGACATAATAGTAAAGACTAATGAAAGCTAATAAATACTAATAATTACTGAGAGAATATTTACAATAAATACACAATATTCCTACAATATCATTGAAAGTGTGTTATTTTAGTTATCTTCCATGCATCTCTGTAATACTGACATTGTTGTTTGAAAACAATCTTTGACTTTCTTCATTGGGTGCTGAAAACAACAAACTCTGCCATTGGATGAATGCAGGTTGTTTAGAAGAAGGAAGATTTACAATCTCACTGCTAAGCATGGAAACCACAGTGCTCATACTAGGCCTTTCTCTCGCAAGTTCTTGCACGCATAAAAGCCCTATGTGTATGCATCTTAATATATCTTTCTCCAAGTTGGTATCATATATTTTAGGATCTATTAGCGCTGCAGCATTCTTCTCATTCCATGATTTCCATGTCTAAAATAGAAACGTATAAATAGCATATAGAAGCATTAAAACTAAACTTAAGAATGAACAATAAAGCATTGCAATTGAGTATGAGAAGGACAATGGACTATAGTGACTTACAAATCCTAATAGGCTTAGAGAATCCTCTTTGTTAGAAGGGCTTGTGTTTCTTCTTCCACCAGCAATTTCTAATAGCAGAACTCCAAAACTGAACACATCGGATTTCTCTGAAAACAATCCTTCAATTGCATACTCTGGCGACATATAATCGCTGCATTATTGAGCAAAACTATAAATTTTTGGAGTGCTACTTTGTTTTTTGTTATTATTGGATAGTAAATTAAAACTTACTAGGTTCCAACAACTCTTCTTGTGTTAGCTTGATCTTCACTCCTGTGGAAAATTCTTGCCAATCCAAAATCTGATATTTTTGGATTTAAGTTCTCATCCAACAATATGTTGCTTGCCTTTAGGTCTCTATGTATAATTTTTAGTCTAGAATCTCGATGAAGATAAAGCATTCCTCTAGCTACTCCCTTGATGATGTCAAAGCGCTTTCTCCAATCGAGGAGTTTATTGTTTGGGGGATCTACAAAAGCAAAAAGGAGGGATTTAATAGATCTATACCTGTATAAGCTGAATAGATAAAAAGCTGTGAGTTTATTAATGCTTATGATAGGACGAGAAAAGAAGGGATCAAAAGAACAAACCAAAAATAAATGCATGTAGACTTTTATTTGGCATGTACTCGTAGATTAACATCTTCTCCCCTTCTTCAATGCAACAGCCAATAAGTTTTTCAAGATTACGGTGTTGAAGCTTGGAAATGACAATGACCTCATTCATGAATTCCTGTAGTCCTTGTCTAGAAGCTCTAGAAAGTCTTTTAACTGCTATATTCTGACCATCTTGCAATATTCCCTTGATGAAAATACCAAGCTCGGTAATTACACACAATGACTGAAAAATGACTTATATTCATTGCCTTCAAGAATTGATGAAATTAGCATGAATTAATGTAACTTGTACACTGGACCAAAGCCACCTTGCCCAAGCTTATTGGAGAGGTCGAAATTGTTTGTAGCAGTTGCAACCTTTTCAAGATCATATGTCAATACCTCTGGTAGCCTGACATCTGATAATTCTCCAATACTGGTGTCTTCTGTTTTATCTGAATATTTGTCACCTTTCTTTAATCGTAAGAACCATCTGTTCTTCGATTTTGTCTCTGATGTAAAACAAAGAATTGATTTTAGAAAGAGTGAACACCACAGAAATACCCCTTAGAAAAATGAAATAACATGATTTACCAAAAAAAAAAACATTTTAATAATTGAAGATTGCATTAGATTTGTTAGGAAATATATTGTAGTAGTCAATCAGTATCCCTAACAATCGGGGATTAGAGGAAATAGTCATAAAGTATTATTAAGAGCCATCAATGCTAAGGCTCTCTCCTATTGTATAAATACACATTCTATGTACATGAATAGATGAGGAATTCAGATTATATTCTCTACATGGTATCAGAGCATAGGCTGTTGAATCTCAATTTTTTTTTCTTTCCCCGTTAGCATCCCATCCTGTTCCTTCATAGCATCCTTAGACTCTCTCACCATTCCCACTACTCTCCAACAAGCCTTGACCCATCCCGGTTGGCGTGCTGCAATGGAAGAAGAAATGGTGGCCCTTGATAAGGCCGGTACCTGGAATCTCGTTGATTTGCCTCTTGGCAAGAAGGCTATCGGGTGTAAGTGGGTGTTCACGGTCAAAACAAAGCTGACGGCACCTTGGAACGTTTGAAAGCTCGATTGGTTGCCAAGGGTTATGTTCAGACCTATGGTGTTGACTATTCAGAAACTTTTTCTCCTGTGGCAAAGTTGTCCTCTGTTCGCCTCTTCATTTCTATGGCAGCCCATTATGGTTGGGATCTTCATCAATTAGATGTTAAGAATGCGTTCTTGAATGGTGATCTTCTTGAGGAAGTATACATGGAGCAACCACCTGGTTTTGTTGCTCAGGGGGAGCGTGGGAAGGTATGTCATCTTCAAAAGTCTTTATATGGCTTGAAGCGAGCCCTCGTGCTTGGTTTGTGATTTAGCTCTATGGTTAAGAAGTTTGGTTTGAGTCAGAGTAAGTGTGACCATTCTGTGTTTTATCAGCAGACAGATGCTGGCATGATTTTGTTAGTCGTATATGTTGATGATATTGTTATTACGGGTAGCAATGCTTCGGGAATCTCATCCCTCAAGGCCTTTCTTAATTCTCATTTTCAAACAAAGGATTTGGGTCCGTTAAAGTACTTTCTTGGAATAGAGGTTATGAGAAGGAAGAAAGGCATCCTTTTGACACAGAGGAAATATGTTCTTGATTTGTTAAAAGAAACCGGGAAACTTGGAGAAGCACCGAGTAGCTTTCCCATGATTCCTAATCCCTTCTTGGACATTGATGACCGCATACCGTTTGATGAGCTACCTGAGGATGTAAGAAAGAAAGTTGATCCGGAGAAGATCAAGCCGTTTGCCTATCCTGAGAGATACCGTAGATTAATTGGGAAATTGAACTATCTCACGGTAACTCGCCCCGATGTGAGTCAATTCATGACTGCACCAACCGTTGCTCAGTGGGAAGCTTTGGAGCATGTCTTACATTATTTGAAGGGCTTACCTGGTCGTGGTGTACTCTATACGAATCATGGCCACAACAAGATTGAATGTTTTTGTGATGCAGATCATGCGGGATCAAAGGCTACTAGAATATCCACCACAGGATATTGTGTGTTTGTGGGTGGAAATTTAGTATCATGGAGGAGCAAGAAGCAGGATGTGGTTTCTAAGTCGAGTGCAGAAGCTAAGTATAGAGCCATGTCTCAGTCAGTACAGGAAATTGTGTGGATTCACCAGTTAATGAAGGAGGTTGGTCTTGCCACGTCATTACTTGCGAAGTTGTGGTGTGATAATAAAGCCGCTCTACACATAGCCTCCAACTCTGTGTTTCATGAACGTACGAAACACATTGAGATTGACTGTCATTTTGTACGCGATAAGATAAAGGAGAACTTTATCTCTACGGGCCATGTGCGGTCTAGTGACCAATTGGGTGACCTTCTGACTAAGGCCTTAAATGGAACTCGGGTTGACTATCTTTGTAACAAGTTGGGCTTGATTAACATCTATGCTCCAACTTGAGGGGGAGTGTTAGGAAATATATTGTAGTAGTCAATCAGTATCCCTAACAATCAGGGATTAGAGGAAATAGTCATAAAGTATCATTAAGAGCCATCAATGCTAAGGCTCTCTCCTTTTGTATAAATACACATTCTATGTACATGAATAGATGAGGAATTCAGATTATATTCTCTACAAGATTTATTGAGATGATATTGTACCTGAATGATTCACTATCCTTTTCCATAAAAGGTATGAACCAAAAGCAATGATAAGTGTTCCTACTACTACTGTAATGATAATGATCTTTCGTGTAGGTCTATCCTTTTCTGCATTCAAGAGAAGATAAAGAAAGTTATAACCAATCCAAATCTATATAAATAGGAAAGTGTTAAAGAAGTAAATTTTTACTATTTGACAGAACATAACTCTGACATACCAAGATCTGAATATGCTAGACGAACATATAGATCTAGTCCACCTGTTGAGAACTGTTGTATATCAAGTAGATTTCCCTTCCAAGACATGCAACCTATGTCAGAACTATATGAATAAGCTGCACAAGTACAATTCTCCAGGCACTGGCTTCTGCATGTCTCCTCTGAAGCAGAAGACCATCCTGCAAAATCTGGCACTTTAACCATTTCCAATTTTAAAAATCCATCTTCGTTGCCTTGTGCACTTATGTTTTTCAACTTGTTACACTTCAGAGTTGTCTTCCTAACGCGATCACTAGTCCAGTTTTGCATATCCCATTCCGTTCTATTGCTTGGTTCAAAACCTCTCAAACAGGTGCATATATGTGAACTATTTGGGTTGCAGCTTCCAAATGATCCACATAAACCATAAATATCACATTTTGAACTCTGAATACTATAATTTTGTGGTTGTATCATGTCGTTATGCCAATCGTTTTGATATAATACACCTTGAAAGTCTAAGACAAAGAAAGTCAATTCTGGCACAGCTGAATTACTGAAAGACAAATAAATAGTTCCTTCTCCATCATCTATGATACTAAATCCTTCAAGATAAACTATAGTCATATAGTATATACCAGTAAAGATCCTACCATTCCATGGACCACTGCGCCAATATGGGTGAGTTCCATTCCAGATGAATACTTCAGGAATATCTAGGCGTTCAAGCGTAATAAAGAAGTTACCCATGGATGGATCTGAGTATCTGACAAACTTTTCCATGAAGTTAGTCTTAGTTTCTCACCTGTTCTTTTGTTGCTTGTAAGATTCATTTGGGGGAGGAATGAGTCAGAAGGATGGGCAAAACTTTGCCATAAGATGTTCTTTGCAGAATCTTTGAGGACGAGATTTCCAGAATCCAGAAGCTGACAAGTTGTATTGATGGCAATATTTGACACATTTGATGACCAAATGATGTGATTTTGCCCATTTAGTACCACAAGATTACCATCCTCAGATATGGTAATATTCCCAGAAGAATCGCTCAATGGTTGGTTTCTGTTAGCTACCCATATGATATTGGATTGGGACTTGTACCAAATTCCCATGTAGCGATTTCTAGTGTTTTCTTGACTGAAAAATCCCAATATGAAGAAACTTCCATTGGAACTAAGAGTTTCAGGATCCTTAATGTATTGTGATGACTTGATGGTGTCTTTGGCACTGCAAAAGTTAAAAAAAGAGCAGCCAAATATGATCAAGACAACGAATAGGGTTGTATGTCTGCAAAAGAATCTCATTGCTGAAATGAAGAGTCCTTGAAATGCACTATCAAGAAAGATGACGAAGACTTGCTATCATTGGTTTGCTCTCCCTGAATTTGTTTGATTTCTATCATCTTGGACACCGGTGCCAATTTTGATTCTTACTTAGCTTCCAGTTCCTGTTAATTGTCATTGTTTCTAATTAAATATGTCCATATAATAGTTGATGTCATATATAAAATATTCTTAGTAAACAGTTGACATAAAGAATTCTTGAAGTCGGTATTGAATACTGATTTTTTATTGTCATCTGCTGAATGGCCAAAAAATGAGGTAGGGGCTTTTCAACTTTCTGCTGGGTCTGAAATTCATTAAAAAGACTAGCATGTTTTGACCGGCAAATTTTTGTTTATCATTTTATGTGGTTTGTCAAAGTCATATAGCTTGATCAAATTTGCTGGTGAAGGTTGATTTGGTGGTGGAAGAAAGAATGACAGTAAGAAAGATTCCTGAAGTGTGTATCAACTATAAAAAAAGATTCTGTCTTCTTATAACAGTAAGAAAGATTTCTGAAGTGTGTTTCAACAATAAAATAAGATTCCTGAATAAGCGTGGTTTACGTTGGAATTGTACAAGGTTGATTTTACTTTTCTTTCTGTCTATTAGCTGCTTTCCACACATTTTCATATTTTTCCCCTCCCATGCATATTCATTGTTATGTCAGCCCCTGTCATGAAAACCCCCTTTTACATTCCTATAAATGGATAACAGGTGAGTTTCTAACTAGAATCACTTATACTGCTTATGAACAGTCTATTTCATAAAAGAAAATAATATTTAAAATATTTAAATTCGACTAGAACATTAATACCCCTAAGTGGAGAGGGGGATGACCCCTAAATAATTGAACAAAATAAAATTGTTTTTTATTTCTATTTTTAGGTGATCAAAAAGTAGAAAAATAGATTAGTCGACATGTTTAATGAGCTCCTTCATTGTCTCTGGCCTCCTTCACTTTCACCAACCATGAGTTTTTGATCTATTTTTAAGGTGTTGGATGCATCTAAAAAAAACGTATTGTATTGTATTGTAGGGTGCTGGATCCACCTTAATCAATACATATGTATGTGGTGAAGTTTTATTTGGTGGTGGAAAGAAGAATAAAGTCCATGACGCAGGTGATCTAGAAAGTTGATAATACTCATAGCGAGTGATCTTCTTATCTGTGTTTGTGTGATGTGGAGGCTTGATTTCTTTTGTGTTCTCAGGTTAGAAGTCGTCAAAAGTTGAATTATGCATTTCATATAATTATGTTTAGGTGAGGTCATTGTATCAAATGTTTTACTATTATTTTGTTGAGTATATTCGAAAGCTAATATGTTTGGCTTCTAGGAATGATCGTTATAAATCTGGGGGCTATATGAACAAATCATACTTTGGAAGACGGAAATTACCGTTCTTAGGAAAAATAGAGACTAAATATGAACTAAGAAGTCAGCAACTGAATTATTTACATTTGGTATGTTGGATTTCGAATACACCCTTAATATATAGAATGAATATATAATTTGGGGCTTTACAAAATAAAATAGATCAATTAAATTTTAATCATTCTTTGTTAGCATTTTCCTTTCAATCCACTTCCCTCATACCAAACAGATCCTAAGTGATTATGGTTTAATCATGTTTTATTGGCATCTTTTGCCAAGGTTTTGTTAGTATTTAATGATAGAGTCACTATTTAGATTTGTTAGTAAGAATTTTCTGTTAATAAGATTAACTGTGTTAATATTGAGTGACTGAAAATTTATTCTTCAAATTTAAGGGGCTAAACTAAAGTTTGATATAACTTAGGGTCAAACGTATATTTTAACAAAAACTTGATTAATATATTATCAGATGACTTATAATAAAAACGATTCATGAAGGTGTTTTATATTAAGAGCCGAGAGGAGTATTTATCAATGAGATTCCATTAAGTGAGAAATTGAGAATCTTGTGTCCTGTACAAATCTTTACAGAACCAAGTAGAATCTGGTATTTGGATTCAGATGAAAAGCAGCTTTCCATTTAACTAGTGTTTGCCCAGGGAAAAGTGTTATTTCTTTTTGTATAAAAAGCCAAATATTGTTAAGATGAAAAGATTAGTTCATAGTACAGAACCTAGTTCAAGGACAACAATACAAGATAGGAGAAAAACTAAAATTACTAGTAGTCCTAATAGAAACTAGGACAAAAGATTTTACAATAAAAAGGATGTCCTGTCAAACTAATTATTGAGGCAAAAGATCTATGAATTCATTCATGGTGGAAGTTCAAATTTGGAGGTGGGACGGTGAAGAAGACAATGAATAGAGGAAGGGTTTTTTTTTTACCTCCAGATGAGGGTATTTTGATACTTTTATATTATAAATATGTAAATTAAAAATAATACTATACTTCCATGGCCATACCACACAAACTTTAAAACTCACTTCCATCTCCAATCTCACTTATACTTCTAGTTCCATTTCCACTTTCAATACCATAAAAATCTCTTCCAAGATGCCAAATGAGGCATTAAATAGTGAATGTAAAAAGAAGTCGAATTGGACTCTAGACGAGGCTAACTGAATTGGGGGTTTTTTTTTTTTTTTGGGTTGCCCACCCGGGTTCACCAGGGCTTTGCCGTAGTTCGAATCCGGCCGCGTCGCACCAGCTATGGTGGGAGAGTCTACGGCGGGGGCTTTTTTGCATTCACAAGGCTCGAACCCGAGACCTTCCTAAGCGATATAAGTCGGCTGCACCACTGGCCCAACCGTTGGTGGCTAACTGAATTGATGTAAAGGTATTCTGTTGTATTTTTGCTTAGCAAGAATGATAGCCCACCCAAAGAGAGAATGAGAGGACACTGGTCAGATGCAGCATGATTCAAAGAATTACTCTGGTCCTTTATATAATGCATATTTACATAATTTGTTTAGATTAAGGAAGTTGATTAAATTAGTTAATATAACATTTTTTTTAAAAAAAAGAAAAAGAAAAACCCAAATCATCATTCTTATTTTCTCCATTTTTTGTACTAGATTATTGTTAAGAGAGCATTAATAAAGTAATTTGGGAAAATGTTATAAATATGGAAAATATGTCTTATATTTAAAATCAAGATCAATTTTTAATTTTGGTCTTACATTACATTAAGGACCAGAGGGAGCAACATACGTGAGAGGTAACCTTTGGAGCTAGAGTTGATTGCAGAAGGCCATGCCAAGGTTAATTATTTATGTTTGTTGCTTCAATGTATTGATGAAATCATGACATACCACGAACAAGCATTGGTGCTTAATTTATGCTTGTATCCAATCCCACATATAATAGTTGAAGTCATGTATATAATATTCTTAGTAAACAATTGACATAAAGAATTCTTGAAGTCCGTATTGAATACTGAGTTTTTATTGTCATCTGCTGAATGGCCAAAAAATGAGGCAGGGGCTTTTCAACTTTCTGCTGGATCTGAAATTCATAAAAAACACTAGCATGTTTTGACCGGCAAACTTTTGTTCATCATTTTATATGGTTGGTCAAAGTCATATAGCTTGATCAAATTTGCTGGTGAAGGTTGATTTAGTGGTGGAAGAAAGAATGACAGTCAGAAAGATTCCTGAAGTGTGTATCAACTATAAAAAAAGATTCAGTCATCTTATAACAGTAAGAAAGATTTCTGAACTGTGTTTCAACTATAAAATAAGATTGCTGAAGAAGCGTGAGAAAGTAAATGGACAAAATGATAAAAGAATGACTAGAAGAATTAATTCCTCCTCTGGCACTGTGCTCCTTTATATAGAATATTGAATATTGATACAAAGAATCCTGACCGTCCATCTACAATACACAAGGACACGCCAGCTAGCTATTTACATTTGCTAATTATTTACTAATTCTAACATTCCCCTTCAAACAAGAGGATGTGGGAAACACATCAAGTTTGTTCCTAAAATAAGAAAATTGACAATGAGACAAAGCCTTAGTAAGGCAATCAGCAACTTGGTGGGAGGATGGCACATATTTAATTCCAATGGATCCAAATAAAACTTGATCTCTAAGAAAGTGGATATCAATCTCGATGTTTTTGCTTCTAGCATGGTGTATAGGATTTGAAGCAGGAGCCTGAGCACTTAAGTTGTCACACCAGATGATTGAGGGTTGTCGAACAAAGAGTCCTATTTCTCTCATTAAAGAGTTCAGCCACTTAATTTCGGAAGCTCCATCAGATAGAGAACGATATTCAAATTCCGAGCTTGACTGGGAGACTACTTTTTGCTTCTTAGAAACTAGGATACAAGAGTTCCTCCTAGATAGACACAACAACAACCCATTGATTTTCTGTCATCTATATCTGTAGGCCAATCAGCATCTGTAAAAGCCATGAAGCGAAGAGATCCAACTGGTTTAATATGTAAACCATAATGACAGGTACTTTTTAAATATCTTAGGATTCTCTTAACTCCTTGAAAATGAACCTCAGTGGGATTTCCCAAGAACTGACTAAGCTTGTTGACAAAGTAAGCAATGTCAGGTCTGGAATTAGTTAGATATTGTAACGACCCAATTGCTCTCCTGTATAACAGAGGATCAGAAAGAGGTTTGCCATCTAAGGTTGAAAAATGATGACTGGTGATCATAGGCGTTGGCATAGGAGCACAATCAGACATATTGAAACGTCTCAATAAATTCAGCGTATATTTAGTTTGGTTAACATAAATCGCATGACCATCTCGAGAAATTTCAAAGCCCAGGAAATAGTAAAGAGGACCTAGGTCTTTGAGAGAAAACACAGTGTTCAACTTGATAATGAATTGCTGCACAAAATCAGAATTGTTCCCAGTAACGAGGATATCATCTACATAGATTAAGATAAATACCAAAAGACGCTTGGTTCTGAGGAAGAACAAAGACACATCGCTGCATGCGTTTTTAAAGCCCCAACTGATGAGTGTATTTCGCAGCCTCTCAAACCATGCTTGAGGAGCCTGTTTAAGCCCATAGATGGCCTTTGTGAGTTTACAGATGAAGCCAGGTGTCTTGGGATCTTTGAAGCCAGGTGGTTGACTCATAAAAACTTCTTCTTTGAGAAAACCATTCAAGAAAGCATTGTTCACATCTAGTTGACGGAGCTCCCAATGCAAAGTGGCAGCAAGAGTAAGAATGAGACGAATGGTAGTTGGCTTCACAACCGGACTAAAGGTTTCCCCATAATCAATCCCAGTCGACTGTTGAAATCCTTTCGCTACTAACCGAGCTTTGTGCTTGAGAATAGACCCGTCGGCTTTATACTTAGTCTTGAAAACCATTTGCAATCGACTATTTTCTACCCACGATATGGTATGAGGATCTAGGTGCGATTGTGGCAAAGAGCGTTGAATTCAGTTTGCATAGCTGCAAACTAGTGTGGAGAGGCTAGAGCTTTAGGGATAGACCGAGGTTCAGCAGCGAGGGAGAGTGACTGTGGGGTTTCAGTGGTAAATAAGCCCACAAAGGGATATCTGGGTTTGGAAATGCCAGATTTGGCATGAGTGACCATGGAGTGGGAATTAAGGGGAGGAGGGAGGGGGCAGATGGCGGTGAGGTAGGGGTAGAGAGGTGAAAGGATGAGTGAGAGGGACAGGGTGAAGTGTTTGTCGAAGAGGGAAGGGAATCTGAGGAGATGGTCAGACTGGAGGGATGAGAAGTATTTGGGTTAATGGAAATATGTGGGTTAATTGAGGTATTGGGCATGTGAGGGCTAGCTGGGCTGGCGGTAAGGGAATTATTTGGTGTGTGGGCCGACGAGGGAGGTTGGCTTGGTGAGGGGTGGTGCCATGGGTGTGAAGAATGGTGTATATGTGTGGTTGGGGAGGCTGTATTGGGCTGGGTAGTGTTATTGTGTTGAGAAGGAGTAGAGGAAGAAGAATGAATTGATGAAGTAGCCTGATAGTGTGGTGTACCTGATGGGGCAGCGATGATCAATGGAATAGCATCATGGGCCTCAAACGATGGGCCTCTGGACTTGTTCAAAAAACCTGTATGAAAGGGAAACTTAGTAGTGTAAAAAATGACATGTCTGGACACATAAATCCTCGGGAAAATTACGCGCAGGTCCCAAGGAAGAGAATGCATCACAATAAAGTCTCTTGAAATCATGAAATTACACAGAAGTCCCAAGGGACCTGGTCGTAATTAAATCTAAATGTACAATTACCAATCTGACCTTCTCTTCCAATTCCACTCTCTCTCAGTTCTCCTTCTTCCTTCTCCTCTCTCTCTCCTCTTTCCCTTTTTCTTCTCTCTTTCAGTTTCAAACGTTCGATGCTCTCTTCTGCTCCCTAAATTTCCTATCAACCCTAGCCATACACCGTTTGCCGAGCCCCAGCAGTGCGTCGTCGTTGTCGACGACTTGAAGTCTTGGTTTCAGATCAATGGTAACAAGTAAGAACAATGTGAAGGAAGCTTTTGTGTTTATGGAATTTGGTTTTGTTTGCTTGTTTGTGCACAATATATTGAACTCAATGATCTCGGTGTTTTGAATTTTTTCTACTGGTTTCGCTAAAAAATCTTATAAGCTTGTTGCAGTGAGTGCCCAAATATTAAGTTTACATGCTTCTGTTTTGGGGAGACATTTCTAAAAAGTTAAGGCTACATCTGATAGGAGGGAATGAGAGTCAATGAGTAGGTGCAAATAATCACTTACTCATACAACTTAATATTTTGAAATGATATTCATTTCTTAAGCTAGCCTTATAAAACTATCAAAATTCTCAGAAGATGTTGTGAATATATGATTTTTCTGTTCTAAATACAGCATTTGTTGTTGTAAATAGCCTCTGGACGTGAGAAATGGAAAAAAATCCAGGTTTTCGAAGGTTGTTGTTAATATATGCTTTTTATGTTGTAAATATAGCATTTGTTGTTGTAAATAGCCTCTAGATGTGAGAAATGAAAAAAATCTAGGTTTTCGAAGGTTGTTGTTAATATCTGCTTTTTCTGTTGTAAATATAGCATTTGTTGTTGTAAATAGCCTCTGGACGTGAAAAATGAAAAAAAATCCAAATTTTCAAAGGTTGTTGTAAATATATGTTTTTTTTTATTGTAAATATAGCATTTGTTGTTGTAAATATTCTCTAGACGTGAGAAATGAAAAACAAATCCAGGTTTTCGAAGGTTGTTGTTAATATATGCTTTTTTTGTAAATATAGCATTTGTTGTTGTAAATAGCCTCTGAACGTGAGAAATGAAAATAATTACACCGAAGTCCAAAATGGTAATTTTACATTCACAAATAATTACACAGAAGTCCCTAGGGACTTTTGTGTAATTTCATGATTTCAAGGGACTTTATTGTGATAAATTCTCTTCCTTGGGACCTACGCGTAATTTTCCCTAAATCCTCCCAGTTGGGCTTAAACACCTGGAACCTTTTTGATTGGGAGCTGGGCTAAGATAGACACATTTTTGACTATGAAACTCTAATTTGTGAGCATTGTAGGGCTTCAAACATGGATAGCAAATGCAACCAAATGGCTTTAAGGAGTGATAATCCGGCGCTTTTCTAAATAAACAAGTAAGAGGTGATTTTACTTGTAACACCAGTGTGGGAAGTCGATTAATTAAGAAAATAGCTGTTTGAAAAGCTTTAGTCCAATAAACCAAAGGCAGTTTAGTGCCAAGTCAGGAATTCATCATGAATATTGACAGGCCTCACAAACAAAATCATCATGAATATGAACATTGACATTACAATTATTGAGGACTTGTTGTAAAACTTTATTTCTTGGGTGGCCAAGCTTGTAGTGCCAAGTCAGGAATTCATCATTCAGAGAGGCAACAACAATATTGGCTTTGCACTCAACACTACTCATGGGGTATAGACCATCCCTTGGGCCTCCTTTCATCAGAGTGTTCCCTGTGTGCTTGTCCTTCACAACACAACCTTCATTAGTAAATAAGACTGAAACAGGATTGTGGGAAACAAGTTGATGGACACTGAGTAAATTCTTAGGTATATCAGGCACAACTAAAATATTGTTGAGAGCTAAATTATAGCCAGAATAGGGAAGATAAGAAGAACCAATGCCACAGATTGAAGTTTTGGACCCAGTACAGGAAATTAAGTTGGCCTTACCAGATGATTTCATTGAATCAAGTTGAGAAGTATCTGCAACCACATGATGATTAGCCCCACTATCCATATACCAGTCAGGGCCAGCGACAACCTCAGAATCAGCAAAATAGGACTGAGGAGTAGAATGGGTTGGGGGTGAAAACTCTTATCGAATCATTTGTAGCAGTTAGAGACTTTGTGGCCGCCGACGTTCACAAAGAACATGAAGTAATGGTCAAGAACAGGAAGTTGACATTATCCATGCCTCATCCTTGACCAAATTATCGCGTGACAAAAGGGACGTGACATGATTGTACGATAGGTTGTATCGTATCATCGATCCCCATATGAATTGGGTAGTCGCAATGTCTTGCTAGAGGCCACTTGCGACTTGTGGGTTGGTACAGTATTGTCCCACTGCCAATCCCATGTGGGCCTACAGGATCACACACAAGAATAGCCCAACACGAGCAATAGTGTCCAGATTCATTGAATCTTAAATGTGTCTAAGATCTAATGAATGCAATATTTAATTTAGGATGAATATATATATATATATATATATATATAATTTCAAAATTAAATAATAATAATATTATTATTTAATGATATTATTATATAATATTTGTTTTGTATTTAATTGATTTGATAAATTAAATATTTTTTTAAAAAATAGAGATATTGTATCTCGATTTAATTTTCGAATAAAGATATCATATATTTGATTTAATTTGAATTGAGATAAATATCTCAGATTTAATTAAATAGATAGATATCATATCTCATATTTAATTTATAGAAATAAATTAAATTAGCGAGACTTTTAATTCGGATTAAATAAATAGATTAGATTAAATCATTGGATGATTTAATTAATGCTATTTAAATCTAAAATTTGAATTTCAAGATTAATTAGATTAATCTTGAATATTTTAATACAACCCAATTAGGGTTTGAGAAACTCTATAAATAAAGCTTTAGTCGTATTGAAATAATGAGAGAGGCAAGCCACAAAAGAAATCCTAGAGAGAAAAACGTGAGACACAAAGTGAGAAGGAGCTAGTATGCTGCCGTACATGTTGGAGAGCTGTTCGGTGTGGAGGGAGTGGATTCGTAGAGTCAGCTCCTAGAGATTGATCGAGCAAGAAGGTGTTAGTCCACATGTTTGCAAAGGACGCATTCAAGTTCGTATAGGTACAGTTTTTCTAACGAACCCGATTTAAAAGCCGTTGATAGAACCTCTCATTGGGATTCGTAAAGTTTTTTATTCTGCTATGTGTACGGATCCCAACAGTGGCATGAGAGTCAGGTAAACCGTGCATTTAGATTGGGTTTTATGTGATTATATATGTGATATATATGCTTAATCCGAACCTGTATATGCGTTTAAATTGATATTTGTGTTTAACTGAATCATGTATGATTTGAAATGTTAATTCGCCCATCGGTCATGTTGTTCTGAAGCGTTCGGATCACATGATTTTTAGAAGCGATGGTCACGCTGGGGTTTGACGACGGTCTGAAACGTTCAGACGTTGCTCACACTCAGAAACGTGAAACATGTAGGGGTTCGAACGCCGTTGGTCATGTTCAGACTTGATCGTTCTCAGACACGTTCATTTGTTTCCTAAAAGATTACTCCTTTTCGAAAAGTTTGGAAATAAAATAACGATTTGGAAATAATTTTCGAAAACAATATGTTTTTCCAGAAGGAAATTTTTTTTCTAGCGGGACCTCCGTAGGGACCCCAGCTGATTGTTCGTAGCGCGAGAATTTAAATCATGATATTATATTAATGTAATATAATATCATAACTTGAATTTAATATGACTTGGTTGACAAGTAGTGGACTCCAATCAATCAAGATATGAATGTGATTCATCATATTAAATTCAATCAATCAATCAAGATGTGAATTTAATATGACTTGGTTGACAAGTAATGGACTCCAACAATCAAGTAATGAATATGATTCATTATATTAAATTCAATCAATCAATCAATATGTAAATTTAATATGACTTGGTTGACAAGTAATGGACTCCAACAATCAAGTAATGAATATGATTCATTATATTAAATTCAATCAATCAATCAACATGTGAATTTAATAAACTCGATAATGTAATCATGATATTTTCTTTCATATTGTATGAATTAATATTTATTGTGATTAATTATTCAAATTTGTTTGGGTATGGTGAACAACATGGCTCTAGAATTTACAAATATTGTATTATTTAAATATGGCATGCGAGCCATGCCTCTCTCTCTAAATAATCTTGATGTACATTCTCCTCTCATCTCACTCCCCTCAATGTTTAAACGAGGTTTCTCTTGATGTATTTCTCCTTTTATTATTTAGAGGAGTCTTCTCATTGGCTTGAGAGGACTTTAGGTTAGATGAGCCATGTTGTGTCACAATTTTAATTATGTTTTGATTAGATCATTGCATGATTAATTTAGAGTTTATATGAGATACAATAGTAATTGCATTCATATAAATGGGATTAATAAATTAATAGGAATATACCCTCTAAATGAAATCTTAGGTCGTAATGCCGTCAATTAATGAATACTTGTCAAAACCTAGATAACCCATGTGTATGTTCCACCAAAGTGGATGCATTTGAGTTATCTTGGTGAGAAAAGAGTGAGTAATGGTGATACTCAACTTTCATTATTGTCTTGACTTAATTGAGATTATCAAAATGGTTTTGGATCTCAAGGCATTAGATGAGATTAAACGTGCTGATCATATGATGATCGAATCCCATAAAGATATAAGAGTTACATGTGATGTAATTGGCAAAGGGTTGCCTACCTAAATAACTTGTTTTTAAGCGTCCTGCCAAAGCGGACTTAAATTTAAGCCAAATATGGATCTTAGCCCACTAATTATAATGAGGGTTGTTAATTCAGTGGGAGATTATTAACTAATTTTGCATATCTTTTAATTGTAGAATCATGTCGACTAGTAACACCGCTACACTATCACTGCGATCAGTCCTTGATAAGGAAAAACTTAATGGGACAAACTTTCTTGACTGGTTTAGAAACTTGAGAATTGTTCTCAAGCAGGAAAGAAAGGTTTATGTCCTTGATCAACCCATTCTTGACGAGCCTGCAGCTAATGCTCCAAGAGCTCAGAAAGATGCTTACACGAAGCATACTAATGACTCTGTGGATGTAGGATGCCTGATGCTTGCCACTATGGTTCCAGAGCTCCAAAGAGATCTGGAACATATGGAGGCTTTTGAGATGATTGCTCATCGCAAGGAAATGTTCCAACAATAGGCAAGGCAAGAGAGGTATGAGACCACTAAGGCCTTACATTCCTGCAAGATGGCTGAAGGTGCATCAATTAGTCCTCATGTTTTGAAGATGAAAGGCTACATTGATCACCTTGAGAGGCTGGGATTTCCCATGACCCCGGAGTTAGCTACAGATATGATCTTGAACTCACTCCCAGAAAGTTATGACTAGTTTGTCATGAACTATAATATGAACAACATGGAGAAATCAATTTCTGAATTGCATGGGATGCTCAAAACAGCTGAGCAGAGCATTAAGAAGAAGCCCAACACTGTTTTGATGGTTCAGAAAGGAAAGGGTATGAAAAAAAGGGCAAGGGCAAAAGAAAGGGTAATGGCTCAATTTTGGTAGGACCAAAGAGTCAAAACGGGCACGAATCTAAGCTGCGGCCAAGAAGGCAAAGCCTCCGATGGATGGGTCTACTACACGCAATGAACCTGGTCATTGGAAGAGGAATTACAAACTCTATCAAGAAGATCTAAAAAAGAAAAAGAAGGATAGCAAGGCTATCGCTTCAAGTATTTATGTCATAGATATTCGGTTTTCTGCTTACTTAACATGGGTATTAGATATCGCATGTGGTTCTCGCATTTGTATAAATGTGTGGGTCTCAAGGACAGTAGAAAATTGAATGGACATATCTATGACATAAACTATCAAAAGGATCAAGTCAAATGATTTGAGTCTGACCTGCCTATGGCATTGTCGTCTAGGCCATATAAATGAGAAACACATTTCGAAACTCCATCAAGATGGATTTCTTAACTCATTTGATTTTGAATCATTTGATACATGTGAATCTTATTTATTGGAAAGATGACAAAGGCACCTTTACTAGGAGTAGTAAAAGGGCCACTAATTTATTGGGCCTCATACATACAGATGTCTGTGGACCAATGAATGCTTCTGCCAAAGGAGGTCATTTGTACTTCATTTCATTTATAGATGATTTAGTAGATATGGGAATATCTATATAATGAAACTTAAGTCTGAATCTTTTGAAATGTTCAAAATATTCCAAAATGAAGTGTAAAACCAGATTGGAAAAACAATTAAGGCACTTCGATCTGATCAGAGTGGTGAATATTTGAGCCAAGAGTTCCTTGACCATCTTAGGAATTGTGGGATTATCTCACAACTAACTCCTCCAGGAACACCTCAATGGAATGGTGTTTCTGAACGGAGGAATTGAACTCTATTAGATATGGTTCGATCTATGATGAGTCAAACAGATCTTCCACCTTCCTTTTGAGGCCATGCCCTAGAAACAGCTGCGTTCACACTAAATCGTGTTCCATCAAAGGTAATTGAAAAGACACCATATGAGATATGGACTGGGAAGAAACCCAGTTTGTCATTTCTTAAAATTTGGGGATGTGAGGTTTATGTTAAACAACAAGCCTCTGATAAATTATTGTCCAGATCCTCAAAATGCCCTTTTGTGGGGGTATCCTAAGGAAACTAAAGGATACTATGTCTACAATCCTACTGAACACAAAGTGTTTGTTATCCGGAATGGTGTCTTTTTGGAAAAAGAGTTTATCTCCAAAAGAACCAGTGGGAGTAAGGTGTACCTCGAAGAAGTTCGAGACCCACAAGACGACATAGAACAACAGATGGAAAACGGAGAAGAATCACAACAAATTGATGAGCCTACTCTAGTAACACAAGGCCCACGAAGGTCCGATAGATCACGGCTACAGCCTCAGAGATATGGATTTATGATTACTGGAAGTGTGATGTTTTGCTCATTGAGCAGAATGAGCCAACTACCTATCAAGAGGCCGTGGTGGGACCGAACTCCGAAAGATGGCTTAATGCCATGAAGTCTGAAATGCAATCCATGTACGACAATAAGGTATGGACCTTAGTAGATCCACCTGAAGGTGTAAAAACCATTGGGTGCAAGTGGGTTTTCAAAGAGAAAACTGACATGGATGGCAAAGTAAATATCTTCAAGGCACAACTGGTTGCAAAAGGATTCACTCAAACTCATGGTGTGGCCTATGATGAAACCTTTTCTCTAGTTACAATGACCAAATCAATCAGAATCCTTCTTGCCATTGCATCATATTATGACTATCAGATATGGCAGATGGACGTCAAAACAGCCTTCCTTAACAGAAAGCTCCTTGAGGATGTGTACATGACACAACCTGAAGGCTTTGTGCGTCCAGAGGAATCTGATAAAGTATGTAAGCTTCAAAGATCCATTCAAAACATATCGGAGCTGGAATCATCGTTTTGATGAAGTAGTCAAAGAGTTTGGATTCATTCAAAACATCGATGAACCTTGTGTTTATAAGAAGGTTAGTGGGAGCACAGTTGTATTTCTAGTGCTTTATGTTGATGACATCCTACTCATTGGGAATGACATTCCTACCTTGCAGAGTGTCAAGTCTTGGTTAGGAAATTCTTTCTCAATGAAAGATTTAGGCGAAGCCACTTACATCCTTGGGATTAAGATCTACAGAGATAGATCCAAGAGGTTGATAGGCCTAAGTCAGAGCACATACATAGACAAGATACTGCATAGATTCAGTATGCAGGATTCTAAAACGGGTTACATGCCCATGTCTCATGGCAACCATCTCAGTAAGGATCTGTGTCCTAATACACAAGATCAAAGAGACCGCATGAGTAAGATTCCATATGCTTCCACCATTGGATCTATCGTGTATGCCATGTTATGTACTCGACCGGATGTGTCATTTGCCTTGAGTATGGCCAGCAGATATCAACAAGATCCCGGTGAGTTCTTTGGATTGCTGTCAAGAATATCCTAAAGTACTTAAGAAGGACTAAGGATTTATTCTTGGAATATGGTGGTTTGGAAGATAAGCTTTGTGTGACTGGTCACACAGATGCAAGTTTCC
The DNA here is from genome assembly GCA_019022615.1 of Acacia melanoxylon. NCBI lineage: Eukaryota > Viridiplantae > Streptophyta > Magnoliopsida > Fabales > Fabaceae > Acacia > Acacia melanoxylon. The sequence goes on from JAFJYJ010000114.1 coordinate 456,598, forward strand.
AAACTGACCAAGATAAATCTAAGATCGCAATTAGGATATGTATTCCTGTTGAATGGTGGTGCGGTAAGCTAGAAGTGCTCCAAGCAGAGCATTGTAGCTGATTCTGCGATAGAAACTGAGTATATAGTAGCATCGGATGCAGCTAAGAAGGCCTTTTGGATTAGAAAGTTCATTAATGAACTAGGGGTGGTTCCTACCATCTCAAATCCAATAGACATGTTCTGTAACAATAGCGGTGCTATTGCACAGACCAAGGAGCCTAGGTCACATCAAAGGACCAAGCACATACTCAGGAGATTTCATGTTATAAGAGAAATCAATGATAGAGGTGATATAAAAGTATGCAAAGTACCAGGAGAAGACAATGTTGCTGATCCTCTTACTAAGCCGCTTGCACAAGTAAAACATAAGTGTCATGTTAGGGCAATGGGAATTAAAGTAATTAATGATTGCACCTAGTGCAAGTAGGAGTCTATTGGAAATTATGCCTTAGGGGTAGATCATTGTACTTTAACGTTATTATTAATTAAAGTATTTCTCCGTTTAGTTATCATTTCATTTGCATGTTTATAGAGATAACTGTATCCTTGGATATATCTTATAGATTATCCTAAATGTCCTTGGTCATTCATCTACGCGGGAGCGAAGACGAAATAAGACCAGTATGACTTTGATGAGTATAGAGATACAAATCAAAGTCATGGGCACTTGTAAGAGTACAAGGTGCTGGACCGACCCACTATGAGAAAGCTGCATGAAATAAGTCATAAGATTTTCTCATGTATAACCGCGTCACAACGCCCTTTGACCTGAGATCATCATGGATTCCTACATGATGAGTCACTGATCTTTGACCTAGTCAAAAGTCACCTTTGACCGGGTGATGCTAAAGGCTTGGATCGAGATCAGTGGTTTTTCATGCAGAGGAATATAAATGGTCAAGAAGGAATTTGTCCCTCACATTTGTAGAGAGATAATACTGGGCCCCTCGATGAGTGAGTCTGAGAAATGTATGGCCATACTACGGTGGAAAAGAGTTTCCATTTCAATTATCAGACTACTCGAGAATTGAGAAAGTAATGGTCAAGAACATGAAGTTGACATTATCCATGCCTCATCCTTGACCAAATTATCGCGTGACAAAAGGGACGTGACATGATTGTACGATAGGTTGTATCGTATCATCGATCCCCATATGAATTGGGTAGTCGCAATGTCTTGCTAGAGGCCGCTTGCGACTTGTGGGCTGGTATTGTATTGTCCCACTGCCAATCCCATGTGGGCCTACAGGGTCATACACAAGAATAGCCCAACACGAGCAATAGAGTCCAAATTCATTGAATCTTAGATGTGTCTAAGATCTAATGAATGCAACATTTAATCTAGGACGGATATATATATATATATATATTTGAAATTAAATAATAATAATATTATTTAATGATATTATTATATAATATTTGTTTTGTATTAAATTGATTTGATAAATTAAATATTTAAAACAAATAGAGATATTGTATCTCGATTTAATTTTCGAATAAAGATATCATATATCGATTTAATTTGAATTGAGATACGGTATCTCGATTTAATTAAATAGATAGATATCATATCTCAGATTTAATTTATAGAAATAAATTAAATTAGCAGGCTTTTAATTCAAATTAAATAAATAGATTAGATTAGATTTGTTGAATGATTTAATTAATGCTATTTAAATATAAAATTTGAATTTCAAGATTAATTAGATTAATCTTGAATATTTTAATACGACCCAATTAGGGTTTGAGAAACTCTATAAATAAAGCTTTAGTCGTATTGAAATAATGAGAGAGGCAAGCCACGAAAGAAATCCTAGAGAGAAAAACGTGAGACACAAAGTGAGAAGGCGCTAGCACACTGCCGTACGTGTTGGAGAGCTGTTCGGTGTGGATACCGGTAGAGGGAGTGGATTCGTAGAGTCGGCTCCTAGAGATTGATCGAGCAAGAAGGTGTTAGCCCACGTGTTTGCAAAGGATGCATTCAAGTTCGTATAGGTACGGTTTTTCTAACGAACCCGATTTAAACGCCGTTGATAGATGCTCTCATTGGGATTCATAAAGTTTTTTATTCCGCTGCGTGTACGGATCCCAACAATAGAGACCATCAAGCTCTTTCGCACTCTCAATCATCATCCTCGTCAACAAATCCTGAAAAAAGACAGTAAGTAGCAAAAAAGTTAACATGACATCATTCATCATTAGCTAATTTGCTCACTGATAATAAATTACACTTCAACTTCAGAACAGTAATACAGAGTGAAGAGCAAGTTCAACAAAGATATTGATAGAACCAATTCCAATCACAACATACTCAGATTCATCAACAATTCGCACAGTCTACTCCATTGATGATAGGAGTACAGGATAAGAAGAGAGTCTTATTGTTAGTCATATGATCTGAGACACCTAAGTCAACAATCCAACAATTTCTTGTACATAGACCTTTTATCATAGCCAAGGCTTCAAAGAAATTAACTCTCCTGACTACTGTGGCAATAGGCTGTAGTGTGGCTAGCATTTCGATGATTTTGTTGAGCTAGTTCCTTTGGGATAACTATTGGGATACTTCAGCCGCATAAACTCTTCCTTTCCCTTTCTTTGGCTTCCAGTCAATAGGCATACCATGGAGATCACAACAGGTGTCTTTTATGTGCGCATGTTTCTTGCAATGATCACAGAATGGTAAGCCTTTAGAACCTTTTGATTCTATGGATCAAACAACAAGTGTTGAGGCCTCAAGAGGTGCAGGAGTACCAGCGGAATTATTCTAATTATAAAGCATTGATTTGTGCTTATCCTCTTCATTGTACAAAATGGTATAGACTTCACGCACAGAAGGCAAGGGTTCTTGACTGAGAATCCAAGCCCAAACATCATCATAAATCACATTAAGACCAGTAAGCAACTCGAATACTCTTTGCTCTTCTTTCTCTTTGCAATCTTCTTTAGCATCAACCCCGCAATGATGAGTTTTATTTCTCAGGGTATCATACTCTTGCCAAAGTGCTGCTTTTTCAAGGTAGTAATCATCAAGTGGGTTGTGGTCCTATTTCAGCTACCACAACTTTTTCTTAACATCAAATATGCGGAACTGTTCCCTATAGGACTATATGTCTCACGAAGGGCTTCCTTAATTTTTTGGACTGAAGGAAGGTACATGAAACTCTTTTTAATTGAGGATGACATCACATTGATCAACTAAGAGGATACCAATGTATTCTCAGACTTCCATTTTCGAAACTCCATGGTTTTTAATGTTGGGGTCCTTTTTGCTTCACCAATTATATATTCAAGTTTATCCTATCCATCAAGAGCAATAATCATGGATTGAGATCATTCTCGTAATGATCACTTGTAAGTTTCTCAGAGACAAGAAGGACATTGGAGATGTTAATAGAACCTGATTGTGGCATAGAGGAAGAGGTGTTGGAGATAGTAGACATAGTTATTGTAAAAAAAGTTATTAGTTTAATTTCTTTAGAACTAGGCCCAGCAGTGACCCCCTTTTTTAATTAAATCAATCCAACAAAAAATACCTGACAACGTTATCCAGAGAAAGAAGAGTCGGATGTTGACAAAAAAAACAAGAGAAAGAAGATTCGAATGAGTGACCTGAGAAGAGATACACCGAAGGGAGGACCGAAGACGCCGAGATTGCAAGCCAGTCATGAAGCTTGCAGGGATGGGCCGAGACTGACAGAGATCGCTGAGAACCGAGACCTTCAGAGTGGGCAAGATGGATGATGCGCCAAAAACTCAGAGTGGTTGACGGAAGATGGATGGAACGCCGAGACTTTGACTGGGAAGGAAGACTCGCCGTGAACTGGTTGGGCTTGTCGAGAGTTTAGATAGAGCATACGACGCCAAAAAATCTGCCGAGGAAGACGATTTGGACAGAGGATGCCGATGATTCTGCCAAGAAGACGATCAACCACTTGAGTAAGAAAAAACCGACCGTTTCCCTCTTTTTTTTCTCTCCGAATCAAATCAGCCTCAACTAGTCTCTCCTATTCTCTGATACCATGACGAGAATTGGAGGAATGAATTGATCGATATTTCATTCACATTGGTAGATTACATATATATACACATATGATAGAATCAGGCATTAATGAGGTCTCAATATGACAGTATACAAATCAAGAAATAATCAAGATTAATTATCCTAATCACTCTGTTATAGAAATTATACGAATTGGTAAGAGAAAGGGAGAGAGACGAGAGACACATGACAGAGGGACTGAGAAGAGAAATATGTGATGCTCATTCATTCATCATAACAAGCATAAAGATACAATGGATAGTCCTATGCCTTATATAGGCAATACCTCTAGACCTACTAATCCCAACTAACTACCATTAGTTACTAACTAACTAACTATCCCCCTAACTACTAACTACTACAACTAACTCCCTAATTAACTAACTAAAATATTTATTAACAGTTTACATACAATACCCTCTTCCCAAAAAGATCCTTGCCCTCAAAGATGATTGACAACAAAAAATAAAAAATAAAAACTAAAAAATATAAATTTGAATCAATCAAAAACATCTCCTTTGAGAACAGAAGAATCCTTCATAGGTAGCCCTCTCCAGATAGCCGTTTCTCAAAGAAAACACCATTGATGGAGTCTTTCTTGATTTCCCTTTCGCCATTGTCCCATACCAACAAGAAGAGAATTTTTGTTTTTTCTGGTTTCCCTTCAGCTATTGTCCCATACCAACAAGAAGATGAATCTTTTTTTCTTTTTTTCAACTGTTTTTCCGAACTTTTTTTTTTACAACTTCAGAAACCAGCCCAATAATCTTGCTGCCATATCAAGATCCGGTGCCCATTTGCGTTTGGATCTCCAAGAACTCAAAATCCTGCACACAAAACAGAGCGGTGAACATCCGACAAACAGAACAATGCAGAACCCATAACCAATCGACGATGCAAACCCAGAATCAGGCAACGATGTAAGCAAACTCAGCGAACCTGAACCCAGAATTATTTCTGAAGCGTTACAACCAAAAGAAAGACTGGAATCAGCCGATGACACAATCAGAACCAAGAATTAGTGCCGCCGCACAACCAGAGAAATATCCAAACTTGGTCGACGACGCAATTAGAGAAACATCCAAACTTAATCGACGACGCAATCGGAGCGATACCCAGAATCAAACAACGCTATTTTTGGTGAGTCGAGACTGAAATTATTGAGTCTTCTTGACTTTTCTTATTGGAGTATCTTGAAGACAAGTCTAAACCGTGAGGGAAGAAGAATGGCTAGGCTTGATTCAAGACTGGTGTATCTCTGTTTTTTAGTTTCTTGGTCGAGTATCTTGAAGGAGAGTTTGAACCGTGAGGAGAGAAGAAAGCTCAAACTTGGACTCAAGATGTTCAGAGAGCAAACAGAAGCAAGCCGAGGATGGCAAAGCTCTGATACCACTGTTATAGAAATTATACGAATTGGGAAGAGAAAGTGAGAGAGACGAGAGAGACACATGACAGAGGGACTGAGAAGAGAAATCTGTGATGCTCATTCATTGATCATAACAAGCATAGAGATACAATGGATAGTCATATGCCTTATATAAGCAATACCTCTAGACCTACTAATCCTAACTAACTAACTATCTACTACAACTAACTCCTAATGAACTAACTAATATATTTATTAACAGTTTACATATCACACTACCTATAATTTTGGATTTGAACTTGCTCCCTAAGTTTCTGATCTTGCTACTTAAGTTTTGGGATTCTACAGTGATGATATGATGGTGTCTTTGGCACTACACAAGTGAAAACTGAAGCAACCAAATATGATCAAGACAGTGAATAGAATTGTATGTTTGCAGAAGAATCCCATTGCTGAAATGAAGAGTCCTTGATATGCACTATTAAGAAAGAAGGCTAAGACATATTTCATTTTATGGGTCTCCCAGAATTAATCGATTTCCATCATCTAGAACATAAACGTCGATTTTGATTCTTATTTGGCTTCCAACTCTTGTCAATTGTCATTGTTTCTAATTTAATATGTATTTGTGTTCATATAATAGTTAAAGGCATATATAAACAATTCTTAGTAAACGGTTGACATAAAGCATTCTTGAGGTAGTAATTGAATTCTGATTCTTTAATGTCATTTGCTGAATGGCCAAAATTTGAGGTGGGGAACTTTCAACTTTCTGCTGGGTCTGAATTTTTTTTAAAAAAAGAATAACTTGTTTTGACAAGAAATTTTTGCTTGTCATTATACATGTGGTTGATCATAGTCATGTAGCTTGATCAAATTTGCTGGTGAAGTTTGATCTGGTGGTGGAAGAAAGACTAAAAAGTCCAGGACGCAGTTCATCTGGAAAATTGTTAATGGGGTCTCTGATTTCTTCCCCCTGATGAAGAAGTAAACAGCGTAATTCAGGACTGGTAAAAAAAAATACTGATCATAAACCAACACAGATAACTCTTTTAGAACATGGCCCAGAAGTTGAATGCAGTCCAACTGTATCTGTCCACATTCAAGCCCAATGAAGCTGAAACAAACTGTCTTTGGGGGACGAATACTTGGCAAGCAATAAGAACAGAATTGTGGTATGTAATTTTCAAATATCGATATTTACATACATACAAATATTTTCTATATCTAAAATAAGGTAGAAAAGTAAGAAGCAATAATATAACTCATCATGGGTAGGGGATACGCAAGAATAAAAATATCTGTAAATTATATAACTGAAAGTGTGCGATTCTAGTTATCTGCCATGCATCTCTGTAATGCTAACACTGTTGTTTGAAAACAGTCTTTGACTTTCTTCATTGGACGACGAACACGACAAACTCTGCCATTGGATGAATGCAGGTTGTTTTGGAGGAGGAAGATTTACAATCTCACTGCTAAGCATAGAAACCACAGTGCTCATATTTGGCCGCTCTCTTGCAAGTTCTTGCACGCATAAAAGCCCTATGTGTATGCATCTTAATATATCCTTCTCCAGGTTGGTATCATATATTCTAGGATCTATTAGCTTTGCCGCACTCTTCTCAATCCATAATTTCCATGTCTGAAATTTTTAAAAAAAATGTATAAAATTGAAGCATTGAAAATTAAAGCTACGAATGAACAAGAAACCATTACAATTGAGCATTGAGAAGGACAAGGGACTGTAGTGACTTACAAATCCTAAAAGGCTCAGAGAATCCTCATTGTAAGAAGGGCTTGAGATTCTTCTTCCACTAGCAATCTCTAATAGTAAAACTCCAAAACTAAACACATCAGATTTCTCTGAAAACAATCCTTCAATTGCATACTCTGGCGACATATAACCACTGCATTATTGAGCAAGACTATTAATTGTTGAAGCACTGCTTTTTTCCTTGTTATTATATTATTGGGCAATTAATGAATTAAAACTTACTAGGTTCCAACAACTCTCCTTGTGTTAGCTTGATCTTCACTCCCTTTGAAAATTCTTGCCAAGCCAAAATCTGATATTTTTGGATTTAAGTTCTCATCCAACAATATGTTGCTTGCCTTTAGGTCTCTATGTATGATTTTTAGTCTAGAATCTCGATGAAGATAAAGCATTCCACGAGCCACCCCTTCAATTATGTCAAAGCGCTTTCTCCAATCAAGGAGTATATGGTTTGGTGGATCTACGAAAGCAAAAAGGAGGGATTTAATAGATTTGTACCTGTATATACTAAATAGATAGAAAGAGATGGGATTATTAATGCTTATGGTAGGACAAGAAAAGAAGGGATCAAGAGAACAAACCAAAAATAAATGCATCTAAACTTTTATTTAGCATATACTCGTAGATTAACATCTTCTCCCCTCCTTCAATGCAGCAGCCAATAAGTTTTACAAGATTACGGTGTTGAAGCTTAGAAATGACAATGACCTCATTCATGAATTCCTCTAGTCCTTGTCCAGATGCTCTAGAAAGTCTTTTAACTGCTATATTCTGACCATCTTGCAATATCCCCTTAATGAAAATACAAAGTAATGTAATTAATTACACAATGGTAGAAAAATTGGTTATATGCAATGTCTTCAAAAACTGATGAAATTAGCATATGAATTATGTACCTTGTACACTGGACCAAAGCCACCCTGTCCAAGCTTATTGGAGAGGTCAAAATTGTTTGTAGCAGTTGCAACCTTTTCAAGATCATAAGCCAATACATTTGGTAGTCTGACTTGAGACAATTCTCCAACAATGGTGTCTTCTGTTTTCTCTGAATATTCTTTATTTTTCTTTAATCGAAAGAACTGATTGTTCTTTGATTTTGTCTCTGATGTAAAAAAAAATGAATCGAATTTAGAAAGAGTGAACACCACAGAAATACCCCATAGGAAAAGACAAATAACATGATTTACCTTACAACAATTTAATGATATGAAGTTCATAAAGATTCGACAAAGTTTTATGTTGCCAATTTAATAATATTGTTGAATTTAGAGGGATAAAACCCACTCTATTAAACTCTGTAAATAAAAGAGAGTACATATGAGCATTTATATAGGCAAACCTAAAGCTAACCCTAGAATCTAATCTAATTAATCAAAATAAATCAAATCAAAATGATTAAGATATAATATCCTAGGATATAATATCCATATCTAATCCTAAGATATAATAAATATCAATCTTAATAATAAGATAATGATTAATCTAAATAATCCCTAATATTCATTATCTAAATAATCTCTAATATTCTAACAAATATGATGATTGCTTTTAAATATATTGAGCTGATATAAATGTAATGTACCTGAACGTTTCAGTATCCTTTTCCAGACAACATATGTACAAAAAGCAAGGATAAGTGTTCCTATTACCACTATCACTGTAATGATAATGATCTTCCTCGTAGGTCTGTCTTTTTCTGCATTTAAGATAAAGAAAGTATAGCCGATCCAAATCTATAAGTAGGAAAGCGTTAAAGAACTAGTAGTTTGTAACTATTTGACAGGAGAAAACTCTGACATACCAAGATCTGAATAGGCTAGACGAACATATAGATCAAGTCCACCTGTTGAGAACTGTTGTATGTCAATTAGATTTCCCTTCCAAGACATGCACCCTATTTCAGGACTATATGAATAAGCTACACAAGTACAATTCTCCAAGCAATGGTTTCTACAGGCCTCCTTTGAAGCAAAAGACCATTCTGCAAAATCTGGCACTTTAACCATCTCCAACTTCAAAAATCCATCTTCCTTGCCTTGTCCATGTCCATTTTTCAACTTGTCACACTGCAAAATTGTCTTCCTAACACAACCACTAGTCCAGTTTTTCATATCCCATTTCTCTCTATTGCTTGGTTCAAAACCTCTCAAACAGTTGCATATAGGTGAGCTATTGGGATTGCAGCTTCCAAATGATCCACATAAACCATAAATATCACAGTCCGAGGTTTGAATACTATAATTTACTAGTGGTTGTATCAGGTCATTAAGCCAATCTTTTTCATGTAATACGCCTTGAAAGTCCAAGACAAAGATTGTGAATTGTGTCAAATCAGAAAAACTAAAATACAAAGAAATAGTTCCTTCCCCATCATCTGTGATACGAAATCCATTAAGGTAAATGGCATTCATATAGTATATACCAGTAAAGATCCTACCATTCCATGGACCACTGCGCCAATATGGACGAGCTCCATTCCAGATGAATACTTCAGGAATATCTAGGCGTTCAAGTGTCATAAAGAAGTTACCCATGGATGGATCTGACAAACTTTTCCATGATGTTAGTCTTAGTTTCTCACCTGTTCTTTTGTTGCTCGTAAGTTTCATTTGGGGGAGGAATGAGTCAGAAGGATTCGCAAAACTTTGCCATAAGATGTTTTCTGCAGAATCTTTGAGGACGAGATTTCCAGTATCAAGAAGCTGACAAGTTGTATTGAGGGTAATCTTTGACAAATTTGTTGACCAAAAGATGTGGTTTTGCCCATCTAACACCGCAAGATTGCCATCCTCAGATATTGTAATAGTTCCAATCCCAGAAGAATCCGTCAATGGTTGGTTTCTGTTAGCTACCCATATGATATTGGATTGGGACTTGTACCAAATACCCATGTAGCGATTTGTAGTTTTTTCTGGATTGAAAATTCCCAATATGAAGGAACCTCCATTGGAACTAACAGTTTCAGGATCCTTGATGTATTGTGATGATATGATGGTGTCTTTGGCACTGCAAAAGTCAAAACGGGAGCAATAAGATGTGATGAAGATAGCGAATAGGATTGTATGTCTGCAAAAGAATCCCATTACTGAAATGAAGTGTCCTTTGGATGCACTATCAAGAAAGATGCCTAAGACATATCATTGGTCGGCTCTCTTAGAATTAGTTGATTTTTATCATCTTGAACACAGACGCCAATTTTGATTTTTATTAAAGTATTGTTATTAAATGGTTGACTTAAAGCATGCATGTAGTTATTGAACATATTTTAATGTCATTTGCTGAATGGCCAAAAGTTGAGGTATGTAAGGACTTTTCAACTCTCTGTTGGGTCTGAAAATTCATACAATCATCACTAGAAGGTTTTGACAAGCAAATTTTGTTTAGCTTTATATGCATGTGGTTGGTCATAGATATACTTGATTATATTGCTTTATCGAACTTGCAGGTGAAGTTTGATTTGGTGCTAAAAAACAAGTCCATGATGGAGTTCATCTGGAAAGGAGATTATGGGGTCCCTGATTTTTTTCCCTGGACGCAGCAGTAGACAACACAAACCAGGATGGGTAAAAAAAAAAAAAAACTTTCTCGAGCCCTGTTTACAAGCGCATGGTAACAACTTTACATTAGTTAAAGAAGTTAGTTACAAAATTTTATTTCTTGAAAAATGTGAAAATTACGGTAAAAAAGTCATTAGTCAGGAGAGTTTGTTTAATTAGTTAAGATATTAATTGAAAAAATTTATTACTTTAGACAAAAATATATTATATTAAGAGATATGTTGGAAGTCCTGAGAGCACCAATCATAAACCAACACATATACTCCACTATTTTAGCTCATGGCCCAAAACACAAATCTAGCCGTACTGTATTTGTCCACATTGAAGCCCATTGAAGCAGAAACGAACTGTCTCCTGTCTTTTTTGTTTTTTTGGTAAAGAAGGCTGGGTGTGGGGGAGTATTCAGAGGTAGTAGCTGTAACTGGCTGATGGGATTTACAAGGGAGATTGGTATGTGTCATGCTAATCTAGCTGAAAATTGGGCCATTATGCTTGGTCTTGAAATAGCGTGGCAATTGGGAATGAAAAGAATTATCTTTGAATCAGATGCAGCGGAAGTCATTAATTCTATTGCCAATGTAGAGCGGCTATTGAATGCCTTTTGCTCTCTAGAATCAGAACTCTGATAAATCGTGAATGGCAGGTGGTTTTGCAGTGTATTCCCAGAGGTGCTAACAGAATCGCTGATGCTTTAGCTAAGATTGGAATTAACAAATCTGATCTTCTAGATACTTGTCCATCTTTCTTATGGTCTTGGGTGGATCAAGAGGGTTTAGGATTAATTTCCTGTTTATTGTAATTTGTTCTTCTTAGTAGCACTGTAATCGTCGTTTGTAATTAAAAAAAAAAAAAAAACTGTCTCCTGTCTTTAGATTGGTGCTCAATAGATTTGTCCACATTGAAGCCCAATAGAAAGGCCATGGGCTAAAAGAGTTTATGTGTTGGTTTATGATTGGTGCTCTCTCGTGTAATTAATTATAAAGACTTTAGCCAATGTGAGTTAGCGTAGAAAAGGAGTTTATGTGTTGGACTCCTTTTAGCGATCTCGTAAGTCCCGATGTCTTTCATCTCTGGCGATGTGAACCCTCCAAAACCTTTCAATATCAAAAAAAAATTATAAAGACTTTACCAAAAAAAAAAAAAAATTATAAAGACTTCTAATATACCACTCTTATTTTATTTATAAGTTTAATTTAACTAATTATCACATATTTAGGAGAGTTAATTAACTCATTAATTATAAACTAAATTTCCAATTCTACCTTTATTTATGATTGGTTTCAAGAGTCAACGTCAACAAGGTTTTATTTTTAATTGCAATTAATATGGGCAAAATTGTTAAAAATACATTTATTATCCTGAAACTGAACTTAAAATAAGCACCAAAAGTTTTGGTCAAAATGGACTATAATAAGGACAGGAGTGGTATCTCTTAATATAATACTTCTTATTGACTTTATTATAAAGCACCAACTAATAATTCTCACAAACTAATAAAAACAGTTAAAGTAAACAAAGTTGTCATACAATTTAAGTAACTTTCAATATTACCTCTACTAATTGCACTAAACCTAATATTACATTAATTATTACTTTCACCCACTACCTTTATTAATTATAGATATACATGAAAAAAAATAATTAATACGTTTTAAAAACAAACAAGTATCTTATAAAAAAGATTAAATATAATTATTAATTAGTGCCTTATAATAAAGACCATTTATATTTTGTCCTTATTACTCTCTCTTGAGTTGTGAGCCACAACTTGGCAAGTAATAAGGGCAGAATTGTGGTATGTTTTACAGCCAAGAAAGAAAGTGTGGTATGTAAGTTTTCAAACTTCCATATTTATAAGCTATCGGAGGGAAAAAAAAAACTTCGATATTCATATAAATAAAAATATTTTCTGTTTTTTGTTTGAAAAAACAAAATGATATTAATAAAAGGATAAAGAAGTTACATTGTACAGAAAGAGCAGGGACACAAATATAAGCTGGGCAAGTTAGAAGTAATGACAAAGTAATTTATGCTTTTGCATTTCTTTTTTTATTATAATCAATAAGACAAGAGTTACCTCTTGGGATGAGTCATAACGACACTACAAAACACGAGATAGATACAACAAGAAAGAAATTAGCCTAAATCGACTAACATTTGAGCCAAACAACAAGATGGCGGAAATTATATGATCGGCTCGGTGTTCGCGTCATGAGCCATTTTGGCCATAAAATCGCACATTTTAGAACCTCTCTATTGGAATGAATTATCTCTATATCCAGTTTGAAAAAATCAACGATCGATTTCGAAATCTCTTGTGCCAAAGGATGGTATGGACCATACTCTCGATATCAATAGAGCGAATAGCCTCTGTAGAATCGAATACGACTTAATTTTTGTGAAACCAAGCTGCCTACAGATCATCATACCAGCTTTAATTGCTTGAAGTTCTGTTGCAGTAACTAAAGAGAGACCAATTTTTTGTTGAAATCCTCCAAGCCACGCTCCATTGCTATCTCTAATAATACCACCACAAGCCTGCAATACTATGGTTGGACACTTTGAACCATCTACATCCACCCTAACATAACCAAAAGGAGGACACTCCATGGGCATTAGCTACGTCGGGGACTTGGTAGATCCGATGAAAAAGCTTTCCTTGCTCCACGCCTTCCATTAGGCGATGAAGACAACCGTGAACAATGCAACGAGGATGAACACCTACACCTTCAAAAATCCTCTTGCATCTATTCTTCCAGATTAGCCAACAAGCCAATCCAAATATCCGCATCCAAGGCCAATGCTTAACCTTTTTACCACCTCGGTTCGTTCTGTTATTCCATAATATCCAATCCTGCAAATTACCACTAAAAAAAGTACTATAATATATAGGGTTAATCAAATCAAGCCACACAGTGTAAGCTATCTCACAATCCCTCAGAGTATGAAGAATGGTTTCCTCGCCAAGGCACTCAAAGGGACAATCATTTTGATCACTCAAACCTCGCCTCTTCCCGAGTTAGTAGGTAATCTACCATGAAAAGCTTGCCACATGAAGACTTTGGCACGTTCTGAAATTGGCCAACGCCAAATGTGCTGCCAGAAAGGTTCCCCAGTAGTGTCATTATTTTTCTCGAACATTTTGTAGGCCGATCTAATGCTGAAATTTCCATCATTAGAGACCCTCCAGTAAAAAAGATCATTTTCTTCCATGATTGGAGGTTTAACCATCTTAATTTTTTCAATCACCCATTCAGGTAAGAAAAACCTCCATTTCGTAAAATCCCAAGAACCATTTAATGACACAAAAGCCCTAACAGTTTCATCATGACTAACCCAATCATGATTCTTATCCACATATTGAATCAATGGTTTATCAAGAGGAGACCATAATTCCCACCAGGCATTAGTATTATTACCACTTCTTAGCTTACTTCCCAAATTTTTCCGAACTTATCCCAAACTTTAACTATGGAACTCCAAACTTGATTGATTCTTCTTCTTGCTTATACTAGGAATTTTATCACTTCCACAAGCATATTTACTTTTCAGACATTGAACCCAGAGGGCTTCAGGCTTGGTTATAAGGCCCCAACATAACTTCATTATGAAAGATTTATTTTGTAGTGCAAGATCCTTAACTCCAAGCCCCCATCCTCTTTTCATAATTTGATAGTTTTCCAGTCAATGAGATGGAGTTTACTTGTTGCCGATCCTTTACTCCAAAAAAATCTCCACTCAACTTCTCAATTTCCTTAAGAATCCCTTTTGGAATAAGCGAGTCGCATTTGATAAGATGGTAAAGTTGATAAGACCGATTTAATCGGCACAGATTTACCCGCCATACTCAAATACCTACCTTTCCAACCGAGAGTTTATTATTAACCTTTGCAATAAGAGGGCAAATGTCGATTTAACCATCCTCTTGTGCAAAATAGGCACCCCAAGATATTTCCCAAGATCGAAGTAACACTAATTCCTAGAACCCGACTGAGTTCCGAGCTCGTTAAAGTGAACCTTATGAGAGAAGAAGCATTTAGATTTAGGAAGACCGACTTTATGTCCCGAAATGTTACAAAAGGTAGTCATAATGTCTCTAACCCGTTCCACTTGATTTCTTGAGGCTTCACAAAATAAAATGAGGTCATCGAAGAATAAGTGGGAGATGGCAGTCCATTGAGATTCATTCTCGGTGGTTTCCACCTTCCATTTTCTACTTCACGATTAATAATTTGTCCTAATCGTTCCATGCACAAAATGAAGAGATAAGGACTTAAAGGATCCCCTTGTCTAAGACCTCTAGAAGGAGAAAAGAATCAGAAAGCTCTCCATTCCAACACACCCTCATAGAGGCCGAAGAAATACATTTCATGATGAGTTGCACAAACTGATCATGAAATCCAAGACTTTGAAGATTGAATTTAACAAAATCCCAATCTAGTCTGTCATAAGCCTTCTCCATATCTATTTTGATGGCAACGTATCCTTTACTCTCTTTTTGGTTCTCATAGTATGAATGGCCTCGAGCAAGAATAATGTTGTCGCAACTTTGACGTCCACTAATGAAACTACATTGGGCCGGTGAATCAAATATTGCATAGCCTTTTTCAATCTATTCGTAATAATCTTGCTAAGGATCTTATAACACACGTTACACAAAGCAATGGGCCGAAATTCCTTAATAGAATTTGGGGCATCCACTTTAGGAATTAGAACAATGTTTGTGTGATTCATTTCCTTAATATTATCAGGATTAATCATAGCTTCAAGAATCAGGTCACACACTTTAGTTCCAATTATCTCCCACTGAGATTGAAAGAAATGAGGATTTAATCCGTCTGGACCGAGGTGCTTTAAAGGCACCCATTTCAAAAGCTGCGTTCTTAATTTCAACCACCGAAACATCCCTTTGAATGGCTTGTAATTGAGATTGATCCAAAGTAGGGAAATTAGTTGGCCATTTCCGAGCGGGGTGACTCCGTTATCACGAGTATAAAGGTTTTTGAAATAATCCAAAGCCAAATATTTTAATTCAGCTTGGTCTCGTAACCCACCGGCCTTGAACATTTTGTAACGTTTCCACTCGATTTCGTCTCCTCTTCACAACAAGTAGACGCGTGGAAAAAACTCGTATTCTTATCCCCAAATTGTAACCACTTGCAACGAGATTTTTGGTACCATAAAAGTTCCTCTTGATTTACCACCTTTAAATATTCTCGCCACAATTCCTTTTCAAGTCTCACAAGACCCCCATGAGGACGTTCAATCATGGCCTTATCAATCCTTTCCAATCTTCTAATAAGTTCCCTTTTCTTATTAGGCAAACTTTCGATAACCTCCTTATTCCATTTAGTAACAGTCTCTTCAAATTTCCTGTATCCTATAGACCATGAATTATTCTGCCAAGACGATTTGACAATATCAGAAAATCCTTCCGTAAACACCAACCCGCTTGATATTTAAAGGAATGGCTTTTAGGTTGACGTCTATCCTCAATTCCAGGCGAGACAACAACAATCCGATGATCTCGATTTATATTTAAGATGATGAAAGGCCTTAAAAGAAGGGTGAGCTAGATCCCAAGTCAAATTACCAAAAACCCAATCCAATCTCTCTTTCACCTCGTTCTTCTCCCAAGTAAATTTGTCACCTACAATCGGAACCTCCAAAAGGTTACAATCATTAATACAATCTACGAACCGTTGATGATACGGATTACTAATAGGAACACCTCCTTGCTTATCTCGATGGATTCAAAAAGAATTAAAGTCACCCAAGATAAGCCAAGCCTCTTGAGTAATTCCAGATAAAGCTCGGAGAGAAGCCCAAAGCTCATTTCTCGTTCGCCTTTCTTGGCTCACCATACACAAGAGAAACAAACGTAATTTCACTTGAACTTTTATCTGAAATTTTACAATGGAGAATTTGAGTATTGGAAAAAATATAATCAACTGAAACGTCCCAATCATTCCACAATAACCAGAGACCACCAGCAAAACCTGTAGCTTCAACCCTCAACCAATTATTAAACCCCAACTTTTTAACCACACTATCTGCTCTTGCACCACTAATACGAGGTTCAAGAAGACCCAAAATATTAATACTATATTTTTGAACTATATCTTTGATTAAACGTGGAAACGATATACTACCCGCTCCACGACAATTCCAAGAAGCTATAATCATTGGAAACAAATAAAGAGGGGAAGACCAAGAGAAACCTTATTTATCCGGAGGCACATTAACATGAATATCATGTCGACTACCCGGTGGACTTCTTGATCTCATTCTTTGAATAACCACCTCCTTCACTGGTTCCATTGTTCTTAATTTATCATTTGATACATCCTCTTCCAGACCTCCATCTTGTGACACTCTCGATGTGTTCAAGTTTGGTAAAGGTGGATCATTATTATCTTGGTCCATACGTATTGATTCTTTTTTATCCACACTTCCACTTACAACACAATGCAACCTTTGCTTAACAGCGTTAGTTCCTTGCTTTTTTGTATTAGCATTGGTATTAGGCCCCATAATATTAGTGATTTGATTTTCGAGAGCAACTGAGCTCGGCCCACTTTGAGATATCATTTGGACCTTGTCTTTTCTTTCACTTTATATATATTTTTGGAACCCGAGGATCTTTCCCTTTCGTTTAGCTCCTTCTCCATTATGGGACTTAGACTTTTGGGATCCTTTATCTTTTCCTTCACAAAGAATCAAAGATTTCACTTTGTAGATTCCTTATTACCCCTCTCACTCGATCCTCACGAAGAATTCTTTTCCTCCTTCCATCGACATAACAAGAAATCTTGAACCATGGGATTTATCTTCTACTCTTCCCATATTTTTGACAACATTATTAGGTTGAACTTTTTGTTTCTCATTTCTCACAACCCAAGATCGTTGGGATCTGCGTACAAGCATCCAAGGTCCAAATCCTTCTTCTTCGACTAGGAGTAGTTTTTGGGGGAAATCCAGATGTTCTTTTAACGGATGGATTTGGAATTGTTGAGTTACTAGATAAATCACCACCATTAATACTCCATGGGCAATTTTCTTTCCGATGCCCATATCTACCACATCCAAAGCAAATCATATTTAAGCCCTCATATTCAATATTATATAAAGAAGAGGCTAGAATGATTTTTGGTATTAATTTCTTTTGAAGATCCAGCTCCACACATATTTCGCATACCTTCCTCTTGCCACCTTAGGATTATCACTTGTCACTATAATTTAGTGTATGGAGATCCACCTTCAAAGTCTTCCCAATCATGTCTCCCAACCTCGATAAATATTTCTTGTTATAACAATTTAGAGGAATGTTGGGAATTCTTATCCAAGTTGCAATCTTGCCTAATGGATTATTGAAGGGGTCAAAATAAGGCGACCACCGTTGAACAAGGACGCTATGTTGAGCTACCACCCATGGTCCTTCAAATAAAATTCGTTTATAATGGGTAGCCCATGTTTCTTGATTTGTGAATCGACTACATAGTAGTTATTTGGAAGATCTATTAAGTCAAACTCACTAAATCTCCAAATTTTACAAAGCATCTCTCTCAACTTGTAGAAATTTAATCGGCTCCAAGAATTGTGATGATTAAAGTATTCTTCCATGGTTCACAACTTTCATTAAATTCCTCATCGTAATGGGAACAAAGGATAGACATCCATTAAACTCTTGATCTCCTACGATGGTTTCGCGTGCTCCACGTTTGTTCATGAAGATCCGAAATCAAAGGATCATCATCCATACTAGAAGTTCCATGAGCAACTCCGTTGAAATCTGATCCTTTGAAATTCAAAAGAGAATCTTTGAAAGATTTTAATTTCAAATTTTGATTCCCTTTTTCCTCGCTTATCGAGTTTGTGAAAAACCCACATCGATTCTCTATGATTTGATTCAAGCGTAAGATCGACATGTTAGTATCCTCTTTAGAATCTTTTCTTAATTTTTTAATTTCAGAAATTAAATTTTTACGGAGGCCGATCGGCGGCACCTTCCGAGCCTCAACCTCTTTCATCAAAAACCAAAAAGGACAAAAACTTAAAATTATTAAAAACCTACTAACCCGTTAAAATTACTCCGCCTCTTCTCGATTCTTTAGATCGAAACCGTAAAACAGATGAAGACCCGACGACCGACGGGCTGGCAGCAGACAGATCGTGAAAGACCTCCACCAAATGGATGTAAACGACTCGCAGCAGCTCCGTTTGGCCTCGCGCACGTATGTAGCTCCACCGGGAAGATGAAGCCAATCTTGTGCGAAGATGACCAGAAGACAAGCGATTAGCGGTGGAATCGACAGCCAAAAAACAAATAAGCAAAAGAATGCTATGAAAAATTTCGCTCCCTTCAAGTAGTAGCAGCACTCAAACAGATCCGACGAGCAAGAGTAACAGAGTTCAGATCCTAGAGAGAAGTCAGAGATTCTCTCTCTAGCTTTTCAAACGGTTTGATACTGAAGAGACTGATATGCTTTTGCATTTCTAACTAGACCAAATATAAGCGGCAGATTTGAACCGTTAGCATGCAAGTTGTATTAACATTAATGTTATTTAAGGTAAAAAGAGGAGTAAAATATTCTAACCACCTCTATATTTTGCTTTAATTACACAGACTTTCCTTCTATTTTAAAAATTCATATAAATCTCTCTTAAAATTAAAATGTATTCTACACAAACCTTTCTTATAATTTTAGATTCTATTTCTATCCACCCAAACTCTTAGTTGATTGTTAAATTTGACTTTTGATTTTTTTTTATACCAAAATGCCCCTCTTCAATGTTAGAATTATTTATTTTTTTTAAAAAAAAAAACACACACACACACACGCACATATATACATAATACATTTTATAACTTTCTAATATATTAAAAAAATTATTAATTTTGAGATTATAAAATTTATAATTTTAATTTTTCATAGTCTAAATTGAAATTTATTTATTTTAAATTTCTTGAATGATTAAAAATATACTACCTCGGGTCCTAAGTATAGAACATTTTTTGTAATGTAATATGTACTGTAAACTATGTCATATATTTAGGATCAAAGGAGTATATTTCTTCTATATATAATTGAACCAATAATCCCATTGAATCAATAACCCCAATCAAACAACATTTTTTTTTTAAAAACATGATAAATGCCTTTTTCATGCAACATTTACAGTAGACAATTCTATATTTATATATCACGCACATTGCTTCATTTTATGAGGAATAAAAGACTATGGGATATGCCAGTGGCGGAGCCAGGATCTAGAGTTTGTGTATACACAATTAGTATGGGGGCTTGCGGGTTCGGGGGCAGCGCCCCCAAATTTATTTTATTTTATTTTAAAGGAAAGTTTGGACAGTTATACACAGTTCAGAAACAAAAAATATGTAAAGTTAATGAACCAACCTACATGACCATTTTTTGCCTTCTAAACAATTATAAATTAGTAAAGTTGAAGATCAGGTACCGCAGAAGCTTCCTTTATACTAGTCAAGTTATATATGTCCAATAAATTATTCCAGCTAAGAACAGTCTTATTTTGGATCAACATTGCAGAATTTAGAAAATAAACAAATTTGATAGTGTTACGGACCGACCCACGGCTCAATTAGGGGGCGGCCACAGAGGCACACCCTCACCTCGGCCCAACCAGGGACGGCCCAATAGAGGGATGCCGAGTATCCGGGTTTCCCTACAATCATGGGGCAATCTATCATATCCATAATCCAGGATATGATAGATTGTGCGCTTAAGATACCGTGGAACGCCCTATAAATACAAGGGGAGAATACCAAGGTGCACACGTTCTAACTCTAGCTATTTACTTCTCGCCTCACATCTCACAAACCCCACCGAACACATACCCTCCCCTTGGGCGAAAGGCCTTGTGTCCAAGTGATTCATCGCTCACCGGATATCTCTACTCTTAGATATTCCGCATAAGCAATCCGATCCAAGATCTAACCACCACCATCCGGGCCGGACATCTCGGTTCCACACCGGAACATTGGCGCCGACCGTGGGGACCGTAAATTTCGATCCCCGTGACCAACAATGGCTACTACTAGAAAGGTGGAACCCTCACCGTGAGAGTCCATCGCGTGCGCAGCCGAGACAAGTCAAAGAACAAACTCAAGGACCTCCCTACCCGAGGATATCCCCAATAACAATGATAGCAAGGATGAGAACAGGTGTGTCGACACGGCCTCGTCTCCCCGCAGGAGCTAAGTGCAACGACATACCGAACCAGACTCATCCTCCTCCGAATACACGAATCAATTCTGAGGAGGATAGAGAACATGGAAAAGCGACATGACCTCCAGCGTCAAGAAGATTTCAGAGTAATGCAACAGATCATGGAAGACCACCGCCGGCAAGCTAAAGCGTCGGAACACGAGCAAGACCGGGATACGAAGAGAAAGAAAGTAAGGATATCCCGGAAACACGGAAGCCCTCGGCCGGCCAGAAGCTCAAGGCATGACCGGTATGCAGAGAAAACGACCTCTTCGGAAACGGACTCCGAGCATGAGGAGACCCGAGACCACTTGTCAGCTCGGAAGAAACGTTTTCTAGGGAAGACCTCGGATGACGAAGACCGAGACAGAGAGAGGCCGCCCGGCCAAAGGGCTCGCCCGGGAATATCACGTGAAATATATAGCGGGCCACAACAGCAGCCCTTCTCGGAAGAAATCGAGAATGCTCCATACCCTAGCAAATTTGAGCTGGCCTCTTTACCGAAGTATGATGGCGTGTCCGACCCGAGGGCCCATCTCGACGCCTTCGAGCTACTCATGTTCATAAGGAAAATCAAAGGCTCGGTCATTAGTCGACTCTTCGCGGCCACATTGATCGAACCAGCTCAAATCTGGCTCCACACGCTGGCGAAAAGGTCCATCCATGATTTTCAAGACCTTGGGCGTAAATTCGAATTGAATTTCGCAACCAGCCGGAAACAACCCAAATCTCAGTATACCCTGAGTAAAATAAAGCAACGACGGGGGGAGACGCTACAAAAATACTTGGACAGATTCAAGGAGGTGGCCCTCCAGGTAAGATCCCTCCCGGAAAGCGTTCACGTACATTGTCTCGTCGAAGGCTTGGATCCTTCTTCTCGGATAGCAAATTCCATCTTCAAGAATCGGGTATACACTCTCACCGAGTTTAACACTCGAGCGAAGCAGTATTTGGAAGTAGAACAGATGGAGATCGCCAATACCAATGGCGATGACAAACGAAGAAGCACACCACCCCGGAATAAGAATCAGCCGAGTGGTCGTAGGGAAGACCCCCGTAGTCAGAATCGGGACAGCAGGCCAAAAACTGACAAGTCAGAAAAGAAGCCGAGGTATGAGAGATACACTCCACTCAATGTTTCGCGAGGCCAATTATGGAAAGAAGTGGCCTTCATAGAGATGAAAAAAGTTGACAGACCTCAGCCCACACAGTTTCGGCCCACTACGGATCAATCAAAGTTCTGTGACTTCCACGATGGACCGGGGCACACTACGGATCAATGCTACGAACTCAGGGACGCAATTGAAAAATTCATCCGAGAGGGTAAGTTGCGCCAATACCTGATAAAAACACAGGGTCGGAAGAACAACAAAAGGAAACAAGGAGGTCGAAGTCCGAGTCCGACCCCACTTGATTGGAAGGTGGACGGAATAGGACGAAAGTCGTCTTCCGATAACGAGCAGTTCCCGAAAATAGACACGAACCACAGGTGCAATGTAATCAATGGAGGCATGGGCGGAGGAGGAGACACCGCAAGTCAAAGAAAGAAGTACTTGAGGGAGGTACTATCAGTAAAAACCCCCCAAGTTCAAAGATGACCATGGCCGACCGACGCCCCCATCATTACAGTTCACCTCCGAAGACCTAAAAGACGTTGTGCCGGGACACCAAGATGGATTGGTAATTACCGGGATCCTGGCAAACTGCCTCGTGAAAAGGATTTTCGTTGACTCGGGCAGTTCAGCGGATATCATTATGTGGGACGCCTTTAAAAGGATGAACTTGGATAAAGAAGACCTGCGTCCATGCAAGACAACGCTTGTGGGCTTTAACGGGGAGTAATCCAGGCCAAAGGGATACATAGACCTAAAGCTGACATTGGGAACTAAAGAAGCCTTCAAGGCCGAGAGGGTAAGATTCATCGTGGCCGACTTCCCCTCCCCGTACAATATGATATTGGGCAGACCTACCATCCACAGCTAGGACATGATCGTTTCCACCAAGCATCAAATGTTAAAGATGTTTAGCTCCAAAAACAAGGTGATCATCGTGATCGGGGACCAAAAAGAATCTCGACAATGTTACTATGAAACTATGCGCGAGAACAAGACCGGGAAGGCAACATCATCCCAGGGTCAAAGTGTTGAAAGAACCTCGGCCGAGGAAAAAGGTAAACCACAGGCCCGACCCGTCAGCGTGGTGAAACTGGATATAAGAGACGAGGAACCTGAACGTCCAAGACCCGAGCCCGAAGGGGAGTTGGAAGATTTAATCCTGGGGGAAGATCCGACCCAGGTCACGAAAATAGGAGGCGC
Organism: Acacia melanoxylon; assembly: GCA_019022615.1. Classification (NCBI taxonomy): domain Eukaryota; kingdom Viridiplantae; phylum Streptophyta; class Magnoliopsida; order Fabales; family Fabaceae; genus Acacia; species Acacia melanoxylon. Next base: position 479,940 of record JAFJYJ010000114.1, read on the forward strand.
AATGACCCCAGAGCTCAAAGAGACATTAAGCGAGTTCCTAAAAGCGAACCGAGACTTATTTGCATGGAGGGCCTCGGAAGTACCCAGAATAGACCCCACCTTCTGCTGTCACAAGTTGGGCAATCAAACCGGGATCGACCCCGGTATCACAGAAGAGACGAAAACAGGGGACCGACAGGCAGAACGCCTTAGAAAAGCATGTGAAGGAACTATTAGAGGCCGGATTCATCCGGGAAATACAATACACCACATGGCTATCTAATACGGTCATGGTCGTAAAGCCTAACGGGAATTGGAGAGTATGTATAGATTACACCAATTTAAACAGAGCCTGCCGTAAAGACTCTTACCCAATGCCGAGCATCGATCAGTTGGTCGACAACTCGTCCGGATTTCAACTACTATCCTTCATGGATGCTTAATCTGGATACAATCAAATAGCAATGCATCCAGAAGATCAAGAACGGACGGCCTTCATAACCGACAAGGCCAATTATTGCTATAATGTCATGCCGTTCGGATTAAAAACGCCGGGGCCACCTATCAACGGATGATGAACAAAGTCTTTAAAGACCAGCTCGGTCGAAACATAGAAGTGTACATTGACGATATAATCGTCAAGTCGGTCAAGCCGGGAGACCACATCCGAGACCTCGAATAGACGTTCGAAAAACTGCGGAAGCACCGAATAAGGCTAAATCCGGCAAAATGTGTGTTTGGAGTCTCGGCAGGGAAGTTCCTCGGGTTTATGCTGACACACCGAGGAATCGAAGCAAACCCTGACAAGTACAAAGCCGTGTTGGAGATGAAAGCACCGACCAACAAAAAGGAAGTACAACAGCTTAACCGGAGATCGGCGGCAATGACAAGGTTCCTACCTAAGTCGGCTGAAAACGCGTTACCCTTCTTCAAACTACTGCGAAGAAGGAGACACGAGGCGGATGGAACCCGGAATGTGAGTCCGCATTCGCGAAGATCAAGCAGTGCCTGGCAACCCCGCCGGTCCTATCAAAGCCCGACTCAGGAGAGACGGTTTTCCTGTACTTGTCCGTGGGCGAAGAGGCCATAAGTGCCGCTCTGGTTCGTGAAACCCAAGCCGGACAGATACCGATCTACTTCGTAAGCAAGGCATTGCAGACCTCGGAGCTCAGGTATCAAAAGTTGGAGAAGGTAGCATTCGCTTTGTTGATGGCAGCAAGACGCCTACGCCCATATTTCCGGGGGGCACAAAGTCGTGGTACGTACCAGTCAGCCAATCCGGCAAGTTCTACACAAGCCAGACTTGGCCGGGCGAATGACAAGCTGGGCCATAGAGTTATCTGAATTCGACATTTCCTACGAAGCCCGGCATGCGATAAAGTCGCAAGCCTTGGCCGACTTCGTAAGGGAACTTACCCCAACCCACGCAGAAAGGGAGGTCGGCCTTAAAGAATGGACGGTGTACGTCGACGGATCCTCAAATGCAAAGGGGAGTGGAGCTGGAATAATAATTGAAAATCTAGACGGAGTTGTCGTCGAACACTCTCTCCACCTCAAGTTCCCGACATCCAACAACCAGGCAGAGTACGAGGCAGTACTGGCCGGCCTCGAACAAGCAAAGGAGCACGGGGCACAGAAAGTCAGAATCCTGACCGACTCCCAGCTCGTAGCAGCTCAGATACAGGGCTCATATCAAGCCAAAGGCCCATTGTTGGCAAAGTATTTGAACAAAGCCAAGGACATGATAGCCGAGTTTGAAGAGGTAACAGTCACTCACATCCCTCGGGAGGAAAATACCAGGGTCGACATACTATCAAAGTTGGCTAGCACCAAAGGTCCGGGAAATTACCGAACCGTGGTCCAACAAAATCTGGACGAACCAAGTTGTGTCATGTCCATATCATCAGCCTCCTGACCGGGAGAAAACCAATCGAGGACTATCTGGAACGAGGAATCATACCCATTGACATCACGGAGGCTAGAAAGTTGATCCGGCAAGCCGCCATGTACACCACGGTGGACGATCAATTATATAGGAAAGGATTACACTCTCCCATGATGAGATGCTTGAACGCGACCGAGGCCAGGTACGTTCTCGCCGAGATACACGAAGGCATTAACGGTCAGCATATGGGAGGAAAATCCTTAGCTCGAAAAGCACTTAGAGCCAGGTACTTCTGGCCAACGATGGCGGCCGACTCCATGGAAATAGTACGAAGGTGTGACAGTTGTCAGAAACATGCCAACATCCTTTGGCGCTCCCCGTCGGAGCTGAAAAGCATCACGGCTCCCTGGCCTTTCTACAAATGGGGGATGGATCTTCTCGGACCATTCAAAACAGCCCCAGGACAGTTGAGGTATCTCATTGTCGCCGTCGACTACTTTACCAAATGGATAGAAGCCGAGCCGTTGACCACGATCACCTCGGCCCGCATTCAACGATTCTTTCAGCACAACATCGTCTCTCGGTTCGGTATCCCGGCCGAGATAATTACTGATAACGGAACTCAATTCGTTGACAAAGGGTTTCGAGTATGGTGTCGACTCGACATCATCCATCACTTTGCATCGTCGAACACCCTCAATCCAATGGGCAGGCCGAGGCCGCCAACAAAGTCATTGTCGACGGATTAAGAAGACGTATGGAGGACGCCGATTCTTCTTGGGTCGAACAACTTTACAATGTTTTGTGGGGATACAGGACTAGCATCCAAACCTCAACTCAAGAAACTCCATTTCGTTTAACATACGGATGCGAGGCTATGATCCCGGTCGAGATAGGCCAACCGACATGGAGGAAAATGAAAGCTAGCAGGGAAGGAGAAAACTCGAACAGTGACGCCTTGATGATAGAGTTAGACCTCATTGACGAGACACGAATCGTGGCGCATTGCCGAGACCTAACTGCCAAGCAACTCATCGCAGCGAAGTACAACCGAAAGGTGAACCCTCGCTCCTTCAACCGGGGAAACCTGGTGCTCCGACGCACTGACATCGGGAACAAGAACGCCGAGAGATGGCAAGCTAGCGGCAACCGGGAAGGTCCTTACCGCATAAAGGAAAAAGCGGAAAAGTGGCGCCTACGTCCCGAGACCCCGGCGTAAAGCCGGTCAAAAGGACTTGGAATGCCGACAAACCGAGAATCTATTACGGTTAGACCTCGGTCCACCGCAAAGATAGGACCGACGGCGCATTCGTTTTCATGCTTTTTCAATTGATTTAGTATTTTCAATTTCAAGTTTTCATATTTCATTTGAAAGACAAAGACGCATTGTTTCTTTCAAGCATTCTTATTTAAAGACTCCTAGTGGATGCACCAATTATGCTTTTGGTTAAATAAATTATCACCGAGGCATAGAAGCCGCGGTCAAATACGTTTGATTAAATAAGTTATCACCGAGGCATAGAAGCCGCGGCCAAACGAAAATCCCAACAAGAAGGGAATACACCCGGCACGCCCGGTCGCGAGATGGTAAAAACACTATCTCTATTATAAAATAGATGCATCGATAAATGCTCCTAAATAGGGAAGTGAATTGTCACGCAGTCCCGATCAGCCGACATGTATGATCCGCGTTTATACACCACGATTACGCATCCGGCATTTTGCCCCTACTCCGGAAAAACATCCCGGACAGCCATATCCGGATCTCGGTAGCTCGGGTTTACTCCCCTACCCCTATTCCCGAAGTCAACCTATCGGAAGTAACACTTAGCGATATCGCGCATACAAAGGCCCCGGCCGGCCATAAAAACAGATTGTTAACTATGATAAAGTTGACAAGACAAACTGATTGGTTGAAATCAAGTTTATTTACAATTAATTAAAGTAGCAACTTTACAAAACCACAAAGTCAACCCGGTACAAGCCACCGGTACAAAAAGTATAAAGCTACAATAATTAAACGGAGGGAGCGTTATCTCCCGGCCACCACCTTGGCACCGGGGATAGCCACCTCGACATCCGGAATAGCCACCTCAAGCATCCGTAACGTACTTGAGCTCCCTTCTCCACCACCATCGGCTCCTTCGGCACCCTGATCTTCCCCTTCCCCGTCCTGATCCTCCTCAAAAAGGGAGTCAGAGTCCTCCTCACATATGCCCGGTGATCATACCCATCCGTCTTCAGCTCCAACTCAGGATTGAGATAGCGGATTTGGGCTAGGGCCATTTTAAAGCGGCGGCGGCTCCCTCACAATCTCTTCGGCGGTAAGACGGCTTGCTTCTCCTCGGCAAGGGCTGCCTTAGTCCGCTCGAGTTCGAGCACGATCCGCCGCCGGAGCCGAAGGGACTTAAGTGGTATCTAGGCCTCGTCGAGCGAGCCCTTTGGAGAGCGGCGAAGTCGAGGAAGTCTTGTCAAAAGCTTCTTTTGTGAGAAGAAGCTCCTCGGTCGCCTTCCCGGCACTCGCCCTCGCAACCTCAAGGTCCTCTTCACCTTCTCCTTAGACTCCGGCCTCATTCTTCTCTTTTCTCGCAGCTCGCGAGCCTCGACAAATTTAATCACGTACTTGTTCTTCAAGTGCAAATAGGCCTGGGCTAGACCAACACCCTGGCAGAGGCGTGCCTGGATATCATGAACCACGACCTCGTCAATATCAGCCAGAGGTAAGGCATTTGTAAATTGACGAGGCGGTAGGAAGGCAACCCCGAGCTCTTCGGTCTTTGGCCCTTTCTCCCAAGCGAGACCTCGTTTGACTTTCGGGGCGGGAAGATGAACTGGAGTACCCAGATGAGGAGGCGACGGCCCCTTAGAAATCTCCTTACCCTTGGAGAGAGAAGCGGGGGATGGTTGGACAGGCTCATCGACAGGTGACGAAGTCGTCCGAGTAGGGGACGAAGCCTTGGTTTTCTTGGCCATCTTGGCTTGGTTTTCCTCCGAGGACGGATGCTTGCGGGAACTCTTTTTAGGCCGAGCATCGGGGCGGCCACCAGCCGTAAGATACAGGCGTTCCGCGATCGGTTGAGCCGCAAAAGCAAACAGATTGAGTTAGTAACAAAGTAGAACAAAATGTAAGCATTATAATAAAAGAACCTCGAGATGCATACAAATTACGTATCCCGTCTTAGAGCCGGCTCCGTTAATAAAAAATGCCGCGCTCCGGGCACCACAAGATTTGGTCCAGGATACCAGGCGGTCAATCGACAGGACCTCGTCAACTGGAAGGTCATCGGACTCTACTTGATAGGAGGCGGCCAACTTATGATGATCCTCGGTCCAGTAAAGGGGGAACCTCCACTCCATATCGTCCTCCTCGGCCCCCCTCAAGAACCACGGCTGTTGGCCGGGTTTTGCCACCACCTTAAAGAAGCCGTCTTTGAAGTGCTTAACGACTCAGAGAAGGCCGTCAGGAGTTTTTTGTCGGGATCACCTCGAAGAAAGGTAAGCCCCTTTAGTTGCTCCGGCTCCTTACCGACCAAGGAGTAAAAGGACGTGAAAAAAGAAGAAGAATAAGGTGGTAGTGCACGGTATAGGGACCGAGAAAGACCGACATAGCCGTCAAAAGCAACTATATAGGCCCACCCGTTAGGATGAAGATGAGAAGGGGCTAGATGGAGATGGTTGAGACAGACATTTGAAACTCGGTGAACGGAAAGCGAACACCGAGCCGGGTCATATAAGCTTTGTAAAAGAAAAAGAAGTTGGTAAAACCTCGGCCCTCAAAGCACGTACGGCTCATTCCCACCCGGGGGCAAAAGTAATGTACCTTCCATAGCCGATAGTTTCATCTCGGCGGAGGGCCCGCACGGTCATTAGGGAATGGGTTGCTAACACATCCCGTGTCACCGGGTGGGAACCTCTCCATAAGATCCTGGGGAATATTAGAGGAATCCGACCTCCCAGCCTCCGAGGGGGCATTACCTGGCGAAGACGATGACTCCATTTACCTATACAAAAAACAAAAAATACTAAAGTCGAGGAAGCGAGGGTACCGACACGAAGTAACATCCGGTCGAAAAGAAGACATGGGTGGACCCGGCGGCAAGAAGAAGACGGCCCCCGTAACCCGAGGCCGGACAAAGGCCGACCTATGACGACAAGAGCCCGAATGACGTCGGCCCTAGAATCTTCGCTCCGGCGACATAGTATGAACTTGATTCCGTACAATCCCAACAAGGGCCGGCATATACCTCCAAAGATAGGAGCCGACCTAGGGCGAACAGGAGGATAATAAGGGTTGACGGGCCGTGCGGACAAGATCGTGACATCTCTCCGACCTTCGAGAAAAGGTCTAACCGGGGACGAGACCCTCCAACGGCCCTCCTACCCGTGCTACCCGAGCCGCCGGGGAAGGAGGCCGGCCTCGGCCTCCTCGGATAGAGGAGTACCCAGTAGCCAATGGCTCGTTTGAGGGTAACGAACACGAAGGGCTTCCACCTCTTCAGAGGTTAAGTCATGACTCGAAGTCGAAGGTTGATTAGTCCTATTCATTGTCGCCAAAGGATGCAAACCTAAAGAAACAAGAAATGGCAATAAGGAAAAAAATGATGACCTCTCTGGGAATAAAGGCATGTGGCTATAGGTAGAGTAAGCAAGCCTAACCTAACAAACTAAAGCCTACCCGAAACCTCGACAAACCACAAGCATACGGGTTCGTACTAAAACCAACCGAATTAAGCAAAGAAGCAAGAAATCCAAGTAAAAAGATGAAAACAAACAGAAGAAATGACTTACTGAATAAGAAAAGGTCGAATAGAGGAGGATACGGAAGAAGAAAGCTTGAGAGCCGCCGGAGTGGAGTCCCAGTTCTTCGGAGAAGATGGAGAATGAGAGAAAAATCAGAGAATGATCGAAGGTGGTAGATGAAAATGAAGAAAAGCAGGATTAAAAACCTTCGAAATGGTAGGAGGCGCCGGGGAATTAAGGGTAAAACCGGAAAATCACCTGCAAAACAGGGTGACGTGCCCCGGGAAGCACGCGCACTAAACGTGCACGGAAACCGAAGGTGGCAGAGAATGACGGTTGAAAATCCTCTCCATTCCAAAGATGCCAGGTGGTAGGGCGCCATGATGGCGAAGTCGGAAGGGCTTTCAACCTCGAAACCAAGCAAACCACCTGGCACCATCTCGGCCCCCTTTAAAGTCACCAATAGAGATGCTGACCTTTGAGAAACGATTTCGGGTCCGGATGACCGGGCGGACACCTCAGGTCCAAGCACCGGATAGGTAACTCGGTAGAATACCCAGGTCCGGGGGCAAGGACACATCCTACCCCGGAGAGTAAAGTACACCCCGGTAGCTCAAAACCTTGAACTACCGAGTTGGGCGGGCAACTGTTACGGACCTGACCCACGGCCCAATTAGGGGGGCGGCCCAGCAGAGGCACGCCCTCACCTCGCCCAACCAGGGGACGGCCCAATAGAGGGATGCCGAGTATCCCGGGTTTCCTACTAATCATGGGGCAATCTATCATATCCATAATCCAGGGATATGATAGATTGTGCAGTTAAGATACCGTGGAACGCCCTATAAATACAAGGGGAGAATACCAAGTTGCACACGTTCTAACTCTAGCTATTTACTTTCTGCCTCACACTGCACAAACCCCACTGAACACATACGCCCTCCCCCTTGGGCGAAAGGCTTTGTGTCCAGTGATTCATCGCTCACCGGGATATCTCTACTCTTAGATATTCCGGAATAAGCAATCTGATCCAAGATCAAACCACCAGCCATCTGGGCTGGACATCTGGTTCCACACCGGAACAGATAGGATATTCTTTTATGGCAGCAAACACAAGACCTGTTTGCAGTGAACACAAAAACATGGCATCTAAGGAGATTCAACATTGCTGTGATTGCAAGCAATCCAATGAGTTTCTATCATATAGCACTCTTACTCACTCAAAGAAACAAAGAATAGCAATGAGTGGTTAGAAATATCAAAAGAAGTGATAAATATTTTAGAAAAAGTTTTGTCCACCGCAGATTCGATCGCACGACAAATAACAAAGTGGCATAAAAAAATCAGTTCCGAATAGAGCAATTTCACAAAGAAAACACAACTAATCCTCACAATCGCACAATCTAAAAATTTAGCTTATAATTGATCGAAAAAACCGAATCGACTCGAATAGGATTTCTTCAAAACTGTTGCGGTTACAAATCAGGAGAAGAGCCTTGAGAGCAGAATAATCCACAAACCAACCAAGCCCTTCATTTTTGTTTGCCCACCAAACCCTTCTTTAAGATCGTTTTCTAAAAATCTAATTTCGGATCTAACTTTTCCGTTTGGCGAAGATTAAGAATGTTTTTAAAAAATGAAATATAGGCTTCTCAAGCAAAACTAAAAAGCGAGATAACCATCTGAATCCTTTTGTACAGGAAAGAATGCAGGATACCAATTAAAATATGCGTATTGAGATAGAAACTTGCACGGTTGAGAAAGGACGAAATCGGATATTCAAATTCACAAAGCGAAAAGTAATCGATCTATTTTACAACATGATTGGTCCCTAGATATATAGAAGGAGATAAATAGAGAGAAAGAGAAAGAAGGGACTGACCTGTGATTGAGATTGAGAGTGACGACGGAGGGAAAGTTTGGGAGCCGAGAGCGCCGTGGGTGCGAGATTTGGAGAGTAGCGGTTTGAGGGCGGATCGATTTGGCTGGACGGAGCGTGAACGATTTGAACGCAGATCGATTTGGGGTGGGGGCGGAGCGTGAGAGTTGAGAGTGAGACAATGAAATTAGTTGAGAGTGAGACAATGAAATTGAAAAAAAAAAAGAGCTCAGCGAGGCGTTTGAACCCAGGACCATTACATATATGTGGAAAGCTTTAACCAATTAATCCAACTAGATCTATTGTGATAAAAGTCCTTCACAATATATAAATTTTTTGAAATTTTTATGGGTTCACTTGCCCACATAGGCACTAGTGTGCCTCCGCCCGGGATATGCGATACATATTGTTTAATGGGTTTAAATGAAAACTTCGTACCTTTTCCTTTCCATCATCTCGCCGCAGACTTGCGCTTGTCTTCTCCATGGCTATTCTTGCAGTTCGTGTTTTTTCTCCCTTGAAATCTACAAACCGTGAAGTAAAATTAAGGATTACTAGGGTAAAATAGGAAATAAATTTTATTTTATATAAACTTCAATTAAAGATATATAGTTTTAGAATCTTTTTAAAATATTCTTAACAAAGTTAACGGTTTGAACTTAAGTGCATATTTTTAAAATAGAGGGGAGGTCTGTATAAATAAGACAAAATATGAGGGTGATCAGAGTATTTTACTCTAAAAAAGAAATATTTTGTACATTAAAAATATATAGATCTATTTTTTTTAAAAAAAATGGTGACTTCATAAAAAAGAAAAATATAAAATCGGCACCAAGTAGATTTATAAAATTTAAACCATGCAAATTAAATTACTATGGTTTATATTGTTTTTCTTACAAATTTTTTACGTTTGTTATTGTTCTGGTGTAGAACACAGATGTCTAGCCGGATGGGCTAGTACTTTAATCTTGGATCGAATGGCCCTGCCGGAGTATCTATTAGACAGATATTCGGGAGAGCGGAGGATCACTGTACACAAAATAGGCTCTTCGCTAAGGGGGATGGGGGTTGTGTTTAGGGGTGGAAATAGGCCGGGGCCTATGGCTCGGTTTTAAAAAGCTGGTCGGCCCGGCCTGTCAGGCTAAAAGGCCAAGCCAAGGCCTATTTCAAGGCCTGTTTATCTTAACAGGCCAGGCCTAGGCCTGTCAGGCCGGCCTGTTAAGAGAAGGAAGGGTAAAATTGTAAATTTCTAATTAATATTAATTAAGATATCTCTACCCTCCCTCACACCCTCACGTTTCTTCTTTCAAACCCTAGGATCTCCGCTCGTCACTTTCGATCTCACCGTCGCACAATCGAATCGATAGAATCGCTTTTGCAGTTCACACTTCCTTCCTCGCCTCGGGCTATGTCCTCATTGCTATGGGTCCTCAAGCCGTTTCTGACTCCGCTCTTTCCAATCCCTCTGCTGTGTATTCACTTTCCGATTTGTTTGCACTTTTTCTCAAAATGCAATTTCACTTTTCCCTTCGCTGAAGTTTATGTGTGTGTGTAGATGAGGTGTCTGTTGATCACTGGAACGAATTGGATGATGAGTACGCATTTGTTTACGCGAATCCGAAAAGGGTTCAAGAAAGTTTTGGTCAAGTGCCTTGTGAATTGTGATGAATGATAAATTTCTCGTTGATGCTTTGTCGGAAGGATCTTTTGAGCATGTACATCTTGAGATTGAGTAAGGTATCAGTTTTTGTGGTTTGAACGACTAACTTTGAACTGCTATTGAAGAATTTAATAGTTATGGGGTCTGTGTTTTCTGATATCAGTGTTGGGGACTATGCTGGAGACAATGGAAGCAACAATTATTCGCACCATTTCAAAAATTTGGATAAGTTAGTGAAGAGCCTGGATAAGGAAGTGTTCTCTAAACTGGAGGGCTCCTCTGAACCTAGCTCATCAAGTAATCCTGGAAGGTAGTAAAGCTTCTCTTTCTTCTTTTCTTTTGGCAATATGAATGTTTTAACCAAGTCTTTGAAATTTGAGAATTGAAGTTTCACCCGGCTTAGATTAGTTAATATTTACATTTTGCACCACAGATAGTAAAAGTTTGGATTTTTCAAAATTGGAGTACAATTCAAAGTTATTTCACATTATTGTGCTCTATTACATTATATTGGTGAATAACTTTGGCTAGCGCTAGTTGTGCTCTGCAGAGATGAGTAAGTATTGATTTGAGGAAGTATTTTAAGGGTTTTATAATTGTGGCATTAGGGTCGTTTTGAAGTTTATTGTGTTTTCTAGTCTTTCTACTCATATGGTCCAGTGCGTGTGTATGTATATATATTGTGTTTTATAATTGTAAGGTTGTTGGTTTAAATTTTGATATAAGAAGCTAAAATTCTGATATGGATTTTATTTTATTTTTTATTTTTCTTCCATCTGCCCATGTCATTCTGCATAGAAAATGAGAAAATGATACATTGAAGAAACTATGTAAACAGGCTCCTTAACAGGCCACAGGCCAGGCCAGGCCTGTATACAGGTCAGGCTCAGGCTGGAAAAATAGCCTGTAACAGGCCACAGGCCAGGCTTAGGCCTCTTTATGGAAAAACAGGCCTGGTCTGTTTCCACCCCTAGTTGTGTTTAGTGGGAGAGTGCAAAGTGATGCTGAATGTAAATAGGTCTAAGTTAGAACGTGTGCACCTTGGAGGCCGACCCCTGTATTTATAGGTATTACCTCTGGTCTGGTATCCAGGATCTATCATGATTCATGGCCGTTATATCATATCCGAGATATGATTTCTGATATACTGTTATTATAGATAATAGCGGGATTACCCCATATCATCGGAGTATCCCGTGATTGGGTCTGTCTCTCAATGGGCCACATCAACGTTGGGCCTGATGGGGATCCGTAACAGTTACCCCTAGCCCGGTAGTTCAAGTTTTTGAGCTACCGGGATGTTTCCTGCCATTAGATCTGGCTACTCTGCCAAGGACTCCCTCTGATTGCATGGCCCGAGGTCCAGTCTCAAAGATCCGAGCCGATACGGGGTGCTAGATGATCTATGGTCATGTTTCCGTGCCCAGGCTAAACGCCGTGGCACTATGGAATCCGAGGTGTTTCCAGCTATGTAGTCATATCTCGAGGCCAGCGTCTCTCTGTCTTCGCCATCATTGCCCTCTGACACCTATCTCATCTAGATTGGCTTGGGAACGCAACCGCCCTACTTTGCCGTCAGCGGTTTTCGTGCGCATTTAATGCCCCTAGTGCGCATCGCACGTCACCCCTACGAATAGGGTGGATTGTCTCTTTTACCCCCGACGTTTGAACTTTGCTTCGTACTTCCCTCCTTTACTCACACTTCTGTACTCACTTGGTATTCTACTTTCCTAACTCTCTCTGTTCTTTGCTACGACAATTTTTCTGCAACTCAGCTATTTTCGCTGTTTTCTCAGTCCTTTGCGCCTCCCTTCTACTTAGGTATACTTTTTTTCTTCTCTGTTACTATTTTTGCAGTTTTTGTGGTTTTCATCTATCTTTCCTTCTTATTGTCTGCGTGCATTTCTGGATTTTTTGTTTTGTCAAGATGAGTTCCCGTGAGAGTTTCTGGGTAGATATAGGATTCTGAGTTCCTCCCCTTGGATGCATATCCCCTTCTCCGTTGGAATATCCCTTGTCTGGTTTGGCTTCTCTTGCGTCTCATCGACCCTTTTATGCCTATTCTAGGTCCAACTTCTGTATTTTGATGGATAGGACTAATCCTTCGTCATTTCCAAAACAAGCACTAACCCCAGAAGAGGAAGAGGCGCGTTCCCTAGGGCCAGTTACTGGATATTGGGTTCTCTTTTGCCTGAGGGGGAAAGGTCTAGTATCTTACTCCATGGCGGTTCGAGTAGGGGGAGTGCTGGGGGGGACCCGTTCTGCCTCTGCTAGGAATTCGAACGTTCGTCCTATTCCTGAATTGCCGCACTTCCACGACTAAGGTGTATCAGAAACCATCCCGGCCGAACCTCTCAATTATTATGAGCCACCACCGCGTGCAAGAATGGAGTCTATGCCCCAGGGATACCTCGGCCCATGCTGGGATTGTATTGCTTCCAGCTCCCATTATATTGGGCTTGGTCAAGATTCTCTTGCCAACCAAATTCTAGGTTCCTGCCGACATAGGTCTTCAACGGTTTCTCCCTCGGCCCTTTGAACCGGAACTCCTCCTCCTCCTATCATTAAGATGCATACGTCAGGTATACCCTCTAGTTACTAATTTTTGTCCTTTTCTTTTGTTTGTTTCTAGGTCTAAATGGAGTCACCCCTCGCCTGATAGGACCCCTTCAAGTGATCGGGGAATCGGGATCCCGCCGGTCCGCCCCAAGGTCTCTTAGCAAAATACCCTTCGGGTCGCCCATGGGGTACTAACGATCCAATCCCTAATGTCGCTTGATCGACATCGCCAGGCTGGAGTTGGGCGATACTTCATGTTGTGTACTATGTCTGCCTTCGACTGGAGAGCCCATCTGTGCCGTCCGAGAAGGAACCAATCCCTCTTTTTTCTTTTTCTTCAGAGATTACGTTACCCGGCTCGGTATTGGCTTCCCGTTTACCGAGTTCCAAATGGTAGTTTTGAGCTATCTCTGACTAGCCCCTACTCAGCTCCATCCCAACGGGTGGGGCTTTATTTTTGCCTTTGAGCGCCTTTGTGAATCCTTCGCACAGCCCATTCCTGTTAAATTGTCCATATTCTTTTATTTTTCTGTCCCTTCACACCTCGGTCTAATAAGAATAATGAGAACTTGAGGGGTTTGACATCCCTTCGAGGTGTGCCCGGCCGAAAACTTTTTTACCCTTTCTCTGACTTGTTCAAATACTTCAAGACCAGTTTCTTCAAGGTTGTTGCTATTTCTGGGCAGCAACCTTGGTTCCTCCATGGCCCTGAATCCAAGGACGTGGAATGGAAATTCCCATTGTACTGGACCGCGGATCATCACAACAAGGATTCCTCCAGCTACCAAGTAGATGGGGACAACCTTCCAGCCGAGGACGTCATCTCGGTGTCCCATCTAGTAACCTATGCTAAGGAGCACGGTGTAAAGACCGTAGCTTGGATCCTCTCTCATACCATGGCCGAGATTGCAGCGACACGACGTATATTCTCCCTCATTGTGTCTGATTTACTTTCTTTATCCTATTCAGCCATTTATTTATTTTGATTTGCTCCTCTAACTCGGCTTGTTTTCTTTTGGTTGCAGCTCAAACGATGGATTCATTGCTCCTCTACCTGTCTCACGTGAATCCCAGTACGGGGGCTCCTTCGTGTAACGAGTCACGAAAACGTGCTGCTGCTGAACCCAGTTGGGGACGGGTACGAGCTGTGTCCCAAGCTCCGGCGTCCAAGAGGACTCAGACCACGTCCCTAGTTGATGCTTCTCCCTCTCCTTCTACTGGGCGACCTCTCCAGTGTGAGAAAGAAATTGTGGCTGAGGAGGCTCAACCTTCTTCTCAAGCCGTCCTGGCCCCGCCTCCTCCTCCCTCTAAGCTGGCGCGCAACTTAGCTTGGGATAAGGGGGTCACCGAAGAGCTCAGCGTCGCCTTTTCCCCCGTCGATTCCTTGATACTGCGATCCCCTTGACTAAAGGAGATGAGCGTTTGGTTCATTCTGTGCAGGATCATCTGCTGAAAGGGGTTGGCTTGGTACAATCCATGCTTCATCTTAAGCACCAAGTAGTAGGGATTTCAGCGGAAAGACAGGCCTGGAGGCGGAAAGAGATCTGGCCATGGCGGCGAAGAAGAAGAGCTGAGCGCTGTCCGGGAGTCGGCTGGAAAAACCTCTGATGAGCTAAAGTCTACCAAGGATGATCTGGCAAAGACGGGCTCCGAACTCCTTATCGTGCAAACTGCTCATTCCTAATGCCTGGATGCGTTAAAGACGGTGCAGACTCAGCGGGGGAGCTTGGCCGAAGAGTTGGGTGGGACTAAGGCCGAGCTTGAAGACGTTAAGAAGGCCCATGCCAACTGCTCCTCAACCGTGGCGGCACTGCCAAGGATGCCTTCAACATGACCTTGGCCCAGATCCACCACTGGAATCCTGATGTGACGCTGGATCTCAGCAAGTGTCATTATCGTGCGTATGTGCATCAGGGTCAATTTTTCCCTCCTCCTTCATCTCCGGACGCTGCTTCAGTGTCGGAACTTGACGGCTCTGAGCAGGGAGGGGAGGGAGACGTAGAGGTCTCACCTGACGCTCCTCCAAAATACGGGATGGGTCGAGAGAAGCCACCTGCGTCCGACCCCTGAGAAGCTGATTTGGTTCTTTTTGGGCGTCTGTGCCCTTTCTTGACTCTGTCTTTTTGTCCCGCGTGTGTGCCGGTTGTACGAACAATTTTTAACTACCTTATCAATATATTGCTATACTGTTTTTAAATTCTAAGGTAATTTTAAAAATTTCATGACCGGGCCAGGGTCTTTAATAATGCAGATCTGCGTTTTCTTCCAGACTTGACGTCTGGGAATCTATGGTAGGGTTTTCTTTGTTAACCGCGTAGGGTATTTATTTTAACCACACTACTGAGTTCTGGCTCCATTGTCTGAGTTCATCGCCAGGATAAGGGCAAAATGTCACATGTTTAAACCGTAGTGTCCGCAACGCGACGCTATAAACATTTTGACCTGATCAGGGTCGGAATGACAATTCATCTTCTTATCTAGGAGCAAGCGTTGATGCGTCAATTTTGTGAAGACCTATACATGCAACTTCACATTGCTCGTAACCTGGGCACATCGGCCCTAGTGTCATCCATCTAGATGGGTTTTAATTGAGACCGGGTTTAGGGACCTCGGTGTAAAACTTAAGTTATTAGTGGAACGCATTTGAAAACTTCCACTGAGGATTTCTTCATTAAGACCAAAATCAAACTCCAAAGAGCTTATAATGTCATATGAAGAAAATATTAAATGTAAATGACTTATTTAAATACTGAAAACAGAAAAATAACCAGGCTCAAACATGGGATGTTTGAGGTTGTACGTATGCCGAGCTGAGGTCTAGCTGTAGTAGATCCTTAACTTGTCGGCGTTCCAAGTTCTTTTGATGGGCTTCCTTCCTAGGGTTTCCAATGTGTATGCTCCATTGTCCAGTTTCTCTTTGACCTGATAAGGACCTTCCCAATTTGCTGCTAGCTTGCCATCTCTGGCGTTTTTATTTCCAACATCTGCGCGTCGAAGTACTAAGTTGCCCCTGTTGAAAGAACGGGGTCAGACCTTCCGATTTTACATTGCTGCAATGAGTTGCTTGGCATCTAGCTCCTTGCAATGCGCCATGACTCTGATCTTGTCTATCAGGTGTAGCTCGTCCTAAGCCGTCGTCGTTTGATTCCCCACCATCTTGAAGTGCTTTTATCTTCCTCCATGACGGCTGCCCTATCTCAACCGGGATCATCGCCTCGCATCCATAGGTCAGCCGGAAAGGGGTTTCCTAGGTTGAGGTCTGCACGCTGGTCCTATAGCCCCAAAGCACACTGTACAGTTGGTCGACCCAGTTGGCTTCTACGTCTTGCATCCGCCTTTTTAAGCCGTCTAGGACGATCTTGTTGGCTGCTTCAGCCTGGCAAGTTTGATTGTGGGTGCTCGACCGAGGCGAAGTGCTATTTAACATCGAGGTCCGACATCATATCTGAAAACCTTTATCTATAAACTGAGTGCCGTTGTCCGTGATTACCTCGGCTGGGATTCCGAAACGGGAGACAATATTGTGACGAAAAAACCTTTGTATTCGAGCTGAAGTTATAGTTGTTAAGAGCTCGTCCTTAATCCATTTAGTAAAGTAGTCTACCGCCACAATGAGCCACCTGAACTGCCCGGGGGCTACTTTGAATGGACCGAGGAGATCCATCCCCTATTTTTAGAAGGGCCAGGGGGCCGAGATGCCTTTTAACTCCGCGAGTGGGGGCCAAATGATTTTGGCATGTTTCTGGCAACTATCACATCTTTTGATGGTCTCCTTCGCGTCCGCCTTCATGGTTGGCCAATAGTAACCGGCCCGCAGGGCTTTTTTGGCCAGAGCTTTGCCCCCCATGTGATGGCTGTTGACTCCTTCATGTATCTCGGCCAACACGTATTTAGACTCGAACGGACCCAAGCATCTCATCATTGGACAGTGCAAGCCTTTTTCGGTATAGTTGATCATCGATCATTGTGTAGACGGCGGCCTCACGGATCAATTTCTTAGCTTCGGTTGGGTCAGTCGGAATAATTCCTCTCTCTAGATAATCCTCAATCGGTTTTCTCCAATCTGTTGCCGCCGAGATGGTCATGATGCAGCTTGGCTCGTTAAGTTTTGGCTGGATGACGGTCCGGTGGTTTCCTGTGGCCTTTGCACCGCCGGCTTGGAAAGGATGTCGGCTCTGGTATTTTCTTCTCTTGGAATGTGGGTGACGATCACCTTTTCGAAGCCGGAGATCACTTCTTTTTCCTTATTGAGGTATTTGGCTAACAAAGGACCTTTTGTCTGGTACGTTCTGTCAATCTGTGCTGTTACGAGCTGTAAGTCGGTGAAAACCTTTACTCTCTGTGCTCCGTGTTCTCTGGCCTACAATAATCCAGCAAGTAAGGCTTCGTATTCAGCCTGGTTATTTGAGGTCGGGAACTTCAGTTGAAGGGAGTGTTCAATGGCAACATCCTCCGGGCTTTCGACTATGATTCCTGCTCCGCTACCCTTTGCATTCGATGAACCATCAACATAAACCTTCCATGTTTTGTCTTGGGCTGCGTCGGTCTTCTCTGTCGAGGTGAGTTCCCTCACAAAATCTGCCAACGCTTGCGATTTGATTGCATATCGGGCTTCGTAGGTGATATCAAACTCGGACAACTCGATGGCTCAGCTGGTCATTCTTCCTGCCAGGTCCGGTTTGTGCAATACTTGTCGGAGCGGTTGGCTAGTCTGGACCACTATTTGATGTCCTTGGAAGTAAGGTCGAAGCCTTCTTGCCGAGATAAGTAGGGCAAAAGCCACTTTTTCGAGCTTTTAGTATCGTAGTTCCGAGCTCTGTAATGCCTTACTTACGAAATAAATCGGTGCCTGACCGATGTCGGTTTCTCTTACTGTGGCCGCACTTACCGCTTCTTTTCCCACGTAAAGATATAAGAATAAGGACTCACCCGGATCGGGCTTTGACAGATCGGTGGGGGGTTTTACGAGTTTGATCTTTTCAAAAAGCCGCCTCGCATCCGGGTTCCATCCTCCCCGCGTTTCCTTCTTCAAGAACCCGAAGAATGAGAACGCGTTCTCCCGACCTTGGTAAAAATCTGGTAAGCGGCCAAGCGGCCGTCGGTTGGACTTGGACTTCTTCGTCTTCGGGCCTCGCATGTCGAGAATGGCCTTGCATTTATCAGGATTGGCTTCGATTCCACGATTTGTCAACATGAAACCCAAGAATTTCCCGGCTGGGACTCTAAATGCACACTTGGCCGAGTTCAAACGGATCCGGAATCTTCTCAACTTGTCGAATGTTTGCTCCGGATCCGGATATGGTCTTCCGGGTCTTTCATTTTTACAATCATATCATCAATGTAAACCTCGATGTTTTGTCCAATCTCGGTTAGCAAAAACCTTGTTCATCATCCGTTGATAGGTGGCCCCGACGTTTTTTAACCCGAAAGGCATCACGTTGTAGCGTAGTTGGCGTTGTCGGTTATGAAGGCGTCTTCTCTTGATCGTCCGGTGCATGGGGATTTGATTATAACCGGAGTAGGCGTCCATGAAGGATAGCAATTGGAAACTCGACGAGTTGTCGACTAACTGGTCGATGTTTGGCATCGGGTAGGAGTCTTTCGGCAGGCTTTGTTTAAGTTGGTATAATCCGTGCATACCCTCCATTTTCCATTTGGCTTTTTTACCATAACCACGTTGGAGAGCCACGTAGTATATTGTATTTCTCCGATGAACCCGGCTGCCAATAATTCCTAGACGTGCTGCCCCAAAGTCTTCTGTCTATCGGCTCCAATATTTCTATCGAGTGTAGACCCCGGCTGGATAGCCAGTTTATGGCAACAGAAGTTAGGGTCAATCCTTGGTATCTCGGACGACGTCCATGCGAATACGTCCTGGTTCTGCCTTAGGAATTCAATCAACCTGGTTTTTAAATCAGGGTTCATCGCTCCCCAATCTTCGTAGTTTTTGAGGGATTTCTTCCGAGGATTAATTCTTCCAACTCGCCCTCCGGTTCCGTCGTGGGATCTCGGGCTCGTCCCTGAGGTCGAGCTCTACCATGCTTACTGGACGTCCGGACTTCCTGTTTTTTTTTTTTTTTTTTCGGGAATCGTTCACCCTTACGAATCCGAGGTGGTGATGATGGTCCGCCTTCTCCTCCCGGACTGCCTCAAAATAACACTACCGGGACTCCTTCTGATCTCCGTTAACAACAACCACCTTGCTCTTGTTGTTCACCATTTTCAACTTCTGATGCTTTGTAGATACTAGCATGTCCCAATTATGGATGGTCGGTCTGCCCAATATGATATTATATGGGGAAGGGAAGTCTGCTACTATGAACCTTACCCATTTTGATTTGAAAGCCTCTTTAGTTCCCAATGTTAGTCTTAGGTCGATATATCCTTTGGGAGGTGAATGTTCCCCGTTGAACCCTATGAGGGTCGTTTTGCACGGCTTCAAATCTTCTACATCCATGTTCATCCCGTTGAATGCATCCCCCGATGATATATCGCGAGCTCCCCGCATCAACAAAAACCCTTTTAACCCTAAGATTGTGCCGGGGTTACCGTGATAACCAGGCCATCCTGATGTCCTGGCACCACGTCTTTCAGTTCTTCAATAGTAAAGACTAATGGCGGTGGCGTTAGTTTGGTTGGATCGTCTTTGAACTTTGGGAGATCCCTAACGGAGAGGACTTCTCTCAGGTATTTCTTGCGCTGGCTTATGGTATCTCCTCCTCCGCCAAAGCCTCTGCTGACAACGTCGCAGTGGAACTGGGCTTCTGGGAACTCGTCTTCCTCGCTTGCCGACTTTCGGCGCTTCTCGTCTCTCTTTGGGTTGGTGGTTGGGCTTCTACTGCGGCCTCCTTTCTTGCGTTTGTTGTTTTTACACCCCTGCGTTTGTATCACGTATTGGTGTAATTTTCCCTCTTTGATGAACCTCTCAGTGGCGTCTCGAAGTTCATAACACTGATCCGTAGTGTGTCCCGGTCCATCGTGAAACACACAAAACTTAGATTGATCAGTTGTCGGTCGAATTCGGGGAGGCCGGGGCCTGTCGGCTCTTTTCAAATCGGTCTAGGCAACCTCCTTCCAAATCTGGGAACGAGGGGCGTTCAGGGGGTATATCTTTCATACCTTGTTTTTGCTTTAGGTCTTCCTCCTTGAGTTCGGCTATCTCGGTTTCGCGTTCGGTGGAGGGATTCTTCCTTTGATTTACCAGGTTGATCCTTATCCTCGGGTGACATGTTTCCCCGTTTCTCGGTTCCAACAGCATTGGCGATCTCCATCTGTTCTACGTCCAAGTACTGTTTTGCTAGGGTATGAAATTCGGTAAGAGTATAAACTCGGTTCTTGAAAATATTCTTGGCCAATCGAGATGAGGGATCCAACCCATCTATGATGCAGTGTATGTGAACATCTTCCGGGAGTGAGCGTACCTGTAAAGCTACCTCTTTGAACTGGTCTAGATATTTTTGGAGCGTCTCCCCTTTTTTCTGTTTGATTTTGCTCAAAGTGAATTGGGACTTCGGCTGCTTCTTACTAGTTGTGAAATTCAATTCAAATTTGCGTCCGAGGTCTTCAAAATTGTGCACCGAGTTGGTAGGCAGGGTATAGAGCCACTTCTGAGCCGGTCCGGTTAACGTTGCTGCGAAAAGCCGTGAGATGACCGGGCCCTTAATCAATCGAACAAACATGAACAGCTCGAATGTGTCGAGGTGGGCGCGTGGGTCCTGGGTCCCATCATACTTCGGGAGGTGCGTCAAATCTAAATTCTTTGGGTACGGCGCGCTGGCAAGTTCCTCGGAGAAAGGGCTTCGGTTGAGATCGGTTAGGTATTTCATTTTATACTCTCTGGAGAAGCCTCGAGGCCGGGCTATTCTCTCCGTATCTCGGTCTTCAAGTTCCGAGATCCGTTCCATGCGTAGCTTTTTCAAACCTGTTCCCTAGATAGTTTTGCCTGCGTCCCGCCGTATTGACCTCGGTCCTCCACTGTAAGGTGGACTACTGGTATCTTGTGTCATCCTGGTCCCCTCTCTCAATGAACGTCTCGAACTTCCTAAATCGTTCCTCCATCATCTGCTGTATTACTCTAAGATCCTCCTGGCGCTGGAGGTTATTACGCTTTCGTTATTCTCCATTCGCCTCGCATTGACTCGTGTTTTTGCGGGAGGATAACGTCCGGATTTGAAGCCGAGTTCTCCGTTGCCGCTACGTCATGAGTTTTGGGGACAACGGGAGGGGAGGACGCCGTGTCGAGACGTTCCTTCCGGATATCGTCCGACTGTTCTTGAGCTTGATGGTGTTGATTAGCCTACTTTGTGGATTTCCAGGCTGAGGGTTCCGACTGCTGCTTCTAGTGTTAGCCATCGGTGGTCACGGGGATCGAAATTTAACGTCCCCAAGGTCGGCGCCACTGTTCTGGTGTAGAACACAGATGTCTAGCTGGATGGGCTAGTACTTTGATCTTGGATCGAATGGCCCTGCCGAAGTATCTATTAGACAGATATCCGGGATAGCGGAGGATCACTGTACACAAAATAGGCTCTTCGCCAAGGGGGATGGGGGTTGTGTTTAGTGAGAGAGTGCACAGTGATGCTGAATGTAAATAGGTCTAAGTTAGAACGTGTGCACCTTGGAGGCCGACCCCTGTATTTATAGGTATTACCTCTTGTCTGGTATCTAGGATCTATCATGATTCATGGCTGTTATATCATATCCGAGATATGATTTTCGATATACTGATGTTATAGATAATAGCGGGATTACCTCACATCATCGGAGTATCCCGTGATTGGGTCTGTCCCTTAATGGGCCATATCAACGTTGGGCCTGATAGGGATCCGTAACAGTTATTTTGACAATATGAGCATCCGTTGTTTAATATTTTTGCAATCCCGCAATCATCATTTGAAACAAAGACTTCCTCCTATGATACAGAAATGAGTAGCTTAACCGAAATAATCATTTTCTTGAAGCTCTATTCTCTAATGTCATTCAAACATGACCATGTGGTTCCTCTCAACTAACCAATACAGCATTCAAACATTGACACTTTTTGAAGTTGCTGCATTGTTTTCATATGCTTGATCTCTGCTAAACATATACATATAATTTTTTTTAGGGTTAAAGGGCTCAAATATCCTAAAAGTTATTGTATATGGGTATTGAGCACCAAGGGGGAAAATGTGTCTTGAAAGTATAAAAAACGGGGCAACTTTTCCTCTTGGTTAACTAGCCCTAACGGTCAACGTACGTTTGTTGACCAAATATATATATGCGGCATGTCTATATGGCATCCATCTCACCTTTTTTTTTTGTCTATATCGGTCATCAAATTTTTTAGTAGGATATTAAAAAAAAAAAAAAAAAAAAACTCAAATCCTCTCTTGTAATCTCTCCTCCGTTAACCAGCCCTAACGGTTAACGTTTGTTGACTAAATATGCATATGTGGCATGTTTACATGGCATCAATTTCACCTTTTTTTGTCCATATCGGTCATCAAATTTTCTAGTCGGGTATTTTTTTTTCTTAAAAAAAAACT
Organism: Acacia melanoxylon; assembly: GCA_019022615.1. NCBI lineage: Eukaryota > Viridiplantae > Streptophyta > Magnoliopsida > Fabales > Fabaceae > Acacia > Acacia melanoxylon. The sequence continues at coordinate 502,166 of JAFJYJ010000114.1, forward strand.
TTGATCCTCTCTTGTAATGTCTCCCTTCCTTGATATAAGACTCAATTGAGTTATTTGGAGAAATTAAATAAGCTAAATAAATTATTTAATTATATATTAGTTTATAAGTTAAGAAAATTAGTTTTTTTAAATGATTAATATAAATACATTAAAGTAATTTATTTAACTTCATTAGTCTCCCAAATTAATCAACTGCTAGAGCTAGTATTTTTTTTTTCCAAAAAAATAGTTTGGTAGATGCGTGCGCGTGCGTGTGAGTGTGTAGTTGATTAATTTGAGAGGCTAAGTAAGCTAAATAAATTACTTTAATGTATTTATATTTATCATTTTTTTAAAACTAATTTGTTTAACTTATAAATTAATATATAATCTGGTAATTTATTTAGTTTTTTTAATCTCTCCAAATAACTCAATTGAATCTTATATCAATAAAAACACCCGGGTGAGGTATTTTAATAAAAAATGAAAGGGCAAATGCAAAGGCAAACAAAGAGGTCTTTCTAAGATAGATACATCTTAGTCAGGCTATCTGCGAAGCTAAGCCTACCGCCTACGACCAAATAAGACATAAGCAACTGCCCCCTATCGCCTTAACTCAGTAAAGTAAGGACGAGGTAAGCTATCGCCTTAACTCAGTAAAGTAAGGACAAGGTAAGCATAGATAAACAAGAAGAGGAGGCTTGACTAGAGACAGTGCATGAAAGAATCTGAGGATTTTTTTTTTAAAAGAAAGATCCTAATAAAAAATTTGACGATTGATGTGAATAAAAAAGGTGAGGAGAATGCTCCTAAACATGTCACATGTGCATATTTGATCAATAAAAGTTGATCGTTAGGACTGATTAATGGAGGGAAAAATTGCCCTATTTTTTAAACTTCCAAGGCACATTTTGCCTCCTCATAAACTTCTAGTGCTTAATGTCCATACACAAAAACTTCTAGAGCATTTAAGTCCTTTAACCCATTTTTTAATAAGGTAAAACAACTTTTGAAACCTGTCATTTATTTTATTTTCTTACTCTACAATTGACTTTGAATCTTTTTGCACATATATATACATAATAATATAAAATAGATTGAATAGAAATAACTCGAATTCTAGGAAAAATGGAAACTCTTTGTGCTTAAGGACTTGTTTGGTTTGAAGGAGGTGATGTATGAAAATGGTAAGGGATTACCCTATTTAGTTTGGTTGGTAGGAGGAGATGATTAAGTGTTCTTAATGATCCCTTGTTTGGTTTAAGAGAGGAGAGGAGGGATGTAATAATAGTAATTTACCATTCTACGATAACATATTTGGTTATTTTGTTTATTTATATAATATATAATTTAATTTACATCTTATCTATATGATATAATAATATCTTTATTTATAATTAATATAATAATATATTTTAAATATGAAATTATATTTTTTATTTGTAATAATAATTTTAAATTAATTTTATAACAATATATTTATTAATCATAATAATATTTTTTATATACGATAATATATTTTTATTTTAAAATAATTTCATGATAATATATTTTTAATTATTCAAATATATTTTATTAGAATTAGTAAAATGAATATATTTTTAGTTATAATAATGTATTACAATAATATGCTTATTTATTATAATATATTTTACTTGAAATTATGTTGACATATTTTATAATTATGGAAAAAATTTATTTATGAATATATATTTATTATTTTTGATGAATTTTATAATAATATATTTTTTTAACTATAATAATATTAAAAAATATAATTTATTTAAATTTTACTTAATCATATATTTTTTAAATTATAAAAATATATTTCACTTAAATTAATTTAATATTAACATATTTTTAATTATAATAATATTTATTATTAAGAATTATAATAGCACTGGTTATAATTATAAAACATTTTGTATTCTAATATATTTTAATTGTAAATTTATTTTATAATAAAAAAATTATAATAATATTATTATAGTATCTTTTATCATGGCATTATTGAAATATCATAAAAATTATAAAGATAAAATAATCCAAAATTTTGTCTCCCTTTCAAAACCACCCGTTTGGAGGATAGCCAAAATGGGGGTATTGCAAGGGAGAGGATGGAAGATTTGGGGGGACTCTCCCCTCCAAAATTGTAAACCAAATGAGGGGATGAGAGCAACCACCCTCCCCTCTAACCAAACACACTCTAAGATTGTGTTTGGTTTAAAGGAGGAAGCTTCCTTTTTTAGTGTGAAAAGTTAGATATAACTATAAATTCGCATCATTTTATGCACAAACATTTCACATCATGGCCATATCGACTTTTGACACTAATGAGAGAAGCTCCTTCCCTTCAAACCAGACAACCTAAGGGGAAGCTCTTGACCAATTTTTTTTTAAAAAGAAGGGAAAACTCAAATTCTTTTTTAAATTAATTTGAAATTCTATAATTAATAGATTGATTGTTTATATCTATAAATGGAAATATATTTATTTTTTATTTAATTTAAAAAATAAGAAATTTCCATCCATTTTAGTTATCTTTAGTTATATTCCTATCCGTTGTAAGAAAAAAACGATAAAGATTAAAGGGAAAATTCTAATTAAATACCATTTGAATTTGTAAAACTCATAGAAGTCTCCCGAATTTGTAAAAAGACTAAGAGATAGCAAGGACCTATGAGGGATATACAAATTCGGGTGAAATTACCTTTTTGCCCTTAGTTTTAAATTAAAAAAAAATATCCACGCCGACGGTGGCCACCGACGGGGGTTTTTTTTTTTTTTTTTGGTCTAGGTTTATTTTTTTAAAAAAAATGTTTTTTTATTGAAATTGTGGGGTGGGGTTTGAACCCCCAACCCCCCACACATCTATGGGTGTGTGGCCGTTGGGCCACTTGGTTTTTTTTGTTATATATTTACATTAACAAATATATATATTATTCTTAACATTTTTTCAACGGTATTTACAAATTGAATAACATGTTTTACAAATTTCATAACGCCAATTAAAAATCTCATAATGCCATTTACAACTTTTTTTGGAGGTTTACATTTTTTACCTCTTTTTTGCCTCCGATTGAAAAATTTTAAAAAAAATGCACTTTTACAAATTCCATAACGGCAATTACAAATCTCATAACGCCATTTACAACTTATTTTGGAGGTTTACATTTTTTACCTCTTTTTTGTCTCTGATTGAAAAAAAATGCACTTTTACAAATTTCATAACACGATTTACAAATTCCATAACGCCAATTACAAATCTCATAACACCATTTACAACTTTTTTTGGAGGTTTACATTTTTTACCTCTCGATAGAAAAATAAATAAAAAATGCACTTTTACAACTTCCATAACGCCAATTACAAATCTCATAACGCCATTTACAACTTATTTTGGAGGTTTACATTTTTTACCTCTTTTTTGCCTCTAATTGAAAAAAATGCACTTTTACAAATTCCACAACGCCAATTACAAATCTCATAACACCATTTACAACTTTTTTTGGAGGTTTACATTTTTTACCTCTGATTGAAAAAAAAATGCACTTTTACAAATTCCATAACGCGATTTACAAATTCCATAACGCCAATTACAAATCTCATAAAGCCATTTACAACTTTTTTTGGAGGTTTACATTTTTTTACCTCTTTTTTGCCTCCGATTGAAAAAAAAAAAAATGCACTTTTACAAATTCCATAACACGATTTACAAATTCCATAACGGCAATTACAAATCTCATAACGCCATTTACAACTTTTTTTTTTGAAGGTTTACATTTTTTACCTCTGATTGAAAAAAAAATACACTTTTACAAATTCTACAACGCCAATTACAAATCTCATAACGCCATTTACAACTTTTTTTGGAGGTTTACATTTTTTACCACTTTTTTGCCTCGATTGAAATTTTTTTAAAAAATGCACTTTTACAAATTCCATAACGCAATTTACAAATTCCATAACGCAGTTTACAAATTCCATAACGCCAATTACAAATCTCATAACGTCATTTACAACTTTTTTTGGAGGTTTACATTTTTTACCTCTTTTTTTGCCTCCGATTGATTTTTTATTTTTTTAAAAAAATGCACTTTTACAAATTCCATAACGTCATTTACAACCTTTTTTGGAGATTTACTTGTTTTTACTTCTTTTTTGCCTCTGATTGAAAAAAAAAATGCACTTTCACAAATTCCATAACGCCATTTACAAATTCCATAACGTCATTTACAACTTTTTTTGGAGGTTTACATTTTTTTACAAAAGTTATGGAATTTGTAAATGGCATATGAGATTTGTAATTGGCGTTATGGAATTTGTAAATCGCATTATGGAATTTGTAAAGTGCATTTTTTTATATTTTTCAATCAGAGGCAAAAAAGAGGGTAAAAAAATGTAAACCTCCAAAAAATTTGTAAATGGCGTTATGAGATTTGTAATTGACGTTATGCAATTTGTAAATCGCGTTATGGAATTTGTAAAAGTGCAAATGTTTTTAAATTTTCAATCGTGGCAAAAAATGTAAACCTTCAAAAAAAGTTGTAAATGACGTTATGAGATTTGTAATTGGCATTATGAAATTTGTAAATTGCGTTATGGAATTTGTAAAAATGCATTTTTTTTTCAATTTGAGGAAAAAAAGAGATAAAAAAAAATGAAACCTCCAAAAAAAGTTGTAAATGGCGTTATAAGATTTGTAATTGGTGTTATGAAATTTGTAAATCGCGTTATGGAATTTGTAAAAGTGCATTTTTTTTTTTAAAAAAAAATCAATTAGAGGCAAAAAAAAAAGAGGTAAAAAATGTAAACCTCCAAAAAAAGTTGTAAATGGCGTTATGATATTTGTAATTGCGTTATGGAATTTGTAAATCGCGTTATGGAATTTGTAAATACCGTTGAAAAAATGTTAAGAAGAATATATGTATTTGTTAATGTAAATATATAACAAAAAAACTAAGTGGCCCATTGATGGGCCACTTGGCCACACACCCATAGATGTGTGGGGGTTGGGGTTAGAACCCCACCCTCCACAATTTCAATGAAAACATTTTTTTTTTTAAAAAAACAAAACCTTAAACCCAAAAAAAACCCCACCCCCATCGCCGGCGGCGCCAATGGCCGGTGGCCGTTTACACATGCGGCCGATCGGAGCCAGCCGGCCAAAGCAGCCCTCAAGCGGCCGTACGGTGAGGATATATATATATATATATTTTATTTATTTAAAACTAAGGGCAAAAAAGGTAATTTCACTCGAATTTACATATCCCTCATAGGTCATTGATATCTCTCAGTCTTTTTACAAATTCGGGAGACTTCTGGGGGTTTTATAAATTCAAATGATATTTAATTGAAATTTTCCCAAGATAAAACAAATGAAAGAAAGTGGAAAGCCCAATTCCGAGGAGCATCATGAAACATTCCTTCGGAAAGGTTAAAATTAAGACAAAAAAAAAATCGACTATTCGAGTATTTCAATTGCATGTATAGGTTAATTGATAATGAATTGAAATCTATTTTTAAGAATTCAATTTAGCAAGTTAATCGTTGTACGTTATCTCCCTTTTTAAAAGATAAAAAATAAAAATTCCATGCCAGATGCATGTTTTGGTTTTGTTGTAATATTTGCTAATTTCTCTACTGAACTTCTAGGCTAAATAAAAAAAGTGCTGCCTATGTACGTGGTAGAAATGCAGCTTGCCCTTTTTTCTTCAGGAAAATCGTCCTAAAGTCTCAAGTAAGAGAAAATATTATTCTAAGATCCCTTGAAATCTTCTATTTGCTGTCAAATCCCATGGGACCGTAGGATAATATAATCAAAATGTGAAAACACCCAATTACTCTCGTTGGAATAAAAAGTAAAAAAAGAACGGCCGATAGGCGGAATTGGCGCGCATTTGAGCTATGTTGGGAGAGAGAAGCTTGAGGAGGAAGCTACAGAATTCATGCAATAAGCTCTATTATCTCTATTATTCCATTTGATCGATGTTTTCTCTTGACCATCTCTAAAAATTTTGAGGTCAGCATCATTTGTCTTCTTTTTGTCCTAAAATATGAACACGCACTAGTGCAAAAAAGGGTTTTAAGACCGCCTCATTTAAACCGGACTATCGACACCCCGGTCTTAAAGGTATGACCGGTGACAGTTTTGTAAATATAAAGAACTTCTTATACCGGATCATTTTTTCATAGATCTTAAATATACTATTCAGACTCGTTAAAAAACAAACTGGTCTTAAAAATGTTATTAAAAAAATTCAAATATCAATTATTTTCTGGAGAAATCTCATACAGCCGGACTAATATTTTTTGCGGTCTAAAATAATAAGGACAAATTTAAATATAAAGGTAATAAAGTTTTAAGACCGAACATATTTAAAAGCCGGTCTTAAAAGTTATTCTTTTAAGACCGGACATAAAATGCGGCCGGTACAAAATATAAAAAAAAAGTGTGGATAAAAAATTAATTACTTTTAAGACCGGACTTTAATATGACCGGTCTTGAATGTTAATTATTAAGACCGTCTCTTTGTTTATCCGGTCTTAAAAATGAAGCGCCAAATATACATTTCTTCGCGAAAGCTTTTGTTACTCTCACTTAAGAACCTACATTCACGTTGCGAAACCCTTCCGTTGCATTACCTCTATTCCTCGCCCATGTACCATTAGCCTCTCGTTACTCTCTCATTTTTCTCCGGCATTCCTCTCTTCCTGTCTCGAAAATGAACGGTGAAAAAGATTCTATTCGTGTTCTGGGAACGCCAGTTACTGGTGTGAGTCAGAACGAACCCTCTTCATCTCACAATGAGCCTCGTAACCGCCTTGCACGCCGTGGTAGAAGAGGCACACGAATGATGGATGTAATCCTAAGTCGGACTTTTGTATCAAGGCTCGAGATTCAGTTTGATGAAAAGTTGGAACCTTTCGGTCCCAATAAATGTAAATATACTAGTTTTGTTGGCTATCTAGCGTGCAGTAAGGTTAGCATCTTGACAGATGAGTGGAAAAATGTGGACTTTGGCACAGTAAAGGATCCTATTTGGGACACTATCCGGCTTACATACACTGTCCCTGACTGTCAGAAGTTGAAAGACAAGACATTGTCTTATTGTGCAGATCGGTGGAGGAAGTTTAAGACCTTTCTAGCTAACAAGTATATTTTTGCCGAGGTTCAGCCTGAAGAAAATCCTTGGGACAAGTACACATTTATTGATGAACAAACTTGGCAACAATTTGTTCAGTTGCGGACCACTCCTGAAGCTCTGGTGAGTTTATATTTAGTTTTGTTTGCCCTTTTGTTTGCTTATTAACCTGTGGGGATATGTGAATGTTATTGTGTTCATCTAATCTTGTTAGTTAAATGGTTTGGTGTGTGAATAGAAGTATACATTTCCTGCCTTTGTCTATGAAAGTTTGATATGTAAACCCTGAAAAGGTAAAAAACTAAGAAGGTAATTAGGGACATAATAATGGCATAAGAGTCAAGCCATTATTATAGTCGTAGTTATGTTATAGTCGATAGTGGTTAGACATTGCTGTTAGTTAGTGAGTATGTTAACTGTGTAATGGTTTCGGTGCAAACTGTTATTGGTGAAAGTGGAGCTGAATCACCAAGAGGGGGGGTGAATTGGGGATTTTAAAAATCTTTGTCAGAAAACCTATGTTTTTGAACACTAAAAAGAGATGAACAAGGATGAGAGTAGAAGAGCAAGACACAAGGATTTATCTGGTTCGGTCCAATCTCTTGACCTACGTCCGGTCCCCGCACTCTCGGGATTTTCACTATCTCAATTGATTACACACTCGTACTCGTGGAGTAGTTCTCTCACTAGAACCTACTCCTCCTTACAAGTTGCAATCAATGAACCCAATCACCAAGTCCCCGACTTGTGATCCTTTACAATAAATGATATACGTAAAAGAAACTCTCTCTAAGAGTGGATATTGATAAACACGAAGCTTTAAGTGTCAAAAGACACAATACAAGTGAAAACGTAAATGTGGTTGAAGAACTTTGAATGCTATGCGTTTTCGGCGATGTGTTGGTAGTTGAAGACTTGAATGTTGTTCTATTTATACTCGAGATCATTAAATGACCGTTGTAATTCTTCATATAGCCGTTGAATTAATAATACATTTGTTGTAGGTCATGTTATAGTGTCTTCTCTCACTAATCTTCATTTAATTCAGCTGTGTGAAGTTCAAGGTTGACTTCTCGAATTAGTCCGTTGGAATAGCAACATCTTTTGGATGTGGTATGTAATACCCGGATTTTAGCAACTGAATTTCGAGATAAAGGAAAATTAATGAATATTTTAATAAAGTAAATTCATGACATAAAACTGTTATAGAAAATTGTTATAATTATAGAGTAAATTGTCAAAAAAGTTCCAGTGAAAATCATGAATAGTAATGATTAAAAATGATATAATGGTGATAAAAATAGTCTAAAAATATTATGATAAATACGAAAGATCATGAAAAATTATGAGAAAAATATGGAAGTGTTATCCCTAATTATGAGAATTTAATAAATTATTTCAGAGGAAATAACATGAAGAAAAGTTTAAAAAGCATTTTTAACCATAAAGTAACCCGATGAGGTAAACATTTTTAATATTTTACATAGGATATAAAATGACAATATCAAAGATAAAAGTTTGTAAGATAACAATATACTGTAAATTAGTAAAGATAAATATATGAAGAAACCCGATCCCGAAAAGATCACTAAACAAAGAAATTAGGCCCGATTAAGCCTTAACGGCGGGGGTAAAACGGGAATTTTGGTAAAAAATATTATATTTTTAAAAAAAATGGAAAAAAATATAGAAAAATAAATAAATCTGAATTTTAAAATTAAGGGGACGAAATTATTGGTATTTTTAATTAAAAAGAATTGTTTAAATAATTAAAATGATAATTAGAATAAAATAATAATATAATGCGGTGAGTCGCTTATAGGCGACCGAGGGAAAAGTTGGAAATAAATTCTACAGGTAAACCAGAGGTAAAAGTCTTTTCAGACTGATCAAATTAAGAACAAGTGAATTTTTACACGAAGAAAGAATTTATCGACGTTGTTTCCGCAACCGAAAACCCTAATTTCAAATAAGACGAAAAGCTGATCGATAGAGTAGAGTCGATAGGCAAAGTGAGAACCTATAGAAACAATTGCGTATTTTCAAACACAGGATTAAGTTAGACAACAACCGGACGTTTTACGATTCAAACGAATTATTGTCCGAAGTTGGTTCTATCGGAAGTGATTTCTCAGAATCGGACGCGTTTGTCCGAATATCTTTCGACGCACCGGAGAATACCTGGATATGATCAAAAAGAGGATCAAAATAGATAATATGAGAGAGGATGAAAAGATCTTCAAAGTTACATACCCGGATTTTTGAGTTTTCGCGAAATCGCGAAACGGACACCGATCGGGTAGCTTTATCGGACCGGAGGCCATAAAGCAAGAGTCATCATTGGATGACAACTCATTCTTTGACTTTTTGGGCCCTAGATGTCGACCAAGACCATGGATGGCCAAGATTCCATCTTACAAAACCCTAGATCCAACGGCCTTAATCATTTTCAAGACTTTTTGGAAATTCCCACCTTGTCCCTATTTTTCTCTATAAATAGCAAGCTCTCTTGCTCTCATTCTTCACACCAAAATTCAGATCCTAGAGAGAGGTTCTAGAGAGAGAAGCTCTGGAAAAAAATTGTGCCTTAGCTCCGAGTAAGTTCTTCCGTCCTTAGTTTTTAGTTTCCGTAGTTCTTTCGGTAGTTATAGTAGAGAACCGTTGTTTTGATCTAGGAAGTTTTAATATATTCCTATGCTTGTTTTTATGCCTCATTGCATTGAAAGATGCCCGACGAGGTAAAAACATAGTGGGGATAATTTTGAAATGGAATACGGTCAAAGTAACGAAGTTCGCGAAATTCCGCCAATTAGGGGTAGTAAGGGCAAAATGGTCTTTTTCACCTAAAATGCCCGTTATGCTGCCAAATATTCATAAGTGTGTTATTATTCTGATTAGAATACTTCGACGTCGAACCCGTCGAAATTTCATCGTTCCATTTGTTTGCCGCCGTTGAGCCATTGTTTATTTGTTTTTACGTACGGCCGTCGAAAAGTACCATTTTAGCCTAAGAGCCGGATATCCGCAACTAAGGTACGGACGCGCATCGTAACCCTAACTCTATGCTGCTCATATACTTTTACGTTAAAGATACGTTCATAGACCGAGGTTCGTTGAGAATCGTCGAGATACTTACGCCTTTACCCACGGATTATAGTATTGGTAATGCCGTTTGAGTTATTCCTAGCGCCGAGGACACGTTGTGGCGTGGCATCGGATATGTGCAGAACTAGTTGAGAGAGACTTTACATACCGCTTTGTGCTTATGTTCGTCCATGTTATTGATCATACATCCGCCGTTTGCTTTTGTGATGATATGCCGTATTGAAATGAATATCTCGTTGTACGTATACTTTTGTTTTATTTGAGCATAAGGTTAACCGTTACCCGAGATCCATATGTGGAATGGATCTCACTGTAGCATCGTGGTCAAGAGGACCGATGCATGGAGATCGAGGCAAGCACTGGAGTAGGCCAAGACGTGTCTACGTTATTTTCCGTTTTCTTTAAGTTCCTTTAACTTTTGAGAATTTCGGATGATCGTAATCCAATACATTTACACTATGGTCCATATTTTTGAATGTAATGTAAATTACTTACTCGCTCCAATGCTCTACTCGACTACTCGCGTGAAATATTTGGAAACGTTTAAAAAAAAATTAAAAAAAAAAAAAAAAAAAAATATTCCGCCGTTTTCAAATGGGATGTTACATTTTTGGTATCGGAGAGCGTAGTCCCGGCATTGATATGATTATGTTATTACGGACAAAAGTATGGTAGGACAGCTTAAGGCTAGTCTATGTGGGTGTGGCCAATCGGCCGCCATAGAGTTGGTGAGGTCCCCATGATAGACACTTATCCGGCCATTTCGTTTCGGTTAACGGAGTTATGTTCAAATTAGCCTTTTTCAAAAACTTTGAGCACTTTTTGGAAAATGAGTATTGATATGACCTAGTGCAATGTGTAGAGATGAACAGAGACAACTTCGATTTCCCTGACATCCAAAACCTCGATACCGAGGAAGTCACCCTTGACGATTTTCACTTCGTGTTCAAGCAAGAATACGGACTTAACCCAACAATTAGAATCATTTTACTTGTTTGCGAAACGTCTACAAACACTTCGAAAGAAAGGTATCGACCTTCCTTCACTTAGTTCAAAATTCTCAAAACCAGAGGAACCCACATTCACCCGGAGATCGGGTTAGATCCACTCTCTTCAACGTTTCCCCGTGACCCGTTTTTGGGCCGACTCACTAACGAACCGCCGGACGAAGGCCCTATTGCGTACGCTCATATTTATCTTCGTTATCGAAAAGCATAGTGCACCAAAGACATGTAGAAAGAGCAAGACGGTGTAAGAAAGCTGTGGAACCATAGATAGAGGCTATATAGTATTGTATTGTTTTAAAACTCTCTAAATGCCCTGAGAGATTGTGAGATATTCGGTTAGAAAAAAAAGGGATTGTAGAATTTTGTATAGTTTAGGATATGACCAACGTCGAGATCAACTTGTACAAATAAGATGCATTAATAATATATGTTGTTTTGTGTGCTTATTTCTGTACTAATTCCCATATTCCTATCTCTTGTTATAAATAAAAAGGTATAAACCTAAAGAATGGCGAACCTAAGAAATAGGGGCCGTGGACGAGGCCAAACTAGAGGTAGAGGACGTGGTCGAGGCAGACAACCTCAAAGAAGTCCAACACCCGAGCCCGAGAATAACCAGCCCGAGCAGACTGAGCTGCAAGAAGTAAAGCAAATGCTGCAAGAGCAAAGAGCTCTTATTAACGTACTTCCGGAGGAAAGACAAGCCGTAAATCAAAGAAACGACACCGATGAAGAGGCGGATGAGTCGGAGGGATCTCGATCACCTTCGCCGAATAGAGCTTTGGTAGTTCTACCGCAACGCAATAGAGAGGTGGAAACCATGCAACATTGGGTAACTCAATTCGAAGTTGAAACCCCGGTTTTCCGCGGTAAGACCGATTCGGCTTGAAGACTCGGGCCGATGAGGTTAGATAAGATCTTTGTGGTCTTAGACTGTCCCGAAGACCGCAAGGCCCAGCTTGGCAATCTACAACCGGAAGGAGATGCCGACCGTTGGTGGAAGACCGTGGCGGTGACATTACGGCACGCGTTTGCCCCGTGACTTGGGAGAAGTTCTTGGAAAAGTTTAACGAACAATATTTCCCTCCTCGTTACAAGTAATAAAAGAGTCGAATTCTTACATATTCGACAAAACCATGATGAGTCATTCGAGGATTACTTCGCGATTCACCAACCTATCTCGATACTCATCATATCCGAAGACCAACGACAACGAAAACCGGAAGGCGAGTCGATTGGTAGATGGTCCGAGGTTTGAGATTCGGGAAAAGCCGGTGTCACAACAATTTCCGGATCGATTCAAGCGTTGAATCATGCCGTCCGGTCGAGCGTAATCTGAAGGAGCTCAGGAGGATCAGACATCTCAACAACAACAACAATGCAAACCGTGGCGGATCAAGTCGCGGAGGTTCCTCTCAGAAGAGGACTGCTCCATGGAACAACTCCCGAGGTGGAGGCAAGAAGCCGTTCCAACAAGGGCAACAAGGTTATCCCGGCCATGCAGTGGACCCAAACTTGCCCAAAGTGCGAAAGGACCATCTCGGATCCAAATTTGTGATGGGAAGCCGATCTCGCTACAAGTGCCAAAACCCGGGCATATCAGCCGGAACTGTCCGGAGATTGCAGCGGTGGCAAGACCGCGTAACCAAGGCCGGGTTTTTGCGCCGATCGATGCGGAGGCCGAGAGTCTCCGAGATGGTGCAAGGTACCGTTATTATCAACGGAAATCTACCGCAAGCATTGTTTGATACGGGTGCTAGTCATTCGTTTATTTCCTATGATTGTGCAAATCGTCTAGGAATGCATGCCTCTAGATTGTCTTATGATCTCGATAGTATCTACACCACTTGGCTTGAAATCCTTAGCTTCGATGCATGTATTAATTGTACCGTGAGCGTTGATGGACGAGTTTCGAAGTGGACCTTATCCGACCGCCACTTCATGGCATAGACGTCATACTCGGGTTGAATTGGCTAGCAACGAGCGGTGTGATGATCAACTGTAGCAGCAAGAAGATAACGTTCTTCGATTCACCTAGCAGAGACAAAGTTGATGTGAGCCTGAATTTTCTCTCTGCTACGGAGGCCGACGATGATGCATGAAGGAGGGATGCCAAGCATATTTGATCTTTTCTCGGTTAAAGTCGAAGCAGAGCTTTCACTTGAGAACATTCCCGTTGTAAACGAGTTTCCCGACGTGTTCCGGAGGATCTCACCGAGCTACCTCCTACGAGAGAAGTCGAGTTCACCATTGAATTGATGCCCGGCACAGATCAATTTCAAAGGCGCCGTATCGTATGGCTCCAAATGAGATGCAGGAGTTGAAGAAACAACTTGAAGAGCTATTACGTAAGGGGTTCATCCGACCCAGCCAGTATCACCGTGGGGAGCCCCAGTGCTGTTCGTAAAGAAGAAAGATGGAAGTTTCCGACTCTGTATCGACTATCGTGAACTCAACAAAGTAACCGTCAAGAACAAATATCCACTTCCCCGGATTGATGATCTTTTGGATCAATTATCTCGGTTCCACCGTATTCTCAAAGATCGATTTACGTTCGGGATATCATCGTTGCGAGTCAAAGACGATGATATTTCCAAGACGGCTTTCAGAACCGATATGGGCATTATGAATTCCTTGTGATGCCTTTCGGATTGACAAATGCACTGCGGTATTCATGGATTACATGAACCGTATCTTCCGACAACACCTAGACCAGTTTGTGGTGGTGTTCATCGACGATATTCTCGTCTATTCCAAAAGTAGAAAAGAGCATGAAGAACATCTCGCGCTTAGTATTAAACATACGAGAGAGAAGCACGGCTCTACGCAAAGTTGAGCAAATGCGAATTTTGGTCACGGAAGTGAGATTTTGGGCCATGTGATATCTAGCGACGGAGTTGCTGTTGACCCAGGCAAGGTGGAAGCAGTTCTGGACTGGAAGAGGCCAGAGACAGTGACAGAGATACGTAGTTTTCTAGGTCTGGCGGGATATTACCGCAGATTTATACGGATTTCTCGTCTTGCCCTACCATTGACAAAGCTTACAAGGAAGAATCAACCCTTTGTATGGGGAGACGACCGTGGAGGAGAGCTTTCGAGATCGAGGGAGAGGTTGACTACAAAGACAAAGATTGATCATCCAGATCCCGATGAGACATATGTTGTCTACAAGTGATGCCAAAGGGCAAGGATTGGGTTGTGTCCTAATGCAATTGGGCAGAGTGGTGGCTTATGCCTCTCGTCAGCTGAAGCCGCACGAGTCGAACTATCCTACACACGATTTGGAGCTTGCTGCCATCGTGTTCGCTTTGAAGATATGGAGGCATTACCTATACGGTGTGACCGTAGAACTATACCGTGACCACAAGAGCCCGAAGTATCTCTTTGATCAAAGGGAACCGAATATGAGGCAACGTCGTTGGATGGAATTGCTGAAAGACTACAACCCGGAGATCAAGTATCACCTGGGAAAGCAAACGTCGTTGCAGATGCTCTAAGCAGAAAAAGGTGCAAGTATCATACATGATGATACAAGAGCAAAAATTACTTGAAGATTTCGAGACCGAATCTTTCAAACCAAATCTCGCATGAATTTCAACGCACCAAGTGACGCCTACCTTGCAAATCTTTTTGTGAGTCAAGGGGAGTACGACCGAGAGATGAAGTTGATGAAGCTCGAGACAAGATGATTGGGCAATCTCCATGCGGGAGAAGATCTTTCAAGGTGAAACCCAAGACCACGACCTTTCATCGAGTGGATTGGTCGACACAAGGGGCGCATTTACATACCGCCGTTGATGAACCGAAGCGGAAGATACCGGATGAGGCTCATAAGAGTAAGTACACTCTACATCCAGAATGGTCAAGATGTACCAGAACTTGAAGGCCGAAGTTTGGTGGCCGGAATGAAAAGAGATGTAACTCGCACGTAGTCTGGGTGTCTAACTTGCCGTAAAGTAAAGATTGAGCACCGGCGACCCCCGGTCTTCTCGCAAGGACTAGAACCGCCGGGAGTGGAAATGGGAGAATGTGACCATGGATCTTGTGGTAGGTCTACCTAAGATCGCATCACGATACCATTTGGGTAATCGTCGACCGATTAACCAAGTCGGCACATTTCATACCCATTAGCATCCACTACTCTCCGTAACGATTGGCCGCAATCTACATCAAAGAGATCGTGAGATCGCACGGAGTCCCTAAGAGTATTATCTCCGATCGGGATACTCGATTCCAATCCCGCTTTTGGCAAGCACTACACGAAGGAATGGGTACTAAGCTGAAGTTCGGGTTCGCTTATCACCCTCAAACCGACGGTCAATCGAGAGGATGATACGACGCCGGAGGATATGTCTTTGCGAGCATGTGCCCTGGATTTCAAAGGAAATTGGGACGAACACCTCTCACTAGCAGAATTCGCGTATAACAATAGTTATCATTCAAGCATACAAATGGCTCCGTTCGAGGCTTTGTATGGGCGAAAGTGCCAATCGCCTTTATGCCGGGATGATGCGTCGAAAAGCGCTTGCTTGGACCGGATATGCTAAAAGAGACCTCCGAGCAAATCGCTCCGATAAAGAAGAGACTCATTGCCGCACATTAAACGAGATGTAAGAGCTATGCGAGATAAGAGGAGAAGACCGTTGAAGTTTGAAGTCGGAGACCATGTGTTTCGAAATTATCTCCAAGAACCGGTGTCGCGTAACACCGAAGAGAAAGAAGCTTAGTCCGCGTTACGTTGGACCATTTGAAGTATTAGCCGAGCGAGGACCAGCTTGCGTATCAACTAGCGTTACCCCGAACCCGAGTAATCTCCACGATGTTTTTCACGTGTCACAACCGAAGAAATACCTACCAGGATCGAGATCATGTCATAGAGTACGATGATGTTGAAGTACGGCATGATAACACCTTTGTAGTCGAGCCGGAGCAAATTCTCGAACACCAGGAGAAACGGCTTAGGACTAAAACTATACCGATAGTGAAGGTGGTCTGGAAGGGTTTGTCATCAAACGAGGCAACTTGGGAAACCGAGAGTGACATGAAGGAGAAGTACCCAGAGTTTATGGCCCATAGTCTAGTTAGTGTAGATTAAATTTCGAGGGCGAAATTTTGTTTAAGGGGGAGAGAAATGTAATACCCGGATTTTAGCAACTGAATTTCGAGATAAAGGAAAATTAATGAATATTTTAATAAAGTAAATTCATGACATAAAACTGTTATAGAAAATTGTTATAATTATAGAGTAAATTGTCAAAAAAGTTCCAGGGAAAATCGATGAATGTAATGATTAAAAATGATATAATGGTGATAAAAATAGTCTAAAAATATTATGATAAATACCGAAAGATCATGAAAAATTATGAGAAAAATATGGAAGTGTTATCCCTAATTATGAGAATTTAATAAATTATTTCAGAGGAAATAACATGAAGAAAAGTTTAAAAAGCATTTTAACCATAAAGTAACCCGACGAGGTAAACATTTTTAATATTTTACATAGGATATAAAATGACAATATCAAGATAAAAGTTTGTAAGATAACAATATACTGTAAATTAGTAAAGATAAATATATGAAGAAACCTGATCCTAAAAAGATCACTAAACAAAGAAATTAGGTCCGATTAAGCCTTAACGGCGCGGGGGTAAAACGGGAATTTTTGGTAAAAAATATTATATTTTTAAAAAAATGGAAAAAAATATAGAAAAATAAATAAATCTGAATTTTAAAATTAAGGGGACGAAATTATTGGTATTTTTAATTAAAAAGAATTGTTTAAATAATTAAAATGATAATTAGAATAAAATAATAATATAATGCGGTGAGTCACTTATAGGCGTAACCGAGGGAAAAGTTGGAAATAAATTCTACAGGTAAACCAGAGGTAAAAGTCTTTTTAGACTGATCAAATTAAGAACAAGTGAATTTTTACACGAAGAAAGAATTTATCGACGTTGTTTCCGCAACCGAAAACCCTAATTTCAAATAAGACGAAAAGCCGATCGAGATAGAGTAGAGTCGATAGGCAAAGTGAGAACCTATAGAAACAATTGCGTATTTTCAAACACAGGATTAAGTTAGACAACAACCGGACGTTTTACGATTCAGCGAATTATTGTCCAAAAGTTGGTTCGATCGGAAGTGATTTTCAGAATCGACGCGTTTGTCCGAATATCTTTCGACGCACCGGAGAATACCTGGATATGATCAAAAAGAGGATCAAAATAGATAATATGAGAGAGGATGAAAAGATCTTCAAAGTTACATACTCGGATTTTTGAGTTTCTGCGAAATCGCGCGAAACGGACACCGATCGGGTAGCTTTATCGGACCGGAGGCCATAAAGCAAGATTCATCATTGGATGACAACTCATTCTTTGACTTTTTGGGCCCTAGATGTCGACCAAGACCATGGATGGCCAAGATTCCATCTTACAAAACCCTAGATCCAACGGCCGAATCATTTTCAAGACTTTTTGGAAATTCCCACCTTGTCCCTATTTTTCTCTATAAATAGCAAGCTCTCTTGCTCTCATTCTTCACACCAAAATTCAGATCCTAGAGAGAGGTTCTAGAGAGAGAAGCTCTGGAAAAAATTGTGCCTTAGCTCCGAGTAAGTTCTTTCGTCCTTAGTTTTTAGTTTCCGTAGTTCTTTCGGTAGTTATAGTAGAACCGTTGTTTTGATCTAGGAAGTTTCGAATATATTCCTATGCTTGTTTTTATGCCTCATTGCATTGAAAGATGCCCGACGAGGTAAAAACATAGTGGGGATAATTTTGAAATGGAATACGGTCAAAGTAACGAAGTTCGCGAAATTCCGCCAATTAGGGGTAGTAAGGGCAAAATGGTCTTTTTCACCTAAAATGCCCGTTATGCTGCCAAATATTCATAAGTGTGTTATTATTCTGATTAGAATACTTCGACGTCGAACCATTGTCGAAATTTCATCGTTCATTGTTTGCCGCCGTTGAGCCGTTGTTTATTTGTTTTTACGTACGGCCGTCGAAAAGTACCATTTTAGCCGGAAGAGCCGGATATCTCGCAACTAAGGTACGGACGCGTACATCGTAACCCTAACTCTATGCTGCTCATATACTTTTACGTTAAAGATACGTTCATAGACTGAGGTTCTGTTGAGAATCGTCAGAGATACTTACAGCTTTACCCACGGATTATAGTATTGGTAATGCCGTTTGAGTTATTCCTAGCGCTGAGGACACGTTGTGGCGTGGCATTGGATATGTGCAGAACTAGTTGAGAGAGACTTTACATACTGCTTTGTGCTTATGTTCTGTCCATGTTATTGATCATACATCTGCTGTTTGCTTTTGTGATGATATGCTGTATTGAAATGAATATCTGTTGTACGTATACTGTTTTATTTGAGCATAAGGTTAACCGTTACCTGAGATCCATATGTGGAATGGATCTCAGCTGTAGCATCAGGGTCAAGAGGACCGATGCATGGAGATCGAGGCAAGCAGCTGGAGTAGGCCAAGACGTGTCTACGTTATTTTCCGTTTTCTTTAAGTTCCTTTAACTTTTGAGAATTCTGGATGACTGTAATCCAATACATTTACACTATGGTCCATATTTTTGAATGTAATGTAAATTACTTACTCGCTCCAATGCTCTACTCGACTACTCGCGTGAAATATTTGGAAACGTTTTAAAAAAAAAAAAAAAAATATTCCACCGTTTTCAAATGGGATGTTACATTTTTGGTATCGAGAGCGTAGTCCCGGCATTGATATGATTATGTTATTACGGACGTATGGTAGGACGCTTAAGGCTAGTCTATGTGGGTGTGGCCAATCGCCGCCATAGAGTTGGTGAGGTCCCCATGATAGACACTTATCTGGCCATTCTGTTCGGTTAACTGAGTTATGTTCAAATTAGCCTTTTTCAAAAACTTTGAGCACTTTTTGGAAAATGAGTATTGATATGACCTAGTGCAATGTGTAGAGATGAACGAGACAACTTCGATTTCCCAGACATCCAAAACCTCGATACCGAGGAAGTCACCCTTGACGATTTTCACTTCGTGTTGGGAATATACGGACTTAACCCAACAATTAGAATCATTTTACTTGTTTGCAGAACAGTCTACAAACACTTCGAAAGAAAGGTATCTGACCTTCCTTCACTTAGTTCAAAATTCTCAAAACCAGAGGAACCCACATTCACCTGGAGACCGGGTTAGATCCACTCTCTTCGTTTCCCGTGACCCGTTTTTGGGCCGGACTCACTAACGAACTGCGGGACGAAGGCCCTATTGCGAGCACGCTCATATTTATCTTCGTTATACGAAAAGCATAGTGCACCAAAGACATGTAGAAAGAGCAAGACGGTGTAAGAAAATTTTGTGGAACCATAGATAGAGGCTATATAGTATTGTATTGTTTTAAAACTCTCTAAATGCCCCGAGAGATTGTGAGATATTCGGTTAAAAAAAAGGGATTGTAGAATTTTGTATAGTTTAGGATATGACCAACGTCGAGATCAACTTGTACAAATAAGATGCATTAATAATATATGTTGTTTTGTGTGCTTATTTTCGTACTAATTCCCATATTCCTATCTCTTGTTATAAATAAAAAGGTATAAACCTAAAGAATGGCGAACCTAAGAAATAGGGGCCGTGGACGAGGCCAAACTAGAGGTAGAGGACGTGGTCGAGGCAGACAGCCTCAAAGAAGTCCAACACCCGAGCCCGAGAATAACCCGAGCAGCATCGAGCCGCAAGAAGTAAAGCAAATGCCGCAAGAGCAAAGAGCTCTTATTAACGTATCCGGAGGAAAGACAAGCCGAAATCAAAGAAACGACAACGATGAAGAGGCGGATGAGTCGGAGGATCTCGATCACCTTCGCCGAATAGAGCTTTGGTAGTTCTACCGCAACGCAATAGAGAGGTGGAAACCATGCAACATTGGGTAACTCAATTCTGTAAGTTGAAACCCCCGGTTTTCCGCGGTAAGACTGATTCAGTTGAAGACTGGCTGATGAGGTTAGATAAGATCTTTGTGGTCTTAGACTGTCCCGAAGACCGCAAGGCCCAGCTGGCAATCTACAACTGGAAGGAGATGCCGACCGTTGGTGGAAGACCGTGGCGGTGACATTACGGCACGCGTTTGCCCCGTGACTTGGGAGAAGTTCTTGGAAAAGTTTAACGAACAATATTTCCCTCCTCGTTACAAGTAATAAAAGAGTCAGAATTCTTACATATTCGACAAAACCATGATGAGTCATTCGAGGATTACTTCGCGCATTCACCAACCTATCTCGATACTCGTCATATCCGAAGACCAACGACAACGAAAACCGGAAGGCGAGTCGATTGGTAGATGGTCCGAGGTTTGAGATTCGGGAAAAGCTGGTGTCACAACAATTTCCGGATCTGATTCAAGCAGATTGAATCATGCCGTCGGGGTCGAGCGTAATCGAAGGAGCTCGGGAGGATCAGACATCTCAACAACAACAACAATGCAAACCGTGGCGGATCAAGTCGCGGAGGTTCCTCTCAGAAGAGGACTGCTCCATGGAACAACTCCCGAGGTGGAGGCAAGAAGCCGTTCCAACAAGGGCAACAAGGTTATCCCAGTCATGCAGGGACCCAAACTTGCCCAAAGTGCAGAAAGGACCATCTCGGATCCAGCTGTGATGGGAAGCCGATCTCGCTACAAGTGCCAAAACCCGGGCATATCGCCGGAACCGTCCGAGATTGCGGTGGCAAGACCGCGTAACCAAGGCCGGGTTTTTGCGCGATCGATGCGGAGGCAAAATGGTCTTTTTCACCTAAAATGCCCGTTATGCTGCCAAATATTCATAAGTGTGTTATTATTCGATTAGAATACTTCGACGTCGAACCGCGTCGAAATTTCATCGTTCTTTGTTTGCCGCCGTTGAGCATTGTTTCGATGTTTTTACGTACGGCCGTCGAAAAGTACCATTTTAGCCGGAAGAGCCGGATATCTCGCAACTAAGGTACGGACGCGTCGTAACCCTAACTCTATGCTGCTCATATACTTTTACGTTAAAGATACGTTCATAGACCGAGGTTCGTTGAGAATCGTCGAGATACTTACGCCTTTACCCACGGATTATAGTATTGGTAATGCCGTTTGAGTTATTCCTAGCGCGAGGACACGTTGTGGCGTGGCACTGGATATGTGCGTAACTAGTTGAGAGAGACTTTACATACCGCTTTGTGCTTATGTTCGTCCATGTTATTGATCATACATCCGCTGTTTGCTTTTGTGATGATATCTTTTGTATTGAAATGAATATCTCGTTGTACGTATCTTGTTTTATTTGAGCATAAGGTTAACCGTTACCCGAGATCCATATGTGGAATGGATCTCACCGTAGCATCGTGGTCAAGAGGACCGATGCATGGAGATCGAGGCAAGCAAACTGGAGTAGGCCAAGACGTGTCTACGTTATTTTCCGTTTTCTTTAAGTTCCTTTAACTTTTGAGAATTCGGATGACTCGTAATCCAATACATTTACACTATGGTCCATATTTTTGAATGTAATGTAAATTACTTACTCGCTCCAATGCTCTACTCGACTACTCGCGTGAAATATTTGGAAACGTTTTAAAAAAAAAAAAAAATATTCCGCCGTTTTCAAATGGGATGTTACATGGTAGGTAGACATTAATCCTTTGTAGACGTGTGCAGAAGGATTACCCAAAAGTATGCAACTTTCAGGGTTTTGCATTTAATGTTCTGACATCACTTTTGCTTTATCTTTGAACCTTCAATAAACATTCTCTAATTCATCGAAACTCACTAAAAAAGTGGTTAAACATATCTAGGAACATTAGAGATTAATCATTGGAAGTATTAAGATCAAACAAGAAGGTTCAAGGAATTCAGAATTTGAAATTCCGAATATGCTTTTACGAAACCTCGAGGTTTGTTCTTCAAACCTCGAGTTTTGGATTGTAGCAAGTGAAAGTGATCTAAGTCCAAAACATCAAACCTAGAGGTTTTGAACCAAAACCGGAGGTTTTTAACACGCAAAAAGCGACACCCTTTCGTTTGGAAAATACTCGAGGTTTTATCGAAACCTCGAGGTTTCACTTTGAATGTGAAACTTTGCAAAATCGCGCCAAGTGCAAACCCGGAGGTTTTCGTAAAACCCGGAGGTTTTCAAAACCGGTGAAAAGTCGTTTGCTCTCGGATGCCAAAACCTCGATGTTTTGTATCAAAACTCGAGGTTCCGCTTTAAATGTGAAAATCTTGAGTTTTTGTGCCAAAATAGAAGCCTGGAGGTTTGAGAATAAAACTGGAGGTTTTGTATGTTGGAAAAACATAGATACTTTTCGTACCGGACAAACCTCGAGGTTTGTCCCCAAAACTCGAGTTTTCTCTTAATTTCGAAAACTTTGAGAAAACTTCATTTAGCTCAAACCTGGAGGTTTTCTCACAAAACTGGAGGTTTTAAAATGTTCAAAACTTAGGAGACTCTCTGTAAGTCAAAACCTCGAGGTTTGAACAGTAACCTTGAGTTTTTCCATTTTTAAGAAAATCGATGAGAAGTCTCGTATGACGAAACCGGAGGTTTTTTCCGGGGAAACCCGGGAGGTTTTCTCGGGAAACTGGAGGTTTCTCCGGAAACCTAGAGTTTTGCTCGGTCCGAAACCTAGAGTTCTTTTCTCGTAAGGCCAAACCTCGAGGTTTAAAAACGGTAACCTCGAGTTTTGCTCTTACAGTGGGTTTTATACATTTGAGAGCAAAACTTTATGGTTTGTTTATTATTATTGGAGATCATCAAAACCCTTAGAGAACTAACAATTGGGCCTTAAGAGTCAAGCCTCTAACTATATATAAGAGGTTAGTCTAATATGTGTAGGAACCAGTTATGATGAATGAATGAATTGACTGAGTTGGCAGCAATTCTGCAACTCCCTTTCCTCTGTTTCTCCCAATTTCTTCTACAATTCTACATCTTTCTTAAATAAAATGTTGAAACTTGATGAAGTGAATTTGACTAATGTTTGACGTTCATATGAAGCATAAGTTCTCTAATTTTTGTTAGTGACATGACTGGAATTCATAATTAATAGTTTTTTTTTTCAATTCTGATTCTCAGAAAAGAAGGGAACAAGCATATGAGATATGGAGAAAGAATTATTGTCCGCATAGGGCTTCTCGCGGTGGATATGAAAAGGCCGAATAAGAATTGATGGCGGCCAAGCGGAAGAGATTGGAAGATGAAGCTGAATCCAATCCTTCTGCGATAGTTGATAAGCCATCTCCAATACGTCGCGAGGAGTTGTGGTTGCAAATTCGAGAAAAGCCAAGTGGCGCCTACACGAGTGAACAAACTCCCGTAGTTGCTGAAAGAATTGTAAGTATCGTTATTGTTATTTTTTAGTTAGTAAACATGTTTCATTACAAAGCTTCTCGTTATCCGTATCTTACAGAAGATCTTAAAAAGAAAGAAGCGAGAGGGATCTTTTGTGTTGGACGGGAGGAATGATGTTACGTTGCGACCGGAAAAGCTGGATCACCGGGCGTGTAGGGGGATTGGAGGACGGGTAGGCCTAAAGCAATATTTTGGTAAATCCAAACGCCATAAACAAAGTGTGGTTACACAGGAGGAGATGGAACAGATGCTGGCCAAATTAAGTGAGGAAGCAGTGGCTAAAGAAGCAATGTTTCAATCCCAGATGAGCCAGATGAAGGAGGAAATGAATCAGATAAGGCTGCTTTTGAGCTCTCGTCCAGAGACCAGTGTTCCCTTCACATATTCACCTGCACCTATACAGCAAAGCACTAGGGGGAGCTGCATTGTTGGACAGTCAGAGCAACCTTGTGACCTGTATGTGGAGGATCGTGATAGTCATAGATGATTAGTTGCAAAAGGAACTGTCCATAACTTGGGATCAACTGTACACCACCAACAAATAGTTGATGATGAAGTCAGAGTGTCAGTTGAAAATGTGATCATTGATGCACCTCTCCCTCTCCCAACTGATCAGCTGAATCTTGTGAGTGATGTCAAGGGAACCTTCATTTCTTGGCCAGTGAAGCTTGTACATGTCTCTACTCCTCCTGAAGCTTCATCCCCTCCTCCTCAAGTTCCATCCCCTCCTCAAGCTGCATCCCTTCCTCAAGCTCTATCCCCTACTGCTAAGTTGACTGCCAAGGAAAAAATATCCGATATGGTGAAGAGTGGATATTTTAAAAATAAATCGTGGTCTGTCAATGAAGTAGTAGGCCTTCGTCATCCTCAACCGGTTTACGTTGACAACGAAGATGTAACGTCCCTGCTGCTTCCTGGATAAGAGCTTACTAATCCAATCCTTCAACTGTTTATGAAGTAAGTATATGATTCTATGAGTACATAATTTAAATGCATCGTTTAGACACACATACATATATACTAATTCTCTGATCGATGTCATTATTGTAGGTTAATGCATCAAGAATTGGTTGAATAGGGCAGAATCAATAATTTTGGATTCTTGTGCCTAGTCTATGCAAGTACAACACCCTTGGTGGAGAGATAAGAATACATATCAAAGAGGGTGTGTGAAGTGAGAAGAAAGGTGTACTTATTTCCATACTACCACAGGTACATATCACAATTCTTGTATGCAATTCACTTAATTATGCTATATATATCACTGAGTACTTTACTGCTGTGAATTTTCAGCCACCACTGGCAGTTGGTCCTCATGTGCATGGAGGATCATAAAGTTATCTTCTTATGCTCCACTCACAGTGATCCATGGCCTACGTTGATGCAGACCATCAACGAGTAAGCATGTCATTTTGATTCTCTTGTCTGAAATCTCTACTGTGAATTTTCAGTGAACATTATTGATAAATTTGTGATTTTGATGACAGTGCCATGAGGACCTTCCAAATCGAGGTAAACAAAAAGCATGGGTATCAGGCCACTTATCCTAAATGACTCAAACCACAGGTTAGTACATATTTGGACACTAGCACACTGCCTTGTGAACTTGGTCAGTAAGCTATATATGCTAGCTCTTATATATATTTCTTGTTCGTTTTAGACCCGTCGGCAACCAACGGGGTCCAACTTATGTGGCATGTATTTGATGTTACATATTATGGCTGAATTCAGTTTCTGGCTTAATGTTACATATGAAATATGCACGCAAGTTAATTCAGGTTCTGTCTTTGATGTTATAGAGGTTTGCCTGTCCTTATCCCTTTCCTGATGATGAAGTGGAGCACATACGCAATGTGTTTTGTCAATATCTGTATGACCTAATTAAGTCCTAAATTCATTTGTAAATATATGCTGTAGCAACAATAATCTTCTGTAAATTTGTTTATTTTTTTGAACAAGTCATTCATTTATAAATATACATACGCAATGTGTAATTCAATAATAAATTTGTTTATTTTTTCGAAGAATTCATTCATTTATTCTTGCTATTTAGTGCTTGAAATTTGAGGTACAAGATGTTGTAAATGAGCAATAAGAGACTCTAAAAAGTATTCGCGACTTTTATGACCGCATATTTGTTAAAGATCCAGTCCTAAAACTCCTCATTCCTAATATGGCTAGACTTTTATGACCGTATATTTGTTGAAAGTATGGTCTTAAAAGTATTCGTTTATTTTAAAAATATGGCGAGACCTTTAGGACCGCATACTTATTAAACATCCGGTCCTAAAAGTCTTCGTTTATTTCTTAAAACTATGGCTAGACTTTTAGGACCGCAGATTATTTAAATATCCGGTCCTAAAAGTCTACGTTTAATTCTAAAAACATGGCTAGACTTTTAGGACCATATGTTTGTTTAAAGTCCGGTCTTAAAAGTGTTCGTTTATTTTAAAAATATGGCGTGACTTTGAGGACCGCATATTTATTAAACATCCGGTCCTAAAAGTCTTCGTTTATTTTTTAAAACTATGGTTAGACTTTTAGGACCGCATATTATTTAAATACCCGGTCCTAAAAGTCTACGTTTAATTAAAAAATATGGCTAGACTTTTAGGACCGTATGTTTGTTTAAAGTCCGGTCTTAAAAGTGTTCGTTTATTTTAAAAATATGGCGTGACTTTTAGGACCGCATATTTATTTGAAGATCGGTCCTAAAAGTCTACGTTTAAAAAAAATAATAAATAAATTTTTGGTTTCCATAAGTCTCTTCATTGTTTTTGGTAAAATATGGCTTAACCTTTAGGACCATGTAGTTGTTAAATCTCCGGTCTTAATAGTCTTCATTTAAACAGAAATGTTGACTCGTTTTTCAGACAAATTATTAGGGTTCAAGACAACCAAGGTTCTGGCATTCTGCTCAAGCTAGGTCCTTCGTTGTCGTCGATGTTACCTCTCCTAATGTTGACCAGCATTATCGGTTTCCCTTTTCTTTGTCTCTTTTCTTTTTGTCGAAAAAGAAGGAAGATAATGAAAAGGACACGAAAATATTCAAATCAGGGTGAGGTAAAACCGACGACAATGACGGTCCAACCTTGAGAAGAATAGTCACTTTATTTTTATTCGAATAAGGTAAACGATCTTTTTTTTTTGAATGTTCTTAACTGTATTCTGCGAATTTTTAATGTTGATTTACACAAGGACAATGTTTTGTTTGTTTCCTTTTTGTCGGAGAAAGAAAGAAGATAATGAAAAGGACAAGGCGATCGAATATGGAAACCAAAAATTTATTTATTATTTTTTTTAATGCTATCCGTGAGGGGCAGCAGCAAAGACATGAAAAAAAACATAAAAACATCTACTCCTCTCCATCGTTGTCGAAGGGGAGGGAGTCATCGGAGAGGTCGGAGACGTCGTCATCTGAAGGATGGTACTCAACGTCATGGGCGTCGAGTACCGTGGTCATCTTGTTGTTGACGGCGTGATAGACCTGAAACAGTTGGCCCAAGCGTCGGTCTATATGATCGACGCGGGCCAGAAGGTGTTGCATCATCTGGTAGAATGTCGGGTTTGGAGGCAACGGAGGAGGGCACGGAGGTGGAAGAGGATTAATAGGAAAAGGAGGACCTGGTGGTGGTTGAGGACCTCGTGGTGGTGGAGCGGCCATTACGGTGGAGGTTTTAGAAGTGATGGAGAAGAATGTGAAGGAAGTAAAGTAACATCGGGTTTAAATAGAGAACCCTTCCCGAACAATGTGAAACGCGTAAACAATAACGAGGAGACGCATAGTTCCTCGAATACGAGGAGACGCCTAGTTGGGAAGTTTATCTCGGAAGTCGAAGAGGCTCGAATCATTCATTTGAACAAAGTGTAAGGATACGACTCTACTATCTGAGTAATTTGAAAAGAATGAACCTTTAATACCGGATATTGTAAAAGATCCGTTCTTAAAACTAATACTTTTTTAAGAAAAAATTCTTACTTTTACAAAAATAAATTGAAAAAAATAAATGAATTCTAGGACCGGATACAAGATAAAAGGTCGGTCTTAAAAGTAATTGCATTGATTGAAAAATAAATAAATAATAGACTTTTAGGACCGGATACATTATAAAAGGTCGGTCTTAAAATCAATTGAATTGAAAAAAAATAATAATAGAATTTTAGACCGCATATTTATTAACTCCTCATACCTCTCTGTCCTTATTAAACTCTTCATACCTCGTAACTCCACACTACGTGGCTCTTAAAGTATATAAACTCCTCATACCTCTCTCGTCCTTATTAACTCCTCACAATCTCGTAACTCCACACTATGTGGCTCTCTGCCCCAACTGCTCAAACCATGGTTAGATACAAGAGAACCGCTCGTAGGGGTACTCTTACTCCTGATGCTCTTGCCTTCCGTAGATCGTTATACGGTGCGCCTCCTCCAGCGAGAGTGCGTTCTATTGTGACAGAAGAGTCTCGAGTCGTTGGACCCATTGTTATTTCGGATGATGAAGAGATTGCCGCACCCCTCCTCCAACCTTCAGACCATGAAGAGGTTCCTGCTCCCCCTCTCCAACCAGTTGGCCCCACTGACCCCTCTCTTTTTTCCTCTAATGATGTGCTGATGCGAATAAGACAGGAACTTGCTGATCTCCGGCGGGAAGTTAATGCTGCTCACATCGATATCGCCAAGGCTTTGGAGGATAATAAGCTTTAGAATGTTTAGTCAGATTCTTGTTTTTGATAATTTTCTGCTTGTTTTTCTTTTTTATTTTTTCTTGTGTACGTGCATATTCTCCAGTAATGTGTGAAGCATTAAGAACTAAGCTTGTGTCTTTTTTTTTGTTCATATTCTCCAGTAATTGAAGAAGCTTATTCTCCAGTTTCCCTTTAATTTTTATTCATTCAGTTGCTGCTGCGCTCGCCAAAGTTAATCCTCTTTTTTTTTTAAATGATGACTTTTAGGACCAGATGTTTTATAAAACTCTGGTCTTAAAATTAAATGAATAATAAAAATTTAGGACCGGAGTCTTTTAAACCTCCGGTCTTAAAAATTTAACTATATATTTAGGACTGGCTACTTCATAATTAACCGGTCTTAATAAAATCCAAAATACTAAAACATGTCTTTGTCACGCGGAATATTAAATTTCCCTCTCTGAACTTCTCTTGTCGCGCCGAAAGTGATTACTCAGGTTCTGTCTCCATTGTTTGTGTGTTGCTTCGCCATTTGCTTCACGTTGCTCTTTTGACAATCACTCGGTTCCTTAGCTAAACGTCTATAGACCAAGAGGTTTGTAATAGGTGTTTCGGTTATATAACTTTATGATTTTATGGGTTGAACGAAATCGATGAAATGTTCTTATGGGTTTCTCTGTTGTTAATGAATATTGTATTTTGAAGATTATATTTGCACTTTAGACCTACCCAACTGACCAACAAATGTTTTTAGGTTACTCTTGCTGTCTACAACATCAACGTTCGTGGCGGGAGAAGAAAGACTTAGCAAACACATTTGAATTTATATGCTACAGGTGAGTCTACAAGACCTTCATGCGATGCATTTAATTTCCTTGTCATGCATTTATTTTGCTTCTTGGATTCACTGTGATACATTTATGACCAAAAGTGATTCTTCGTTATGCATTTAATGGGCAAGTTTCTCCTTAAAAAAAAAAAGACATAACCGACATTGAGCATAAATATGCATTTGGTGTTGCTTTATTTTATATGCAAGTGTCAATTTTTTCGGATTATGTATGTTAAATCTTTCCATCTATAGGAATTCTACTATGGATCACAGTTGGATAAATGCTTTACGGACGAGTGTTGAATATCAGAATGGGGTGAGGGACTGTATCGAATTTGCTAAAAAAAATGCCCATGATGATAGCGGGAAGTTTTATTGCCCTTGTGTAAAATGTTTGAATGAGAGGCGACTAAGTCCGAAGTTATATGGACATTTAATTGGTGAAGGATTTTGTAAGACTTATACAGTATGGGTATGGCATGGTGAAAAAATACCAAGTGAGTCTCAACATGGGGAAGTGGCCTTTAATAATAATGACACGGATATGGATGATCGCATAGAGGACATTATTCGTGATGTAGGAGAAGAGGCTTTTCATCAATCACGTGCATATGGTAATATGTGAAGTGATGCAAAGACCCCGCTATACCCTGGGTGTAAAAAATACCAATTGTTGAACGCTGTATTGAAATTGGTAAGCTTGAAGGCACGTCATGGATGGAGCAACAAAGTTTTCCGAAATGCTTGAGGCTTTTAAGGACATGCTTCCGAATGATAATGTGTTGCCGCATAGATACTATGATGCTAAGAAAATACTTTGTCCACTGGGGATGGAGTACAAAAAGATCCATGCATGCCTAAATGATTGCGTATTGTATAGAAAAGAGTTTGAAGAGAAGCAGAATTGTCCGATATGTGAAACCCCAAGGTACAAGTCAAATAAGGGCCCTGCAAAAGTGTTGCGGTATCTTTCAATCATACCAAGGTTCAAGCGGTTGTTTGCGAATGAAAATGATGCAAAAAATTTGAGGTGGCATGCAGATGAGAGGATTTCTGATGGAAAGCTTCGACATCCGGCCGATTCTTCTCAATGGAAGAAAATCGAGCATTTATTTGCGAACTTCGGCGAAGAACCTAGAAACCTTAGGCTTGCCCTTAGCACGGATGACATGAATCCATATGGAAGCCTTAGCAGCATACATAGTTCATGGCCTTTACTCCTGATTATTTACAACTTATCTCCTATTTTATGTATGAAACGAAAGTACATCATGCTGTCTATGTTGATTTCGGGACCAAAACAACCCGAAAATGACATTGATGTTTACCTTCAGCCCTTGATCGAAGACTTGAAGGAGTTGTGGGAAGAAGGTGTCGATGTTTTTGACTCTTTCAAGAAGGAGGTGTTTAAATTGCGAGCCATGATATTTTGTACTATAAACGACTTCCCAAAGATATGGGAACTTGTCAGGGTATAGTGTAAAAGGCCATAAAGCATGTCCGGTTTGTGAAGAAGGCATATGCTACCATCAACTTCAACATGGAAGAAAGACAATTTATCTTGGACAATGGAGATTTGTTAGACGGGGCCACCCATATCGTCGATTAAAGAAAGCCTTTTTTGGTGGCCAAGAGTATGAAGATGCTCCGGTGGCATTGATTGGGGAGCAAGTTTATGAAAAGGTGAAAAATATCATTGTCATCTTTGGTAAGAGGCGCAAAGAGTAGAAAAGAAACAAATATATGGAGAAAGAGATCTGTATTCTTCGATCTTCCATATTGGCACAATCTTGATGTATTGATGTCATGCATGTGGAGAAAAACGTATGTGATAGTATTGTTGGCACGCTTCTCAACATACAAGGTAGTTCCAAGGATGGTGTGAAGGCAAGATTGAATTTGCAAGTAATGGGAATACGTGAAGACTTACATCCAAGGCCATACGGGAAGAGAACTTATTGTCCCCCGGCTTCTCATACTTTGTCTAAGAATGAGAAACGAAGTTTTTGTGAGTGTTTACATGGCACAAAAGTTCCCTCGGGGTATTCTTCAAATTTTAAGAGGCTTGTATCGATGAAGGACTTGAAATTAGTAGGCCAAAAGTCTCATGATTGTCATGTCTTGATGCAACAGCTACTCCCAATAGCTATTCGAGGCATCCTCGAATATGATCTTCGGGTCGTTTTGACTAGACTTTGTGTCTTCTTCAATGGGTTTGTAGTAAAGTTTTCGAGATTGAAAAGTTGGATGAATTGGAGAATGAAGGATATCTTATCTTGTGCCACCTTGAGAAGCTTTTTCTTCCTATATTTTTTGACATCATGGTTCATCTAATTGTTCATCTAGTGAGGGAGATAAAGTTGTGCAGCCCTATCCATTTACGGTGGATGTACCCAATTGAAAGATCTCATACCGGCCAGAAGCATCAATTGTTCATAAATATGTTTCTGAAGAAGCCATGAAATTTTGTCAAAATTATTTGGCCAAAGTAAGACATATTGGGCTTCCAAAACGTCAAAGATGAAGGGGGTAGACAAGGGGCTTCAAGTAAAGAGTGTGGATCCGATGAATTGTCACAAGTCCACTTATACATCTTGAATAATGTTGATGAAGTTCAAGCCAGTATAGCTGCACATAAAGAAGCTGTAAGGAAAGAAAATCATCGAATGACTGAACAAAGGTTGATTAGGGAGCATAACAGAACTTTTGCAAACTAGTTCAAACAAAAGGTCGAGGGAGAGGAATGTGTTTATGATACAATCAAATGGTTAGCACGTGGTCTTGAGGTTGATGTCATAAGTTGGAATTCGTATGTGATCAATGGTTATACATTTTACACGAAGTCCCTACATGATACGAGCACAGTCCAGAACAGTGGTGTTATGTTAGAGGCTGAATCTATACACTTCTCCAGTTCGAAAGACAAGAGGCATTTATTGGCGGTCATGCCATATTATGGGGTTATTGAAGAGATTTGGGAGGTGGACTATGTTAAAATTAGATTTCTCATTTTCAAATGCAAGTGGGTTAATGTCAATAATGGTGTTCAGATCGATCGGCTAGGATTTACATTAGTCGATGCCAATTGTAGAAGTTTTGGAGATGAACCTTTTATTATGGCAGACCAGGCGACACAAGTGTTCTATATCACCGATCAAGAATATAAAATGTGGTCTGTAGCTCTCCAAGGAAAAAGGGTCATTGATATTGATGGAGAAAGTCAATCAAATTATGGTCTTCCTGAGAGTACTCCTTTTTCAAGGGGTCTACCGGACATGAACGAAGAAGATGAAGTAGATAATGAACCCGGCATAAGAAATGATCATCAAGAAGGGATATGGGAGGATATCACTTTATAAAAGAGTCAATTCATAAGGTAGTATTCATACGCAGAATTCTTTGAAAACTTTAAGGTTTTAACTATATTATATTCCTTCTATGTTCTTAAACAATGTCATTAACTATGAAGTTTGTTCTTGTTTTATTTTTGTGGCAGGATCCGATCCAAAGGGGCATGTTATAAAAGAGGATGTTACGTTGTTGGGTGGGAATCAGATTAAGGCATGGTGAATATTATATTGGGCATACATGTTGTATTTGTAACTTATTGTATTTGTAAGTAAGTTATCTTATTGTATAAATTAATTTAGGTGTTGTAGTCATAGTATAATCGTTAACTAAGAAGCCACATAACTCATGGTGAATAATATTTGTATTCTTTTTCCCAATTCAATTTATTCATAATTGTTCATATAGCTTGTAGCTTAAAGTATCGACTTTTATGTGCTAGATTAGGTGGTGGATTTGTGTATATATATGATCAGGAAGAACAGAACAGGGAAAAAATTCGGGAAAATTTAGACCGGAAATAAATACGCCGGTCTTAAATGTTCAACTGTTAAGACCGGATGTATTTATATGTCCGGTCTTAAAGGTCATGTGTACATATTTGATATTAAGCCGGTCTTAAAAGTTGGTCTTTTAAGACCGGTGTATTTATACGTCCGGTCTAAAAATTCAATTTTTAAGACCGGATGTATTTACCATCCAGTCTTGAAAGTCAGTCTTTTAAGACCGCGTATAATTAGTCGTCAGGTCTTAGAAGCCGCTATTTTTCAGACCGGATTTATTTTTGTCCGGTCTTAAAATTTTGATCTTTTAAGAGCGGCCGAGTTTTTGTCCGGTCTTAAAAGTTGAGTTTTAGGACCGAACAAAAAATATTTCAGCTTTATTTAGTACGACTTTTAAGACATAATGTTTTAAATGTCCAGTCTAAAAGAGTTTCTTTAATACTGGTTCGAGTCCGGTCTTAAATGTAGACTTTTAATATTGGCTGGAACAAGACTGGTTGCGGATCCGGTCTTACGATGTCTCTTTTGTCCGGTCTTAAAACCCTTTTTTGTACTAGTGACGTTGACATCTTTTTTATTTGAACATTGATTGGAACTAGGTGTTTGGATATTTAGGATATCCTTCTTTATATTTATGAACTATCAAGGTTGACCTAGTTAAATGCAAAGCATCTGCTGTGGTCGTGGTTCCAAGCTGCACAATACTTGTCACGCACAAGGCCATTGTTTTGGGAGATAAAAAGCAATCTGGAAATCAATTTTATGTCAGAGTAATTACGCCATAGAAAGACGGTTGTTTATACTACATTTTAAAGGTGCTTTGAAGATTGATTTGTATATCATGATGTTTCTTACTTCTAAGGAGTACATGAGACAGGTAACCTAACAGTGAATCAATTCATTTTTCTACTATGATATCTCTGACCTGATAATATTTATTAATAGCTGAAGCCACCTATTGAAACTGCAGGTCATGGAACTAAAGCCAGAGTGGTTGGTGGAGATAGCCGTTCACTATTATCAGCTTGAAGATGGTATGCATTTTCCTTTCTATTTTATTTCTACGAAGAGTAATTATAGTTGTTGAGACCTTTTCACAAAGAACAAAGGCTTTAGCTCAGTTTTTAGGGTTTATGGTTTACCCAACAAATTACAAACAAGAGTCGTACAACAATTTTTGTACCATGGCTGCATAACAATGAGGTCGAATTGGATCAACATTGAGGTGTCATGGCTTTTGCTTGTTAAGGCTCAAGTAAGTGGAGTGAACAAAATTTCTAGAAGAAGAGCAATCAGGAGGGAGGGGAGGCCATATCTCCTTTCTCGACTACATTTCCTCATATGATGATAACATTTAATCGACAACGACGGACAGACACACGTGATGGTGATGGTCATGGTGATGGTGATGAGATGCGCTTGCTGTCCGACGAAGTTGGGGCTATGAGGGAGAGAGGAAGAAGAATTGGGGGTTTCAATTTGTCCGCCTTTTTCTCTATTTCAATAAAGGTAATTGGGTCTTTTCATAATTCAATTGTATTTCCCAAAAGTCCCCTAGGACTTGTTTATAAATAAGAGATTTCAAGGGATCTTGGAGTAGTATTTTTCCTACCTTTGAACCTCTTTGAAATTTTCCCTTGGCACAAATTTTCATCACACAAGCATACCATGATACTCTCTCCAGTCCTTAATATAATGAGTACATGTTTTGTGAATTGATTTTTGTTCTAAATATAAGATTTTTTTTAAAATGTTTGTCAATCTTTTCCAATTTAAACTTATTAATGTTCCCTCAATAATAATTAAAGATGAGAGAATGAGGGAATTAATGAAGATAACTAGAGTGTTTTAGTAAATACATGTTATATAACTAACTCAAATAACTTCTTTAATATAATTAAATTAGGTAAATATGTTTTATATCAAGAACTAGAGAAAGTGTTATAGTTAGGTGATGTCAACATAATTTCATTGCATAATAAAAAGTAAAATGCTCAAACTAAAGCCCATCAAATACTAGCTTAACCCCACAATCGGATTATCTTCGGATGGTGCTATTGAATGATTGTATGAGACTTGATCCCCTTCTAGTTTTCTCAATTAATATATTAAGGTTGAGGCCTCCTTTCTTATCAAAAAAATTGAGAAACATGATAATTTCTTGACTGCAATTTCAGATAAAAAGTAGCTATACATAGAAAGTACTGGAAGAAATATTAGATTCAAGAAACACCAAAACAAATGAAATAATAATTCATGATACTCCCTCTGTCCCTTATTATATGATCCAAACAACCAAATTATGTGGTTGAAGAACACTGTTAAAATTAGTTAAAAATAATAAATATGTAGGAAATTTACTTTTTTTTTCTTCCAAATATGCCTTTATTTATAATTGGATAGGTGAGAGTGAGAAAAAAGATGAGAAAGATTATATTGGTTAAGGGTAAAACGTGTAAAAATGCATTTAGTATTTAAAATAAAAAGCGACAGATCAATTCAAAAGTTTGGATTTTATAATAGAAGACGGGCGGAGGGAGTAGTAATTAAATCCTAGTGAAGTTCAAAAATCATTTCTCATTATATGTAATAGTAGGTATTGTAATCTCCCAATTATGCCAGTGACCGTGACAAAATTAGCAGAGTGCAAAGTCTGTTTATGAAGTGGATAAA
Organism: Acacia melanoxylon; assembly: GCA_019022615.1. NCBI lineage: Eukaryota > Viridiplantae > Streptophyta > Magnoliopsida > Fabales > Fabaceae > Acacia > Acacia melanoxylon. The sequence goes on from JAFJYJ010000114.1 coordinate 537,822, forward strand.
GAAAATCTAGTCTCATTTAGTACATATGAAGGTTGCCTTGGAGGAGGAACATTGATAATCTCCCATGTGAATACACCGTAATATATAATCACAATAACCTTGATAGCAATATATCTAAATATATTAATTAAGGACACAAGTTTATATTCACTCCATAGATTCCATACCTAGAAATATACAAAAATCCATGCATAAAACTACAAAGTTCAGATCACTAGCCATAAGTACCGAAAATACTTACTTGAACGCTCCATGTTGTGCAATCTAGAGTTACTTTTTCCGTTGACAATTTCTAGTACTAGAACCCCAAATTCAGTGAAATAAAGAATGCCTTCAACCGTCCAAAATTATTATGGTTTCAGGGCAGTCTTGTAAAGATGATGTGATTCGGTCATCCAGAGTCTTCACCGTCGGCAACGATCTTACCCAGAATCCATCAAGAGTTGCACTACACTCACCAATAATGTCTAAACTTGGAAGGATTTCATCAGCTAGTTCACACACATAATTGGGATGATTCCAGTGTCTGATCCCTTCTCTCAAACGATTATCACTCATTTTTTGAATGGACATAACTATATCCTAAAAACTTGTTAATGTTTGTACATGGCAGAAACAAAGAGCATTACCTCACTTGGAGTCCGAAACCACCAGAACCGGAGGACCCAAAGTATGCGACTTGGAGTGCTGAAAAAACATGATAATGGTGTGGCTGATTTACTTTATGACCATCGAAATCAGTGAGAATTATCCCTCGGCCATCTCTGTGTGAGACACTTGGGAGTAAACCAAATGAACCTACTCAGCTAAAGAGAACATTGCAGTACTTTGGCAATGAGAGAAGACTATGACACAACATTTTAGTTCCCCCATACGACCTTGGCAAAATTGTACCTTAACCAGCCTTTAGTGATCTTGAGTGCTTACTTTTGTGGAAAAAATTGTACCTTAACCCAATTTATTTATATGTAATAGAATGGTGTGTGTGTGTGTGTTGTGAGATTGATGTAATGATGTGCATTCATTCACCTGGTGTATTCATCAGAATTCACTTGTTATTTCATTCATCTAATAATGTATGAATAGGAATTTACATATTATTTTAATTTTAATTGGAAACTTAGCAGTAAAACGCCAACTTATTATGTGGGCTTGATTTGTGAATATCTCATGGTCTTGGTAAAATTGACTACCTACCAAAAACTGCAACTTTCTAGGAGAATGTGGAAGCTACTGTGAAACTCTTGCAGAAAGATAGAGATTACTTTGGCAAGCAAGCTAATTTGTATTACGAAGGGAGGCCTGAGCTAACTAATTTTGTGGAAGAATAAAACCAGGCTTACCGAGCTTTAGCTAAGGTTATGATCACATATCAACAGAGTTACAAAATGCCAACAACACCATTGCTTCTATATATCTAGAGCAAGTGTCGTTTACGGATGAAGATTATGATGATGGTTCACCCAAACCTACCAGAAAAGCACCAGAAGGGTTCAAACCTAGTAATACTACTCCAAATGTTCCAAAACCTCCATGAAAAAGATTTAAAAACAGTCATAATGTTAGCCACAAGAAAGTATTGTATCGAGGTAGTTACTAGAGCTGCTCCAAAAGAACCTATCAAATCTAGATTGAGCAGAAAGTTGGGACTTGAAGAAATAGACAAGCTTCAGAAACATATTCTGATGCTACAAACTGTGAAAGAGTTTGTGAATAGCACTTATGATAATGCCATTCAAAAGTACTGATTAAGGAGGAGATCAAAACATTGCAAGAGAGAGTTTCCCTTTTGCATGATGATTTTGGTGAAGGTATGGTCATTGAAGATGATGTAGAATAGAAGCAGCTCTTAAAATTTTCCAAGATACATTGGCTCCTTTTTGCGTGTGAAACAATAAAGATCATTTGATGAAACCAAAATTAAGAACAAAAGGGTAAAGGCAATTAGGGAGAAGCTCGATTTTTCCATGCACAAGTTATGTTATGAGCAGTTCAGTAGGCCAAAGGCAAAGGCAAGGAAAAATGTGAAACAAGTGGTAAAGGAATTAGACGAAGAAGTAGAGAAAATGAATCAACAGAAACAAGAGTTGAACCAAATTAAAGAACAGCTAGCAGTTGGCTTTTCTGTATCTATTAGTGTATCAGATATGACTGAGAAGATTGATGAGCTTGTGAGCAAAGTGATTAGCTTAGAAACTTCAGTTTCCTCTCAGGATGCGCTAGTAACAAGATTAAGAGATAGAAAGATGAACTTCAACCCCATATTATAACTCTAGAAGATGATAAATTCGGTCTTATTGATGAGAAAACTGATTTGACTACCAAGCTAAGAGAAATGGATGAAAAGATGTAGGGTATCTAGCATCTCAACAAAATGGTTGAAACCTAGAATACAGATCTCTGTTAGGAATCAACAAAATAGTATCTAAAAAAAACACTGGTTTAATTAAGCACAAAGCTAAACCACACTGATACAACAATCTGTCAAGAGTATAAACTCTTGCAGCCAAGAACGAAGGCAAATCTGGGTAAACAGATTGGCTTCCCTCTCCTACAAACTTTACTCTAAACTCAACATAACATTCCTAATTCATCCTACGTCTAACATAGGAGAAAAGCATCTGTGCACAGTGTTCAAAAATGAGTGCTACAGTGCTAAAGACTAGAGCCACCCTATGCAGCAGCTAGATGTCTAACAATTACACCAAAATAGGAAAGTCAGCCCTGCAACCTTAAAAGGTATCCTTTCCTTTAGAGTGTGTCTTCCTAGGTTGTCTTGTGTAGGTCTTCCCTAGGGATGGGGGGGGTCCTTTCATTACCCTCCCCTAGAAGCTTCACCTTGTCCTCAAGGTGAAAAGAAGGGAACTAATTTGCTATTGACTCAGCCTCTTCCCAAGAGTTCTCATAAGTTGGCATATCCTTCCATTTGATTAGTACTTCAATTTTCCCGTTCATCAACCTTCGAATTTTGCATCTAGTTGAACTTGTAACTCTAGTTGCTCCGATAGGATGGCTGGAATGGTTGGAGTCACATGTCCTGACTGCACAGATTTCTTGAGGACTGAAATGTGGAAAACTGGGTGTACCCGGGTGGTAGGAGGGAGGTCAAGGCGGTATGCTACAGTGCCCACCCGTTCCGTGACCTTGAAAGGTCCATAAAACCGTGGACTAAGCTTCTCATTCACCCGTTTGGCAAAAGTTCGCAGTCTATATGGCTAGATCTTAACATAAACCAAGTCTCCTACTTCAAATTGGACATTCCTCCTATGCTTGTTGGCTTGCTTCTTCATTTCTTCTTGAGCCTTAATCAAATTCTCCTTCAGAGTGGCCAAAATTGCATTCCTTAACCTGATTTGCACATCCACTTCTTCCACCACCGAAGGCTCGTTTGTAAGCTTGAGAAAGGTAGGTGGACCCCTCTCGTAGATGGCTCGAAAAGGAGCCATGTTGGTTGAACCTTGGTGGCTGGTGTTGTACCAATATTTAGCCCAAGGTAGCCATTGAGCCCACTGATTCGGTTTTTCACTAGTGAAACATCGCAAGTAGGTTTCTACCCCTTTGATTAGCACCTCTATCTGTCCATCAGTTTCCGGATGATACGCCGTACTTAAGCACAACTTAATACCAGCCCGCCTAAATAATTCCCGCAAAAAATGGCTCACAAACACCCTATCTCTATCGGAAACTGTGGTCTTCGGGAACCCATGCAATCTAACAATCTCCTTAATGAACAGCTCCGCCACATCTTTAGCACTAAATGGGTGGTGTAGGGGGAGAAAATGTGCCTACTTGGTGAGGCGATCCACAATAACTAGGATAGTATCATACCGTTGGGATTTACGCAACTCGATGATGAAATCCATGCTAATGTCCTCCCAAATCGCATGCGGAATAGGTAGGGGCTGCGACAACCCCGATGGCGACAATGCTTGATGCTTGTTCCTCTAACAAACCTCGCATCCAGCAACAAATCGTTGAGGGCACCCGATGGTTACTAGGGCAAAATCAGGGATCACCAAGCCACGGTATCCCTTCGTTGGGTTGCTCCGATCAGAGACACCAGATTCCATTGCTCAGGCACGTACACCCTGCACCGTCACCGAGGCTCTCTCCTCTCCTCAGTGGCATCGTGCGATGCGTGATGAATTCGATGCTCTAACACTTAACAACACCTGGGTTCTTGTGCCCTTCGACAAATCCAAGAAGATAGTCAATTGCCATTGGATTTTCAAAACCAAATTCAGACCAGATGGATCGATTCTCAAGCATAAGGCGCGCCTTGTCGCCAAGGGTTTCCAACAGGCAGCAAGTGTGGATTATTTCGAGACTTTTAGCCCAGTAATAAAACCGACCACGGTACGTCTCTTTCTCACTCTAGCTGTGAATTTTCGATGGCAAATCCGACAACTAGATGTTAATAATGCGTTTTTGAACGATTATCTTAAAGAGGATGTGTATATGCGCCAACCTGAAGGATTTTGTAATTCTCAGACCCCTAATCATATGTGCAAACTGGTGAAAGCAATTTATGGACTCAAACAAGCACCCCGTGCTTGGTTTGATCGACTCAGACTCACCTTGACTCAATGGGGTTTTAAAAATTCCAAGAGTGATATCTCCTTATTCTTCCTGAGAACTCGTTCCTTGCTGATTTTTATTTTAATATATGTGGATGATATCCTGATCACTGGCAACAATTCTCTGTTCATTCAGGATTTTATTGTTAAGTTAAATGATAATTTCTCTTTGAAGGATATGGGTTCTCTACATTATTTTCTTGGCTTAGAGGTCTTTAGGGATAACACTGGAATCTATCTCAACCAAGGAAAATACATCATGGATCTCTTACGTCGTTTCAGTATGACTGGTTGTGCTCTTGTTCGACTCCTATGGTCACAGAACACTAGTTTTCTTCCACTGATGGTACACCTATGACCAATTCCTCTCTATATCACCAAGCCATTGGTTCTCTCCAGTATGTCACCACCACTAGGCCTGATATTGCCTACTCTATGAAAACATTAAGTCAATTTTTATCATGTCCCACGGATGTTCACTTTCAGGGGGTAAAGCGCATCTTTCGTTATCTTAAGGCTACCTATAATTATGCTTTACATTTAAAGCCCTTTCATTCTTTGCAATTATTGGCTTTCACTAATGCTGATTGGGCTACTGACTTAGATGATAGGAAGTCTATGGCTAGTTTTTTGTGTTTACTTGGGTGGAACCTTGGTTTCCTGGGCTTTACGGAAACAGAGAGTAATGTCTAGGGCGAGTTGTGAATCTGAGTACAGAGCCCTTGCAGATGGCTCAGCTGAATTGAAGTGGCTCTGTTCTTTAATTTCTGAATTGGGGTTATATCTAAAAAGACCCTCCATCATTTGGTGTGATAATCTGAGTGCTCAGGCTCTTGCCTTTAATCCAGTGCATCATTCCAAAAGTAAACACATTGATATCGATGTCTACTTCATCCGTGATCAGGTCCTAGCTGGAGATATTAAAGTTGCCTATGTTCCATCTCATCATCAAATTGCTGACTGTCTCACAAAGGCTTTGACCCATAATCAGTTTAGCTACATGAGAAACAAACTCGGTCTCTGTCCCATACCCTCTTGTTTGAGGGGGAATATTAGAACTAATGATTAGCTCATAATTGTAATTAGCACTCATTGATTATTTATTCTGTAGAATATGCTTTGTAATATTCCTTAGCAGCTGTACAGGCGATACGTGTGTGGTCCTGTAACAAATCCCGTACCAATTCTGTTATTACATTGTACTATTAGATTCCTATTTCTACCATAAATAGAGCACTGAGGTCATGAATGAATTATTCAACCTATTCAGTATTTTCCCTCTATGTGCACATTTTCCTTTTCGTCTTGAAATCTTTCTAAAAGTCCAGTCCATGGATTCCCTGCCGGCATATGGACAAGTTTAGGCATTGGCAGTCACATCACCAGAGGTGCTTATGGCGCCATGTTGAGAAAATATGGCCTTGGAGCTGACAATGTCATCGATGCACAAATTGTTGATGCTAATGGCAAGATTCTTAACAGAGCAGCCATGAGAGAAGACTTGTTTTGGGAAATCAGAGGAAGAGGTGGGGGAAGCTTTGGGATTATTCTCTGGTGGCAAATCAAGCTAGTTAAAGTTCCATCTATCGTGACGGTTTTTCGTCAATAAAACCTTAGAACAAAATGCAAACATGATTCTTCACAAATGGCAGCAAGTAGCACCAAACATTGATGATGATATCTTCATTAAAGTTAAAATTCAAAACAACAAATTCTAGTGTTTCAGGTAAAAGAACTGTATTAGCTTCTTTTAATGCTCTTTTTCTTGGTGGGACCAAAAAACTACTCCAAGTGATGAGCAAAAATTTTCCTGAATTGGGTTTGACCAAAAAGGATTGTTTAGAAACAAGTTGGATCAAATCTGTGCTTTATCATGCTGACTATCCAAACAACATACCCCCAAAAATTCTTCTCGAAGGGAAATCCATCGCCAAATTTTCTTTCAAGAGCAAGTCAGATTTTGCTAGGCAAGTTATTCCTGAGACTGCATTGAATACTCTCTGGGAATTGCTTCTATAGGAAGATATGCCCACCATATTGTGTACTCCATACGGAGGGACGATGACCAAAATTCACTAGTGCAAAAAAGGGTTTTAAGACCGCCTCATTTAGATCGGAGTATCGATGCCTCGGTCTTAAAAGTATGACCGATGGCAGTTTTTTAAATATAAAAAACTTATTGGACCGAATCCTTTATTCATAGGTCTTAAATATATTATTCAGATCGGTTAACAAAACAATCGGTCTTGAAAATGTTATTAAAAAAAATTGAAATATCAATTATTTTATAGAGAAATCTTATACAACCGGACTTATTTTCCGCGGTCCAAAATAATAAGGAAATATTTAAATATAAAGGACTAAAATTTTTAAGACCGATTATATATAAAAGACGATTTTAAATGTTATACTTTTAAGACTGGACATAAATTGTGGTTGGTTCAAAATATTGAAAAAAATAAACAAAAATTTAATTAATTTTAAGACCGGAGTTTAATAAGACCGGTCTTAAATTTAGACTTTTAAGATCGGCCTTTTAATAATTCCGGTCTTAAAAGTAAATCTTAAGACCGGACTTAAATTGTGACCGATACAAAATATTTAAAAAATTTAAACAAAAAGTTTATTTCTTTTAAGACCGGAGTTTAATAAGGGCAGTCTTAAAGGTTAACTTTTAAGACCGTGGCTTTGTACATCCGGTCTTAAAACTAAAGCGCCAAATCTATTCTTCTTTGCGTGAAACCTTACTTTACATTGCTCTCTCTGAACTCTGAACCCGTGTTCTTGTTGCGAAACCCCTCTTCCTATTACATTACCTCTCTTCCTCGCCCACCACCACCATCCTATATTACTCTCTCATTTTCTCAGGCATTCCTCTTTCGCACCACCTCTCTCAACCTCTCTTCCTTTCTAAAAAATGTATGGAGAAAACGATTCTTATCATGTTCGTTCAACGCCAGTTACTGGTGTGACTAGTGTGAGTTAGAATGAACCATTTTCATCTCACAGTGAGCCTCGTAACCGCCTTGCACGCCGTGGTAAAAGAGGCACACGAATGAAAGATGTATCCCTAAGTCGAACTTCTGGGTCAAAGCTCGAAGATTCAATTTGATGAAAATTTGGCTCCTTTTGGTCCTAATAAAAACAAATATAAAAGTTTTGTCGGCCACCTAGCACGCAGTAACGTGAGCATCTTGACATATAAGTGGAAAAATGTCGACGATGCCAGAGTAAAGAATATTATTCTGGACACTATCCGGCTTACATACATTGTTCCTGACTGTAAGAAGTTGAAAGACAAGACATTGTCGTATTGTGCTGATCGTTGGAGGAAGTTTAAGACCTATCTAGCTAACAACTATATTTTTGCCGAGGTTCCAGCTGGTGAGCCTCGCTCTAATCCTTGCGACAATTACACATTTCTTGATAAACAAACTTGGCAACAATTTGTTCAGATGCGGACCACTCCTGAAGCTTTGGTGAGTTTATAATTAGTTTTTTTGCCCTTTTTTGCTTGGATATTAACCTATGTGGATATGTGAATGTTATTGTGTTCATCTAATCCTGTTAGTTAGATGGTTTGGTGTGTGAATAGAAGTATACATTTCCATCCGTTGTCCTGCATCAGAGGAGCATGTCTTAGTTCTATGCAAGTCTGATATGTAAACTGTGAAAAGGTAAAATACTAAGTAGGTAATTAGGGAAATAATAATGGCATAAGAGTCAAGCCATTATTATAGTCTTAGTTTTGTTATAGTAGGTAGTGGTTAGACATTGCTATTAGTTAGTTAGTATGTTAACTGTATAAAGGTTTTGGTGCAAGCTGTTATTAAGCCTTAAGAGTCAAGCCTCTAACTATATATAAGAGGTTAGATTAATATGTGTAGGAACCAATTATGATGAATGAATGAATTGACTGAGTTGGCAGTAGTTCTGCAACTCCCTTTCCTCTGTTTCTCCCAATTTCTTCTACAATTCTACATCTTCCTTAACAAAGTCTTGAAACTTGATGAAGTGAATTTGACTAGTGTTTGAGGTTCATATCAAGCAGAATTTCTCTAATTTATGTTAGTGAGATGGCTGGAATTCATAATTAATAGTTGTTTTCAATTCTGATTCACAGAAAAGAAGGGAACAAGCACAAGAGATCGGGAGAAAGAATGATTGCCTGCAAAGAGCTTCTCATGGCGGATATGAAAAGGTCGAAAAAGAGTTGCTGGTGGCCATGCGGAAGAGATTGGAAGATGAAGCTAAATCCAATCCTTCTGCGATACATGATCTGCCATCTCCAATATGTCGCAAGGAGTTATGGTTGTATATTCGGCAAAAGCCAAGTGGCGCCTACATGAGTGAACAAGCTCGTCTAGTTGCTGAAAGAATTGTAAGTATCATTATTGTTATATTTTAGTTACTAAACTAAACATGTTTCATTAATAAGCTTCTCGTTATTTGTATCTTACAGGAAGATCTTAAAAAGAAAGAAGCAGAGGGATCTTTTGTGTCGGACGGCAGGAATGATGTTCTGACCGTTGGGACTGGAAAACCAGATCATGTGGGGCGTGTAAGGGGGATTGGAGAACGGGTAGGCCTGAAGCAATACTTTGGTAAATCCAAACACCATAAACAAAGTATGGTTACCCGGGAGGAGATGGAATATGCGCTAGCCATAGTGACTGAGGAAGCAGTGGCCAAAGCAGCGGAGCGAGAAGCTACATTAATAGAAAATTTTCAAGCCCAGCTGGACAAGATGAAGGAAGAAATGATGGTGCTTGTGAACTCTCATTCAGATACCACGATTCCTTTGCCACACTCACTTGCACCTATGCAGCAGATCACTAAAGGGAGTTGTATTGTTAGACAGTCAGAGGAACCTTGTGACCTGTATGTGGAGGATCCTGATAGATGATTAGTTGCAAAAGGGACTGTATACAACTTGGGATCAACTGTACACCACCAACAAATAGATGATGAAGAAGTTAGAGTGTCAGTTGAAGAGGTGATCATTGATGCACCTGTCCCTCTTCGAACTGGTCAGTTGAAGGTTGTGAGTGATGTCAAGGGAACCTTCATCTCGTGGCCAGTGAAGCTTGTACATGTTTCTACTCCTCCTGAAGCTCCAGCCCCTCCTGAAGTTGTTGACACGGCTAAGTTGAGTGTTAAGGACAAAATTTTCCTTAAGGTATCCAATAAACAAATTGGAGTTAAAACGTGGCCTGTCAATATAGAAGTAGACCTCTGTAATAAGCACCCGGTTTTGGTTGACCAAGATGATTTAATTTCCCTGCTGTTTGATAAACAAGAGCTTACTGATGCAATTATTCTCATGTTTATAAAGAAAATATCTTCTTCTATGAGTACATAACCTAAATGTAAGACACTTAAATACATATATAGTAATTCCCTGATGTCATTATTGTAGGTTCATGCATCGTGAATGGGAACAACAGGGCAGAAGCCAAGATATTGGATTCGTGTGCCAACAGTACATAAGTCAACCACCCTTAGTGGAGAGACAATCATACATGACATCAAGGTTGTCTGGCAATATGAAAAAGTGGTACTTGGCACCATACTACAATAGGTACATATCATAATTCTTGTCTGCAATTCCCTTAATTCTGCTACATATTACTGGGTACATGTCTGTTGTAAATTTTCAGTCGCCATTGGCAGTTGGTCCTGATTTACACGGATGAGAATAAAGTGGTATTTTTATGCTCCATTCACAACGATCCACCACCAACATTGAAGTAGATCGTGAATAAGTAAGCATACCATTTTGATTGTCTAGTATGAAATCTCTGCTGTGAATTTTTAGCGACCATTATTGAGTAAATTTGTGATTTTGACAATAGGCCCTTAAAATTATTCCAACAAAAGGTCAAGAAAAGGCTTGGGTTTCAGGTCAAAGAGCCTGCATGGATCATACCAAAGGTTAGTACAAATTTGGACACTGGCACATTGCCTTGTGAACTTAGTCAGTAAGCAATATATATGCTCTTATATATTTCTTATTCATTTTTAGACTCGTCGGCTACCAAAGGAGTCCAACTTATGTGACCATTACGTCTTGACACACATATATAATATTGTCATGCAACCAATGACTAACATCACTGAAATGGTAAATGTATTTGATATTACATGTGTTTGCCTGTGCATTGACCCCCTTTGATGCAAGGAAGGACAACTAATATATTTTTGTCTTTGATGTTACAGACATTTGACGGTATTGACCCCTTTCCTGATGGTGATATTGAGCGCACACGCGATGTGTTTTGTGAATATCTGTATGATCTGATGACCACGGAAAGTCAGAAAAATAAATGATTTGTAAATATATGTTGTAGCAACAATCATCTTCGATCTGTAAATGAACAATTGTACAATTTGTTTAATGAACAATAATAATTTTTTTATTCATTTCAAACAATTTCCTTGTGTCCATTTGTGGTTGCTGAATGTATTGGATGGTGGATAAAGCTATTTAGAGCTTATACCTTTAGGATAGGATGTTGTAAATGAGCAAATTGAATGTATTGGATGGTGGATAAAACTATTTATTGCTTAATTTTAAAAAATATGGCGAGCCGTTTAGGACTGGATATTTGTTAAAGGTCTGGTACTAAAAGTCTTCGTTTAATTTTAAAAAATATGGCGAGACTTTTAGGACCATATATTTGTTAAAGGTACGGTCCTAAAAGTCTTCGTTTAATTTTCAAAATATGGCGAGATTTTTAGGACCGTATATTTGTTAAAGGTCCGGTACTAAAAGTCTCGTTTAATTTTTTAAAATATGGCGAGACTTTTAGGACCGTATATTTGTTAAAGGTCTGGTCCTAAAAGTCTTCATTTAATTTTAAAAAATATTGCGAGACTTTTAGGACCGTATATTTGTTAAAGGTCCGATCCTAAAAGTCTTCGTTTAATTTTAAAAATATGGCGAGACTTTTAGGACAAGATATTTGTTAAAGGTCCTAAGTACTAAAAATCTTCGTTTAATTTTAAAAAATATGGCGAGACTTTTAGGACCGTATATTTGTTAAAGGTTCGGTCCTAAAAGTCTTCGTTTAATTTAAAAAATATGGCGAGACTTTTATGACCGTATATTTGTTAAAGGTCCGGTCCTAAAAGTCTTCGTTTAATTTTAAAAATACGGCGAGACTTTTAGGACCATAGATTTGTTAAAGGTCCGGTCCTAAAAGTCTTCGTTTAATTTTAAAAAATATGGCAAGACTTTTAGGATTGTAGATTTGTTAAATCTCTGGTCCTAAAAGTTAATATATTTCATATTTTTTTCTCAATATATATTTCATATGGCGAACCTATATTCTTCGTCAATTTTCAAACAATGTCCTAGGGTTCAAGACAACCGCTCGCTCAGGACAACCACTCGCAGGGGGGTTTGAGACAACTGAGGTTCTTCTCAAGGTAGGACCCTTGTTTTCGTCGATTTTACCTCTCCAGATTTTGATGATCATTATTGGTCTCCTTTGTCTTTTTTTTTTTTCCTTTTTTTTTTGAAAAAAGAAGAAAGACAAAAAAAAGGACACTGAAAATGATCATCAAAATCTGGAAAGGTAAAATCGAGGACAACGAGGGTTCTACCTTGAGAAGAATTATCACTGTATTTTTTTGAACAATGTCAACAATGTTTTAAAGTGATGACACACGAGGGTCTAACCTCTAGAAGAATTATCACGTATTTTGTTTGTATGTTCGTTCGAACAATGTGAATGATGTTTTGTTTGTTGTGTATGTTCTTAACGTTGTATTCTGCGAATTTTCTATGTTGACACATGAGGACAATGTTTTGTTTGTTTTTCTTACTGTTTGTTTCCTTACTATTGTGTATGGACCACTTGAAAAATGAAGATGAATAATATAATGAAGATGGGAACATAATTTAAATAAATTTTATTCAATTATATTTTTTATGCTACCCGATAAAGGGCAAAAGCAAAGACTACTACTGAGCAAAAAAAAAAAATCCTAAAACATCTAATCCTCCCAATCGTTATCGGAGGGGAAGGAGTCAGCGGAGGGTGTGTCAGAGGAGTCCTCTTCAAAAGGATGGTACTCCACGTCATTGGCGTGGAGTACCATGTTGAGCTTGTTGTTGACGGTATGAACAAGCCCAACCAATTGACCCAAGCGTCGGTCGATGTGATCGACACGGGTCAGCAAGTGCTCCAATATCTGCCTGGAGGAAGGATTTGGAGGCAATGGAGGAGGCAATATAATGGCTGAGGTTGAGGAGGAAGAGGAGGAAAATGAGGACCTGGTGGAGCAGCCATTATGGTTGAGGCTTGGCAATGCAGGAGGCCATAGAGGTTGTAGAGTAAAAGGAGGAAGTGGAGAAGAATGTGAAGAAACTAAAGTAACAAGGGGCTTTAAATAGATCACCATAGCTGGAGTAGCCTCATATATGAGGAGACGCGAAGTTATTAGGAAGTTAATTTACTTGGAAGCTAAAGCGATAGACTCTGAAGCTTTGAACACAGAGTGCAAGGATACAGAATACGAGGAGACGCAAAGTTGGGAAGTTAATTTACTTGGAAGCCGAAGCGATCGACTCTGAAGCTTTGAACATAGAGTGAAAGGATACGACTCAATATGAGGAATTTGAACTTTTAAGATCAGATATTTGTCAACTGTGGTCTTAAAAGGTTTTTAATTGACAAAATTCTAACTTTTTTTAAAAATTAAGTACAAACTTTTGGGACTGTATTATTTATAAGAATCCGGTCTTAAAAGTCATTTAATTGAAAAAATTAATTATAGACTTTTAGGACGGTATTATTTATAAGAATCTGGTCTTAAAAGTCATTTAATTGAAAAAATATTAATTATAGACTTTTAGACCGGATTCTTTATAATAAATCGGTCTTAAAATAATATTTAGGACTAGATATTTCTAAAATTCGCTCTTAAAAGTTTTTACTAATTATATATACCTATTTAATCTCATTCATTCTCACAATTTCGTATCTCTCTTCCCTAACTCCTCACTACATCTTTGCCCTAACTCCATCTTGCCCCGATAATCCTCTATCCCCAACATGTCAAACCATGCTTAGATACAAGATAACCGCTCGTAGGGGTACTCCTGAAGCTCATGCCTTCCTTAGATCGTTATACGGGCGTCTCAAGCGAGAGTGCGTTCTATTGTGACGGAAGAGTCTCGGGTAATTGGAGCCATTATCATTTTGGATGATGAAGAAATTTATGCACCCCCCGCCTTCGACGTTAATGATGCATTGCGGCTGATGCAAATAAGATAGGAACTTGCTGATCTTCGGCGGGAAATTAATGCTTTTCACGCCGATATCGCCAAGGCATTGGATGATAATAAGCTTTAGGATGTTTAGTCAGATTCTTGTTGTTGATAATTTTTAGTTTTTTTTTTCTTGTGTACGCGTGCATATTCTCCAGTAATGTATGAAGCATTAAGAACTAAGCTTGTGTCTTCTTTTTGTTCATATTCTCCAGTAATTAAAGAAGCTTATTCTCCAGTTTTCCTTTATTTTCATTCAGTTGCTGCTGTGCTCACCAATGCCCATCCTCTCTCTTTTTGTTTCATAATGTAAATGAGAACCTTTAGGACAGTATATTTTATAATTGTAAAAGTATTTGACTTTTAGGACCGGATATTTTATAAAACTCTGGTCTTAAATTTAAATGAATAATAAAAATTTAGGACCGTATTCTTCTAAAACCCCGGTCTTAAAAATTAAATGAATAAAATGTATACCTTTAAGACCGAACACTTTATAATTAACCGATCTTAATAAAATCCAAAAAGCTAAAAAATGTCTTTGTTGTGCGAAAAATTAAATTTCCCTCTCTGGACTTCTTTTGTCGCGCCGTAAGTGATAAGTCATGTTCTGTCTCCAGTGTTTGTGTGTTGCTTCGTGATACACTTCTCTTGTTGCATTGCTCTCTCGACAAGCTAGTGCTGGCAAGCTTATCACTTTCTGGTTCCTTAGCTAAACGGCGATAGACCAAGCTGTAAGAGGTGTTTCGGTTATATAACTTTTAGATTTTTCTGCGTATCGTTCTAGGTTTTTCATGGGTTGAATGAAATCGATGAAATGTTCTTGTGGGTTCCTTTGTTGTTAATGAATATTGTATTTTCAAGATTATATTTGCACTTGAGACCTACCCAATTGACCAAGAAGTCTTTTTAGGGTTACTTTTGTTGTCTGCAACATCGACGTTACGTTCGTGGCCGGAGAAGAAAGACTCATCAAAAGCATTTGAATTTATATGATATATGTGAGTCCTCATGCGGTGCATTTATTTTCCTCGTCTTGCATTTATTTTGCTTCTTCGATTCACTGTGATACATTTATGACCCAGAGTCATTTATTCGTGATGCATTTAATGGGCAAGTTTCTCCTTCAAAAAATATATTTATAACCTACATTGAGCATATGCATTTGGAGTTGCCTTAGTTTATGCAATTTTCAAATTTTTCTGATAATGTATTAAATTTTTCTGTCTATAGGACTACTATGGATCACAGGTGGATAAATACTTTACGGACAAGTGTTGAATATGATAATGGGGTAAGGGAAGTTATAGAATTTGCTAAACGAAATGACCATGATGTAGTGGGAAGGTTTATTGCCCTTGTGTAGGATGTTTGAATGAGAGGCGACTAAGTCCTAAAGTTATAAACACACATTTAATTTGTGAAGGATTTTGTAAGACCTATACGCATACGGGTATGGCATGGTGAAAAAATGCCAAGTGGGTCTCGA
Organism: Acacia melanoxylon; assembly: GCA_019022615.1. Taxonomy (NCBI): domain Eukaryota; kingdom Viridiplantae; phylum Streptophyta; class Magnoliopsida; order Fabales; family Fabaceae; genus Acacia; species Acacia melanoxylon. The sequence goes on from JAFJYJ010000114.1 coordinate 553,165, forward strand.
CATGGGGAAGTGACCTTTGATGATAATAACACGGATATGGATGATTGCGTAGAGGATATTATTCGTAATGTAGGAGAAGAGACTTTTGAGCAATCGCATGCATATGGTAATATGTGCAGTGATGTAGAGACGCTGCTATACCCTGGGTGTAAAAAATACCAATTGTTGAATGCTGTATTGAAATTGATAAGCTTAAAAGCACATCATGGATGGAGCGACAAGAGTTTTTCTGAAATGCTTGAAGCTTTTAAGGACATGCTTCAGGATGATAATGTGTTGTCGCATCGATATTATGATGCTAAGAAAATACTTTGTCCACTGGGGATGGAGTACAAAAAGATCCATGCATGCCGCCCGAATGAGTTTGAAGAGAAGCAGAATTGTCTGATATGTGAAACCCCAAGGTACAAGTCAAATAAGGGGCCTGCAAAAGTGTTGTGGTATCTTCCAATCATACTAAGGTTCAAGCGGTTGTTTGCTAATGAAAATGACTTTTTACTCTAGCTGGTCCCATAATATCCAAATTCTTTTAAAAAAATATATATTATTATATTATAATATAATATTGTATTATATTATATTATAATATAAGGTGGGCACCATGTGGGTTTACCCACTCCCAACCACTTCCCTCAACCATTTCCCCAACCCTTTATTTAAGTACACACCCACACACAAACACTCATGTACAGACACGGCTAGTGGGGAGGGAGAGACAAGAGAAGAGTATGAGAAAGAAGGAGAGGAAAAGAGAAGAGGTGGAGGCTATTTTAAGATATGTTATTTATCTTATAAAATTATTTAGGTAACTAAACTATATTCTTTTCAACAAACTTCCTTCATGAAAGTTATTCTACATATTTTTCTCTTTGTAATCAAGGTAACATTGTGTTGGTTAGTGAAAATATTGGGGTTATATATTTTGGGAGATTTTTGAGTTTTGGCAATAGGTGGCTATATATATGTAGAGGATGATTAATAGTAAATTTTAATCGGTTTTGATTTGTTGGTTGTTTGTTGTAAGAATTATAAAATTAATTTTCTTTTTAAAAATTTTAGGATTTATGTCTTATAGGATGTTTTTACCGATTAAATGTTGTATAAATAATTTATTTAGGTTAATAGAGATATTATTGAAATTTTAATTGGTTTAGTTTTGAAATTTGAAGGACTGATATGTCATTTCTAAAATTTGTGGGCCTAAACTATTATTTCGGTAATCGTGGGCCTAAGTTGTCATTTTTGAAATTCGTGGGATTAAACCGCCATTTCTGAAATTTGTGGGACTAAACTGTAATTTCTAAAAATTTTGGGGCTAAATTGTCATTTTTATTTTTTTGTTATAATCTATTATTATTATTATTAGAGTAAATACCCTTTTGGGTCCCTGGAAAAAACCACGGACCCCATTTTGGTCCCTCACACAAAGAAATGTCCTTTTAGTCCCTGAAAAGGATGAATAAAGGTCGATTGATGAACATTTTAGTCCCTCGCAAATTTCCAAAAAGCCCTTTTTAGTCCATAAAAAAGTCTCATTTTAGTCACTAAAATGGGGTCCATGTTTTTTTTCGGGGACCCAAAAAGGTATTTACTCTTATTATTATTAAAATTTGTATATGTTGAATTATATGAAATTATAAGTTATAATTTTGATTATGTGGAGTTTTGAAGAGTTATTAATAGTTAGTAAATTGATTATAGTAGATTGATTTTTGGCATGTGTTTGAGCTCTTGGATTAGGAGTAGTGTGATAATAATTTGTTTTGATGAAAGGTAACCACTTTTCACTTGTTATGTGTATTGATATGTTGTTTGTGAGTACGTTGTGAAATAATTATGAATATTTTAAAAGAAATTTCCTTGTGGAACCTTATGATTTGAATTGTGAAATATATACATATATTTATATATGTATAAGAATTGAGAATTGTGATATTATGGCATGTATATGAGACTGATTTAAATAGCATGACAGCAACATTGCTACGTTTTGAGACTTCCGGGGCAACATTGCTACGCTAAAAACTTCAGGGGCAAAATTACTCCTGGGCGCGTACTTCATGGGAAAAATTGATACTTAACCCTTTTAAAAATGACATTGAGCATTTCTCTTCCTCTAGTGGATTTTTCAAGGGTTTTGTTGAGATAAGAATTTATTTTCTCTAAATCAGAGGAGTGTCTTGAACCTGTTGCTCAACAATCTTAATTCTTTTCTTTGAGCTTATTAGCTCTTTGGCTATTTTTCTAAATTATGAATGTAAAGCATTATACTCAGATAATAATTCATTATAAGTAGGTTCAAGTTCAAATACCTCTTCGTTTTCAGATTCTTCATGTGCAATGAGACAAATATTAGCCATTTCCTCTTCTTCGCTTTCCTCATCAAATGAATTGTCTCCCCAGATAGCTAATACATAGGCTTTCTTTTTGAAATTATTAAACTTCTTCTTTTCCTTATTTTTCAGGAGTGGACAATGGATTTGATTTGCTCAGGCTTATCGAACTCATAACAGATCATTTGGTCCTTGAATTCCTGTCTGCTGCCACTTGGACCTCTTTTTTGAAATATACGAAGCCTTGATCCTTTTTATATAATTTTTTGAATCTCAGGACAATCATTCCGAGTTCATCATCTTCCTCTGGTTCATCTTCTTCCTTTGCATCTTTGTCTTTTATGGTGTTAAAGGCCACTCCTTTAGTTTTGTTGCTGATCTCATCTAGACCTTTTTTGAACTTCAACTTTCCCTCATATTCTGAAAGACTTCCAAATAGAACAGCGACTAATCTCGTCAATTCTTCTCTAGCTTCTTCGATAGCCATGGCTTTCGCTTCCTATTCGTTTGTGAGAATATTCAGGATTTTTCTCACTTGGGAGTTTTGGTCATATATTTTACCCAAGGCTGATAATTGATTTATTAGATGAGTGAACCTAAGTTCAAACTCAGCTATAGATTCACCTAACTTCATACGAAGTAACTCGTATTCAGTCATTATAGTATTGATTTGCTTTATGTCCAAAGTGCCTTCGTGAGCTATCTCGAGAGCTTGCCACATTTCTTTGGCTGTCGAGAGATTGCATAGTCGGAAGTATTCCTTCTGACTCAGCGTACTTTGGTTCATCAAGATGGCTTTACTACTCAATGTTATCAGCCTTTTGTTGTTATCATCAAATTCTGCTGTAGTCTTTTTCACAAGTTGATCTACCTCCATTTTGGTTGGAATTTAGTTTCTATTCTCGATCACTTGCCACAACCTGGATTCAGTGGCCATTACAAAGACTCTGAATTTGGCTTTCCAAAACGAGTAATGTTCTCTGTTGAAGCCAGGAGGTTTGTTGATAGGTGCACCATCGGGTAGATTCCTTCCATGGATCCTTCTCAGGATGTTAATCCTATAAAGAGAAGACTTGGCTCTAATACCAAATGTTAGTGCCAACGTTTCACCCAAAAGGGGGGGTGAATTGAGTGATTTAAAAATTTAAAGTGGAAATGTTAAACTATTAAATCAATAGAAGGAGTTAGAGAGATATCATCGAAGCGTGCAAAGACTTTTATACTTGTTCGACCTTAAATACTTGACCTACATCTAGTCCACAAAGCGTCTATGAGATTTTCACTATCCTTCCAAGATCAACAAGGTTCTTGGCACCATAATACAAAGTAATCCTCACAAGGACTCACTCGAGTCACTTGCAAGTTGTTGCATGTGGTTTGAAGCTTGTTCTAACATGCACGTACGCGCACACACTCTCTTTTTATATTTAACTAAAAAAATGGTAGTTCAGCAATATTTTAGCTCTACTGTACCAAAACAAAGAAATTTGCTTTCTCCCATTCAAATATTTATGCAGGCATTAATCAACTTTACACAAATATTGAAGCTTTTGATATAAGTAAGGCACGTGTAGGTTTTTTGTTACAATATGTATATATGTATGTAAATAATCTGATCGACCTTTGTTTAATTTTCATCTTAGAAGTTCATTTAGTCTTTTACAAGCACTTGATGCTAATCAATTATATTTGGATACAACTCTCTTATATGCACAGATTATTTTATTTTAATTTTTTTATATTATTTTCTTGAATAAGATAAATTTATAATGAGATTCCCTTTTCCCCATGTTTCATGAATATTGTACGAATTCGTAGCGGGGCTTGAATATAGCTGGTGATTTACAATCCTAAAATATATATAAAAAGATCATATCATGGATTAATGGTAGTCTATTGATTTTCTTCTGTTTTTACCTTTTAGATTATTTATCTGTGTTCAACAAAAATGCTCAATGTCATATATAATGTGCCTGTTAAAATTCAATCCAGATGAGTATTTCTTCTTTTTCATTCCTTCGTTCATTCATAATTTTCTTCTTGAATGAGGTAAATTTATACGAGCAGAGGTTAACAGCCTGAGCATAATAGTAGGTAACAAACTTTCAAATATTCCCCTTTTCTAGATAACTTATTCTAATCTAATAACAATAATTCAAATTCAAATACTAACAATAATTCAAATAGCAACAATAATTCAAATTTAAATAATTCAAATTCAAATAATCTAAATAATAATTCAAATTCAATTCCTATCTTCAACACTCCCCTCAAGTTGGTGCATGAATGTCGGTCATGTCCAACTTGCCAATCACTTCTTCAAACACTTTTCCCGAGAAGATGCTGGAACAAGAGGCAAAAAGACAGACAACCAGAATTCTTCTTCTCCAAAGGTCTTGAGTAATGAGATCCAAAGCATTCGAGTTCATTCATCAACAAAAGATACATATTCAAGTACATTCATCAATGAAGATACATATTCGATTCGAGTACATTCATCAATCAATGATACATAATAATAAGAAAGAGAGAAAGAAGGGATTCGGTGGCTTTTAGCCATTACAGAGTGCCACATCACATATTTTGTGGGCAGATTCAAGGCGGATGAACCGCTACATCAACGGGTGGTTCGTGGATTCGATAAGCCTACTTTTCATTCGTTTGTGTTTCTTCGTTGCACCAGTTAGGTACCCAAATTTTTTCTGAGCACTAATACGCATGTCCATTAACTGGGACCTATCTTGCTGGATGATGATATTGGAAGGTGGACCAAGGGCAGAGGACAATGGAGAGGTGGAATTGATAGTAAAGTCGGGATTCTCCATGGGAAATTTAGGAAATTAGGGATTTAGTCGAGTAACAAGAAAAAAATATAGGACTTTAAGTTCCCTGGATCGAAATGCTTTGATACCATGTTAAAATTCAATCCAGAGGAGTATTTCCTCTTTTTCATTCCTTCGTTCATTCATAATTCATAATTTTTCTCTTGAATGAGGTAAATTTATACAAGCAGAGGTTAACAACCTGAGCATAATAGTAGGTAACAACCTTTCAAATATTCCCCTTTTTTAGATGACTTATTCTAATCTAATAACAATAATTCAAATTCAAATACTAACAATAATTCAAATAGAAACAATAATTCAAATTTAAATAATCCAAATAATCCAAATAATTCAAATTCAAATAATCTAAAGGGTAAAGGTGCAATTTTACACATGAAGTTTGCCCCAAGGAGCGCCCAGAACCACGAAGTTTTTTCTGGAGAAAAATACACACGAAGTTATATTTTGGGAGCAAAAATACCACGGCTGTTAGTTGACCGTCAACTTGGATGGAACGCCGACGTAGCGCCGATTTGGACTAACACGCCGACGTGGACTAAAAAATTCAAAAAATTCGAAAATAAAATAAAATAATTAGAAAAAAAAATTAGGAAAAAATTATAAAAAAAATTCAAAAAATTAGAAATAATTCAAATAATTAGGAAAAAATTAAAATACCTCCGTGTGTCCCACCACCAAAGAACTAGTCGCAATACTATGGCCGCCATGCCGCTTTGGCGGCGACCGGATAACCAATTTGGTGGAGGAGGAGTTGTATATACACGGGCAGTGCAAGTTGTTGAAGATGCACTAAGGTAAGCTGTTCATTGAAAAAAATATTAATTAATTAATTAAGATAATCTTCTTGTCAATTCTCCCTATAGAGATAAATCTAATCGATGTGAAAAGTTTGACTAATAATTGGTGGGGCCCATCAAGGGGTATTTTTTTCTAATTATTTTAATTTTTCCCTAATTATTTGAATTTTATAATTATTTTAATTTTTTCCTAATTTTTTCTAATTTTTTAATTTTTTTTTTTCTAATTATTTGAATTATTTTCTTTTTTGTTTCGAATTTTTTGATAATATTTAAAACTAAGGGGCAAAAGGGTAATTTCACCTAAAACTAAGGGCAAAAGTGTAATTTCACCTGCGTAACTGTTCACTTCCATCCAAGTTAACGTTGACCGTTTGGTCAACTAACGGCCGTGGTGCTGGGCGCTCCCAAAACGGAACGTCGTGTGTATTTTTGCTCCAGAAAAAACTTCGTGGTGCTAGGCGCTCCCTAGGGTAAACTTCATGTGTAAAATTGCACCTTTACCCTAATCTAAATAATAATTCAAATTCAATTCCTATCTTCAATAGTGCCCTTATGCTAACTTTTCTAGTTTAATTTGTTAGTTCTCTATGTGTTTTGATGATAACTGACAATTGTAAACACGAGTTGAAGTTTGTCTTTGTTAAGTTGAAACTTACTGTCAAAGGCAAACTCAAGTATTGGTCTCAATACTCGAGTATTGACTTGACAGAGAGTAGCTCAATTTTATTAAACAAAGCAATACTTGAGTATTCCTTTGGATACTCAAGTATTGAACTTACAGAGAGTACTCCAAGTTTTTCACCCTGAGCCAAACTCGAGTATTGGTTTGAATACTCGAGTATGCATCATACGAGACTCTCTCAATATTTCCTAAAGATTTCAAAACTCAAGTATTTGTTTGAATACTCAAGTATTGATCTTATAAAGATTCACCCAAGTTTTCAACTTGAGAATACTCGAGTATCGGATTGACAGAAAACATACAAGTTTTTCACATATCTTTCAAAACTCAAGTATCCATTACAATACTCAAGTATTGGTGTTCTAGAGTCACCAAAAAGTTTTAACTTGTGAATACTCAAGTATTGGTATAAATACTCGAGTATAGGATTAATAGAAAGTTTTCAAACTTTACACATGTCTTTGAAAACTCAAGTATTGACTTGACAAAGATTTCTCAAAGTTTTTCAAATTCTCTGAATACTCAAGTATGGGTTTGAACACTCGAGTATCTGACTGACAGAAAGTTTTCAAGTTTTATACAATGATTTGAATACTCAAGTATCACTTTGAAAACTCAAGTATTGACTTGGCAGTGACTTTCCAAAGCTCTTCAAGATATCTGAATACTCGAGTATCGGGCATACAGATAGCTTTGCTCTTTTTCCAATGATTTAAAAACTCAAGTATTGAAATGAAAACTCTAGTATTGAGGTTTTGGACTTAAACAGATTTTCATATCAAAACTTCAAAACTCGAGTATGGATTTGCATACTCGAGTAATGCTCCTATTTCAAAGATATAGTCCAAATCTCAAATCACGACATTCCTCTCTTGAAGAGGAATACTCGAGTATCATCTTGGATACTCAAGTATTTATATAAGTGCACAGTGCCACACTCGAGTATTGAAGAACATACTCGAGTATAGGTCGCATAGTTTGAAGATTAAATCTGACGAATTTGTGAAATCTTCTTGTTTGATCTCAATACTTCTCCTCTACATTCACTACTATTCTTAACTATGTTTGATGAGTTTGTTAGTGAGTTTCAGATTGTTTAGAGGACATTAAATGAAGATTTGAACAAAAGCAAAAAGCAATGTCAGAACATTAAATGCAAGTCCAGAAACTTGCATCCTTTTGAGCCATCATTTTCTACACGTTTGCAAAAGGATTAATGTCTGCTTTCCCTAAGAAGTACTTGCTCTTCCAACGGATCTATTACAAGGAAAGTCAACACTAATCCTCTAGACAAAAGGAATTAACTGAAGAGTAGAGAGAGAAGACACCAAAGTGTCTCCAACAGCTAGATTAATGCACCAACAGTCATAATGGAGTTTGCAACGGATCTTTAATGCTCTCTTAGTATAAATAGAATGCAATTCTTCTCAACTAACACACCTGCTGAAAACGAATTACATTCAAGTTTTACAAATACTCTTTCAGTTTTCACTTGTAAAATATCTTTTGATACATTAAGCTTCAGTGTTTATCATTATCTACTCTTAGAGAGAGTTCACTGATTGTAAATCATTTATTGTAAAGAATCTCAAGTATGGAGGCTTGGAGATTGGGTATTGATTGCAACTTGTAAGGGAGAGTAAGTTCTAGTGAGAGAATTACTCTTGAGTTACAGAGTGTGTAATCAATCGTGATAGTGAAATCCCAGGGTGTCTGGGGAGTAGACGTAGGTCAAGAAGTTGGACCGAACCAGTATAACTCTCTTGTGTTTTGCTGTTCTTCCCTATCCTTTGTCCAGCTCTGTTTTAGTGTTCGAAAACAGAGCAATTTCGAAAGAATTTTTAAAATCCCCAATTCACTCCCCTCTTGGTGATTTAGCTCCACTTTCATAATTTTATTTTATCAATTTTTGTCAATTATTTGATGAGAGTAATCTTCTTGGATTTGGAAATTTTGGGTCAGTAACAAAGCAACTTTGTCAAATCAAAATCAAGTTGCTGTTAACGTATTTAATTCAGACTTTGAAAACCCATGTTTAGTTTTCAAATCCAGTGAAGAAAAATAGTATTAATAATGTAATAGGTTAATCCCACCATTACCATATAAAATAATTAACCAATAAATGAGCAAAGCTTTAGCAGTTAAGCTTGTAATTCAACTTTGACGTCTTCTAATAGTATTTTGGGAAAATCACGTGCAGGTCCTAAGGAAGACAAATAAACAAAATTAGGTCCCTTGAAATCACCAATTTACACCGAAGTCCCTAAGAACTTTTTTGATATTATTTCTATTAACAACAAGAAGTGCTATATTTACAACAAAATTTAAAAACCCGACTATTTATAAAAAAAAAAAAACTATATTCACAACAAGAAGTGTCATATTTACAACAAAATTTAAACACATGGATTTTGTTACAAATGTAAGTCCCTAAGCGTATAGAGATCATTTACAACAGAAAAATGTTATATTTACAACAGTAAGTGCAATATTTACAACAAAATTTTAAGCCCGGCCATTCAAAACAGAAAAAGCCATCGACAACGGGAAGTGTTATATTTACAATAAAATTTAAAAACCTGAATTTTATTTTAATACAAATAATATCAAAAAAGTCCCTAGAGATATGTGAATTTTTGTTGGGACTTATTTTTATAATTTTTTATGGACCTTAGGACCTGGCTATAATTTTCCCTAATATCTTACCAATTGACTATGAAGTTAGTACTTTCAAATTATAATTCGTAGGCGTCTCTCGTGCTGAACATTACAAAGTTACCCCACAACTTAGGCACACAAATCAGAAAAATTCAATTCCATTGCAAGCAAAGAAAGGTATGTCTTCTTTTTCACTAGAGATATTCAGAATCAAAAGTTTCAGCTTGAGAACTCTTTTGCTCTTGCTTTCAAATTTCCATTTGGGTTTGAGTTATGAATTGGACACGATAACCTCAGGTCAATTTATCAGAGGCCATGAAATATTAAGTTCAAATAGCAGTGACTTCAAGCTCGGATTCTTTACTCCACAAAATTCCACAAACCGCTACGTAGGAATTTGGTATCTTTCTGAATCTAACATCATCTGGGTGGCAAATAGAAACCAACCGCTGATTGATTCTTCTGGGACTGTCACAATCTCTATGGAAGGGAATCTTGTGGTATTGGACAATCGGAATATGACTGTTTGGTCCTCAAATGTTTCAAGAATTGCAGCTAATTCAACTGCAAAACTCCTAAACACTGGGAATCTAGTCCTCTCTGATAACAACAGCACAGGCGAAACTATATGGTAAAGTTTCCAAGACCCTTCTAATCTTCTAGTTCCAAAGATGAAGCTCAGCATCAACAAAAGAACTGGAGAGAAGGTGAAACTTACATCATGGAAGAGCCTTTCTGATCCTTCTGTTGGAAACTACTCTGCTTCTCTTGAACGCCCAGATGCTCCTGATGTCTTTCTCTGGTTTAATGGAACTCTCCTGTACGCTCGAACTGGTCCATGGAATGGCAGGATTTTTATAGGGTTATCCATTATGTCAACTGGGTATCTTTATGGATGGAACGTTTGGAACGATGAAGATGATGGAACTGTTTATGTAACATTTAATTTTGCAAATGATACTGCGTTTGCAGTTATTGGCTTGAATCCCCAAGGCCAACTTTGGACAGCATGGTGGAATAACAAAAGGGAAGTTTTGAGGCAGGTGTATAATGGCACTTATTGTGATCTCTATGGAATATGTGGGGCATTTGGAAGCTGCAGTTCACAAAGTTCCCCAATTTGTAGCTGTTTGAATGGGTATGTACCAAAGAATTTACAGGAATGGAATAGGCAAAATTGGACAAGTGGGTGTGTGAGGAAGAAGCCATTGCAATGTGAGGGGTTTGCAAATAGAACTGAAGTAGAAAAAAAGGAAGGGTTTGTGAAACTTGAGAACATGAAAGTGCCAGACTTTTTAGCGAGGTTAAGTGTTATTGAAGACAATTGCAGAATAAAGTGCTTGGATAATTGCACTTGTGTGGCATATGCATATGATTCAAATGGCATTGGGTGCATGCATTGGAGTGGAGATTTGATTGACTTACAGAGATTCTCAAGTGGAGGGGTTGATCTTTACATTCGTATGCCTTTCTCTGGTACCTTTTTCTGTTTGAAATCTAATGCTCCATCATATTAGAAAGATTCCACTGAAGCCCTCTGACTTTTTGTTATGAAATGCAGAAAAGCATTCACAAAAGAGAACAATTATCATTGCAATTACAGTGACAATAGGAGCTATTACTTTAACAGCATGTGCATGTTTCTTATGGAGATTGATCGCTAAATATGCAGGTATTGTAATAAATTATAGTTTTCATCTAACATCACTAAATTATGTGAAAATAAGATGTGATTGTGGACCAAAGAAGGTGTAATGTTATTGTTCAACATAGGTGAGACAGATTCACATGGTCAATCTCAAAAAATGATTAGTCAAGAAGGATGAACTTCCACTTTTTGATTTTGAAGATCTTGTTACTACTACAAACAACTTCCATTCATCCAACAAGCTAGGACACGGTGGCTTTGGTTCAGTATACAAGGTTTTTTTAAAAAAAAAAAAAAATTATTTATTATTATTTTGATTTTTTGTGTAGTGGATCTAATTTCATGTAGAAATGAGTTGTTGTACAATTGCTTTTTTGTTCTACGTTGTCTTTTAGGGGCAACTGAGAGGTGGACTACAAATTGCAATCAAAAGACTTTCAAAATCGTCAAGACAAGGTCAAGAAGAGTTCATGAATGAGGTTGTTGTGATTTCAAAGCTTCAATATCGCAATCTAGTAAGACTTTTAGGCTGTTGCATTCAGCAAGCTGAAAGGATATTAGTCTATGAGTACATGCATTACAAGAGTTTGGATGCCATTCTATTTGGTTAGTTCTTTCCATCCAACAATTCATATCAATATTCAATAACTAGTAAATTTATATGTGAATTCTGATTCTCCTAAAAACACACTTGCTCTAAGTTACTTAATCTCTTCTTTGTTTATGTAACATCCCATTTGAAAACGGCGGAATATTTTTATTTTTTAAAACGTTTCCAAATATTTCAAGCAGTGTAGTCAGAGTAGAGCATTGGAGCGAGCAAGTAATTTACATTACATTCAAAAATATGGACCATAGTGTAAGAGTATTGGATTACAGTTATCCAGAATTCTTTAAAGAAACTAAAGGAAAACGATAAACAATGTAGACACGTCCTGGCCTACTTCGGTTGCTTGCCTCGATCGCCTAAGATTGGTCCTCCAGACCACGATGCTAACCGAGATCCATTCCACATATGGATCTCGAGTAACGATTAACCTTATGCTCAAATAAAAAAAGATACGTACAAGATATTCATTTCAATACAGCATATCATCACAAAAGCAACAGCAGATGTATGATCAATAACATGGACAGAACATAAGCACAAAGCAGTATGTAAAGTCTCTCTCTCTCGACTAGTTTTGCACATATCCAGTGCCACGCCACAACGTGTCCTCAGCGTTAGGAATAACTCAAACGACATTACTAATACTATAATCCGTGGGTAAAGCTGTAAGTATCTCTGACGATTCTCAAAAGAACCTCAGTCTATGAACGTATCTATAACGCAAAAGTATATGAGCAGCATAGAGTTAGGGTTACAAGACGCGTCCGTACCTTAGTTGCGGATATCCCGCTTTCTTAGGCTAAAAACGGTACTTTTTGACGCGTACGTAAACAATGGAAACAACGGCAAACAAGCGGAACGATGGAATTTCGACACTGCTCGACGTCGAAGTATTCTAATCAGAATAATAACACACTTATGAATATTTGGCAGCATAACAGGCATTTTAGGTGAAAAAGACCATTTTGCCCCTACTACCCCTAATTGGCGGAATTTCGCGTAACTTCGTTACTTTGACCGTATTCCATTTCAAAATTATCCCCACTATGTTTTTACCTCGTCGGGCATCTTTCAATGCAATGAGGCATAAAAACAAGTATAGGAATAAATTCCGAAACTTCCTAGATCAAAACAACAGTTCTACTATAACTACCGAAAGAACTACGGAAACTAAAAGCTAAGGACGAAGAACTTACTCGGAGCTAGCGGAAATTTTTGCAGAGCTTCTCTCTCTAGAATTTTGGCCAAGGAAGAGAGAATAATGGTGTGAGAAATGAAGAAGAGGAGGGTGCTATTTATAGAAGATATTCAGGACGTATCGGGAATTTTCTGCTTTGTTTTTGAACCGTTAGATCTAGGGTTTTGTAAGATGGAATCTTGACCATTAAAGGTCTTGGTTGACATCTAAGAGCCCAAAAAGTCAAAGAATGAGTTGTCATCCAATGATGACTCTTGCTTTATGGCCTCCGATCCGATAAAGCTATCCGATCGGTGTCCGTTTCGCGCGATTTCGCAGAAACTCAAAAATGCGAGCGTGTAACTTTGAAGGTCTTTTCATCCTCTTTCATATTATCAATTTGGATCCTCTTTTTGATCATATCCAGGTATTCTCCGGTGCGTCGGAAGATATTCGGACAAACGCGTCCGGTTACGGAAATCGCTTCCGATAAAACCAACTTCTGGACAACAATTCACTGAATCGTAAAACGTCCAGTTGTTGCCTAACTTAATCTCGTGTTTGAAAACACGCAATTGTTTCTATAGGTTCTCACTTTGCCTATCTGACTCTACTCTATCTGATCAGCTTTCCGTCTTATTAGGAATTAGGGTTTTCGGTTGCGGAAACAACGTCTGGTAAATTCTTTCTTCGTGTAAAATTTCACTTGTTCTTAATTTGATCAATCGAAAAGACTTTTACCTCCGGTTTACTGTAGAATTTATTTCTAACTTTTCCCCTCCGCCTGTATATGCCGACTTACCGCATTATATTATTATTTTATTCTAATTATCATTTTAATTATTTAAACAATTCTTTTTAATTAAAAATAACCATAATTTCGGCCCCCTCATTTTAAAATTCAGTTTTAATTATTTTTTCATAATTTTTTTCCATTTTTTAAAAATATAATATTTTTTACCAAAAATTCTCGTTTTACCCCGCCTTCGTTAGGGCTTAATCAGACCTAATTTCTTCGTTTAGTGATCTTTTTAGGATCAGGTTTCTTCATATATTTATCTTTACTAATTTGGTATATTGTTATCTTACAAACTTCTATCCGATATTGTCATTTTATATACTATGTAAAATATTAAAAATGTTTACCCCATTAGGTTATTTTATGATTCCGAAATGCTTTTTAAACTTTTCTTCATGTTATTTCCTCCGAAATAATTTATTAAATTCTCATAATTAGTGATAACACTTCCATATTTTTCTCATAATTGTTCATGATCTTTCAGTATTTATCATAATATTTTTAGACTGTTTTTATCACCATTATATCATTTTTAGTCATTCTGTTCATCAGATTTTCCTGTAACTTTTTTGACAATTTACTCTATAATTATAACAATTTTCTATAACAGTTTTATCTCATGAATTTACTTCATTAAAATATTCATTAATTTTCCTTTATCTCAGAAATTCCAGATTTGCTAAAACCGGGTATTACATTTCTCTCCCCTTAAACAAAATTTCGCCCTCGAAATTTAATCTATACTAACTAGACTACGGGCCATAAACTCGGGTACTTCTCCTTCATGTCACTCTCGGTTTCCCAAGTTGCCTCGTTTGATGACAAACCCTTCCAGACCACCTTCACTATCGGTATAGTTTTAGTCCTAAGCCGTTTCTCCTAGTGTTCGAGAATTCGCTCCGGCTCGACTACAAAGGTGTTATCATGCCGTACTTCAACATCATCGTACTTTATGACATGATCTCGATCTGGTAGGTATTTCTTCAGTTGTGACACGTGAAAAACATCGTGGAGATTACTCGAGTTCGGGGTAACGCTAGTTGATACGCAATCGGTCCTCGCCGGCTAACACCTCAATTGGTCCAACGTAACGCGGACTAAGCTTCTTTTTCTTCGGTGTTCACGACACCTTCATCGGAGATAATTTCATAAACACATGGTCTCCAACTTCAAACTTCAACGATCTTCTCCTCTTATCTCGCATAGCTCTTCGTCACCGTGTGCAGAAGGAGTCTCTTCTTGATCGAGCGATCTGCTCGGAGGTCTCTTTTAGCATATCCGGTCCAAGCAACTCGCGACGCATTTGTCCAAGATAAAGGCGATTGGCACTTTCGCCCATACAAAGCCTCGAACGGGGCTATTTGTATGCTTGAATGATAAGTATTGTTATACGCGAATTCTGCTAGTGAGAGGTGTTCATCCCAATTTCCTTTGAAATCCAGGGCACATGCTCGAGATATCCTCCAGCGTATCAGATCGTCCTCTTCGATTGACCGTCGGTTTGAGGGTGATAAGCCGAATCGAACTTGACTTGGTACCCATTCCTTCATGTAGTGCTTGCCAAAAGCGGGATTGGAATCGAGTATCCCGATCGGAGATAATACTCTTAGGGACTCGTGCGGTCTCACGATCTCTTTGATGTAGATTGCAACCAATCGTTCGAGAGTAGTGAATGCTAATGGGTATGAAATGTGCCGACTTGGTTAATCGGTCGACGATCACCCAAATGGTATCGTGATGCTCGATCTTAGGTAGACCTACCACAAGATCCATGGTCACATTCTCCCATTTCCACTCCGGAGTTCTAGTCCTTGCAGAAGACCAGGGGGTCGCCGGTGCTCAATCTTTACTTTCTGGCAAGTTAGACACCCAACTACGTATTGAGTTACGTCTCTTTTCATTCCGGGCCACCAAACTTCGGCCTTCAAGTTCTGGTACATCTTGACCATTCCTGGATGTAGAGTGTACTTACTCTTATGAGCCTCATCCAGTATCTTCCGCTTCAGTTCATCAACTGGCGGTATGTAAATGCGCCCCTTGTGTCTGACCAATCCACTCGATGAAAGGTCGTGGTCTTGGGTTTCACCTTGAGAGATCTTCTCATGCATGGAGATTGCCCAATCATCTTGTCTCTGAGCTTTATCAACTTCATCTCTCAGGTCGTACTCCCCTTGACTCACAAAAAGATTTGCAAGGTAGGCGTCACTTGGTGCGTTGAAATCCATGCAGATTTGGTTTGAAAGATTCAGGTCTATGAAATCTTCAAGTAATTTCTGCTCTTTTATCATCATGTATGATACTTGCACCTTCTTCCCCGCTAGAGCATCTCGCAACAACGTTTGCTTTCCCGGGTGATACTTGATCTCCAGGTTGTAGTCTTTTAGTAATTCCATCCAACGACGTTGCCTCATATTCAGTTCCCTTTGATCAAAGAGATACTTCAGGCTCTTGTGGTCGCAGTATAATTCTACGGTCGTACCGTACGATAATGCCTCCATATCTTCAAAGCGAACACGATGGCAGCAAGCTCCAAATCGTGTGTAGGATAGTTCGACTCGTGCGGCTTCACCGACGAGAGGCATAAGCCACCACTCGCCCAATTGCATTAGGACACGGCCCAATCCTTGCCCACCGGCATCATGTAGACCACGTAAGTCTCATCGGGATCCGGGATAATCAATACCGGTGTTGTAGTCAACCTCTCCTCGTCTACGAAAGCTCTCCTCGCGCTCATCTCCCCATACAAAGGGTTGATTCTTCCTCGTAAGCTTTGTCAATGGTAGGACAAGACGCGAGAAATCCCGTATAAATCTGCGGTAATATCCCGCGGACCTAGAAAACTACGTATCTTCGTCACGTCTCCGGCCTCTTCCCGGTCCGTAACCGCTTCGAAAATCTCACTTCCGGCAGCCCAAAATTCGCATTTGCTCGCCTTTGCGTAGAGCCGCTTCTTTCTTAGTATGCTCAATACTAGGCGCAGATGTTCTTCATGCTTTTTCTCGCTTTTTGGAATAGACGAGAATATCGTCGATGAACACCACCACAAACCGGTCTAGGTGTTGTCGGAAGATACGGTTCATGTAATCCATGAATACCGCAGTGCATTTGTCAATCCGAAAGGCATCACAAGGAATTCATAATGCCCATATCCGGTTCTAAAAGCCGTCTTGGAAATATCATCGTCTTTGACTCGCAATCGATGATATCCCGAACGTAAATCGATCTTTGAGAATACGGTGGAACCGAGATAATTGATCCAAAAGATCATCAATCCGGGGAAGTGGATATTTGTTCTTGACGGTTACTTTGTTGAGTTCACGGTAGTCGATACGTAGTCGGAAACTTCCATCTTTCTTCTTAACGAATAGACCGGGCGCTCCCCACGGTGATACACCGGGTCGGATGAACCCTTCGTAATAGCTCTTCAAGTTGTTTCTTCAATTCCTCGCATCTCATTTGGAGCCATACGATACGGCGCCTTTGAAATTGATCCTATACCAGGCATCAATTCAATGGTGAACTCGACTTCCCTCGTAGGAGGTAACTCGGTGAGATCCTCCGGGAACACGTTAGGAAACTCGTTTACAACGAGAATGTTCTCAAGTGAAAGCTCTGCTTCAGCTTTAATCGAGAAAAAGATCATATATGCTTGGCATCCCTCCTTCATGCATCCGTCGCCTCCGTAGCGTAGAGAAAATTCAGGCTCACATCAACTTTGTCTCTCGCTAGGTGAATCGAAGAACGATATCTTCTTGCTGCTACAGTTGATCATCGCACCGCTCGTTGCTAGCCAATTCAAACCGAGTATGATGTCTATGCCATGAAGTGGCAGTCGGATAAGGTCCACTTTTGAAACTCGTCCATCAACGCTCACGGTACAATCAATACATGCATCAGAAGCCAAGGATTTCAAGCCAAGTGGTGTAGATACTATCGATCATAAGACAATCTAGAGGCATGCATTCCTAGACGATTTGCACAATCATAGGAAATAAACGAATGACTAGCACCCGTATCAAACAATGCTTGCAGTAGATTTCCGTTGATAATAACAGTACCTTGCACAATCATAAGAAGCTGCTTCAAGGGAAGTATTTTTTTCCCCTAAGAATAAAAAAGTACTTATTTTAGATCGCCTATGTGCTTTAACCCTTCTTGCTTCATGGAGGGGAAAGAAAATTTATTTGTAGGGGCTAACAATAGCAGTTTTTTTGCTTGTGAAAAAGGGTATATATATATATATATATATATATTGGCACCAAGCTTGATCAAAAGGAATATTAGGAGAACGGGGATGCCTACGCTATTCGAATAACAAATATAAAAAATACTTAATTTGCATTATTTGAACTCTACACGCCTATGCATGAGAATCAATCACATACAGGTAAAATAAGGGCATATACGGGGAGGATCAATCCCAAACCAAGTGAAATAAGGGCACTAAACACAGATGAGTGAACATAGTGACCAAAACATTCCAAGCAGACCCGGGAATCTGAACCGAGGCAAGTTCCGAAGACTTGCACCGGCCAATTTCCTTAAGATAGGGCAAGAGAGCATTCACTGTGCATCCTATCTCGTGAGTACACATCCTATAAGAAAGTATCTCCCCAATATGAAATCATTTGAGGCTAATGCGTCAAGTGAGAAAATACCAAAAGGTTTGGAGGAGGCAGTAAAACACGTAAGATGGAATGGTGAGAAGAGAAGCCTTCACATAGGTCAACCTTAAGTTATCCGGGTATGTTATGCGATAAACAATCGTTTCATATACCCTTATTTTAAATTTCATTGAGGTGAATTACACGGCCATAATTATACACACAACATGAGAATTTTCAATGAGTTCAACCATGAACATAGTTAGCTAGCTAGGCCTAGACAGAGTAAGCAACTTCACACTGACAAAGCTTAACAATGAAATATTTCAAATTTCAAGAAATATTTCAAATTTCAAGAAATTTTCATATAATTTCAAGTTTTGGCTCTACATCATCTTTTCTGTATACTTCAAGAATCAATGTTGCTTAAACAAATGGTTGCCACCGGTGAGATCGCATATGCCGTCACATTTTTCGTGCAATGTGTAAGTTGGTATTTTTATAGACGATTTGTAGTAGCTTTGAATTTAGAAAGTTATGGCAATGTTCTAAAACATTGTCATCTTTTATTATTTCCTTATGTATTGAAAAATGAGTTAGTTTCCGACAGACTATGACGTTCCACAAGCCAAGTCGAGAGGGAACATATGATACCCATGCGCGGCGCCCTTGGGATCTGGATTCTCTCGTGCCACAAGGACGTTGCCAATTGTCAACTCACCAATGTTGGCATCCTTGATGTCAGTGATGGTTCCCGGGCTTTCAACACAAGCGGCAAAGCAACGTCGAAGATTTTGACATTGCTACTCATCGAAGAGATCGCCGTTTTGCTTGGCGGCGGCGCACAACATTTTCATAAAAGGATTGTTTTCTAGTTGTCGGATAGGGCAGCAACGGCGGCGTCTTTGGTTAATCCGGTGGTTCCATCGCCGCCGGGGGACGGTGGGAATCATCGGGAAAAACACCAAAATAAGATTTTTTTTTTCAAAAAAATTATCTAATTAAAGCATATTGGAAACATTTTACCGGACTAATACTCACGCCACTAGTGGCGTAAAAGGGGTTCACGCCACTGACACTTCTGACACAAAAGTGTCAGTGGCGTGGAGAAGGTTCACGCCACCTAGTGGCATGAATGTTGTTCACGCCACCTAGTGGCGTGAACAATCAATACCACCGGGTGGCGTGAATGTTGTTCAGGCCACTAGATGGCGTGAAACAAGTTCCGCCACTGACACTTTTGTGTCAATGGCGTGAACCCTATTTACGCCACTTGTGTCGTGACCTGTCCTTGCGCCACCAACTGTATTACTTTAGTTAAATGTTTCCAATGTGCTTTAATTTGGTAATTTTTTTGAAAAAAAAAAATCTTATTTTGGTTCTTTTCCTATGAATCATCTCACACAATTTTTTCCCTGCTTTTTTCTTTTTGGGGCAGAGAACGTTTGATATTTTTCTCTCTCTTATTTTTTTCCTTTTGCCATAGTGATAAGATGAGATCTAAACATGGGAGATGATCTTCTCCTTCTCCTTTCTCTTCTTTCCTCTCATTAGTCTATCTGGGTTATTGATTGGGAAGAAGAGATAGGGGTTAAAATAATATTGTGATTGATTTGAGAGATATGAGTTAGAGATGATGAGAGATAATGAGAAAATGACTTGGAGAGAAACCCAATAAAAATTGTAAAAGAATCCGTAAATCATGGAGTATTATTTATAGGGATAAGATATTGTCACTACCAATGTTACTACCACTTTTTCACCGTTAGATCAAAATCTTATCTACCTTAATCATTTATCTCTCCTATTGAGATTCTAATCTGACAGTAAAAAAAATTCTAGTGACATTGATAGTGACAATATCCTATCCCTTATTTATATGGAAAAAAAAAAAAAACCTTAAATCACATTATTTATACTTTGCATTTATTACTGCAGGTTGGACATTCTTTATTGATCATGGAGGTGCATTATTAGGAAGAGTAGTATATAAGAGCGTAGTTAGCTTTCTTTCTTTTTTTTTTTTTTTTTTAAAAAGACAGAATAATACAATTTGCATTACAAAAACCTCAAAATGTTTATTAAATTAGTAAGAAAATAAATAAATGATCTGGTAAGAATATGAGATTTTGAAGTTTAAGTGTTCACAACTTAGATATAGGAATTATTAATTTGGGAGTAAAGATTGAAAGCTTGAGCTATTAAAGTTGTCACTATATATGTCAAATTATTAATTATTATTCTTAAGTTGTCATTGTATATATTTAAATTATCAACACTCAAACTTTAAAATCTCATATTCCTACTAGATACCTATTTGTCATCTTACTAATTTACTAAATATTTTGGTATTTTTATGTCATTTTTTATAGTTCTTTTTTTCCTTCTAAATTTATATCAGTAAAACAAATGGACTAAAAATGACCTTCTATGTTTGGCTATTTGGTGTGACAGACATAAAATGATCTTCTAATGTTGATTTTTACCATAACCGTTTTATAATTTTTTCTTGGTAAAAGTTAATTTTTACTTTTTTATTATTGATCACCCACTACTATAGAAATCATGAGATATTAAGGTTATTATCCATCATAAATCACGATTTCGAACTATCATTATGCAAGTGCTTCATATGTTTGATGCAAATAAATTGCAGTTCTATACCGTTATTCATTTGGGACCTTTTATAACTATTTTAATATAACATTCGTTATGTATTGAGGCTTGGTGAGACTATAATATATGCATTACTATGATAATAATTAATGGGCACACATGAACAATTGTTATAATATATGGTAATGCTTGCATGATACATAACAGTCTCATATTGATAACAATAATTTATTCAGTATGTTAACATTTTTTATGTAAGAATCATTTTACTTTTAATAAAAATAAATAACGGTGTCACGGAGACAACCGTTATGTATTTAGTACATTAATAACGGTTTCTAAATATGAAACGTAAACTTTTATAATAAATGACAGGTTATTGTATAATAACCTTGATGTATGGATGTGAGACTCTTCAAGTGAGTATTTCTGAGCTAGTTGGACTCGTCTATATATAATAGAACAAAGAATTCCAAGTGGCCACGCAATTCGGGATATGGATCAAGACATTTCAAGCTTTGTGGGAAAAATCAATGGCAACTGTTGATATATATATATATATATATATATATATATATATATATAATCTGTTGGCCTATAATTGTGTCTCTACACAAGAATTAACCTTGGAAAGCAAACGATGAGGGGTAAAAAAATATGAATATCCTTATAGGAAAAGACCCATGGGGTATGCAAACCTTTGAGCCCAAAGGTTTGCTTACCCCAATTGTGGCCTTTCCTATACAGATATTCGTGTTTTTTTTTCACCAATCTGTTGCTTTCCTACCTAAATTGTTGAAGATACACAAGGCATAGGTAATACCCCAATTGTGGCCTTTCCTATACAGATATTCGTGTCTTTTTTTTTCACCAATCCGTTGCTTTCCTGCCTAAAATTGTTGAAGATACACAAGACATAGGTAATGCACACTTACATTATGAGATATATAGGTGAGGACTGCGATTAATTTTAGCCACAAAGCATAGAAAATCTTTATCCTTCCCGAATTGCATGGCTAATCAATGTGGGAATTACTACTCTATCAAATAGAGTCAAGACAAGTAGCTTAGAAACTCTCACATTGAATAGCCTAGGATTGATCACAATGTTGAATTTCAAAGCTTTTAACTTGGTGCCACTTGCTCAATGCAAAAACAGGAGAGGAACCTTGATCAGAGCAATAAAGGGTTTTCCAAAACAACATAATTTTACAAAAGCAATTTAATGTCACCTTGAATGCTTTAACTTATCGTGACTTCACAAATGCTGCAAGTATTCCCTTGTTCATGTGTGACTCTTAGTACAACTGAACTAGTTTATTCATCACATCCCTATTGATATTTTCAAAGTAACTTCCGAAAATATGGAAACTTTCAAAAAAAAGGAGGTATTTGCTTAGGGATCTATATCTCCTAAAGTCACTTCAAAAAAGATCAACAGAGTAGGAACCTTCAGTCAAATCAATAGGTTGACAACTTCTTGTAATAGGAAAGGAACCTTTTGTTGGAAATTATGCCCTAGGGGCAAGTCATTCTCCTTTAGTTATCATTTTATTTGCATGTTTATAATGATAACAATATCCCTGGATATATCTTATAGATTATCCTAAATGTCCCTGGTCGGTCATCTACGCGGGAGCGAAGATGAAATAAGACCAATATGACTTTGATGAGTATGGAGATACGAGTCAAAGTCATAGGCACTTGTAAGAGTACAAGGTGCGGATCGACCCACTATGAGAAAGCTGCATGGATTAAGTCATAAGCTTTTCTCATGTATAATCTTCGTCACAACGCCCTTTGACTTGAGATCATCATGAATTCCTACATGATGAGTCGCTGGTCTTTGACCTAGTCAAAAGTCACCTTTGACCGGGTGATGATAAAGGTTTCGATCGGGATCAGTGGTTCTCATGGAGAGGAATGTGAATGGTCAAGATGGAATTTGTCCCTCACATTTGTAGAGAGATAAGACTCGGGCCCCCTCGATGAGTCCGAGTCCGAGAAATGTATGGTCATTGCGATGGAAAGGAGTTTCCATTTCAATTATTAGACTACTCAAGAATCGAAAGTATCGGTCAAGAACGGGAAGTTGACATTATACATGCCTCATCCTTGACCAAATTATTGCATGACAAAAGGGACGTGACATGGTTGTACGAAAGGTTGTATCGTATCAACGATCCCCATATGAATTGGATAGTCGCAATGTCTTGCTAGAGGCTACTTGCGACTTGGGTCTGGTACAAAGATTGGCCCACCGCCAATCTCATGGGCCTCATAAGGTCGCACACGTTAAGAATAGCCCAACACGAGCAAAAGTGTCTAGATTCATTGAATCTTAGCTATGTCTAAGATTTAATGAATAATATATATATTTAATCTAGGATATATATATATATATATATATATATATTAAATTAAAATTAATATAATATTATTATTTAATAGAGATTATAATATTATTATATAATATTTGTTTTGTATTTAATTTATTTGATAAATTAAGTATTTAAAACAAATAGAGATATTGTATCTCACATAATTTTCGAATAAAGATATCTTATATCTCGACTTAATTTAAATTGAGATATAGTATCTTAGATTTAATTAAATAGATAGATATCATATCTCGGATTTAATTTATAGGGATAAATTAAATCGGGAAGGCTTTTTAATTCGGATTAAATAAATATATTAGATTAGATCTATAAGATAGATTTAATTAATATATTATTTTAATCCAAATTCAAATTTCAAGATTAATGAGGATTAATCATGGAATATATAATACGCCTCTTGGGTTTAGAAAAATACCTACGGGACGTTCAGTCAGATGTATTAGAAAAGCCGCGAGAAATCCTAGAGAGAAAAAGGTGAGACGCGAGAATACTGAAGGCGCTAGCAAGCGACCGTCCCTATTCAAGGCTATTTGTGTGGATACGGGTAGAGGGAGGAGATTCGTAGAGTCTGCTCCTGTTGATCGAGTAGGTAGCCCACCAGATCAAATCTGAAGAGACGCACACCAGTTCGGCATAGGTACGATTCGAATTCTTTTAACCTTGATTTAAATGCGGTTGAGCGATCCTCTTTTGGGATTCGTAAATTTTTAATTCCGCTGCGTGTACGAATCCCAACACCTTTGATTAGAGCAATATTGAGTTCTGTAAAAAGGCATAACTTTACGAAAGCAATTTAATGTCAACTTGGATTCTTTATCGTACCATGACTTCACAAAGACAGCCCAATCAACCGAGTTGAACACTCCAAGAAACAGGGGAGGAACTATTAGAAGTGAATGCAGGAAGGATAATGTGAAACACATGAGGGAAATCATAACTATACTTATCTAGGGCTCACAAGCAAAAACTTGAGTTAGGGCAAGCGAACACAACTTGCCAATAGTCTCTGAGCCAAGGGTCAATTGTATTCACCAGCGCAATTGTTGCTGAGAAGTCGAACGAAGGCTTTTTATGGTGAGGTTTAATTGAAAAAAACTATCGACGGCCAGAAAAGACTATAAGAGTTGTAGGGTTACGATGTTGGTGGTTTCGTTGTTCGAATAGACTAAGTGTCAAGTGAATTATGTTTCAAACATTTATATAGAAAAGGAATGATAGCATTTTTTGGGTTATCGTGCCTAAGACTTTAGGGTTTAGGATTTAGGGTACATCACAGTTCGTTTATAAGAACTTTTATTTATTGATTTACATTTATAACGGTTCTTTATTAAAAACCATGAGGTATGTTATTTTTTTTTTAAAAAAGGCTTATAATGCCCAGATAATTACATTTTCTAGCAAGTCAACTACACGACGTTTTATCTTGAGAGAGCAGAGGAGGACGATGAAGAAATAGTACGAAAAACATAATGAAATGGAGAGTTAAAATAGTTTGAAAATGACACGTTAGAAGCATCATTGCACATGTTTGAAGTTAAAAAGGAGCAGCCACGCGTTAAGCAGTGGTGGGTAAAGAATAGGTACTTGGTTCTCGTGCACGATCATCATAGAACAAAGAAGCATGTACATATTATTATCATTAGTGTGGGGAAAGGTTTTTTGAACCATCATGACAGTTTTTGTGTAACAATTATCATTCTTTGAGACAAAATATATCGGTTACTAATAACAACCTTTATTTATTTGCATGATATTCTAATAAGAGATGATTTTTACTTAATAACTATTATGTCTTCAACTTTTTGTAAGAAGACATTTGGTGGTTGATTATGCAACCACAATTTTACAAAAAACAAAAACAAAAGACTAAGTATATAAAAACTAAAAATAACAAGTTATGGATATGTTTCAAGAATATGATGCATCATCATGTTCCTCCTTCTCCAATAACTTGTCCACCTTCTCGTTCAAAGAGCGAACGAGAGTAGTAAGTTCCTTTTAGCACTGGTTCATCGTCCCTGCTCTCATAGGTAAACCTGGATCATGTGATAGAGCTCAGAGGTCATGTGGACAAGCCCTTCAATGCTTGTTGGTGAAGGGAGTTTATCTTTCGGTTTGTTTGGAGATGATGAAACAAAAGTTCTTTTGCATTTGTCCATAAGTTTGGTGAAGAAGAACAAAAGCTTGCAGTTGGCTATGAGAAGTTGAATTGGAAGTGGAGAAATGAGTTCAGTTTTCAAACATTTATATAGAAAGGCTTTCGAGGATTATCAAGCCATGACCTTAAGATTTACAAATCATTATATTTTATAAATGGTAACAGTTGGTTTTTAATAACTGTCAGGCATTTAAAGTGGTATTCTAATAAGTGAAAGGGTTGTTTTTTAATACTTGTTACGTATTTGACTTTTTTATTTTATTTTAATGCATGCATGTTGCATATATCAATCACCATATTACAAATATATATATATATATATATATATATATATATATGAATTTAATTAAAGATTTATTAAAATCGTCATTCTTTTTCTCATGACATGAGTTACACAACAAGCTTGTTTCAAGAGGGTTGTTATTTATTTTCGAATAAGACGATCATTTAAAAAGAATGATTTAAGAGCCATTATTTATTTTACTCATGATGGTTTTGTAACACTCGCCCTAAATTACCCTCTACTTCACATAACTTATCATATACTTGAACAGACCGGAACCTTCATCTTGCGGTATCTACCTCCTTTCCCTTGGAGCCGCGTACGTCGTGGCCGATCACATTATAAATGTGGAAAGGACTTGAAGTCTTTCTAACTCGTTGATCTTATTCCCGTCCTTGGGTGTCACGGAAAGATATCAAATCCTCTCACACTCTTTAGTGCTTGTTTCTTGTTTCTCCTACCTTGGCACTTTGTAGACAACACAAAACACCTCGATTCGAGAAACTTGTTTCTTGTCCTTCAACTTTCATCTTTTCTTTCCTTTTTCTTTGTCCTTCTATTTCCTCTCCTTTTTCTTCACTTGGCCAACTTTTTGGAGTGTGAGAGTGTGTGTGATGTTGCTTTAATATTAATCTCCATCCTTCTTGAAAAGTTGCTTTCCAAGAGCAAATTAATCCTAGCCTTTTATTATGTCTTCCAATTTTAACCTCAAGATCAAGTGGCAATTGCCTCTTTTGCCCTTGATTATGACATTATTATTTTTGTGCCATGAGCTCTTTTAGTTCTTTATATTACTTCTTTCTAGACACAATTTTCCTTTGGATTTGAGTTAGTTTCTATGTCATTCCGACGCATCCTAAATGAATCGCCTACTTTCTTTCCGACTAATTCGCACCGAAATTCTTACTTTATTTTTCATTGCTTTCTAAAAGTCATTCTATTATGCATTCCTAGGACTCTTGCTAAATTAGAGTTAGTAGTCTACTTTATTCAGGCTTATTCTTTAACCTATAGTCCCAAAATTCAGGATATTATAGTTTTTCTGTAAGAACCGTTAGATGTGTTCTTTTTTTTTAACAATATATTTGAAATGGAAAAACAATATAAAAAAAGAACACTGGTGAGTAGCCTGATAAATTGATTAGATCACAATGCTACCCTTTACCAGAGAAGTGGCCAGGATCATTGTTAGGATCATGGCCAATCCAATACTCATCAATTAAAAGATTGGCCTTCTTGTTCGTACTAGAGAGGTATCCAGAAAGCCTCCTCATAGCATGGTCAGTTTGTTATGCATGTTGCAACATCACCTCAAGTTGAGGAAGCATATGATATGGAGGTGAAGGAAGAGGTGGTAGAGGCAAGAGAGGAGGAGGAGGAGGTGGAAGCATAGGCGGCAGTAGAAGAGGTGGATGTTGGGGAGGAGAAGCAGGAGGTGGAGGATGACGTTGAGAGTTTTCTGGCAAGTCTTCTGCAAGGTTTTTCATCTTGGTGATTGAGAGAACAAAGAGGAGGACAATGAAGAAAACATAGGAAAAACAAATAACAATGAGAAGTTTAAATAGACATCTATAAGAGACGTGAAAAAAAACATCATTACTTGCGTTGGAAGTTGAACAATATGAAATGAAAGGATATGTGGTTCTCTTGACGAGCATTGAATAATGAGGAGGCAGCCAGAGTCAACACGAGT
This sequence comes from Acacia melanoxylon, assembly GCA_019022615.1. NCBI lineage: Eukaryota > Viridiplantae > Streptophyta > Magnoliopsida > Fabales > Fabaceae > Acacia > Acacia melanoxylon. Next base: position 580,474 of record JAFJYJ010000114.1, read on the forward strand.
AAGAGGAAAGGTTTTGAAATATTTAATTAATGTTTATTAAATTAGAAACGTTAAGTATGTTGGTGTTATTATAATATTTTACAACTTTTAATTAACAACCGTAAATTACCAAGGTTTTTATTATAACAATTTTTTATATTTTAAAATACTGGTGTTCAGTCTTCACCACCACTATCATCCTCCTGCTCTTCATTCTCATCATCAGAGGAAGGATATGAAGGGTATGACTACAAGTCATATTCAACGTCATTGTAATGAAGTATCACGTTCAACTTATTGTTCAGCTTGTTGGTGCATGCTACGAGACGCCTTGTGTGATGGTTAAGGCTTGCCAATATCTGCATTAGAGCCTCCATTTCAGGAGGAGGCGCAAGAGGAGGAGGGGGTGGTGGTGCTAGCGGAGGAGCTCCCTAGGATCTTAATATAATGAAGGAGAGAAGGAGGAGGCCGATAAAGAAAAATATAGCAATAGTCAAAAGGAATATGTGAGTTTAAATAGTAGTCTAACAGATATTACAAAGGGTTATGACTTATGAAGGTCTACTAATGTTACGAAGGATCACAAAAGTGTTGAATGACGATTGTTTCTTAAGACCGTTATGTTTTGTCTTCGTTGATATTAGAGATTGGAAGATGAATATTTTCTTATTGTTATATGACGGTTGTCTTGAAAGGAACCACCCTTTTTGTCACTACATAAATGTGGTTATTAACTACAGCCATTTTGTTTTTCATGAATTTTTCCTCGCGGTACATGATGGTATGTATAATTAACCATTACTTTTAAGCATTATATATTCTTGCGCAACCTCCACCTCAATATACATGATATGGAAAAAAAATTATAGCCTAAGACTCTGCAGGTGGATGGGCCATATCAAGTAATAAAGTGGTGAGAAAAGTATCGTTCCCAAAAGGACTTGGTACTAACAATTCAGTTGAACAATAATTTTCCACTTTCAATTAAGTTGAGGAATCCAAATTGACTTTAAGTAAGAGAAAAGAAGTTAATAATCTAATTATTGTATGGAATATATATTTATATCTTAATCGTAAATTAAATAATAATCTAAATCCATGTTACTTATCTCATAGCCTACTTAAAATTCTCTTTTTTCAAGGTAAGTTTTAACTCTCAAATTCATATTCAATGATGGTCATCACTAAATAGTTAAAGTTAAACAAGATTAAGTAACCAAAATTAATATTAATTATAACTAAATAGTGAAAAAGTCTTGTCCACCCACAAGTTCATAACTCCTCTAGATTACACGACAAACTAACTAAACATAACTAAAAGAAACAACAACACATTCATAATCTAAAATCTCAAAGAAAAGAGAGAAGGAAAAGGAACAAAGTATTAATTCAAAGCCTCATATTCAAGTTCTAGCTGCTCCTCTGTTCAATCAGTTACTTTGGTATTTTCTCTTCTCCACGATGCTCTCGTCCTCCCATAAAGAAGAAGAATAATCAAACTTGAACTGCTTTCTCTCTCATTTCTTGTTTTTAAAGACGGTGATGAAGATGACGTAAGTGACGTCCTCCAATTGCCGCCTCTGCTTCTCTTTATATAATTCGTGGCTTCTTCCTTTTAGACATTAGGCCTCACTTTGTTTCTAATTTGGTGGATAAAAAAACGCTGTCATTCTCCTTTTATTTCCAAAACGGTGTGGCCTTCTTTTATTCTCTCAAATCAGTTGTAGCTTTTTTTCCCCCGTCTTCCCCCTATTCCCTCTTGATCCAAAACGTTGATGCCTCTAGTAATGGCAATAACAGGAAATATTATAATAATAATAAAATGAAACTGAACCTTTTTTTATATTTTCTTTTCCTTTTGAGAAAACTTTCCATTATTGTTGTTGTTGTTGTTGTTATTTATTATTATTATTGCTTCTTTCCGAAGTTTAAAAACTTATATTCTAAGTTGAAACCCCACAAATGATGCATCAAAATTGATATCTCTTAAAATTTCCAAAAAAAAAAAAAAATCTCTTCAAATTAGCATTGATAACTTCACAAATATATCAAAATATATATCAAATATATTAAAATGGGAATTCATCAATACATGACGTTTATTCGCTATGACTAAGAGTTATATATGCCTGAATCTATAGTAGTGAATCATACTTGGAAATTAAAAGGAGCATCAAAAGATAACTAGAAATAGTAGTAGAACCAATCTTGTATTATCTAAGCTAGAAGCAATATCAAATCAACCAACAATATACTATCTAAACTAATCAACCCTAATGGCTCCATGGCATTGTTCTGTTAATCTGCTTGGGGAGAGATTAAGGAGAAGATATTTTATATGGTTAAATGATTCTTTGATGGTCACTCTGATCTCCAAAAAAAAAAAAAAAAATCAGATTGTTTTGATGCCAAAGGTTGATAAGCATGAATCAGTGAATCATTTTCGCCTTATAGGTCTTTGTAATGTTTCTTATAAGATCATTGCAAAGATCATGACATCTAGTATGAAAAATTTATGGAGCAAATATATCTCAGAACAACAGAGGGCTTTTATTGCAGGAAGATCAATTCAAGATAATGTCATAATTACACATCAAGCATTTTAGTATTTGAAGAGGAGGAAGGAGGGTTCTAGATATCATTTCACTATTAGAAAAAATGCCTTTTAGACCAGTTAAAAATAGCTATTTAGACTGATTTTACATTAGGTCTTTATATCAACCGGTATTTTTTAATACCGGGTACGTTTTCTAGACTAAGCTAGTCGTATAACCGGTCTTAAAAAGTGGTATTTAGACCGAGCTAAAAGTCCGGTCTAGAAAGTTGCATGTTTAAGACATGTCTTCGGTTTAGAAGGTCTAAAATGGTTGAATTTTAAGACCGGTTGGGGAGCGAAACCGATTCATGGAATTATACATTTTTTAACATGTCCTTTATTTTAACTAGTCTAAATGAGTTTGTTTAGACTTTTTATTACCACAATTGGTCTAATTTTTTTTTTCCAACAGGCATTATGCCCTGCATTCAATGACCTGTTCATAGAGAACCAACCTAGAGAACCACAATTCTTATATATGTTTGAACAATCTACACAAATCAACAATCAAGTCTTACATCAATTTATAAAACAAATATAAAAATTCTTAAAAAATAAAATCCAACACTACTAAACAATGTACTATGCTCATCATGTATTCATCATATAACAGCAAATACAAGTACACAATTCTAGAAACTATATAGATGGTTAAATTGCAATGAAAGAAGGAAATACATGTAGAACTAACTTTATTTGTTCTGAAGCCAAAGGAAAGGGAGATCAATGATTAAGCTGAAGACATCTAAAACAAATCAAAGTAAGTAATGTACTCCCTCCGGTCCTAATTATAGAGCACTTTGTAGTGCAATTTGCACTACAAAAGTGCTCTTATAATTAGGACCGGAGGTAGTATTACGTTTCTAAACACAACAGAGAGAACGATACAAAATTTTCAGCAAGGATCATAGTGATGAAGTGTAATGTACCTCACCATTTATTGGGAAACAATAGTGTCATTAAAGAATTGTGCACAACGCTCAATATCTTCAATGGGGAAGTGTTCAACAAGATTAAACATATGAAATTTGAAAGCCAAAGAAAATAATAGGATGTACCTAAAAATATTAAAATTAGTGAACACATCTCAGAAAACACATGTACCTCTTCATAAGGTTTGTTTCGCCCAAAGCAATAATATTATACATGTGACTCATCACATAATGGCCGTAAAAATTTCTTCTTAATGGTTGCTTGCGGGCATATAAAAGAATATCACATCAGCAAATTAATTGAAAGCACATGCGTGAACGTAGACAATAAATTAAACTTGCATGTAATTACTTGTGGCACAATCCATTTAGGATCTGCAGCTTTATCATGCGGTTTCTTACATTGGTAAGTCCCCCACGTAGATTCATACAACTAATCATTATCAAACACACTGTTAGTAAGCTATTTTAATCACAAAGATCATGAAGTGGCAAAACAAAACTCCTATTAATGAACTGCAACTTTTCTAGGTGTAACATCCTCAAATTTTTGGGACTTAAGAGTTAATTATCGCTTAAGTCTTATTTAGTGAAAGGAATAAAATTATATATGTATATATAGTGCTCCACCCCCTTTTTTCATATTGATGGCACGTGGATGGGTTTTTGTTTTTTTGGAAGAAAAAAAAATCTCTCACCACACTCCCGTTCCTTTAAATTTGATGGTGGGCATGCATTGATTTAAGAGTTAGCCAAGGGGCTTAATATTTAAAAAGGCTCACGTTTTTTGGCTGAGCCGTATCTTGCTGGGTGGGACCGACAGGGGAAAAAGTACACCAACATATGGGGCCACCATGTTTGGTTTGAGGGGAGGGAGTGGGAGGGAAGGGGAGTGGAAAGTAGAGAAATGACTAAATCATTAATGAAAGCGAATATTCCTTTTTGTTGAGAATATTTTTGGAATATGGAAAAGTTTATAGGCGCATTGTGTAAAGAGGGGACCAAAGATTGGCCCCTCCCCCTCTCCCTCCCTCCCCCTCCTCAAACCAAACTAGCTCGAGTAAAACAAGGTCGTTCTCTAGTTTATCCTCAAGTTTTTTTTTCCCGTCTTTTACTAGTTAAGGTTGGGAAGGTGTGATGTGCTTTTTATTTATTTATTTCTTCACCACCCCCTAAACCAACATATGCAAGGGTGTATGAGTATTTTATAGTTTTATAAAATTTCTCATAAAACCCAACAACTCTCATAATATGAGTGTACATTATATGTGTGTGTATGTATGTATATATGTATGTGTGTGTGTATATATATATATATATATATATATGGGTTTATCGTTTATCATGTCACTTGACATAAGGTTATGTCAAGTCACCCAAAAACTACGTCGTTTTGGGAGTTAAGGGAATTAATGAAGGGTGTTTTGGTATTTTTATTTTTGTATTTATTACACGAATTTTACCAAAAGACCCTTCATTAATTTTCTAACCCCAAAACTATGTCGTTTTTGGGAGTTAGGGAATTAATGAAGGGTTTTTTGGTATTTTTGTTTTCGTATTTATTATATGTATTTATTATACGAATTGTACCAAAAGATCATTCATTAATTCCCCTAACCCCAAAACTACGTCGTTTTGGGGTAACTTGATATAACCTTTGTCAAATGACATGACAAACGATGAACCATATATATATATATATATATATATAGTTTTATCTTACTTTTTACACAAGCCCAACAACTCTCCTTGGAGTGTAAAAGTGTATATATATATTGGGGTTCATTCATTTCCCATTTTTTCCCTTATCCTTACCGACAAACTCTATCCTCCTTGCTTCCTTTTTTTTTTTCAAAAAAAAAAAAAAAATTGTTGAGTTGCTATTCAAGGCACATGTAAAACTCATATTTTTATTTTTAAAAACACGTGTGTGTGTGTGTGTATGCGCTATCCACAACCAAACTAGCCTTTTTGCTTTTCCATCTATGTTGACTCAGATGTATATGTGTGTGCATAACTTGGGAAAATTCATCTCAGGGTCCATTTAAGTAAAAAAATTTAAAAAAGGCCCAAACATTATTTAAATGCCAGAAAAGGCCTGGGGCCTTTTCTGGTATTATTTTATAAAACACTAACAACTAAATCAGTCCCATTAACAACTAAATCAATGCCCGTTAACAACTAAATCAATAGCATTAACAACAATATCCTAACAAGTTAATCAGTCTCATTAACAACCAAATCAGTACTCGTTAACAACTATATCAGTCCCATTAACAACAAATGTTTTTTGAAAAGGGCATTTTCTGGCATTTGTACAATGTTTGGGCATTTTTTGACATTTTTTTGCCAATATGGGCCTTAAGATGAATTTTCCATAACTTTTATATATTTAAAATCGGTTGCTTTTTAAAAAGTTATTTTCCAAATAATACTATATCTAAATAAAACAGTGGAATCTATTGAAATTTAGGTGCGTATATAGTATTAGTGACAGAAGGTAATTCTAAGATCCTAGAGTAGTTTTAAGTAATATATTAATGGGTAAAATATTTCTCCAGTTACTAGAGATAAGTTATCTCCAGTGACCCCAAAACTACGTTGTTTTGGATTAATGAAGGGTGTTTCTGTAATTTTACACCCTTCATTAATTCACCTAAAATTACAAAAACACCTTTCATTAATCTAAAACGACGTAGTTTTGGGGTCATTGGAGATAATTTATCTCCAGTGACTGGAGAAATACTTTTCCCTATATTAATAGATGGTTATTTGAATGATTTTGTAGACTCTCATTGAAAGCTTTGGAGTAACTCTTGTGTGATTACCTGTAAACTAAGGAATAACAGGTAACGCTGAGTATTCTTCCATATAGTCGTTAATTATTTATGATTGTGAATGACTATCTTTTATTTAAAAAATGGACGGAATTATATGTATATGTGTATGTATGGTAAATTATCAAGTAAGAAGTGTTATAAGTAAAATTTCTTTATAACTCTTTTTATTCACATAGTTAATAATTTAATTATAATTAATGTATGGTTTGATTAATGTTTCCTTCTAGGCATGTTTGAATATGTGATAATATTTTATACGAATGGAAGCATGATTTATGGCGGTTGCATTTGCATGGGTTTGAATAAGGAGGAATTTGTATGATAGGAGCTTTTACCACGTAGTATGTCATCACTTGGTGCACAATGGATGGCACTTGTCAGGGCCCCTTCTTCCATGTTTTTCTTTGGCCGAGATTGCATTGGAGCTATGGGACATGTGACACCTTCTTAGTTTGTTCTTTTAAGGAGGAGAGCCATAGTCTAGACTTAAGCTCTACACCTTTGGGCGAGTACATCTTAAGAACTGGTGAGTTAAGGGAAATTCAGACAAATAGATGAGTTTATGTTGAACTATGTGTTAGCTTATGAATCCAATTAGCGAAATAAGGATGGACTGTGACATAAGGGAGGTTGCATAGTGCATAATTATATATTACATGTTGTGATGAAAATAGAGATCAATATAATGATAATTAATTTGAAATAGTTTTATATGAGGATTGTAATGTATACAAATATACATGTAATCAGCTCTCTCTTTTAAATCATACTGTATGTGGTTTACTTGTGTACGATAGAAACTTTCAGTAGTTATTAAGATGTGGAATATCATCCCTTTATATTAACATTTTTCAGGTGATTGTTCTCGTAGGGAGCAAATGAAGGCACTTATGGAGTGAGCCTTGATAGCTCTTTCATGCTTCTGGAGCACATGTTATGTTGTTTTTATTTGCTATAACTCCAAGACTTATGCATTTTAATTTTACTTCTAAAAATGTTTGAGGATTTAATTCGACATTATGGTGTGAGTTTTATTTGAATGATGATGTATTGGATGATTTGATGTTGGGCATCCTTATTGGCTATATGTGAGATATTTTGGTTAAGTTTTTGTTTGTTTGGTTTGATGTTTTAAATTTTTGTTATCAGAGCCCAAATGTTTTGTGGCTATTTGTTGATTTTATTTAGATTTAGAGTTTGTTTGGTTATTTGTTTAGCTTACCTAGTATCCTTGTGGTGTTCTTCATAGGAGGGAGGAAGGTGAGGACTCGAAAGACTAATTCAATCCCCGCTCCTCGTCAAAATGGTCCTTTTCCTCAGGATAACAATTCGATCTTATTAGAGATTCGAGATGTAGTCCTGGATATGAGAGAGAAAGTGAACAGACATGAACACGAACAAGCAGCAAGAAGAGGTCAAGGAGATGATCATGATAAGGAGAAGAGTCCCATTAATGAAGATACCCCCACTGATCATCATTCTAGAGGTGGAAGCTATATAGGCATTGAATTAAGAGGCGATAGCAATTCCCATTCTCAATACCACACATCATCCTTACTAAAGTTTGGGTAAAATTCAAAAAGTGTACTCCTCCAATGTTTGAGGCGAAGCTAGACCCAATAGAGGCACTAGAATGTTGAAGCGATTGGAAACTATTTTCAAGGTTATTGTAATTAGCTCTCAACAAAAGGCGCTAGCTGCCAAGTAATTGTTGTAGAAAGTAGCCCAAGAATGGTGAGAAAGCACCAAGATAGATGATGATACTGAGATGACTTGGGAAGAGTTTAAGGAAAAGTTTAGAAAGTATTATATCCTCACTTCCATCAAAGTAGCAAAAGAAATTAAGTTCCTTATATTTGAGTAAGAGAATTGACATGAAGAAGAATTTATTTCTCACTTTTGGAGTTGTCCAAGTTTTGCAAGTATTCAACTCCAAATGGATGTGTGCTCCATTAGTGGAGAAAACTAAGGCAGATTTGAAAATGTATTTGTCACCATTCATTGATGAGATAAAGGATTTTGAAAAGATGTAAAACAAACTAAACACAATAGCCAGAAGCAAGCGAGAAGAAGAAGATGAGAAAATGAAGGGATTCCAGGGCAGATATGCACTTTCTATGAGACCTACGAGGGGAATCACTAAGAAGAATAGTCACAACTTCAGTGGTGTGAAGAAATGGTTTAATCAACCCTTAAGGAATCATTCTAGTAGACCTTCAAGGAGTCATTTTAGTGGACCTCGGAGGAATTAATTTAGTGGGGGACAGATCTCTCATAAGGGATCCATTCTTTCATGTTGCTAGCCGCACAACTAACAGTTAGAAGTATGTCAAGTGTGGAAGGGTGCACCAATGAAATTGACTAATTTGTTACAAGTATGGGAAGCTAGGCCGCATCTTTGGGTTCTGTGAGGAAGGCTCTCGAGGAGCCAATGATGCTAAAGTTGTTGTTCCACGCAGAATGTTCTCACTATCACACCAAGAGGCAAATGCTTCACCAAATTTGATTAAAGGTATTCTTAAACTCCAAGGCCTTGAAATTGAAGCTTTATTTGATTCTGGTGCAACACACTCTTTCATATCTTACGCTTGTGTACCCTCAATTGAATTTACATATATGTGATTTGCCTTTTGACATGATTGTTTCTACACTCGCAAGAGCCTTGATGAGAACTTTTAAGTTTTGATTGAATTGTATGATTGAGTTTGATAGTAGGACCTCAGCTATAGATCTTGTTTGTCTACCCATGAAGGGCATTGATGTGATTGTGGGAATAGATTGGTTGTTGGCATATGATGCTATCCTAGGTTGTAAAAGGAAGACCATCTCTCTTCTAGTTGACTTTGTAAGTCCTAATAAACCACAATTGTTGTTTGCAATGCAAGTTGAAAAGTGTATTAGTAAGGGTTGTCAAGTGTACATGATGTTTTTCTCCATTCAAGCAGAAGTGAAAGAAGGGGTAGAAGACATTGAAGTGGTAAATGATTTTCGGAAGTATTTCCAAAGGAGAAGACATGTTTACCCCTAGAGAGAGAAGTATAATTCTCTATTGATCTTGCACCTAGGAAAGAGAGTATCTTTAAAGCTCCTTACTAAATATCTCAATCGGAACTAGTAGAATTGAAAAAGTAGATGAGGAGTTGATGGAAAAGGGTTTCATTAGGCTCAGTGTATCACCTTGGGGATTGCTTGTGCTCTTTGTGAAGAAGAAAGATGGGAGTGTGAGGCTATACATTGACTACCACCAATTGAATAAGGCAACCATAAAGAACAAATATCCTTTGCCTTGAATCGATGAACTACTTGACTAGTTGACCGGAGCATCTGTATTCTCCAAAAGGGGTTGAGTCGAAGATGTCCCGAAAACTTCACTCATAACCAGATATGGCTACTATGAATTTCTTGAGATTGGCTAACTAATGCTCCAGCTATCTTTATGGAGTACATGAATAGAATCTTAACACCCTATTTGGATAAGTTTGGAGTGGCCTTCATTGATGACATTCTCATTTACTCTAGGGATGAGGAAGAGCATAATAAACATCTTAGAGTTGTGTTATGCGTGTTGAGAGAACAAATGTTCTATGCAAAGTTGTCTAAGTTTGACTTTTGGTTGAAGGAAGTAAATTTCTTGGTCATGTTGTATATGCTCAAGGTGTAATATCCTGAATTTTGGGCCTAGAGACTTGAGAATAAGCCTGTATCAGGCAGACAACTAGACCCAGTTCAAGAAGAGTGATATTAAATTTGGGAAACATTGTATGGAATCTTCATGAAGTCAAGAAGCTTGTTTGAAAAGTTAGCTTATGGAGGAGGCTATGAAGAAGATTCATACATAAGTCAAAGAAGCTTACATAGAAGCTTGTTGAAGAAGCCCAGCAAAAATCTAGAAGGAAGAAGCTTAATCAAGAAGCAAAGTTGGCTTCTTGGATAAGCTAACAATTACTTAATCAAGAAGTAGCTTAGGAAATATTGTGAGGGAATTTTGGTCAATTGCTATAAGGGAAATAGATGCATGCAATTAATATGAAATGATGACTCAAAAGCTTCTTTAATAAGCCTTAAATTCGTCCAAAAAGGTAAGGGAGAGAGAAAAGGCATGAAACTTGCAAAATAAGCCAAGTTAAGAGGATGTTTTATAAGGGCACTTTGGTCATTTGATTTGGGAGATTTTTAAGTGCATTCTTGACATATTTTAAGACATATTACACTCCCTTTTGCATAAGTATTTTAACCAAGAACTCAAGAGCCATGTAAGTTAAAGTGTCAGTGCAGAAAGGCACAAACACACTTATACGGTGTTAATTGGTTGGTAAAAATGTCATTTAGCTATGTCCTAAGGTATGAGACAATTAGCTGAGCAAAAATGTACTAAAATAGATATGCACATGAAATTTCTTGAACTAATAAGAGTTCCCTGAATTTTTGAGGAAGTGGTGATAATCGCACCTTAACTTGAAAATGAAGTAAGCTAAGCATAAAATACCGGAACGGTATAAGCCGGTACAATGAACAAGGGGTAGAGAGTATAACAATACAAAAATTCTTCCCCTACAGAGTATGTATGCGCCATCCATAGGCAGGGAGCGGAAGAGACACTGCAAAAATCACATGCTAGAAAGGAAAAGTCAATTGTGATAATCACTTGAGGACACGTGTCACCACAGGGTTAAAAGGTAAAATGTCAGTAATGATTACATGGCAAGAAAAGTCAATTCCTTGCCCATTAAGGAGAAGATTTCAGACACACAAAAATAGGGGAGAAAATTAGTTGATTTTATCTATATGTAAGCCCAAATACAAGGTACAACAAGCTATAAGGAAAATTTAACCGGCGAAAGGGGACCGACAAAGACCAATTAGGGACTTCCTTTTAAATCAAATGGAACAAATATTGGGCCGTCTCAAGGTATAAAATGGTGCCACACATAAAGGTTAAATTAGGGAAAAAGATCTGAAAAACTTGAAGAAAAGTGAAAGGGGAGCAAGCTATTAACCAGCGGTGCACAACAAGGACTAGTTGATAAAGGGGTGGATTGGATAATTCAAATAAAACACATGGGATCAAATTGTCATGGCCAGGAATGCGCCACCTCAGCCTCTAGAGAAATCTAGAGTTTCTTGGAGACAAAGAAAGAAGAAAACATGTAAAAACCAGGGAACATGCTTTTAACCACTAGATAAAAGGGCATTTTGGGTAATTTAAGTAATTAGCACATGGAGATTTATAAAAATCTGATTTCCATGGGCAGAATGCCGCCATATCAGCTGCTTCTAGAAGGCTCTGGAATTTCTTGGGGAGAAAGCAAGAAAACCCTAGTACATGCTACTAACCAGTGGACGATAGCGTGAACCGGACAATTCCCTGCACCTTGACCATTTTATAAGGACTATAACCCTTACATTCTTGGCTACCAAGGGAGAAACCAAGAAGACCTAGGGAGTGTCCAGCCAAGTCTAAATACCCAGAGGAAGAAGAAGAAATATCGATTTAAGCTCCGATTGAGTAAGCCCGAAACTAGCTTCAAATCAAACTTAGGATTTTCGTCTAACTGGTCCGAGCATGAATTTGTGATGTGATTTTGATGTTTTTGAGTTTTCCATTTAGTTTAAAACGATATTTTTTATGGGGATGGGTTAAAGTTAAGATTTACGAACCCAAAAACCCCAAAAACCCCGAAAACAAAGAAAAATAGCGAATTTGTCAAGTTCAGGAATTTTGGGCAATGATCCTTAATCAATATTTTTTAAATAGTAAATGAAGTCCGTTTTCCTTGAAATTTTACTGGCTTAAAGTAGACATCCTTTGATTCATTTGGATATAAGATTTTGTAACTTTTCAATTTTTTGACTAGGAGAAATGAATTTTTGAAAAATTCTCAAAAAACTGAAATATTTTCTCGAATGGCTAAGGTTTCAAAATAAGGAAGGATATGAACCCAGATGACCTTGGAAATTATTTTTATGGTAAACTATACATCCTAAGGGTTCAACGGCTGCTAATTTCATATCAATTGGATTTGTTTGGAATTAATTAAAAATGTTTGAAGTTGAACATGAGTTTATGGAATTTTGAAGATTTGCTCGGATTTCTTAAGAGTAAAAGAGGAATTCATGGAAATACTAAGAACAAGGTATATTGATGTTGTCTAGGACAAAAACACATCCAGAAAAGCTTTCAGACATCGTAGGGTTTCAAATCTCTGAACAGCCAACAGGTAGTAACTGTTTACTCACGTACTTTATGTTATTGTTGTATGTTTGTATGTCATACTTGTGTTTGCCTAATATGCATCCAGAACAGTTGGGGTTTGAGGCCCTGGCTATTATGTTCCTAGTGCTAAGAATTTTTTCGGGGCTGGCCTTCTAAGGCAGCTCGACGGCCTTGTGATTCCGGGGCTAGCCTGGTTCAGGCGGCTCAATGACTTGTGATTCCAGGGCTTGTCTTTGTAAGGCAGCTCAACGGCTTGTTGGTATTGTGTTTGTGATTATAAATGCATATATGGTATGTTGTCATGTGACTAATATTTTCTGACTGTGGTTGCATACATACACTGAATACATATGGTACTCTGGGGTTCATTTTTAACTCCAGACTATTCTGTAAACACAGGTGATAAACCTTGAGCTGTTCAGAAGTTGAAAGGTAAGGGAATACAGTGGAGGATTGAAGAAATAGGGAATGCCCTATCTCATTTTGTACATTTAGTTTTGGGATGACTGTATGAGTTATTTACCATTCAGTATTTACTTTGGATAATTGTACCCTTAACCCTACGGGAACTATTTACTTTTTGGTTATTGTACCTTTACCAGTATATTGTAGTTGTCCAAACCGATTATATGCTCTACCACACACACTCTGATGTATGTTAAAAAGGATTAATCAAGAGAGGAAAGGTAATAAGTATAAAGGATTCCTCTAACCCGCCACCCGAAAGGGGGAGGTTAGTAGGGGTGTAACACAAGGTGTATTAGTAGAACCCAATAAGATTGATGCAGCGTTGAATTGGGAAGGCCATAAAGTGTCATCGATATTAGAAGTTTTCTGGGATTGGTAGGCTATTACATGAGATTTATTTAAAGCTTTTAACAGATAGCCATGCCCTTAACAAGTTAACTAGAAAGGACTAACCGTATGTGTGGAATGAAAAGTAGGAAGCAACTTTTCAGGATTTGAAGACTAAGTTGACTACAACATCGATACTTGTGATTCCAAATCCTACTCAAAATTTCACTTTGTATACTGATGCTTCCAAGAAGGGTCTTGGGTGTGTGCTAATGCAAAATGGTGGCCTAGTGGCTTATGCTTCCAGACAATTGAGGCCACATAAAGAGAACTATCCCACTAATGACTTGGAGTTGGTAGCAGTAGTGTTTGCATTTAAGATTTGGAGGCACCATCTCTATGGTTCACAATTTGAAGTATTCAACAACCATAAGAGTTTCAAGTACTTGTTTGACCAAAAAGAGCTTAACTTGCGGTAGAGGAGGTGGATGGAGTTTCTTAAGGATTATGACTATGAATCAAAGTAACATCCAGGCAAGGAAAATGTTGTAGTAGATCTAAGAAGAAAATCAATCCATGCAGTCCAGTTGATGGTCAAGAATATAAATTGCTAGAGGATGTTCAAAGTACATCTATTGATGTAATGTCAGGATTGGTTGCCACCATGGAAGCTCTAACCATTGAAAGTACAACCTGGAAAGAGATAATATGCCTATTTAGATTAGCGGTAGAAGTTTCTTTTCCAACGTGATTTACGGTATATGAGATATATATGTGAGAGGAGTTTTGTATTGAGTTGAGTGAACATTCTTTTCGAACGCTTACCCAAACAGGTCATATTTACTTAGTTTGAGGATGAGTATCTACTGGGAGTTAGGGAGGATGTTGAAGAAGGAAGAGTATGTGTCTCTAATGATGGAGAATTAAGAAATATCATGCTAAAGAAAGCTCATAGGAGAAAATTCATTATAAACTCAGGAGCAACTAAGATGTATTATGATCTCACACGGAATTGGTGGTGGTGAGGCATCAATAAAGATGTGATTGAGTTTGTTGCTCATTGTTTGACTTGTCAGAAAGTCAAAATTGAACATCGAAAGCCTCTGGTGCTATTGCAAAATTTGGAGATCCCAGAATGGAAGTGGGATAGCATCTCTATGGATTTTATCATGGGACTTCCTCCAACTACATCTGGGCATAACGACATTTAGGTAATTGTTTATAAATTGACTAAGTTAGCCCATTTTCTATCTATCGGGTCGATGTACTCTCTTGAGAGATTAACGAAGATCTATGTGAAGAGATTTTCAGGTTGCATGGATTACCAAAGAGCATCATATTAGATCGTGATCCATGGTTTACATCACGATTTTGAAGAGCCGAACAGATGCTATGGGAACTCAGCTAAGGTTTAGCACTGCTTACCATCCTCAGACTGATAGACAGACAAAGAGGACCATACAAACTCTAGAGGACATGTTACTACATGTGCAAGTGAGCTATCATTAAGTTGGGATAGTCACCTTCACCTAGCAAAGTTTGCATAGAACAACAATTATCACTCAAGTATTAAGATGGCACCTTATGAGGCATTATACAGAAGGAAGTATAGATCTCTTATTTGTGCGATAGAACTGATTGAGCGGAGTTAACTATGTCCGGATTTGGTGGACGAAACTACTCAGAAGATTAATATGATTCAACAGAAACTTCTCATCAATCAGAGTAGACAAATTAAGATGATAGGAGAAGGCGTCCGATGGATTTCATGGTACGCGAACATATAGTTTTGAGAGTCACACCAATAACATGCATTGGTAAAGCAATTTGAGCAGAGAAGTTTTCGCCTTGTTTCATGGGTCCTTATGACGTTTTAGAAAGAGTGAAACCAGTTGCTTACAAAATTATATGACCCCACAGCTTGCGAATTTTCATGATGCCTCCCATGTATCGTAATGAAAGAAGTACCAACCAAACCCTTCCCATGTCATTGAAGTAGAGGAGATAGAAATCAAGGATAATATGACATATAAAGTTGAGCCAGAGTAGATTGTGGATGTGATGGATAAGTAATTAAGAAACAAGACTATAAGACTTGTGAAGGTTGTATAAGAGAAATGACTCCTGGTGATG
Organism: Acacia melanoxylon; assembly: GCA_019022615.1. Taxonomy (NCBI): domain Eukaryota; kingdom Viridiplantae; phylum Streptophyta; class Magnoliopsida; order Fabales; family Fabaceae; genus Acacia; species Acacia melanoxylon. Next base: position 595,963 of record JAFJYJ010000114.1, read on the forward strand.
CCCCATAGGAGACAGAGAAAAGACAAGCCATGAATATCCTAATTTGTTTACCGAGGTATGTCTCTTAGCTTTGAAAGGGGGGATTTGGCTTTGAAGTTGCTTAACAATGACCTGAACCTAGAAAAACAAAATTTGAATGAGAGAGCAAGATGACACTGGCCTTCCCTGTCATGGTGTTGAAATGTTTTTCATGCATTCTCTCTCTCTCTCTCTCTCTCTCTCTCTTTCTTCAACCCATCCCCCACACGGTCTCTCTTTCTCTCCCCCTATCTTCCCTCCTTTCACGCATTATCACCGCAGCACTCTCTATTTTTAACATCTATTTTTTGAAAAACAGAAGTTAAAACTAAGGTTTTAATGACTGTTTTTTCTAAATAGTCGTTGAACATAACTTTTAACGATGGTTTTTAAAAATAGTAGTTGAAAGTTAAACTAAAATTTCAAAATGTTTTTAAAAATCAGATGTTAATTAGTGTTGTTAAATGAAGTTTTTGTAGTAGTGAATGATGGACGGTGATATAAGGGAAGTTGCATCTTGCATAGTCCATAATTGTATATTACATGTTGTGATGAAAATAGAGATTGACACAATGATGATTAATTTGAAATCGTTATATATGAGGATTGTGATATATGCAAATATACATGTAACCAGCTCCCTCTTTTAAATCATATGTGGTTTGCTTGTGTACGGTAAAAACTTTCAGTAGTAACTAAGATATTGACTCTTATCCCTTTATATTAACATTTTTTTTAGGTGATTATTCTAGTAGAAAGCAAGGAAAGGCACCTATCGAATAAAACTTGAATGCTCTCTTGTGTTTCTGGAGCACTTGTTATGTTGTTTTTATTTGTCATGACCCTTAGATTTGCGCATTTTCTTTTTGCTTATTAAAATATTTGAGGATTTAATTTGACACTATGGTGTGGGTTTTATTTGAAGCGATTATGTATTTGATGATTTAGATGTTAGGCATCCTTATTGGCTATATGTGAGATACTTTGGTTAAGTATTTGTCTCTTTAGTTTGAGGTGTTACACCAAGTCTCATTTGCGAAAAATATATTGGGCAAGTATTATTTTTTTAGACCAGTTATATGTGTACTAAGGTCTAAATTATAATTATCTAGACTGAACATATTGAAACTGGTGCACAAGCACAATTAATTTAGGGCGGTTAAAAAAACAACCGGTTTAGAAATTATTTTTTACACCAAGTGTAAAACAACCAGTCTAATTGTTTTTCTATCAAGACGGAATATAAAAATAACTCGGTTTAGAAAATATTATCTTGACCTAACTAATGCACAATCGGTCTAAAGTTGTAATGATATTTACAAAAATGACACCAGTCATAGTTTTAAAATCATCTTCGCATATAGAGTTCTAGATGTGACAGTCTTAAAGGCCTTTTCTCTAGTAGTGTTTGACACTAAAGATTGATTTGAGTAAGGCATATGGTAGATTTAATTGGATTTTCCTGATGGAAGTGATATCTAAAGATGGCTTTTGTACCAATGGATGAAAGAGTGTGTGACATCAATAGAATCTAATTTGCTTATGTTAGGCAAAAACTACTCCTCAGAAGGGTATCAAACAAGTTGATCATCTTTCACTCTTCTCTTTCCCTCTTCTTTTCCATAGCATGCATTGGATCTTGAAGATTTGAGGTAAAACCAGCAACAAGAAGATTGCCATTGAGAAAGCTCTTCTTCTTCCATCTCTTTTTTATTTTTTCGGTTGTATCTCCCTTCCACTTGTCATTTTTTCGATTGATTTTAGGGGTGGAGTTCCAAAAGAAGAACTTGAGCGACTCGCCATACTCGACGAATTGCCTGAGTTAGTGCCAAGTCATCAAAGTTAGCCAAGTCAGTGTTGATTCATAAGCAACCCTAAGTTGGTCCTTACTTGGATCGATTAGGTGCTCAGTTTCTTGGTTTCCAAGCCAAACAAGCCAGTCCGGTCCTAATTTAATAACATTGCTACCAATAATATTGCAGAGATAAGAGAGGAAGTGGAGAATGTATTGGAGGTTAAGGCAACCATGGAGCATGGAAAGTATTTTGGTTTACCTCTGGTTTGGGGGAGATAAAAAAACATTTGCATTGTCTTTTGTAAGTACGACCAATAAAAAATTGCTGGGATGGAAACAAAAACTTTTGACATTTGCTAGGAGAGAACTGTTGATTAAGATTTGCAAACTCTATTCCAGTCTATTTGATGTCCATATTTTTGTTCCCTAAAAAGATTTGTCATGACATTGGTAGCTTGATCTCTTATTTTTTGTGGGCACAAAAGGAGGGTGAGGGAAGAAGAAGTCATTATAGGAGGTGGGATGTGATGCAAAAGAGTAAAAAGGCCAGTGGTATGTAGTTCAAGAGCTGACAAAATTTTAATGTTTTGCTGGCTAAAATTTCTTAGAGGATGTTGCAAAATCCAAATAAGCTTTGGTGTATGATTCTAAAGGGCATTTATTTTCAAAGGAATAGCTTTATGTAAGCAAAGAAAGGGGTAGGGTGAGTTGGTGTTGGATAAGTATTATTGAAGGTAGAGAATTATTGAGGAAAAAATTATTTTGAAAGATCTGGAATGGTAGGGATATTAACGTTTGGAAAGATATATGGATCCCAAATCTAGCTATTAAGAAGTTGAGTGGCGTTCCTATAAATGAGTTGGAAGAAAGTATATAAGTGGAGGTGCTAATTAAAGAAGGGAAATGTGATCTGAGTCCTCTTGCTGATAGACTTTGAACATCTAAGATAGAGTTGATAATGCAAGTGAATATTCCTAGTATAGGGACAAAGGATGAAGCAGTATGGTTAAAATGCTGATGAGATACTGATGTGGGTAAGCTGATGGCAAGGTTATATGAGAATCTAAGTTGAGAAAAATAAAGATGATATGGGAAAATAAGTTGAAAAGGAAATGAGGATATCTAAGATGAAGAGTAGATGATAATCTAAATTACTCTATTTTAAAGAGGAAGCAAGTATCTCATTAACTCTTTAAGAATAGCCTCTTTGATATAGAAAGTAGGTAAAAATCTCAATTAGCCCACATCCTTAATAGAAAGATGAGGCAAAATCTGCAACTCATCAGACTATTAAAGCCTAAGGAGAATTTCTCATACCAATTTACTCTCTGAAATATTCCATACTTTATTGCTGAGGCACTATGCCTATTTATAATGGTTTACAGAGAAAGACTCTAATTCAAAATTCAAATCCAAAATCCAAAATATATTCAAATATGAAATTCAAATAACTCCTAATCTTAGATTCTAGGAACTAAATCTAATCTAGTGGTATATTCCACTTATTTCTTGATTTCCTAAGGATAATAATAAAAAGGCTAAAGTATACTTTTAGTCCTTTAAGTTTACATGTGGTATACTTTTGGTCCCTTAACTTCATAAAGTATACTTTTAGTCCTATAATTCTAACACCGTTAATTTTGTTAATGGAAAATGCAAACCAAGTGATAATGGTGTAAACTTAAGTGAAAATGTGTAATTAAATGCTATTAAGTTTAAAATTAAAATATAGGTAAATTGAAAAATATAAAAAATTTGTGTAATTAAATGTTATTAGTCATCACTTGAGTTCGCTACGTCAGCGTTTTCCATTAACAAAATTAACGGTGTTAGAATTTTAGGACCAAAAGTATACTTTATAAAGTTAAGGGACCAAAAGTATGCCTTATGTAAAACTTAAAGGACTAAAAGTATACTTTAGCCTAATAAAAAAAGACTCCATTTAATAATAATAAAAATAAAAAATATCTAAAATTATATTAATAAATATTTATTCCTAAAATCTCTAACTTTCGGCAACTTCCATTATCTCACGCTAATCCGTACTCTATCAAATGTTGAGATGGAAAATAATGTGTTAGTTTTGGATATCATGTAACAAAAGAAGAGGACCTGGTAGCTCCTACCGCATGCCTAATCAACTTTGGAAAAATATTTGGAATTCGTATACATCTCCAAAAATTAAGAATTTCTTATAGACAATGCTCGACGTATTGGCAATGAATAAAGCTTTGAAATGGAGAAAGTGTGCTCAGGATGACTTATGTTTGATAAGTGAAACTGAAGTTTAAACTATTGAGCACTTCATTCTATCTTGCCCTTAGGCGAGCAAGTGCTGGCAACTCACTAACTCTTTTGATTAATAGAGATCAAGCTGTGAATATTAGGAAATAGTATGAGGAATTGTTTCTTGTCAACAAGGGAATCAGTGAGGAGGGAAGGGTTGTAACACCCCGAATTTCGCACCCTAAGAATGGAGAATAAGCCTAAAGTAGGCGGACGACTAAGCCCAGTTCGGGAAGAGTTCCAAGAATGTCGAGAGTTAGGACGCCCTTATGGGATTAAACAACTCGACCATACGGGTCAGTGGACCTTGTATGCATAAGTGCCAATGAAGATGGGACACAGAAGGTCTATACGGTATAAATTCAGTGGAAAGGATGCCACCCAACTATATCCTGGGGTATAGGACAATTAGTCGAGTGAAAATGTGCTGGTATAAGTAAGTACACGGCATTTTCGGGCGGTTGGGTATGCCCCGCGCTTTGAGAAGGCAATCGGTATTCGTAAAGAAAACCCGGCGGGATCTCGGGCAAATACTGATAAAGTATTGTCATGATAACTAATGATGGCATACTTTTGTGTTGGCCAAGTAGAATGGTGACACGTGTCCCTTCATGATTATAAAAGACAAAGAGTAATGATGCTAGTAGGACACGTGGCATTTTGGGGTTGGATGTTTGAATTTTTGGCACCACAAAGTATGAGGTAATTATTGAAAGTGGAGCTGAATCACCAAGAGGGGGGTGAATTGGGGATTTTAAAAATCTTTTCAGAAAACGTCTGTTTTTTAACACTAAAAATATAGATGAACAAGGATGAGGGTAGAAGAGCAAGACACAAGGATTTATACCGGTTTGGTCCAATCTCTTGACCTACGTCCAAATTCCCGCACTCTCCGGGATTTTCACTATCTCAATTGATTACACACTCGTACTCAAGAGTAGTTCTCTCACTAGAACCTACTCCCCTTACAAGTTGCAATCAATGAACCCAATCACCAAGTCCCCGCACTTGTGATCCTTTACAATAAATGATATACGTAAAAGAAACTCTCTCTAAGAGTGGATATTGATAAACACTGAAGCTTTAAGTGTCAAAAGACACAATACAAGTGAAAACAGAAATGTAGTTGAAGAACTTTGAATACTATGCGTTTTCAGCTGATGTGTTGGTTGTTGAAGACTTGAATGTTGTTCTATTTATACTCAGAGAACATTAAATGACCGTTGTAATTCTTCATATAACCGTTGAATCAATAATCCAGCTGTCAGAAATGTTATAGTGTCTTTTCTCACTAATCTTCATTTAATCCAGCCGTGCGTAAGTTCAAGGTTGACTTCTTTGCGAATTAGTCCGTTGGAATAGCAGCATCGGGACGTGGTAGGTAGACATTAAACCTTTGTAGACGTGTGCGGATGATTACCCAAAAGTATGCAACTTTCGTGGTTTTGCATTTAATGTTCTCGACATCACTTTTGCTTTATCTTTGAACCTTCAATAAACATTCTCTAATTCATCCGAAACTCACTAAAAAGTGGTTAAACATATCTAGGAACATTAGAGATTAATCATTGGAAGTATTAAGATCAAACAAGATGGTTCAAGGAATTCGCAGAATTTGAAATTCGAATATGCGCGAAAACCTATAGGTTTGTTCTTCAAACCTCGAGTTTTGGATTGTAGCAAGTGAAAGTGATCTAAGTCCAAAACATCAAACCTGGAGGTTTTGAACCAAAACCGAAGGTTTTTAACACAAAGAAAAAGCGACACCCTTTCTTCGTTTGGAAAATACTCGAGGTTTCACTTTGAACGTGAAACTTTGCAAAATCGCGCCAAGTGAAAACCCGAGGTTTTTAAACCCGGAGGTTTTCAAAACCAAAGGAAAAGTTGTTTCCTCTCTAGATGCCAAAACTCGAGGTTTTGTATCAAAACTCGAGGTTTCTCTTAAATGTGAAAATCTTCGCTTTTTGCGCCAAAACAAAACCCGGAGGTTTGAGAATAAAACTGGAGGTTTTGTATGTTGGAAAAACATAGATACTTTCTCATTCGGACAAACCTCGAGGTTTGTCCCCAAAACTCGAGTTTTCTCTTAATTTCAAAAACTTTGAGAAAACTTCATTTAGCTCAAACTGGAGGTTTTCTCACAAAACCGGAGGTTTTAAAATGTTCAAAACTTAGGAGACTCTTCAGAAAGTCAAAACCTCGAGGTTTGAATAGTAACCTCGAGTTTTTACATTTTTCAGAAAATCGATGAGAAGTCTATGTATGACGAAACCTGGAGGTTTCTCTGGAAACCTAGAGTTTTGCTCAGTCCAGAAACCTGGAGTTCTTTTCTGTAAGTCCAAACCTCGAGGTTTGAACAAGAACCTCGAGTTTTGCTCTTACAAAGGGGTTTTACACATTTGAGAGCAAAACTTTATGCTTTGTTTACAATTATTGGAGATCATCAAAACCCTTAGAGAACTAACAATTATGAGCCATTAAAATATACATTCCTCGCTCCCCAAGAATGTAGAAAAACGTGCAGCCTAATAAGGGAAAAAGGAACAGTTGATCCGGCCCTGTTCAAGTCTAGTTGTGTTGCACGAGTTACGAGGAAAGGTGTAACCGGTAAAAAGGAGCTAAGCGGGACTGGTTAGGGTTTACCGGAGTCGGGCCCAGACCCCTGGACACAGAGGGAGGACGAAATTGGTGGGTCCAGAGGAGAGAGAAAGTGACTTGGAGGAAAAGAAAAAGGTCACATCATGTAATTATGTAGATAGAGAAAGATAAAATAATTCGGATTAATCTGGACCACATATTTGAATCTGATGTGACAAGGTGAAGGACATGTAATTATGACTTCACATGGGTATTTATGCCATATCCAAGGACATATTTTGTGGGTCCCACGGCCTTGAAGAAAGAACAATGCGAAATGACATTTTTACCCCTGGACCTAAAACCTACCCCTAAAGTCACCATCAAGGGCAATTTTGGAATCTGAATTTTAAGGGCTAAGATGGCGCAACATGTCCTGGACCAGAAGACTCTAGAATACCCTGGAAAATGTTAGTTCTCTATATGTTTTGATGATGTCTAACAATTGTAATAGGTACTTATTTAAGATTGGAAAGATCAAAGCTTTAGACAGATTGAAATTAAAGCCTAGTAAAATGATTTTGAAAATTGGTAACTCAAGTTGTTGAAAACAACTCAAGTTGCCCGTCGAAACTTAAGTTGACTCGATGGAAGAGGAGTTGCCTGTCAAACATTGCATAACTCGAGTTGTCACTTAACAACTCAAGTTATGTGTTGTACTTCAAACTTTCTAAAGGCATCCTCGCGATATCGTAATTTGATCATCCGATATAACTCGAGTTATGAGCATGAACTCGAGTTATCAAAATCGTCTAAAGCATTCCCGTCTTTTAACTCGAGTTGTACATAGTAACTCGAGTTACATAACTCAAGTTACATCCTTTGCAAAAGTTTTTCTGAATGATTTAATTTTAAAGGTAACTCGAGTTAGGCATAGTAACTCGAGTTGGACAACTCAAGTTTTGTCCTATAACTCAAGTTCTCCCAATTGCGTAAAAAACTTTCCGATTAATTTAATCTTCGAAGGAACTCGAGTTAGAGTAGTAACTCGAGTTGACAACTCCAGTTATTACTATAACTCAAGGTATTTCATTTGCGAAAATTTCCCGAATAATTGATTTCAAAAGGAACTCGAGTTATACATAGAAACTCGAGTTATACAACTCAAGTTATTCAGGATAACTCAAGTCTCGTTCTTCATACGCATGCTCTCGAACTAAATATAACTCGAGTTATGTGAAGCAACTCGAGTTATGTACATCGATACAAATATATGTTTTCGCGCATTCTCGATCTTCATATGATTAAAGCTTGGGTATCTTATGCAATTGATTATTATTACTCCTAACCAAGTTTAATCAGTTTGCTAGTGTATTTCGATACTTCTAACTTGTTTTAAACTTGAAATCACGAAAAGCAAAAGTATGTCAAGCATTTAATGCACCTCCGGGACTTCAATGCTCAAAGAAGAAATAAACCTCTCGGACATACAAAAAGCATTACGGCCTCTTTCCCCGGAAAACATTCTTCCCGCCTCAACGGACAAATCGAACAAAGAATGTTTATGAAGAATAACGGTCGAATGTCGGAAGAAATACGAGGAGACGGGCCAGCCATTTACAACGGATATATTAATTACTCACAACGGCTCATTTATTCTTCTCAACGGTCATCAATGCTATCAACCTATAAATAGAAGAAGCATTCAAGTCTCCACCTACCGAAACGCTGTGCATTCAATTAGCAATTAAGATCATTTATTGTTTTTACTCAAAGAGTTAATATCTTCGGATATATCATACTTCAAAGTGTTTATTAATCTGCTCTTTTAGAGAGTTCATCATTGATTATTCTTCTTGTAAGAATCTCAAAGTATTGGGAGTTTGGGATTGGGATATTTGATTACAACTTGTAAGGGGAGCAAGTTCTAGAGAGAGAATTGCTTCAAGAGTTACAGAGTGTGTAATCATTTGAAGTTAGTGAAAATCCCGGAGAGTCTAGGGACTGGACGTAGGTCAAGGATTTAGACCGAACCAGGATAAACTCATTGTGTTCAATCTCACTCATCCCTACTCGTTTATCTCTCGTTTACATTCGGATAAAGAGTTCTCTTGCGAAAATTTTATATCCCCAATTCACCCCCCTCTTGGTGATATTCCGTCTTTCATTTGTATCGAGCAAGGTCTTCTCCGAAGAGATTAACATCTCGAGAAGGATCAAGATGGACGGAATCCTACGGACGGGAGCCTCTATCACGTAATCGCCTAGTTTCAGTGGAGAGCATTACTCATTCTGGAAAGCTAAATTCAAAGTCTTTGTTTTGGCTTCAGAATATGGATTATGGAGAGTCTTCGAGATTGGTGACTATAATCCAACCATACTCGAAAATGGTCTTAGAATTCCAAAGCCTGAAGATACCTACGATGACAATGATAGGAGAAATATCACGCTCAATAGTAAAGTTGTCCTCATGTTGCAAAGTGTATTGAGTCAACAAGAGTATTTTCGTATATGTACGTTGCCATCCGCTAAGGCCATGTGGGATGCCTTGGAGATAGCTCATGAAGGAACTACCGGAGTCAAGGAGAACAGAGTGAATACTCTCATGACCGAGTACGATCTTCATCGTATGAAGTCTGAAGAATCTATCATTGAGTTTCAACTAAGGTTTACCCATTTGATCAACCAACTTGCTGCCTTGGGTAAAGATTATGAACAACCTGTTCAAGTAAGGAAGATTTTGAATATCCTGAGTAAGGAATGGGAAGCAAAGGTAACCGCTATAGAAGAAGCTCGTGGAGAGTCAATGAGCTCAGAAAGCAGCCCTTGTTTGGCAGTTTGTCTAAGTATGAAGGCAAAATGAAGTTCAGAAAAGGACTAGATGAGATCAGCGGCAAAAACAAGGGGAGATAGTTCATCCGACGATGATGAAGCTGAGGATGAGGAAAAAGCCAACATATGCCTAGTAGCTCAAGAAAAGGAGCAAACTGAAAATGATGAGGTATATGATCTTCAACCATCCTATGATGAATTATTTGCTGAATATGGTCTTGTTCAATCCGAATTTGAAAAACTTGCAAAAAATATATTGCTTTGAAAAAGAAGAACATCACTCTTGAAATGCAAGTTAATAATCTTTCCGGAAATGTCATTTGTGAGGATTGTGTTGATTTAGAGAAAAAGAATGTACATCTTACAAAAGCACTTGAGAAATTCACTAAAGGAAGTGAAATGCTCAATTTTATTTTAAAACAAAGAAAGATTCACAAATGACGGATCGGGAATTGGCTATAAGCCCGATTTTGATAAGAAGAAAGGCAAAAAGAAATTTGGTGAAAAATTCTACATGAACTATTTTAGAAAATCCATTCATTCATCAAATCCTTTTGCTCATTGTAATTATTGTAACCGAAAAGGTCATACTACTTCTTCCTGTTTCCACAAAAAGGAAAGAAAGAGTAAACCTATAGGTAACTATCAATGGGTGCCTAAGGGATCTTATAAGGTTCCTGAGTCACAAACTAACCCGAAAGGACCCAAGAAAAGACGGGTACCTAAAACCCGACTTATTGTGATTTGGGTATGTCCGAGACCATCAAGATCCAACAGGTGGTATATTGATAGTGGGTGCTCTAGACACATGACGGAGATCATACAAAATTTGCTACTCTTAAGACCAAAAATGGTGGCACTGTGACTTTTGGTGGTAATCAATCTGGAAGGATTGCTGGAATTGGTGAAGTTGGCAACATCAATGGACCCCAAGTCAAGGACGTCTATCTTGTAGAAGGCTTGTGTCATAATCTCCTCAGTGTGAGTCAGAGTACTGACAAAGGAAATCTTGTCATCTTCGACTCAGAGGAATGCTTGATCGTTAGCAAAGATGATCTGCCCTTAATCAACCTCAAATCAAAAGCCTTATTTAGGGCTCATAGAGATGGTAACTGTTATACTCCGAACCTCTCTAACAATTTCAATGAACTTTCCTCCGAAAATTGTTTTATCAAGAACTTGGAAGAAAGTTGGCTTTGGCACAAGCGTTTAGCTCATGTCAATATGTTTCAACTTGACAAGTTACGTAAAAGGATTTAGTCATTGGTTTACCAAAACTAAATTTCAAAAATGATATGATATGTGATGCATGTCGAAAGGAAAAAGACTAAATCATCCTTCAAATCCAAAAAATGAAATTTCATCTAATGTGCCTCTTCAACTACTTCACATGGATTTAGTTGGCCTGGCTAGATGAGAAGCCTTGGTGGAAATCTTTACACTTTAGTTATTGTTGATGATTTCTCAAGATTTTGTTGGGCTATATTTTTATCATCAAAAGATGAAACCTTTGATCCCTTTGTGTGTTTGCCAAAAAGGTCCAAAATGAGAAAGGTATCTCTATTTCAGTTTAAGGACCGATCATGGCGGAGAATTCGATAACCATGCGTTTGAAGAATTTTGTGGAGCTCATGGAATAGACCACAACTTTTTTGCTCCTCGAACTCCTCAACAAAATGGTGTTGTGGAGAGGAAGAATCGAGTCCTCACCGAGATGGCTAAAGCAATGCCTTGAATGAAAATCAAACTTCTCAAGTCTTCCGTGAGATGCAATGAGCACAAAGATGCTACATCTCAAACCGAGCATACATCCGTAAGAAACTTCGTAAGACACCTTATGAGCTATATAAGTAGAAAACCAAACCTTAGTCATCTACACATCTTTGGGTGTAAGTGCTTTGTGCACAATAATGGTAAGGATAACTTGGGTAAGTTTGACTCAAAGTCAGATGAAGGTATATTTCTTGGTTATTCTAATAGAAGTAAAGCATATAGAATTTTCAATACTCGTACTCGTATTGTTGAAGAGTCTATTCATGTTGTGTTTAGTGAAGCCAAATCTGAAAAACCTTTGGATGATGAGGAAGAAAATGTTTATAGAAATCAATTCTTTTTCTAAAACCACCCCTGCCTCTCTTGAAAATTCTGAAGATGTTTTTGAAAATTCTTCTGAAAATAATTCTCATTCACAACCCAGAGCTTGGAGATTCATTAGGAACCATCCCTTGGATCGAGTTATAGGTGATGTGAATGATGGTGTTAGAACTAGAAATAGTACTTTGAATGAAGTAACATTCTCTGCATTCATCTCTCACATTGAACCCTCTAAGATTGATGAAGCCCTTTCAGACAATGATTGGGTGATAGCAATGCAATAGGAGTTACATCAATTTGATAGGAATAAAGTTTGGGATTTGGTACCTAGGCCTAAGGACCATCCGGTCATTGGCACTAAATGGGTATTCAAGAACAAACGAGATGAAACAGTTAGCCATTGTCCGGAATAAGGCAAGATTGGTTGCCAAAGGCTATAATCAAGAAGAAGGAATTGATTACGAAGAAACTTATGCTCCAGTAGCAAGATTGGAAGCTATAAGAGTTCTTCTTGCCTTTGCATGTGTAAAAGGTTTTAAACTATATCAAATGGATGTTAAAAGTGCATTTTTAAATGGTTTCATTCAAGAAGAAGTTTATGTAGAACAACCTTCCGGTTTTGAAAATATCCATCATCCTGATCATGTCTATCGTCTCAAAAAGGCTCTATATGGTCTTAAACAAGCTCCAAGAGCTTGGTATGAGCGATTAAGCAAATTCCTTCTTGATCAAGGTTTTATCAGAGGCAAAGCTGACACAACACTTTTCATAAAGAGTAAAAAGTCCAATGAGATTTTAATTGTCCAAATATATGTTGATGATATTATATTTGGTGCTACTAATGACTTTTTTGTGAAGAATTTTCCAAGAAAAAGGGAGAATTTGAAATGTCTATGATGGGGAATTGAATTACTTCCTTGGTTTGCAAATTAAACAACGGAAGGATGGAATATTCATCTCTCAAACAAAATATCTCGAGATTTGCTCAAGAAATTTGGCCTTGAAAATTGCAATGGTGCAGACACACCAATGAGCTCAACAGCCTCTCTAGATGCTGATGAAGAAAAGGGCAAAGATTTCAACATAACTAAGTATAGAGGAATGATTGGTTCTTTGCTATACTTGACCGCCAGTAGACCAGATATCCAATTCAGAGTAGGAATATGCGCAAGATTTCAATCAGCTCCAAAAGAGTCACATGCAGAACATGTAAAAAGAATCTTTCGCTACCTATCAGACACAAAAGAATTGGGTCTTTGGTTCCCAAAAGGTCAACAAGAATTTTTGGTTGCATATTCTGACTCAGACCATGCTAGCTACAAAACTGATAGGAAAAGTACAAGTGGACAATGTGAGTTCTTTGGGGGTTCACTAGTATCTTGGTTTAGCAAGAAGCAGACAAGTATGGTAGTATCTTCAACTGAAGCCGAGTATGTAGCTACATCAATTTGTTGTGCACAAGTGCTTTGGCTCAAACAACAAATATCAGATTTGGGGATCAACCTGAAGGAGATTCCAATCCTATGTGATAATACAAGCACTATAAGTTTGGCCAAGAATCTAGTTCAACATACTCGAACAAAGCACATAGATGTGAGACATCACTTCATAAGAGATCATGTTCGGAAAAGGATATCAAAGTGATGTTCATTCCAACACATCTCGCAACTTGTCGATATCTTCACCAAACTCCGCCAAAGAACAATTTATGTTCATAAGGAGAGAATTGGGAATGGTAAATCCCAATGAATTGTAAGTTAATTCTTCTTAAATAATGTTATTTTTATGTTTTGATGGTTTAAAAGTTGCTAACTTCAGCTTCGGAGTGTCTATAGATTGTTTTTGCAGGAGTGTACAATGATCTGACAAAAGTATCCTACATACTTGCTGCTGTCAAGACATAGTTTCTGATAAAACTCGAGTTCTCTCGATCAACTCGAGTTATCGACTGTAAGCATACAATCGAAGTGCTCAAGAGCCAACTCGAGTTCTTATACAAAACTCTAGTTATACAACTCGAGTTAGTCGAACAACTCGAGTTCAGGTATGATTTTCGACATTCGCATTCATCTGTTTTAATGAACAACTCGAGTTACACGTTATAACTCGAGTTGCTCCATTGTCATATATATATGTCTCGAACCGCACTTTCATTCTCGCAACTTTCAAAACCCTAACTCGGAAACTCTCTCCGACTCTCTATCACCTCTTCTTCCCCGAATCATCCCAAATGGCTCCCAAACCTTCAAAACACTCTAAAACCCAGAAGAACTCCTCCTCTGAGTATGCTCCCACCGATTCCTCTACTCCTCCTCCTCCTCTCATGAGACCATCCCGAAAGAGAAAACCCTCTTCAAAAATCCAAAATCCGCCGATTGAGGAATCCCCAGCAAAAAAGCAGAGAAAATTAAAGGTTCAAGAACCTCCTGTGGCTGCGGCTCGAAGAGATAAAGAAGTTTTTGTAGCACCTCACAAACAGAAGAAACGGGTGTAAATAGCTCCGTAAGCTCAAGGATCCAAAATGGTCTCGTCTCCAAGTCGCAGCTTCGGCTCTAAGGATCAAGGTGATCCTAGCGTGGGTGACTCGCGCTCCTAAGGTACCTCAATCCCAACCTTATGTTTTCAATCCTCCAAATCTAGTTAAACCACCTCGATCATGAATTCCTTTGTAATCCAACTCCCATGACTAATGCTCAATTCTTAGATTATCAAGAAAAATATGCCTCTCGTGGTTTTTGTCCCACAAAGTGTATGTGGACTTGGTGAAACTAAAGGAACAATGTAACTGGACTTGTCTCCTTGGTTGAACCAATTTAGAAATCTCCTAGCTATAAACACGCCTATTCACCTTCCTTAGTTAGGCAATTTTACTATAATATGTCCATGGCAAATGTGGTTGGTAGGAAAGGTGTTCTGGTCGAGGATAAGTGTATTACCTCAGTTAGAGGAAGATCCATTACCATTTCCTCTGACATAATTAACAATTTGTTGTTCATGGAAAACCCCCCACCTATACCCAACATTAGCTATGATAAGGAAAGATTTTTCAAGCTTCTTAGGCCTGATCAAGTTTATGAGGGTCATTTGAACTTTTCTCCAGTTGATATGCCTCCGTCCATAGGGCTCTATGGTATATATATCCGTAAACTTAGTCCAAAAGGGGAAGAATTACACCCACTTCAATTCCACGTACTATGCTCGTTTGCTTCCTTAATTTCTAAAGTTCCTTCAACATTGGCCATTGGGTTTATCATGAAATGAAAAGGTTTAGGTTTGTCCTCAACTCCTAAATCCACTATACCTTTTCCTAACTTGGTGTCTCCCGATCTTATACACCAACAAGATATGGTACCTTGAACTCAATGAGAAATCTGTCAAGCCTAAAATGTTTGGACAAACTCATCTGAATTATATGAATTTGTCCTTCCATGAAGGCTCAGAACAATCCAGGGCACCCTCTAGATCTAGAGCCTCCATATCCTCATTCTCTAAATACACTGAAGCCCAATCTGTGCCTGCATCAGCTGAGTCCCATCCTCCTCCTCAAGCTTCCAATCTAAGTGAAACTATCAAGAAAATTGTGGAAAATGCTATGCTTGAGACTTTTGGTTCTCTCCAAACAACTCTCACTGCACAATACTATGAGTTGTCAGAGAAACTAGAATCAGAAGTTGGAAAGTTAGTTGAAAAGGTCTCATCTACTGAAGAAAAGGTGGATCAATTGAGGACAGATTGGACAATGTCGAAGGCCACTTTGAAGATATGGGTCAAAGGTTTGACAGTATGCATGGGTTGTATCAGCTCCTGGACTCCAAGCTAGATAAGCTTCTGAAGCAAGACCAGGCTGGTTCCTCAAGGGAAATTCCTCCATTCAAACACTCCCCTCTTCCATCTCCCCATCACTCTCCCATCACCTCTCCTATCCATCAGTCACCACCTCACATTTCACCCACTCAACATTCATCTCCCCTCATCCCGAAGCTACACCTATTCTACCAACTCCACCTCTCTATGTTCCTTTTATTTCTTCTGCTCCACGTACAGTTATCCTACCTTCACCTTCCCATACCCCCGCTTACTCTTCCTCTCCGGAGATACGGTGATCTCTTTGATGAGCATTCCTCGGCTCCTCATCCCCTCCACACTCTCCCGGACCTTCTTCATTCTTCACCCCCACTTTACCTCCCGCACCTCCCTCTCTATCCCTTACTCTTTACTCACCACTTCCCATCCTTCCATTCTCGCGTGCATCTTCGACCCTACTCCACCCATTTTGCCTGATGACAAAGGGGGAGAGAAAGTGAAGCAATGAAGAGTTTTGAAGTTTTAATGTGTTTTGATGTTTGCTTGATGTTGCATATGCTTGCATGTTATTTTTGCTTTCTAGTTTACATTGCACTGGATTAATCTATGTATTTTGTAATCTGTGCAAGTAGCTAAATTGTTTATGAGACTCATTTTGATTGTCTGTTTATGCTTATGAGACTCATTTTGAAATTTACAATTCTTAAATGCAAGTATGTTGCTCTCTCGATATCTTTTTTTACGATATGGTTGCTGATATAACTCTCAAAATCATTTTTCAAAACTCTACAAGTGTTGTCATCATCAAAAGGGGGAGAATGTTAGTTCTCTATATGTTTTGATGATGTCTAACATTGTAATAGGTACTTATTTAAGATTGGAAAGATCAAAGCTTTAGACAACATTGAAATTAAAGCCTAGTAAAATGATTTTGAAAATTGGTAACTCAAGTTGTTGAAAACAACTCAAGTTACCCAACTCAAGTTACTGTCGAAACTTAAGTTCTTCATAAGTCTCAAACATTGCATAACTCGAGTTGTCACTTAACAACTCAAGTTATGTGTTGTACTTCAGCTTTCAAAGGCATCCTCGCAATATCAGAATTTGATCATCTGATATAACTCGAGTTATGAGCATGAACTCGAGTGATCAAAATCGCCTAAAGCATTCTGTCTTTTAACTCGAGTTGTACATAGTAACTCGAGTTACATAACTCAAGTTATTTTTATAACTCAAGTTACATCCTTTGCGAAAGTTTTCCGAATGATTTAATTTTAAAGGTAACTCGAGTTAGGCATAGTAACTCGAGTTGGACAACTCAAGTTTTGTCCTATAACTCAAGTTCTCTCAATTGCGAAAAACTTTCGATTAATTTAATCTTCGGAAGGAACTCGAGTTAGGAGTAGTAACTCGAGTTGGACAACTCCAGTTATTACTATAACTCAAGGTATTTCACTTGCAAAAATTTCCTGAATAATTGATTTCAAAAGGAACTCGAGTTATACATAGCAACTCGAGTTATACAACTCAAGTTATTTGGGATAACTCAAGTTTCGTTCTTCATACGCATGCTCTCGAACTAAATATAACTCGAGTTATGTGAAGCAACTCGAGTTATGTACATCGAGATACAAATATATGTTTCGTGCATTCCCGATCTTCATATGATTAAAGCTTGGGTATCTTATGCAATTGATTATTATTACTCCTAACCAAGTTTAATCAGTTTGCTAGTGTATTTTATACTTCTAACTTGTTTTAAACTTGAAATCACGAAAAAGCAAAAGTATGTCGAAGCATTTAATGCACCTCCGGACTTCAATGCTCAAAGAAGAAATAAACCTCTGGACATACAAATGTTAGTTCTCATGTGTTTTGATGATGATTGACAATTGTAAGATTGATTCGAGCCAAAAGAATTTGATTTAAAAGATAATTTATAAAATCACATTTTGACTCTAGTCATGACTCAAGTCACCGAGCTTTGAAAACAATTGAAAATATTGACTATGACTCGAGTCATCATTAAACAACTCGAGTCATCCCCGTACTTAAACTTTGCAAAATGACTTCCTCGACAAAATGACTCGAGTCATCCTTGGTATAACTCGAGTCATCATTTCACTCTTCGCTTATGTTCGAATTGTTTCGACATGACTCCAGTCATGACTCAAGTCATCTCAAAGACAAAATATTGATCATGACTCGAGTCATCATTAATCAACTCGAGTCATCCATGTATCTCGACATGACTCCGGTCATGACTCAAGTCATCTCGCGCAAATTGATTTTGTTTGAAATTTATCGACATGACTCCAGTCATGACTCAAGTCATCTCGGCTCAAATCGATTCCGTTTTTGAAATTTCTCGACATGACTCCGGTCATGACTCAAGTCATCGTGAGCACAAATTAATTCAGTTTGAATTTTCCACAGACATGACTCAAGTCATCACTCGAGTCATTTAAATAATTTTTGAATAGCTGACTCTAGGCATGACTCGAGTCACATCATCGAAATACTTTCTATTCATAGTTGCTTCATAATGACTCCAGTCATCACTCGAGTCAACTTAATGGATTTTGAAATTATGACTCTAGGCATGACTCGAGTCAAGTATGACAATATTTGAATCCTCGTCGCGTTAATCCGATATCACCGATTAAGTAATGGGTGTTTGATATAATTGATTATTATTGTTCCTAACCAAGTTTAATCAGTTTGCTAGTGTATTTCAGATATATTTAACATGTTTTAAATTTGAAATTACGAAAAGCAAATTCCGTCGTAAGCATTAAATGCTTTGTCCCGTATATCAAAGCTAAATGAAGAAATAGAACTCGGACAATCAAAAAGCAATCCGGCTATTTCCTAGACAACATTCTTCTTTGTCCTCTCAACGGACAAATTGAATAAAGAATGTCAACGGAGAATAACGGTCGAATGTCGAAGCTTACGAAGAAACCGAGCAAGTAATTACAACGGATATATTGATTACCCACAACGGCTCATTAAGTTCTTCTCAACGGTCATCAATGCTGCCAATCTATAAATAGGAGAAGCATTCAAGTCTCCACCTACCGAAACGCTGTGCATTCAATTAGTCATTAAGATCATTTATTGTTTCTACTCAAAGAGTTAATATCTTCGGATATATCATACTTCAAAGTGTTTATTAATCTGCTCTTTTAGAGAGTTCATCATTGATTATTCTTCTTGTGAGAATCTCAAAGTATTGGGACTTTGGGATTGGGATATTTGATTACAACTTGTAAGGGGGAGTAAGTTCTAGAGAGAATTACTCCGTGAGTTACAAAGAGTGTGTAATCATTTGGATTAGTGAAATCCGGAGAGTCCGGGACCGGACGTAGGTCAAGGATTTGGACCGAACCAAGTATAAATTCATTGTGTTCAATCTCTCTTACCCTTACTCCGTTTATCCCCGTTTCACTTTCGGCCTAACGTAGTATTTACGCGAGAAATTTTTAATATCCCCAATTCACCCCCCCTCTTGGTGATATTCCGTCTTTCATTTGGTATCAAAGCAGGTCTTCTCTGAAGAGATTAACATCTCGAGAAGGATCAGTATGGACGGAATCCTACCTGACGGAGCTTCTATCAACAGACCGCCTGGTTTTAGTGGAGAGCATTACTCATTCCGGAAAGCCAAATTCAAAGTCTTTGTTTTGGCATCGAATATGGATTGTGGAGAGTATTCGAGATAGGAGACTATAATCCAACAATACTCGAAAATGGTCTTAGAATCCCAAAGCCTGAAGATACCTATGATGACAATGACAGGAGAAATATCACTCTCAACAGTAAAGTTGTCCTCATGTTGCAAAGCGCATTAAGTCAACAAGAGTATTTTCGTATCTGTACATTGCCATCCGCTAAAGCCATGTGGGATGCCGGAAATAGCTCATGAAGGAACAACCGGAGTCAAGGAGAATAGAGTAAACACCCTCATGACCGAATACGATCCGCTCGTATGAAGTCCGGGGAATCTATTATTGAGTTTCAACTAAGGTTCACTCACTTGATCAACCAACTCGCCGCCTTGGGTAAAGACTATGAACAACCTGTCCAAGTGAGGAAGATTCTTAATATCCTTAGCAAAGAATGGGAAGCCAAGATAACAGCTATTGAAGAAGCTCGTGGAGAGTCAATGAGTTCTGTAGCAGCCTTGTTTATCAGTCTGTCCGAGTATGAAGGCAAAATGAAGTTCGAAAAGGACTAGATGAGATCGCAAGCAAAAACAAGTGGAATCGCTCTCAAAGTCGTCAAAGAAGCAAATGAAAGGCGAGAAGATGATGAAGAGGTAGATGAAGATGAAGAGTTGGGCATGATAGTCCGAAGGTTCAAAAAATTCTATAAGAAGGACCAAGGATTCAAGAAGTTTCACAAAGGTGGCTCTAGTGTTGAGACGAAAAAGCCAATCATCTGCTATGAATGTGAAAGGCCCGGCCACATCAAATCAGAATGTCCCCAGCTGAAGAACAAGGAGAAAGAAAAGAAGAAATTCAGCAACTTCAAAAAGAAAGCCTATGTATCAGCCATATGGGGAGACAGTTCATCCGACGATGATGAAGCTGAGGACGAAGAAAAAGCCAACATATGCCTAGTAGCTCAAGAAAAGGAGCAAACCGAAAATGATGATGAGGTATATGATCTTCAACCATCCTATGATGAATTATTTGTTGAATATGGTCTTGTACAATCTGAATTTGAAAAACTTGTGAAAAAATATATTGCTTTGAAAAAGAAGAACATCACTCTTGAAATGCAAGTTAATAATCTTTCGTAAATGTCATTTGCGAGGATTGTGTTGATTTAGAGAAAAAGAATATACATCTTACAAAAGCACTTGAGAAATTCACTAAAGGAAGTGAAATGCTCAATGTTATTTTAAAACAAAGCAAAGATTCACAAATGACAGATCGAGGAATTGGCTATAAGCCCGATTTTGATAAGAAGAAAGGCAAAAAGAAATTTGGTGAAAAATTCTACATGAACTATTTCGTAAAATCCATTCATTCATCAAATCCTTTTGCTCATTGTAATTATTGTAACCGAAAAGGTCATACTACTTCTTCCCGTTTCCACAAAAAGGAAAGAAAGAGTAAACCTATAGGTAACTATCAATGGGTACCTAAGGGATCTTATAAAGTTCCCGAGTCACAAACTAACCCGAAAGGACCCAAGAAAAGATGGGTACCTAAAACCCGATTTATTGAGATCTGCAGTATGTCGAGAGCATCAAAATCCAACACGGGTGGTATATTGATAGTGGGTGCTCTAGACACATGACGGGAGATCATACAAAATTTGCTACTCTCAAGACCAAAAATGGTGGTACCGTGACTTTTGGTGGTAATCAATGGAAGGATTCTTTGGAATTGGTGAAGTTGGGAACATCAATGGACCTCAAGTCAAGGACGTCTACCTTGTAGAAGGCCCGTGTCATAATCTCCTCAAGTGTAAGTCGAGTACCGACAAAGGCAATCTTGTCATCTTCGACTCGAGAGGAGTGCTTGATCGTTAGCAAAGATGATCTCGCCCTTAATCAACCTCAAATCAAAAGCTTTATTTAGAGCTCCTAGAGATGGTAACTGTTATACTCTAAACCTCTCTAACAATTTCAATGAACTTTCCTCTGAAAATTGTTTTATCAGTAACTTGGAAGAAAGTTGGCTTTGGCACAAGCGTTTAGCTCATGTCAATATGTTTCAACTTGACAAGTTACAGAAAAAGGATTTGGTCATTGGTTTACCAAAACTAAATTTCAAAAATGATATGATATGCGATGCATGTCGAAAGGAAAACAGAGACTAAATCATCTTTCAAATCCAAAAATGAAATTTCATCTAACGTGCCTCTTCAACTACTTCACATGGATTTAGTTGGACCGCTAGAGTGAGAAGCCTCGGTGGAAATCTCTATACTTTAGTTATTGTTGATGACTTCTCAAGATTTTGTTGGACTATGTTTTTATCATCAAAAGATGAAACCTTTGATCGTTTGTTGTGTTTGCCAAAAAGGTCCAAAATGAGAAAGGTATCTCTATTTCAGAATAAGAACGATCATGGTGGAGAATTCGAGAATAATGCCTTTGAAGAATTTTGTGATGCTCATGGGATAGACCACAATTTCTCGCCCAAGGACTCCTCAACAAAATGGTGTGGTGGAGAGAAAAATCGAGTTCTCACGTAAAATGGCAAGAGCAATGTTGAATGAGAATCAAACTTCTCAAGTCTTCCGGGCGATGCAATGAGTACGGCATGTTACATATCAAATCGTGCATACATCCGAAAGAAACTCAAGAAGACACCCTATGAGCTGTACAAAGGAAGAAAGCCCAATCGAGTCATCTACACATCTTTGGGTGCAAGTGTTTCGTGCACAATAATGGTAAGGATCATTTGGGTAAGTTTGACTCAAAATCTGATGAAGGTATATTTCTTGGCTACTCTAATAGAAGTAAAGCATATAGAGTTTTCAATACTCGTACTCGTATTGTTGAAGAGTCTATCCATATTGTGTTTAGTGAAACCAAATCGAGAAACCTTTGGATGATGATGAAGAAAATATTTATAGAAATCAGTTCTTTTCAAAGACTACTACCGCTCTCTTGAAAACTCAAGATGTTTTTGAAAATGCTTCGAAAATGATTTTCAATCTCAACCTAAAGCTTGGAGATTCATTAGGAATTATCCTCCGGATCAAGTTATAGGTGATGTAAATCAAGGAGTAAGAACCGAAATAGCACTTTGAATGAAGTAACCTTTTCTCGCATTCATATCTCACATGAACCCTCTAAGATTGATGAAGCCCTTTCAGACAATGATTGGGTGATAGCAATGCAAGAGGAGTTACATCAATTTGATAGAAATCAAGTTTGGGATTTGGTACCTAGGCCCAAGGACCATCCGGTCATTGGCACTAAATGGGTATTCAAGAACAAACGAGATGAATCAGCAATCATTGTCGGAATAAGGCAAGATTGGTTGCTAAAGGCTATAATCAAGAAGAAGGAATTGATTATGAAGAAACTTATGCTCCAAAGTGGCAAGATTGGAAGCCATAAGAGTCCTTCTTGCCTTTGCCCGTGTAAAAGGTTTCAAACTCTATCAAATGGATGTGAAAAGTGCTTTTCTAAATGGTTTTATTCAAGAAGAAGTTTATGTAGAACAACCTCCCGGTTTTGAAAATGATAATCATCCAGATCATGTGTATCGTCTCAAGAAGGCCCTATATGGTCTGAAACAAGCTCCAAGAGCTTGGTATGAGCGATTAAGCAAATTCCTTCTTGATCAAGGTTTTATCGAGGAAAAGGCGACACAACACTTTTCATAAAGAGTAATGAGTCTAATGAAATTTTAATTGTCCAAATATATGTTGATGATATTATATTTGGTGCTACTAATGATTCTCTTTGTGAAGAATTTTCCAAGAAAATGCGGGGAGAATTTGAAATGTCTATGATGGGAGAATTGAATTATTTCCTTGGTTTGCAAATTAAACAACGGAAGGATGGAATATTCATCTCTCAAACAAAATATCTCGTAGATTTGCTCAAGAAATTTGGCCTTGAAAATTGCAATGGTGCGACACACCAATGAGCTCACACCTCTCTGGATGCTGATGAAGAGAAAGGCAAAGACTTCAACATAACCAAATATAGGGGAATGATTGGTTCCTTGCTATACTTGACCGCCAGTAGACCAGATATCCAATTCAGTGTAGGGATGTGCGCAAGATTTCAATCAGCTCCAAAAGAGTCACATGCAGAACATGTCAAGAGGATCTTTCGCTACCTATCAGACACAAAAGAATTAGGCCTTTGGTTCCCAAAAGGTCAACAAGAATTTCTGGTTGCATATTCGACTCGAGACCATGCCGGATATAAGACCGATAGGAAGAGTACAAGTGGACAATGTGAGTTCTTTGGAGGTTCACTAGTATCTTGGTTCAGCAAGAAGCGTACAAGTGTGGCGTGTCTTCAATCGAAGCCGAGTATGTAGCCGCATCAAGTTGTTGTGCACAAGTGCTTTGGCTCAAACAACAAATATTAGATTTAGGGATCAACTTGAAGGAGATACCAATCCTATGTGATAATACAAGTACTATAAGTTTGGCCAAGAATCCAGTTCAACATACTCGAACAAAGCACATTGATGTGAGGCACCACTTCATAAGAGATCATGTTCGAAAAAGGATGTCAAAGTGATGTTCATCCCAACACATCCGCAACTTGTCGATATTTTCACTAAACCTCGGCCAAAGAACAATTCATGTTCATAAGAAGAGAATTGGGAATGGTAAATCCCAATGAATTGTAAGTTAATTCTCTTCCAACAATGTGAGTTATATGTTTTGATGAGTTAAAAGTAACTAACTTAAGCTTCGGAGTGTTTACAGAATGTTTTTGCAGGACTATATTAGTTAAACCATATATCTAATCTTAATCTGATATGCCTCGAGTCATTTGATAAATGCCTCGAGTCATGATGCATTCTAAACACTGACAATGATCTGAAATTTTGCATACGACTCGAGTCAGATAGACTACCCCGAGTCACTCTCAACACGTAAGGCAATCAAACCAATTGGAATGAAAAATGACCGGAGTCGAAAAGATTCACTGAGGCGCTCCTCGAGTCATCCAGAAGTAACTCGAGGCAATACTCAAAGCAACCAGAAGCTTGTCGAACATCACTCGAGTCATACCTCGAGTCACTGGTAAGCGAAAGTTAAGTATTTTTCACATATGACTCGAGGCACTCATTTAATGACTCGAGTCATACTGTTTTTATATATATCTGTCGCACCTGTTGCTCTTCACTTCTGCCGTTTCTGAAAACCCTAACTCGAGGCGTTCTTCATCGCCCTTCTAATTTCTCCTCTTCCTACCTCTGCATCCTCTTCCAATGGCTCCTAAAATCTCCAAACCGACGAAAGAATCATCCTCTGATTATGAAGCCACTGTATCTTCATCCCCTCCTCAATCAAAAAGACCCAAAAGACAGAGGAAGCCTTCGACAAAGCTCAAGGACAAAAATACTGCAGAAACTCCTTCAAAAAGGCCCAAGAAGTTAACGATTCAAGAACCTCCTGAGGTTCCTCCTCCAAAGCCTATTGATCCTGAAGCTGCTAAGCGGAGAGATAAGGAACCAGTGGTGGGTGCTCTCAAGAAGAAGAAGAAAACAATAACCATGGTGTCTGATGCTCAAGCTTCTGGCTCTAAGAATCAAGCTGGTTCCAAAGCAGTTCCATCTGGCTCTAAGTTATCTCAACCTACCAAATATATTTTTAATCCTCCCAATCTTGTGAAACCTCCAAATTCGATTTCATCCGTCAACCCACTCCAATGTCTAATTCGAGATGCTAGAGTTTAAAGAAAAATATTCGCTAGAGGTTTCGTCCCACGGTGTATGTGGATTTAGTCAAACTAAAAGATGAGTGTGATCTTGATTTATTCCCGTGGCTAGATCAATTTAAGAATTTGTTGGCTATAAACACTCCTTACACTCCCTCACTAGTCAAGCACTTCTATTTCAATATGTCCATGGCTAATGTAGTCAATGAAAGGGTCATATCATTGAGGATAAATGCATCACATCCGTTAGAGGGAGATCCATCACTCTCTCTCGCCAATATAATCAATTCTCTTCTTTTTGTTGAAAATCCCCACCCGTGCCTCACATTGTGTATGACAAAGAAAGATTTTTCAAAATCCCGAGGCCTCGGTGTTCCATTTGATGGGAAACTTAAATTTTCCCCGTTGATATGCCTCCTCTTCATAGGGCCTTATGGTACATATATTCGAGGAACCTAGTTCGAAAGGCAAGAATTTTACTCACTTCAATTCAAATGATTACAGCCTGTTTGCATCTCTGGTTGACAAAGTAGTTTTTAACATAGGACACTGGGTCTATCAAGAAATGAAAAGATTCAAATTTGAATCCTCTCCTTCAGCCACAATCCCATTTCCAAATTTGGTGTCTCTTCTGTTATATACCAATAAAATTTGGTACCTTGATCTTTTTGAAAAACCTGTCAAGCCTCAGTTATTTGGTCAACACCATTTAAACCTTATGAAAATCTCCTTTAGAGAAGGTTCGGGACACTCCGAGCCCCTTCCAAGTCTAGAGCTTCTATGCTCGAGCCAATTGAAGTCCAATCCTCTCGGTCTCGGCCTTCACCAAGGTCCTCAAATCTTAATGCGAAATCAAGCAAATTGTGACCAAGGCTATGCAAGAGACTTTCAAAGACTCTCCGTCAACCCACATTGCTCAATACCATGAGCTTTCGATAAGTTAGAATCGAGGTTGGAAAATTGATTGCCTCACTCACCTCCATGAATGCAAAGATAGAATCGTGGATGAGTCAATTGAGGTCGGGGGCACTTTGAAGATCTTGATCGAGATTTGAGAGCATGCATGGTTTATATCGCTTTTGGATTCTAAGCTCTCCAAGCTACTCAAGGAAGACACTCACCGGTCCCTCTAGGATGGATCCCTCTCCACGCCATTCTCCCATATTTTCTCCCACACACTCTCCCATCTTAACTTCACCACACACATCTCCACCTCCTCCTGAATCCACTCCAATCTTACCCACTCCTCCCATTTTGCCTGATGACAAAGGGGGAGAGAATGAGAAGAAATGAAGAGCTATGGTTATGGTTGTTTGCAATTTGAATTTATGGTTCTTTGCAATTTGAATTTAAATTTCTAGCACTTTCAATTTCTGCAATTGTTCCTTGCAATCTCTATTTCTCGCAAATTCTTCTCATTGTTTCAACTTATTACAACTGGTTTCGGTGTGCAAAGTTTGCAATTTAAGTTGTTCTCTCATTCTCGAGATGCTATTAGTTTTATTAAGCTTACATTATATTTATTATCTGCAATACATGAGCCATCCATGAACTTCAAATGTTTCTACAAATGGCATCTGTCTTTGAGTCATAAATCATTTATGAAATTGTACAACTCATTTTCACTTCTCATATTACAAGTGTTGTCATCATCAAAAAGGGGAGAATGTTAGTTCTCATGTGTTTTGATGATGATTGACAATTGTAAGATTGATTCGAGCCAAACGAATTTGATTTAAAAGATAATTTATAAAATCACATTTTGACTCTAGTCATGACTCAAGTCACCGAGCTTTGAAAACAATTGAAAATATTGACTATGACTCGAGTCATCATTAAACAACTCGAGTCATCCCCGTACTTAAACTTTGCAAAATGACTTCCTCGACAAAATGACTCGAGTCATCCTTGGTATAACTCGAGTCATCATTTCACTCTTCGCTTATGTTCGTAATTGTTTCGCACATGACTCCGGTCATGACTCAAGTCATCTCAAGCACAAAATATTGATCATGACTCGAGTCATCATTAATCAACTCGAGTCATCCATGTATCTCAGACATGACTCCAGTCATGACTCAAGTCATCTCAGCGCAAATTGATTTTGTTTGAAATTTATCAGACATGACTCCAGTCATGACTCAAGTCATCTCAGCTCAAATCGATTCTGTTTGAAATTTCTCAGACATGACTCCAGTCATGACTCAAGTCATCAGAGCACAAATTAATTCAGTTTGAATTTTCCACGAGACATGACTCAAGTCATCACTCGAGTCATTTAAATAATTTTTGAATATGACTCTAGGCATGACTCGAGTCACATCATCGAAATACTTTCTATTCATAGTTGCTTCATAATGACTCCAGTCATCACTCGAGTCAACTTAATGGATTTTGAAATTATGACTCTAGGCATGACTCGAGTCAAGTATGACAATATTTGAATCCTCGTCTGCGTTAACTCGATATCACCGATTAAGTAATGGGTGTTTGATATAATTGATTATTATTGTTCCTAACCAAGTTTAATCAGTTTGCTAGTGTATTTCAGATATATTTAACATGTTTTAAATTTGAAATTAAAAGCAAATTCCGTCGAAGCATTAAATGCTTTGTCCCGGATATCAAAGCTAAATGAAGAAATAGAACTCGGACAATCAAAAAGCAATCCGGCTATTTCCTAGACAACATTCTTACTGTCTCTCAACGGACAAATTGAATAAAGAATGTCAACGGAGAATAACGGTCGAATGTCGGAAGCTTACGAAGAAACGAGCAAGTAATTACAACGGATATATTGATTACCCACAACGGCTCATTAAGTTCTTCTCAACGGTCATCAATGCTGCAATCTATAAATAGGAGAAGCATTCAAGTCTCCACCTACCGAAACGCTTGTGCATTCAATTAGTCATTAAGATCATTTATTGTTTCTACTCAAAGAGTTAATATCTTCGGATATATCATACTTCGAGTGTTTATTAATCTGCTCTTTTAGAGAGTTCATCATTGATTATTCTTCTTGTGAGAATCTCAAAGTATTGGGACTTTGGGATTGGGATATTTGATTACAACTTGTAAGGGGGAGTAAGTTCTAGAGAGAGAATTACTCCGTGAGTTACAGAGTGTGTAATCATTTGGATTAGTGAAATCCGGAGAGTCCGGGGACCGGACGTAGGTCAAGGATTTGGACCGAACCAAGTATAAATTCATTGTGTTCAATCTCTCTTACCCTTACTCCGTTTATCCCCTGTTTCACTTTCGGCTAACAGAGTATTTACGTGAGAAATTTTTAATATCCCCAATTCACCCCCCCTCTTGGTGATATTCCGTCTTTCAACAAAAAGCATTACGGCCTCTTCCTGGAAAACATTCTTCCTGCCTCTCAACGGACAAATCGAACAAAGAATGTTTATGAAGAATAACGGTCGAATGTCGGAAGAAATACGAGGAGACGGACGACCATTTACAACGGATATATTAATTACTCACAACGGCTCATATATTCTTCTCAACGGTAATCAATGCTATCAACCTATAAATAGAAGAAGCATTCAAGTCTCCACCTACCGAAACGCTGTGCATTCAATTAGCAATTAAGATCATTTATTGTTTTTACTCAAAGAGTTAATATCTTTGGATATATCATACTTCAGTGTTTATTAATCTGCTCTTTTAGAGAGTTCATCATTGATTATTCTTCTTGTAAGAATCTCAAAGTATTGGGAGTTTGGGATTGGGATATTTGATTACAACTTGTAAGGAGGAGCGAGTTCTAGAGAGAGAATTGCTTCAAGAGTTACAGAGTGTGTAATCATTTGAAGTTAGTGAAAATCCCGGAGAGTCTGGGGACTGGACGTAGGTCAAGGATTTAGACCGAACCAGGATAAACTCATTGTGTTCAATCTCACTCATCCCTACTCTGTTTATCTTTGTTTTACATTCGGATAACAGAGTTCTCTTGCGAAAATTTTATATCCCCAATTCACCCCCCTCTTGGTGATATTCCGTCTTTCAGAAAATAATATTCTGGAATATCTTAGGGAAAAGTCAGCGAAAATGACAATTTTACCCTCTGACTTGTCATTTAACCATTGGTTAACTTCTTTAACCTTGGAGGCTATATAAGGACACCTCCTCCCCTTTTTTGTCTGCCCTAGGACGTACCCAAGGAGGGAGGAAGGAGTGGGTAGCAAGGTCTTGGTCCAAGAGAAGAAGAAGATCATACACAACCGAAAAACCAAGGTAAGCATCTCGACGACAACTCAGTGCTTTATGTTTCTGCCCTATGGTGGTTTTCGTGAATTTTCAGTAGGATTTTGGTATTTTTAAGGTTTACAATGAGTCCAAAACGTGATTTTGAGTGGGGATAAGTAGGATCACCTTTTTCCGGAACTGAAAAGCCCTAAGTCTTTAAGTTACACAAATCTGCCGATTCTTGTACTTCTGGGCAGTGAAGACAAATTGGATGTTTTAAAATAGTAAATGAAGTCTGATTGCTATGAAATTTTTCATGGATAAATTATACATCCTAAGGATTATTTTAGACTAAAAGTTTGTGTCATTTGGATTTCCTAACCAAGATTTATCTAAGGCCAAAAATGACCTAAAAACATTAATTTTGTTTCGGACCAGTGACTAAGTTTGGGGAATTGTAGATGGCCTCGAACCCAGATGACTTTGGTAATTATTTTTATGATAAAATAAACATTCTAAGGGTTAAATTTTCACTGATTTCATGTCAATACGATTTTTCTAGAATTTATTAAAAATCGGAAAATTTGGAACAGAAATTCTGGAAATTCTGGTGCTATGCGGATTTTAGGAAACTTGAAGTAAAGTTTGAATGGGTAACTGAAAACATGGTGTATGGCTGTATCTAGGGTATTAATGCGTGCGGGACGTATCTCTGACTTGAAGGGAAGAGTTTACTGCTTTCAAGAAGTACCAGGTAGTAACTGTAAACTTGCATACTCTATGTGGCTCTTGTATGTTATGTTTTATCATGATTGTGGATGTAGGCTAGGTAATAGCTATGGGACTTCGTGTCCTATGGTCGTTACTAAGGCCGAGGTATGCAGGCTAGGTAGTACCTGTAGGGGTACTATTGAGGCCCAGGCATGTTGGCTAGGGAGTATCTCTTTGGGGATACTTCTGAGGCCCGTGGCATGTGGGCTAGGTGGAGCCTGTGTGACTGTGTGTTAATAGGTGTCCATTGAGGCCCAAGGTATGTGAGGCTAGGTGGAGCCTATATGACTGTGTGTTTATAGGTGTCCAGTGAGGCCTCTGGGATAGGTGGTCGGGGTTGGCCCCCTGACTTCCGAGGCCCTTTGCGCGCTGGTTCCCGGGGCTTGTCTTGACCAGGCGGTTTTGCAGATTGTGTACATGCCAGATTTGTGTTCCTGGTTGTGATTTACATTAGATGCATTGCATACATATTGTATATGAGTTTAACAGTTACTCTGGGTTCAACTTTGAACTCTAGACTGGTTTGAAAGATACAGGTGTGAGGCGGTACGCCGGTTGGACTGTAGAAAGATAAGGGCAGGAGCAATGAAGTTGAAGATTGAGACGTATGGAATTCCTTATCTCATTTTGTAAATTTGAATGACTATATGAACTTACTTATTGCCCAGTACTTACGTTGGACTATTGTACCCTCAACCCTACGGGGATTACTTTATGTATTTGTTTGTATCTTTACCAGTATATTGTAAGTTATCCAAGTCGATCTTATGCTCTACCGCGCACACTCTGATATAAATTTAAAGGGATTAATTAACAAAAGAAAGGTATTCAGTGAAGAGGATCCCTCTAACCCACCTCCCGAAAGCGGCGATGTAAGAGGGTGTAACAGTTGGTATCGAGCCGGAGTTTGACGGTCTTGGTAAAAGGTACATGGTTAAGGGTACAAATGTAATTTTAGGCAAACGGACCAGAAAGGATCTATACCCTAAGGAAGAGGGTTGGGATGCAGTAAGATGAGACTCTTGTGATATAGGAGGTAGCACAGAGTATGAGTTCTGGTACTAACCATGGGTCCTCTGATATGGAAATCAGGGACCAATTCCCACAACAAGAATTAGAAGGGAAGTATATGAAGAAGCTGATACTAATTAAGTTTCCTTGTGGGAAGGGTATCCGATGTTTCTGGGAAGGCAAATGAGTTGTACTAGGATCGGTACTTGTGAAAGCTGCCGAAAGCTAGCAATATATAGTTTGTACTAGTATGAGTACCCAAGAGCAAGGTTGGCACCCAGAAGTTAAGTGTGCTTAGGCGGAAGAAATTCTCGAGATGGGTGACCCCCTGGGAAATATTATAGGAATTTGAGATTCCTTGACTTGAGGTTTTAGTATTTTAAGTTTAGACTTATAGTGATCCTTAAAGATGCTATGAGGATGTTAGGATATGATTGAGACTAGGCTTGAATCTGATCTTAAATGTGAATGAGGTTGAACTAAGGTTTTAGTACCTAAGAGTAGGAACCCTGTGAATATTGATCGATATTGAATTGTTTGGGTATGATTGAGGATTGATGATTAACCTTGAGGTAATAGAACGATATTATGAATACCCTTGTGATATTGAGGATTGAAATAGAAATTAGAATCTCGTGAATAGAATTGATATTGATTAAATGATGTTGAGGTACTAGGAGTCAATTGTGAATCTGATGATTATTGATTTGAGGTTATTTAAGGATAGTGACTGAATGCTATAGGTTATGAATCTTGATGATCATGGCATGATTATTGGGTATGTTCGAGGTTTTAGAATTAGGTTGATGAACCTAATAATTGGATTTGATAACGAGAGATTGTTTAGGCATTTGATTGATTTGAATGCATTGAGGCATAGTACCCATGTGTATGAGGTATTTGGAGGTTACTAGCTGCTAGGGAATGATTTTAATCTCATAATATCCCCTTAGAAAGAACGATTAAGAATAGAGACCTCAATAATATTGATCGATGTTGTTATTTGAGGTATGTATGAGGATATTACCTATTTGATTTGGGATATTTTGAGGTTGTTAGTTGCTGTATCAACATAGGGAAAGATCTTGAATATAGAATATTCCCTGAGAAGTGTCTCAATGGAATTGGTTGATAGCTAGAACCTCGATAGCCATAGGTTTCGGTTTCATGTTTAGGATCGATAGCCGTAGATATGATAGTGGCTAGTGGATTTCGAGAAAGATGTGGATTAAATCCTTGTTAGGGAAGTTGAATCGTGACTATGCCGGAGCTGGATTGTTATCGAAGATCATATATAGAATGACCCTCTATGAGATTTATATGATGTAATGTATTGCCACGGGGGTGCTCCGAGTGTTATGTGTATTATTGAGGCATGAATATTCGTAGGTAAGGAGACCTACTAGATTGATATGATTTTTGGGGTGATTAAGTTTCATATGTGTTTAATGAAAGGTCCAAGTCCTATGGGACTAGTATCTCCATGAGATGGCAGAAATTCATTACCTTTAAACCCTGAATACTTAGAAAAATGCCGAAGAAGTGGAAAGCCTAAGGGTTACAGGCATTGTATCTAGAATGATCGAGCAAATGAAATGAATGGACTGAGTATCCTATGGATGGCTTGAGTAGCCAAAAATAAAGCTTGAGATGTAATTGGAGTGATGACCTTCTATGTCAGTTGTCTGGTTCCTGGTGTGTTTGAAAATTTAATTTTTAACTTACCAATGCACCTGCTATGTTTGTGAAATTTTGGAAATTGCATTTTCCAAACTGAATTTTCGAATGAAATGTTTTTCAAAACTTGAGAACAGTTTGAAATGGTTGTTTTTGAACCATGTTGTCTCATAGATAGGGTCTTGATGGGACCTCGATTTGAAATCGATTTGTGAACCAAGTTTAAAAACTAAATTGTGAACCATGTTTAAGGTGGGCGCAAGAGGATGCCGAGGACGCGTTGTGCTCGGTTCATTGGATCTTGCTAGATGATTTGAAAATGGTTTGAAACCCCCGGCCATTGTTGAAATTGAAAATGTTTTGAAATCACGGCCATTGTTGAAATTGAAAATGTTTTGAAATCGCTAGCCATTGTTGAAAGTTTTAAGGGGATTAGTTTTTGAGAAGCCGACACTCGCACTGACAGTGTAGGCACCCAATCTCTGAGTAGTTTCGCCCCAGCGCAGTGGGCGTGTGTTTTGCCTTGTCGGGCTGGCACCCATGAAGGCGGTTGGAGCAAGGCTCCTGGACAGAGGTCCTTTATCCCGGGTATGGGATTCTGGTGGGTGGCCTGATATTGTATGTGCCAGTGCGGACACTGGGTCCCTGGAGGGGACGAAAACTTTCCCACATTGGCCGACAAGTGCGTTGCCATTTCGGTGGTAGGTATTGAAAGGATTGGGGTGTGCCGCTGTACCAAAAGGTGGGAATGGTGGCAAGAGCTTCTAAAGGTTAAAATTGCGAAATAAATAATCTCGCTCAGGAATGTGTGCCGGTAGTAAATGTTTTCTTAAAATAGACCGGCAGTGAATTGTTTTCTAGGACTGGCAATGATTGAATTTGAAAATGTGAAAAACACTGTTTGTGAAAATGTACTGCGACCACATAGATTTTCAAATAAGTGAAAATTTTAAATGTTAAGTATGAGACAACACAGTAAGTGGCGACATGATTGTCATCACTATTGTATTGAAATGAAAAGTGGTGCAATTGGTGATTATGTTGATACAGGAACCGAAATTGATAGAATGGTCTAGAAAGTTGAATCGGTTAAGTCAGATGCCAGTTACCGTGCTAAGCAAGAGGAAAACGGTTCAAGAGCCTAAAATTGGGGAAGCTCAAACATAATAAGGGAGCGAAGGCCGGGGCGGTAAGGCCCGGTATGCAAGTTTGCACGGGATGGTGTCCCTAGGCTGTAAGGCCTGTAACGCTTAGCACTAGGTAGAATACTTACTGGCATGGTGACTTTAGACTAATGTGTCTAGAATGCATCTTGAGGTTGGCAAAGCATACAATCTATACCATGTGGTAGATGAGATGCCTAAGTCCTGAGGGTGATTCCCTAGACGATAAGGCTAGAAAATCCAGTGTTATGGTGATAGAATGAGCCGGAAGGACAGTGTGTGATAAGCCGAGAGGCAGAATGAGTAAGACAGTAAGACTTGCATAACCAACCATACGCTGTGAAAATGGATCAATTAGTGCTGGATGGTTAAGTACCACACCTGGGCATAGAGTAGATAAGAGTGTGGTATGATAAAATGTGTACAAGTAGCATCCATGATCATAGTAGAGCAGAAGTTGATTGAGGATTCTAGGGATTTGAATCTGTCAAGACGAGTGGTGACAAATAAGAGTAAATTCCTTGGAAGTTTACATTGCTAGTCTCCTTGTCAGTCATGAGGAGGATGGTTTAAGATCGGAAACCGCAGAAGCTCAGGAGCAAGATGAGCTTGAGAAGTCCATTCAAGAGAAGATATCTCGTGGTGAATCGATGGATCATAACCTCTCACCAAATGAACTAGTACGGTATAAGAAGAGGTTCTATGCGCCATCAGTGGTGGAGTTGAGATGGAAGATATTGAATGAGGCACATAAAAGTAAGTACACTATTTATCCAAGAGTAGTGAAGATGTATCGAAATATGAAAACAGAATTTTGGTGGTCAGGTGTAAAGAAAGACATAGCAAGGTATGTTGCCAAATGTTAACTTTCTAGAAAGTTAGGATCGAACATCAGCAACCGGGAGGTTTATTGTGGAGGATCGGGATTCCCGAATAGAAATGGGAAGACGTTACCATGCATCTAGTGGTAGGCCTTTCTAAGATAAGGCACTACGATGCTATTTGGATAATTGTTGAACGACTCACAAAATCGGCACACTTTATTCTAATAAGTGTAAATTATTCTTCGAAAAGTTGGTGGAGATTTGTATCAAAGAAACTATACAACTCCATGGTACCTCGAAGAGCAACATTTTTGACAAAAATCCCCGATTCACTTCCCGATTCTGGCAAGCGTTACATGAGGCAATAGGGACGAAGCTGAAGTCCAATACAGCTTATCACCCCCAGACCGACGGACAGTCAGAGATGACTATTCAGATATTAGAAGATATGTTACGAGCCTGCGTTATGAATTTCAAAGGCAGTTAGGATCGGTATTTTCCTTTAGCAGAGTTCGTTTACAATAATAGTTACCATTCCAGTATAAAGACGGCTCCCTATGAGGCGTTATACGGGAGGAAATGCAGATCACCCCTTTGGATAGACAGAGTTATCAAAAAGGAAGCTGTTCGGACCTGAGATGGTTAATGAGATGTCCGAACAAATTAGTTTGATCCGAAAGAGGCTCCTTGCAGCACAAGAACAAAAGAGTTATGTGGATAAGAGAAGGAGGCCTCTAGAGTCTAAAGTAGGTGATCATGTATTTTTAAAGATATCTCCTGTTACTGGAATTGGTAGAGCGATAAAGCGGAGGAAACTAAGTCCTCATTACATTGGTCTTTTTGAGATACTAGCGAAACGAGGGCCAGTGGCATATCAGTAGGCACTGCCACCAAACCTTAGCAGGTTGCACGATGTCTTTCACGTTTCCCAACTGAAGAAGTATCAGTCGACCCCAGAGCATGTATTGGAGTACAAAGATGTTGACGTTCAAGATAACCACACCTTCGCAACGGAACCTGAACGGGTTATTGGTCATCAGGAGAAGCAACTCTGGCCAAAGAGTATTCCTTCTGTCAAGGTAGTTTGGAAACGATTATCTCCCAAGGAAGCAATGTGGGACACAGCTGAGGAGAAGAAGAAGCATTATCCGAATTTTTATGTCTAAGAGGATGACTGATGTATAGCCAAATTTCGAGGACAAAATTTATTTTACGGGGGGAGAAATGTAACACCCCGAATTTCGCACCCTAAGAATGGAGAATAACCCTAAAGTAGGCGGACGACTAAGCCCAGTTCGGGAAGAGTTCCAAGAATGTCGAGAGTTAGGACGCCCTTCTGGGATTAAACAACTCGACCATACGGGTCAGTGGACCTTGTATGCATAAGCCATGGAATTAAGGTGCCAATGAAGATTCACAGAAGGTCTATACGGTATAAATTCAATGGAAAGGATGCCACCCAAAAATATCCTGGGGTATAGGACAATTAGTCGAGCGAAAATGTGCTGGTATAAGTAAGTACACAGCATTTTCAGGGCAGTTGGGTATGCCCTGCGCTTTTGAGAAGGCAATCGGTATTCGTAAAGAAAACCCGAGTAAACCCGGGCAGGATCTCGGGCAAATACTGATAAAGTATTGTCATGATAACTAATGATGGCATACTTTTGTGTTGGCCAAATAGAATGGTGACACGTGTCCCTTCATGATTATAAAACACAAAGAGTAATGATGCTAGTAGGACACATGGCATTCTAGGGTTGGATGTTTGACTTTTTGGCACCACAAAGTACGAGGTAATTATGAGACATTAAAATATACATTCCTCACTCCCCAAGAATGTAGAAAAACGTGCAGCCTCATCAGGGGAAAAGGAACAGTTGATCCGGCCCTGCACAAGTCCAATTGTGTGGCACGAGTTATGAGGAAAGGTGTAACCAGCAAAAAGGAGCTAAGCGGGACCGGTTAGGGTTTACCGGAGTCGGGCCCAGACCCCTGGACATCAGAGGGAGGACGAAATTGGTGGGCCCAGAGGAGAGAGAAAGTGACTTGGAGGAAAAGAAAAAGGTCACATCATGTAATTATGAAGAGAGAAAGATAAAATAATTCGGATTAATCTGGACCACATATTTGAATCTGATGTGACAAGGTGAAGGACATGTAAGTATGACTTCACATGGGCATTTATGCCATATCCAAGGACAGATTTTGTGGGTCCCACGGCCTTGGAGAAAGAACAATGCGAAATGACAGTTTTACCCCCGGACCTAAAACCTACCCTGCGGGGTGTGTTTGGTTTGAGGGGAGGGAGTGGGAGGAAGGAGTGGAAAGTAGTGAATTGACCAAATTGCCATTAATGAAGGGAATATTCTTTTTGTTAAAAGTATATTTTTGGAATATTGAAAAGTTTCCATGGGCTTTTTGTAAAGAGTAGGTAAAAAAATAGCCCCTCCCCCTCCCTCCCTCCCCCCCTCCCTCAAACCAAACAAGCCCTAAAGTCACCATCAAGGGCAATTTTGGAATCTGAATTTTAAGGGCTAAGATGGCGCTACATGTCCTAGACCAGAAGACTCTAGAATACCCTGGAAAAGAATATTCTGGAATATCTTGGGGAAAAGTCAGCGAAAATGACAATTTTACCCTCTGAGTTGTCATTTAACCATTGGTTAACTTCTTTAACCTTGGAGGCTATATAAGGACACCTCCTCCCCATTTTTGTCTGCCCTAGGACGTACCCAAGGAGGGAGGAAGGATTGGGCAGCAAGGTCTTGGTCCAAGAGAAGAAGAAGATCATACGCAACCGAAAAACCAAGGTAAGCATCTCACCGACAACTCAGTGCTTTATGTTTCTGCCCTATGGTGGTTTTCGTGAAGTTTCAGTAGGATTTTGGTATTTTTAAGGTTTACAATGAGTCCAAAACGTGAGTTTTAGTGGGGATAAGTAGGATCACCTTTTTCCGGAACCGAAAAGCCCTAAGTCTTTAAGTTACACAAATCTGCCGATTCTTGTACTTCTGGGCAGTGAAGACAAATTGGATGTTTTAAAATAGTAAATGAAGTATGATTGCTATGAAAGATTTCATGGATAAATTATACATCCTAAGGATTATTTTAGACTAAAATTTCGTGTCATTTGGATTTCCTAACCAAGAGTTATCTAAGGCCAAAAATGACCTAAAAACATTAATTTTGTTTCGGACCAGTGACTAAGTTTGGAGAATTGTAGATGGCCTCGAACCCAGATGACTTTGGTAATTATTTTTATGATAAACTAAACATTCTAAGGGTTAAATTTCCACTGATTTCATGTCGATACGATATTTCTAGAATTTATTAAAAATCAGAAAATTTGGAACAGAAATTCTGGAAATTCTGGTGCTATGCGGATTTTAGGAAACTTGAAGTAAAGTTTGAATGGGTGATCGAAAACATGGTGTATGGCTGTATCTAGGGTATTAATGCGTGCGGGACGTATCTCGACTTGAAGGGAAGAGTTTATCGCTTTCAAGAAGTAC
The DNA here is from genome assembly GCA_019022615.1 of Acacia melanoxylon. NCBI lineage: Eukaryota > Viridiplantae > Streptophyta > Magnoliopsida > Fabales > Fabaceae > Acacia > Acacia melanoxylon. The sequence goes on from JAFJYJ010000114.1 coordinate 633,903, forward strand.
CTGTAGTAACGTAAACTTGCATACTCTATGTGGCTCTTGTATGTTATGTTTTATCATGATTGTGGATGTAGGCTAGGTAATAGCTATGGGACTTCGTGTCCTATGGTCGCTACTAAGGCCGAGGTATGCAGGCTAGGTAGTATCTGTAGGGGTACTATTGAGGCCGAGGCATGTTGGCTAGGGAGTATCTCTTTGGGGATACTTCTGAGGCCCGTGGCATGTGGGCTAGGTGGAGCCTGTGTATTCATAGGTGTCCATTGAGGCCCAAGGTATGTAAGGCTAGGTGGAGCCTATATGATTGTGTGTTTATAGGTGTCCAGTGAGGCCTCTGGGATAGGTGGTCGGGGTTGGCCCCCCTGACTTCTGAGGCCCTTTGCGCGCTGGTTCCCGGGGCTTGTCTTGACCAGGCGGTCCTGCAGATTGTGTACAAGCCAGATTTGTGTTCTTGATTGTGATTTACATTAGATGCATTGCATACATATTGTATATGAGTTTAACAGTTACTCTGGGTTCAACTTTGAACTCCAGACTGGTTTGAAAGATACAGGTGTGAGGCGGTAGGCCGGTTGGACTGTAGAAAGATAAGGGCAGGAGCGATGAAGTTGAAGATTGAGACGTATGGAATTCCTTATCTCATTTTGTAAATTTGAATGACTGTATGAACTTACTTATTGCCCAATACTTTCGTTGGACTATTGTACCCTCAACCCTACGGGGATTACTTTATGTATTTGTTTGTATCTTTACCAGTATATTGTAAGTTATCCAAATCGATCTTATGCTTTGCCGCGCACACTCGGATATAAATTTAAAGGGATTAATTAACAAAGGAAAGGTATTAAGTGAAGAGGATTCCTCTAACCCGCCACCCGAAAGGGCGAGGCCGGTAGGGGTGTAACAAGGGCCCTTGCGACTACTATCTGCTGGGGAATTTGTAAGGGGAGGTGTGAGTGGGTGTTTAATGCAATGAAAGTGGATGCTGAGAAGGTCATAACAGTTGTTTATATGTTCGTAAAAGTTGCGTGGAATGCAAAGGAAACTGATGGGAACAAATTGACCAAGAGAGGAAGGTATCCTAAGAAGCACCTGATATACTATGAAGATTAATTCAAATGGTGCTTTCATCAAGAAATGAAGTAGGGCATGAATAGGGGTCTTGTGTTGAGATATTAATGGGATATTCTTGGGTGGATTGGGCAGAAGAGTCAAAGCATGTTCTGCATTTCAAATTGAATGCCTAGCCTTAAGGGGGAAGCCTTGTTGACAAGTGATAGGTTTGCGTACAAAAAAATTATGTATTGAAGTTGATTTGTGAGGAATTGTTAGATGTATACTTGCCAAATCAATAGGAAAGTGGAGCGTCAAAGTGTCAAGATCCTTTATGAAATTTTTCAGCTAATTGAGGAGAGACTAGGTGTGGAGTTTTGCTTGGTAGCCCGCCAAGGTAATAGTGCTGCAGTTTTTTTTTTTCTTTTCTTTTCTTTTTTGCAGCTGTGGGAAGTAGAGAGGTGGAGCTCCATGGGTGGCTGGAGATAGTACCTACTCTCATATGTGTGGTTCTTGTGACTCACTTAGATGGTGGAAAAATAGGAACGTTGCTAACACAAGTGTAGTCTCAATGTGCTTGGGTATTGGCTAAGTTTTATTGGTTTGTTTTCTGGGTTACATTTTGGTTTGTTGTTTTGTTTCTTTATTTTGGTTGTAGGTTGATTTGTATAGGTTGTTTTTTGTATTATTTCTTTATTTTCTTCGATGGATTAGTGACTGCAATAATTTATTGAAAATTAATAAAATTGACTATTTTCTATAAAAAACAATCTAAGGCACTTCACCAAAAACGAAGAGATGTAGCAAGATATTTACAAATATTGTCCTTTAATGGCTGCACAAAGTATAGAGCTAATGCCAGAGAAGATTGAATGTTATTGTTTTTTTTTAACCTCAAAGATAAATTCTCCGAAAGAAACCTGGGAACAATTGCCACCACTATTACTACCTGAATGTCTTATCTCTCTGTTTCCTTGTTTCTTTGAATTTGAGAAGCTATATTGGTCACTCATCTTTGAAATAACCTTCTCAACGTCATATTGCCGAACTAATATGATCTAGGCCTGCTTGGAGTTAATCAGCAACCTTCTGTTCTCTTGTTTCATGTTCAAGACTTCACCTTAAAACTTGGCAACTGGTAAATTTGAAGTCGTAGTCTTCTGCATTGACTTTCAAGGCATCTCTTCTTGAATTTCACACAAGGATGCGGATCTGTGTTGAAGTTCTTCTTTAAGTAATGCACCCTTCACAAATCAAATTGATAATTCAGTTTAGATCTCTACGAGATGCTTGAAAATTGGATGTGCTTCTAGTTTCATAGAATGTCTTATGATCTCTAATTTCCCATTTTCCTCAAGTTTTGATATATCATATTGCTAATCTTTTATTGAGCTTTGAAATCTCTGTATCTCCATGATAGTAGTGTTGAACATCAACAAAAAACCTAAGTTATCCATAACTTTCAGGCTAATCTTATATAGCTGAAGTAGAATCAGACTAGTGAACTTTCATTATTTCATGATCATCATCTTCTTTCTTTACATGCTCTTATATTGCTCTTAACTCTTTCAAGTCCTCATTTCCTTCCAATCATCTCTCCAAGAGGAGTAGAGGACTACCTTCTAACCTAAGAGTTTACTCTCTTCATCTTTCAAGGAATTTGAAGATTTTAGTTCTTTCAACTTCAAGGATGTAACAAAGAGCACTTCTTCATTGTTCTTCTCTAATTCACTAAGAGTCTTCTTCACATCTTTGTAGTTCCTAGGAATATTTGATACTTTGTTAGGATAAGTTTCTCCATATCCTTCATTCCATCCATAAACAATTGCCACCAATTAGGTTCATCTTCTTCTGTTATTGCCTACTCTTAGGAATGAACTTCATCGGCATTCTCAGTCTTTGATAAAGATTGGGTTACATTCTTTTCCCTCTAGTCTCTAGAACTCTCAAAATAACTATTTTCCTCCTTACTTTCCTTGTGTTGGTTAAGATCCTGGTATCTTATAGTGTGATTTAAGTACATTAAATCGAGATTGGCCTCCTGTTGATGACGCCTCTTCCTTTTCTGATGATTTCATGGCCTTAAGATTATTGTATGACTTTGCTTCATTTTCAAGTGAATCTACACAACATTATCCATCAAACTTGTGACATCAGTTTCTCCATCATTCCCCAAGCCCATGTTATTAATTTTGTTATCTTCCTACACATTATTATCTGCAAAATCAGTGGCATCAATCTTGTTATCTTTCTACACATCATTATCCACCAAATTAGAGATTTTAGGCTTACCATATAACTATAAATCACTTATTAAGACATTTTCCTAATAAAGTGCATCTAGCCTTTGAACTTCATGTTCTGATACAGCTTCACCTGATGGCTCACTTTCTCTCCTAGATGATTTTAGGATTTTTGTTTGCCATTTAGTTTAACCGCCGCAAGCGTATGGGTTGTCACTAGAAGTATAATAATATAGCTTCAATGAGGACTAAGGCAACAACAAACTAGTTATCGTAGTTATGCTCACTATGAGGTTGAGTGACAACTTTTACAAGTTTTAAAGCCAAAATTCAGTCAAAAAGGAAACTTGTTATGAGGAATGCCAAAATGAAACTTTTACTTCAAGATTTTTGGAGTCTAGGATTATTACTCCCCCTTTCGTTTCATGAATCTCAATTAAATCCATTTCAAATAGCATTTAAATAAAATATGTGTTTGTATATAAGGTTCTAAAGCATTTGATATCACTTTCTTAAGTCAAAATAAAATTTATCTTCACATTAGAATGCACAATCTCTTACTATAATTTCTGAAAATCAAACTTATGCATCAACCTCAATTTAAAAATGTAATGTTAGTAAATATATATGTATTTTACTAACAAACTGTCCATCCAACAAATGAATTACATCTCAAGCATGAATTTATCTCGAGTTCTCTATCTAAATAAGCTCTCTCAAGTTGAATCTAGATGAACAACAATCTAAGTGGTGGCCAAACACTAGGAAGCTACTCATAATAAAAAAGAACAAGAAATACAAATGTTTGAAATAAGAGAGAAAAATTATATATCATTAAATTATATGAGAGAGAAAAAAATCAGGTCTCCATCCATGCAAAAGGTTTGAGATAATCCAAGAACAAGAGGTTTACCTACTCATAATTTAAAAGAACAAGAAATACATAGAGTTTCCATGTCCATATAAGAAAATAAGAGAAGAAAGGAGGTAAGATTAGAAAAACCATAGAAAAAGGGCTTGAATCTCTTCAATCCTTTAATCTTAGACTCCAAGATCTTAAAAATTCAAAATCCTAGCACCTCTTTGATCCAAAATTTGCTTCATGGTCACTCACTGTATTTCAAGGTCAATTAAAAAACGGAAAATTCCATTAAAATACCATTTGAATTTGCAAAACCCCCAGAAGTCTTCCGAATTTGTAAAAAGACTGAGAGGTACCAAGGACCTATGAGGGATATGCAAATTCGGGTGAAATTACCCTTTTGCCCTTAGTTTTAAATAAATGAAAAAAAAAATACCCTCGCGGAGGGTCACCAGCCGCCGGTCGGCACCGGTGGCCGGCCACCGGCAAGGGGTGGGGGTTTTTTTTGGAAAAAAAATTATTCATTGAAGTGTAGGGGGTGGGGTTCAAACCCCACACCCCTCACACATGCATGGGACCAAGTGGTCCACCAGTTGAGCCACTTGGTTCCTTTAATATATATATACATTAACAAATATATATATTCTTCTTAACATTTTTTCAACTGTAATTACAAAATTTTCATCGGTATTTACAAATCAACCATCGCTATTTACAACTTTTTTTTAGGTTTTCCTTTCTTGCCTCTAAGGAAAAAAAAAATGCATAATTACAAAATTTTCATCGCTATTTACAACTTTTTTTTAGGTTTCCCTTTCTTGCCTCTGAGGAAAAAACACAAAAATAATGCATAATTACAAAATTTTCATCGCTATTTACAAATCTTCCATCGTTATTTACAACTTTTTTCATCGGTATTTACAAATTTGTGAGCACCGCCGGAAAAAAAGTTGTAAATACCGATGAAAGTTTTGTAAATAGCGATGGCAATTTTGTAATAGCGATGGAAGATTTTTAAATAGCGATGCAAATTTTGTAATGATGCATTATTATTATTTTTTGTTTTTACCTCGAGGCAAGAAAGGGAAACCTTAAAAAAAAGTTGTAACTAGCGATGAAAGTTTTGTAAATAGCAATGGTTGATTTGTAAATACCGATGAAAATTTTGTAATTACCGTTGAAAAAATGTTAAGAAGAATATATATATATATTTGTTAATATATATATATATATATATATACATATATATTAAAGGAACCAAGTGGCCCAACTGGTGGACCACTTGGTCACATGCATATGTGAGGGGTAGGGGGTACAAACCCCACCCCCTACACTTCAATGAATAATTTTTTTTCCACAAAAAAAACCCACTCCAAAAAAGAAACCCCCCCCCGCCGGTGGCGGCGGGCTGGCACCACCACCGGTCGGCCGACCGGCGGCCGTGGTGGCCTTCCAAAGCGAGGGTATTTTTATTTTTTTCATTTATTTAAAACTAAAGGAAAAAATGTAGTATAGTTTGTAGGAGAGGAAGCCAATCTGTTTACCCAAATTTGCCTTCGTTCTTGGTCAAGAGTTTATACTCTTGATGATTGTCTTTGTATCATTGTGGTTCAACTTTGTGCTTAATTAAACCAGTGTTTTTTTAGATACTATTTTGTTGATTCCTAACAATTTGGTATCAGAGCACGTGAGATCTTTAAGAGATGACGGATGAGGTCAAAATATTGAGGGAGACGATGGCGAGCCTTGCGAGGAAGGTGGATGAACTTTCTGGGTTGACAAAGCAAGTGTCTGAACTATTGGAGGGGATGACGTTCATGCGGGAAATTTTGTTGTGGATGGATAAGGATTCCAGTAAGAAGAGTAGAGACAAGAAAAAAACAGACGAGCCTCAATCAGATGTAGAGACCGAGAGTACTGGGGACGCCGACAAAGGAATAACCAAGTTCAGGAAACTGGAGTTACCTGTGTTCGATGGCGATGATCCCGTCGGTTGGTTCTGCAGGGTAGAGTGATACTTCCACATTAACGGGGTATCGGAGGCTGAAAAACTCGAAGCGGCAGTGGTGTGCTTAGAAAATCGTGCTCTTCACTGGTACCAGTGGAAGGAGACTCGAAGCACTCTGAGAAGTTGGTTGGAATTCAAGCAAAAGGTGTTGGAGCGTTTTCATACGTTTCAACGAGGCAGGGAATAAAAAATCCTTTTCTCTAACAAGCAAGAGGGAACGGTGATGGAGTATGTAGAGGTTTTTGAACGATTGTCGTTTCCACTGACGGATGCACTGGAGGATTGTTTAATGGGGGCTTTTTTGTATGGCCTCAAAATGAAGATACAAGCCAAACTAGAGATCGCGGATGAGAGCAACCTGGAGGGACTGATTAAGATGGCCTTGCGTGTCGATGGAAGGAATTGACTCCTAGAGGCTGAAAAAGGAAGTAAGGCTTATTGGGCATCAATGAACACTGGGTTAAGGAGATACTTGACCTAACCCCTTTACTCACGGGTCACCCACTACCCCGACCCGACCCGGTCCACACCCGCCACCAATACATTGCCCCATGGGTCTAAAATTGACCCGAAACCTCAGGAGACCAAGACGAGAAGTGTTTCGCCGATAGCATCTACCACAAGCAAGACTGGTTGGAGCCGACGACTCCCAGACGCAGAAATGGCTTGCCGATGAGAGCTTGGGCTCTGCTACAAGTGTGGTGATAAGTACGGTCCCACTCACACTTGTAGAGACAAGCATTTGCAAGTGTACCTACTTGACGTAGAAACCGACCACAACAAAGTAAAGGCTGACGGAACAGGGGAAGGAGTAGAAAACTATTTCGACGCTGAAGATGAGACAAGAATGGAATTATCTCTCAATTCTCTAGCTGGGTTGGAAGGAAATCATACCATGAAGGTCTGAGGTGAATTAGCAGGGGAAGCTGTTATCATTCTAATTGACAATGGCGCCACCCACAATTTTATTGCTGATAATTTACTACGTCGACCGGGAATTAAAGTGGATGAAGTAACTGCCAACACTATCACTGTGAGGGATGGACACTCTGTTCAGAGAAACCAACGTTGCCGAGACTTAGAGCTGAAATTACAGGGCCTAAGCATCGTATAAACGTTCTTCCTGTTTCCATTAAGAGGAGTCGATGCGGTTTTGGGAATTGAGTGGTTGAAGACACTAGGCGATGTGAAGGTAAACTGGAGGCAAATGACCATGAAGATAAGTAAAAAGAGCAATCGAATCTTCCTTCATGGTGATCCCACCTTGTCACGAACACATGTTTCCTTGAAATCAGCCATGTGTATGGTGATGAAGAAGGGACAAGGATTCTTAATTGAATGCAATCAAATAGAGAAGGAGGATGAAGGAGACCAGCCAGTAACAACAGAAATCCAACAGCTCCTGGAAAAATTCCCTGGAATTTACCAAGTTGCAGAAGTCCTCCCTCCTCACCGAGCCAGGGATCATGCAATTGTGATTAAACCTGGGGAACAACCACCAAACATAAGGCCTTATCGGTATCCTCACACACAGAAAAATGAAATTGAGGAATTGGTTAAAGATATGCTTCAAGCCGGAATTGTACAGCCTAGTACAAGTCCCTACTCTAGTCCAGTCGGCCTCTTAGTGAAGAAAAAAGATAGAAGTTGGCACTTTTGTGTGGATTATAGGAAATGCAAAAAAATAACAGTACCTAACAAGTTCCCTATTCCTTCTATAGATGAGCTATTGGATGAGCTGAAAGGGGCCTCGGTATTTTCAAAATTGGACCTGAAATTAGGTTATCACCAAATCCGAATCAAAGCCGGTGATGAGCACAAATCAGCCTTCCGCACTCATGAAGGACACAATGAATTCAAGGTGATGCCTTTCGGACTCACCAATGCACCATCTACATTTCAGGCTTTGATGAATGAGATATTTAGAGGGTATTTAAGGAAGTTTGTGCTTGTATTTTTTGATGACATATTGGTTTATAGCTGCAATGTCACTTCTCACTTGGAACACCTAGAGAAGGTGCTGTCTATATTGCAGGCGAATAAATTGGTTATTCACCTCAAGAAGTGCAGTTTCACGCAGTCGAGAATTGAGTACTTGGGTCACATAATATCAGACCAAGGGGTTTAGGCTGATCTAGCCAAGATAGAGAGTACGGTGGCTTGGCCTCAACCAAAGAATGTGAAGTCGCTACAGGGTTTTCTGGGATTAACCGGATATTACCAAAGGTTTGTTCAAGGATATGGAAAAATAGCTAGCCTTTGACTGACCTCCTTAAGAAGGATGCTTTTCAATGGTCCGCCAAAGCTACCAACGCATTTGAGGCTCTCAAATCAGCTATGATAACCCTCCCGGTGCCTTCTATGCCAGATTTTTTGATTCTGTTTGAGCTGGAAACTGACGCGTCCGGGACCGGTATAGGGGCTGTGTTAATGCAGCAAGGGTGCCCCATATCCTATTTCAGACACAAATTATCTAAGTGCGCCCAACTATGTTCAGTTTATGAAAGGGAGCTGATGGCAATCCTTTTGGCGGTTAAAAAATGGAGGCACTACTTGTGGGGCAAAGTTTTGTCATCCGGATTGACCAAAAGGCTCTCAAATATCTGTTGGAACAAAGAATTTTGGAGGAAAATCAGCAGAAGTGGGTGTCCAAATTAATGGGTTACAAGTTCAAAATCAGCTACAAACCCGGGAAAGAAAACAGGGCTGCTGATACGTTATCACGGCGTGAGGAGCCTTTTGAGTCTGATGGCCTTTTCTATGTGGCAAAATGATGATTTGGACGAATGGGAAAAGGAAGTACAGGATTATCCAAAACTTAAATGCAAAATGCAACAGGTGATCATTGGTGCAGAAGGGATTGAAGGGTATTCCTTGCATAAGGGCTACTTGCACTTCAAAGGCCGGTTAGTGTTACCCAGAAATTCAGCAAGGATTCCTTTGTTAATGAGGGAATATCATCATTCCCCTGTTGGGGGGGCACTCTGGCTATCTGAGGACTTATAAGCGATTAGCAAATGCAGTATATTGGGAGGGAATGAAGAGAGAAATTTATTTGAGGTGGATGTCGGGTCCTGAGTCGGGTTTGGAGCAGAAGGTTGTGAGCATGGATTATGGGCCACGGGTTGGGCCTAAACCCCTGAATTAGAACTCTTATCAGGTGAAGACGGATTTGAACTTGATTGTAATGGATCTGATGATGATAAGGGCCTGTCATTGAAATGAATGAATTCATTGAGAGTAATTGGTTCCTCGTCTTGTGAAGTAGCAGACAAGTTCAAATGAGAGTCAAATAATCAATGAGAGGCCATTTTCATCAGAATGAGGCGTAGCTGCTCTGCGATTGAAGAATCCTGCAATACAGGGAAAAATCTTCTCATCGAACACGACATGCCTGGAGATATATAGACGACCCGTACTGCTAAGGCACTTAAATCCCTTATGTTGCGCTATGGGACCAAGATACAGGCATTGGTGACTGTGATACTAAAATTTGTGAGAGTTGTATGGTCTCAGACATGGATAACATGCACATCTGAAGGGCTTTAATTGACGATAATCTAGTTCTTTCTAAAATAAACAAAACAAAGGTGAGACGTTATCAATGACAGGGGTAGGAAGCCTATTAATTAAATAAACTGCATTCTGAAATGCTTCTGTCCAGTAGGTTAATGGCATTCTAGCTTGAGCTAGCAGAGTAAGACCCATCTCGACTATGTGTCGATGTTTACGTTCGGCCCTGCCATTTTGAGAGGACATGTAGGGACAAGTGTACCTCATTGCTATTCCATTTTCATTTGCAATTGGTATAAACGGCTTATACTATGTTCCGTTATCACATTGAATGGCCTTAATTGTGGTGTTAAATTGATTTGTAGCATAATAGCGAAAAAGATTAAAAGCTTGAACAGCCTCTCCTTTGTGTTTTAGAGGATAAAGCCAGGTGTACCTACTGTAATCATCAACAAAGTGTATGTAAAACTTGTGACTGTGAATAGATTGAACCGGTGAAGGACCCCATATATCGGTATGTATAAGTTCAAGAAGTGAAGAAGCACGAGACACCGAATTAGTAAATGGTAATTGTTTGGATTTCCCATATTGACAATTTTGCACGACATAATCATCATTCAACTTAATACCGAGATTACAGTTTTGTAGGATTTGTCTAAGTATTTTATTGCTTGGATGTCCTAATATGCGGTGCCAACGCAAAAATTCAGAATGATCATCCTTCTTGGAAGCAGCTACAAGATGAGCATAAGGTGGTGAGTCAACTTTAGTCATGGGGTAGAGGCCCTAGCTTGGAGTTCCCTGCATTAGTACTCTACTTGTTTCCCTTTCCTTCACAACACAACCGACATTAGTAAAGGTGATAGCAATTGGATTGTCCTCAACCAATTTATGAACACTAATAAGTTTCTTGGTTGCAGATGGAACGAACAATACCTCATTGAGTTTGAGTTTAGAAGAAGAACAAGAGATAGAGGAGTTACCAATGCCCATAATGCGAGTTTTATTCCCGGTGCAGGTATATAGATAATTTTTACCTAATGAAGCAACAAAAGTAGTAGCGTCTAGCCGAGTAGCATCTAGAGTAACATGGTGACCGGCTCCGCTATTCATGTACCGGTCTGGATCGGCAACAATCGGGTGTCGCGTAGACGCTGTGGTTGAGAGTCGAACCACGAGACCGGTTGTGTTCCTGCCTCTAGTAGCATGTTTCAAAGTAGTGGCCATGGCGTTCACAGTAGGTGCAATAGGGACGACCACCACCACACTGAGCAGTGCGACTTCCTCCAGATTGTTGACCCCCGCCACGACCACAAGGAGTCCCACGAGAACCTCTCCAAGGTCCTATGCCTTGACCAAATGAAACAGGGGATCCTCTTATAGCGAAATGGGTAGTTGGTTGCAGAGAAAGAGTGGCGAAGTGACTGAGCTACTCTAAACGACTTTCAAATGCCAAAAGTGAGGCTTGAGCTTCTACCCAGGTAAGTTCAGCTTTGTCTATTAACTTAACCACAATGGCATTATACTTAGCGTCAAAGACCGTTGAGGGTATGAAGAATTAAATCTGAAGTTGAAATGGGAGATCCAGCGAGAACAAGTTGATCAGAGATGGATTTCATCTTAGCTAGATACTCTTCCATATGCAAAGCATTTTTCCTTGTGCGATGGAGCTCTGACTGAAACATCATCACACGAGAACAAGGTAGCTGTCAAATCACGAGCACTTGTCGAGAGCTCAGATGTTGTGCGACAATGGAGCAATTGGGCTCCTACTTCTTGAGTCATGGTGTTTCGGAGCCAACCTACGAGCATTCGATCGATTGCATACCATTCCTCAAAGTCAGGATTGGGAATGGGACGAGTTGAACCAGTGACAACGCGTGTGCAAGACGGAGCAATCACTAAAGCGTCAATGTGATTTTGTAGCCGGTTGCCTTCAATAAGGGGAAGAACAACGGACTCCCAGACCAGATAGTTAGTCCTATCCAACTTGATAGACGCTGTCAGGCTAGAAGAGGAGAACAGAGAATAAGTTCAAATGGTTGAAGAAGCTAAGGTTTCATCAGAGGTTTGGGATGGAGACGACGCCATTTCAGAGATGACGATGGAGCTCTGATACCAAGAAAGATTTCAAGACGAAAAGGAAAATGTGCATACAGAGAGAAAATACTGAATAGGTCGAATAATTCATTCATGACCTCAGTGCTCTATTTATGGTAGAAATAGGAATCTAATAGTACAATGTAATAACAGAATTGGTACAGGATTTGTTACAGGACCACACACGCGTCACATGTACAGCTGCTAATGAATATTACAAAGCATATTCTACAGAATAAATAATCAATGAGTGCTAATTACAATTATGAGCTAATCATTAGTTCTAACACTTTTCTCATAAATTTTGTAGTAAACTTCTCCTATAGTAGCACCGGCTTGAATCCATGCGCTGTTTTGTTCTATGTCGACTTGGATTGCACGAAGCTTGGAGAGATCTAAGACCATGAATGGCTTCTCAATGAAAGAAACATATGAAAGGCATTCATAGTCATGACCTCCGCTACGTACCCTCATGTGGATTTTGACCTTTTTGGAACGGATGACAAAGAGCTTGAACGTGCGAATCGTCCAACGGAGTGAATATGAATTCGGGTTTCGGCATGGAAGGGAGTGAGCACTTTGGGATTTGAGCTTTAGATTCAAGGACTGAAGCGTAGGAAGAAGTTTTTGGTGTGTAAAATGATGTGGAAATTGGGATTGGTTTCTTAGAATTTTCTTGAAGGCAATTAATGAAGCTTTCTTCAATAGGAAATGAAGTTGACGAAGCAAGGAAGAATACACAAGCTAAATTCACCAAGAATAGAAACCAATAAGACTCCATGAAATTAAAGTTTCTCACTCTGTTGATTCTCAAGTGCAGAAACATTTTTGTTGTTCATATATAAACTGATTTCTTTGTAATTTTATAGAGGCGATACATGCGCGTGTCATTGCAGTAAGACATATGTCATCTTTTATATATATACATATATAGGTTCTGGTGTAGAACAAAGATGTCCAGCCCAGTAGGCTGGTGCTTTGATATTGGATCGAATGGCCCTGCCCGAATATCTATGAGGCCGATATCCAGGAGAGCAGATGATCACCGTACACTAATGCGAAGGCTCTTCGCCAAGGGGGATGGGGATAGTGTATAGTGGGAAAGTGCACAGTGATACCGAAGGTAAATAGGTCTGAGTTAGAACGTGTGCACCTTAGAATTCTACCCTTGTATATATAGGGTATGTCTTGGTATCGTAACTGCCGAATCTACCTTATCCCTTGATTATAGATATGATAGATCCTCCCTGATTGTAGGTACATTTGGATATATGATATATCTCGTAATGGGCCGTCCAGGCGTTGGGCCGTTAGGCAGGATCGTAACAGTTGCCCCCAGCTCGGTAGTTCAAGCGTTTGATCTGCCGGGATGTATCATGCCCCCATACTTTCTGTCCGAGGTGTTATACCGAGGTAGGCTGGCCTCGTCGGCCTAGCCTATTGGATATTTGACTTGATAGGGCTTGACCTAGGAACGACGCCTAGGGCCTACGTACCCCGCAAAGGGATCAAAGCCCACGTAGTTCGAGATATCAATAATCCTTTAGCCATGTGGCGTTTGGTGACGGCTTAGGCCCGATCACTATTAGCCTCAACCACGGGAGTTGCATTCTCTAGAATCCGAGGTCCGATCTCGGGATCCGAGCTCATGCATAGAGGTTTACCGAGTCCGCGGCAACGCCAGGATGTTTCTATTTTCGGGAAACTTATCCTGGGGACTGGGGTCTGAGGTAAGGCCAAGCGTTCTGGCCTACTTCTAGGCCAGAAACCTTTTGTATTCCCCATCATTGCCCCCTGACATGTGATGCCCCTAGACTGGCGAGGGATTTCAACCGCCCTGCTACGCCACCTTCGATTTTCATGCGCACTTAATGCGCTCCCAGTTATCGTACGTTACTCCCACTTTTGGGGGTGAATTTGCTTCTTTACCCCTGGAGCTTCGTATTACTTCGCTTGTAAGTGTGTTTTCCTTTCATATTTTTCCTTTCCCTCCATTTCTCAGACTTCACCTTCTTCATTTTTCCTCTACTTGCCTCTGCTCTGTATATTCTGTTCTTTCTTTGAACAATCAGTCTTGTGCCGCACTTTCAGACTCTTCCCTTCCGGACATTGCTTCAGTTCTATTTAAAACCAGGTATGCCTGAACGTTTCGTCCGCTGCTTTAACTGCATGTCCTTATTTATAGGGCGTTTTTCTGCATCCGCCTTTCACTTGTTACCCTGACGTGTCGTGGGTAGGCTAGGATGAGTGATTTTCTGGATGTCTGTATCCAGAGTCATGTTTTCGTGTTCATAAGTGTGTGTCTGATTTCATGGGGGTCTCCATCATGTTCCTTATTAGCCATTTTTTGCCTCTTTAGGTTGCTATCTCTGGTATCCATGGTTAGGGTTAATCGCTCATCCTCGAGTCGTCCTTTAAACCCTGAAGAGGAGGAAGTACTACGTGCGCGTTATCCTCAAATTAGCCATTGGCTGCTCGTCACTCCCCTCTCCGAGGAGCAAAGACTACATGTCCCAGCTTAGTATTCGCTTCCCGTTTACCGAGTTCCAAATATCCTGTTTGAACCATCTTCATCTGGCCCCCTCCCAGCTTCATCCGAATGGGTGGGCCTACCTAGTGGCCTTTGAACGCTTATGCAGCTCTTTTTCGGACCCCATTCCTTGCACCACCACCTTATTTTTTTATTTCTTTTGTCCTTTTACCCCTCGCTCTGGTAAGGAGGCCGATAAATTAAAAGGGCTTACTTCCCTCTGAGGTGATACTAATAGGAAGCTCTTAACCACTTTCTCCGACTCCTTTAAGCACTTCAAGAAACGAACTTCTTTAAGGTAGTAGCTCAACCCGGGCTTGACCACAGTTTCGAAGGGTAGGGGAAAACGGTGGAATGGAGGTTCCCACTGTATTGGACGTACGATCATCACAAGCTGACCTCTACCTCCTACCAAGTCGAATCTGACGATCTCCCCGCCGAGGAGGTTCTATCGGTTGACCGACTGGTGTCTTATGTTACCACATACGGCACCAGGAGCGCAGCTTATTTTATTACCGGTCCTGGTTCCAAGCCGGGATACGTGATTTGTATGATCCCTTTATTTATTTTGGTTTTGTCTTTTATACCTTGCTATAGTCAATTTTGACCTTTTTCTTATCTTCTCTTTGCAGCTCAAGAGATGGCGGGGCTGCCCCCTATCTGTCCCATGTGAACCTTGGTGGGGGAGCTCCTCCGCGGCTAGAGTCGCGGAAACGTGCTGCTGCTGCACCCAGCCGGGGTCCTGAATCAACCGTGTCCCCGGCTCTAGTGACAAAAAGGACTCAGAGCTTGTCTCAGGCCGGCGCGTCTTCATCTCTTCTTTCTTGGCAATCTCTCAAGGAAACTGTGGCCGAGGAAGCTCAGCCTTCTACTCAATTCGTCCCAGCTTCACCATCTCCTCCTCCTCCTCCTCCCTCTAAGCTGTCGCGCAGCTTTGCCTAGGAGAAAGGGGTTACTGAAGAGCTCAGTGTCGCCTTTTTCCCGCCCCGCCGGTTCCTAGATATTGCACTCCCCTTGAACCAAAGCGACGAGAGTATGGTTCACTCTGTCCAGGATCATCTGCGGAAAGGGGTTGGCTTGGTGCAATCAATCCTTCATCTCAAGCACCAAGTAGTAGGGATCTCTACTGAAAAACGGCGCCTGGAGGCGGAAAGAGATCTATTCACGGAGAAGAAGAAGAAGGCGGAGGAGGAGCCGAGCGCCGCCTGGGAATCGGCTGTGAAAACGGCTGATGATCTGAGGTCTACAAAGGACGAACTGGCCAAGGCGAGATCCGAGCTCCTTACCGTGCAAACTGCTCATTCCGGATGCCTGGATGCGTTGAAGACGGTGCGACGCTGGGGGAACTTAGCCGAGGAGGGTGGGTGGGACCAAAGCCAAGCTCGAGGATGCTAAGAAGGCCCCGGCTACCAGTCGATACCGTGAGGAGGACCGCCAAGGATGCCTTTGACATGACCTTGGCCCCGGATCCTCCACCGGAACCGGACGTGATTTGGATCTTAGTAAATGCCATTATAAGGCGTATGTACACGAGGGCCAGTTCTTCCTGCCTCCTCCGTCTCCCACTGAGTCTTCGATGTCGGAGCTCGTCGGTTCTGGTTTGGGAGGGGAAGGGGAGCAAGAGGTCACACCCGACGTCCCTTCTGCAGACGGTCCGGGTCCCATGCAGAGCCGTCCTCGTCCGTCCCCTGAGAGGCTGAGGGGTTTTTATTGTTTTTCTTTACTTTTGGGCATCTGTGCCCTTTTGACATTTTCCGGCGTCGTACTGCCGTTCTCGGCGTACGTGCCCTTTTGAGTTTGTAATCCTCCAGCGTCTGTGCCGATCATGTACTTTCTTTTAACAATTTTTGATTAATTTATCAATTTGTTGTCATATTGTTCTCCGACCGGGCCAGGGTCGTAATTTAGATCTGTGTTTTCTGCCAGGCTCGTCACCCGAGAATCTGTGGCAGGGTTTCCTTTGTTAACCGTGATGGGTTTATTTTTAACCTCACTACCGAGTTCTGGATCCGCTGTCCAGGTTCATCACCTAAATAAGGGCAAACTGTCACATGTTCAGACATGGTGTCCGCAACGCAACGCTGTTAACATTTTGACCTGATCAAAGTCAGAATGACAGTTCCTCTTCTTATCTGGGAGCGAACGTTGACGCGTCAATTTTGTAAAGACCTATGCAGGCAACTTTACATTGCTCGTAACCAGGGCATGTTGGCCCTAGTGTCAGCCATCTAGATAGGTTCTCTTTTGAGACCGGGTATAGGGTCCTCGGTGTAATATGACCGAGTGTAATGACCTCAGTGTAAAATGACCGGGTGTAATGACCTCAGTGTAAAGCTTAAGCTATCATAAAGGCGCCTTTGCGAACATCGTCTGAGGAATTCACTATTTAAAACAATAATCGGCTCCAAAGAGCTAATGATGTCTTATAAAGAAATATTTAAATAATAAATGTAAATGACTGAAATCTAAATACTGAAATTAAGATAAAATCTCAAACATGATGTGTCTGAGGTAGTGCGCGTGCCGAGCCGAGGTCTAGCTGTAGTAAATCCTTAGATTGTCGGCGTTCCAGGTTCTCCTATGGGCTTCCTTCCAAGGGTCTCGAGTATGTAGGCTCCATTGTCCAGCTTCTCTTTCATCTGATAAGGACCTTCCCAATTTGCAGCTAGCTTGCCATCTCTGGCGTTTTTATTTCCGACGTCTGCGCATCGGAGTACCAGGTTGCCCCTGTTGAAAGAACGGGGTCGAACCTTCCTATTGTACTTTGCTGCAATGAGCTGTTTGGCGGCTAATTCTCTGCAGTGCGCTGCGATTCTCACTTCGTCAATCAGGTCCAGCTCTGTCCTTAAAGCGTCTTCATTTGCCTCTCCGCCATCTCCCAGAGCTTTAATCTTCCTCCATGACGGTTGTCCTATTTCGACTGGGATCATGGCCTCAAAGCCATAAGTCAGCCGGAAAGGGGTTTCCTGAGTTGCGGTCTGCACGCTGGTCCTATATCCCCATAAGACACTGTAGAGCTGTTCGAACCAGTTGGACTCTGCCTCTTGCATTCGCTTTTTTAAACCATCGAGCACGATCTTGTTGGCTACTTCTACTTGGCCGTTTGATTGGGGATGTTCGACTGAGGCGAAGTGCTGTTGAACATCAAGGTCTGCCATCAAGTCCTGGAAACCTTTATCGATAAACTGAGTGCTGTTGTCTGTGACTATCTCGACTGGGATTCTGAAACAAGAGACGATATTGTGACAAAAGAACCGTTGTATGCGAGCTGAGGTGATAGTTGTTAAGGGTTCAGCCTTAATCCATTTGGTGAAATAGTCTACCGCCACGATGAGTCATCTTAATTGCCCGGGGGCAGCTTTGAATGGCCCAAGGAGATCCATCCCCCATTTGTAGAAGGGCCATGGGGCCGTGATGCCCTTCATCTCCGCTGGTGGGGGCCAAATGATCTTGGCGTGTTTCTGGCAGCTATCACATCTCTTGACGGCCTCTTTTGCGTCCGCCAGCATGGTTGGCCAATAGTAGCCGGCACGCAGAGCTTTCCTGGCCAGAGCTTTGCCCCCATGTGGTGGCCGTTGACTCCTTCGTGTATCTCGGCCAACACATATCTGGTCTCGGATGGACCCAGGCATCTCATCATCGGAGAGTGCAAACCTTTTCGGTATAATTGGTCGTCAATCGTCGTGTAGACGGCGGCCTCTCGGATCAATTTCTTGGCCTCGGTTGAGTTGGTTGGGATAATTCCTCTCTCTAGAAAATCCTGAATCAGTTTCCTCCAATCCGTCGCCGACGAGATGGTCATGATGCAGCTTGGTTCCGTCAAGTTCTGCTGGATCACGGTTCGGTGGTTTCCCGGGCCTTTAGTACTAGCAAGCTTGGAGAGGATGTCAGCTCTAGCGTTTTCTTCTCTTGGAATGTGAGTGATGACCACCTCTTCAAAGCTGGAGATAACTTCTTTTGCCTTATTAAGGTATTTGGCCAACAGAGGGCCGTTCGTTTGATAAGTGCCCGCAACCTGTGCTGTTACGAGCTGTGAGTCGGTGAAAACCCTTACTCTCTACGCCCCGTGTTCTCTGGCCTGTAATAGTCTGGCAATTAGGGCTTCGTATTCAGCCTGGTTATTTGAGGTCGGGAATTTCAGCTGGAGGGAATGTTCAATAGTGATGCCTTCCGGGCTTTCAACTATGATTCCTGCTCTACTGCCCCTTGTGTTTGAGGAGCCATCTACATACACCTTCCACACCTTGTCTTGATCAGCATTGGCCCTATCTGCTGGGGTGAGTTCTCTCACAAAATCTGCCAACGCTTGTGACTTGATTGCATGTCAGGCTTCATATGTGATGTCAAATTCTGACAACTCGATGGCCCAGCTGGTCATTCTTCCTGCCAGGTCCGGTTTGTGTAAAATCTGCTGGAGCGGCTGGCTTGTCCGAACTATGATTGGATGTCCCTGGAAGTAAGGCTGAAGTATTCTTGCCGAGATAAGTAGGGCGAAAGCCACTTTTTTCATCTTTTGGTATCGTAGCTCCGAGCTCTGCAACGCCTTGCCTACGAAGTAAATCGGTGCCTGACCGACGTCAGTTTCTCGTACTAGGTCCGCGCTTACTGCTTCTTCTCCAATTGACAGGTACAAGAATAAAGACTCACCCGGATCAGGCTTTGAGAGGACTGGTGGGGTCGCCAGACACAATTTGATTTTTTCGAAAGCTGCCTCGCAGTCTAGGTTCCATCCTCCTTGCGTTTCCTTCTTTAGCAACCTGAAGAATGGGAGTACGTTCTCAGCCGATCTCGGTAAAAACCTAGTGAGCGCGGCCAAGCGGCCAGTCAGCTGCTGGACTTCCTTCTTTGTTCTTGGAGCCTGCATGTCGAGCGCTGCCTTACATTTATCAGGATTGGCCTCGATTCCACGATTTGTCAGCATAAAACCTAGGAATTTCCCGGCTAGGACTCCGAATGAACACTTAGCAGGATTCAGACGGATCTGAAATCTTCTTAACTTGTCAAACGTTTGCTAGAGGTCCCGGATGTGGTCTTCCAGGTCCTTAGTTTTCACGATCATATCGTCAACGTAAACTTCCACGTTTAGTACGATCTGGTCAGCGAAAACCCTGTTCATCATCCGTTGGTATGTGGCTCCGGCGTTTTGCAAACCGAACGGCATGACGTTGTAACAATAGTTGCCCTTGTTAGTCATGAAGACCGTCCTCTCTTGGTCGTCTGGGTGCATGGCAATTTGATTGTAACCGGAATAGGCGTCCATAAAAGACAGTAGCTGAAAACCAGAGGAGTTGTCGACCAACTGGTCGATGTTTGGCATTGGGTAGGAATCTTTTGGGCATGCCTTGTTTAAATTGGTATAATCGTGCATACCCTCCATTTTCCATTTGGCTTTTTTACCATGACCACGTTGGAGAGCCACGTAGTGTATTGTACTTCTCGGATGAACCCGGCTGCTAACAGTTCTTGAACATGCTGTTCCAAGGCCTTCTATCTAGTGTTAGCCATCGATGGTCACGGGGATCGAAATTTAACGTCCCCACGGTCGGCGCCACGTTCGTGTAGAACAGATGTCCGGCCCGCAGGGTCGGTACTTTGATATTGGATCGAATGCCCCTGCTCGAATATCTATGAGGCCGATATCCAGGAGACCGGATGATCACCGTACACTAATACGAAGGCTCTTCACCAAGGGGGATGGGGATAGTGTATAGTGGTAAAATACACAGTGATACTGAAGGTAAATAGGTCTGAGTTAGAATGTGTGCACCTTAGAATTCTACCCTTGTATATATAGGGTATGCCTTGGTATCGTAACTGCTGGATCTATCTTATCCCTTGATTATAGATATGATAGATCCTCCCTGATTGTAGGTACATCTGGATATATGATATATCTCGTATTGGGCCGTCCAGGCGTTGAGCCGTTAGGCAGGACCGTAACAATTTATATATATATATATATATATATATTTGTGTAACTGGTTTTATTTGAATGTGAATTGCGTGCACTTCTCTGGTATGTTAGCGTCATTAACAGTTGTAAAACTATTTTTTATCTTTTTCCGAAGTAATTAAAAAGGATATATAAAAATTATATACCAAGGGATCAAAAAGATACAAAATCAGGATTTATAATTAAAGGTAAAGATGCAAAAATATATATGTGCTTTACTTTCAGTAGCGTCCAACACTAAGAATTTTTTTTAAGTATAAAAGTGACTGTATGGTTATAAAATAGGTAGGCACACTCCTATTAAATGTGAGATGGTGACGGTTGAAAACCTTTGATTCAAGATAATGTATTCGGATCCTCTGTTTCACTTGCTCGCTCGTTTACTTTCCAGTGCAAGAACGATAAAACCGGAAATCACATATAATTTTAGAGACATACGACATGAGAGAAATTCACCGCCTGACCTCTGTTTTGCTTTCATTTCTCACCAGAGAAACACGGTATGTTACCAACCAAAAACTAATAACATTGTAAACAGAGGCAACAAGAAAGTATTCGAACTTTATAAAAGAAGGAAAAAAAATTGACGAAGCTCATGGTTATGGTAGAACTGAGGGGCTTCATACATTACTGGAGAATATATATACACGTTCACACAAAAAAACAAGCAGAAAATTATAAAAAACAAGAATCTGATCGACTAAACATCCTTGTCGATATCGGCGTGAAAAGCATTAAATTCCCGCCGGATATCAGCAAGTTCCTGCCTTAATCGCATCAGCCGCAATAAATTAGTAGAGGACAGAGGAGAGGGGTCAGCGGTAGGCGCGCTGGGGCCAACTTGTTGGAGAGGGGGAGCAGGAACCTCTTCATGGTCCGAAGGTTGGAGGGTGGGGCAACTTGTTGGAGACACACTACGCGGCTCTCTGCCCCAACTGCTCAAACCATGGTTAGATACAAGAGAATCGCTCGTAGGGGTACTCTTACTCGTGATGCTCGTGCCTTCCGTAGATCGTTATACGGTGCACCTCCTCCATCAAGAGTGCGTTCTATTGTGACGAGAGGAGTCTCGGGTCGTTGGACCCATTGTTATTTTGGATGATGAAGAGGTTCCGCTCCCCTCTCCAACAAGTTGCCCCACCCCCTCCGAGCCTTCGGACCATGAAGAGGTTCCGCTCCCCCTCTCCAACAAGTTGGCCCCGCACGCCTACCGCCGACCCCTATCCTCCGTCCTCTCATCGATTTATTGCGGGCGATGCGATTGTAGGAACTTGCCGATATCCCGGGAATTTAATGCTTTTCACGCCGATATCGACAAGGATGTTTAGTCGATCAGATTCTTGTTTTTTATAATTTTCTGCTTGTTTTTTTTTGTGTACGTGTATATATATTCTCCAGTAACGTATGAAGCATTAAGAACTAAGCTTGGAATTTTCTTTTAATTTTCATCTTTTTTAAAAAAAAAACAAATGAGGACTTTTTGGACCGGATGTTTAATAAAACTCCGGTCCTAAAATTAAATGAATAATAACATATTAGGACCGTCTACTTTATAAATAACTGGTCTTAATAAAATCCAAAATATACTAAAACACAACTCTTTCGCGGAATAACAAATTTCCCTCTCAAAACTTCTCTCGTCGCGCCGATAGTGATTTCTCGGTTGTCTCCGGTTTGTTTGTGTTGCTTCGTCGTACGCTTCGCGTTGCTCTCTCGACAATCGCTTCGTTTCCTTAGTTAAACGTCTATCAACCAAGTCCGTAAGAGGTGTTTTGGTTAAATAACTTTATGGTTTTTCGGGTTTAACGAAATCGATGAAATGTTCTAGTGGGTTTTCTCGTTGTTAATGAATATTTTATTTTGAAGATTATATTTGCGCTTTTGACCTACCCAACGACCAACAAATGTTTTTAGGTTACTCTTGTACGCAACATCAACGTTCGTGGCGGAAGAAGAAAGACTCCGCAAACCATTTGAATTTATATGCTACGGTGAGTCCACATTTAATTTCACGCGATGCATTTAATTTCCTCGTCATGCTTTAATTTTTCTTCTTGGATTCACCGTGTTATTTATGACCAAAAGTGTTTCTTCGTTATGCATTTAATGGGAAAGTTTCTTCGTTGAGCATAAATATGAATTTGGTGTTTCCTTATTTTGTATCGTGTCATAAATAGGAATTCTAGTATGGATCACGGTTGGATAAATGCGTTACGGACGAGTGTTGAATATCGAAGAATGGGGTGAGGAATTTATAGAATTTGCTAAACAAAATGCCCATGATGATAGTGGGAAGTTTTATTGCCCTTGTGTAAAATGTTTGAATGAGAGGCGACTAAGTCCGAAGTTATCTACACACATTTAATTTGTGAAGGATTTTGTAAGACTTATACGGTATGGGTATGGCATGGTGAAAAAGTACAAGTGGGTCTCAACATGAGGAAGTGGCCTTTGATGATAATGACACGGATATGGATGATCACATAGAGGACATTATTCGTGATGTAGGAGAAGAGGCTTTTCATCAATCACATGCATATGGTAATATGTGCGGTGATGCGAGACCCCGCTATACCCTGGTTGTAAAAAATATCAATTGTTGAACGCCGTATTGAAATTGGTAAGCTTGAAGGCACGTCATGGATGGAGCGACAAGAGTTTTTCCGAAATGCTTGAGGCTTTTAAGGACATGCTTCGGATGATAATGTGTTGCCGCATCGATACTATGATGCTAAGAAAATACTCTGTCCACTGGGGATAGAGTACAAAAAGATCCATGCATGCCCGAATGATTACGTATTGTATAGAAAAGAGTTTGAAGAGAAGCAGAATTGTCCGATATGTGAAACACCAAGGTACAAGTCAAACAAGGGGCCTGCAAAAGTGTTGTGGTATCTTCCAATCATACCAAGGTTCAAGCGGTTGTTTGCGAATGAAAATGATGCGAGAGAATTTGAGGTGGCATGCGGATGAGAGAATTTCTGATGGAAAGCTTCGACATCCGGCCGATTCTTCTCAATGGAAGAAAATCGATCATTTATTTCCAAACTTCGGCGAAGAACGTAGGAACCTTAGGCTTGCCCTTAGCACGGATGGCATGAATCTTTATGGAAGCCTTAGCAGCATACATAGTTCATGGCCTGTGCTCCTTATTATTTACAACTTATCTCCAATGTTATGCATGAAACGAAAGTACATCATGCTGTCTATGTTGATTTCGGGACCAAAACAACCCGGAAATGACATTGATGTTTACCTTGAGCCCTTGATCGAAGACTTGAAGGAGTTGTGGGAAGAAGGTGTCGATGTTTTTGACTCTTTCAAGAAGGATGTGTTTAAATTGCGAGCCATGATATTTTGTACTATAAACGACTTCCCAAAGATATGGGAACTTGTCAAGGTATAGTGTAAAAGGCCATAAAGCATGTCCGGTTTGTGAAGAAGGCACATGCTACCATCAACTTCAACATGGAAGAAAGACGGTTTATCTTGGACATAGGAGATTTCTTCGACGGGACCACCCATATTGTCGATTAAAGAAAGCCTTTTTTGGTGGCCAGGATTATGAAGATGCTCCAGTGGCATTGACTGGGGAGCAAGTTTATGAAAAGGTGAAACATATCAATGTCATCTTCGGTAATACTGCAAAGAGTATAAAAGAAACAAATATATGGAAAAAGAGATTTGTATTCTTCGATCTTCCATATTGGCGCAATTTTGATGTGAGACATTTGTATTGATGTCATGCACGTGGAGAAAAATGTATGTGATAGTATTGTTGGCACGCTTCTAAACATACAAGGTAGTTCCAAGGATGGTGTGAAGGCAAGATTGGATTTGCAAGTAATGGGAATACGCGAAGACTTACATCCAAGGCCATACGGGAAGAGAACTTATTGTCCCCCGGCTTCTCATACTTTGTCTAAGGATGAGAAACGAAGTTTTTGTGAGTGTTTACATGGCACAAAAGTTCCCTCGGGGTATTCTTCAAATTTTAAGAGGCTTGTATCGATGAAGGACTTGAAATTAGTTGGCCAAAAGTCTCATGATTGTCATGTCTTGATGCAACATGACTACTCCTAAAGTAGCTATTCGAGGCATCGCCGAATATGATCTTCGGGTCGTTTTGACTAGACTTTGTTCTTCTTCAATGCGGTTTGTAGTAAAGTTTTCGAGATTGAAAAGTCGGATGAATTGGAGAATGAAGGATATCTTATCTTGTACCACCTTGAGAAGCTTTTTGTTCCTACCTTTTTTGACATCATGGTTCATCTAATTGTTCATCTAGTGAGGGAGATAAAGTTGTGCGGACCTATCCATTTACGGTGGATGTACCCAATTGAAAGATCTATGAAATTCCTAAAAGAGTACGTGAAGAACGCATACCAGCCAGAAGCATCAATTGTTCAGAAATATGTTTCTGAAGAAGCCATGGACTTTTGTCAAAATTATTTGGCCAAAGTAAGACATATTGGGCTTCCAAAACGTCGGCATCTTTGAAGGGGGTAGACGAGGGGCTTCGGTAAAGAGTGTGGATCCGATGAATTGTCACAAGTCCACTTATACATCTTGAATAATGTTGATGAAGTTCAAGCGCATAGCTGCTCATAAAGAAGTAAGGAAGAAAAATCATCGAATGACTCGAACAAAGGTTGATTAGGGAGCATAATGAACTTTTGCAAACCGGTTCAAACAAAAGTTCGATGGAGAGGAATGTGTTTCTGATACAATTAAATGGTTAGCCCGTGGTCCTGAGGTTGATGTCATAAGTTGGAATTCGTATGTGATCAATGGTTATACATTTTACACGAAGTCCCTAGATGATAGGAGCACCGTCCAGAATAGTGGTGTTATGTTAGAGGCTGAATCTATGCACTTCTCCAGTTCGAAAGACAAGAGGCCTTTATTGGCAGTAATGCCATATTATGGGGTTATTGAAGGGATTTGGGAGGTAGACTATGTTAAAATTAGATTTCCTATTTTCAAATGCAAGTGGGTTAATGTCAATAATGGTGTTAAGATCGATCGGCTAGGATTTACATTAGTCGATGTCAACGGTAGAAGTTTTGGTGATGAACCTTTTTATTATGGCGAGACCCGGGCGAAACAAGTGTTCTATATCACCGATCAAGAAAATAAAATGTGGTCTGTAGCTCTCCAAGGTAAAAGGGTCATTGATATTGATGAGGAAAGTCATTCAAATTATGGTCTTCCGAAAGTACTCCTTTTTCAAGGGGTCTAGGAAATATTGAACGAAGAAGATGAAGCGGATAATGAACCCGGCATAAGAAATGATCATCAAGAAGGGATATGGGAGGATATCGCTTTATAAAAGAGTCAATATAATTCATATATAAGGTAATGTTCATATGCAAACTTCTTTGCAAACTTTAAGGTTTTAACTATATATATTATATATTCCTTCGATCTATGTTCTTAAACATTATTGTCTTGACTATGAAGTTTGTTCTTGTTCTATTTTTGTGGCGGGATCGGATCCTAAGGGCATGTTATAAAAGAGGATGTTACGTTGTTGGGTGGGAATCGAGATGAAGGCATGGTGAATATTCCATTGGGAATGTATTTGTAACTTATTGTATATTATGCATTGTAACTAACTTATTCCATTGGGCATGTATGTTGTATTTGTCACAGACTCATGGTGAATATTATTTGTAATTTTTTCCCAATTCAATTTATTCAAAGCTTGTACTTATAGATTCGACTTTTATGTGCTGGATTGGTTGGTGGATTTGTGAATGAATATATATATATATATATGATCAGGAAGAACAGAACAGGGATAAAATACGGGAAAATTTAGACCGGTAATAAATAGGCCGCTCTTATATGTTCAACTTTTAAGACCGGAGGTGTTCATATATCCGGTCTTAAAGGTCGTGTGTACATATTTGATATTAAGCCGGTCTTAAAAGTTTGTCTTTTAAGACCGGTGTGTTTATAAGTCCGGTCTTAAAATTCAATTTTTAAGACCGGAGAATTTATTGTCCAATCTTGAAAGTCGGTCTTTTAAGACCGCGTATAATTAGTCGTCGGGTCCTAGAAGCCGATATTTTTTAGACCGGCTTTATAATTGTCTCGGGTCTTATAAATTTGATCTTTTAAGAGCGGCGATATTTTCCCCGGTCTTAAAAGTTGAGTTTTAGGACCGAACAAAACATATTTCAACCTTATGTAGTACTACTTTTAAGACCTAATGTTTTAAATATCCGGTCACGGAAGATGTTCTTTAAGACCGGTTGTAGTCCGGTCTTAAATGTGGACTTTTAATACCGGCTGGAACAAGACCGGTCGCTGGTCCGGTCTTACGATGCCTCTTTCGTCCGGTCTTAAAGCCATTTTTTGCACTAGTGACAGGGCAACTTCTACACTATTCCTAGACCTAAAAATGGAATAATAATAAAACTTCAAAAATTGAAAAAAGTGGTCTAAACGTTGGAATTTGGCTAAAAAATGAAGACCACATGGCGGAGCGATGTGTCCTTTGATTTAGGTCATTTTCTATCAAGTTCCAAAATTTCAAACCATTTGGAGATACTCCGAAAAAAAGTTCTAATAGAAATCACAAAATCGAAACTTAAAACAGCGAAAAAGTTGTCTAAATGTTGGAATTTGGGGAAAATAGGTGAGACCACACTTGCTCAAAATGCTCAATTCCTTGTGAATAAGATCTAGTCTGAGTGATCTGGGTCAGAAAAAATTTCTATCCAATCACCCAAACCACCTAAGCTACACTAACTACACTACTGTCAATCTAGTCCGATGCAAATTCCCCGGCAGCGGCACCATATTTTGATAGAGATTTGCCGAGTCTCGCAAAATAACCAGATTAGAAAAGGATTTGCAGTATAATGTAACCTGGGCCATTTCTTAGAGGAATCCATGGTCGGGTCTAATTTAACAGTAACCTAAACAGAATAACAGTAACAAAATGGGGGGGGAGTTTTTCAGTGGAATTAAAATGCAAGCAAAATAGAAACAAAATGAAATAAACAGATTAAAATTAATCAATCCATGAACAGGATTCCACAACTTCCATTCCATCATAGGACAAAAACATTATAACGAAACTCACGATTGGTTCTGGACGAACCGTGTAATACCCGCATATTTATTTATCCGAAATATTACATTTTGGTAAATAAATTGGCTATTTCGATAAGTGGAATTATTGTTGCAAGACTTGTGTTATTATAGTCTATTTTTCTAGGATGAGTTCTGTAGGAAATTAGAGAATTTAAGGGCCAAAGTGCCAAATGACCAAAATACCCCTGGTATGCAAAATGACTTAGGAAAATTGTGAAAAATCCTAAAAGGCAATGAAATAATTATTTGAGTTAGGAGAGTATGTTATCTCTAATTGTGATAATTTGATAAATTGTGAGCTTGGGGAAATTGAATAAAAATGCTCAAAAAGCATTGTAATGACCATAATACCCTCTCAAATTCTAGAATAATGCAGAAAACATGAAAACAGAAATGTCAGTGCTAGAATTATGAGGTAATGAGGCATTTTAATTAATAAAATTATCAACTAGTGATAATAAAGTAGTTAAGTAATTTCTGGCTAATTACTTAAGCATAAGTAAAGAAAATTCATAAGTAATTTTGTAAAACCCTAAAATTAGTGGTTTTTGGCTTAAAATTAGTAAGAACATATTTAGTAATTAATTGGAGAATTTTGTAAAAAATAAGTGAGTTTAGGTATTTTTAAGCCTAAATACAAGAATGGACCAATTAGGTGATTTTGAGAAATATTTGGAAAAATGGAATAAATAAATAAATAAATAATTAAATAAATGTAAAAAAAAAAAAAAAAAAAAAAAAAGGGCAGCCGAAAATTGAGAAAGAAAAAAAGGGATAAGGATAAAATTTTAATATCATGATATTTTTTGTAAAGTTGTATTATTATATAATATAGTGAATAGTAATGGAATAAATAGGAAACGGATCCTATCTAGAGAACCAGGAATAGGAATTTCAAAGTCAAGGTAAAATATTGATCGTGAGTTTTTACCTTCAAGTGACCTCTTCCGGAAGTTAATTCCGAGGTCGGTAGCGCATTTACGTAATAAGACGAAATAGGGAAAAACGCAGATAGTCACATTTTGGATCGAAGAAAATAAATTATAACTCAACATCTGGAGATGAGTTTATGATTATATGGACATATTTGGAATCGTGAATTTTTGTCCAGAGGTTGATGATTCGAAAACGATTTTCGAATCGGACACGCTGGACACGTTTTTCGAGAAAACTTCAACTGGATCGTTGGAACCCCGTAAGGGACTGGAATCTAAGTTAAATTAGATATTATTGATGAGGAAGAGAAGATCTTCAAAGTTATAAATTCAGAATTTAGAGACTACGCGAAACGGACACCGATCGGGGAAATTCTATCGGACTTAGGGCATAAAGTAAGCTTAAGTCACCATTCTTGGACCAATGGTTTGATGCCACATCACCTTCCTTATGTCGACCAAGGCAGCCATGGACAAGAATTTACCACATTTCAACTTGATTTTACATGGTTGAAAAGAAAGGAAAAATTACAAAACTTGGAAAGTGAAAATTACCAAAGTAGCCCAATTTTTGCCTATATAAAGGCATGAACTCTTCATTCATTCTTCACACCTTTTCTTCTCTCTACCTTGGCCGAAACTTAGAGTGAGAAGCTCTGAAAAAGTTTTGCCTTAGCTCCGAGTAAGTTCCGTCGTCCTTAGTTTTTAGTTTCCGTAGTTCTTTCGGTAGTTATAGTAGAACCGTTGTTTTGATCTAGGAAGTTTCTTAATTTGTTCTATGCTTGTTTTTATGCCTCATTGCATTGAAAGATGCCTGACGAGGTAAAAACATAGTGGGGATAATTTTGAAATGGAATACGGTCAAAGTAACGAAGTTTCGCGAAATTCCGCCAAATTAGGGAGTGAAGGGCAAAATGGTAATTTTTACCTAAAATGCCGTTATGATGTCAAATCACTAATGAAAGTGATATTACTCGATAGGGCATCGAAACTCGATTTGTGCCGTTACGCCGCCCGACGTGCCGGCTGTCGAATATTTCACGTTTTTCCGTAAAAGTACGTTTTTCCGGAAGTACCTAACGTCGTCAACGAAGGTACGGACGCGCTTCGTAACACTAATCTTGTACATCTTAAATACTTATATGTCAATGATATGTTCGTAGACCGTTATACTGACGGTTATACGGGTTATAGTTTTGGTAACACCGTTTTGTTTTCCTAGCGAGGACACGAGTAATTATCGTGGCACTTTGGTGAATAGTGCTTGTTTGTTATTGTTTACCTTATGGGGCTTTACATATTGCTTTGTGCTTATGTTTGTCGGCATAATGATCATGCATCGTTTGTATGCTTATGATATACCGTGGTATTAGCTCTAGAAATATCGTTGTCCGTATATTGTATTGTTTGGGTATGAGGTTAGCCGTTACACGAGATTCAATATGGTGAATTGAATCTCGGCTATAGCTTCAGGATCCGAAGGAATACGGATCGAAAGATCGAGGCAAGCAGCGATAGACGTGCGGCCGAGACTTATATATCTTTACCGCTTTCGGTTATACACTTTCAAACTCTAGGATTACCGTAATCATTACAAAGTTACACTATGGTTGATGTTTGTTATGAATCGATTACTCACTCGCCCAATGCTCTACTCGACTACTCGCTTGAAATATTTGGAAACGTTTAAAAAAAAAAAAATCCGCCGTTTTCAAATGGGATGTTACATTTATGGTATCGAGAGGTGATCTCGTGTAGTCCCGGCATTGATATGACTATGTTATTACGGATAGTATGGTAGGACGTTAAGGCTAGTCTATGTGGGTGTGGCCGATCGGGTCGCCATAGAGTTGGTGAGGTCCCCATGATAGACACTTATCTCGGCCATTACGTTCGGATAACGGAGTTATGTTCAAAAAGCCTTTTAAATTGTGAGCACATTTTTGAAAATGAGTACCGAGATAGCCCTAAGTCGGTGTACCGATGCCTGGACCGGTATACCATTCCGAACCGGTGTACCACCCTACGTCGGTGCATCATTCTAACCTGTAATCGTAAATCCATCGTCTATATTCATATTTGATATCGACACGATAATTCTTATAACTTTGATATCGTCTCGATAACTACGTAGTCGATAATCGTCGTTTACTGGGACGACTATTACGTCTAGCGGCAGAGCTTATATGTGGAGCTAGGCCATGCCGGATGAAACTTCGAGACCAACAAGGATAGATACATGTAGTATTTGACTCATGTAGAGGAACTCCCGATACGAAATTCCGCACCCGTTTCTAAGTAGACCGAATCAACGAAATCCCGAACGAGGGGAAATAGTACGAGTGTACGTTCGTTTGTAGTATTAGTGTGATAAAGTCTGCGATAGACTAATCATTGTCTTCCTAAATCTAACGTTTTCCCTACGGTTTGATAAATAGTTATCTTACTTGCCACAAAAATTTTAGTTTCCGATGCATATCTCCTAGTTACTACAACCGGACCGCGATCGTGTCATTGAGTAGGAGGTATCTTGTGTTGTCATGATGTATGGGCGCCATGGAAACATTTAAGGTATCTTGTGTTACCATGGTGTATGGGCGCCATGGAGACATTTTGATATCTGGTATTGACCACGGTATATGGGTGCCACGGGAAATACTATATATCAAAATACGACGTGACAAGATCTTTACGGTCAATCCTGAGCGAATTCTCGATCATCAAGTGGGGCGGCCGACATATAGAGAAAAGTTCTGGAGCGAATAAGTCCGAAGTGTAGTTTAGTACAGAGTCTAAATTAGCAGAGAGCTCTCATAGATGCACTCTTGGCGAGGCAACATCAACAGGATGAAGAAGCCCAAAGACAGGTTGGAAGCACGACAACGTGAGGAAGAACGTGATGAGGAAAGTGACAATGACAATGACGAAGAAGAAGATGATAATGAAGAGGAGGACAACGATGAACATAACGATGACGAAAATGAATCTAATCGATCCCGATCACCTCCATGACATGGAAGAAGAGAAAAAAAAAACCACGGAAAGCTGGGTCAACCAGTTCTGTAAGCTTAAACCACCCGGTTTCCGGGGAAAGAGTGAATTGGCCGAGGATTGGCTTCGAGTCTCGGAGAAGATATTCGAAGTCATTGAGTGCCCGTGAAATCGGAAGGCTCGGTGGCAATCTACAAGCTAGAGGGCGATGCCCACGGTGTGGTGGAAGAGTGTTTCCACAACCCTACAAGGCCCTGTTACTTGGGAGGCATTCCTAGAACAGTTCAACGAATGTATTTTCCTCCTCATGTGTGATTAAAGAAGAGGAATTTCTTCACATCCAGCAGGAATTGAAGAATCATTCGACGACTACTTCGCTCGTTTCACTAACCCTGTCTCGTTATTCGTCATATCCGAATGAGCCACAAAATGAGAGCCTGGAAGGCGAATCGACTAGTGACCGGATTGAAATATGACATAAGTGGCGAGGCTAGTATCGCAACAATTTCCGAAGATGGCCCAAGCCGTGGAATCCGCAGCAGATTGATCGAGCACAATTTGAAAGAAGCGTGCAAATTCCGAGGCCAAGAAGGAAACAATGCAAACCGCGATGGTGGGTTTAACCGCGGAGGCTCCTCACAGAAGAGGAAGGCGCCTTGGAGCGATAACCGAGGCGGAAACAAGAGACCCTACCAAACTGGACAAATGAATTACCCCAAACAGTCGGGATCCCAGACGTGTCCAAAATGCAAGAAGTACCATCCAGGAGCCAACTGTGATGGGAAACAAGTCTGTTTCAGGTGCCAGAAGTCTGGGCACATTAGCCGAGATTGCCCTGTGAAGGCAGAGGCGAGACCTCGCAGCGCTGGCCGGATCTTTGCGTTGACAAACACCGAGGCCGGACAGTCTCGTAAATGGTCCAAGGTACCATCTATCTTAATGGGAATAAATTGCAAGCATTGTATGATTCAGGTGCGCGTCATTCATTTATATCTTATGATTGTGCAAGTCGTTTAGGAATGCATTCCGTAGTTTACCTTTTGATCTGGTAGTGTCTACACCTCGGGTGTAAAATCTTTAGCTTCCCGACGCGTGTATGAACTGTACCGCTAACGTGGATGGACGAGTGTCAAAGATAGATCTCATCCGTCTACCTCTTCACGGCATCGACGTCATTTTCGGTCGAATTGGCTAACGACCAACGGTGCAATGATCGATTGTGGCAAGAAGAAGATATCATTTCCGGAGACAAGGTTGATGTGAGCTCGAGCTTTCTCTCCGCTACGTGTTGATCGATGCGTGAAACAGGGGATGCCATGCCTACATGGTATTCTTTCGGTTAAAGCAGAAGCCGAACTTTCACTCCAGGATATCCCCGTGGTGAATGATTTTCCCGATGTATTCCGGGAGGATCTCACCGAGTTACCTCATCCGAGAGTGGAGTTCAATATTGAATTGATGCCGGCACAGGATCAATATCAAAGGCGCCGTATCGTATGGCTCCAAATGAAATGCAAGAGTTGAAGAAATAGCTGGAAGAACGAAGAAGGGTTCATTCGACCCAGCCAGTATCACCTTGGGGAGCCCGGTCTTTGTTTGTGAAAAAGAAAGATGGAAGTTTTCGACTCGCATCGATTATCGTGAACTAAATAAAGTGATGTCAAAAACAAATATCCACTTCCCGGATTGATGATCTTTTGGATCGTTATCCGGTTCCACTTATCTTTTCCAAGATTGATTTGCGTTCGGGATATCATCGATTTACGAGTCAAAGATGATGATATTTCCAAGACGGCTTCGAGAACCGAGATATGGGCACTACGAATTCCTTGTGATGCCCTTCGGATTAACAAATGCACCTGCGGTATTCATGGATTACATGAACCGTATCTTCCGACAACACCTAGACCAGTTTGTGGTGGTGTTCATTGACGATATACTCGTCTATTCCAAGAACAGAAAAGAGCATGAAGAACATCTCGCGCCTAGTATTGAACATACTAAGGAGAAGCGCTCTACGCAAAGTTGAGCAAATGCGAATTTTGGCCGCCGGAAGTGAGATTTCGGGCCATGTGATATCTAGCGGCGGAGTTCGTTGACCCGAGCAAGGTGGAAAGGTTACGGGACTGGAAGAGGCCAGAAACAGTGACGGAGATACGTAGTTTTCTAGGTCTGGCGGGATATTACCGCAGATTTATACGGGATTTCTCGCGTCTTGCCCTACCATTGACAAAGCTTACGAGGAAGAATCAACCCTTCATACGGGGAGATGACCGTGAGGAGAGCTTTCGGGGATCGAGGGAGAGGTTGACTACAACACCGTATTGATAATCCCGCATCCCGATGAGACATATGTTGTCTACAAAGTGATGCCGGTGGGCAAGGATTGGGTTGTGTCCTAATGCAATTGGGCGAGTGGTGGCTTATGCCTCTCGTCACCGAAGCCGCACGAGTCAAACTATCCTACACACGATTTGGAGCTTGCCGCCATCGTGTTCGCTTTGAAGATATGGAGGCATTATCCGTACGTGCACGACCGTAGAACTATACTGCGACCACAAGAGCTCCGAAGTATCTCTTTGATCAAAGGGAACTGAATATGAGGCAACGTCGTTGGATGGAATTGCTGAAAGACTACAACCTGGAGATCAAGTATCACCCAGGGAAAGCAAACGTCGTTGCAGATGCTCTAAGCAGGAAGAAGGTGCAAGTATCATACATGATGATACAAGAGCAGAAATTACTTGAAGATTTCAGAGACCTGAATCTTTCAAACCGAACCGCATGGATTTCAACGCACCAAAGTGACGCCTACCTTGCAAATCTTCTTGTGAGTCAAGGGAGTATGACTCGAGAGATGAATTTGATGAAGCTCGAGACAAGATGATTGGGCAATCTCCATGCGGAGAAGATCTCTCAAGGTGAAACCCAAGACCACGACCTTTCATCGAGTGGATTGGTCAGACACAAGGGGCGCATTTACATACCGCCAGTTGATGCACTGAAGCGGAAGATACTGGATGAGGCTCATAAGAGTAAGTACACTCTGCATCCAGGAATGGTCAAGATGTACCAGAACTTGAAGGCCGAAGTTTGGTGGCCTGGAATGAAAAGAGACGTAACTCAGTACGTAGTTGGGTGTCTAACTTGCCAGAAAGTAAAGATTGAGCACCGGCGACCCCCTGGTCTTCTGCAAGGACTAGAACTGCCGGAGTGGAAATGGGAGAATGTGACCATGGATCTTGTGGTAGGTCTACCTAAGATCAGGCATCACGATACCATTAGGGTGATCGTCGACCGATTAACCAAGTCAAGCACATTTCATACCCATTAGCATCCACTACTCTCCGTAACGATTGGCTGCAATCTACATCAAAGAGATCGTGAGGCGCACGGAGTCCCTAAGAGTATTATCTCGATCGGGATACTCGATTCCAATCCCGCTTTTTTGGCAAGCACTACATGAAGGAATGGGTACCAAGCTGAAGTTGAGTTCAGCTTATCACCCTCAAACCGACGGTGAATCGAGAGGACGATACATACGCCGGAGGATATGTTGCGAGCATGTGCCCGGATTTCAAAGGAAATTGGGACAAACACCTCTCACTAGCGTAATTCGCGTATAACAATAGTTATCATTCAAGCATACAAATGGCCCCGTTCGAGGCTTTGTATGGGCGAAAGTACCAATCACCTTTATCTGGATGAGATGCGTCGAAAAGCGATTGCTTGACCGGATATGCTAAAAGAGACCTCCGAGCAGATCGCTCCGATCAAGAAGAGACTCTTGTCGCACACAAGTAGATAGAAGAGTTATGCGAGATAAGAGGAGAAGACCGTTGAAGTTTGAAGTCGAGACCATGTGTTTCGAAATTATCTCCGAGAACTTAGGTGTCGGCGGAACAACGAAGAGAAAGAAGCTTAGTCCGCGTTACGTTGGACCATTTGAAGTGTTAGCCGAGCGAGGACCGCTTGCGTATCAACTAGCGTTACCCCCGAACCCGAGTAATCTCCACGATGTTTTTCACGTGTCACAACGAAGAAATACCTACCGGATCGAGATCATGTCATAGAGTACGATGATGTTGAAGTACGGCATGATAACACCTTTGTAGTCGAGCCGAAGCAAATTCTCGAACACCAGGAGAAACGGCTTAGGACTAAAACTATACCAATAGTGAAGGTGGTCTGGAAGGGTTTGTCACCAAACGAGGCAACTTGGGAAACCGAGAGTGACATGAAGGAGAAGTACCCAGAGTTTATGGCCCGTAGTCTAGTTAGTATAGATTAAATTTCGAGGGCGAAATTTTGTTTAAGGGGGAGAGAAATGTAATACCGCATATTTATTTATCCGAAATATTACATTTTGGTAAATAAATTGGCTATTTCGATAAGTGGAATTATTGTTGCAAGACTTGTGTTATTATAGTCTATTTTTCTAGGATGAGTTCGTAGGAAATTAGAGAATTTAAGGGCCAAAGTGCCAAATGACCAAAATACCCCTGGTATGCAAAATGACTTAGGAAAATTGTGAAAAATCCTAAAAGGCAATGAAATAATTATTTGAGTTAGGAGAGTATGTTATCTCTAATTGTGATAATTTGATAAATTGTGAGCTTGGGGAAATTGAATAAAAATGCTCAAAAAGCATTGTAATGACCATAATACCCTCTCAAATTCTAGAATAATGCGAGAAAACATAAAAAAACGAAATGTCGGTGCTAGAATTATGAGGTAATGAGGCATTTTAATTAATAAAATTATCAACTAGTGATAATAAAGAAGTTAAGTAATTTACGGCTAATTACTTAAGCATAAGTAAAGAAAATTCATAAGTAATTTTGTAAAACCCTAAAATTAGTGGTTTTTGGCTTAAAATTAGTAAGAACATATTTAGTAATTAATTGGAGAATTTTGTAAAAAATAAGTGAGTTTAGGTATTTTTAAGCCTAAATACAAGAATGGACCAATTAGGTGATTTTGAGAAATATTTGGAAAAAATGGAATAAATAAATAAATAAATAATTAAATAAATGTAAAATAAATACAAAAAAAAAAAGGGCAGCCTAAAAATTGAGAAAGAAAAAAGGGATAAGGATAAAATTTTAATATCATGATATTTTTTGTAAAGTTGTATTATTATATAATATAGTGAATAGTAATGGAATAAATAGGAAACGGATCCTATCTAGAGAACCAGGAATAGGAATTCCAAAGTCAAGGTAAAATATTGATCAGTGAGTTTTTACCTTCAAGTGACCTCTTCCGGAAGTTAATTCCGAGGTCGGTAGCGCATTTACGTAATAAGACGAAATAGGGAAAAATGCGAGATAGTCACATTTTGGATCTGAAGAAAATAAATTATAACTCAACATCCGGAGATGAGTTTATGATTATATGGACATATTTGGAATCAGTGAATTTTTGTCCGAGGTTGATGATTCCGAAAACGATTTTCAGAATAGGACACGTTTTTCGAGAAAACTTCAACGGATCATTTGGAACCCTGTAAGGGACTGGAATCTAAGTTAAATTAGATATTATTGATGAGGAAGAGAAGATCTTCAAAGTTATAAATTCAGAATTTAGAGACTACGCGAAACGGACACCGATCGGGGAAATTCTATCGGAGGGCATAAAGTAAGCTTAAGTCACCATTCTTGGACCAATGGTTTGATGCCACATCACCTTCCTTATGTCGACCAAGGCAGCCATGGACAAGAATTTACCACATTTCAACTTGATTTTACATGGTTGAAAAGAAAGGAAAAATTACAAAACTTGGAAAGTGAAAATTACCAAAGTAGCCCAATTTTTGCCTATATAAAGGCATGAACTCTTCATTCATTCTTCACACCTTTTCTTCTCTCTACCTTGGCCGAAACTTAGAGTGAGAAGCTCTGAAAAAGTTTTGCCTTAGCTCCGAGTAAGTTCTTCTGTCCTTAGTTTTTAGTTTCCGTAGTTCTTTCGGTAGTTATAGTAGAACTGTTGTTTTGATCTAGGAAGTTTCGGAATTTGTTCCTATGCTTGTTTTTATGCCTCATTGCATTGAAAGATGCCCGACGAGGTAAAAACATAGTGGGGATAATTTTGAAATGGAATACGGTCAAAGTAACGAAGTTACGCGAAATTCCGCCAAATTAGGGGTAGAAGGGCAAAATGGTAATTTTTACCTAAAATGCCGTTATGATGTCAAATCACTAATGAAAGTGATATTACTCGATAGGGCATCGAAACTCGATTTGCTGCGTTACGTTGCCCGACGTGCCATTGTCGAATATTTCACGTTTTTCCGTAAAAGTACGTTTTTCCGCTGAAGTACCTAACGTCGTCAACGAAGGTACGGACGCGTCTTGTAACACTAATCTTGTACATCTTAAATACTTATATGTCAATGATATGTTCGTAGACCGTTATACAGACATGTTATACGGGTTATAGTTTTGGTAACACCGTTTTGTTTTCCTAGCGCGAGGACACGAGTAATTATCGTGGCACCGGTGAATAGTGCAGGGCTGTTATTGTTTACCTTATGGGGCTTTACATATTGCTTTGTGCTTATGTTTGTCGGCATAATGATCATGCATCGTTTGTATGCTTATGATATACTTGTGGTATTAGCTCTAGAAATATCTCGTTGTCTCGTATATTGTATTGTTTGGGTATGAGGTTAATTACACGAGATTCAATATGGTGAATTGAATCTCGCTATAGCTTTCGGATCCGAAGGAATACGGATCGAAGATCGAGGCAAGCGACGAGACGTGCGGCCGAGACTTATATATCTTTACCGCTTTCGGTTATACACTTTCAAACTCTAGGATTCTTCGTAATCATTACAAAGTTACACTATGGTTGATGTTTGTTATGAATCGTTACTCACTCGCTCCAATGCTCTACTCGACTACTCGCTTGAAATATTTGGAAACGTTTAAAAAAAAAAAAAATCCCGCCGTTTTCAAATGGGATGTTACAAACCGAAATCTCTGAGTTCGCTTAGAAAATTCCTCGACTAGATGATCGCCTAGCATTTGTCCAAATAGTGGCGTCTCACTGTGCAATCGCACAGTAATACTTTAACTTAGTTCGAACTCAGTCCTTGGAATTAACCAAACCAAATATTAAATCTAATATTTGAACTATTTCCAGAAATTGAATCCGATAAAATGAATAGAAAAGAGTTTAGTTACCATTTAGACCGTGTCCTCTAGCTGGAAGCGTGAATCTTCAGCTCATGGACCGATCACAGAAGTTTAGCCAAGCATGGCTAGGAAATTCTAAAACCCAGAAATGAAGAACATGAAGTACATATGAAGAACAATTGAGAAAAAATAAAACTTTTGTTTTAATCTCAAATCTATCAAAAACGTATTAATCTCGATGTTGGTGGTTGACCAAGGTAAAAACCTAGTAACGAAATGGACTGGGCTCTAATAGTTTGGCCCAAAACAGAAATAAAATCAAAATGAACTTTAATTACAAAATTCAAGCCCAAATAAAAATCTAGAAATTTGACTTCGGCTCCAAAATTGATCGCCCTCTTGTCTGAATTTGCTCTTCAAGTCTTCATAACAATTGTAGCTCTTTGAATCATCTGAAATATGAAATAAGAATGAGGCTAATCCGATGTCTAATTCAAGAGTTATAGTAAAAATAGTGAAGCAATGTAAAACTAGAATTTTATCATAAAAACGAATAAAATCTTATAAAAAGCCCAAGACCCAATTAAGCATAAAAGCACATTATTTATTAACTAAAGAGCCCTATATTATTAACCAAGAGATACAAATAAGTGTATGGAATATTCAATTATCACTTCCTCAATGCTAGAAGGCTCTAATTCAAAAATAAAAGCAAAGAAACTAACTTCATTTAAAACTTTGTTTAGTTTTCACTCCTTCACTGACATCACTTATGGCTTGGTCTATGGGACAATTCCTAATATATTTCCAAACTCTAGGTTGATTTTGATTAGACTTGTGATCAACACAATCTTTAGGTTTATCCTCTTGAAGAGAAGAGATATTTGGACCTGACTTGGTCTCTTTCTTTATAAATTATTTCAATTTCTTCTTCACTAGGTTTGGAAAGAGGCTCATTTTCATTAAAAAAAAACATGTATAGACTCTTTAACAACACAAGTGAATTTAGTAAAGATTCTATATACTTTACTTCTATTATAATAGAAATAAAATAAACCTTCATAAGCTTTATGATCGAATTTACCAAAGTTATTTTTACTATTGTTGTGGATGAAGCATTTGCACCCGAATATATGTAGATAACCAAGGTTTTGTTTCCTTCCTTTGTAGAACTCGTAGGTTTCCTTTCTAAGTATTCTTCTGATGTAGGCTCTATTTGATATATAACATGTCGTGCTCATGGTATCTACCGAGAAGACTTTAGATATTTCCTTCTCATTGAGCATTGCTCTTGCCATGTTAGTCAAAACTCTATTCTTATTTTCAACTATACCATTTTGTTGAGGAGTCCTTAGAGTTGAGAAGTTGTGATCAATTCCATTCGCATAATAGAATTCTCCAAATGCTTGGTTGTCAAATTCTTCTCCATGATAAATCCTGATAGATACAATGGGCATACCATTCTCATTTTGGACCTTCTTGGAAACAAATAATAAATTCATCTAAAGTTTCATCTTTTAAAGAAAGAAACATAGTCTAAGTAAATATAGAATAGTCATCAACTATAACCAAAGTATATAAGTTCCACTAAGACTTTTCACTCTTGATGGTCCAACTAAATCTATATGGAGTAGTTGAAGTGGTTTAACGGTTGAGATTTCCATCTTAGATTTAAATGAGGACTTTATTTGTTTCCTCTTTTGACAAGAATCACAAACTAAGTCATTTTTGAAATGGAGTTTAGGTAAGCCAATGACTAAATCTTTCTTTATTAGTTTGTCTAATTGGTTCATATTGACACGAGCAAGTTTCTTATGCCATAATCAACTTTCATCGGCATTGCTAAGAAATTAATTTTCAGCATTATTGGTATTACTATCAAGAGTATAGTAGTTACCTTCCCTTGATACTCTTATTTTTGAATTTGAAATCTTCCTTATTGAGTTGGAGATACTTTTTGCATACAATGAGGCAATTCTATGAGTCAAAGATAACCCAGTTGTCTTTGTTTATACTTTGGCTAACACTAAAAAAGTTGTGGCAAAGTCCATCTACATAGTAGACATCCTTTACTTGCACTTCATCTTTACACTTAGAAAAAATTTTAGATTCAGAACACTTCCAGGATCACTGCAGTGTTGTGCTAGTGATGTTCTTTGTCTCATCACTTAAATGATCTCAAGTCATCACTTGAGTGACATTTTCTTCCAAAAAAAAAAAACTTCAGAGCGGTATCGTGGAACAAATCACTTGAGTGGTATGCTAGTGATAAGATTTAACACATCACACAATTGGTCACCCGAGTAATTTTTCTCGTAAAAGATCATGTCAACCAATTTATAGTAAAAGATCATGGAAGCCGATTTATTAATAAAAGATCATTCTATTCTCGTCATTTTCTTTATATATTGTTGTATTATGCATAATTTTCTTTCATCATAAGAGCAAATGAAATGGAAATTAAAAAGGATAATATATTGGGAGCAATGCATTATCTCATATCCGTTACTTGAGGTTATTCAAGCAACATTCAGATTTCAGGCCCTATTATGAGGGCAAGAGGAAACTGATCTTTTCTAATAAATAGGCTTCCATGATCTTTTATTATAAATTGGTTGACATGATCTTTTATAATAAATCAGTTTCCATGATTTTAGTAAATGGGTCTGCATGAGGGATGGCTTTTGGCCATAGATTAAATGGAGGGTAGAGATTAGAGGAAGATGATGATAATAGAATGATAAACAAAATGAGGAATCCCCTACCGGACAAGAAAGGAGTTTGTCTGATTTATTATCATGGGCTTGAAAACCCTCTCTTCCTTCCTCTCTTTTTTTAACCATTAGATCAATATTTGTGAAGGATTAAGATTTGATCTTTTATAAAATTATTATTAAAATGATAAATTATAAAAATAAAAATAAATAATTTAATATGAATG
Source organism: Acacia melanoxylon (assembly GCA_019022615.1). Classification (NCBI taxonomy): domain Eukaryota; kingdom Viridiplantae; phylum Streptophyta; class Magnoliopsida; order Fabales; family Fabaceae; genus Acacia; species Acacia melanoxylon. The sequence goes on from JAFJYJ010000114.1 coordinate 675,275, forward strand.
GCTAAATTTTGATAAGAAAAATTCAATATTACATAAAAAATAAAAATAATATTTTTGAACAAAACTAAATCTGAACCATATTCAAACGTTGATCTTATGGTTTAAAAAGGAAGAGGAGGAAAGACGATTTTTGAATCTATGCATCAATTTTGAGAGTGCATCCAGCAAGCTAACCTTCTTGGTTTGGAGTGTGTGGGAGAAAGATTCATTTGGGAATTAAATGTTTTACAGGAAATGATTGGGCATTCACCGACACCGAATGGAATCACTTATACCCTCTTACAAAGGTGTATCAGTTATGTAAATTTGGATCTCACAACATGCATGCTATTTCTACTTAAAATTTCTTCGGATATCAATGACGCCATGCGGCTTTGTTGTTGGAGGATGGTTTTATTGAGGTTGTACAGAAAAGTTGGCATACCAGGACGTGGAAGAAAAAGCGTTATTGTTTTAAGGGTTAAAGTATAATTTTACCAACAAAGTTTTTCCGGATGAGCATCTAACACAAATAAGTTTTGTAAGAAGTAAAAATACTAATAAACAATTTAAAAATGTGCTATTTCACCAAAACCATTAAATTTGATCAAATTCCTGTTAAATTACAAGAGAAGAAAACACTAACTGCGTTCGGTGAAAACTCAATGGTTTTGGTGAATTTTCCTTTTGAATTGTTTATGAGTATTTTTACCCCTTCCAAAACTTATATGTGATAGATGGCCCATGGGAAAACTTTATTGGTAAAATTACATATTAACCCGTGTTTTAACCAACAAGCGCATGATTGGAATAGAAGTAATGTGGGTAATCAGCCAGCCAAAAAGAGGCATTTATTTTGAAGAATAAAAGGATCGAGTAGAGAAAGTCCCGGGGACAATGAGACAATAAACTCCTAGTGCAAACGGAAAAGGAGTTATGGAAGGAATAAAATAAAATTCTTGCACAGAAAGAGCTGCTTTGGTACTAGAAATCCAGGTGGCAATGGCTTAGATAGGGGATAAGAATAGTAAATTCTTCCACACAATGCAATAATTAGAAGATGAAGAAATATGGCTGAGTGGTTCAATAATTCTGTTGGTGAGTGGAACTTTGTACGCACTTGAGTAGTTTGTAATGATATCCATCCAATGAATACTTTATTAAAAGAAGGTAACTTTCCGTATTAAACAGTTACGCCTTACGATATATTTAATAAGTGTGTGTAATAATATATACCACATATATAGATTAACTGAATTAGAGCGGCTTTATGCTGAAAAAAGGATGAAGAATAGCGAATAAATAGGGATTCTCATTACATGATTTTCTCTTAGGTGTCTCTGTTAGGTGTTTATCCTCCTAATTTTAGGATGTTGACATTTTTTTATTTTTTATATATTTTATTTATCTAAATTAAATTATATCCTAATAGAGGCGTAAAACGAAGAAGAGTGTCCAAGAGAATGGAAAGAAAAACATGTTTTGGCAAGAGGGGTAAAAATGGAATATAAAAAATGTCATGGGTAATTTAGTCAAAAGCACCAACTTGACAAATTATTTCTCTCCCCTCCAAAAATCTCCAATTTTAGGAGCGGAAGCATTAAAAGAAAAAAAATTTAACATCCCCTTCCCTCCACTTTTTCCAACCAAACACACTCAAGACCTTCACCTTCCCTCAAAAAAAAAAAACCCCCAAACCAAACGAAGTAATGCCTTGCAAAACAAAAAGACTATTAATTGCTGTCACAACTTGTAATTCTCAATTTGCAAATGACATTCCTTTTGTTTTAGAAATTTATTTTTGAAAATAACTTACTAAAAACCTATCTGTTACTTCAAATATTAACTAACATTTTGATAGAGGTGTAAGTGACGTCTTATGTGGTGTCTAACAAAGCATCAAAGTTGGTCCAAGTGGCAACAAAGTACTATATGACGATCTAGCTAGGTGACATCTACAATGAACGAAATGTTGCATATGTTACTCAAGATCCTCTTCACAAGATCAAGGGCCCAATTACTAGAAGCTCATAAAAGAGTAAGATGTTTAAGAGTTTGGAGAAAACATTTATGCTTCAATTTGCTTCATTAAAAGCCCATAATATTAGCATATATGTTGAGGGTGCAAATGAGGCATTAATCATGCATATTCTGGCCCATAAGCACGCTTTACAACACGTAGAAGCTTGAGAATGTGGCAATGCATGAATGTCCATGAAATTGGTGTTACGTAAAGCAATAAGCCCAACAAGATGATGTACAAGGTTCATGTGCAGTTTAGAATGAAGAGTTCACTTAAAAACCCATGTGACAAGCATGTGCCTTGGAGGAAGAGCATGATTGATGTCCAAAATCATTCAAGAAGCACTTTGAAGACATAATTATTCATTAATTAGGATTTAATTTTGTTTTTAAATAGTTTCCTTTTTTATTTGCATTGAATAAGGCCTTTTAGTCAAAGATTATCTAGAAGACTTTGTTTTTGTTTCTTATTTTTTAGGTAGGTGGCTTAGTCTTGAAGATTAAGTAATGTCCTTGTTCCTTTAGGCTTGAATAATGATGCCAACCAAGATAATCAATCATTAAGGCATCATGTAATACATTTATAATAGGGGAGACGAGACACACAACACCACATAAGACGCCACTTGCACCTCTGTCACATTTTCTCAAAAGATTAAATTGCAAGTAATTCTAACCCTAGCAAACACAACAATATAAATCACCAAAACAGAGGGAAAAAACTCAGTAATTTTAATTTTTCTTATATTTGATTGGAAATGGAGGGATGCTTTGTTCGTGTCTAAAGAAATTACTAGGGTCAACCTTAGATTTTACCTTCACCAACCTCATAAAGTTATTCTTAAAATATTTAAATCCTCAAGTGCTTGACTTCAAGATGCTTGTCTCATTAAATTTGTTCATCCCCAAATCAAGATCTCTATAATTCACATATGCTTCTCTTGGAAAACTTGAAGCATAAGGAGCCATTGTGTCATACAATCTCCTAATCCATTTCATATGCTTCTCTATGTTCTTCTCTTCATTTGGCCACACAGTTAGATATAGTACCATGAAGAGTGTTCCTTTTCTATGAGGGAATGGAGTAGCAGATTCTGAAATTTTGCTCATCATCCCTCCGTATGGAGTCCAAAATATGGTGGGCATATCTTCCTGTAGAAGCAATTCCCAGAGAGTATTCAATGCAGTCTCAGGAATAACTTGCCTAGCAAAATCTGACTTGCTCTTGAAAGAAAACTTTGTGATGGATTTCCCTTGGAGAAGAATTTCTGGGGGTGTGTTGTTTGGATAGCCAGCATGATAAAGCACAGATTTGATCCAACTTGTTTCTAAACAATCCTTTTTGGTTAAGCCCAATTCTGGAAAACTTTCGCTCATCACTTGGAGTAGCTTTTTGGTCCCACCAAGAAAAAGAGCATTAAAAGAAGCTAATACAGTTCTTTTACCTGAAACACTAGAGTTTGTTGTTTGAATTTTAACTCTAATGAAGATATCATCATCAATGTTTGGTGCTACTTGCTGCCATTTGTGAAGAATCTTGTTTGCGTTTTGTTCTAAGGTTTTATTGACAGTAAAAACTGTCACGGTAGATGGAACTTTAACTAGCTTGATTTGCCACCAGAGAATAATCCCAAAGCTTCCCCCACCACCTCCTCTAATTGCCCAAAACAAGTCTTCTCCCATGGCTGCTCTGTTAAGAATCTTGCTATTAGCATCAACAATTTGTGCATCAATGACGTTGTCAACTCCAAGGCCATATTTTCTCAACATGGCGCCATAAGCACCTCCGGTGATGTGACCGCCAATGCCTAAACTTGTCCATATGCCGGCAGGGAATCCATGGACTGGACTTTTCTCATAAATTTTGTAGTAAACTTCTCCTATAGTAGCACCGGCTTGAATCCATGCGCTGTTTTGTTCTATGTCGACTTGGATTGCACGAAGCTTGGAGAGATCTAAGACCATGAATGGTTTTTCAATGAAAGAAACATATGAAAGGCATTCATAGTCATGACCTCCGCTACGTACCCTCATGTGGATTTTGAGCTTTTTGGAACAGATGACAGCAGCTTGAACGTGCGAATCGTCCAACGGAGTGAATATGAATTCGGGTTTCGGCATGGAAGGGAGTGAGCACTTTGGGATTTGAGCTGTGGATTCAAGGACTGAAGCGTAGGACGAATTTTTTGGTGAGTAAAATGATGTGGAAATTGGGATTGGTTTCTCAGAATTTTCTTGAAGGCAATTAATGAAGCTTTCTTCAATGGGAAATGAAGTTGACGAAGCAAGGAAGAATACACACACTAAATTCACCAAGAATAGAAACCAATGAGACTCCATGAAATTACAGTTTCTCACTCTGTTGATTCTCAAGTGCAGAAACATTTTTGCTGTTCATATATAAACTGATTTCTTTGTCATTTTATAGAGGCGATACACGTATGATTGCGGTAAGACATATGTCATCTTTATATATATATAATTGATTTGATTTGAATGTGTATTGCGTGCACTTCTCTGGTATGTTAGTGTCTTTGTTAACAGTTTTAAAACTATTTTACATCTTTTTCTAAAGTAATTAAAAAGGATTAAAATTATGTCAAAAAATACAAAATCAGAATTTATAATTAAAAGGGCTTTTGAGGACCCGGCGTCTTAACTTGTGAAGTTTGTGGATAGAATCCATATGCAATGAGTGTGATCCTGAAAAAGGACCGACAAGATAAAGAGTCCACAGAAGGAGAAGGTGGTTCGTGAAAGGAAAAAAAGATAATACTCTCTACCTACCAATTATGACCAAGTAACATGACCAGACCTAGCTAAAGAATATAAAACATAGTCAATACTGCCCTCTTTTATATATATATATATATATAAAAGATCATCTAACCCACTATCCCAATTTTATTATTACATAGTATTTGTGGCACTCAAAATTCGGTTTCCTCGAGAGAAAAAATATATGGAGTTGGCACCCAAATTTTAAGAGAACTTCTGAAACCCAATACCAAACATGTGGTGATCTATAAAAACTAAATAGGGTTTGGGAGTCTATTATATATGAAGAAAGTGTTAGGCACCCTTAACACCCATTCATGATATAATGGTTACCTTAAGTTGATTTTCCAAAATAAAATATGGCATTTAGTTATATTCAAATTGATCCAAAAAAGAAAAAAAAAATTAAGAAAAAAAAGAATGAAAATTTTTTATTTAAAGAAAATGATAAAATAAAAACACTGGGAAAAATTATTTATTTACAAAGCTAGTATCTACATATGCTTAATTAGAGGGTATCAAAGTCCATGTTGTTCATGATAGAAAGGGTTTCACTTGATTGGTGTCTTATCTTCATTTAGTTCATTAAAGAAGTATGCTTTTTATTGGTTTGCATTTTTAATCTTGAAGCATGATTCCTCTGTAACAGATGAAAAGTCTGTAATATATATATTTTGAAGCATTATTTGTTGATTAGATGATGATAACCCAACATGGATTAATAAAAGAAAATAAAGACAAAATCAAATGAGATAGATGTATTGAAAGTAAGCAAATTAAAGTTATAATGGATTAATAAAAGAAAATAAAGACAAAATCAAATGAGATAGATGTATTGAAAGTAAGCAAATTAAAGTTATATATTTGTCGTATTCTTAATATAAGATGTATTTATCTAATTTGTTTATATTAAGAAAATTATTTTAGTTAGTTAATGTGATAATCCTAGTCATATTTTTTATTTCCCTAATTGCCCCTCCTCTTTGATTATTGTTGATACTTGATAGAACATTAATAATGCTAAATTCTCAAAATATGTCTTATATTAAAGATAAGAAGGTGGAGTACAAGATGATAATTAAATTTAAAGGTTTTAGAAATTATCTGACGAAATTATTGAGAGATCCGATCACAAAAGCTATGCCTAGGTAGAGCGGGAAATCGGGTCATAAATATATTTGGTGTAAAATATGTATAATTATTTTTACTGTCAAGTAAAATCATACATGAACCGAAAGAATCTGTAGACACATACAAAATTACGATAGGAAAAAGGCATTTTGTCGTGGGCATACATAAAAAAATTCCTTTATTTAATATTTTTTGAAAAAAATAGGAAAAAAAACATATTTTTTGTGTTAATTTGTTTTTTATTACAAATTAATGAATGTTTTTATTTGTTGAATGATTTATATTGTTTAGATATTAATGTTGATAACATTTATTTGATAGATTAGAACTTTAATGATGCAATTTACTAATTATATTTCTTTAAAAAAAATCGAAGGAAAAATAGTTAAAATTTGGAATAGTAATTTTCGTGCCCGCAGGTGGGCCACAGCCCTAGTACTATCGGGCCGGGCTTTGAAAAATAGATGTTTTCCTTACCCCCAGGCCCCGCAGGCTGTGCCCCGATTCCAAGCTCTATGCCTAGGTAGGTCTTTCCATATTAGATTTTGGTGCAGAAAAAGATATCATACGCCAGCTGCCATGTATAACCGGTACAGAAACTATGGGTGTTTATGGGTAGGTGAGACCCTTGAAAGTGGAGCTTAATCACCAAGAGGGGGGTGAATTGGGGATTAATAAAAAATTCTTTCAGAAACAGCTCTGTTTTTCGAATACTAAAACAGAGTAGACTATGGAGTAGAGAAGAATAGCAAGACACAAGGAATTATACTGGTTCGGTCCAATCTCTTGACCTACGTCCAGTCCCTAGACTCTCTAGGATTTTCACTATCACAATTGATTAAACACTCTGCACTTAAGAGTAATTCTCTCACTAGAACTTACTCCCCCTTACAAGTTGCAATCAATGAACCCAATCACCAAGTCCCCAGACTTGTGATTCTTTACAATAAATGATTTACATAAAATAGACTCTCTCTAAGAGTGGATATTGATAAACACTTAAGCTTTAAGTGTCAAAAGACACAATACAAGTGAAAACTGAAAGGTAGTTGAAGAACTTGAATGCTATACGTTTTCAGCAGTTGTGTTAGTTGAGAAGACTTGAATGTTGTTCTATTTATACTCGAGATCATTAAATGACCGTTGTAATTCTTCATATAACCATTTGAAGTGATAATCTAGTTGTTGTAGGTAGTTATAGTGTCTTCTCTCACTAATCTTCACTTAATCCAGTTGTGCAGAAGTTCAGAGTTGACTTCTCTGCAAATTAATCCGTTGGTAGAGCAGTTGCTTGATGAAGATAACATTCTTTAATGCTTTGTAAGCGTGTGCGAGATGGATTACCCAAAATATGCAACTTTTAGGTTTAGCATTTAATGTTCGACATGCTTTTTGCTTTTGCTTTAAACTTTCATTTAATATCTTTAAAACATCCTGAAACTCACTAACAAAGTGGTTAAACATAGCTGAGAATATTGAGGAATGATAATTGGAAGTATTAAGATCAACCAAGAAGGTTTCACAATTTCATCGTTTTGAATTTCAAACTCATGATGGAAACTCGAGTTTTGGACTTTGGTGTGTAGAAATGATTTAAGTCCAAAACATCAAAACCGAAGGTTTTCTTCCAAAACCGGAGGTTTTCAAAACATTGAAAAACATCAAACTTTCTCGCTTGGCCAAAACTCGAGTTTTGATATCAAAACTCGAGTTTTCATTTAAATATGAAAACTTGAGGAAATCGCGCCAAGCCAAAACGGAGGTTTTGGAGGAAGCGACAGTTTTCAAAAGCGAGAAAATCCAAAGACTTTTCGTTTCGAGCAAAACTCGAGTTTTGAAATCAAAACTCGAGTTTTGAAATCAAAACTCGAGTTTTCACTTTCTTGTGAAAACTTTGAGAAAACTTTGCCAAACTCAAAACTAGAGGTTTTCACAAAATCGGAGGTTTTGAAAACGCTAAAAACTGAATCCTCTCTGCCAACTCAAAACTCGAGTTTTTATTCAAAACTCGAGTTTTCTGATTTTAGTGAAAACTTGGAAAATTTTAAGTTAAATTGAAAACTGGAGGTTTTAGCCAAAACTGGAGGTTTTCAAAGTTCAAAAACTTAGGAGACTCTCGTAAGTCCAAAACTTGAGTTTTCATTGAAAACCTGGAGTTTTGTCTTTTCCAAAAATATTGAGAAGTCTCGCATTGTGAAAACTTGAGTTTTCTCCGAAAACTGCGGTTTTGCTTAATTCGGTAAATTGAGTTCTTCTCTCGTAAGATCAAAACTCGAGTTTTGTAGCCAAAACTCGAGTTTTCCTTTGATAACAAGTTTTCCAACTTATCAAAGAAAAACTTCATACTTTGTTTGCAATTGTTAGTAATCATCAAAACCCTTAGAGAACTAACAACCCTTGCCTGATGCCTACCCAAAAGATCATTTGGCAGTAAAATGTAGTCCAGTGTCCGGCCCTTCCTGATAAAAGCGCCAACATTTTTGGGCATGGCAATAATGAGCTGGGTTGGGCTGAGCGGGCCTTCCATGTCCAAGTGGTGATACCCTACCATACTTTATATGAAAAAAGCAGCTTCAATCATACATAATAAACAATATTGCAAACTTAAAATGGAATCCATAATTCTACACTTTCAAATATTTCAAAATAAGTCTGTACCTTGAATCTTGAAATTAAAAATACAACCATATATCTTAACAAATAGTTAAAATAAAAATATATAATACTATTGTATCAATATATATACACACACACTACTGGGCAGGGCCAAATGGGTAGGGCGACATACCCTGCTCAATGCTCATCCCTGCCCGCAAAATTGCCCAACCCAATTGTGCTCAATTTTATCTAGGCTGCTTTTTCTTGGGCAGGGCAAGGTGATTTTTCTGTGGGCTCGAGCAAGCGCACAGGGCCATAGGCATCATGAACACCCCTGGCAGAAACCATTGTTATTAAACCAGGCCCGGAAAAAGCCAATCCGATCTGGGTATTAACCTGATTTAATTTTTTAAAATTGATTTATATATATATATATATATATATATATATATATATAATTTCATATTAATAACCGTGAAATCTTTATTTTTTCATTTATTTTTGAATTAGTTTAAGTTTGACTCTAATATGACCTATTGACCCTTAACTTAGTACCGACCGATTCAATGACCGGTCCGATATAATAACTTGGTAGAAACACAATTAAGTTTAATATATAAACCGGTGTAGAACTTGTGTTTGTTAAATGATTTGTTTTCTTTCTTGACTAACCCTTACTTACGCTTGAAAGAAATACAATATCAATAATATACAACATATCATATGCAACCAACTAGAAATTAATCAATCATTGAATAAGCTGATTAATGATAAATTTCAATTAAAAATTACTCAATTTGTTATAACACTTGCCAAATTTTCGAGTGTTTAGCTTCAAGTAATCAACACAATGTCATTTAAACTTGTCCAATTCCAAATTGCCCAATGGCATATCTAATTATTACATTAAAATAATATCAGTGTTGGGCATGACATTTTCATCATCATGGCACTATTGCTTGTGGTTAAGGGCCTGTTTGGGATAGCTTCAGTAGAAGTGACTTTTTTTTTCCGATGGACTTTTCTTAATGGACTTATTTTCTGATTGACTTTTTCTAATGTGATTTGTGTTTGGGATAGCGGTGACAGAAGTGACTTTTGTTTCTAATGGGCACTTGTTTGGCATAACTTTTAAAAAGATAGATGTGATGAAAAATGACAGAAAAGGGCATGAATCAAATTCATATATATATATATATATATATATATATATATATATATAATAAATATGTTGTACAAAATGTGATAATTTATGATAAAAATTAAAAATAAATATAAATTTACCAAATAAAATAGTAACAATACCATTAAAAAAATTACAACACAATTATTGAACACGAATAAACCTATCCCCTATAATAGTTAGATTTGAATTCTTCTTCTACTTTCATGTTCTTCAAATAACTTTATTTTGGAGCATCATTTTTCCACGGGTGTTATATTATCATTTATTCTCCACTTAAATAAGTGTGAATGATCTGTAAAGTTTCTCGTGTGAAAAATAAAATAAAATTCCTTTCCCAAAATTCGGGTAAAAAATATACCAAGGTCTAAATTCTCTAACCTTTCTCGTTTAAATTTTGTGAATAGAAACACCGAAATTCACATTTGCCATTATTATTTATTATGCCCTTTTTAAATATTCTCTATTGAAACACCGAAATGCTTTTTCTTTTGGGGGCAAAACTGTCCGAAAAAAAAGGCTGGCTTTTAATGGGATAATAAGCAACCCAAAGTAGCTTCATCAAAAAACTCACTTCAAAGCCTAAAGCCCATTAAAAGCCAAAGCCATACCAAACAGCAATATTTCTTACTTCTCCTTTCAATGAACTTTTAGTAAGCTTATTTTAACTTTTAATGTCTAGCTGATTACATCCAGGTAGGGAGGAAGTGGGTCTGGCTGGCTATATCATAATACATATATATTATTGGCAAATAGCGGCTAGACTTATAAGCTATATTTGTAAGGACACACAGAACTACAAAAAATTAAAAGTTGTCCCATTAAAGTAAGAAAGAAATAGCATTGTCACATCAAGGACGATATTTTCAATGACACTACATTGTATAATCCATAAAGTGGCCGACAAAGTATGGCAATGAATTGAATGTACATGTGTGAATTAGTTAAGGTGTAAATTTAATCTAAAATTTTCTTTTGAGAAATAACGTTGTTTTAAAAGTTTGTTTTAGGTTTAATGTTTTCTTAAAAATAACGTTGACTGTTAAGAAATTAATGTTGTTTATTAACTTTTTAACGATAAGGGATAATATTACTCAATTTTAATACTTTTTGAAAAAATCTTTTGAGGAAACATTATTTTTCAACGAAATCTTCTAGAAAATATTTACACCTTAATCCGATTATTTTGTGCGCGTGTGTATATATTTGGTAATATCATCTTTATTTATTCAAAATAAAAATATTACAACTGACTTCTACAAAACATGAAAAAGTGCATCTATTATTTATATAAACAAAAATTATATAGAGTTAAGGGGCAAAAAAAAGTCATGAACTTTTTTCTCGAGAAGCGCTTGGCATCGTAAACTTCATACAGGTGTAAAAGTGCTTATAAACTTTTTAAAAAAAGGGGCAAAAATGCCACTTCTGTTAATTGTAGTTAACTGGAGTTAATTGCCATTATTTTTTGGTTTTTGGACCCATATTTTCTTATTTATATAATTATTTTAATAAAATCATCCTCACCTCACGCCCTCTCTTACCCCTCTTCTTATTGGACTTGACTAAATCCTTTGAGGACTCACGTCCGCTACTTCAAACGTTACCGTTTTGGCACAAAACACTCACCTGATCCTTTTTTATAAAAAAATATATTTCAAGCGTTGGCATTGCTTAATAGTAAAAAGATAATTCAAAATATTGAAAAAAAAAAAATCTTTATTATCTTAAAAAAATATTTTAGGTTTTGTCCTAGTGAGTTTTCTTAAAAAAGTTTTTAATGAGATAGATCGGAAAACAGTATCAATTAATGATGTGCTCTTTTCTTTGGCTAGTTTTTATTTCATTGGGGTTTTACTTATTAAATTTTTTAATAAAGTACATTCATAATTGACATCCAATGAAGAGTATTATGAATATATTAATTTTGTGGATATCCATTGACTCTTGGCCTTTCACATTTGGTCACCATTCACAAATACTTCCTCTAGTTCTTATTATAAGGCACTAACTAGCAAGTTTATTTGGTTCTTTTTATAAGGCACTTGCTTGTTCTCAATGAGCATTAATTGTTTTTTTCCATGTCTGCGCATACTTAATAAGAGTAATAGATGAAAGTAATAATTAATATGATATTAGAGTTTAGTGTAATTAGTAGAGGTTGTATTGAAAATTACTCAAATTCTAGGACAATTTTATTGACTTTAATTGATTTTATTGGTTTATGAAAAAGTTAGTTCGTACCTTATAATAAGGACCAGAGGGAGTATCATTTGAGTATATTATATTATATTATATTATGTTATGAGTTTAATGTTTTTACTTTTGCTGCAGAAACATTTGTTTAGTCATACTCACATAAAAAATGAGTGGGTTCCATTGTAAAGAGAAGAGAGAGAAAATATTATTGAAACCCACTCATTTTTATGTAAGTGTGACAAAAATGCTTATACAGTAAAAGTAAAAGTAAAAATATTAAACCCTTATTATAGTATAGAATTGCTCCCCATTTTCTCTCTTGATTTTCTCTTCTCTTATCTATTGCTCTTTTATCCCATATTTTTTTAGTTTTATAACAGTGTGCCATTTTTTAAACAGTTTTGAAAAATTATATTGAAGGGTGTATATTGTAATAAAATTAAGATGTGCTTATTTTGTACAAATATAGCTCTTGCCCTACAGGAATGTGAGTTTCGATTTTATTGCCGATATGAAAATCATTTTAGCGGTTAATCATCAAATGCTTTTGCAAATATTCCTAACTTGAACTATGAGAATAATCTTGTTGTAGTATAAGGCCACATCTCAACTAATTAAACGACAGTTTAATGCATTTATTGGGAGGATGTACGCATACGATTAAGTTTGTGATTTTTTTTTTTTTTTTTTTTTGTTTTTTTTTTTTTTGGTAACTAACAACCATAGCAAAACTTGTAGTTTTATTTTTAGTTGAAGCAGTTCGTTTGTCATATTTAATACCTTGCATTATTTCATCATCATTGCATTATTGCTTGTGGTCAAGTCAAGCTGGCTATATCATAATACATATATTATAGACATGTAACATGCTGGACTTATAAAGTGGCCGACAAAGTACGTTAATAATTGGACACAAACAACTACAAAATAGCATTGCCACATCGCAAGGACCATATTTTTAAGGGAAAATCCTTTTCAAGTTCCTTTTTGGCGTAAAAATTTTAAAAAAAGGCCCACAAAAATCTGAAATCGAGAAAAGGCCTTAGGACCTTTTCAGGTATTTTCAAAATCTTGCGTGAGTTGTTAACGGGGCTGATATAGTTGTTAATTAACAACTAAATCAGTCTCATTAACAACAATTTTCTAACAACTATATCAGCCCATTTAACAACTATATCAGTACCCTGTTAGCAATTATATCAGCCCCGTTAACAACTCATGGAGATTCTGAAAATCCCTGAAAAGGCCTTCCATAAGGCCTTTTCTGGGATTTCAGATTTTTGCAGGCCTTTTTTAGGATTTTTAAGCCAAAAAGGGCCCTAAAAGATTTTCCCTATTTTCAATAACACTACATTGTATAATCCTTAAAGTGGCCGGCAAAGTACGTTAATGAATTAGATGTGGGTGTTATTACGGGGTTAAAGTGTAAATTTATTCTAAAACTTTTTACTTATGAGTAATATTACTTGGGAAGATTTGTTAGGTTTAATGTTCTCGAAAGTTTCAAAACATAGCAATATTGCATCATAACATTAAAAAGCTAACATTGACCCTTAAAAATATTGATGTTGTCTGTTAATTTTTTAACTGTAAGTGACAATATTACTCCATTTTAACATTTCTAAGGGAACATTGAATCTTAAAAAACTTCCAAAGTAATATTACTCCTTAACAAAAACTTCCGTAACAAATTTATACCTTAGTCCTATTGCTTTGTGTGTGTGTGTATTTGGTAATATCATCTTTGTTTATTCAAAGTGAAAATACTACAATTGACTTCTACAACAGACGGAAAAAGTGCAGCTTTTATTTTTCTATTCTGTAAAAGAACATATTTTAAATAGGGTTAAGAGAAAAAAAAAATGCCCACAAACATTTCTCCGAGAAGTGCTTGGCACCATAAAACTTATATGGATGCAAAAGCCTAAAAGCTTCTTAAAATGGGGGTCAAAACTGCGGTTACTTTTTTGTTTGTTGGCCCACATTTTCTTATTTATATGATTATTTTAATAAAATAATCCTCACATCACTCTCTCTCTTACCCCTCTTCCTCTTCCGTCCTCCCTCTCTCATTCTCAACAAAAAATTAAGGGAATATTACTCACAGTCCCAAGGACCACATATATTTACAAATAGGTCCCCGAAATGACATAATTACGCAGAAGTCCCTAGGACTTCTCGTAATTATTTCAGAATGCTAAAAGTCTTTATTGCCCTTGAGCATTAAAAACGAATGAAAACCAATGAAACAAAGGAAGAAGTGAAAAGGTGAGGGAGAAAGTTTGTCGGGAAAAAGGGAAAACACTGAAATCAAGTAAGCAATAAATGTCAATCGAATCTCCAACGTAGAAGGCAAGTAAGTGACATTTTCATGTCCTAGGCAAAGCTTAGATTGTGAAGCTGTCATCTTTTCTATATTCGTTGAATAATTTTTTTTTCATTGTATGTTCTTTGCATTCAGTGAGTGAAGGCTTGGTAAGGGGTTTAAGTTTGTGCTCATTAGTGGACTATAAGCTGATACCTAGGTAAGCAATGCTAAGATTTTGCTAAAGATATCCTCTTTACCATTGAAGTTGGGGTTTCATGTTATTGGGTAGGGTTAATGACATGGTGCTCTGTTTTTTGGGAAGGTAACAGAGGGACTGCTCTGTTTTCACTGGTTTGTGGTTGATGTGATGATGGAACATTCAGCAAAAAGTTCTGATAGGATTCAATAACGTTGTTGTTAATACGTGAATTTATTGTTGTAAATGGTGACTTTTTCGGTTACAATCTTGTTGTACATGGGTGGACAAGAACTTGTAATTACAAGAACTTGCTTACACATGGACGTGAAACTATATGTGATATTAAGTTCAATGAGTAGGTGCAGTGCAAATACCCACTTACTCATACAACTTAATATTTTGAAATGATATGCACTTCTTCAGCTAGCCTTCGTCACCTGTGAAAATTCTCATAAGTTGTTGTTAAAATAGGAATGTGATGGTGTTAATATGGAGCTTCTTGTTGTAAATGTCCTCTGGACCTCAGAATTGAAAAAAAAAAAAAACAGGTTTTCAAAAGTTGTTGCTAAAATAGGAATGTGCTATTGTTAATATGGAACTTCTTGTTGTAAATGTCCTCGGGTAAATGAAAAAAAAAAATCAAAAGTTGTTGCTAAAATAGGAATTGACTGTTGTTAATATGGAACTTCTTGTGGTAAATGGCCTCGGGACCTCAAAATTGAAAAAAAAAAACAGGTTTTCAAAAGTTGTTGCTAAAATAGGAATTGGCTGTTGTTAATATGGAACTTCTTGTTGTAAATGGCCTCGGGACCTCAGAATTGAAAAAAAAAAAAAAACAGGTTTTCAAAAGTTGTTGCTAAAATACGAATTGGCTGTTGTTAATATGGAATGTCTTGTTGTAAATGGCCTCTAGACCTTAATTGAAAAAAAAAAACAGGTTTTAATAAGTTGTTGCTAAAATAGGAATTGGCTGTTGTTAATATGGAACTTCTTGTTGTAAATGGCCTCAGGACCTCAGAATTGAAAAAAAAAGTTTTCAAAAGTTGTTGCTAAAATAGGAATTGGCTGTTGTTAATATGGAACTCCTTGTTGTAAATGGCCTCGGACCTTTAATTGAAAAAAAAACAGGTTTTCAAAAGTTGTTGCTAAAATACGAATTGGCTGTTGTTAATATGGAACTTCTTGTTGTAAATGGCCTCTGGACCTCAGAATTGAAAAAGAAAGGTTCTAATAAGTTGTTGCTAAAATAGGAATTGGCTGTTGTTAATATGGAACTTTTTGTTGTAAATGGCCTCGGGACCTCAGAATTGAAAAAAAACAGGTTTTCAAAAGTTGTTGCTAAAATAGGAATTGGCTGTTGTTAATATGGAACTTCTTGTTGTAAATGGCCTCTGGACCTCAGAATTGAAAAAAAAAACAGGTTCTAATAAGTTGTTGCTAAAATACGAATTGGCTGTTGTTAATATGAAACTTCTTGTTTTAAATGGCCTCGGGACCTCGTAATTGAAAAAAAAAAGTTTTCAAAAGTTGTTGCTAAAATAGGAATTGGTTGTTGTTAATATGGAACTCCTTGTTGTAAATGGCCCTCGGACCTTAATTGAAAAAAAAAAAAAGGTTCTAATAAGTTGTTGCTAAAATAGGAATTGGTTGTTGTTAATATGGAACTTCTTGTTGTAAATGGCCTCGGGACCTCGTAATTGAAAAAAAAAGGTTTTCAAAAGTTATTGCTAAAATAGGAATTGGGTTGTTAATATGGAACTTCTTGTCGTAAATGACCTCGCACCTAATTGAAAAAAAAAGGTTCTAATAAGTTGTTGCTAAAATACGAATTGTTTGTTGTTAATATGGAACTTCTTGTTTTAAATGGCCTCGGGAACTCAAATTGAAAAAAAAAAATAGGTTTTCAAAAGTTGTTGCTAAAATAGGAATTGGCTATTGTTAATTTGGAACTCCTTGTTGTAAATGGCCTCGGACCTTAGAATTGAAAAAAAAACAGGTTTTCAAAAGTTGTTGCTAAAATACTAATTGATCGTTGTTAATATGGAAATTCTTGTTGTAAATGGCCTCTGGACCTCATAATTGAAAAAAAAAAAATGGTTCTAATAAGTTGTTGCTAAAATAGGAATTGGTAGTTGTTAATATGGAATTTCTTGTTGTAAATGGCCTCTGGACCTCAGAATTGAAAAAAACAAGTTCTAATAAGTTGTTGCTAAAATAAAAATTTGCTGTTGTTAATATGGAATTTCTTTATGCAACTGAATGTAAATTCAAGATAATGAAGAATGTGAATTCAAGATAATGAAGAACCACCAAAAGCACTCAAATTTAGAATCAAAGATTTAATTTCTTGCACAAAGTGAACCACCCAAACCTTACAATGTGAACCACCAAAAGCACTCAAATATAGCATTTCTTGTTGCTATATTCAACATTTGGCTCTAAGGCTAGTCAAAAAATAATTAGTATCATTTTGTAAGGGTGGACAAAGTTTGTACACTCACTAATTATATACATTGGCAAAATAAGGTCATATGAAAGCCAATACTTTCAACTACTTTACAATAAAACTACATCTCTACTTCTTCTTCTTTGACTTCTCGGTTGCCTCGACGGTTGGGACAACACCTTTTGCTTATGTATGTTTTTGTCGTATGCGTTACAAGCCACCATAAGCATTCAAGCTTTATCTCATTGTAGTTGCTCACGAGACAAATTAGTCATAGTAGCCTTCGTTGTCTTGGGGAGAGCCATCCCATCCCTGTAACCATGATAGAACATGGACACCACAAGAATTCCTGCAATTCATCATGTCCCTGTAACCATGATAGAACATGGACACCACAAGAATTCCTGCAATTCATCATGTCACGTACAATGAACCAAAAGTAAAAAACAGATTCTCAACAATGAACCAAAAATGCTTACGTATCACAAGTAAGGCTTAGCAAGTGGGTACTGGATGAATTAATTCATTTAATACTACTATTTAGAAGAATGTGGAACTTGATCTCATAATACTTCACAAGTAAGGCTTAGCAAGTATGCAAGCATGTATCATGCTGTGGATTCATGCCACAATGTTAATAATTAAAATCTTATTATCACTTCAAATCTTTCCACATATTCAGCCATACAAAAAATTGGTGAGGTTGCATCAAAAAGTTAGCTTATCCATCTAAGATGTACAAGTGGCCTTTTGATTACAAATGAAGAAGTGGCTAATAATTTGCAGTTTTTTTTTT
Source organism: Acacia melanoxylon (assembly GCA_019022615.1). Classification (NCBI taxonomy): domain Eukaryota; kingdom Viridiplantae; phylum Streptophyta; class Magnoliopsida; order Fabales; family Fabaceae; genus Acacia; species Acacia melanoxylon. The sequence goes on from JAFJYJ010000114.1 coordinate 692,914, forward strand.
TAAAAAAATACACATGTCAAACTCAATGCGAAAAGATGCACAGGTTGCATTTATGGAGTTGAATACATAACTCAAAATTAAGGACTCAGTCCATACTGTTGATTCATATGTTTCTATGTAGGCAATACACACACACGTGTTAACAACTCAAGTCAAGCAAAATAAGGTGTTGGTAATATTTACCTCTTAGAAATTCTACAGCTTCATCCAGGACAAGGTTAAGTAACGATCATAACCTTTTAAAGTTTCTTGTCACAACAATGCCACAAATTAAATATAAGAAGGCTGTAAATAAGTCCTTGCTATTTGATACTTTATTAATTGATCCCCTATAATCTAAATTCATATAGCTTAAATTTGAAGCAAATGACTCGTGTACTCAAATAAAGTCACAAATCGTATTTAGGGATAGTAAGTCCTTGGTGAATGACAACAAACTCGAATACGAGAGAATTAGGCACATTGTTAGTTTGTAGCGATAACGAAGATAGGAAAGCCGAATCGAAAAGCCTAAAAAAAACGCTTGTTGACAAAGCATGCATGTTTCACAAAGTCTGCATAGCCAGTGAAATATTCAAATACTCCAGTTTAGTCCTCTATATATCAAATTGATACTCTAGAAATAGATGCTTAACCTAACAAATTCTTTCTCACGGTGCTTGATATGGCAAACTGCTCTAGCAATACAAAGTACTAAGAAAATATAATAAGAAGCACTAATGTACTCGTTTTGCTCCACAAACAACTCGATAGGATATGTTTGTGGGCACGTTACCGCCTAAAAATGAGGAAAGAGGTTAAATGGAAAAATATATGAGCTTTAATCATAACAATATAATGACAAATCATACATATGTTTTCTAACAAAGAATCACAGGCTTAACTTCATATGCATTGGCCAAGTAAACTCCAATTTGCCAGAGAAAGTCTTTGTATTGAAAGTGAATCAGACTTCTATTGTATTTTGCCTAGGATAAAAATGAAAACAGAATATCCTCTTAATTTAGCATCTTCTAGCGAAGCCCTTGTCCCCCTCTCCCTCCTTTCACCACACTAAAGAATATAAGGAGGAAAATATACGCATTTTAATGGTAATGTGAAGTACCGTACACAGCAACCAACAAGAAGCTGAATTACAGGGGACAAGATTCGAAAAAAAAAACCCTAAAATTTCACACCTGCACTTGCTTACGCCAGCGACGACAGCAGTGAGAGAAAATGGGAGTCTTTCACAATCCCACCGGCGACGAACAAGGAATGACAGGTGTAGGTCTCTGGGTGGAACGGTGGCGACAAGCTCGGTCGAAGGTCGATTGTCGAAGGACTGAGTTTTTTTCCGCTCGAAGATGGAAATCGAATGGAAGAGATGACAGAGTGATTCAGTGATTAGGGGCTTTTTTTCCATGTCCAAAATGGTAACTTAGCATTCTGAAATAATTACAGTGTAATTATGTCATTTTAGGGGACCTATTTGTAAATATCTGTGGTCCTTGGGACCTGTGAGTAATTTTCCCAAAAATTAATCAATAAAATTAATTAAGCAGTGCTCAGTTTATACAAATATAGCTCTTACCCTATAGGAGTGTGAGTTTGAATTTTATTGCCAATATGAAAATCATTCCACATGAAAGTTGAGAAACGGATGTCAAAAGTATGACTTCTTTTTTGGATTGGAAGGGGGGGAAAGCCTCTACAAATTCATTCATTAAATATAAAATCAAACCCAACAGAAAAATTAGACACGGTAAAAAATAGCAAAATATGATATGCCGAAAAATCCCTTTAACTATATATATATATATATATGATTGATCTTGTAATATCTTAAATTTTGAGCCTAGAGACTTGAGGATAAACTTATATCAAGCAGATGACTAAACTCAGTTCGAGAAGTGTGACATCCCGAATTTTTTGAAATTAGAAGGAATAGAGTTGAAAAGGGATTTCCTTGATCTTTGGTAGATTAGGATTTACGGAAAGGTCAATTTCGACGTGCTTTTGACTAAGCAAATAATATTAAATGGCGCTATAAAACTTTCCAAATAAAAAGTAGACATAATAAGCTTTAATTTGATATGTCATATAGGTCAATTGAATCTGTACACAATGAGTTATGAATTTTTGAAGTTAGGTATTGAATTTGAAATGTTTTCTGGACCAGTGAGTATTGACTGATGATTCTGGAACAGTGTTCGTGTAATTGATAGTGGGAGGCATTTCTTGCTAAAAAGAGACTTAATAATGGTCACATAATCTTTGGAATCACTGCAATTGGACATTTGTGCATAAAAATATGAATTTTCAAAATTGATTGAAAATTCTACCGTTTTGACTCTTGTGCAAAAATGAGTAAAGGACCAAATTGTAAAATGAGTCATAAAATGGTCAAATGAGGTTAGTAAGGTGTCGACCCCACATAGGTCGCCACCTCACCTCCTCCCGGCTTGTCCTTTAAGACGTCACCTCCTCCCTCGGGCTTGTTCAAGACGCCACCTCCTCCCTCTGGCTTGTTCAAGATGCCACTTTCCCTGGCTTGTTAGGCAAGTCGTCCCCTGGCTTATTCGAGAAGCCACCGCATCTTTTTCTTTGGCTTGTTTAATGAGCCGTTGACAATTCTCTTTTCCCATTCCTCTTATCATTTTCGGCTAGAATAGAGAAGGAGAGGGTAAGGCCCGAAAAGAAAGAGAGAGAGAGAGAGAGAGAGAGGAAAGAGAGGTGAGTTCTTAAGGTCCAGAGCCGATGCTCCCGAGGCCTTCTTTAACGTTATTCCTCTAAGTCGAGCAACAATTCTATAGTTTCAGATTCTTCATCTAAAGTGTTTGCTGTCATCTACGAGGTGGAGGTACTGCCGATATCAAGAATCGTCTATGGAATCAAGTAAAGGTACGTATAAGGTTCGATTTGAGTTGATCTTGAGGTTTTCTTGAGTTGTTCATATGTTTTGATTTCGATAAATCATTGTTTAAGTATGAAGGGGTGTGATTTTGTTAGATTTGATACTTCCAATGAGTTTAAAATGAAAATTTGTGTGGAATAAAGGTGAGAAACTGATATCGAAAGCATCGATAGAGAAAACAAAATTTTGGCCCAAAAAACCCTAAAGGTTCGGCCAAACCAGCTCCTTGGAGAAGGGCTTGGATTTTGTTAAATTTGAGGTTAGAAATGGATTCTACACCCGAAATTTTGTGGGAATAGGCTGTGATCATAATTTTGGAAGGGTTAGATTGAAAACCCAAAAATTAAATAATGAAGTAGTAGTGCTGCCTAATTCATTTTCTGGAGGCAGTCAATATGTGTCATTTGTTTTACTAACCAAATGATGTCTAATGATTGTGAAACTTTGCAAGATTGTAGTAGACATCTTAAGCTTGAATTTGATATATAATATGTGTCGTTTGGGTCAATAGACTGTAAGATATGAATTGTTAAAGTTTGGGCACTGAAACTGCAACAAATCCTGGACAGTTTGGTTGTTTGAGGATTTCTGGAATGTTATGCATCCAATTGGCTAGGAGCGTTATTTTTCCCTGAATCTGGACTTAATAAGGGTCGGTTAGCCTCTAGAACTACCTCAATTGGGTCTATGTAGATTAAGTTATGATTTTTCAAAGATAAATGAAAAATCTGGCAATGTAGGCTCTTACCCGAAAATGAGGAATTAAGGGCAATGTGTAGTAGAGATAAGGGTTAGGTTTCTCTCATAATCATTTTTTCATTATCTCTCATCATCTTTAAATCATATCCGTCCAATTAATCACAATACTATTTTAACATTTCTCTCATCTTCCCAATCAACAACCCAGATGGGCTAATGAGGGAAAATGAGAAAAAAGATGATGTGAGGATCCTCTTCCTTATAGGAGCTAACATTTGCCCGGGACGACGAAAGGATTAGTAGTTGATTCGGGAATTGGTAAAATGTCCAAGTAGTAACTCTTCTCTTGCATACTATATATGACTTTATATGTATGTTTGAACCATGTTTGGAAAAATCCTGCCTCATAGGGGCAGTCCACTCGTGAGCCGATTGGCTAGAAGAGCCATCCATTATAGGGTATCTTCCCAGTGGTAGGCAGTAGGGCCTAGTAGACTAGTGGTTCTTGGGTCACGAAACCTATTTGCATTCAAATGATATGGGTTGATGCCAAGTTAAATTCCCGACGCTGTGGTATGGATTATGTGATCTTGTTTACAGTTGGTGTTGCATGTGATCTGTGATATGTGATCTCTAAATACTGAATGTATTGTGGTTGGTTAGCTATCATATAATGTGCATGCATTTTATTTGAGATTAACTGTTACTGTGAGATATATTTGAATCCTAGTCCTTGTTATTATTTGTGAAACAGTGTATCGGACGCAGCTCCCAGGACAAGACATCAGATACCGACAAATGAAGTTTTCGGACTAGACCAATCAGTTGTGTCAGCTATCTGTAATAGTGTAATAGTAATTTTGTAGAATTTGTGAATGTGTATAAACTCTGTGGGGATTCCTATTATGTAATCAAGAACTTTATAGTTAATGCTATTTTGCTGGTCCCCTAATCTGTTGTAGCAATACTCTGATGAATGTCGATATACTAGTGGGATATGACAGATCTCAGCATGATAAGTTGATAAGAAGCAAAAGTGAAAAGACTATATTTAATTAGGAACATTTATGTGAGGCCATCTGGCTAATCCTTCTTTGCGCCATATCTTCTTCACAACTGTGGGACATGAGTTTACTAGCTTTGCTACTTCTTCAATAAGCAGATGAAACACGTCGCTGAAATCACTCAGTTTCATCTTCCCTGCTCTCTCCCTCTGCACCCTCATATGTTGTCAGCCATGCATTATTATTAGTAGTAGTATTTTTCAATGAAAACAACATTAATTCTGCCAAAACAAATCTTCTACGCCCCGTACAAAACATGAACAAAGTGAAAGAGGCGACTATTTAAAAACCAAAGACCGAGTAGAAAAGAAATTAGTGGATAAGAGAGACAGACCAGAATTGTTATCAGGGTACGTGCCGAGGAAGTCGTCATTTAACTCTCCATTCCATTCCAATGGAGAGAGGGCTTCATAATAAGCTGACAGTGGATCTGGCACAGTGAAGTATCCTGCTGCATTCTTCCCCACGCAGTACTGCCTTATAAAATTCTTGATCTCTTCCATACTTATTTTGCTAAAACTGATTATCATATCGTATTTCCAACAAGATTCAAACTCATCAGTCACAAGTTTGTACAGTGGCAAGCATAGCTAAGAGTACAACTACCAATTCCAAAACTTAATAGCAATCAGACACTCAAGTTCAAATAACCTAATAATCAAGAAAAATCTAAGAAGAAAACTTCAAAACTTACCTAATGAAAAAAATCTGGAAAAATTCCAAAAAGGAAAATCGAAAAAGTGCTTAAAACAATAGAATTTGACTAAAATTTACCACTCCCAATAGCATAACTATTGAACTTGCTTAGAATGCCCCAAACCTTCAGAAAACTAAAGCTCATAATTTTCTAGACTAAATTTTCTAAGTGACAGCAAGCTCAAATGAAAATGTAGGTGCCTTTTAATCAACTTCCAATCAATGTATAAATAAGGCAGCACCTAATTCCAGCCATTAACTCAACGACTTTGCTAAAGATTGATGGAATTTCACAAGATAAGATGGTTTTACTCAAAATGATCCTATTTGACTGCTATACATTGCTAACATTAGGAAATGGAATAATCGGGATTCCCGAGTAACTGGTTGAGCCGCTAAAGTAGCTTAAGTGGTGATAAATACCGTCGATAAAATAGGACCTATAGAGAGTCCATCTATTCCAAATCTCCAGTAAAAAAAAAATGGATCCATTTATAATTCTCCGTCAACTGGAGTAATGGATCGTCCAATTGGAAATGATAACAGAATGCATAGGTTGTTAGAAGGAGATTCATTAAACATATCAAAATAGTATACCACCTAATTACCTTATTTCCTCTATGGGGAAATAAGAAGATTAAGGAACCCGTGGATATTGGGAAAACTACAACTATTGTTAACCAAGGAAAAAAATTCATGGTAAAAATAAGATACACTTGAGTCAAAAAAACCCGTGCTCAAAATGGATTGAAAAGTTGACAAATAAGTCACACTTACTGTCGCGCTACAAAACCCTACATGAGATTTTCACCTCAAACGGCTCCTTGTTCAATTCTTTCGAAGTCATTGGATCCTTTTCAAGAATCTCCCCTTCTTCCACTCCGTCCGAAGAGCAACTAGAACCAATTCAGTCTCGTTTTCATGTTCCAATTGAACATTTTCCTTTTTTGATTATTCTCAAAGGAGAAGATTATTCTTTTTAACAAACATATGTGGATAATAAATTCCAGCAAGCAACAATTAAGCTCATAGACTTTGCAAAATTAAGCTTCAATGCGCACAACTTGGCTTTACACTTCAATGCTACAAAACTCTAGGCAAAACATGCAACTCAGCAGCAATCAAGTTCAATCCACTTGTAAAATTCAAAATTGACAGCACCAACACAATTTGGCAGCAGACAAAAATGACTCCAAGGTAATACAGTTCAGAAAACAAAGTCAAAACATAAATTTTTTAGTACTCATCTTTAATAAGCTTTTCAATTTTTCTACATACTTGTAACAAGACTAAAGCAATAACTCCATTTTCAATAGGGTTAAGGAGTGTCCAGCACAACAAACTATTAGCTCGGGAGCGTCCAAAGACAATTAACTATTAAGTGGACCGCCCAAAGACAACAAACTTTTAAAAAGGAGCGCCCAAAGACAACACCGTTAAAACAAAGTTAACGCCGTTAGCAAAAAGTTAACGTCCGTTATCTAAGGAGCGCAAAGACACAACAAAGTATTATTCCAAGAGCGCCAAAGACAAAATTCTAAATTTTACTAAATTAAATAATTTTTTTCTCAATTGTCATTATTCAAAACTACTTGTATAAATATTTATGGACAAAAATTACTCATTTTTCAATTATGTCAACAAATTTTTTAGATTTTTTAAATTTTATTAACATTAAATGAATTTTTTAACTCACATAAATTTCTTCTAAAATAAACATAAATCATATATTTTTTTTGTTTAACATATATAATAAACTATAAAACACCTTGGGTTTTTACTAAATTAAATAATTTGTTTCTCAATTGTCATGATTCAAAACTATTTGTATAAATATCTATGAATAAAAATTACTCATTCTTCAATTTTGTCAACATATTTTTTAGATTTTTTAAATTTTATTAACATTAAATGAATTTTTAATTCACATAAATTTCTTCTAAAATAAAAATAAATCATATATATATATATTTTAACATATATAATAAACTATAAAACACCTTGAGTTTTATTTAAATAATATAATTATATTTTTAATCAAAACTTTTGTTTATTTTAGCAAATTATAATTTTGACAAAATTGAAGAATGAGTAATTTTTGTCCATAGATATTTATACAAGTAGTTTTGAATAATGACAAACTTTTTTAAAAATTATTTAATTTAGTAAAATTTAGAATTTTTGTCGGGGCGCTCTTGGAATAATAGTTTGTTGTCTTTGGGTGCTCCTTAGATAACAGACGTTAACTTTTTGCTAATGGCGTTAACTTTATTTTAACGGTGTTGTGGTGGGCGCTCCTTTTTAAAAGTTTGTTGTGCTGGGCGGTCCACTTAATAGTTAATTGTGCTGGATGCTCCTGAGCTAATAGTTTGTTGTGCTGGACGCTCCTTAACCCTTTTCAATATTCTGAGCAAAATAAACAAAACTCCATTTTCAATAAAGGGATAAGGAGGCATTAAAATAACGATTCTGATCTCAAGGAGTACATCGTCATATTGTTTTTTGGCGAATCCGAGAGAGAAACAAAGTCAAAAAAAAAAAAACGAAAACAAACTTGGAATTAATGAGAAAATAATGGTGGGTACCAGAATACTGATGAACATGGGATGCTTGAGTAGATCTCACTGCCTCGCCCTCTCTCCACCGATCGTCATTTTGCAACTCTTTCTTCAGTCTTTTTAGGTTAACTATTATATCTCCAAACTGCTTCTGTGTTTAATTGAAAATGAATATTGGATTAAACTTAACGAGATGAAGAACGAGACATTGAACTTAACGAAACCATACAGGATGAAGAAAACACGAATCGACTATGAATGGAGAGAGAGAGGGGCGAAGAACGGAAAGATAAGGGAAGCGACGGCGAGAAAAATTGCGAGCACAATGGCTCCATTAAGGACGAAGATGAAGTCGACGCGAAGAGAGGGAGAAGTCGGATAAGAAGAAGATTCCTACACACACATGAAATGGTGATGTGTGTAACATGAGAAAACACTTCTCCTACAACATGAGAATTGTTTTTCCCAATATATATATATATATATATATATATATATATATATATTAACGTCGGTTTTCAAAAACGGGTGTTAAAAGATAATGAGTAGAAAAAATGTCTTTATTTGACTTTTATAAAAGTAAGATAAGGTAAAGGGTTAAAGTGTAAATTGGCTAATAAACTTTTATCCCAGAAGTGTCAAGCACAACAAAAATTTAAATGAACCTTAAATACAAAAAAGAAAGAAAGTGAAATTAGCACATCCGTTAGAACAAAGTTAACGGACGTTCACTGCAGGACTAAGAATTCAGCCACGCCTTTGCTCCATCACTGCTTCATAGAAGCTCCTTGAAGTGTCGAACGTGTAAGAGATGGATGATGATGCAGAATCGATGGAGGAAGTGAAGAGAATCGAAGAGAGCAATCATGAGAGAGACGGAAATATGAGAATCTAGATGGATGATGATGCAGAATCGATAAAGGAAGTGAAGAGAATCGAGGAGAGCGATCATGAGAGAGACGGAAATCTGAGAATCCAGAGTGGTCTGAGCAATCAAGAATGTGTTATTAAAGAAGATGGAAGTCCGAATCCAAGAACAAGGATCCGAATGGACTACTCCAAGTCCAGCAACTCTAAAGTGGTGCATCTCATCTCCTCAGGTTTTCTAACTTTATAACTCCAATTTCTCTCCTTGGAGGGGTAAATGTTCGAAGGTCTTCGTTGTTGGTTCATCATCCATATTTTCTGAAACTTGAAATTAATTGATTTATGGCAGTTTGCCATGACGAGAACTTGAATTTGGTGGCAAGGCAATATTTAATCTATTTTTGTTTTTTTTGCCAGAAAATATTTCATCTCTTTCAATCATAGATTTGAGCTATTTTATGTCCTTTATTATAATTTTGTCTCCACTATCATCAACACGACTAAAATGATTTTTTTAAAAGAATCACAAGATACAACTAGCAAAAAAAATGCAGAACCTTGTTAACGGACGTCAATTTTGTTTTAACAGATTTGTGCTACTTCTACATTTTTAATTGTTTTTTTGGCATTTAAGGTCCATTTAAAAGTTTTTTGTTCGGTGCATTCTTGGAGTAAAATTTTGTTAGCCAATCTGCACTTTAACACTAAGATAAAAGTTAAATTATATGTGATTTGTATTTAGATTGATAATGATGAAGTGACTTTTTTCCAAACTGAAATGTGTTTAGATTATTATTTGAAAAGTCAATTGAGATAAAAAATGATCAAGGTGACATAATTATTGAATACTACATATATTAATATTAGTTTTCTGAAAATCGATCATAATTATATATGTTGAAATGATTCTTTGAAAAGCAAGTTTAGATGAAAAATTCAAAAAAGAACTTAAATCTTATTAAATAATACATATATATTATAATAATTTAAATAAAAATATTATATTATAATCATAAAAAATAGTTAATTATTATTGGAAAAAACTTAAAACTACTAAAATACATAATTATAATAAATATGAAATAATTAAATATTGTAAATGTAGGCATAAAAAATATATATTATAGAGTATAAAGATATTGAATTTTTAACTAAATAATATTCCCATATAATTGAAATTAAAAATTATTTTTTAAATATAAAAATTTAGATACTTTTTGAGTGAGATAGAACAATAAAGGAAATGTTTGTGGGACCATGGAAAAATTTGTTCCCACTATGCATAGACCCTCAGAACGCTTGTGGTTTTTGATAAAAAGTAACATTTTAGGTAAAAGTTAGATGAACAAAAAACTTTCTAAATAGAATAAAATCACCTACATTGAGCTTCTGCCATTGACCGTGTGTTTGGGCTCCGTATCGCTTTGGAAAGGCTTTTCCAAACATGCTGTACATCTATTTTTTAAAGTAAAACCCCTCCCTCCAATAACCTCCCTGTTGTTTCACCTGGAGAAAAGTAAAGGACGGATGTTTTACAGTGAAATCTGCTTACCAGTTTCTTTTTGACGGAGGAGCAGTTAACAATAACAACTTCTGGACGCAGATTTGGAAATGACAAATACCTGAGAAAGTAAAAATTTTCATGTGGCAAGTTGGCCACGAGGGACTTGTCACAAATTTGCTTAGGACTATGAAAGGTCTCACCGATGATAGTCTATGTCATTTTCAATGTAACAATGAGGAAAGTGTGATTCATATCATCAGAGACTGTGAGCGAGCTAAAAACTTGTGGAAACAAATTTTAATGCCTAACTTTTTCTCTCAGTTTTTTCATGGTAGCTTGCAGGATTGGCTCAGGTGGAACACTAGCCACAGATCGGGGAAAGGACGGTTCCGTAACTTCTCATGGACAAGAATCTTGACCTAGGATGTTGGATCCTCCGGGATGCCCAGATGCAAATTCTGTTCAAGGGTGAGAACGCAAGTACCAGAGAAATGCTACACCAGTGCAACTATCTTCTCATGGAAAGCAATGCAAATCAGAGTCACCAGATTTTCCAACTTGACAAGATTGGGGAGCAATATTTGACTCCTCCTCCTGCAGATGTCATCCTTATTGATGTGGATGGCTCGGTTCAACATCAACATCAAGCGGCTTGTGGGGGAGTGCTTAGAAATGCTCAGGGTGACTGGTTGATGGGCTTCTCCAAATCCCTTGGCCTTCATACGGTTATTGAAGCTAAAATCTATGTTATCATGCTAGGGCTTGAAATTGGGTAGCATATGAGTTTACAAAAAATCCTCATCTATTCTAACTCACTAGATACGATCAATATCCTTATGAGAGATTGCCCCACAGATCATCCCCTTAAAGACATTATTGGGAAGACCAGAGATCTCTTGTACCGAGATTGGGAAGTGGAGTTACGTCACACTCCAAGAGAGGACATCTCTTGTGCTGATTATATGGCCAAGTAGGGTCATCGTGTTGCAGTTGATGCTGAGGTGGTTATGGTCCCAAATATCCCCAGAGGATGCCTAGATATGGTTTTAAATGATAAACGTTCATTTTCATCTTAGCTTTCTATTTTGATGTATTAAGGGGTAGATTTTTCACTATCTGGTTCCTAACTCCCCTTTCAAGCTTCGGCTTGCCTACTTTATCCACACACACAAAAAAAAACATTTTTCAAAAATGAACTTTAAAGTTCTACTTTTAATGTCCATATTTTAAAAATTGATGATAATAAACATTTTTAATATCTGTTTTAAAAAATTAAACGTTGAAAGTAAGAAAATTTTAAAAACGTCATCGCCTAATTCTTAACGTGTTTTTTGTTTTTTTTTTTAAAAAAAAACAGATGTTAATTGGAAACTCTAAATCTATACTTTGTAACAGTGTCTTCCTTTTTTTATTCTATGTCATGTGCATCTTTTTTGGTTTCTTGTAATAATCCTAAATTTTCTGACAATACTTCAAATGCAACAAAACAAACACTGCCTATGTAGCTCGTATATATGCAACTTGCCTTCTTGTCAAAAATATTATACTCAGGTAAATTCATTGGATCATAAAAAAGTAGAAATAACCTGTTACACACCCACCGGCCTCGCCCTCTCGGGTGGTAGGTAGTGTAGTCCTTTAGTTTAATTCAATTTTTATTTCCATTTCCTAGGTTAATTACGTCGTGCATCAGAGTTTAAGCAGCAGAGCACGCATCGGTTTGGACAAGGTATACTGATAAAAATACGGAAGGATAAATTTTCCCCGGAGGGTTTAATATACAGTAATCCATAAATCAAAATAAATATCCGAAAGAAAATCATCAACATCCACCATCATACTAGCCCTGCTCCGGAGCCTCTTACCTCTGTCTCCCTGCTCCGCTCTAAATGAATTGCCAGAGGTCTTAAAAGGGGCTGGGATTCAAAATTTGAATCCCAGAGTTACCGTTAATCTCATATAAAATGTATAAATAATGCATGTAAGAAAAACCATAATTAAACAAATACCACATAACATTCAGTATCAAGGCACACAACCAAATCCGGAACTAGCAGTCCAAATAGCACACAACACAGATTGCAGTGGTCCTAATAGCACACAGCACAAACCACCGGGCACAGCACACAACAAAGCCCTTTATGCACACAGCATGTTCCGGTTCCATAACACTTGGAAATAAATGATAACTAAATGTATGTAATTTCAAGGTAAAACATACATACACAAGTCACACAGAGTATATGAGGATTAAGGTTACTACCTGACAGTCAACTACAACTAAAAATAATTTCTCCGGAGCAAAAGATTACAATTAAACTAATTAAATTCCTTTCAATAAATATTCCTTTGATAATTTAAAATAAGCCTCATTAATGTGTCCATATCTACTAAATTCCTTTTCTTATTAAGGAATTTAATATGGGCCTATATTCTCTTAATTTTCGTCCTTATTCTGAAATTTCCAGAGATAAAGGCCCAACTTCAAAAATTCATAACCAAATGACCCTTAATATGTCCATTTTCAACCAAAAATACTCATTTGGACAAGACCAAGTCGAAAATTCAGCCATGGCCCAAAACACCACCGCAAGTCCGAATATCTCCGGTTTTAGGGTCAGTTTTCAAACATTTATTTCTCTTAGCACAAATTTCATAAAAATACGAATTATACACCAAAATAATCCTTGAGATGTCAAATTTCTCTCTGTAAAATTTCATAATTTTTTAAATTCATTTACTAGGTCAAATATCATGAGAAACCCAGATGACTCCACGGGAAAATCTGGAAACAGCACCCCATTAATTTTAAAACTTCCATTTATGCTTCCAAAATTTTGATCCAAGTTCAATCTCATACAAAATCTCATTTTAAACACTTTAAAGCCATCAAAAACACCAAAATCCATTCATATCATCATGAAACTCAATTGCACGAATTTCCCTAATAAATCAACAAAATACCAAACTTTCATTCTAGCTTCATATCTTCCACATACTAGGTTTGATCTACCCTTTTAGGCCATAAACTTGAACTTCAAACCTTTGTTCCTTGTTTTCATCACTAGTGCAAAAAAGGGCTTTAAGACCGGACGAAAGAGGCATCGTAAGACCGGACCCAGCTGACCGGTCTTGTTCCAAAGCCGGTATTAAAAGTCCACATTTAAGACCGGATTACAACCAGGTCTTAAAGAACATCTTCCAGATAGGACATTTAAAACATTATGTCTTAAAAGTAGTACTACATAAGGTTGAAATATGTTTTGTTCGGCCCTAAAACTCAACTTTTAAGACCGGGGAAAATATCAGCCGCTCTTAAAAGATCAAATTTATAAGACCGGACAATTATAAAGCTGGTCTGAAAAATATCGGCTTCTAGGACCTGACGACTAATTATACGTGGTCTTAAAAGACTGACTTTCAAGACTGGACAATAAATTCTCTGGTCTTAAAAATTGAATTTTAAGACCGGACTTATAAACACACCGTTCTTAAAAGACAAACTTTTAAGACCGGCTTAATATCAAATATGTACACACGACCTTTAAGACCGGATATATGAACACCTCTCGGTCTTAAAAGTTGAACATATAAGAGCGGCCTATTTATTACCGGTCTAAATTTTCCTGTATTTTATCCTCGCTCGTCCTTCCGATCATATATATATATATTCATTCACAAATCCACCAACCAATCCAAAGACATAAAAGTCGAATCTATAAGTACAAGCTTTGAATAAATTGAATTGGGAAAAAATTACAAATAATATTCACCATGAGAACGTGACAAATACAACATACATGCCCAATGGAATAAGTTAGTTACAATGCATAATATACAATAAGTTACAAATACATTCCCAATGGAATATTCACCATGCCTTCATCTGATTCCCACCCAACAACGTAACATCATCTTTTATAACATGCCCCTTAGAATCCGATCCTGCCACAAAAATAGAACAAGAACAAACTTCATAGTCAGTGACAATAATGTTTAAGAACATAGATCGAAGGAATATATAAAATATATAGTTAAAACCTTAAAGTTTGCAAAGAAGTTTGCATATGAACATTACCTTATATATGAATTATATTGACTCTTTTATAAAGCGATATCCTCCCATATCCCTTCTTGATGATCATTTCTTATGCCGGGTTCATTATCCGCTTCATCTTCTTCGTTCAATATTTCCGGTAGACCCCTTGAAAAATGAGTACTTTCAGGAAGACCATAATTTGAATGACTTTCCTCATCAATATCAATGACCTTTTTACCTTGGAGAGCTACAGACCACATTTTATTTTCTTGATCGGTGATATAGAACACTTGTTTCGCTTGGTCTGCCATAATAAAAGGTTCATCACCAAAACTTCTACCGTTGACATCGACTAATGTAAATCCTAGCCGATCGATCTTAACACCATTATTGACATTAACCCACTTGCATTTGAAAATGGGAAATCTAATTTTAACATAGTCTACCTCCCAAATCTCTTCAATAACCCCATAATATGGCATTCGCCAATAAAGGCCTCTTGTCTTTCGAATCGGAGAAGTGCATAGATTCAGCCTCTAACATAACACCACCGTTTCCGGACGGTGCTCCTATCATCTAGGGACTTCGTGTAAAATGTATAACCATTGATCACATACGAATTCCAACTTATGACATCAACCTCAGGACCACGGGCTAACCATTTAATTGTATCATAAACACATTCCTCTCCCTCGACCTTTTGTTTGAACCAGTTTGCAAAAGTTCTGTTATGCTCCCTAATCAACATTTGTTCGATCATTCGATGATTTTCCTTCCTTGACTTCTTTATGAGCAGCTATGCGGCTTGAACTTCATCAACATTATTCAAGATGTATAAGTAGACTTGTGACAATTCATCGGATCCACACTCTTTATCGAAGCCCCTCGTCTACCCCCTTCAGCATGCTGACGTTTTGGAAGCCCAATATGTCTTACTTTGGCCAAATAATTTTGACAAAATTCCATGGCTTCTTCAGAAACATATTTCTTAACAATTGATGCTTCTGGCTGGTATGCGTTCTTCACGTACCTTTTTAGGAATTTCATAGATCTTTCAATTGGGTACATCCACCGTAAATGGATAGGTCCACACAACTTTATCTCCCTCACTTGATGAACAATTAGATGAACCATGATGTCAAAAAAGGTAGGAACAAAAAGCTTCTCAAGGTGGCACAAGATAAGATATCCTTCATTCTCCAATTCATCCAACTTTTCAATCTCGAAAACTTTACTACAAACCGCATTGAAGAAGACACAAAGTCTAGTCAAAACGACCCGAAGATCATATTCGGCGATGCCTCGAATAGCTACTCGGGAGTAGTTGTTGCATCAAGACATGACAATCATGAGACTTTTGGCCAACTAATTTCAAGTCCTTCATCAATACAAGCCTCTTAAAATTTGAAGAATACCCCGAGGGAACTTTTGTGCCATGTAAACACTCACAAAACTTTTTTTCTCATCCTTAGACAAAGTATGAGAAGCCGGGGGACAATAAGTTATCTTCTCGTATGGCCTTGGATGTAAGTCTTCGCGTATTCCCATTACTTGCAAATCCAATCATGCCTTCACACCATCCTTGGAACTACCTTGTATGTTTAGAAGCGTGCCAACAATACTATCACATACATTTTTCTCCACGTGCATGATATCAATACGGTGTCTCACATCAAGATTGCGCCAATATGGAAGATCGAAGAATACTGAGATCTCTTTTTCCATATATTTGTTTCTTTTCTACTCTTTGCAATCTTACCGAAGATGACACGATATGTTTCACCTTTTCATAAACTTGCTCCCCAGTCAATGCCACCGGAGCATCTTCATACTCCTGGCCACCAAAAAAGGCTTTCTTTAATCGACGATATGGGTGGTCCCGTCGAAGAAATCTCTTATGTCCAAGATAAACCGTCTTTCTTCCATGTTGAAGTTGATGGTAGCATGTGCCTTGTTCACAAACCGGACATGCTTTATGGTCTTTTACACTATACCCCGACAAGTTCCCATATCGGGAAGTCGTTTATAGTACAAAATATCATGGCTCGCAATTTAAACACATCCTTCTTGAAAGAGTCAAAAACATCGACACCTTCTTCCCACAACTCCTTCAAGTCTTCGATCAAGGGCTCAAGGTAAACATCAATGTCAATTCCGGGTTGTTTTGGTCCCGAAATCAACATAGACTGACATGATGTACTTTCGTTTCATGCATAACATTGGAGATAAGTTGTAAATAATAAGGAGCACAGGCCATGAACTATGTATCTTTTGCTAAGGCTTCCATATGGATTCATGCCATCCGTGCTAAGTGCAAGCCTAAGGTTCCTAGGTTCTTCGCCGAAGCTCGGAAATAATTGATCGATTTTCTTCCATTGAGAAGAATCGACCTGATGTCGAAGCTTTCCATCAGAAATCCTCTCATCAACATGCCACCTCAAAATTTTTGCATCACTTTCATTAGCAAACAACCGCTTGAACCTTGGTATGATTGGAAGATACCACAACACTTTTGCAGGCCCCTTGTTTGACTTGTACCTTGGTGTTTCACATATCGGACACCCCCGCTTCTCTTCAAACTCTTTTCTATACAATACACAATCATTCGGGCATGCATGGATCTTTTTGTACTCCATCCCCAGTGGACAGAGTATTTTCTTAGCATCGTAGTATCAATGCGGCAACACATTATCATCCTGAAGCATGTCCTTAAAAGCCTCAAGCATTTCAGAAAAACTCTTGTCGCTCCATCCATGACGTGCCTTCAAGCTTACCAATTTCAATACGAGCGTTCAACAATTGATATTTTTTACAACCAGGGTATAGCGGGGTCTCGCATCACGCACATATTACCATATGCATGTGATTGATGAAAAGCCTCTTCTCCTACATCACGAATAATGTCCTCTATGTGATCATCCATATCCATGTCATTATCATCAAAGGCCACTTCCTCATGTCGAGACCCACTTGGTACTTTTTCACCATGCCATACCCATACTGTATAAGTCTTACAAAATCCTTCACAAATTAAATGTTTGTAGATAACTTCAGGACTTAGTCGCCTCTCATTCAAACATTTTACACAAGGGCAATAAAACTTCCCACTATCATCGGGTATTTTGTTTAGCAAATTCTATAAATTCCCTCACCCCATTCGATATTCAACACTCGTCCGTAACGCATTTATCCAACCGTGATCCATACTAGAATTCCTATTTATGACACGAGATACAAAATAAGGAAACACCAAATTCATATTTATGCTCAACGAAGAAACTTGCCCATTAAATGCATAACGAAGAAACACTTTTGGTCATAAATAACACGGTGAATCCAAGAAGAAAAATTAAAGCATGACGAGGAAATTAAATGCATCGCGTGAAATTAAATGTGGACTCACCGTAGCATATAAATTCAAATGGTTTGCGGAGTCTTTCTTCTCCGCCACGAACGTTGATGTTGCGAGACAAGAGTAACCTAAAAACATTTGTTAATATAAAGGGTAGGTCAAAAGCGCAAATATAATCTTCAAAATACAATATTCATTAACAACAGAGAAACCCACTAGAACATTTCATCGATTTCGTTAAACCCAGAAAACCATAAAGTTATTTAACCGAAACACCTCTTACAGCTTGGTCGACGACGTTTAACTAAGGAAACGTAAAGCGATTTTCGAGAGAGCAACGCAAAGCGAGACGACGAAGCAACACAAACAAGCGAGACGAACACGAGAAATCACTATCGGCGCGACGAGAGAAGTTTTGAGAGGGAAATTTGTTATTCCGCGAAAGAGTTGTGTTTTAGTATATTTTGGATTTTATTAAGACAGTTATTTATAAAGTAGACGGTCCTAAATATATAATTACATTTTTAAAACCGGCAAATTACTTTTAAGACCGGAGTTTTATTCATATCCGGTCCTAAGAGTCCTCTTTATTTTTTTAAACAAAAAGATGATTTGCTTGGGCGAGCGCAAAGATCAACTCAATGAAAAAAAAATTAAAGGAAAAATTGAGAATATGAACAAAAAAAAGACACAAGCTTGGCGGTCGCAACTTTTATTAAGACCGTTTATTTACAAATGGACGGTCCTAATATGTTATTATTCATTTAATTTTAAGACCGGAGTTTTATTAAACATCCGGTCCTAAAAGTCCTCATTTGTTTTTTTTTAAAAAGGTGAAAATTAAAGGAAAATTCCAAGCTTGGTTCTTAATGTTTCATACATTACTAGAGAATATATATAAACGTACAAAAAAAAAACAAGCAGAAAATTATAAAAAACAAGAATCGATCGACTAAATATCCTTGTCGATATCGGCGTGAAAAAGCATTAAATTCCCGCCGGATATCGGCAAGTTCCGCCTTAATCGCATCGCCCGCAATAAATCGAGAGGACAAAGGAGAGGGGTCAGCGGTAGGCGCTTTGGGGCCAACTTGTTGGAGAGGGGAGCAGGAACCTCTTCATGGTCTCAAGGCGGAGGGGGTGGGGCAACTTGTTGGAGAGGGGAGCGGGGAACCTCTTCATCATCCGAAATAACAATGGGTCCAATGACCGAGACTCCTCTGTCACAATAGAACGCACTCTTGATGGAGGAGGCGCACCGTATAACGATCTACGGAAGGCACGAGCATCACGAGTAAGAGTACCCCTACGAGCGGTTCTCTTGTATCTAACCATGGTTTGAGCGGTTGGGGCGAGAGCCGCGTAGTGTGGAGTTACGAGATTGTGATGAGTTTAATAAGGACGAGAGATGTATGTGGAGTTAATAAATATGCGGGTCTAAAATTCATAATTAAATTTTTTCAATTCCATTGAATTTAAGACCGACCTTTTTAAATATATCCGGTCCTAAAAGTCTATTATTTATTTTTCAATCAATTCAATTACTTTTAAGACCGACATTTTTTCTTTCCTCCGGTCCTAAAAATCAATTTAATTTTATTAAGAACGGATGGTTTACAATATCCGATCTTAAAGGTTCTCTGTTCAAATGAATTTCAGAATCGCTTCAACTTCTAGATAAACTTCCCAACTAGGCGTCTCCTCGTATTCTGCAGAACTATGCGTCTCCTCGTTATTATTTCTGGCGTTTCAAATTGTTCGGGCAGGGTTCTCTATTTAAACCAGATGTTACTTTACTTCCATCATATTCTTCCCCATTACTTTTGAAACATCCACAGTAATGGCTGCTCCACCACCACGAGGTCCTCCTCCTCCGTTGCCTCCGGAACCGACAATCTACCAGATGATCCAGCACATCCTGGCCCGCCTCGATCATATAGACGACGGTGCGGCCAGTTGTTTCAGGTCTATCACGCCGTCAACGCAAAGCTGCAGGCGGTACTCGATGCCTAGGACATTGAGTACCATCCTTCAGATGACGACATGTCCGACCTCTCCGACGACTCCCTCCCCTCCGACAACGATGGGGGGGAGTAGATATTTCATTTTGTTGTTGTTGTTGTTGTTGTTGTTGTCCGCTGGCTTTGCTTTGCTCCTCACGGGGCAGCAGTAAAAAAAATATAAATTAAAATCTTTTTGTTTCCATATTCGATCGCCATGTCCTTTTCATTATCTTCTTTCTTTTTCCGACAAAAAGGAAACAAACAAAACATTGTCGTCGCGTAAATCAACATTAAAAATTCTCACAATACGTTAAGAACATACAAAAAACAAAAAAAAACAAAAAAAGATCGTTTACCTTATTCGAATAAAAACAAACCAAATGACTATTCTTGTCAAGGTTGGACCGTCAAAACCTCGGTTGTCTGAAAACCGAGTCAAAAACTATTAAGAGGAAACAAATAAATATACAGTCCTAACAAAAAAATATTTTTATGACTTAACTTTTAGGAGCGGATATATAACAAAACTACGGTCTTAAAAGTCTTTACATTTTTGAAATAATAAAACGTAGACTTTTAGGACCGGACGAAATATAATAACAAGGTCCTAAAAGTCTAGCGAATTTTTAGAAGACTTTTAAGACCGGACCAATAATTATGTCTGGTCCTAAAAGTATAGCCATAATTTTTTTATTAATATAAACGTAGAATTTTAGGACCGGCCGTATAATAAAGATGCGGTCCCAAAAGTCTAGCTCAGTTTTAAGACCGGGCATAGAATTACGTCCGGTCCTAAAAGTATACCCATACTTTTTTTTAAATTAACGAAGACTTAAAGTACCGGGTTTAATAACTATGCGGTCCTAAAGGTCTCGCCATATTTTTATGAACAAAGACTTTCTCATTTACAACATCATGTAACACAAATTTCAAGCATAAATATCTAGAATGAATAAACGAATTTATTCTTGAAATACACGCTTTGTATGTTTATTTACAAATGAATGACTTGTTCGAAAAAATAAACAAATTTATAGAAAATTATTTTTCCTACAACATATATTTACATCCACATTTAAGAATTAATAAGGCGATACAGATATTCACAAAACACATTGCGTATGTGCTCTACTTCATTATCAAGACAGGGACCAGAACCTCTAAACATCTGTAACATCAAAGACAGCTAAACTGAATTAACTTGTGTGCATATTTCATTAAGCCAGAAACTGAATTCAGACATAATATATGTAATAACATCAAATGCATTTACCTTTGCAAACAATTGTGTCTTTCCCTTTGATGATAACATCATACATGTGTTTCATGACGTATGTGCCACATAAGTTGGATTCTTTTGGTTGCCGATGGGTCTAAAACGAACAAGCAATAATATAGGATAAGTGACAAGAAATATATAGCATATATATATATATATATATATATATATATATATATATAGGTTCTTGACCAAGTTCTCAAGGCGGTGTTTCGGTGTCCAAATTAAAATATGTGCTAACCTGCGGGGTGTACCACGAAGGTTTAATAGTGGCCTCTTTCCCACGCTTTTGTCTTACCCACGACTTGGTAGGTCATCATGGCACTATTATCAAAATCACAAATTTATCAATAATTCACCGAAACCATTACGGTAGAGATTTCGAGACAAGAGAATTTCAATGACATGCATGCTTACTTGTTGACGGTCTCCGTCATTATAGTATCGGGTTATTGTGAGTCCTCCATGCACATGAGGACCAACTGCCAGTGGCGGCTGAAAATTCACAGCGGTATTATATGTGAGAATTATATTAAGTTAATTGCATACAAGAATTGTGATATGTATATACTGTGGAAGTATGGAAACACGTAAACCTTTCTTATCACTTCACACACCCTATTTGACATGTATTTTTGTCTCAAGTCCTTTCTCGTTGTACTTGCATAGACGGGGTACAAGAATCCAAAATCATTGATTGTGCCATGTTCAACCAATTCTTGATGCTAAAAGTGGAGCTAAATCACCAAGAGGGGGTGAATTGGGGATTTTAAAAATCTTTTCGAAATAGCTCGTTTTTTAACACTAAAAAAACGAGCTAAGATGAGAATAGAAGAGCAAGACACAAGGATTTATCTTGGTTTGGTCCAATCTCTTGACCTACGTCCGGTCCCGGACTCTACGGGTTTTTCACTATCTCAAATGATTACACACTTTGTACTCAAGAGTAATTCTCTCACTAGAACTTACTCCCCCTTACAAGTTGTAATCAATGAACCCAATCACCAAGTCCCCTGACTTGTGATTCTTTACAATAAATGATTTGTAAGTAAGAAACTCTCTCTAAGAGTATATATAAATAAACATTGAAGCTCTAATGTATCACAGATACTTAGTATGGAAAAACTCAAGAGTAGTTGGAAACTTTGAATGATTTTCGTTTTTCTTTGTATTAGTTGTTGAGAGAAATTGAATGCAGCTCTATTTATGCGAGAGTGCATTAAATGACCGTTGTAATCCCTCATATAACCGTTGGAGACTTTAACCAAGGATTAGGAAATGTTTTGGTCTTCTTCTCTCACTAATCTTCACTTAATCCAGTGGCGAAGTTCAAAGTTGACTTCTAGTAAATAAATCCGTTGGAATAGCGCTCTTGGATGTGGTAGGTAGACATTAATCCTTTGTAGGCGTGTGCGGAAGGATTACCCAAAAGTATGCAACTTTACGGGTGTAGCATTTAATGTTCGACATGCTTTTTGCTTTTTGCTTTTGTCCTCATTTAATCTAGTTTAAGCAAGTGAACCTCACTAACAAAGTGGTTAAACATAGCTGGGAATATGCAAGAATGATAATAGGAAGTATTAAGATCAAACATGAATGTTTTACAAATTCGTCAGATTTGAGTTTCAAACTCTATGACTCATACTTGAGTATGTTCTTCTATACTCGAGTGTATCACTGTGCACTAATGTCTATACTTGAGTATGAAGAGTGATACTTGAGTATGGTTCTTACAGAGAGGAACATCGTGACTTAAGCTTTGAACTATATCTTTGAAGTGAAAGTCATACTCGAGTTTGTCATTACATACTCGAGTGTGAATCTTTTAATATGAAAATAAGTTTAAGTCCAAAGTCTCTATACTTGAGTATGTAGATCTATACTTGAGTATGCAAGTCTTTCAAAAAGGAAGAACTTTCGTATGTCCTATACTCGAGTGTGTACAGCCATACTCGAGTATGAAATTATTTTGAAAAACTTTTGAAATCTGTTTCACGACCATACTTGAGTATGTAAAGGCATACTTGAGTTTACAAAGCTTTGGGGAAAGAAGAATATCTTTCTGTATGACTCATACTTGAGTATGTGACTGCATACTTGAGTATGCTTATGCATGAAACTTTTGTAACTTTCTGTAAGACGAATACTTGAGTATGCACATGTATACTTGAGTATGGATAGGCATGCGAGAGATTTGAAAGCTATTTGATCGAGACTATACTCGAGTGTGAATTCATATACTCGAGTGTGATTAATCTCAAGGAAACGTTAGATAGCCTCTTTAGGTTCCATACTTGAGTGTACATTTGTATACTTGAGTGTAGAAGACTTAGACAAAAATTCAAGTAGTCTCTTGTGTGATCTATCTTTGGAGTATACAAATGCATACTCGAGTGTATTTAGTGTAAAACTTAGAGTGCTCTGTGAGGACTATACTTGAGTATACCCATGGATACTTGAGTATAGTTCAGTTTAATCAAATTTGCGCAATTCTCTGGCAATTCCATACTCGAGTATAGATACCCATACTTGAGTATGACTTTGACAGCAAGTTTTTAACATTCTTTAAATTGTGTTTACAATTGTAAGTTATCATCAAAAACATACAGAGAACTAACAGATGCAAGAACCTACAATAATGACATCGATCAGGGAATTAGTATATATGTATGTGTGTCTAAACGATGCATTTAAATTATGTACTCATATATAGAATCGAGATACTTACTTCATAAACGGTTGAATGATTGCATTACTAATCTCTGTCCGGGAATCGCGGGGACATTACATCTATTTTTTCAAGGTAGACATCTTCGGGATGAGGACGCCTACTACTTCTTGGACAGCCACGATTTATCGTAAAATAATTATTGTTTGCCAAGTCGGTTATTTTTGCCTGGCGAGTCAAATGGCTTGATAGGGGATGGAACTTGAGGAGGAGGGGATGCGGCTTGACGAGGGGATGAAACTTGAGGAGGAGGGATGCGGCTTGACGAGGGGATGGAACTTGAGGAGGAGGTTGCTCGGCGCTTTGTCCAACAATGCGGCTCCCCCTAGTGCTCACGCATAAGTAGGTGAATGTGTGACGGGAACTTTGGTCTACGGACGAGAGCTCAAAAGCATCTTCAATTGATTCATTTCCTCCTCCATCTTGCTCATCCGGGATTGAAAGCTATGCGATCAACTTTGCGATCAATGAAGCTTCTTGAGCCATTTGCTTTGACCGTTGCTTCCTCATTTATTTTGGCCGCGTACATTCCATCTCCTCCCGGGTAATCATACTTTGTTTGTGGCGTTTGGATTTACCAAAGTATTCCTTCGGGCCTACCCTTCCTCCAACCCCCTTATACGCCCGCGTGATCCGGTTTTCCGGTCGCAACGGTCGAACATCATTCCTCCGTCCGACACGAAAGATCCCTCTGCTTCTTTCTTTTTAAGATCTTCTTGTAAGATACAGATAACGAGAAACTTAGTAATGAAACATGTTTAGTAACTAAAAAATAACAATAACGATGCTTACAATTCTTTCAGCAACTACACGAGTTTGTTCACTCGTGTAGGCGCCGCAGCTTTTGCGAATATGCAACCACAACTCCTCGCGACGTATAGGAGATGGCTGATCAACTACGGTGAAGGATTGGATTCGACTTCATCTTCCAATCTCTTCGTTTGCAGCCGCCATCAATTCTTTTTCGGCCATTTCATATCCGTGAGAAGCCCTATGCGGGCAATCATTCTTTCTCCCTAGCTCCTGTGCTTTTGCCCTTCTTATCGTGAATCGAAATGAAAAAAAAACTATTACTTATGAATTCCAGCCATTGATGTCTAATAGAAATTAGAACATACGCTTCATATGAAGGTCAAACATTAGTCAAATTCACTTCATCAAGTTTCAACATTTTATTTAAGAAAGATGTAGAATTGTAGAAGAAATTAGGATAAACAGAGGAAAGGGAGTTGCAGAAATGCTGCCAACTCAGTCAATTAATTCATTCATCCTAACTGGTTCCCACACATATTAGACTAACCTCTTACATATAGTTAAAGGCTTGACTCATAACTTGGCTTGCACCGAAACCATTACACGGTTAACATACTAACATCATAACACCAACGTGTAACAACTGCCTACTATAACAGAACTAAGACTATATAATTGAGACTTGACTCTTATGCCATCATTATTTCCTTAATTTACTTAATTTATTTATCAGGGTCTACATATCAGACTTGCATTGACAAAGGCAGGAAATGTATACTTCTATTCACAAACCAAACCATTTAACTAAAAGGATTAGATGAACACAATAACATTCAAATATCCGCACAGGTTAATAAGCACACAAAAAAGGCAAACTAAACTAAATATAAACTCACCAGAGCTTCAGGAGTGGTCCGCAGCTGAACAAATTGTTGCCAAGTTTGTTCATCAATATATGGGTACTTATTCCAAGGCTGTTCTTGAGGCGGAACCTCGGCAAAAATATAGGTGTTAGCTAGAAAGGTCTTAAACTTCCTCCACCGTCGGCACAATAAGACAATGTCTTCTCTTTCAACTTCGGACGTCGGGAACAATGTAGGTAAGCCGGATAGTGTCCCAAATAGGATCCTTTACTTTAGAATTGTCCACACTTTTCCACTCATCTATCAAGATGCTAACATGGCTGCGTGCTTGATAGCTAACAAAACTATTATATTTGGATTTCATGGGACCGAAAGGTTGCAACTTTTCATTAAAGCTGAATCTCCGGCTTTGACCCCGGAAGTCCGACTTAGGGTTACATCCGCATTCGTGTTCCTCTTCTACCACGATGTGCACGGCGGTTTCGAGGCTCATTGACGAGATGAAGACGGTTCGTTCGGACTCACACCGGTCAAAGCGTAAGGCTGGCGTTCCGGAACGGGAGTAGAATCATTTTCACCGTTCATTTTCGAGACAAGAAAGAGGTAATGTAACGGGAAGGGTTTCGCAACGTAAGCGGAGGCTCTTCGGTGATAGTAACAAAAGCTTACGCGAAGAAATGTATATTTGGCGATTCATTTTTAAGACCGGACATAAAAAGAGACGGTCTTAATAATTAACATTCAAGACTAGGTCATACTACGATCCGGTCTTAAAAGTAATTAATTTTTTATCCGAACTATTTTTCTATATTTTATACCGCCGCATTTTATGTCCGGTCTTAAAAGAATAACTTTTAAGACCGGTGATTATTACATTCGGTCTTAAAACTTTATTACCTTTATATTTAAATTTTTCCTTATTCTTTTGGCCCGCATAAAATATTAGTCCGGTTGTGTAAGATTTCTCCATAAAGTAATTGATATTTGAATATTTTTTAATAACATTTTTAAGACCGGCCTTGTTTTGAATTGGTCTTAATAATATATTTAAGACCGATGAAAAAATGATCTGGTATAAGAAGTTCTTTATATTTACAAAAGCGCCACGGTCATACATAATAAGTTCCTTTTATTTACAAAACTGCCACCGGTCATACCTTTAAGACCGGTGCTTCCAATGTCCGCTCTGAATGAGGCGGTCTTAAAGCCCTTTTTTGCACTAGTGCATTAACTACCCAACCAAATATACAACATGCTCAAGGAGGTAGATATTTTCTAGCTCAAACAACCAAGAAAAATGGCAAAAAGGTTCAAGATGGCTTACTTGGTAGCTTTCTAACACCTTTAATTCACTTGCTCCTTGAGTCCCCCTTCTTCAATTTTTGAACTACACCCCAAAATACCAAGGAAATGATGAACTTTAAATGTTTAACCACACTAGAAGAGGTAGAAGAGAGGGGACTAAGGATCTAAAACCATAGACTTACCTTAGCTTCAATCTTCTTCTTGCTCCTTGTATTCTCTTATGTTCTTGAGTTCCTTGCTTGTTGATTTTCTTGACTCTCTTTTTTTTTTCTCTCAACCGACCAGCAGCCCAATAAGAGAGAGGATTTGAGGTATATATAAAGAATATATCCTACTTACTTGGTCTCCAATTTTCGTGCTCCCCAAGGAAAAAAAAGAAAAAGAAAATGGTCTTGCTTTGTAATATATTTTTTTTCCTTTCTTCTTTTTCCCCCTCCTAGCCGTGCCCTTATATCTGTTGAGGGAGGAGTTTAATTATCTAATCAACTTTCTTTCTTCTTCTTTTTTCCCCCTCCTAGCCGTGCCCTTATAGCTGTTGAGGGAGGAGTTTGATTGTCTAATCAACTTTCTTTCTCCATCAAATGTTGTCCCTCTCTTCTCTTGATTTCTCCACAAAAATTCTAGAGTCATTTATGGAACTCTTCTTCTCTCTCTATGCCTCTCTCTGGACGAAAATTGTAAGGGATATTTAATGAAGATTTTGTGTCTTCATTTGGTCCATTTGAATGTATGAATATCCCTCTTAATAAATATATCCGTGTCCTATCAATCATATTTCCTTTAGCTCCTTTTTGGTATTGTCATAAGATGTTATTATTATTATTATCTTTTTCCCTTCTCTTTCTCTCCTAGGATACGAAAACATGTGCAAATTTTTGGGGGAAAAAATGTTTTTTTCCCAATGTCTCTCACTTGCTCAATTAATATTGTACTTGGGTTGGTGTAATGGTAATGATAGCATTTTTTTTCCTCTTCTTTCCTCTTCAAGACCGTGGGATATTGAGAGATTTTGTATTTTAAAAGTCCAATCCAATTTCCTCTTACATTTATGAAGGTAATGATGTAAGCTAGGTGATGTTACTAAGCTCACATAAGCATGAAGTCATTTATTTTGATCTTCAAAGTTGGGCTTCAAAAATTGTCTCTCCTACTTAGCCCAATAGCTGATAGTTCTTGGTTAGGTCCATAACACCTTCTTGGGCATTTTTGAAATTTTATGCTTTTTTCCCTATTTCTTCAATTATGCATTTTGCCAAAGGGTAGAAAGGGAAAATACAATATGTTTTGACTTCTATTATCATCTCATTCTTAAGGTTGTCCCTAACCATAATTATTTAATTACACATAAACAATTAATTTCACATCCTCATCCTAATTTGATTATTTCATGCAAATTTATTATCAACACATAACTTTATGAAAATTCATGTATGCACATAATCTTCACATTAATGCACATGAAAAATGTGGATGTTACATGACCAACACGAGCTTACCATCTCATCTGGTTGAGATAAAAAAACAATTTCTCAACAGATATCAGCAAAAACTCAGAATATATATTTGACAAACATCAAATCTAATTAAATACAATGATCATCCATAATAGGAAACTAAATCCTAGCTAGTGAAGTTTAACAATAATTACTTATTATTTGTGCAATAATATCTTCCACTGATATCAGTAATGCTAACAAAGTTAGCAGAGTGCAAACCCAGTGTTTCGAAAGTGGACTCATGATTGAAACCCATCTCATTTAGTGTATATGCAGGTTGCCTTGGAATAGGAAGTTTGTCAATCTGACCAGGTTACTTTCATTCCATAGCCTCCATACCTGAAAATATACAAAAATCCATGCTTGAAAGTAGAAAGTTCATGTCAATAACAATAGGTAGAGAAGATACTTACATATCCTAAAAGGGTTTGAGATCCCCTCTCCATGTTATACAATCGGCAATTGCTTCTTCCACTAACAATCTCTAGTACTAGAACTCCAAAACTGAAAACGTCTGATTTTTCTGAAAATAGTCCTTGCATTGCATATTCAGGAGATATATAGCCGCTACATTGGAAAATTATTTTGTGAACTTGCATTTCACTAGCATGATGACTTAATAATTAGAAAAAGAAAACTTGCTTACTATGTCCTGGCCACTCTTCTAGTATTGGCTTGATATTCATTACTTCTAAATATTTTAGCCAATCCAAAGTCAGATATTTTTTAATTTAGCTCTTCATCTAGTAAGATGTTACTAACCTTTAAATCTCTATGTATGATTTTTATTCTAGAATCTCGATGGAGATAAAGCAAACCTCTAGAGATCCCTTCAATAATTTTAAAACGTTTTTGCCAATCTAATTCTTTATTTCTGATTGAATCTATAAACAAAGAAGAGATGTGGTGACTTAGAGTTAGTTCCTTTTTAAGACAATATGAATTCACGTAAAATTAGCAAGTTATTATATGTTGAGAAAATGACTGACTAAGGCATCTTTTTTAAAATTCATAATACAACTTAAAACACAAGATGAACTGTTTGGGGAAAAACAACTAACCAAATAGAATTGCATCCAAACTCTTGTTATGCATGTACTCATAGATTAATATTCTCTCAGCTTGTTGAATGCAACAGCCTAACAATCTTACTAGATTGCGATGTTGAAGCTTTGAAATCACAACAACCTCATTCATGAATCTTCTTGCCCTTGTCTTGATGCTTTTGAAAGTCTTTTGTTTGCAATTTGTTGTCCATCTCTCAATTGCCCCTGGAAGACAATGTAGAACAAAAAATAGCTATTGTAAAACAACTCATTTGTACAAGAAAGTAGATCCACCATACAAATTTTTTTCTCAAAAAAATGGAACCTTGTATACTGAACCAAAGCCACCGTGTCCTAGCTTGTTG
This sequence comes from Acacia melanoxylon, assembly GCA_019022615.1. Lineage (NCBI taxonomy): Eukaryota > Viridiplantae > Streptophyta > Magnoliopsida > Fabales > Fabaceae > Acacia > Acacia melanoxylon. The sequence goes on from JAFJYJ010000114.1 coordinate 722,427, forward strand.
GATGAATGGAAATTGTTCGTAGCAATTACAAGATCTTCAAAATTAAAAAGTGGAAGATCATCCATCTTAACTTCTTCATCTTGACTAATCATTCTTTGAGGCTGAATGTGGGAATCTGTCTCACCTAAGTCCAAAATCACATCTTATTTTCAACACATAATGTTACTCATCATATCAACCATATTCACAATTACATGCTAATGAAATCTATAGTTTATTACAACACCTTCATATTTAGCGGTCAATATCCATAAGAAACATGCACACGCTGTTAAAGTAATGATTCCCATCGTCACTGTAATTGCAATAATGATTGTTCTTTTTCGTGAATGTTTTTCTGCATTTTCTAACAAAAAGTCAAACATCTTCAGTGAAAACTTTCAAATATGATCGAGCATTAGATTTTAAACAGAAAAAGGTACCATTTTCAGTCAAAGACAATCGAATGTAAAGATCAACCCCTCCAATTGAGAAGCTTTGGATGTCAATTAAGTCCCCACCCCATTGCATGCATCCAATGCCATTCAAATCAAATGCATATGCCACACAAGTGCAATTATTCAAGCACTTTGTTCTGCAATTATGTTCTGTAACAGAGGTTGACCTCTCCAAAAAGTCTGGTACTTTCATGTTCTCAAGTTTCACAAACCCATCTTGTTTATCTGCAACTCCCGCGCATTGCAGTGGCTTCTTCCTCACACATCCACTATTCCAACATAGCGGTTTGTAGAATTTTGTGGGCTGAAGAATCCCAGCTTGAAGTCTCTGTTTTCTGAGTTTATTGTATCATGATCTCTAATGAATTGACCCGAGGTGATGGTGTCCATTGCAGAACTCAAACTCAAATGGAAGATGGAAATCATCAGCAAAAAATTTATCAAGTTGAGATTGAGACTTCTGATTCTAAATTCCATGTTGGAGAAAATAATGACATTCATATTTTTGAAGTTTTCTATGCAATTGAATTTTCTCATGTTTGGCTGAGTTGTGGTGTCACATTTTCAAGGACGTTCCACACAACGCTATACGCGTTCGGTTATAGATGAATTTGTACGAACTTGGTTCCTCGTCAATGAAATAATTGATTTGAAGATGTCAACAGCTAAATTAAATTAATTTTATATCATGATAAGATGGGCCAACTTCTACCTTGATGACATATGAAAGCATAACAAATCAAATGTAGCTGCATTAAACCTCTTGAGTGAGAAAATTCACGATAGATGTGTGTGTATCATTTTTATGTGCATGTATTATCTGCCAATAAATATATACTCTTTGGTACTTAATATTAATATAAGAGCTGTTTAGAGAATTGATTTGATTCTAAATACAAGACCCAAGTCTATTTTGACTCTTAAATTTATGACTTTTTTCTAAGGTATCCTTATTGATTGCACATTGAAGGAGTTTCTATCAAGTGGTAGTTATAATGAGAGGTGTTAATTTAGAAAAACCAAAGTATATTTGTTACAAATAATTAACATAATTAATTTCCTTAATCTATCTTAATTAGCCAACCAGTTCTGATTGGAGTATGTATGTATGTATGTATGTATGTATGTATGTATGTATGTATGTATGTATGTATGTATGTATGCATTGTATGTTCAGCACGACACATTTCGACAGTAAGTTTTAAGGTATTGGCTTCATCATCAGCGAAAATTGACTGATTAGAAGAGTCAATAGTTGAATTAAATGAATCTGATATTCGTAATAAAGCGACCAACCACTTTGGTGGCATTTCAAAGCAAAACTTACGTGAGGACTTATGTTTTACAGGAGATGAACCGTTCAAATTTCAATTTCTGTATTTGTTACGAATTCCCATCAGGCCCAACGCTGATATGGCCCATTAAGGAACAGACCCAATCACGGGATACTCCGATAATATTGGGTAATCCCGCTATTATTTATAATATCAGTATATCGGAAATTATATCTCGGATATGATATAACGGCCATGGATTATGATAGATCCTGGATATCCTACCTAAGTTACACTCTATAAATACAAAGCTCAAACCCTAAAGGTACACACGTTCTAACTAAAACCTATTTACATTCAGTATCACGTACCAGCATCCCACGAGAAAACATCCCCCATCCCCCTTGGCGAAGAGCCTATTGTGTGTACAGTGATCCCGTGCTTTCCCGGATATCTCGACCATAGATACTCCGGCAAGGCCATTCGATCCAAGATCAAAGCACTAGTCCATCTGGCTAGACATATCTGGTTCTACACCAGAACATTGGCGCCGACCGTGGGGACGTTAAATTTCGATCCCCGTGACCACCGATGGCTAACACTAGAAGCAGCAATCGGAACTCTCAACCTGGAAATCCATAGCAGGCCGAGGCCAATCAACACCATCAAGCTCAAGAACAACCGGACGATATCCCAGAGGGGAACGTCTCTGACACGGCGTCCTCCCCTCCCATTGTCCCCAAAACTCATGACGTAGTAGCAACGGAGAACTCGGCTCCAAATCCAAACGTTGTCCTCCTGCAGAAAGCGCAGGAGTCAATACTAAGGCGAATGGAGAACAATGAAAAGCGTAATAATCTCCAGTGCCAGGAATACCTGAGGGTAATACAGCAGATGATGGAGGAACGATTCAAGAAGTTTGAGATGTTTTATGAGAAAAGGGGCCGTGAAGACCCACAAGGAGGGAAGGAAAGGATGACACAAGATACCAGTAGTCCGTCTCATAGTGGAGGACAGAGAAGCGAACGGCGGGATACAGGCAGAACTACGACTTTGAAGAAGCTACGCCTAGGACGGATCTCGGAACCCAAAGACCGAGATTCAGAGAAAATATCCTGGCCTCGGGGCACTCCCAGAGAGTATAAGATGAAGTACTTGACTGACTCAACCGAAGCCCTTTCTCCGAGGAAATTGCCAGTGCGCCATATCCAAAGAATTTAGATTTGACGCACCTCCCGAAGTACGATGGGACTCAGGATCCACGCACTCACCTTGACACGTTCGAGCTGCTCATGTTTGTTCGATTGATTAAGGGCCCGGTCATATCACGGCTTTTTGCAGCAACATTAACCGGACCGGCTCAGAAGTGGCTCCATACATTGCCCATCAACTCGGTGCACAACTTTGAAGACCTCGGTCGCAAATTCGAATTGAATTTCGCAACTAGTAAGAAGTAGCCGAAGTCCCAATTCACTCTGAGCAAAATCAAACAGAAAAAGGGGGAGACGATCCAGAAATACCTAGATCGGTTCAAAGAGGTAGCTTTACAGGTACGCTCACTACCGGAAGACGTTCACATACATTGCATCATAGATGGGTTGGATCCCTCGTCTCGGTTGGCTAAGAACATCTTTAAAAACCGAGTCTACACTTTCACCGAATTTCATACCCGAGCAAAGCAGTACTTGGACGTAGAACAGATGGAGATCGCCAATGCTGTCGGGACAAAGAAGCGGGGAAATATGTCACCCGAGGATAAGGATCAACCTGGTAATCCAAAGGGAGAGGTCCTTCAATGCACACGGAACCGAGATGTCCGCACTCAAGAAGGAAAACCTGAAGGAAAAACAAGGTATGAAAGATACACCCCCCTAAATGCCCCTCGCTCCCAGATTTGGAAGGAGGTAGCTCAGACCGAGATGAAAAGGGCCGACAGACCCCGGCCTCCCTGAATTCGGCCCACAACTGATCAATCCAAGTTTTGTGCGTTTCACGACGGACCAGGGCGCACTATGGATCAATGTTATGAACTTCGGGACGCCATTGAGAAGTTCATCAGAGAGGGCAAACTACGCCAATATGTGATACAAACCCAGGGGCGTAAATATACTAAATGCAAGCCAGGAGGCCGTAGTAGAAGTCTGACCACCAACCCGTAGAGAGACGAGAAGCGCCGAAAGTCGGCCAGCGAGGAAGACGAGTTCCCAGAAGCCCAGTTCCACTGCAACGTTGTTAGCGGAGGCTTTGGTGGAGGAGGAGATACGATAAGCCAGCGCAAGAAATACTTGAGAGAAGTCCTCTTCGTTAGGGATCTCCCAAAATTCAAAGACAACCCAACCAAACCGACGCCACCGCCATTAGTCTTAACTAATGAAGAACGCAAGGACGAAGTGCCGAGACATCAAGATGGCTTGGTTATTACGGCAACCCTGGCACAGTGTTGGGTTAAAAGGGTTTTTGTTGATGCAGGGAGCTCGGCAGACATCATCAGCTGGGATGCCTTCAACAAGATGAAGATGGATGTAGAAGATTTGAAGCCGTGCAAAACGACCCTCATAGGGTTCAACGGGGAACACTCACCTCCCAAAGGGTATATCGACCTAAGACTAACGTTGGGAACCAAAGAGGCTTTCAAATCAGAACGGGTAAGGTTTATAGTGGTTGACTTCCCTTCCCCATATAATATCATATTGGGAAGACCGACCATCCATAGTTGGGACATGCTAGTATCCACGAAGCATCAGAAGTTGAAGATGGTGAACAACAAGAATAAAGTGGTTGTTGTTAACGAAGATCAAAAGGAGTCCTGGCAGTGTTACTTCGAGACAGTCCGGGAGGGAGAAGGCGGACCATCACCACCAACTCGGATTCGAAGGGGTGAACAAATCCTAAATGCAGAAAACCTCAGGAAATCCGGATGACCTGTAAGCATGGTAGAGCTCGACCTCAGGGACGAGCCCGAGATCCCACGTCCAGAACTAGAGGGCGAGTTGGAAGAATTAATGCTCGGAGGGAATCCCTCAAAAACGACGAAGATTGGAGGAGCAATGAATCCGGATTTGAAAGTCAGGTTGATTGAATTCCTAAGGCAGAATCCAGACGTATTCGCATGGACGTCATCCGAGATCCCAGGGATTGACCCTAACTTCTGCTGTCACAAACTGGCTATCCGGCCGGGGTCCTTTGTGGCGCGAAAAAGAGAAATATTGGAGCTGATAGACAGAAGGCTTTGGAGCAGCACGTTGAGGAGCTATTGGCAGCCGGGTTCATCAGAGAAATACAATACACTACGTGGCTCTCCAACGTGGTTGTGGTGAAAAAACCAAACGGAAAATGGAGGGTATGCAAGGATTATACCAACTTAAACAAAGCCTACCCAAAAGACTCCTACTCGATGCCAAACAACGACCAATTGGTCGACAACTCGTCGGGTTTTCAATTGCTATCCTTCATGGATGCCTACTCCGATTATAATCAAATTCCCATGCACCGGATGATCGGGGAGAAGGCGGCCTTCATAACCGACAAGGCCAACTACGCTACAACGTGATGCCTTTCGGGTTGAAAAACACCGGGGCCACCTATCAACAGATGATGAACAAGGTTTTTGCGGATCAGATTGGACAGAACATCGAGGTTTATATTGATGATATGATTGTAAAGACTAAAGATCCAGAAGACCATGTTCGGGATTTGGAGCCTACATTTGAAGAGTTGAGAAGATTTCAGATTCGTTTGAACTGACCAAATGTGCATTCGGAGTCCTAGGGAAATTCTGGGTTTTATGTTGACAAACTACGGAATCGAAGCCAATCCTGATAAATGCAAGGCCGTCCTCGACATGCAGGCCCCGAGGACGAAGAAGGAAGTCCAGCAGTTGACCGGCCGCTTGGATGCACTTACCAGGTTTTTACCAAGGTCGGCTGAGAACGCGCTCCCATTCTTCACGTTGTTAAAGAAGGAAACGCAGGGAGGATGGAACACGGATTGTGAGGCAGCTTTTGAGAAGATCAAACTCTGTCTAGCGACCCCATTTGATTGAACCATATTTTATATGATTTTTCATTATTAAATTGGGATTCTTAATGTATTTTATCGTAGTTGTTGAGCTTAAAATGTCTTTCTTGTGATAAAATAAGATTATGAGTAAATACTTTAAACTAGAACTAAAAGGGCAAAATTGTCAATAAATTATAATTACTCTTGATCATTGATTTTTATGAGAATATTTGATGTTAGATTAATTTATTTGATTGCAGGTGGTTGAAGGAATTAACTCAAATTTGAAAATTAAAGTTGAAGTTTTGCGAATATTGCAGTTTGGTCCCTCCATGGAAACCTTTTACGCTTTACAGATTGGTCCCTGGTCAAACTTTGACCAGGAACCAATTAGGTTTGGACAGAATTAATACTCATACACACATCCAGAGAGGCGCCGTGATACAGGGAGAGAGAGTGGAGAGCATCGCCTTACTTCATCTTCATCCAACACTCGCCGGCGGCATCATCGTCCACGAAGTTCGCCGGTGAGCTGCATCTTCATATCGCCCCAGAGCCGTCGACCTCCGTGGCTCACCACGCCGTCCTCCATTTCCGGTGAGATCGTGCTTTGCGAGAATCTCAGAATCACACATCGGCGTCGCTGAGTTTTGGCACCACGCATCACCGTCAACCTCCCTCTGCGTTTTTCCAGTGAACACCGACGACGCCGTGAGTGTCAGCACCCATACACCACCGTCGGACCTCCATCATCAGCCTCACAGATTCGCTGTCACAGATCACCACCATACCAGTATCGCCGGTAATAACCTCCAGACTCAATCTGGAGTTCCAGAGCAACAGAAGCCATCCACCTTGCCATTGATTCGGTTCTATTTTGTGATTCCGGCAACCTTTGAGTTTTCTGGCGAATGTTCCCAGATTCCGGCGAGATGATGAATTTTCCGACGAGTGTCCAGATTACAATGAGCTGCTGATTTCCTTGCTACTTGGTGATGATGATTTGAGTTTGAGCTTCATGGACTACATAGGGGAGTTTCTTATCATTCCATAGTCTAGATTTATATGCGATTGCTTAGATTTAAGAATTGTTGTGTATGATTACGGGTGAGATTGATGATTATCGTCTCTAATGGTTTGATATTTTTGATTGAGATTGGATTTTGTATTATGAAGATTATATGTATTTTAATTACTTTGTGGGCACATAATGAGACTATGTTGATTAGCATAATATTGTCGATTAATGTGGTTGATTTGTGTATTTGAGGGACTGATCAGCACTCAATTCCAAGAAGACTCATTTTACATTATTTCAATCTTAATTACGCATTAAGTGGTTTTAAACAATATCTTAAATGGTAGTAGTTAGCTACGATCGTAGGAGCTATTATTAATTGAGAATATTGGACTTAAGTGATATCATGAGGTTTTTCCAATTAAGACTTAATGAGTTTCAACTCCCATTCACTTCTTCATTACCAAGAGCAACCATCATCTATATTTCTATTTTCATAGCTCATTCCATTTTTATAAAAATAAATTTTCATAATAGTTAGCATTTAATTAAATTGCATTTCCATTCTTTTAGTTTATTAATCAAAAATATAAAACCCAATCCCCCATTGTTTTCATTGCATTTGCATGACATTTAGATTACTTAGGATTCAATAAAAGGCTCCTCGAAAAGAGAGAATGATCCTAGGTTTGCTTATACGCAATCCTTGGTTAATTGTTGATTGTAGACCCCAAGGCTAATGACAAAAGGTCTTCATCACCCACCAGTCCTGTTAAAGCCTGATCCGGGTGAGCCCTTATTCTTATATTTATCAGTTGTAGAAGAAGCAGTGAGTATGGCCCTGGTGAAAGAAACCGAAGCCGGCCAGGCCCCAGTTTATTTCGTAAGTAAGGCATTACAGAGCTTGGAACTACGATACCAGAAGCTTGAAAAAGTGGCTTTCGCCCTACTCATCTCGGCAAGAAGACTTCGACCTTACTTCCAGGGACATCGAATAGTAGTCCGAATGAGCCAACCGCTTCGACAAATATTACATAAATCGGACCTGGCAGGAAGAATGACCAGCTGGGCCATCCAGTTGTCCGAGTTCGACATCACCTACGAAGCCCGACATGCAATCAAATCGCAAGCGTTGGCAGATTTTGTGAGGGAACTAACCTCGGCGGATAGGACCGACAAAGTTCAAGACAAAATGTGGAAAGTTTATGTTGATGGTTCCTCGAATGCAAAGGGTAGCGGAGCGGAATCATAGTGGAAAGCCGGAGGGTGTTGCCGTGAACACTCCCTTCAATGAAGTTCCGACCTCAAATAACCGGGCCGAATACAAAGCCTTACTTGCCGGATTATTGCAGGCCAGAGAACACGGAGCATAGAGAGTAAGGGTTTTCACCGACTCGCAGCTCGTAGTAGCACAGATCAAGGGCACTTATCAGACAAAAGGTCCTTTATTGGCCAAGTATCTCAATAAGGCAAATGAGGTGATCTCCAGTTTCGAAGAGGTGATTGTCACCCACATTCCAAGAGAAGAAAACACTAGAGCCGACATCCTTTCCAAACTTGCCGGCACCAAAGGCCGGAAACCACCGGGTGTGATCCAACAAAACTTAACAGAGCCGAGCTATATCATGACTATCTTGGCGGCCACTGATTGGAGAAGACCAATTGAAGATTACCTAGAGAGAGGGGTTATTCCGACGGACTCAGCCGAAGCAAAGAAACTGATTAGAGAAGCCACCGTCTATACAATGATCGATGACCAGCTATACCGAAAAGGTTTGCACTTTCCGATGATGAGATGCTTGAGTCCATCTGAGGCCAAATATGTGATGGCCGAGATACATCAAGGAGTCAATGGCCACCACATGGGGGCAAGGCTCTGGCTAGGAAAGCTTTGCGTGCCGGATATTACTGGCCAACCATCATGACAGATGCCAAACAAGCCGTCAAAAGATGTGAGAGTTGCCAGAAACATGCCAAGATTATTTGGCCCCCGCCATCAGAATTAAAAAGCATCTCGGCCCCTTGGCCCTTTTACAAATGGAGAATGGATCTCCTGAGGCCATTCAAAGCAACCCCTGGGCAATTTAAGTGGCTCATTGTGGCGGTAGACTACTTTACTAAATGGATCGAAGCCGAGCCTTTAACCACTATAACCTCGGCATGGATACAAAGGTTTTTTCGTCATAATATTGTCTCTCGATTCGGAATCCCAGCTGAAGTAGTCACAGACAACGGGACCCAGTTTATAGACAAAGGGTTCCAGGATATGATGTCAGACCTTGACGTTATGCAGCACTTCGCCTTGGTCGAGCATCCACAATCAAACGACTAGGCCGAAGTAGCCAACAAAGTCGTCCTAGATGGCTTAAAGAAGCGGATGCAAGACACAGAGTCCAACTGGGTTGAACAACTCTACAGTGTACTGTGGGGGGTATAGGACCAGCGTGTAGACCTCAACCCAGGAAACCCCTTTACGGTGAATTTATGGATGCGAGGCAATGATCCTGGTTGAGATAGGGCTGCCGTCATGGAGGAAGGCCAAAGCATTGCAAGACGGTGGGGAGTCGAACGAAGATTCCTTAAGGACGGAGCTAGACACGATAGACGAGATCAGAGTCATGGTGCATTGCAAGGAGCTAGCCGCCAAGCAACTCATCGCGGCAAAGTATAATCGGAAGGTCAGACCCCGTTCTTTCAACAGGGGCAACCTAGTACTTCGACGCGTAGATGTGGGAAATAAAAACGCCAGAGATGGCAAGCTAGCAGCAAATTGGGAAGGTCCTTATCGGATCAAAGAGAAGCTGGACAATGGAGCTTACACATTGGAAACCCTAGGAAGGAAGCCCATCAAAAGAACTTGGAATGCCGACAAGCTGATGATCTACTACAGCTAGACCTCGACTCGGCACACGTACAAACTCAGACACCCCATGTTTGAGCCTGGTTATTTTTCTGTTTTCAGTATTTAAATTTATGTCATTTACATTTGTTATTTTCGTATAACATTATGAGCTCTTTGGAGTTTGATTTTCGTCTTAATGAAGAAATCCTCAGTGGAAGTAATCCGAGGTCCCTGAATCCGGTCTCAATTAAACCCATCTAGATAGATGACACTAGGGTCGATGTGCCCAGGTTATGAGCAATGTGAAGTTGCTGTATAGGTCTTTGCAAAATTTACACGTCAATGCTCGCTCCAAAATAAGAAGATGAATTGTCATTTTGACCCTGATCAGGTCAAAATGTTTAGCCTCGCGTTGCGGACACCACGGCTTAAACATGTGACGGTTGCCACTTATCTTGGCGATGAACCGGACAAAGGGAGCCGGAACTCGGTAGTGCGGTTAAAAAAAATACCCCACGCGGTTATAGTCAGAAAACCCTACCAAAGATTCCTAGATGACAAGTCTGGAAGAAAACGCAGATATGCACAATCAAAGACCCTGGCCCGGTCATGAAATTTTTAAACTTACCTCAGAATCAGAAAACAGTATAGCAATATATTAAAAAAGGTAATTACAAATTTTTCATACAACAAGCACATACGCTGGACAAATACAAAGTCGAAAAAGGGGGCACAGACGCCCAAAAAGAAGAGCTACAGACGAGAACCACCTCAGTATCTCAGGAGTCGGAAGCAGCTGACTTCTCAGGACCCATACCATCTTCAGAAGGAGCGTCAGGCGAGACCTCTACTTCTCCTTCCCCTCCCTGCCCTGAGCCATCAAACTCTGACGCAGAACCATCTCCCGGGGACGGTGGAGGAGGGAAGAACTGGCCCTGGTGAACGTACGCACGATAATGGCACTTGCTGAGATCCAACGTCACGTCAAGATTCCAGTGGTGGATCTGGGCTAAGGTCATGTCGAATGCATCCTTGGCGGTCCTAGCCACGGTAGAGGAGCAGTTGGCATGGGCTTTCTTGGTGTCTTCAAGCTCGGCCTTGACCTCACCCAACTCCTCGGCCAAACTCCCCCGTTGAGTCTGTACCGTCTTCAGGGCATCCAGGGATTGGGAATGAGCGGTTTGTACATTAAGAAGCTCAGAGTTCGTCTTCGTTAGATCATCTTTGGTAGACTTCAGCTCATCAGCGGTTTGCCCAGCCCCTTCCCGGACGGCACTCAGCTCTTCCTCCAGCTTCTTCTTCGCCACCACGGCCAGATATCTTTCCGCCTCCATGCGCCGCTTTTCCGCCGAGATCCCGACCACTTGGTGCTTAAGATGAAGCATGGATTGCACCAATCCACCCCCTGCGGCGAGATAATGCGCACGAGTGAACAAACGCTCATCGGCCTTAGTCAAGGGGATAGCAGTGTCGAGGAACCGACGGGGAGGGAAAAAGGCAACACTAAGCTCTTCAGTTACCCCCTTTTCCCAAACCAAGCCGCGCGGCAGCTTAGAGGGAGGAGGAGGAGGAGGAGGAGGAGAAGGCATAGACGGGACGGATTGAGAAGAAGGTTGAGTCTCCTCAGCAACAGCTTCCTTCTGACGGGATTGAAGTTGCCCAGCAATAGGAGATGGAGAGATGTCGACCTGGGAAGAGGTCGTGACATCTTAGACGCTGGAGCTTGGGACACAGCTCGTACCCATCCCCGACCAGCCTCGGCAGCAGCACATTTCCGCGACGGGTTATGCGAAGGAGCCCCTTTGCCGGGATTCACGTGAGCCAGGTAGGGGGTAGCGAATTCATCGGTTGAGCTGCAAACAAAGAAAGCAAGCCAGGTTAGAGAAGAAAGTCTAAATAAGTAAATAGCCGAATAGTACAAAGAAAGTAAATCAGACACAATGAGGGAAAATATACGCCATGCCACTGCAAGCTCGGCCACGGTGTGAGAGAGGATCCAAGCTACGGTCTTTACACCGTGCTCCTTAGCATAAGTTACCAGATGGGACACCGAGATGACGTCCTCGGCAGGAAGGTCGTCCCCATCTACTTGATAATTGGAGGAATCCTTGTTATGATGATCCGCGGTCCAGTACAGCTGGAATTTCCATTCTACGTCCTTAGACTCAGGACCATGAAGGAACCAAGGTTGCTGCCCAGGAATAGCAACAACCTTGAAGAAACTGGTCTTGAAGTGTTTGAAGGAGTCAGAGAAAGGATAGAAGAGTTTTCGGCCGGCAACACCTCGGAGGGATGTCAAACCCCTCAAGTTCTCGTTATCTTTATCAGAACGAGGTGTGAAGGGACAAAAGAAATAGAAGAATATGGACAACTTTACGGGAATGGGCTGCGCGAAGGATGCACAGAGGCGGTCGAAGGCCAAAACGAAGCCCACCCATTGGGATGGAGTTGAGTAGGAGCTAGTCGAGATAACTTAAAGCGCCATTTGAAACTCGGTAAACGGAAGCGAATACAAGCCCGGCAGTAGCATAATCTGCGAAGAAAAAGAAAAAAGAGGGATTGTTTCCTTCTCTAACGGCACAGACGAGCTCTCCAGTCGAAGGCGGACATAGAGCACAATGGGAAGTATCCCCCAATTCCAGCCTGGCGATGTCGGACTACGACATTAAAGAGTGAGTCGTTAGTACCCCATGGGCGACCTAGGGGTATTTCGCTAGAAGACTTTGAGGTGGACTGGCAGAGTCCGATTCTCCAGTCACTGAAGGGGTCCTATCAGGCGAGGGGGTGACTCCATTTAGACCTAGAAACAAATAAAAGAAAAGGACAAAGATCAGTAACTGGAGGGTATACCTGACGCATGCATGTTAACGAAAGAAGAAGGACGAAGTCCGGTTCTAAAGGCCGGGGTAGAAATCGTGGGAGACCTATGCCGGCAGGAGCTGAGGGTAGCATCCGCCAGGGAATCCTGGCCACTCGCGATATAGTGTGAACTAGAGGCGAGACAATCCCAGCAGGGGCCGAGGTATCCCTCGGGCATAGACTCCGCCCTTACGCGCGGAGGGGGCTCGTAATAATTGAGAGGTTCGATCGGGATGGCTTCAGGTACACCCCGGCCCACGAGGTTCGACAATCCACTTAGAACAGGACGAGCGTTTGGGCTCCTAGCAGAGGCTGAATGGGACCCCCCAGCACTTCCCCTACGCGAACCACCATGGAGTAATGTGCTAGACCTTTCCCCTTTAGGCAAAGGGGAAACCAATACCCAGTAGCTGGCCCTAGGGAAACGGGCGCGTAGCGCCTCTTCTTCCTCTTCTGGGGTTAGTGGTTGGTTTGGAAATGACGAAGGGTTAGTCTTAACCATCAAAATACAGAACTTGGACCTAGAACAGCCAAACCAAATAGGGGATATTCCAACAAAAAAAAGGGATATGCATCCAAGGGGAGGAACCTAGAATCCTATTTCTACCCAGAAACTCTCACTGGAACTCACCTTAAAGAAAACCAGAAATCCAGAGATTCGCACAGACAAGAAGAACGAATGACGGATGCAAACCAGGAAAGTTGTAAAAATAGTAACAGGAGAGAAGAATATATACCTGAGTAGAAGGGATGCGCAAAGGATCGAGATAGGAGCGGAATGAGCTTAGTTGAAAAACTGTCATGGCAAAGAACAGAGAGAACTGTGAAAGTAGAACGCCAAAAGAATGGAGAAGTGAAAGTAAGTGAGAGTAATGGAGGGAAGTACGAAGCAAAGTTCAAACGTCGGGGGTAAAAGGGACAATTCACCCAACTCGTAGGGGTGACGTGCAACGCACTAGGGGAATTAAATGCGCACGAAAACCGCTGACAGTAAAGCAGGGCGGTTGCATTCCTGAGCCAATCCAGAGGAGATAGGTGTCAGGGGGCAATGATGGCGAAGGCAGAGAGACACTGACCTCGAGATACAACTACATAGCTGGAAACACCTCGGATTCCAGAGTACCACGACGTTTAGCCTGGGCCCGGAGACATGACCATAGATCATCTAGCACCCTGGCATCAACCCAGACCATTGAGACTAGACCTCGGGCCGTGCAAACAGATGAAGACCTCGGTCGAGTAGCCAGGTATAATGGCGGGATACATCCCGGTAGCTCAATAACTTGAACTACCGGGTTGGGGGGCAACTATTACAGATTCCCATCAGGCCCAACGCTGATATGGCCCATTAAGGAATAGACCTAATCACGGGATACTCCGATGATATTGAGTAATCCCACTATTATCTATAATATCAGTATATCGGAAATTATATCTTGGATATGATATAACGGCCATGGATTATGATAGATTCTGGATATCCTACCTAAGGTACACTCTATAAATACAAAGGTCAAACCCTAAAGGTACACACATTCTAACTAAAACCTATTTACATTCAGTATCACTGTGCACTATCCCACTGAACACATCCCCCATCCCCCTTGGCGAAGAGCCTATTGTGTGTACAGTGATCCCGTGCTTTCCCAAATATCTCGACCATAGATACTCCAGCAGGGCCATTCGATCCAAGATCAAAGCACTAGCCCATCTGTCTAAACATACTGGTTCTACACCAGAACAATATCTAAATTCTATTTTTTTTTTAAAAAACAATAGAAGACATATAATTGTCTTAATTTTAGAGGTTTCATGTAGGGGTAGGGGAGGGGGTTAATTTTTTCTTTGAAAAGTAAAAAATGAATATTTCATATTAAAATTATTGCGCTTCAAAAAATTTTATACTCCTTCTTCCTAAATATAGTAATTAAATAACTAATTTGCAAAGATTAAAAAATTGGTTAAGTTAATCATTTACATTAATTTTGCCCAAACAACTAGACTATTTGGACGTCCTCTTTATTATATATATATATATAGAGTAAATACTCTTTTGGGTCCCTGGAAAAAAACATGGACCCCATTTTGGTCCCTCACACAAAGAAATGCCCTTTTAGTCCCTGAAAAGGACGAATAAGGGTCGATTTGTGAACATTTTGGTCCCTCGCAAATTTCCAAAAAGCCCTTTTTAGTCCATAAAAAAGTCCCATTTTAGTCCTTAGGGACAAAAATAGGGTCCGTGTTTTTTGTCGGGGACCCAAAAGGGTATTTACTCATATATATATATATATATATATATATATATAATGATCAATATTTTATAAGCAAAGGAGATTATACAAAGAGTAAGGTCTAGGGAATGAGATTAATAATACATCTCTTTGATATAAAGAGTGAATGGAAAAAGATAAGAGCAAGTAAATTTGTGTTTTTTCCGGGGTGCCTCTAAGTTTAGAATGAACAAGACCATTAAAGATATGTTTATTGCAAATGTTGAAGCTACTTAGCTTGAATATATAATTAAGTACAATAGATCTCAAGTGGGAGATACAAAAAAGAGAAAGATCTGTAAAATGTAATTTCATCTATTTGAAAGCTCAAACTTTATTCTAACCCAAATAAATTGATGCAAAGTAAGTGGTGTGTTGTTTAATTTTAATATGTCTTATAAAAATTGTCCCACCATGTGCAAATTTAAGAACATTACTAATATAATGAGTTAGGTAGAGGGGAGATATGTGTTGGAGTAGAAGTTGAAGAACTATGTGAAACACCTTGCCAGTTGCAAATATCATAGAATTGTGTGAAAGAACTTGCCAATTGTAAATATCCTTAGTTTAGGTAGTTTTTTTTTCCTCGGTGTTTAGTTAGGGCTCGTCGGATGGTTTTTTTTTTTTTTTTTTTTTTTTTTTTTTTTTTTAAAAAAAGCACCTTTTTAATGCAAAAAAAAATGCTTTTATTTATTTATTAATTTATGTGTTTAGATGATATTTTTTTTTTTTAAAAAAAGTCAAAATCTTTGCTTTTTTTTTAAAAAAGCTCCAATTTGGAGCTTAAAAAAAGGACTACAAAAAAGCACTTTTTTTAAAAAGCCCATCCAAACGGGGCCTTAGTTTCAAACAATCGTATTTAGCCACATATATGAATAGTTAAATCCCTTGAACGCACTAATATTCAATAATCATTCGTTCATTTTAAAGTATTTTTAAAATCTATTCAATAAACTTTTATCCGGGTTCATGCATATACCACATTTTCCAAGATTCCGATGCCAAATGTATATATCCCCAAAGGCCAAAGCAGAGGAGACAGAGGAGAGGTAAGGAAGAAACAGGATACAGGCCTCTATTTGTACCACTTTATAATATCAACAGGTTTTCAAAGATATTGATTTTTGGTTTTGGAAAGCTAGAATGACTAGTTTTATCAAAGCAACTGACTTTTATATGTGGAATGTTTTTACAAATACTTTTGATTTCAAACCAAGAAAGGATTGGACAGAAAAGGAAAAGAAAATGTTTTCATTGAACATTAGAGCAATGAAATTTCTTTACAGTGCATTAACAGAAAATGATTACGAGAAAATAAAATTTTGCTCTTGTGCTAAAGTTATTTGGGATACTCTTTATTCTATATATGCTTCTAACAAATATGTTGAAGTTGATAGTGTTGGCAGTTCATCTGAAGTTATAAGTTGTATATCCATGATTGATGAACAATTGGAAGTTGAGAATGAAGAAGGAGAAATCTTAGAACATTTCCATGATTCAGTCAACACGAAAGAACAAGAGAATGATGATTCCCGAGAAGAGTTCATCATGCACGAATATGGTAAATCATTTTCTGGAGCTCAAAATGCACATGTGGTAAACAACTCCAACCCTTTCTCTGTAGATACGAAAAACGATTTTGAAAGTTTGCATAAAATTGTTTTTCAACCATTTAATGATTCTATTTTGAAAAACAAACATATTTTCGAAAATGATGCTGGAAAATCATGTGGGAAGAATGAATGTTCAAATGAAGATTGTTTGAAGTCTTACTCTCATCACCAGTACAATACTGCCAAAAATATTCACAATAAGCATCATTCTATTATTTGCAATTATTGTGGTAAATCTGGTCATATTTCTTACACATGCTATATTAGGAGAAATTCTAATGTGAGTAATAAACTTGTTTGGGTTCCTAAAGGACAATCAAGGTCCAATACTAACGATCAAGGACCCAAGTATAAGTGGGTACCAAAATGTCCATCTAGTGCTTTATGTGTACAGGATGATTTGAAAATCAATGGACATAAAGGTACAGAAAAGAAGAAGAGTCCAAGAATTTCTCATGAACCTAAAAGGAAACTCACCTCAGTTAGGAGAACTTGTGGAAAAGCCATTGCTGGAACTACAAGGTTTAAACATCAAAGGAAGCAATGGATACAAGCAAGAAGAGTATCATCTACCTCAAGAACGAATTACCACAGAGTACCATTCAACTATCTTGAGGAGAATAAGAAAAGAAGGATCTCTTGTGCACAAGGGAAAAGTTTCTTGCAGTCTTCATCTTGTGAGAAAGTGTTGCTTGATCCCAGAATTAAATTCAAAAAGACAACGTATCAACGAATGATAAATTGGGTAAGCAAATGCAATCCTTCAAGTACCTAAGACTAAGGTATGTAATGATAAAACCTCATATGCTACTATTTGAATTATACATTGAGGTTTTATATATTGTAGCCTTAGGAATGAACATTGCAAACTATTTGTCTTAAATTGATTTTTCACATCCTGATTTATTTTTGAAAGAGACTGCAATGTTCAATAGGTTTAATTCTTTATGCATACATGACGATTTGAAAAGAAAGTATTTCTCTTATGCGTAAAGTCATGTTTAATTCACTATGCTCAGTTGTACGTTCTAAATTAATTATATTCATAAGAACATGTGAATTTTGATTTCTACAAGCTAACGATGATTGGATCCAAGTTAGGTTGGATACCAAAATGAAAAAGCTTTATACAGTTTTGTAGGATCAAAGAAAGCTTCTCAAGAATGCAACATAAAGAAATGATCCAAATCTTGGGAAAGCTAAACAAGCTATGCTTGATGTTGATGGTGAACGTTTGAAAATGAGTTATCTACATCAATCCATCTCAACCAAACAAGCTTCTATGAGGGCAAGAGGAATTACGGTGATATCTAATTCTTACCTCATACTATAATTATATGAAATTTATGTTTGGTTTGTCTTTAGTTAAGTTATAAAGGTTTTGAAACTTATTCAATTTCAATCAGGAACTTTACTGTCAAAACCAAACTAAAGTTTTCAGTTTGTCAAGAGTTTTCTAAGTTTCTCAAAATTTTGAGAATACTCAAGTATTGGTTTCAATACTCGAGTATTGACTTGACAGTGAGTAGCTCAATTTCATTAAACAAAGCAATACTCAAGTATTCCTCTGAATACTCAAGTATTGAACTCACAGAGAGCACTCCAAGTTTTTCACTATGAGCCAAAACTCGAGTATTGGTTTGAATACTCGAGTATTGACCATACAGAGACTCTTTCAATAAAAGACAAAACTTTCAATACTGAAGTATCCATTTGGATACTCAAGTATTGGTCATACAGAGAGTCACCAAAGTATTCCAACTATGTGAATACTCGAGTATGGGTTTTAGTACTCGAGTATTGGCTTATCGAAAAGGTTTCAAACTTTACAAATGTTTATGAAAACTCAAGTATTGACTTGACATAAATTTATCATAGTTTTTCAAATTCTCCTAATACTCGAGTATGGGTTTGTAAACTCGAGTATTGAACTGACAGAGAGTTTTCAAGTTTTATACATGTTTTGGATACTCAAGTATCATTTTGAAAACTCAAGTATTGACTTAAGATAGATTTCACAAAGTTTTTCAAATGATTTGCATACTCGAGTATTGGGCATACAGAAAGCTTTACTCTTTTTCAAATGATTTGAAAACTCAAGTATTGAAATGAATACTTAAGTATTGAGATTTTGGACTTAAACTTATTTTCATATCAAAAGTCCAATACTCGAGTATTGATTTGCACACTCGAGTATTGTTCCTATTTCAAAGATGTGGTCCAAAGATCAAATCACGACATTCCTCTCTAGAAGAGGAATACTCGAGTATCATGTTGGATACTCAAGTATTAATTTTAGTGCACAGTGACAAACTCGAGTATTGAAGATCATACTCGAGTATAGGTCACGAGTTTGAAATTCAAATCGCGAATTTGTGAAATCTTCCCGATTGACTTCAATACTTCTTATTATCACTCATTACTATTTCTAAATATGTTTAATCAATTTGTTAGTGAGTTTTTGATAATCAAACAAGCGAATTTGTGCATAATTTTATGAGTTTATGTTTTTAAAACGCACAAGTCAAAAATTCGTTTGGATTTCAATGCACTCGTTTTATGAAATTACATACACATGTTTTGGAAAATATTCATACTTTGATTACATTCAAATGATGTTTCAAAATTGAAAGTTAATATTGTGTACTGAATGTTGGATATGCTTCAAATTTGTACAGTTGAGTTTTCCTTATCTTTCACATATTGATCTTTGGAATTCAATGTGTGGCTTGAACTCCTTAGTTTCATTCTCTAACTAGTGAGACCTCATGTCTGACAAGTTGATCATATATGAGTTTCAAGCTTATCTCCAGAAAACAATTCAATTTGTGAAAAACTTATGCCTAATGCATAAATCCTTATTGATCAAGATATTCCAAGCTTTATGAATGTTCATTAATGCATTAAATGTTAGTGCATTAACCATTATATGGAATAAATTACTAGGATAATATTATGGAACTCTAGTCATTTGGACTAATGAGTTTGTGCTTCATCATCCATGGATCCTACTACTCATTTTGTTACTCAAATACATCAGCACTTGTGTTCATCTATATTCTGAGTAACTATATTCAAATTCTTGCCTTGAATGTTCATATATTTAAAGACTCTATTCTAAAAGGCAAGATTATCTCTTGGTCAATAGCAAAGTCATTGTGCTCATATATTTCTATTATGCAAAGCATGTTTCGATAATGCATTACCTTTATGACTTTTGCTCTTGGGAAAATTCTTCTACATGTAAACTTCAATGTTTCACATGTTCTCTTAATCTTGAAGCATTGATTTATTCTTTAACATGTTGACTTCCACCATGTTTAGAGTGAGCATTGATCTTAGACATGTTTCAAAAATGAACCTTTCATAGAATTTCTTAATACTTCATCAATGTCGAAAGAACATTTGAGATTTGAAACATTTTGCATATTTCATTCTTGGAAAATCTGATCTCATTCATAAACTATTAGTTGATAAATGCTTATCCTTATGGATAAGATTTTCTATGCTCTTTGATCAGACCTTCATGTATTTTATCAATGACATCTTTTCTACATAAAGTGTATTTACAAATTGTCATTGAGAAATTACATTCTTGGTATCATTTAGTTATTACCCTTTTTGATTCATTGGCTTGAACTTACTTGATTGGGTAAAACTATGTTTTTGATCTTTGATCGTTATACTCTATACTCCAATATCATATTGTTAAATTATATAAGAGCTTAAGAGTTATCATGTCTAATCTTGTGTGGACTCAAGAATCATTGGGTACCAAAGAACACATATTTTTGCAGGAGTTGACCAAAATGTTCTGTTGTCAAAAACAAAGAACATAGGCAAACATAATAGATCATTTCAATGGCTATGTCTGTAAATTCTGTGAGAATACCTGAGTGACATCCCATCACTAGCAAGAGGCTTAGACCAAGATGATAAGGAGCATACTCGCTTGATGAGAAGCTATAAGCATAAACTAATTTCAAGATCCTATTCAAAGGGATTTCTGCTTATAAGATGCATTAAGAGCAATTGGTGGTTATAATCTCATCCTCTTGAAGCTCATTCAAATCTGGGAGAGCCTCAGTATTGATTACATCATCAGATAATGGCTAGCCAGTGATGCCTCTATGGATTACAAATGATTATGACTCAAGTAATTACGATATTACTTGAGTGAGGTATTGTATTTTGAAATAATATGCATATATCATAATCATGCTAGGCTAACTTGATTTCATTCATTCCATCTTATTTTATGAATCTTAGCCTGAGTATACTCATTTTTTTTTTTAAAATGATCATTGTGCTTTCAACTCTTTTATCATCATAAAAGCATAAGTGATTTCTTCATACCAATTTCAAGTCCACCCATGTGTACTTGAAAGTTCTTAATTTTGAGATACCATGTTATGTCCATTAGAGTTAGATGAATTCCAGACCTCATAACACTTGGTATCACATTATTATTTGGTATCATTAAAGAAAGCTTCACTTTTTAGTCATGCATTCATTAAGGGGGAGCTTTACATTCATATGTGTTTTATATTTCAAAAGCTCATCTCCTTTATTTAAAGAAAACCGTTCTAAGCATACTCATCTGCATTCACTATCTTCTATTAGTTTTGATAATGAGTTAATTTCATATTTGAAAATATCTTATATTTTCCTTTCATTATTTTTAAATATCATTTGGAAAGGAATACTTCGATATTTGGTTGCACTAACAAATCCCTTTTGCAAAGAAATTTTTCAATTTGTAGCGAGAAGATTTGTTATGTGTTACAACTTTCCTTAATGCACTACAAGGAGAAACTATTCAATTAAGGAAAGATGCTTTGCGATCAATCATTGAAGGCGAGATATGCTCTACATAGATGATCTATGAAGAAAAAGCAAAGGATGGAAGCCAAGTACTGATCATATTCATTCAGATGCAATAATCTTCAAGAAGCCAACACTTTCATCCTATTCGCATCATACAGGATATTCATGAATAATGTTGATACGGAAAGTCAACACATTAAATTTTGGAACAAGTTCAGCATAGGCTCGGCTTTATGGATATTGAAGAAGATGTAAGAATGATCAAGAAAGTAGATTGAAGAAAGAAGTTCTTGCACACAATATAATGGAAATATCAGAATGTCAAGGGAGCAAGAAGTTATCAAAGGACTTTGGGAATAATCAGAAGAAGAGGAAATGTTGAAGAAGATAGAACTTGCAAAAATGATGAGTCCAAGTTGAATGACGGAGAACGTTCAACAAAAAGATCAATAAAGAAGTATTGAATGAGAGAAAGATATTGAATCAAAGAAGATGTGAAGATTAAATGATGAAGAATGATCAAGTTGGGAGATGGAAGAAGGAAGAACTTGCTGAATGGAATGAAGATATCATTATTCAAGTTCTTATATCGATGCTAGAAGCCTCCAAGATCATATGGAAGTTGGAATGACTCAATTAAGAATTAAAGTCAGCAAAAATCAGCTTCAGGATGAGAAAACTCGAATAAAGAACTTAATACTCGAGTTTAGGAGTCAAAACTCGAGTATGTTCATCAATACTCAAGTATGCAGCGGTGATCAGCTCTGTTTCACGTTCAGCACGGGCAACGTCTGGTAATTTGATGATATCTTCCAAACCAAAGATCTGATTGAGGTGAAACCAGTGGCATATGAAACTAGAATCCCAAGGTGACATTTGGACATAAACTTCATGCCCAAAGGAGTTCATATGAGAGAGCTAATAATTGTGGAACTTGATAGCTAAATCCACGCCACACAGTAAACCAAGCTTCAATGTTTTGAGTGTAACTCACAAAATACAAATCCGATTGAGCTGAAATCGGTGGCATATGAAAGTAGACTCACATATATTTCCATCAAGAGTTGAAGGAACCAAAACAAAGTTCAGACCAAGGAGATATGACCCTCGAAAGTTGACGGTTTGTTTAAGAAGTTGCAATACTCGAGTATGTAAGTTCAATACTCGAGTTTCCATCAGACAGAGAGCATCGAATGTTAGAGCATCTTCCAATACTCGAGTTTCCATCTCAATACTCAAGTTTTGATCAGACAGAGAGGAACCCAGAGTTACGCAACAACCTCAATACTTGATTTTCCAAATGAATACTCGAGTATTCGTCGCTGGTTCAGAAAAAGAAGTTCTAACGGCTAGTTTCCATCTGAGTCTAACGGCTATATTTCTTCATCCAACGGTCATATATTGATCTCTACCTATAAAAGAAGTCGAATTCAAGACAGAAAGGCAGAGACACAAGATTACATCTTCAACCTGCTCATACTCTGATCTTCATATCATCTACTCTCTGTTTTTAATGTTTACATAGCTTATCATAGAGAGTGAATTGATTTGTATTGTATTTCAATGTTTATTCATTCACTTCTGAGAGAGAGAAGAGTTATTTGTAAACATCCTATCATTCTATATGTAAGATACTCAAGATTGGGTGATCTTGAGTGGGAAACACATTGTGTTGATTACGGCTTGTAAGGGGAGTGAATCCTAGTGAGAGGATTACTTCTAGTACAGAGTGTGTAATTAAGCAAGTGTATTGATTACAGTTTGTAAGGGGGAGTGAATCTTAGTGAGAGGATTACTTCAAATACAGAACGTGTAATCAAGTTGAAAGAAGATAATGGATTGAAAATCTCAAGCGGAGCTTGGGGACTGGACGTAGGTCAAGGATTGGGCCAAACCAGTATAAATCAATTTGCATATTCTTTTCCTTTATCTCTTATATTTCCAGCATATATATCTAAATGTCCATACATGTTTGAATGACTGACTATTGCTTTATCAATTATTATTGTCATTCAAACTACTTTCAATAAGTTGTGAAAAGAATTTCAAAGTTCCTAAAGTTTTATCAAACACCCAATTCACCCCTCTCTTGGGTGATAGCCAAGTCTTTCATATTTGAATTTGAATTTTATTATTATTATTTTATCATCATCATCATCATCAAGCTCTAAAAATAAAGTTAGGGTTCTCAATTGTAATAATCCTTGAATGATTTGAATAAATGATTGTTGATTTTCTTCTTTGAATATTCTCTCCTCTCTCCAATCATATATCTGGTTTCTCCCTTCTTGTTGTTTTCCTCCCTCCTCTAGTCTCCCTATTCTCTCTATTTCTATCTCTCCTTCCCTCTATTATTTCTTCACCTTCTTGTCCTGCATCACAACCCCACTTATTAAGATTAAACATGTTAGAATTTTTGTAAGTATCCATTAAAGTTTAATGGTGTGAACTCACAGCACTACAAAAAAAAACTATCATTTGTCATGGTTTATCTGTTGCGGTCATAAATAACCGCTACAAAATCATTATTAACCGCGTTTTTGTAGAGGTTTTCAAATAAACTGCAACAAATTTGCAGCGGAAGAATTACGGGGATGTTTGCTGAGATATTTGTAGCAGTTACTCTAAAGTAAACCGCTACAAATGTGGCGTCAGCTTGGCGTGTCATGGCGCGAATCTCTGTGGCGCAAAGTTTGTTGCAGTTTTTAGGGGAAAAACACTACAAATGTGGCGCCAGCTTGGCGCGTCATGATGTGAATCTCTGTGGCGCAACATTTGTTGTGGCTTTTACGGGAAAACCGCTACAAATGTGGCGCTAGCGTTGGCGCGTAATGGCGCAAACTTTGTCGCTGTAATTCTGTAGCAGTTATATGAAAGAAATCGCTACAAGAAAGCGAAACGACAACGTTTCGTCGCGGTCGTTGTGAAGCGAAGCTACAACCGCGTCAGATACTATAATTTTGTAGCGGTTTGTCCATTAACCGCTACAAATATTTACGCTATATATAGTTAATCTGTCCGTACATCTAATTATAAATTTTTAGAATTTTCCAAATCTGCGTTGTCGCTGAATGAACTTTCTCGGCTGGGTAGTTGAAGACATGCAGATATTTGCAGCCCTGATCTCTTATGTCGAGAGATGAGAGCTGCAGATATTTGCCTCTCTCTTCCTTGTAGTCGAGGCCTTTAGTAAGAATCCAGATTTAGTGTTTTCTCTGACGTGAAGACTTCTACTCTTCTGAAGATAGTCCAACCTGCGACCGAAGATTGGGTTCCATTATAGCCACCATTGTCTCTGAAAAATATCTCTAATCAAATATGAGTAAGTGAATCTTTCCTGGGAGATTGGTGGCTATATTGAATCTGAATCTTCACGGGCATGTTAGACTATTTTCAGTAAACTCATTATTCCTAATTTTATTACTCACGGAGTGTTTTGGGGAAATTAAAGAAAATAATTAAATTAATTGAGAGTTATTTTATTTTAATTATTTTCACCAAACTAATTGGTTTGATTCATAAACTAGTTAGTTTAGAATTTTTTTTGCCAATAAAGTAAATTTGTAGCGGTTCTATGCTTTGTCCGCTACAGAATCGCAAGGGTCTCTAATTTTTCGCGGTTCTTTGACTGCGACAAAAGTAAACTTGTAGTGGTTACACGCTTTAACCGCTACAGAATCACAAGCGTCTCTAATTTGTCGCGGTTCTGTGACCGCTACAAATTTTCACGAAGAATGAGGCAAATGTGTCATGATTTTTGTTGCGGTGTTATCTAAACCGCAACAATTCTTTTAACTTTGTAGCGGTAACTTTTAAAAACCGCTACAAAAGCTAGCAGTTTTTTAACAGTTCGCCTCATTTTGAAAATCCCGTGGAAGGTTTTTATTTTTCACTTTTTAACTTTTCAACTTGTATACCTTTCGACATCATGGTTTCTAAAGATAAGAGAAAAGGGAAAGCTGTTGAACGAGAGAAAAGGCCTATAATAGGCAGTAGTAGTAGAGGGGGTCGTATGAGAGGGCGTGGACCTGTAAATATTGAAAGTCCTGGCTATCACCCAAGAGGGGGGGTGAATTGGGTGTCTAATTAAAAGTTTAGGAACTTTGAAAATCTTTTCGCAACTTATTGAAAGTAGTTTGAATGACAATAATAATTGATAAAGCAAAAGTCAGTCATTCAAACATGTATGCATATTCGAGATATATATTTCTTTGGAAATATAAGAGATAAGGGAAGAGAATATGCAAGCGAGATTTATCTTGGTTCGGCCCAATCCTTGACCTACGTCCAGTCCTCAAGCTCCACTTGAGATTTTCAATCCACTATCCTCTTGTTTAATCCAGGCACAAGAGAAGCCTTTACAATCCCACAAGTTCACCCAGGCACTTGTGAAGCCAAATCTCTCACCGAGATACTCCTCCTTACTCAATGTAAGGTTACAATCTGTTTCCCTCTCAAGATCACCCAATCTTGAGTAACTCTCAGATAAACAGATAGAATGTTTATAATGAATCTTCTCTCTCAGAAGCGAATAAGATAAACACTGAAGTGCATTACAAATAATTTCACTCTCTCTGATAAACTATGTAAGCATTTGAAAAACAAAGAGTAAAATGAGATGAAGATCAGAGTATGAGCATATTGAAGTTGTAGGCTTGTGTCTTTTTTCTTCTGTCTTGAATCTGACTTCTTTTATAGGTAGAAATCAATATATGACCGTTGGAAGAAGAAATATAGCCGTTAGACTCGAGATGGAAACTAGCCGTTAGAACTTCGTTTTGAACCCATGACGAATACTCGAGTATTCATTTAGAAACTCGAGTATTCAATACTTTACTTGGATACTCGAGTATTCACTCAAGTATTGCTTCGTTGTCCTTTAGGTGAGCCTTCGACATTCCGGACATTACTTGAGTATTGTTACTTACATACTCAAGTATTCAATATCTTAGGTGAAACAGAGTTGATCAACGTTGAATACTAGAGTATCTTGAACTTACATACTCGAGTATTGACGAGTCGGAAGAGCCCGGAGATCGAAAACACTGGATACTCGAGTATTGACATTCAGAGACGCGGAGAAGTGAAGACACTCCAATACTCGAGTATTGATGAACATACTCGAGTTTTGACTCCTAAAGCTGATTTTTCCTTGTTTTAACTCTAAATTGAGTCATTCCAACTTCCATATGATCTTGGAGGCTTCTAACATCAATATAAGAACTTGAATAATGATATCTTCATTCCATTCAACAAGTTCTTCCTTTTTCCATCTCCCAACTTGATCATTCTTCATCATTCAACTCTTTCTTTCTTCTCTTCTCTTCTTCTCTTGATCATTTTCCATAATTCAATTCTTTATTTCTTCTCTTCTCTTGATCATTCTCTGTCATTCAACTTGTACTCATCATTCTCAACAAGTTCCTCAACATCTTCTCTTTTTGATTATTCCCAAAATCTTTTGATAACTTCTTGCTTCCTTGACATTATGATATTCTCATTATATTGTGTGCAAGAACTTTCAATCTACTTTCTTGATCATTCTTCAATATCCAGAAAGCCGAGCCTATTCTGAACTTCTTCCAGAATTGCAAGCGTCGTCTTTCTATATCTGCACTATTAATGTGTACTCCACAGTAGCCCAAATATGATGAAGCTTTATTCCAACTTCTATTGATCATAGAGACTTCCATTATTAAACTTTGCATCTACATTAAATATAAGAATTAGTCAAAGTATAATGTAAATGTAGTGTGCAAACTTTTTGCTCATAATAATGGCTTCTATATTAGACATCATCAAAACTAATCATATCTAAGAAATATCCCCCCTCCGCCCGCTCAGGTGGAGGGGAGAGAGTTTGATTACCTCTTTGCAGATGAGGAAATCCCAAACCTAGACACCGTAGGGGGAGAAAAAGGTGCAAGTTTGTCGCTTAGTGACGTGGACGAAAATGCGGAGACCCATATTGAGATTCCCATAGCCAAGGCGGAGCGATTTCCAGATGAGGAGAATGAGCGGAAATAGGGGAACCCCCGACCGTCGTCTTCGCGTTCCACCGGATTTGTGGTGGATGTCGAAGGTAAATATAATCAATTTTTTGTCAAAAAATTAAATTTAAATTTCTTACGTGTAATTTTAATTTATTTGAACGCAATACAACAATGTGTTTATAATTGTGCAGATAAACATGGGAACATCAGCAGGAGGACGCTGGATGTTTCCGCGGTCACTCAGATGGACAAGTATCGCGTCATAGTCCCCTGGAACACGGACACAGACGAGCCGATCGGCAATGGTGGTCATCCCGATGAACCGATTCTGTCGAATTTAGCGGGCATTGGGCATGGTTCCCGATCTTTTTCCACGATTGGAGAAAGATTCCGCCGGAGAACAAGGACAAAGCGTTTGCGACGTTGTGCGGGTAACTTATGTTGTTTAATTAAATTCAAATATTAATAGTAATAAGTTGTGGTTTATTTATTTATTAATTACTAACTAAATTATGATACGAAAAAGTTTAACGTGTGAGCCAACCATAAGAGGTACGTCGATGAAAATGGGGGAAGGGTGGAAGAGCCGAAGGGTCGTCTCTACAACTAAATGCGAGAATGGAGATTCGACTATGCCCTGCGGCAGGTGATTGAGAACGTCTCGAGATGGCGTGGACCCAAATGAGTGGGCGGGTTTTGTCCACTATCGAAGGAGTGCAGAGGGACAAGTAAGTTTTTTAATTAATCATAGTTTACATTTTGTTTAAACATGAGTTAATTTATTGTTTAAAATTTCTTTAAATTAATTTTGTTTAAATGTAGTTTAAAGATATAAATATAGATTAAATTAATTTCTTGTTTACATTTGGTTTAAATTAATTAATAGTTTAAATGTACTTGAAATATATGTTACAAGAAATCATTTGAACCTATAATTAATTTCACTTAACATTTTATTTGCTCCTCCTTGCAGGCCCCATCGCGAGAGGAACACCGAAGTCGGTCACATCGGAAGGTCCATCACACGGGGAACCAAGATGTTTGCCGTGACCTACGGTGAGATGGTATGTTGAAAGATAAATTAATTTTAGGTTTAAATGATGATTGTTTTGTTTTTGAAATAATAAAATTTATATTCTTTTAACTCTTTCAGCAAGAGAAGGCTCGGGAGGAGAACCGTGAGACGGACTATGGGTAGTTGTTCACACGCACCCATAGACACCGTGATGGGAAGCCGACTTCTGACGCAGCAGAGGACATCATAGTAAGTCACAAAAAATTAGTTATATAGTTAATGTTGTATATTTAAATTGAATTAAATTGTTTGATTAATGTTTTCTGAAATCTGTGCGTCAGGCCCGGATTGAGCAAAGCCAAGCTAATCTGCAAGCATCGCAGCCCCCCGAGTCACAAGGGTATGTGGATCCTTTGGCTCCTTTGAAAGCTCGCGTAGGCCCGTGAGCATCTTGGCCGCGTGAAGGGTATGGGGTTAGGCGCCAGGCCTAGCTTAGTGTATGGCAAGGCCTCCGGCTCTGAGGCCGGCACCTCTAGCTCGAGAAGGCCACCACCGGAGGAGGTTGATGCGATCATTGCGCGCAGGTTGCAGAGCAGGTTGCTGCACAGAAGGCCGCGCATGATGCCAGAAATAGGCGCATGCAAGAGAGATACGACCGTTGGTTCGTGAGTCGAGGCATACACGGGATGTTGCGGGGCCTTGGCGAGTTGTTACCTCACAAACGGTTTCCATCTCCCGAGCCTCCTCCGTTCATCTACGAGGATTCCCCCACCTCCCCTCCCCCCTCGTTCGTCTACGAGGATCAAATTCCGCATCCCGCTTTCTGGCGATGACGAGGGCGTTGTTACCTGCGGGTCGTGCACACGCTCCCCGAGATGCCCCCCATGAGACAGGACTTGATCATTAGGCTCCTGATAGTTAGTTTTTATTTTGAACCACTGGATGTTTGTTTTCTTTTTGATGTTATTTGGCTTGTTGACATTTTTATTTCGTTAAATTATTGTTATCTTTTACTATGGTATGTTTTTTATATATTGGAGTATTATTTCAATACTTATATTCCATTTATATTAGGTTATTAATGTTACTTTTAATATATAACGTACAATATAAAATTTATTATAGCTAAATAAAATAGGTATTGTAAAATAATTAATGGAGCTAATATGAAGTGAATAAAAAGTAATTTTCTCAAATAAAATAGATATTGTGAAATAAATAATGGAGCTACTAACATTTGTAGCGGTTATGTTGAAAAAACCGCCACAAATTTGAATTTTCCTGTGAATACAATAGCGCTAACATTTGTCGCGGTTAATACGACACACCTTAACTAAATTCAAACGGCTATAATTTTGTAGCGATTATTGTAGCGGTTCACAAACTGCAACAAAGCTCTGGCCCGATTTTGAATTCAAATTCGCTCATTTGTAGCGGTGCTTTTGACGGTTTAAAAACCGCAACTAAGCTTTGGCGGGATGTTAACTTCAAATTTGTAGCGGTTATAAAACCACTACTAATTGTATTTTTACATTTGTGACGGTTATTGTAGCGGTTATTGAACCGCTACAAAGTGTTTCCATGTTGCATTTAAACATCTCAGGTGCTATTATGAAAGTAATTAAACATTCTCTCTACATTTATATTCTATCCTAGCTTTGTTTACTACAGATGGATAAGTCATGGATCAAGCTACCGCGCAGTTCTTAGGTATATTTAGGGGGATTGAAAACTTTCTTAGATTTCGCCTTCTCTCATGCTAGCATTAATGGCAAGATCGTGTGTCCTTGTTGTAGATGCAAGTTTAAGAAGTGGCAAGCACGAGAAGGCGCTATGGAACATCTTCTTATCAAGCCTTTCCCATAAGGATATACATTCTGGCAAGTTCACGGTGAGAAACGTGGTATGAGATATGGGGATCATCTTCCTCAAACCTCATAAGTAGAAAATCAAGTACATCAACATGATCCGGTTCATGAAGCTCTTCACGATGCTTTCGGTGTTCAAGATGACAACTTCACAGTAGAAGTTCAGGGCCCAGAACCAATTTTCTTCAGGAATGATGCAGCTCGGGAATTTTTTGTCCTAATAGATGAGAGCGGTCGTCCTTTGTATCAAGGTTGTCAGAAATACTCAAAATTATCTTTTCTGATCAAATTGTACCATATCAAGTGCTTGTGTGGGATCACTAATAAGGCAATGTCGATGTTGGTGGAATTACTACGAGATGCTTTCCCTGACGCGGACATTCCCACAACCTTCTACGAGGCCAAGAAGGTAATCAACAGATTAGGCCTGAACTACGAAAAAATCGATGCATATCCTAATGACTATATGCTTTATTGGGGAGAGGATGCTCGGAAGGAGACTTGTAAGAAGTGTCACACTTCGAGGTTCAGGACAGTTCGGAAAAGAAAGAAGCAGAAGAAGAAACCCGCAAAGATTTTAAGGTACTTTCTTTTAAAACCTTGCTTACAAAGACTGTTTATGTCGTCTAAGACAGCTGAGCATATGAGGTGGCATGCAGCTGACAAGAACGAAGATGGTAAACTCAGACATCCACGGGATGCTGAAGTATGGAAAGTGTTCGACTCAAACTTTCCTGATTTTGCGGCGGACCCTAGAACTGTTCGTCTTGCTCTAGCGACCAACGGTTTTAATCCATTTGGGAATCTTAGCACAAGCTATAGTATATGGCCAGTTGTTTTGATACCTTACAACTTGCCGCCTTGGATGTGTATGAAACAAAGCTCCTTCATTATGTCCATGATCATTTTAGGCAAAAAGGCACTGGGAAATGACATCGATGTGTATCTCCAACCGCTTATCAAGGAGTTAGTGGAGTTGTGGAATGTTGGCGTCGAGACGTATGACGTGCATGAGAAGACACTGTTCAACTTGTGTGTGACATTGATGTGGACTATCAGTGACTTCCCTGAACTGGGAACATTATCCGGGTGGAATGTGCATACCGGACTTGCGTGTCCGGCTTGCAATTTTGACTCTG
This sequence comes from Acacia melanoxylon, assembly GCA_019022615.1. Classification (NCBI taxonomy): domain Eukaryota; kingdom Viridiplantae; phylum Streptophyta; class Magnoliopsida; order Fabales; family Fabaceae; genus Acacia; species Acacia melanoxylon. Next base: position 753,581 of record JAFJYJ010000114.1, read on the forward strand.
ACTCAGTGTGCCTTCCCCACAGTCGTAAGTGATGTTTCATGGGTCATCGGAGGTTTCTCGATGGTACGCACAGGTTTAGGTTGCAACGCAATCATTTCAATGGGCAACAGGAAAAAAGAGGACCTCCTCGGAATTTATCCGGTGCAGAAATCATAGAGCAGCTTGTGGATGTTGAATTTGAGTATGAGAAAAAAGACGATGCAGCAAAGGTCGACACAAAGATTGCCAGGGCTTCTGGTCAGCACCCCAGCAATGGCGGAAGAAAGCGTCTTCTTCACTCTTTCGTATTGGAAAGATAATTTGCTCTGACACAGTCTGGATGTCATGCACATTGAGAAGAATGTGTGCGACAATGTGTTGTACACCATTATGAACTAACCAGGCAAGTCAAAAGATCATCTTCAAGCGAGGAAATATTTACGGGAGATGGGGGTTCGTGGAGACGCGTGGTCGGATGAGCATGACAGATTTCAGCTGGCAAAATTCACCCTAACAAAACCAAATAAGGAAATCTTCCTTGTGACGTTGAAGAAGATAAAATTTCCTGACGAGTATTCAAGCAACATTTCACGATGTGTTGACGTGCAGGCTCGAAAGGTTACTGGGCTGAAGAGTCATGACTCACATGTGCTTATGCAACAGTTACTTCCGTTGGCCATCAAAAATATGTTGCCACTGGATGTGTTGATCGTTTTGGTTGAGCTTTGTACTTTCTTTCGGATGTTGTGTTCCAAGGTTTTGATCGTGGAGGAGCTCGACCAGCCGCAATAGAAAATCATTGTTACTTATTTGTGTCATTTGGAGATGATCTTTCCTCCATCATTTTCACGGTCATGGTTCACTGACAAGACACCTTGTTCACGAAACAAAGCTTTACGGCCCGGTTCACTACCGATGGATGTATCCTATTGAGAGGTACTCATTTAAAATTAATTACTTTAGCATTACTCCCTAGTCGCACGTCTAACCATTGATGTATCGACATTTTCCCTTCATTACTTTATAGGTTTATTAGGAAACTAAAGTCTTACGTGAGGAATAAGGCGTGGCCTGAAGGTTCAATAGCACAAGGCTATATTGGGGATGAGGTCTTGTATTTTTTTTCCAGGTACTTTGATGACATTGAGACGTCATTCAACCGACCGCCTCGTGTTGACGATTTTCCTTAGCCAGCGCCAGAGCCATCAGGAACAGAGTTGTTAGTCCCTCGTGTTGGTAAACCAGTTGGCAGAAGTGAGAACTTCAAACTCATGGAACTTGAGAAGATTCAAGCACATAGACATGTCTTGATTAATTGCACTAAAGTTGAACCGTACCTTCAGTAAGGATTAAACACAGATATATATATATATGTTATCCTATATATTTCCTTACATTTTATACTCACATTTCATGCTCGTCATCGCATGTTTAATTGCAGGGAATTCAAGAGTCATGTGAAGCATCAACTGAGGATCCGTACGCAGACATCCTCCGAAATTGATAGAAAGGTCCACAGAGAATTCCCCGGTGGGTTTAGAAGGAGAATTATGAATGACCACAACCCGCACCCACCAAAATTCAGCGCTCTCGCACTCGGCCCTCTTCATCACGCCCAAAGATTTACGGCATACAATGTCAATGGTTTCAAGTTTTGCACAGTTTCACGAGATTAGGGATTGCTGACCCAAAACTCGGGTGTATATGGCACGTTTGGGACGAGGAGTTATGCGAGCAGCGATGAAGGGACATGCGGTTCGGTGACGTCCCATATTATGGAAAGCTGCTTGATGTGGTCAAGATAACTTACCAAGGCCTTTTCCCCGTGACGCTGTTCAAGTGTTTGTGGGCGAATACGACAACGCCCTGGAGACTCACGACTGACGACTTAGGCATCACATCGGTGAATTTCTCCCGGACTATTCACACTGGTCTGTCTGAAGATGACAAGCCGTATATTCTTGCCTCAGAGGCCCAACAAGTTTATTATGTCGCCAATGAGAGGCACGTGGATTGGAATATGGTGGTTCACTTAAAGCCTCGGGACCTTTACAATATGGGCGATGGTGATAACGTCGCCTATGATTGTGAGACGTTCCAGCCAGCCAGTTTCGAAAACTTCTTCCTAGACGACGATGACAATTTACCTATAGTTCGGTATGTTTTTTAATATACGTTTTATGAAATAATAACATTTAACCAAATTTTTATTTGTGTTCAAACATATTCAACTCACATGTAACATTTTATCCAAACTTTCTTTGTAGGGATGTGACAAATATTGAGAGAAAAGATTATGCCATATATAGTTAATCTGTAATCTTCGTATTATTATTTTTTTGTTTAAAAAACCACAATAATATTTGTAGTGGTTTTATAACCGCTACAAAACCAAAAAAACCACTACAAAAAAAACACCGCTACAAAAGACGTGTCACAAACCGCTACTAAGTAACTCCGCTATAAAAAGTGACAACTAAACGACTACAAAATGATTCGCAGATATCAAAATAAATACCCCCACCCAACCACATTTAATATACTTCAGTTCCTTCCTACTTATGTTTTCTCTCCGTATTTACTCAAAGTTTTACGTTTTCTCAAAGAGCTTAAGTGTTTGAAGGGGGTAAGTGCCGTTCAACCGCATCAAATCTAATGCTTATCTTCTACCCCCTACGATACTAACTTTTGTTATTTTACAGTGCATTTCGTATTTTTTTACACTTTCTTTCTACTTTTCGTATATATTATTCGATCCACCTTCAAACACATTTTTTTTGTAGAAGTAATTATATTTTAATTAACATATTCTTTCTACTTTCTACATATTCTCATTGTTTTCTACTATATATTAACCTTATATAATCAAATATCATATTTTAATATAATTTATTTTCACCAAAAATATAAATTATTATTAATACCATATTTAAATAATTACTTTAATTAATTTTTTTTTTAAATTTCATTTGTTTGAAGCGGTTAATGAACCGCTACAAAACGAACAAAAATATGACAACGGGCCAAAACAACAAAAAATGACAGAATATTTTGTAGCGGTTTTAAACCACTACAAATATAAAATACGAAAATTGCCGCCAAAATGTTTCCCAAAAAATTGGTGGGATTTATTTGTAGCGGTTAACAACCGCTACAAATATTGGTGGCAAAATGTTTTTCCTAAAAATTGGCGAGAATATTTGTAGCGGTCATGTAACCGCTACAACATATTTTGAAACCTTTTGGCGCTAATTTTTTATATAATTAGTTATGGTTATGTAACCACTACAACAATGATCGATCTCAACTTGTAGCGGTTTTATAACTGCGACTAACGTTCAAACAAGGAGTCAGCCTGGCCTCATATAGTGGCGGTTATTTGTAACCGCTACAGATACAGTAGCGGTCATGATATATGTAGTAGCGGATTTTTTTAACCGCTACAAATCGGTTTGCCACAAGGGATTTTGTTGCGGTATGTTTAATCGCTACAAATGTCATTAGTAGCCGCTAAAACCACTACAAATATGTAATTTTAACCGCTACTAATGGTCTGTTTTTTGTAGTGTAGCTTATTTAGCTTAAATATCCTTGTAATTAATTTATAACAATAAAAGTGATAGAATGTAAGTAAAAAAATTAAATTAACTCATACACATGACAAAAATATAGACAACAGGAAAACAATATACTAAATCAATATTGTTTGACGAAAAAAACTAATAAAATGTTTGAAATTTGTTAGTTCTTGGTTTATATTTTGATGATAACAAATTTAAAAAAGAAAGAAGACTTATTGATTCAAGTCACTCGAGTGTGTGTTTCAAGACACTCGAGTAAACAACCGTTATTTGAACTAAAATCTGAATATAGAAACTATTTTTAAGTGTTCTGAGATTAACACTCGAGTGTTTAAGAGAACACTAGAGTGCTGCAGAATATTGTACATGACACTTGCAAAGATTTTGCCTCACACTCACTTCATTTTAAAAAGTGCTATGTTGGACACTTGCAAGTTCAGTGCAAAACACTCGCTGATAAATCAAGAGTGCAGTCTCTTTTATGAGGTGCACTTGAGTGATTCAATGTAACACTCGAGTGTAGCAATAAAGTGGCTTTGTGAGACTAGAGTATCCGGTAGAAGTTGAAACTTTTTTTAACCGACACTCGAAGTGTAATAACCCAAAAATTTTGGAATTTAAAATAAACATAAGAATAAGATTAATTAAATAATTAATGACTTCTTATGTCAATAATAGAAAAATATATAATAAGAATAAAAGATAATAAGTTTTTTTTCCATTTCATATCTATATTCAAAGTTGTATGCCTCTAGTAAAAGAGAAGTTGTGAATTATTAGAGAATCAATCTAATGCATGTAATATACCTTAAATTTAAAATGAATTATTTCTTTTAAACTAGTAAAAGCAGCGCAACACAAGTATATGGTTGTCTAGTAGAGCTTGTGTTTGTTATGTATGTTTGGATTTTGGCTATGAGTTTTCTTTAAGCCAAAAGGCCAATTTCATTTTGTTCTAACAATATGAAATTACTGGAATGCTCAAATTAATCGTGTAGCTTAAAATATTTTTCATGGGTTTTTGGTCTTTTACCAAACAAGCCCTTAGCCCTCAATTAAATATTTGTATACTCCTTGCTACTTCTTTTTATTTCTGCCGTGAATGAGACCAAGGAAGCTTCAAGAAACTTTGAGAAATTGAACACCACATGGCCATTCTTTCGCCATTCTCATCTGTTCTTCATGTTTTTCATTTGTGTGCAAGACCATCATCTTCATCAACCATTCTTCTCCATCCTCCTTTGCTCATCTTCATCAGACTTTCCCGCTATTTTTCCCCTCATTTCCAATCGACATATCTGCAGCAGAAATAGGGAGGGAGCTTTTAGGACTGATTGGCTGTCCCATTCTCCTTTCTTGGTATTGATATTCCTTTCTTTTGTTGATGTTAAGTGCACTGAGGGTTCTCTTCTTTCTTTGCTCTTTGACGTTTTTGTTTGAGAGTGGGGACAATACAGATTGCTTCCTCACTTCTATCCTTTTCTTGTGCATTTATTGTACATGGTATGTATGAATAACTTCCTCATCCATTGTTTTCCAAAATTCTTTCAATTTATGAATGAGTAGAGAATATTTTTTTCCCTTCTCTAAATTGTTTTGTGGTTTGGAAAGGATATATATTCCTCCAATTGCTAATTAGTTTGAGTTGTATAGGGGTTTGGTAAAAACTTAAGATTGGATTTGTAGTTTTAATGTATATGAAATGTGGGATTGTAGTTTTGAAAGATTATTCTTGAAGCTTGTAAAATGGAGTGAATATAGGGTGTTTGATAAAATGCATGTAAGGAGAATTTAAACCTATAATGGTGAAAATATTATAAACTAAATCATGGAATCAGGGCAACATTAAGAAAACCATTTTTTTGCTAATGAAATAGGTATGGTTGGATGGTATTAATTGTCATTTAAAGTTTGATTATCATGTGGTGATGGATGAATTGTTTGGTTTATGAGATTTTGATGAGTTATGGTGATGAGCAAGTGTGACAAAGATGTTTGTTTTATAAGTTAATATTGAGTGTCTACTAGGTGTTAGTTGACATGTTTGAAAGGAAGGAGACTTAATTCGATATGTTTCTATAGTAATTTTATGGTGATGAAGAAATTATTTTCACATACACGCCAACTTGAGTTTAATTTATGTCTTGCTTAAATGGAATTTGAAAACTTTACATCTTTATGATGATGTTGGAAAGAGTACTATGGATTCTATGATGCAGTCAAATGATTCTTTGAGGGAATCCAATGTCTCCTTACAGGCTTTAAATGAATCCCTAATCTCCACCTTGGAAGCAAAAATGAAGATTTTGGTTGATATGATAACTACCAACTTCTAGATGATCTTTGACCTTCAAGATGAGCATACCAAGAAGATCAAGAAGATTTAAGACGTCTTACATGTTGGAAATTATGCCCTAGGGGCAAGTCATTGTACTTTAAACGTTTATGTTATTTAAAGTATTCTCCATTTAGTTATTATTTCATTTGCATGTTTATAGTGATAACTGTATCCTTGGATATATCTTATATATTATCCTAAATGTCTCTGGTCGGTCATTTACGTGGGAGCGAAGATGAAATAAGACTAGTATGACTTTGATGAGGTATGGAGATACGAATCAAAGTCATAGGCACTTGTAAGAGTACAAGGTGCTGGACCGACCCACTATGAGAAAGCTGTATGGATTTAGTCATAAGCTTTTCTCATGTATAACCGCGTCACAATGCCCTTTGACCTAAGATCATCATGGAATCCTACATGATGATTCACTGCTCTTTGACCTAGTCAAAAGTCACCTTTGACCGGGTGATGATAAAGGCTTGGATCGGAATCAGTGGTTTTCATGCAGAGGAATGTGAATGGTCAAGATGAAATTTGTCCCTCACATTTGTAGAGAGATAATATTGGGCCCCTCGATGAGTGAGTCTGACAAATGTATGGCCATACTATGATGGGAAGGAGTTTCCATTTCTATTATTAGACTACTCAAGAATCGAGAAAGTAATGGTTAAGAACAGGAAGTTGACATTATCCATGCCTCATCCTTGACCAAATTATCGAGTGACAAAGGGGACGTGACATGGTTGTACAATAGGTTGTATCGTATCATCGATCCCCATATGAATTGGGTAGTCACAATGTCTTGCTAGAGGCCGCTTGCGACTTGTGGGCTAGTACTGTATTTGAAGATTGGAATATCACCTAGAGGGGGTGAATAGGTGATCTAAAAAAAACTTTTTCGTAAGCTGAAGAGAAATGTAAGTAAGATAAAGTATGAGAAGAGTAAATGGACAAAGAGCAATTTATACTGGTTCGGTCTAATACTTCGACCTACATCTAGTCCCCAAGCACACTTGGGATTTTCACTAATCTTCCAGAGATAATTACACACTTTGTAAACGAAGGATGATTCTCTCACTCTTTGACTCACTCTCCCTTACAAGTTGTAATTGATACACCCACACTTAAGGTTCTACAACCTTAAGATTTTGACAACTAAAGAATCAAATTGTGTTTGAGAACTCCTCACTGAGTAAATATTGATAAACACTGAAGTATATCAAAATATCTGAGGATATTAATGAAACAGTTGAATCAGCAGATTGTAGTAAATTCAAATTGAATGTGTAGCGTTTCGGTAGTTGAGAATTCAAGGCTTCAGGAATTTATAGATGTTGTATTTAATGACCGTTGATGAAGCTTGAAATTAGCCGTTGAGTTTTCTTCAATATGTCCGTTGGAATTGAAGCGCGAAAGCTCTGACTACAATGTAGACATCCTAGCTGTAATATTTGTTAATTCCTTTTGTTCCTGCAATTATGACCGTTGAGGTCGAGCAAAAGGAATGAAAATATCTTGCCCAAAAATGTCTTTCGAATGCCCAGGGGTTTGTCTGTTGGATAAAATCTCGAATAGGCAACCGCATTTAATGCGTTCTGGCACAATTGCTTTATTCAAAATCTTGATATAATCTGAGTTCTAATCAACTGAAACTCACTAACAAACTTACTAAAACAAGTTAAGAATATCAATACAAGATGACATGATAAAAGCATAATCATAATAATCATATTCAGAGAGCTTAGAGTTTTAGTTAAGCATTTGCTAAAAACAGAGACAGGCTAGGCTCGAGGCAACAGTCTCACAAGCTCAAGTCAAAGAAGCGAGAAAGACAGAAGGAATATTTGAAAAGCATATTTGACTCGAGGCATACAATATCTTGGCTCGAGTCTGGTCACAGACTAGAGGCACCATTCTTCCAGGCTCGAGTCGATCATAGGATTTAACCAGCAGCAATGAAGAGCGTAGACTCGAGGCAAATTATGTAGCTCGAGTTAGCTTTTAGACTCGAGGTAGTGAAGTAGGTGATGAGCACAAATTATGCCATGTTTTCCCTATATTTCATGACTGAATTGTATGGTAAATGAAAGCTTAACTGCAAACAATCCAAGCAAAAAGACATATATTCATGATATAGGGAACTAAAAGATAGAAACCATTTACATCCTAAACATGTGCTAAGAAGGAGCAAATTACATTGTTTTTAAAGAACGTATAGCAAAGCTGATACGATGCTATAGCATTCTGATCGCAACTCGAAGTGCAATAAAAAGCATCACGAAAGCTATAGCAAGGTAAAGGACGCAATGTTATGTGGCATATTTTCTGACCTTTTTATCTAGCTGATTTCAGGAATAATAATAAAGATCGAGATCGACAGGTAGATTGCTGACGTAATGAAATAGAAGATGCAGAGGATCAAAACGGAAAGATTTGAAGAATCCCGCAGGATCATCATAATCAATCTACAAACAAAAGATGTGATAGATCTCGACAGATTTGGAAAGCCCAGCTAGCTGAAACTTGCGTCACACAGAAGTCTGAGTATAAAAGGAAACATCAAGTCAACCCTAAGAGAGAGTCGCACAGAGCCAAAACAATATTTCACATTCGGCCGACTCAAAAGAAGAGTGTGAGACTTCACTAGCACGAGAATTCCAGGATAACCCAGCATCCTTCCTTGCAGTAAGACGGAGGGAAGAAGACGTGGAGTGGTGACGTGACAAGGCTTCGTCCACGCCGTCAAGCTTTCTATTTTCCTTTATTTTATTTTGGTAGTTAGATCATGGGTCATTCTGTTACTATCTGTTTTGTGTTTCTCGCGTCAGTCATGAACTAACTTTCCGATGGCTGAACGAGGATGAATTCTTAAGTGTTATATGAACCCAGTTGCAAGTTCTAAATTTAATAGATTCGGTTTGCTTATCAGTGAATTTATTACTAGTCGATTAGAGGAATCTAAGGGCTAGATATGTGGCCTCGGCTTACTGGCAAGGAGTCAAGGTTAGACCTTTGAGAAACAGTGTTTGCTAGGCAGCCGGTGCAAGGCTTGACCTATTAATTATAGGCTTCAGGAATGGGTCTACCTCTCATAACCATGATACCCTGAGTGTAATGCAGATTTAACTAGAAAGTTGCCATAGGAATATGGAAGGAGTATAATTAGTATCATATGTATCGGACGCGGAAGCTTCGATAGATTATAGAGGTGGGTTAACCGAATAGCGTTGTAGTTAGTAGCCATGTTGTAGCATTGCGGAAGCTGTGCAGTATGGATGCTATAGCAATAGGTAGAGCAATTGGGGGATTGATGCGCTTAAGGATGATTCCGAGTTCAGCCTAACTTCTCACTGATATCTTCTTAAAACTTATTATCTTTACTTCTGTTATTAGCATAATTACAAAAACCTCTCAAACCAATTATATTTACTTTTTGTTTTGCGCAACTATCATAGCAATTGAGCGTCGCTCTTAGGTATCTCAGTCTCTGTGGGACGATACTCTACTTACATTTTATTACTTGTTCGACTGGTTCACTTGCCATCAAGGAAATCGACCAACAAGTTTTTGGCGCCGTTGCCGGGGACTGTTGATACCCTTAGTAACGACGCCCCTTTTGCTTAATAGTTGTGATTTACCTAATAAAAATAGCTCACCTTTTCTCTGTTCTTGATTTTCAGGTACATTTTGTAGTGCATGCGCAACTCGCCCTCAGCCAACCTAGAGCCTTACGATCCTGAAATAGAACGTACTTACAAGCAAAGGCGCAGGAAGCAGAAGCGAAGAAGTCAACCTTTTGACTCAGCAAGCATGGCGGATATGCCTGTCAACCACGAGCAGAATCAACGAGAGCCGATAGTAATAAACGGGGACAACCAAGTCCCTCCACCTCCAAACCCAGAAGTAAACAAAGCCATCATGGAATTTGGAATTCCATATCTAAATAAGCTGAATTCAGCCATCACACCGCCAACATTCAATGTAGGACACTTTGAAATCAAAGGTGTCATGATTCAGATGCTGAATGCAGCAGGGCAATTTGGAGGACTTCCATCCGAAGATCCGCACCTGCACCTCAAGACCTTCATGGAGGTGTGTGATTCTTTTGTCATCCCAGGGATCCCACTCGATGCCGTCCGGATTAAATTATTTCCATTCTCACTAAGGGACAAGGTTCGGACGTGGCTTAACAACTTACCTGCAAATTCCATCACCACATGGAATGATCTGGGGAGTAAGTTCTTGCTCAAATTTTTTCCACCTACTAAGAACGCCCAACTCAGAGGGGACATCACCAATTTCCAACAAAAATCTGGAGAATCTACCTATGAAGCCTGGGACAGATTTAAAGACCTCCTCAAAAGATACCCACAGCACGGTCTGTGCGAATGGGTCCAATTAGAAACATTTTGCAGAGGTCTCGATGGACAAACACGATCAATTGTAGACGCCTCTTCTAGAGGATCCATCCTAATGAAGTCTTGTGAAGAAGCTCACAACCTATTGGAGCGCATGGCCATGAACAGTCATCAATGGCAAGCAGACAGAGTCACATCTTCTCAAACTGTTGTATAAATACATGAACTAGATGCTATGACTGCTCTCACAGCACAAGTATCCTCTCTGACCAATATGGTGAAAGGACTGACCCTTCCATCAAGCAACACATTGCTGCAACAATCTCAGGTAGCTTGTGTGTACTGTGGCGGAGAGCACTCTTACTCTCAATGCTCCGCCAACCCTGAATCGGTAAACTTCGTCAACAACTTTAATAGGGGCAGTAACACCAACAATCCATACTCGAATACATACAATCCTGGATGGAGGCAGCATCCCAATTTCTCATGGAATTATCAAGGTTCACAAGCAGCAGGACAATCATCGGGGCCACAATACTCAAACCGAACATCAAACCCACCAGGGTTTACCCAGCAAGCACGGCAGCAGGGTGGTGAGTCAGATCTGTAGCACTCTATGCTGACCCTCCTGAAGGAATATATGGCAAAAAATGATGCAATCATTCAGAATCAGCAAGTCACCTTGAGAAATCTTGAAAATCAAGTGGGACAACTAGCTACTGTCCTTAACAACAGACCCTCAGGACCCCTGCCCAGTGACACTGAAGTCCCCAGGATCACAGGAAGAGAGGAAGTCAAGCTGATAGAGCTCCGAAGTGGTAAAAGCTTAGAACCCAGAAAGGCAACCAAACAACCTATGGTTGTCATTGATCCGCAATATGAGAATTTGAGGAAGGACAAGGAAAATCGAACAACATCCCGAAGACGAGGAGAGTCAACCAAGGTTGTCACAACGAATAGGATTTCGCCACAACGTTGCCTCGTACAACAATGGATGATCACGTGCAATACCCAACATTGAATGCTACCGCATCATCATCAAAGCATAATCGTGATCCCAGGCCTTCAAAGATGCTAAGGCAATCCCCACTTTTCCAACAAAGGCTACAGAAGCAAGGCCAAGAGAAACAATTTAATAAATTCCTCGACATGCTGCGGCAATTGCACATGAATATTTCTCTAGTGGAAGCTCTAGAGCAAATGCCCAGCTACATGAAATTTATGAAGGAAATTCTGTCTAAAAAAGAGAGACAAGGAAGAGTTTGAGACAATAGCATTAACCTAAGACTCTGCAGTGCCATGCTAACAAATCGGCTACCTTCGAAATTAAAAGATCCTGGCAGTTTCACAATCCCCTGTGCAATCGGACCTCAATATTCAGGAAAAACTCTGTGTGATCTGGGAGCTAGTATAAATCTCATGCCCATGTCTATTTTCAAACAATTGGCAGTTGGGGAGGCTAGACCCACAACAGTCACATTGCAACTGGCAGATCGCTCCATAGTTCTACCTGAGGGAAAGATTGAAGATGTTCTGGTAATGGTGGATAAGTTCATCTTCCCTGTGGATTTCCTTATTCTGGACTTTGAAGCAGATCGTGATGTCCCAATTCTTCTGGGAAGACCTTTTATGGCAACTGGACGTACGCTGATTGACGTGGAAAGATGAGAACTTACTATAGGTGTAAATGATGATCAGGTCACTTTCTCAATCCTTAAGACCGCAAGATTCGAAGACCCAGCTGAGAAGTACCTAACCTATGAAGATGATAGCAAAGGGACTAAAAAGGTAGGAAGCCGTCCAACACTACCGCAGCATTGAATTGCTATAGCAAAGTCCGGTTGAAGACTTTAAAGCAAGCGCTATTGGGAGGCAGCCCAATTTGTAGTTTTTTAGCATCACCGCAGGAGGGAACGAGTCCAGCAAGATCCATGCTACGGCATACTGCAAAGCATTAAGGCCCCAGAACGGAAATACGGAAAAGCCCACTAAATGCTAGTTAGGTACGCCCTCATCTTTAAAATAAACATGGTGTGCATATGTTTGATTTGGTAGACCACTCCTTGGGCCGACTACGCATCAACTGAGTTTAACCCAAAGTCAAAGGAGTCATGACGGTCCACATTCAAAATTCTACCTTTATCGTGTCTGTTCTTCTCTTCCTCTCCTCCCGTGTCTCTTCACATCTCCACCGACCCTCCATCTTCCTCACTTACACAACCCATGCTATGGTTAGGGTCCTAAAGACAACGAGATGACTTCACCGTGCGCCCCACCGGCCTAGCCGCCGTCACCGCCCGTCCGCCGCCCATCCCAAGCGCAACCATCTGTGGTCATCGAGGTCTCATCTTCATCTCCTCCGACTCTTCGGTGTCGTGCCCCGCATTCCTCCGATCGATCCTACATGATCTCCAATGCACCCCTTTATTGGCGGCGAAACCGATGCCAAGGCCCACGAACAAGTTCCGCAAACGTCGCGCTCTCGCGCGCACGGAGTTGAAAACCATCCACTCGGCGTGACCACGGCATTCTCCGCTCATCGCCGTCATCTTCCGAGGTCCGCGATTTCCCTCTCGCACTCTCAGTCCCAAAGAATTCCGAGTGGTTAATACCCCGGACGACTACACCTCCTCCGAGGAGGATACCGCCAGCAGTGCTCCCGCTCCCGCACCCTAGTTTCCCTTTTTTTATTGCTTTTGTTTTATTTTCTTTTTTTGTTACCTGACAATCTGCCAATGCCCTGGGCGTTTGCCCCAGGGCTATTTTTTGAATGATGCTGTTTAATTTGCTTCTCTTGCTCTTTATTTTCCCCTGCCCCCTTTGTTGCGCGCCATACTTTTGATTATCGTTCTATTACTGCTGCTGCAATGAGGGCATTGCATCGTTCAAGTGTGGGGGAGGGATTAGTTAGGTGATATAACTTGCTATCTGCTATTTCTGTGTGTGTGTGATCCTGATTACTCTGCATTTAGTTTTTGGCAAAAACTGATTTTTTTTTTTCAAATTGCATGATAAAATATGAACATAATTTTGTAGAAATAGAAGGAATGTCTATATAACAAAACATAGCATGATTGCCTAAGAAAACGAACCTTTAGGCTTGGGAAATTGACGGTGCTAGCTAATCGATGCGGGTAAAGTGCGCAAAGTGAGGAAGTTTAAAGGGAAGAACCCCGATGGAAGGATTGAATTGAGCCTAATTGTTATATTTTTAAAGTGTGCATGTCTGCTAGTCCATGTTTGATCCTTGATTTGTCTTAGTTCTTTGATAAACTATCTAGCATCTGAGTTTGAAGTTTGTAGGATAAAGGCATTCATATAAATACCCATCAATCCCATACACAACCCATTTATCATTATCCTCATATTGCTACCCCATTGAGCCACATGAGTATGCTATAGTAGAACAAGATAGACAGAAAAACTAGAAGAAAACTGTGAAACATGCTACGGCAGAGTGCTCCATTGAAATACTGTGAAGAAGAGCTGCTACTTGCTTATCAAAAAAAAGAAGAAAAAGGGAAAGACACAGAAAAAAGAGCAGCAAGAAAAACAAGTACAAGAAGGAGCACTCGGCTAAAACCAAGATATTTTGCTACCTAATCTGCTATAGCATTCACCAACATTTCCCAAACTCCTATCTATCCTCACCATTGTAACCCAAAAAGTCCTTTTGATGAACGAATACTCAGGTACTAGGAAGCAATCTTAGAACTTTGACAAGGCTATGGAACTTCTGGGGCTCATATGACAAGAGAGAAACTAAAATCCCTTGAGTGAGAGAACGTAAACACCAAACTTGAGAGCCTCTTGAGGCTTCTTCATCTAAGCAATACCACACTTTGTGAGCTGTTAGCATTGGGCAGTGGGATTGCCAAAGGAGGACGTTAACTGAAAGCAATTGTGTAAGCAAGGGTTATACAGACAAGAGCGCTATGACTATAAGTTTTGTTCGCTTCATCTTATTTTGCCCAGGAATGCAAAAAGCTAACTGTGAGGGTATTTGATGAGCACAAATTATGTCATGTTTTCCCTATATTTCATCACTGAATTGTATGGTAAATGAAAGCTTAACTACAAACAATCCAAGCAAAAAGACATATATTCATGATATAGGGAACTGAAGGACATAAACCATTTACATCCTAAACATGTGCTAAGAAGGAGCAAATTACATTTTTTTTAAAGAACGTATAGCAAAGCTGATACGATGCTATAGCATTCTGACCGCAACTCGAAGTGCAATAAAAAGCATCACGAAAGCTATAGCAAAGTAAAGGACGCAATGCTATGCAGCATATTTTCTAACCTTTTTATCTAGCTGATTTCAAGAATAATAATAAAGATCGAGATCGACAGTAGATTGCTGACGTAATGAAATAGAAGATACGGAGGATCAAAAAGGAAAGATTTGAAGAATCCCGCAAGATCAGCAGAATCAATCTACAAACAAAAGATGCGATAGATCTCGACAGATTTGGAAAGCCTAGCTAGCTGAAACTTGCGTCACACAGAAGTCTGAGTATAAAAGGAAAAATCAAGTCAACCCTAAGACAAAGTCGCACAGAGCCAAAACAAGATTTCACATTCAGCCGACTCAAAAGAAGAGTGAGAGACTTCACTAGCACGAGAATTCTAGGATAACCCAACATCCTTTCTTGTAGTAAGACGGAGGGAAGAAGACGTGGAGTGGTGACGTGACAGGGCTTCATCCACACTGTCGGAACACCGTCAACCTTTCTGTTTTCCTTTATTTTATTTTAGTAGTTAAATCATGGGTCATTCTGTTACTATCTGTTTTGTGTTTCCCTCGTCAGTCATGAACTAACTTTCTGATGGCTGAACGAGAATGAATTCTTAAGTGTTATATGAACCCAGTTGCAAGTTCTAAATTTAATAGATTCGGTTTGCTTATCGTGAATTTATTACTAGTCGATTAGAGGAATCTAAGGGCTAGATCTGTGGCCTCGGCTATCTTTGGCAAGGAGTCGAGGTTAGACTCGAGAAACAAGTGTTTGCTAGGCAGCCGGTGCAAGGCTTGACCTATTTATTGTAGGCTTCAGAAATGAGTCTACCTCTCATAACCATAATACCCTAAGTATAATGCAGATTTAACTAGAAAGTTGCCATAGGAATATGGAAGGAGTATAGTTAGTATCATATGTATCGGACGTGGAAGCTTCGATAGATTATAGAGTTGGGTTAACCGAATAGCGTTTAGTTAGTAGCCATGTTGTAGCATTGTGGAAGCTGTGCAGTATGGATGCTATAGCAATGGGTAGAGCAACTGAGGGATTGATGCGCTTAAGGATGATTCCGAGTTCAGCCTAACTTCTCACTGATATCTTCTTAAAACTTATTCTCTTTACTTCTGTTATTAGCATAATTACAAAAACCTCTCAAACCAATTATATTTACTTTTTGTTTGCGCAACTATCATAGCAATTGAGCGTCGCTCTTAGGTATCTCAGTCTCTGTGGGACGATACTCTACTTACACTTTATTACTTGTTCGACTAGTTCACTTGCCATCAAGGAAATCGACCAACAGTGGGCTCGAGTCAGCCATTTTAAGATTTTTAGAAAAACATTGTGTGAGTTTTAAGCTTTAGGCTCGAGACTCTGAAGATGCTGGCTCGAGTCTGGACCCAGACTCGAGGCACACAACCTCGAGTTCGATTGATCCTTAGTTTGAAGAGCCTTTTATGATCAACCTTTGTCTCGAGTCTTCAAATGGTCAGCCTCGAGGCAAGAGCTAGACTCGAGGCATTCAATTGGCAGACTCGAGTTAATACGTCATTCTGGAGATAAATACATAGAGATTCGGCTTGAGTCTGCAACATTGGCTCGAGCCAATGTGACAGCAAAGTGATACCACTGATAAAACATGATTTTAATGAAGTCAAGAGCATTTTCTTTATCTTCTTTGTTCATACACTCATTTTCAAACTTAGTCATCATCAAAACATCAAAAGGAAGCCATCATAATTTTAATTTTTCAAAATGAATTTTCACAGATATAGTTTAAAGAGAACATATGCAAGTGGTACTAAAGAGCTTAATTAATTCTACGAAGCATTAACCACAGAATGCTTTAGCAAATGTCATTCAATATCAAGCAGAAATCCAAGAGAATGACAAGCAAGGATTAAACATTAAATACATCAAGTACTTGCAACAAAATAACTCTTGGGTGCACCAAAATAATTCTTGACTTCTTCATTCTTTCTCACAGATTCTTTGCCCCTTTGGCATCTATCAAAAAGAGGGGATCACAGAGGAGGTTTCTGGAACAGAGAATAAAAGGGATGAGATGTGGTTGGAAAAGGTAATGGAGAATATGGAACAATGGAGAGGATAGGAGAGATAGTGAGAATAGGAGAGGTGGATATGAGGGTGTCTATGTCATCCTCACCAGACAACTCTGCTGTGGAGGACCCAGAGTAGGTGATCTTCACAGGAGGCGTGGTTGATGAAGGAAGAGGTATAGTGGCTGGGGCAGAGACTGGAGGAGATAATATGACAGGAGTGGAGATGATTGGAGTGGTGGTGAAGGAGAAGAAGGTTGAGATGGATTGAGGATAGGAGAGGAAAGTCCAAAAGCAGAGCCAGACTGACACTAAGAAATAAGCTTTTCAACTTTGTTGCTAAGGGACCAGAATGAGTTGTGCAGATTACTGATGGAGACTCCATGATCAACCAGATGACCATTGAAGTTGTCAACTTATTCAGCAAATACTTCTTGATTCTTGCGTATGGTAGTAACTTCCTTAACTAGTTTCCCAATCTCAAACTCTAATTTCACAGACAGTGAGTTCTGAGCAGCCAAGGATATGTGGAGTGGGTCCAAGCTGTCTGAGATTTTTCTACAATGGCCTTGATATGAGCCCCCATAGAGAAAGGACTAGGCTGAGAGGTCTGTTCTGGACCAAGCTCAGGTTGCTCGCGATGACCAGAAGCAGGAGCTTTTGGCTTGGAAGTTCTGGATCTAGAAGGGGCAGGAGCTCTAGATTGACCAGAACCTTCTTGAAAGTTTATCTTCATCAGGTTGAGAATGTGTTGTCCAAATTCATTAGGCTTCTTGGCTCTCTCATCCTTTTCGAAATACCATATCTTTTCATGAAATAGGATGACAGACACTAGACTAGGAAATGGGATTGTGGAGTTTTTCTTAGAATGCATGGCATATTTCTTCATTTCCCAAAAACTCCAGTGACCAAGGTTATGAGGAACCTGGGCCACAATGGAAGAAAACATGGTATAGTCTCTCTGGGTGAAATGAGTAAAGTTTTTGTCTTTCTGAACAAAGTTCCTTGAGTAGATAATACCACAAGGCTCTATGTCTAGGTGGCATGTGAAAAGGATTAAAGGTAAGTGCTCCTACTGGTTCTCTCAATGTCTCATCTGGACGAAGGATTTTGAAAGATTTGTTCATTATCATAATGAACCTGAAGAACATGAGGTGGATTTGGAATTTGCAACAGATCATTTAAATAATCAGGGGTAATCACAATTCTCTTTCCTCTCATAGAAGTAAAAATTCTTTCTTCAGCAATGTGATTATGCTTGTCTAAAAGAGTGTTCACAGACATGTTGAAATAGAAAACTCTAACTAGGGTAGGACTATATGAAGCATGAATACTCAGAAATGATGCATAATCCTTAAACCATGGGTAAAGGTCAAGATTACACGCAGATTTTAGTTTATCTAAGTCTACAGACACAACAGGGCAGAAATTTCTCAGAGCATAGTCTTTACTAAATTTCTTTCCATCTTTTGAGGAAAATAAAATAGTTTCACAAGCAAAGTCTACTCTTTGGAGGATGAAAGCAAAGTAGGGTATGATATATGGCTACAATAGATGGGATTTCGAATACCTTAGAGCCGATTGTTGAACCGAGCCTTTAGAAGTAGAGACTGATGCTCTAGAGGCAGAGGCAATGGTCTTGGATGCTTTTGATGCAGATACAGATGTTGCTTGGCTTTTGGAAGTCCCTCGAAAGTCAGAAGAGGCAATGGCAAACTTCTTCTTTGTAGATGAGGGACTCACGACAACCACTCCTTTTTGTTTTTGAACCAGAGCCTCCTTATCGACAGATTTCTTTAGAGGAATTACTGGAGGTTCCTCAACCTTCGTTTCTTAGATTCTCCTTCTTCAAACGAAACCTTTGGGCGATACCTCTTTGGCAAAGCATTTTTGTTCGCTTTGGTCGTTCCGACCGAGGAGAGGAAGGTGAATCAGAAACCACAAAATCTGGGTCTGTGTTTTTTATTTTGGATTTAGATGGAGACATAGGATTTTTTGTTTTGGGAGGCATTGAGGAAGAGTTAGGGTTAGGGTTCTTGGAGAGAGATGAAGGACAGAGATACGAGAGAGAGAGATGAAGAGATGTATGAAGAGACGCGGGAGAAATGAGGAGTGAAGCGACACAGGAAGGCATATAGTCAGAATTTTAAAACTTAACTCGAGGCTAGTGTGTTTGACTCAAGGTACCCAACTCAAGGTTTCACTTACTAATTCGAGGTTACGAAGAACATGTACTAACCTGAATAGCGAGGATCCCAATTTGACTCGAGGTGCCCATTACCCACTCGAGGCAAAAAGTGCTCTGCATTCTTCAAAATTTCTAGTTGTCATTTAACTCGAGGTAAAATATGTGGCTCGAGGCAAAAATCCTTCTTAAATTGTCTAACTCTCTGCCTTCACTTAGACTCGAGATTACTCTTCAGGCTCGAGGAACGTTGCTTTGTTTTGATTTCTCTGAGCTTGGTTTGAACAGAGACTCGAGGCATCTCCTAGGTTGGCTCGAGGTAACGACTTTTCTGATCAACTCTGCTTTTTCGTATCATAACAGAGTTCTGCAACAATATTAGCTAGATACTCCGATGCTAAAGTTTGTTTTCGTTAATCATCAAAAAACAGGTAAATCTTTTGAGTTAGCATTACTTACAATTCATTGGGATTTACCATTCCCAATTCTCTTCGGATAAAGTTGAACTGTTCTTTTGCCAATGGTTTGGTGAAGATGTCAGCTAATTGGAGATGTGTGAGAATGAACATCACTTTGATATCTTTCTTCTGCACATGATCTCTGATAAAGTGATGTCTCACATCAATGTGCTTGGTTCTTGTATGTTGAACAGGATTCTTTGCCAAACTTATTGTGCTGGTGTTGTCACATAGAATTGGAATTTCTTTCAGATGGACTCCCAAGTCAGATAATTGTTGCTTTAGCCAAAGAACTTGAGCACAACAACTTGAGGCAGCAACATATTCAACTTCGGTGGAGGATACAGCCACATTGGTTTGTTTCTTGCTAAACCATGATACAAGTGAACCTCCAAGAAACTCACATTGTCCACTTGTACTCTTTCTATCAGTCTTGTATCCAGCATGATCAGAGTCTGAGTATGCCACCGGGAATTCTTGTTGACCTTTTGGAAACCAAAGACCTAACTCCTTTGTATCCGAGAGATATCGAAAGATTCTCTTGACATGTTCAGCATGTGATTCTTTTGGAGCGATTGGAATCTTGCACACATTCCCACACTGAATTGAATATCAGGCCGACTTACAGTTAAATATAGTAACGATCCGATCATTCCCCGATATTTGGTTATGTTGAAGTCCTTGCCTTTCTCTTCATCTGCATCCAAAGAAGTAGTTGAACTCATCGGAGTGTTGACTCCATTGCAATTTTCCAGACCAAACTTCTTGAGCAAATCACGGAGGTATTTTGTGTTAGTTCTCAATGTGTTTTGATGATTAATAACAATTGTAAACATGAAAGAATGATTTTTATTAGAAATTGGTAAAACATGTTGTTTGCAATTCAAAAACATTTTGTCGGCTCCAAACTCGAGCTTGGGTCTCCAAACTCGAGCTTGCCCCTTACAGAAAGCAAACCAAGCTATTTTGCATTTTCTAAACTTGAGCTTGGTCCATAAACTTGAGCTTGAAGGTTTTCAAAAGTTTACTCATATACTGAGTAAGCTCGAGCTTGCACCTGTAAGCTTGAGCTTACGAAGGTTTGAGGATTTTATCAAGTTACTCAAATTGCAAACTCAAGCTTATTAGTTTTAAGCTCAAGCTTGCCTCTTCCAGAGACTTTTCTCACTAAGTTTACAAATATGTAAACTCGAGCTTGAGTTACAAGCTCGAGCTTACCTCTGCGTAATCCTTTAAACTTGAGCTTATCATTTTACCGTAGAGTTTGTGAGTTTACAAAAGTTGTAAACTCGAGCTTGGCATACCAAGCTCGAGCTTGCACCAGAGAAAGTTTTCAAGTTTTTCCTTCAAAGAGTAAACTCAAGTTTAAGGTTGTAAACTCAAGCTTGCGTCGACAAAAATCTTTCAAAGTTTTTAAAACCATTGCCAAACTCGAGCTTGCCCTTGCAAGCTCAAGCTTGGGTCGACAGAGAGCAATGTCATATTTTGAGCTTAGCAAACTCAAGTTTACACCTCTAAGCTCAAGCTTGCATTTTGTGAACTAAAATTATTTTTGACATGAATAGTGCCAAACTCGAGCTTACTCACTAATAAGCTCGAGCTTGCGTTTTTCCATTTTTACTCTCAAAATGATTTCAAACATCTTTCCCCGACAAATGCTAAAGTCGAGCTTACACACTTACAAGCTCGAGCTTGAGGCTTCCGAGAGGCAAAACTCAAGTTTTAAATGAAGAGCAAACTCGAGCTTACATAGGTAAACTCGAGCTTGGAACTTCGAAACGAGATGAACGCATCCGGGTGTATTTTGTTTAGTTTGATTTATGCTTTAACTTGATTCTCGCGAATTGGTTGTATATGATTTATATGATTCATATCAATATTTCCTAACCAGATTTAACCAGTTTGCTTATGAGATTACGGAAGATCTAGGTTTGTTTTAAAGAAGACTTTAAGACAAACAACTTGACAACTTGCAATATTATATTATATCTTCTTCTCCAAAAGCAATGGGTTACAACCTGGATAGCAACACAACCATTCTCCAAGAAAGAAAGCTAGCCTCCAAACAAAGCTGGACAACATTATACAACCGCCTCCACTAAACATAACAAAGCATGGGAACACATTCATGAGGAGCCAAATTTCAAATATTCAAATCTGCAACAACCATATTCAAACAGATTTGTTCACAACAGCTAGATTCATGGAGACACACTCACAACAGACTATATTTTCGAATCAGATCAAGTCTCAACGGATCTACAACGTTCACAAGCTTCAAACCCGTATAAATACATGAGGATTTGAAGTCGAAAGCGAAGAGAAGACATACACGTAAAACTCACACAAGAACATCGGTCTTTCATCGCTTATATTTCTCATTTGTATCTTTGATACATTGTGCTTCAGTGCTTATCTTTATTCACTCTTTGAGAGAGTTCATTTCGTAAATCATTCTTTGTAAGAATCTCAAAGTTGTGGGACTTTGAGGTTGGGTTATCGATTACAACTTGTAAGGGGAGTGTATCCTAGAGAGAGGATAACTTTCGAGTACAGAGTGTGTATCGATTTGAGTGATAGTAGAAAAACCCGAGAGTCCGGGATTTGGACGTAGGTCAAGAGTTAAGACCGAACAAGATAAATCTTCGTGTCAAGCTCTTCCTCTCTAACTCCATTTACCTTGGTTAAGCATCATTGTGTGGGTGATTCGAAAAGAATTTTTAAAATCCCCAATTCACCCCCTCTTGGTGATTTCCTTCACTTTCATTTGGTATCAGAGCCAGGTTATCTACATTAAGGATTAACATCCTAGATCAAAGATCCAATGGAAGGAATTCTACCCGATGGAGCTTCAATCAACAGACCTCCAGGTTTCAATGGAGAACATTACTCTTCGGAAGGCCAAGTTCGAGTCTATGTAATGGCAACCGAGTATGGCCTATGGAGGGTATTCGAGAGAGGAAATTATGAACCAAACAACAAGAAGATGGTGTCGAACTCCTAAGCTAGAAGAAGAGTATGATGAGAATGACAGAAAGCAAGTCACTCTCAACATGAAAGCAATTCACATGCTGCAAAGTGCTCTAAGCCAAAAAGAATATTTTCGAATTTGTACTTTGTCATCTGCTAAAGCTATGTGGGATGCTCTTGAGATAGCCCATGAAGGACATTTTGGAATCAAAGAAAATCGAGTAAACACTCTCATGACTGAAAGACCTGGCTATCACCCAAGAGGGGGGGTGAATTGGGTGTATGATAAAACTTTTGGAAGTTTGAATTTCTTTTCGTAATTTACTGAAAGTAGTTTGTATGACAGCAATAATCTATAAAGCGATAATCAGTCATTCAAACTTATATCTTTGGAAATGTAAGAGTTAAGGGAAGAGAATATGCAAACCTGTGATTTATCTTGGTTCGGTCCAATCCTTGACCTACGTCCGGTCCCAAGCTCCGCTTGAGATTTTCAATCCACTATCTTCTTGTAACTTGATTACACGTTCGTACTTGAAGTAATCCTCTCACTAGGATTCACTCCCCCTTACAAACCGTAATCAATACACTTGCTTGATTACACACTCGTACTCGAAGTAATCCTCTCACTAGGATTCACTCCTTACAAGCTGTAATCAATACACTTGCTTGATTACATACTCGTACTCGAAGTAATCCTCTCACTAGGATTCACTCCCCTTACAAGCCGTAATCAACACAAAGTGTTTCCCACTCAAGATCACCCAATCTTGAGTATCTCACAGATAGAATGATAGGATGTTTACAATGACTCTTCTCTCTCAGAAGTAGATGAATAAACACTGAAGCACAATTACAATTCATCTCACTCTCAATGATAAGTTATGTAAACATTGAAAACAGAGAGTAAATGATGTGAAGATCAGAGTATTAGCATGTTGAAGGTGTAAACTTGGTCTCTGCGTTTTTCTACTTTGTGTACTCTGTTCTCTTTTTTTAAGACTTCAAAGCTTTGAGTATTTATGCTGGTTGAAGCTTGATGACTGTTGGAGTGCTTTGAATTCGTGGAGAATATAGCTGTTGAGAATATAGCTGTTGAGATATAGCTGTTGGGAACATTTGCAGACTTGAATATTTGAATA
Organism: Acacia melanoxylon; assembly: GCA_019022615.1. Taxonomy (NCBI): domain Eukaryota; kingdom Viridiplantae; phylum Streptophyta; class Magnoliopsida; order Fabales; family Fabaceae; genus Acacia; species Acacia melanoxylon. The sequence continues at coordinate 776,902 of JAFJYJ010000114.1, forward strand.
TTGGTTCTTCAAGAATGTCTCCCATGATGTTCAGCTTTTGTTGGTGGGAGCCTTGTTGTCTGCCTTGAAGAATGGTTGAGTTTCTTTCCAGGCTGTCATCCACTTGCTATTGTTCGAAGATATAATAAAATAATACAAGTGGTTTATGAAGTTGCTTTATTTGACTCTAAGGCAAATTCAAATCTTCGAAATCTGAAGTTAAAGCAAATCAAGGATATTGGATATTCGAATCCATTAGAGATGAGAATTCAACTTTGTTTCTTCAAGAGTTTTGTTGAATTCGATCTTCTTTCCTATTTACGAAAATCTCAAAGCAACCTTCATCTTCATCCTTTTGATGATTTTGATTTTCGCCAAGTATGATGTAATCTCAAACTTTAATCACCGAAACTTATACACAAATGATATAAATGATGTTAAGAAGAGGTATGAATCATTTGAGTAATAATCTGGATGTTCTTGATCTCGAAACAAATTTCAGTCGTGGTGATTTTTCTGAAGCAGAGGCGAATACTCGAGTATTGATTTGGAAACTCGAGTATTGAGGTTGTTGAGTTACTCCATGTCTGATGGAAACTAGCCGTTAGAACTTCGTTTTCTGAACCAGCGATGTATACTCGAGTATAGGGTTGGAAACTCGAGTATAGAGGTTGTTTCGTAACTCCCGGTTCCTCTCGTTCGATGGAAACTCGAGTATAGAACTTACATACTCGAGTATTGTAACTCCTTGAACACACCGTCAACTTTCGAGGGCCATATCTACCTGGTATGAACTCCGTTGTGGTTCGTTCAACTCTTCATGGAAAGCTCTGTGAGTATACTTTCATATGCCACAAATTTCAGCTCAAACAGATTTTTAGTTTGTGATTTACACTCAAAACATTGAAGCTTGGTTTTCTGTGTAGCGTGGATTTATCTGTCACCTTGTACAATTCATATCTCTCTCATATGAACTCATTTGGGCTTCAATTATATATCAAAATGACACATTGGGAGTCTAGTTTCATATGCTACTGATTTCACTTCAATCCGATCTCTGGTTTGGAAGATATCATCAAATTACCAAACGTCGCCCATGCTGAACGTGAAACAGAGCTGATCACCGCTGTATACTCGAGTATAGACTTGCATACTCGAGTATGGGATACCCGTAGGCACCGAGAGATGCTAAAAACACTACATACTCGAGTATATACTTGGATACTCGAGTATTGCCAGTCCGAGAGATGCCGAGAGACTGAAAACACTCCTATACTCAAGTATAGATGAACATACTCGAGTATTGACTCCTATACTCGAGTATTGAGTTCCAAACTCGAGTATTCTCATCCGAAGCTGATTTTTGCTGACTTTAGCTTCGAATTGAGTCATTCCAACTTCCATATGATCTTGGAGGCTTCTAGCATCAACATATGAACTTGCATAACAATATCTTCATTCTATTCAGCAAGTTCTTCCTTTTTCCATCTCCCAACTTGATCATTCTTCATTATCCAGAAAGCCGAGCCTATTCTGAACTTCTTCCCGAGAATTGCATGCGTCGTCTTTCTATATTTGCACTATTCATGTATGCTCCATTGTAGCTCAAATATGATGAAGCTTTATTCCAACTTCTATTGATCATAGAGACTTCAAAGATCACATATAAGAACATATAGTGCAAGTTCTTATTTCTTTATTATTCTTTCTTGGTCAATCTCTATAGTTCAACTTGGAATAATCTTCTTCAATATCTCCTTCTTGATTAATCTCTATAATTCAACTTGGATTAATCTACATTAAATACATCGGTTAGTCAATGTAGGAGATATCTATATTACTCAATCTTTTTGCTTTTAATAATGGCATCTATATAAGACATCATCAAAACTAATCAAAACCAACAATGACTGAATATGATTTATTTCGTATGAAGTCTGGAGAATCCATTAGTGAATTCCAGCTCAGATTCACTCATCTGATCAATCAACTTGCTGCATTGGGAAAAGTCTATGACCAACCTGTCCAAGTGAGGAAAATACTAAATATCCTCAGCAAGGAATGGGAAGCTAAGGTCACTGCAATCGAAGAAGCTCGCGGTGAATCAATGGCTTCAGTAGCAGCACTATTTGGCAGTCTTTCTGAATATGAAGGAAAAATCAAATTCAGAAAAGGGCTTGATGAGATTGATGGCAAGAATAAAGGAATTGCTCTCAAGATCGTCAAAGAGGTAAAATCGATGATGAAGATAAAGATGAAGATGCCGAGCTAGGCATGATGGTCCGAAAGTTCAAGAAATTCTACAAAAAGGACCAAGCCTACGTAAAGTTTCACAAGAGTAGCTCTAGCACGAAACAAAGAAACCCATCATATGCTATGAATGTGAGAAGCCTGGTCACATCAAGTCCGAATGTCCACAAGTGAAGAACAAAGATAAGAAATTCAATAAGTTCAAAAGAAGAGCTTATGTTTCAGCTATATGGGCGATAGCTCATCCGATGAAGATGAAGTGAAGAAGAAGACAGAGCCAATATCTATCTTGTAGCTCAAGAAGAGGATTCAGATAGTGAAGAGGTAAATAATTCGACTCATCTTATGATGAACTTTCAACCGAATATAATTCTCTTTTCATTGAATTTCAAAAAATTGCAAAAGAGCTTCGTCTTCAAAGAAGAAAATTAAATTGTTGGAAGAACAAGCTCAAACATTTGTTTCTTCTTCGTTTCTCCTTGTGAAAACATTTCGAAAAGAATTACGAAAACATTTCGAAAAAGTTTGTGACAATTGCTGTATTTTAGAGAAAAGAAATTTGCATCTTACAAAAACTCTTGAGAAATTCACTAGAGGTAGTGAAATGCTCAATGTTATTTTAAAACAGCAAAGGTTCACAAATGATAAGTCAGGAATTGGTTATAGACCTGATTCCGATAAACGAAAAGGGAAGAAGAAGGTTGGACAAAGATCTTATTTGAACTATTTTCGAAAAACAGTCCACTCCTCTAATCCTTTTGCTCATTGCAACTATTGCAATCGTAAAGGTCATGCACTTCTTCTTGTTTTCATAAAAAGGAAAGAAGAAACAAGCCTATAGGTAATTATCAATGGGTGCCTAAGGGATCCTATAAGATTCCTAAGACACAAACTAACCCAAAAGGACCCAAGAAAAAATGGGTACCTAAGACTTGATATTCTATATCATGCAGGTTTGTCTTAGAGCATCAAAATCCAACAAGTGGTTCATTGACAGTAGATGCTCAAGACATATGACGGGAGACAAATCTAAATTTGCTACAATTAAACCTAAGGATGGTGGCAAGGTAACATTTGGTGGAAATCAATCCGGAAGGATTGATGGAATTGGAGAAGTTGGAAACAACGAAGGACCACAAATCAAGGATGTTTACCTTGTAGAAGGCTTATGTCACAACCTCCTTAGTGTAAGTCAAAGCATAGATAAAGGTAACTTAGTTATCTTTGATTCTGAGGAATGTTTAATTGTGAGCAAAGATGTTCTTTCTTTAGACAACATTAGAGCTAAAGCTTTATTTAGAGCTCCTAGAGAAGGTAACTGTTATACTCTCAATCTCTCTAGTAACTCTATTTCTGAAAACTGCTTTGTTGGTAACTTGGATGAAAGTTGGCTTTGGCATAAACGATTAGCTCATGTTAATATGTTTCAACTTGACAAGTTACGGAAAAGGATTTGGTTATTGGTTTACCAAAATTACACTTTAAAAACGACATGATCTGTGATGCATGTCAAAAGGGTAAACAAACCAAGACTTCCTTCAAATCTAAAAATGAAATTTCAACTAATAGACCTCTTCAACTACTTCATATGGATTTAGTTGGACCGGCTAGAGTAAAGAGCCTTGGTGGCAATCTTTATACTTTGGTCATAGTTGATGATTTCTCTAGATTTGCATGGACCATTTTTTTATCTTCAAAAGATGAAACATTTGATCAATTTGCTGTATTTGCCAAGAAGGTCCAAAACGAAAGAATTCTCTATTGCGGAGAATTCGTACGGATCATGGTGGAGAATTTGAAAATCATGCTTTTGGAGAATTCCGTGATAATATGGGCATTGATCACAATTTCTCAGCCCCAAGAACTCCTCAACAAAATGGAGTTGTTGAAAGAAAGAATAGAGTCCTCACTGAGATGGCAAGGGCCATGTTAAATGAGAATCAGACTTCTCAAGTGTTCTGGGCTGATGCTATGAGCACTGCATGCTATATTTCAAATCGAGCATATCTCCGGAAGAAGCTAAACAAAACTCCATATGAGCTGTACAAAGAAAGAAAACCCAATATAGCTCATTTGCACATCTTTGGATGCAAATGTTTCATCCACAACAATGGTAAGGACAACTTGGGTAAGTTTGATTCCAAGTCGGATGAAGGTATATTTTTGGGTTATTCAAACAGTAAAGCTTATAGAGTCTTTAACACTAGAACACGTATTGTTGAAGAATCTATGCATGTTGTATTCTGTGAAACCAATCTAGACAAATCCTTGGATGATGATGATGATGTTTCTCCTATTTCAAATCAATGCGGGTTCGAAACACTTCGTACTTTAACAAATTCTGAAAAATCTTTGGAAAAGGAACCGAATTTGAAAATCATTGTGAAAATGTTTGTGAAAACACTGATCAACACCAACCTAAATCATGGAGATACAGTAGGAGTCATCCTCGGATCAAGTGATAGGTGATGTTAACAAGGAGTTAGAACCAGAAAAAGCACCTTGAATGAAGTCACATTTTCTCGCATTCATTTCGAAAATTGAACCTCTAAGATTGATGAAGCCCTTCGGACAATGATTGGGTTATAGCAATGCAAGAGGAGTTACATCGGTTTGAAAGAAATCAAGTTTGGGATTTGGTACCTAGGCCTAAAGACCATCCAGTCATTGGCACTAAATGGGTATTCAAGAACAAACGTGATGAATCTGCAATAATTGTTCGAAACAAAGCAAGGCTAGTTGCAAAAGGATATAATCAAGAAGAAGGAATTGATTATGAAGAAACTTATGCTCCAAAGTAGCAAGATTGGAAGCTATAAGAGTTCTTCTAGCTTTTGCTTGTATTAAAGGATTCAAACTTTATCAAATGGATGTAAAATCTGCATTTTTAAATGGTTTTATTCAAGAGGAAGTTTATGTTGAACAACCTCCTGGTTTTCAAAATGATCATCATCCAGATCATGTTTATCGCCTCAAGAAAGCATTATATGGTCTTAAGCAAGCTCCTAGAGCTTGGTATGAGCGATTAAGCAAATTCCTTCTTGATCAAGGATTTGTTAGAGGTAAAGCGATACAACTCTCTTCATAAAGAACAATAAACTTAATGAAATTTTAATTGTTCAAATATATGTTGATGATATAATATTTGGTGCTTCTAACAATGCTTTGTGTGAAGAGTTTGCTAAGAACATGCGGGGAGAATTTGAGATGTCCATGATGGGAGAACTCAACTATTTCCTTGGTCTGCAAATTAAGCAAAAGAAAGATGGAATTTTTATTTCCTGAGACCAAGTATCTCAATGATCTCTTAAAGAAGTTTGGGATGAATGAATGCAATGGAGCGATACTCCAATGAGTTTAACCACCGCCTTGGATGCTTGATGAAGAAGGCAAGGACTTCAACATTACAAAGTATAGAGGAATGATTGGATCATTACTTTATCTCACAGCAAGCCGTCCTGACATCCAATTCAGTGTGGGGATGTGTGCAAGATTTCAATCTGCTCCTAAGGAGTCACATGCTGAGAATGTGAAAAGGATTTTCAGATATCTTGCTGACACAAAGACTCTTGGTTTATGGTTTCCCAAAGGTCAACCTGAACATTTGGTGGCATATTCAGATTCAGATCATGCTGGATATAAGACGGATAGAAAGAGCACAAGTGGTCAATGTGAATTTCTTGGTGGTTCACTTGTTTCATGGTTTAGCAAGAAGCAAACAAGTGTTGCTGTATCCTCTACTGAAGCTGAATATGTGGCTGCATCCAGTTGCTGTGCTCAAGTCCTTTGGCTCAAGCAACAAGTTTCTGACTTGGGAATCAATTTAAAGGAGATCCCAATTCTATGTGACAACACAAGCACAATAAGCTTGGCCAAGAATCCGATTCAACATACTCGAACCAAGCATATTGATGTGAGACATCATTTCATAAGGGATCATGTTCGTAAGAAAGATGTCAAGGTCATATTCATCCCAACACATCTCCAACTTGCCGACATCTTCACAAAGCCATTAGCAAAGGAACAATTTGTGTTCATAAGAAGAGAATTGGGAATGGTAAATCCCAATGAGTTGTAAGTAGCTCCTACTTAAATGTTAGTTATGTGTTTTATGATTACATTTTACTAACTTAAGCATCGGAGTATCTAGATGTGTTTTATGCAGGACATTTATAATGATAAACAACTCTGACATGTTGCTGAAGTTTGCTGTCAAGAGAGGCAAACTCGAGCTTAGCAGTGTAAGCTCGAGCTCGAGGGAGTCAGAGAGAAAATAAAATTGTGGAGAAACCCAAACTCGAGCTTATAAGTGAGTGAACTCGAGCTTGCGAGAGGAATTTCAAGAGTTTTCACATACACTCTTGAAGTCCAGGTTAGTACAAGTTTATGCAAACTCGAGCTTAGCTTCCTAAACTCGAGCTTGCCGCGCATTTTATATATGTAAAACCTGACTGTTCCTCTTCACTTCACTCAACTCTCGAGCTTGCTCCTATTCACTCTCAAAATTCTCTCATCTTCTTCGTCAAAACCCAGCGAAAATGGCCCCAGAACACTCTGCTTCTGCCAATGTCTCAGATTCTCAATCCACTCAAAACCCTGAACGTCCTACACGAACGAAAATGCTCCCTAAACGTTTCAATACTGGGATAGACACCCAAATCCCTGGGGTTACAGCAACTCATTCGACTCCTACCTCCGGACCAAAGGAATCGAAATTAGAGACAAACCGAGGCTCCCAAGAAACGACCAAATCCAAGAAGCAACCAAGAAAGGGAAAGGCAAAATTCAGAGGTGACTGCAACCTACAAGTCCAAACGAAGCAAGAGGACTGCCTCTAGGACTGATCAAGGAAGTTCTCAAGTTCCTTCTGCGTCTCAGCAACAAGAGGATCCTACTCCTCAGGTATCCAAGGAAACTCCTGCTTTGTATGATATTTACAATCACTCTACTATACGGAAGGATTTTCAAGTGCTCCTATTCGTTTGGAAGGAGACAATCTTGTTATTTTTAAAGAAAAATTTGGTCCCAAAGTTTTCTGTCCCATCGTCTCTGTGGACCTTGCTGCACTTAAGAGAGAATGCAATTTGGATCTCTTTCCATGGCTGAAACAATTTGAAAATCTGATTTCCATAAGTGCTTCTTACAGCCCCACTCTTGTCAAGGTATTCTACCATGGCATGTCCTACAATAACTTGCTAGACAGTGATGGAAATTTAGTTGAGGAAAGGGTTACCACAACCATTAGAAACAAATAAATAACCATTACCCCTTCCTATCTAAATTCATTCCCGCAAATCTCCAATCCTCCATACGTAGCTTCATTAAACTATACCGATAGGCAAATCTATGAACTGCTAAGACCCAATGAGCCTATTCCAGAGGGTTAAACATTCTCAATTTTGAACCTGGATCAATGAACCCTACATTCGAGCCATCCGGGTACATCTACACCAGAAATCTTGTGCAAAAAGGAGGAAGTTTCACCCATTTTGCAAAGAAGGATTATCCTGTCTTTGCTTCTATCATTAACCAAGTACCTCACAATATTGGGTATTGGATTTTTCAAGAAATGGTCGATTTCGTTTTGCTTCCGTAAAAAACCTCCCGAATTCCTTTTGCAAGCTTTATCTCGTCATCCTTTTTCATGAGAAAATTTGGTATATCCCTACCAAAGAAAAACTAGAAAAACCTCAAGTGTTTGGAAGGCACATTTTGAATCTCATGAGAATTAATATGGATGAAGGCTACGGCCAATCAAGGGCCCCCTCCTCTGTCCTAGACCAACCAGATCAAGAGCCACTCACTCCAGTACAAGAAGCACGAGTGCTCCTCCTCCTCCTTCTCCTCGGCCTACTATGCCTTCGATTTGGATGCAAGGATCAAAGAAATAGTTGACAAAGCTATTTCTGATTTATCGAAGGAATCGGCGAGAAATGGGAAAATTGGTTTCGAAGTTAATCGGGGTCATAGTAATTTGGTGGATACTCAGGAAGGTTTCAATATAGGCCAGGAAGAGCTGAAAGAAGGTCAGGCAGAATTAAAGAAGGAAGTTAAAGACCTTAGTGGTCAGCTTGGAGATCACTCAGCAAGTATTTCCACTCTTCTGGTGACCATGATGAGTCTGAACGACAAAATGGACCAAATTCTGAAAAATCAGTCTATAGCTGCTTCTAGTTCTGGTTTGGGTGCATCTACTTCAGCTGAACCTAGTTCTACTATGCCCAACACAGACTCGAACCCCCGCCACTTTGAATGACCATCTCCATTGAACCCGAGGCAACCACTCTCACCAATAAGCCGAACCTCCTCTCAACCGAACATCCTTCAACCCCGGTTACTACACCCGTTTTGCTTGATGACAAAGGGGAGAAGAAAAGAAGTGAAGAGAGAGCAGCAGTCTTATGTTTCTTTTGTCTTTGATCATTTCATTATAGTTTTATTATTTGTATTGTATATTTGCTTTTGAAACTCTATTTTGTCATGATCATTTCTTTTTGATTAGTCAAACTCTAATGGTTATCCTGCAATATATTCCGATGAATCGACAAATGACTAAGTTCTGCATTTTGAAATCAGCTGTTAAACTCTGATATTTGCTTAATCGAATCTTTCAAAAGCTTATATCTGATTAATCTCTGTTAGTTGATTAACATGAATGTTTCATGTTTGCTTATCTGTTTCTATACTAAAACTGAGTTAATCAAATTGCGCTTCGAAATTTCAAGTTTGCAAATATTTTTGTCAAAATCTCTTTCAATGATTCTCAAATGATCAAATATGTTTTTGAAAAGAAACAAATATTTACAAGTGTTGTCATCATCAAAAGGGGAGAATGTTAGTTCTCAATGTGTTTTGATGATTAATAACAATTGTAAACATGAAAGAATGATTTTTATTAGAAATTGGTAAAACATGTTGTTTGCAATTCAAAAACATTTAAATCCCTCCAAACTCGAGCTTGGGTCTCCAAACTCGAGCTTGCCCCTACGAGAAAGCAAACCAAGCTATTTTGCATTTTCTAAACTTGAGCTTGGTCCATAAACTTGAGCTTGAAGGTTTTCAAAAGTTTACTCATATACCGAGTAAGCTCGAGCTTGCACTGTAAGCTTGAGCTTACGAAGGTTTGAGGATTTTATCAAGTTACTCAATTGCAAACTCAAGCTTATTAGTTTTAAGCTCAAGCTTACCTCTTCCAGAGACTTTTCTCACTAAGTTTACAAATATGTAAACTCGAGCTTGAGTTACAAGCTCGAGCTTACCTCTGGCGTAATCCTTTAAACTTGAGCTTATCATTTTACTTGTAGAGTTTGTGAGTTTACAAAAGTTGTAAACTCGAGCTTGGCATACCAAGCTCGAGCTTGCACTGTGCGAAAGTTTTCAAGTTTTTCCTTCAAAGAGTAAACTCAAGTTTAAGGTTGTAAACTCAAGCTTGCGTACGACAAAAATCTTTCAAAGTATTTAAAACCATTGCCAAACTCGAGCTTGCCCTTGCAAGCTCAAGCTTGGGTCGACGAGAGAGCAATGTCATATTTTGAGCTTAGCAAACTCAAGTTTACACCTCTAAGCTCAAGCTTGCATTTTGTGAACTAAAATTATTTTTGACATGAATAGTGCCAAACTCGAGCTTACTCACTAATAAGCTCGAGCTTGTGTTTTTCCATTTTTGCTCTCAAAATGATTTCAAACATCTTTCCCCGACAAATGCTAAACTCAAGCTTACACACTTACAAGCTCGAGCTTGAGGCTTCCGAGGCAAAACTCAAGTTTTAAATGAAGAGCAAACTCGAGCTTACATAGGTAAACTCGAGCTTGGAACTTCGAAACAGATGAACGCATCCGGGTGTATTTTGTTCGGTTTGATTTATGCTTTAACTTGATTCTGCGAATTGGTTGTATATGATTTATATGATTCATATCAATATTTCCTAACCAGATTTAACCGGTTTGCTTATGAGATTACGGAAGATCTAGGTTTGTTTTAAAGAAGACTTTAAGACAAACAACTTGACAACTTGCAATATTATATTATATCTTCTTCTCCAAAAGCAATGGGTTACAACCGGATAGCAACACAACCATTCTCCAAGAAAGAAAGCTAGCCTCCAAACAGCTGGACAACATTATACAACCGCTCCACTAAACATAACAGCATGGGAACACATTCATGAGGAGCCAAATTTCAAATATTCAAATCTGCAACAACCATATTCAAATGATTTGTTCACAACAGCTAGATTCATGGAGACACACTCACAACAGCTATATTTTCGAATCGATCAAGTCTCAACGGATCTACAACGTTCACAAGCTTCAAACCCGTATAAATACATGAGGATTTGAAGTACGAAAGCGAGAAGACATACGGAAAACTCACACAAGAACATCAGTCTTTCACCGCTTATATTTCTCATTTGTATCTTTGATACATTGTGCTTCGGTCTTATCTTTATTCACTCTTTGAGAGAGTTCATTTCGTAAATCATTCTTTGTAAGAATCTCAAAGTTGTGGGACTTTGAGGTTGGGTTATCGATTACAACTTGTAAGGGGGAGTGTATCCTAGAGAGAGGATAACTTTCGAGTACGAGCGTGTATCTCGATTTGAGTGATAGTAGAAAAACCCGGAGAGTCCGGGATTTGGACGTAGGTCAAGAGTTAAGACCGAACCAGTATAAATCTTACGTGTCAAGCTCTTCCTCTCTAACTCCATTTACCTTGGTTAAGCATCTGTGTGGGTGATCGAAAGAATTTTTAAAATCCCCAATTCACCCCCTCTTGGTGATTTCCTTCACTTTCATTTTGTTTGTGAAATGAATATTCCATCCTTCTGTTGTTTGATTTGCAAGCCAAGAAAGTAGTTCAACTCTCCCATCATGGACATCTCAAATTCTCCCTGGATTTTCTTGGAAAATTTTTCACAAAGAGAATCATTAGTAGCACCAAATATTATGTCATCTACATATATTTGTACGACTAGGATTTCATTAAGCTTATTGGTTTTGATAAACAATGTTGTATCTACTTTTCCTCTAACAAAGCCTTGCTCTAAAAGAAATTTACTTAAACGTTCATACCAAGCTCTAGGAGCTTGTTTAAGACCATACAAAGCTTTCTTAAGACGAAAAACATGATCTGGATGATTTTTATTTTCGAAACCGGGAGGTTGTTCAACATATACTTCCTCCTGAATGAAACAATTTAGAAAAGCACTCTTAACATTCATTTGATAGAGTTTAAATCCTTTGATACACGCAAAAGCTAAGAGTACGCCTATAGCTTCCAATCTAGCCACTGGAGCATACGTTTCCTCATAATCAATGCCTTCTTCCTGATTATAGCCTTTGGCAACCAATCTGTTGGTTATGATTAGTTTTGATGATGTGTTATATAGATGTCATTCCTAAGAGCAAAAAGGTTGCATACTACATTTATATTCTACTTTGACTAATTCTTATATTTAATGTAGATGCTAAGTTAAAAGATGAAGAATGATCAAGTTGGGAGATGGAAAAAGGAAGAACTTGTTGAATGGAATGAATATATCATTATTCAAGTTATTATATTGATGCTAGAAGCCTCCAAGATCATATGGAAGTTGGATTGGCTCAATTCAGAGTTAAAGTCAGCAAATATGAGATTGTGGATGAGCAAACTCGAGCCTCCAAGTATTAAACTCAAGTTTACTACCTTGTCAAGTAATTTGCCTTTCGATATGTCCAAACTCGAGCTTAGCACTCTAAACTCGAGTCTATAAGTGTCTTGAGCAGCTTTGGTGTTTCGGACTAGGCAAACTCGAGCTCATCAAGACAAACTCGAGCTTACGGCGGTGATCAACTCGTTTCACGTTCAAGACGGCAACGTCGGTAATTGGATGATATCTCTCAAACCGAGAGATCGATTGAGGTGAAACCAGTGGCATATGAAACTAGACTCCCAATGCGTCATTTTTATATAAAATTCAAGCCCAAAGGAGTTCATATGCGAGAGCTATAAATTGTGGAAGTTGACAGAGAAATCCACGTCACACAGAAAACCAAGCCTCAATGTTTTGCGTGTAACTCACACTCTACAAATCCAATTGAGCTGAAATCAGTGGCATTGGAAATTAGACTCCAATAGCTTTCCATCAAGAGTTGAATCAACCAAAACAAAGTTCAGACCAGGGAGATATGGCCCTCGAAAGTGGATGAAGTTGCAAGCTCATTTGAACAAAGTTCAAAATCAGCAAGGCCAAGTTTACAAGTAGCAAGCTCGAGCTTACAAGTAGCAAACTCGAGCTTACGGGTTGCTGAGAGAGAAAATGCTGATTTTGAAGAAGTCCAAACTCGAGCTTGAAGTTACAAGCTCGAGCTCGAGAGTTCCAGAGAAGAAATGAACTTTTGGAAAAAGCCAAACTCGAGCCTATAAGTGACCAAACTCGAGTTTAGCTCAGACAGAGAGCAAGCAAGTCCCGAGGAACACCCAAACTCGAGTCTATAAGTTATAAGCTCGAGCTTGAGACTTACAGAGGCAAAATTCCAAGTTCAAAAGAAGACCAAACTCGAGCTTACCTATGTAAACTCGAGCTTGGAACACCGTAACATATTTACACCTCGATTCAAGAAAATTCACCATGATCGAAACATCATATCTCATCAAGAACATCAAGATGAATACTCAAATGATTTATAAAGCTTCTTAACATCATTTATATCATTTGTGTATAAGTTTCAGGTGATTAAAGTTTGAGATTACATCAAACTTGACTGAAACCAAAATCTGTCATAAGCATGAAGATGAAGGTTGCTGCATATTTTCAGAAACAACAAAGAAGGCAGAATTGAACGAGAAACTTGAAGAAACAATGTTGAATGCTGAACGGTAATGTTCTTCAATGGATTCAAATGTTCAATGTCTTTTAACTTCAGATTTGAGAAGATTTGAATTTGCTTTAAAGTCAAATAAAGCAACTCCATGAGCCACTTGTATTATTTTATTATATCTTCTCAAACAAAGCAAATCGAAGATGACTGGAAAGATGGACAACCATTTCTCAATGCGACAACAATGCCTCCACCAACTAAAGTCGTACATCATCATTTCTCAAACAAGACCACATGGGACACATTCTTGAAGAGCCAAATATTCAAATATTCAAATCTCGCAAATGTTCTCAAATGACTATATCTCAACAGCTATATTTCCAACAGCTATATTCTCAACAGCTATTTCTCCACGAATTCAAAGTACTCTAAAAGTCATCAAGCTTCAACTAGCATAAATACCTGAAGATTTGAAGACTCATATACACAACATAGAGTACACAGAGCAGAAAAACGCAGAGACACAAGCTGACATCTTCAAGATGCTAATACTCTGATTTTCATATCATTTACTCTCTGTTCTTAATGTTTACATAGCTTATCATAGAGAGTGAGATGACTTGTAATTGTGCTTCAGTGCTTATCCATCTACTTCTGAGAGAGAGAAGAGTTATTGTAAACATCCTATCATTCTATTCGTGAGATACTCAAGATTGGGTGATCTTGAGTGGGAAACACATTATGTTGATTACAACTTGTAAGGGAGTGAATCCTAGGAGAGGATTACTTCGAGTACGAGTGTGTGATCAAGCAAGTGTATTGATTACGGTTTTGTAAGGGGAGTGAATCCTAGTGAGAGGATTACTCCAAGTACGTAACGTGTAATCAAGTTACAAGAAGATAGTGGATTGAAAATCTCAAGTGAAGCTTGGGGACTGGACGTAGGTCAAGGATTGGGCCGAACTAGTATAAATCAGTTTGCATATTCTCTTCCCTTATCTCTTATATTTCCAGCATATATACCTGAATATCTATACATGTTTGAATGATCGACTATTGCTTTATCAATCATTATTATTGTCATTCAAACTGCTTTCAATAAGTTGCGAAAAGTTTTTCAAAGTTCATAAAGTTTTAACAAACACCCAATTCACCCCCCTCTTGGGTGATAGCCTGGTTTTTCACAATCTAGCCTTGTTACGGACTATAATTGCAGATTCATCATGTTTGTGTTTTAATACCCATTTAGTGCCAATGACTGGATGGTCTTTAGGCCTGGGTACCAAGTCCCAAACTTGATTTCTATCAAATTGATGTAGTTCCTCTTGCATTGCTATCACCCAATCATTGTCTGAAAGGGCTTCATCAATTTTTGAGGGTTCAATGTGAGAAATAAACACAGAGAAGGTTACTTCATTCAGAGTACTTTTTCTGGTTCTTACTCCTTGATTTATGTCACCTATCACTTGGACTAAAGGATGATTCCTAATAAACCTCCAAGCCTTAGGTTGAGATTGAACATTGTTTTCACAATCATTTTCAGAAGAAGTTTCAAAAACATCTTCAGGATTTTCAAGGGAGGCAGGAGTGATTTTTTAGAAGAACTGATTTTTAGATGAAACTTCCTCATCATCATCTAGAGATTTATCAACTTTGGATTCACAGAACATAACATGGATTGATTCTTCCACTAAACAAGTTCACTTATTGAAAATTTTATATGCTCTACTTCTATTAGAGTAGCCAAGAAATATACCTTCATCAGATTTGGGATCGAACTTACCCAAATTGTCCTTACCATTGTTGTGAACGAAGAATTTGCATCCAAAGATATGAAGATGACCCAAATTTGGCTTTCTTCCCTTGAAGAGCTCATATGGAGTTTTGTTGAGTTTCTTTCTCAGGTAGGCTCGGTTTGATATATAGCTGGCCGTGCTCATTGCATCTACCCAGAAGACTTGTGAAGTCTGATTTTCATTCAACATTGCACGAGCCATTTCTGTGAGCACTCGATTCTTTCTTTCGACCACTCCATTTTGTTGGGGAATCCTTGGTGCTGAAAAATTGTGGTGAATTCCATGTGCATCACAAAACTCTCCGAAGGCTTGATTTTCAAATTCGCCTCCATGATCAGTTCGAATAGCTAAAATGCAAATACCTCTCTCGTTTTGCACCTTCTTGGCAAACACAACAAATAGATCAAATGTTTTCATCCTTTGATGATAAAAAATTAGTCCATGTAAATCGAGAAATATCATCGAGAATGACCAGAGTATACAAATTGCCACCAAGGCTCTTTACTCTCGCCGGTCCAACTAAATCCATATGAAGTAGTTGAAGAGATCGATTGCTCGAGATTTCGGGCTTGTTTTTAAAGGAAGATTTAGTTTGTTTACCCTTTTGACAAGAATCACAAAGCCCGTCATTTTTAAAACGTAATTTGGGTAAACCTAGAACTAAATACTTTCTTACCAACTTATCCAGTTGTAGCATATTGACATGAGCTAGTCTTTTATGCCACAACCAACTTTCATCTAAGTTGCTAACAAAACATTTTTCAGAGTTGATTTTGGGTAAATCCAAAGTATAGCAATTTCCTTCGCGAGGAGCTTTGAACAATACCTTCAGTTTACCTTTATCAATTGGGAGATTTCGGCTCGAGTCTGCAACATTGGCTCGAGCCAAAGTGACAGCAAAGTGATACCACTGATAAAACATGATTTTAACGAAGTAAAGAGCATTTTCTTTATCTTCTTTGTTCATACACTCATTTTCAAACTTAGTCATCATCAAAACATCAACAGGGAGCTAACAGTATTGGCCCGCTGCCAATCTCATTTGGGCCTGCAGGGTCGTACACAAGAATAGCCCAACACGAACAAAAGTGTCTAGATTCATTGAATCTTATATATGTTTAAGATTTAATGAATATCTTTGTATTTAATCTAGGATGAATATATATATATATAATTAAATTCGAAAATAATATAATATTATTATTTAATAGAGATTATAATATTATTATATAATATTTTTTTTGTATTTAATTTATTTGATAAATTAAATATCTAAAACAAATTGAGATATTGTATCTCAAATTTAATTTTCGAATATAGATATCATATATCTAATTTAATTTGAATTGAGATATTGTATCTCGATTTAATTAAATAGATAGATATCATATCTCATATTTAATTTATAGAGATAAATTAAATCATCAAGCTTTTTATTCGGATTAAATAAATAGATTAGATTAGATTTAATTAATATATTATTTTAATCCAAATTCAAATTTCAAGATTAATAAGGATTAATTTTGAATATATAATACGTCTAATGGGTTTTGAAAAACCTATGGGATATTTTGTAAGACGTATTAGAAAAGTCGCGAGAAACCCTAGAGAGAAAAGTGAGAGACACGAAAATACTGAAGGCGCTAGCACGCTGCCGTTGGTGTTGGAGGATGTTCGTGTGGATATTGGTAGAGGGAGTGGACATGCAAAGTCAGCTCCTATTTGATCAAACAAGATGGCACCATGTTCAAGACGTATGACGTCCGAGACGCATGAGGTTCGAGACGCACACGAGATCGGATTGGATGAAATGCTCACGAGTTCGCATAGGTACGGTTTCTAACGAACCTTGATTTAAACGCCGTTGATGGATCCTCCGATGGGATTCGTAAGTTTTAAATGGATGAAAATCCTTCCGCTACGTGTACGGATCCTAACATTACATACTATGGGATTTTCATTATCCAAGCCTTCTTTGCCTATTGACCCACAACCTTCTTCTACACCATCTGCATCTGCAAGGTCCACTCCACCTACTTCTGAGTTCACCCATATCCCTGAACCACCTATTCCACTCTTGTGCCTAAGACTACAACCACCCCTATCCCTGAGGACCCTTTCCCTTCTCCTGTTCCACTATCCACCACTACTTCTATTCATCCTTCCCCTACTACCTCTGTTGACCTAGATCCTACTCTCAACCTTTCCTCTTCCTCCACTTCTTCCACTGCCACCACTGCACCTCCTATTGACCCCTTTACAACAATGGTCATCTACATACCTCCATCATCCTCAGACCTCACCTTCCCTACCATTTTGCCTGATGACAAAGGAGGAGAGTGATTGATTGTCTGATGTTATGTTTATGTTCATACTTTCATGTTTTATTTTGAATTATGTTTCTGTATCAACCTATCAATCTATGAAATCTTTATTATTCAATGAATATGCATTGCATATGTTTCTCATTTACTTTCTTTTTTATCTTCAAATTTTTAATGAATATGTTCAAAAATTTTAAGTCTTGTCATCAACAAGAAGGGGGAGAATGTTAGTTCTTGGTTTATATTTTGATGATAACAAACTTGGAAAAGAAAGAAGACTAGTTGATTCAAGCCACTCGAGTGTGTATTTCAAGACACTCGAGTAAACAATCGTTAATTTAAACTAAAACCTGAATCTGGAAACTGTTTTAAAGTGTTCTGAGATGAACATTCGAGTGCTACAAAATATTGTACATGACACTTGGAGATTTTTCCCGACACTCGCTTCATTTCGGGAAGTGTTATGTTGGACACTAGAGTACATAAGTGCACACGAGTGTCTGGCTAACACCGGCATAGATTTTGCATGACACTCGCTTGATTTACAAAAGTATTGGGACAGACACTCGAGCATGAACGCGAACACTTGAGTGAAAGGTAAAAAACACTTGCAAGTTTAGTGCAAGACACTCGTTGATGAATCAAGAGTGTTGTCTCTTTTATGAGGTGCACTCGAGTGACACTACTAGAAAATGCAGAAATTGCAACGGAATTTGCGAGGGAAGACTTTTCCTCACAAATATTCGTCCATTTGTGAGGGAACTAAAATCCTCGCAAATAAAGGAATTTTGCGAGGGAAAACATTCCGCCGCAAAAAGAAGCCTTTTGCGGCGGAAACTTAGTTCCGCCGCAATCCCAACATGCAAGAATATACACTCGAGTGTATATTCTTGCATGTTGGGGACTCGAACCCCAACATGCTCTGTATGCATATTTGACAAGAATATACACAAAACAAGCATGGCAAAACAAACATACATTAAAACACATAAAAGTACTTGAGTAAAACAGTTACTACCTGGTGGGATTTGTACTGTCTTACAACTTTTAATGAGCCCACTAGCTTTCCAAGGTATGGCTCAACCCTAAATAACACCAAAAGACCTTATTTTAGCATTTTCCAAAAATACCCTTTCATTTTTAGTTAAAACCAAGCCCTTTATTAATTTTCCAGAAAATCCAATGAGTCCAGCCCAACTTCCACGACTTTTAATAAATTCTAAAAAAAAATCATATTTGCATGAAAACAATTCCAATTGAACCATTTAAATGTCTATGTTTCAGGAAAAATAGATATAGAGACCAACAGTACTTATATGTTGGCGTGTAACCCAATTTTCACACTCTGGTCAGAAATACACTGTTGCTTTTCAGACCAACTTTATCAATTTACTTCTCCTTGTAGAAAAATCCAAACGAAACAAAATTATACATCAAGGTGAACCTTAGGATGTTTACTTTATTCTTGTAAAATTTCAGCTTGATCCAAATTCATTTACCATTTTAAAAACTCGTTTGGAGATTTGCTGCCCAGATTTTCCAGAAGCTAGCAGGAAGCTTGCTTTTTAGGATTTTCGGTGTTTTTGAGTTTGGAAACTTAAACCATAGCTTAACCCCATACAAAACCACGTTCCAAACTCATTGGAACCCTCAAAAACACCAAAATCAAACCATAACACCAAACCCTAACATCATGGACGAAAATCCCAATTTTGAACCTTAAAGAGTTGAGTTTTCGATGTTGACATGATTCAGAGCTTTGGCTTGGTGGTTTGAGTGATTGGACTCTTGATCTTAGTTATGGAGATTGCTGGAATATTCTTTTCCTTCAGCTGGAGAACGCCATTTTTGGAAGAAAATGAAGGGTCATAGCTTTTAAATAATAATTAAAAAGAAGCCAGGCAGTCCAAAATAACTGAAGTAAATTCCTGTCTAGTAATTAATGAATTTGATCCGGTTTTTTGACTTAATTCCCAAGAAAATCCAGAATTCTCTAGGGGTAGGACATGTGGCGCATCCCCTCCTTTTATTCAGATTTTTATCTTTCAAATGGAGAAAAGTACCTACTTTGGCTCGGAATTTATGAAAACTACCAGTTTGTCCCCGACCTTCTTTATTATTCTTTTCCTTTCCCCGAGCTCTCTAGATGATTCCTAGGGCTAGGTGGTGCCATCTTGGGCCCACAAATCAGATCCCTTGGTTTTAATTTTATTTTATTTTTCCTAATTTATCAGATTTATCCCTTTTTATCCAAAAAATGGGACCCACACTTTAACTTTTGGATTGATTTTGCTTTTCTTTTCCTCCAAGCAAATTTTTAATAATTATAAGGGCTAGGTGGCGCTATTTGGGCCCCACCAAATCTGCCCTCATGCTTTTCCTCTACCTTTTCCACTTTATCCGGTCCAATCTCCTTCCATCGGTCCATGTCGGGCCCCGCTAGTTAACAGGGTGCTTCCCTTTTGTACTTTTCTTCAACTTTTCAGATATTTTCCCCTGATTATCCATACCTAGGTGGCTCCTTCTTAACTTCCCAAAGTGGCCCCACACTTGTCTCATTCAGTTCAAAAGAAGCCCCTAAATGGTCCCTATCGGTCCCTTTTCTACCGGTTAATCACCTGTGGGGCCCGCATTTTGTGTTTGGGCCTGGGTACAGATAAAATCATCTATTGTTTCCTTCTCTCTCATAGGTGGACGAAACTGAATGCTTAAGGGGCAAGGATTTGACTATTTTCCCCTGTAATCATTACTTATCGGTCCCTTTTCTACCGGTTAATCAACATACTTTTTGCTTTTTCCACCAACCTTGCATATCGGGTCTTATTGCCTTTAGCCTCTGCTCATTAACTTGTCTGAGCTTCCTCAATTATAAGTTCTCATATCATTTTCCTCTTGCTTGGCATAGTAACTGGCAAACACTATATGATTTAACTAATCCAGATTTCTAGACCATTCTATCAGTTTCTGTTCCTGTATCAACATAATCACCAACTGCACCGCTTTTCATTTTCATACAATAGCGACGACAGTCAAGTCACCGCTTACTATGTTGTCTCTTATTCAACATTTTAAATTTTCACATATTTGAAAATCTCGTGGTCGCAAAGACATTTTCATAATCACACAAAACAATATTTTCACATTTTCAAACTCAATCGCTGCCAGCTCAAATTTTCATGAAAACAATTCACTGCCGGACTATTTTCAGAAAACATTCACTACCGGTATACATTATTGAGCGGGATTTTTCATTTCACAAATTCAACATTCAAAAGATCTCGTCACCACTTCAATCTTTCAGTATAGCGATACATCCCAATCCTTCCATATACAAACCACTGCACTTGTCGGCCAATGTAGGAGAGTTTCCGTCCCTTCCCGAGCCCCAGTGTCTGCACTGGCATATACAATATAATAACATGCCACCCACCGGAATCCCATACCGGGACAAAGGACCATCATCCTCGGAGCCTTGCTCCAAACGCCCGAGTGGGTGGCTGCCAAACAAGGCAAAACACGCG
This sequence comes from Acacia melanoxylon, assembly GCA_019022615.1. NCBI lineage: Eukaryota > Viridiplantae > Streptophyta > Magnoliopsida > Fabales > Fabaceae > Acacia > Acacia melanoxylon. Next base: position 797,572 of record JAFJYJ010000114.1, read on the forward strand.
CCCTCACAAAGCGAAACTACTCAGATTGGGAGCACACACTATTGGTGCGAGTATCAGCTCTACAAAACTTGAAAGTGGAGCAAATCACCAAGAGGGGGTGAATTGAGGATTTTAAAAATTATTTTCTAAAGCTCTGTTTTAGTATTCTGAAAACAGGGTATAACAGAGAGGAGAAAGAGAAGCAAGACATAAGGAATTTATACTGGTTCGGTCTAACCTCTTGACCTACGTCCAGTACCCAGACTCTCTGGGATTTTCACTATCTCAATTGATTACACACTCTGTAACTTAAGGTTAATTCTCTCACTAGAACTTACTCCCCCTTACAAGTTGCAATCAATATCCCAATCTCCAAGTCCCCTGACTTGAGATTCTTACAATAGATTATTTACAATTAATGAACTCTCTCTAAGAGTGGATAAATATAATCACTGAAGTACAAACGTATCAGAAGATACTTTTCACAAGAAAACTCAAAGAGTAGTTTGAAACTTGAATGATTTTCGTTTTCTGCAGATTGGTTGTTGAGAAGAATTGAATGCAGCTCTATTTATACCAAGAGAGCATTAAATGACCATTGTAATCTTCAATGTGACCGTTGCCAACATTAAGCAAGGATTAGGTTAAACTTTGGTATTCTTCTCTCTCTACTCTTTGGTTAATCCAGTTGCACAGAAGTTTATGGTTGACTTCTTAAATATTAATCCGTTGGAAGAGCAGCTACTGGATGAGGAAAGGAAACATTAATCCCTTTGCAACATGTGTAGAATGATTGTCCAAAAGGATGCAAGTTTTATGGACTTTGCATTTAATGTGCCGACGTCACTTTTTGCTTTTGGTTAAATCTTCATTTAACATCCTCTAAATCATCTCGAAATTCACTAACAAACTGATTAAACATAGTTAGGAATAGTAATGAGTGATGATAAGAAGTATTGAGATTAAACATGAAGATTTCACAAATTCATGCAATTTGATTTTCAAACATAACGACACAAACTCGAGTTTGTTCTTACAAACTTGAGTTTGAAGAAGGCCAAACTCGAGTTTCCAAAACTAAACTCGAGTTTTTGACTTTTATAGTGAAAACATGTTTAAGTCCAAAAACTCAAAAATAGAGTTTCTAAATGTAAACTTGAGTTTTCAAATTCTTCGAAACGAGCAAAGCTCGTAAGGTACAAACTCGAGTTTCCTTTTTAATATTGAAAACTTTGAAAATCTTTGCCAAGTGAAAACTAGAGTTTTCAAATGTAAACTTGAGTTTTCTCAAAGTGATAAAACATGTCAACTTTCGTCAAGCACAAACTCAAGTTTCCTCAAAACTTTGGAAAACTTAGAAATGTTTGGCCAAGTGCAACCGGAGTTTGCCATTGCAAACTAGAGTTTGCTTGGAATGAGAAATATTTAAACTCTCTACCAAGCCCAAACTCGAGTTTGGAAAACACAAACTCGAGTTTGGTCAAGTTTACAAGACTTGACAAAACTCTCGTTTGGTGTAAACTGGAGTTTCCATATGAAAAACCGGAGTTTACTTAAGTTCAAAACTTTGGGAGCTCTCTGTTTGACCAAAACTCGAGTTTACAAAACCCAAATTCGAGTTTCATCATAAGAGAAAAATTTTACAAACTTTCTCGGTAGTTGAAAACTGGAGTTTTGTATTCTTCGGGAAACTTGAAGTGTCTGTATGGTACAAACTCGAGTTTGTAAACCCAAACTTGAGTTTGCCTTAATGTGGAAAACTTGAGTACTCTCGTGTCTTGCAAACTCGAGTTTGCCTAAGCAACCGGAGTTTTCTTTACTTTATAAATTTGAACTACTCTCTGTCAAGTCCAAACTCGAGTTTCCAAACCAAAACTCGAGTTTGCCTTTGACAGTAAGCTTTTCAACTTACCAAAGACAAACTTCAACTTATGTTTACAATTGTCAGTTATCATCAAAACACATAGAGAACTAACAAAACTAATCCCCTCAAAATAATTTTCAACAATGGCCAACGATTTTAAAACATTTTCAAAAACGTCTGGCAAGATCCAGCAAACTGAGTATGTCTACAATAGTTTCTGGCCTCTTCTAGTTTCGTACTGCTCCCATCACCATATAACTCAAAATTTCAATTTCAAATATGGGCTCCATCAGGACCCTATCTATGAGACAACATAGTTCAAGAACAAACACTTCAAGTTGGTTTCAAATTCATAGAAAACATTTCATTCAAAAGAGATTCTGTTTAGAAAATTCAATTTCAAGATTTCAGAATATAGCGGGTGCATTGATAGGTTCAAAATTCAATTTTCAACCATACCAAGAACCAGACAGCTGACATTGAAAGTCATCAACTCCAATTACTTCTCGTCTCTATCCTTGGCTACTCAAGCCATTCATAGGATACTCAGTCCATTTCGTTTCATTTGTCAAGCCATTCCAAAATAATGCCTGTAACTTTTAGGCTTACAACCTTTTTGGCACTCTTCTGGTATTCATGGTTTAGTATCTGTAAATTCCTGCCATCCCATGGATATCTCAATCTTTATAGGGCTTAAGGCTCCTCTTTGAGCACATATGAATTTATTAACCCAAAGTCATATCAATCTAGTAGGTCTCCTTACTCACTGTATATTCATATCATAATTCTATTACACAGGGCGTTGGAGCACCTCACCGCAATATACTACACCGAATAAGCCTTATCTGAGGTCGTTGTAAACTTTTGATAATAACTCAACTCCAGGCATACTCTCAGATCCATTTTTTCCCTTTTTGGATGATCTACCCATATCTCAGGGATTTATTAGCCACTATCATATCTACAGCTATCGGTCCAAACATGAGACCGTAACCTGTGGCTACCGGGGTTCTAGCTGTCAATTAGTTCTATCGAGACACTAAGACTCAATCACACACTCTCAGGGAATATTCTTTATTCAAGATTTTTTCCTATGCTAATACAACAACTAACAACCTCAAAATACCCCATATCATATAGGTACTGTCCTTAAACGTGCCTCAGATAACATTCTGATGACACAACATCAATCAATATTATCAAGGTTTTTACTCTCAATTACTCTTTTTAAGGGAATATCATAAGATTAAAATCATTTTTAGCCGCTAGTAACCTCCAGATACCTCATACATGTGGGTACTATACTCTAGTGCCTCAATGCATTCAAATCAATCAAATGCCTAAAGAATAACTCATTATCAAATCAGATTATTATGTTCATTAACATAATTCTAAAACCTCAATCATACCGAATAAACAAGCTATGATCAACAAAATTCATAGCTTACAACATTTGGGCACTATCCTCAAATAACCCTAAATCAATAACTGTCGGATTCACAATTGTCTCCTAGAACCTCAACATCAATTAGAATAAGGGGTCATATTACCTTAACAATACCCAAAATACAGACTAGGATCATAATTTATATTCCTAGTCTAAACCTCAAAATATTCGGATAACATCAACACTATTTCTAAGGTTCTAATTCCATCTCTATCCTCAATATCACAGGGTATAATCTAATATCATTATATTACCTCAAGGTTAATCATTAATCCCCAATCATACCTAAACATTCTGACAATTCAATATCGATTCACAGGGTTCCTATTCTCAGGTATTGGAACCTTAATACAACCTTAATCACATTTAGCTTAAGCATTAATTCTGCTTAAGATCAGATTCAAGCCTAATCTCAATCATATCCTTACTCAATCTAACATCCTCATAGCATTTCTAAGGATCCCCATAAGTAATACCTCAAAGTACTCAGGTATCAAATCAAAGGATTTCATATTCCTATGATACTTCCCAGGAGGTCACCCATCCCGATATTTTCCTCGCTTAAGCACGCTTAACCTTAAAGCTCTGATATGATTTGGGGATCTAAATCATATTTCAACTCATTATCAAGGGCTCTAGGATTAGCAACAGAGTCTATATTTTGTGCCATATCAACTATCCCCAAAGTATCCACTTTTAAAGCCTGAACCCTGCTCCTCGGGGTATATCTCTACTGCTCCATTTCTTGATACAACGGTTGGTCTCTTCTTCTATAATACCTTCCTTCAGTGTTCTTAAGTTACTCTTCCCTTCAATTTCGTTTCGGGAATTTAATTCAGACCCTAATTTCCATATCAAAGGTCTTAAAATCTGTAGTATAACACATTCCATGCTGTTTTATCCATCAGTGGAGTTGTTAACTTCCTGGAGCCCACCTTTCTTCCTTATATGTCCTTTCTGCTCCATTTTCCCAAAAGAATATCAGTATCCTTAACCATTATACCTTTTACCAGTACCATCCAAGCATGCTCTGATACTAAAATGTTACACCCCTACCGGCCTTGCCCTTTCGGGTGGTGGGTTAGAAAGATTCCTTTTATCTGTTACCTTTCCTTGGTTAATTACTCCAGTTTAGCATATATTAGAGTGGGTGCAACATAGGATTTAATCGGTTTGGACGATCTACTGTACTGGTAAAAGTAAAATAAACAAAAAGTAAAAGTCCCCAAAGGGTTAAGGGTATAGTCATCCAGAAATAAATACCAAAATATATACAGTCATCCAAAAAGATAAATACAAAATATAATAGGGCATTCCCTATTCTTCATCTGCACTGTTATGCTCTACCTTTCCAAAAAGGTCCTTCACTTCAGGTACGTCCCCCTGTATCTACAAAAGTGTCTGGAGTCCGATATTGTTCCCCAGAGTAACTGTCAATACTCATGTACTAAATGTGTAAAGTGTGTGCATGCAACCATGTCAGATATAAAAAACACAGTGATATAAAAAACACAGTAATATGCCAAACATACCACATATGCAAACAAAAACATACACATCACCGACTACCACGTGTCGTCAGGCTACCTTACCAAGGCAAGCTCCAGACTTACCAGAGTCACGACCAGTAGAGCCGCCTGCATTAGGACAACCCTGGACCTATCAACCCGTACAGCCGCCAATTAAGGCTGGCCTCAGATTGATCATCCTCAGCGATAGGAGCGACATAGTTAGGGATTTGAACCCCAACATGCTCTATATGCATATTTGGCAAGAATATACACAAAACAAGCATGGCAAAACAAACATACATCAAAACACAAAAGTACTTGAGTAAAACAGTTACTACCTAGTGGGATTTGTACTGTCTTACAACTTTTGATGATCCCACTAGCTTTCCAAGGTATGGTTCAACCCTAAATAGCACCAAAAGACCTTATTTTAGCATTTTCCAAAAATACCCTTTCATTTTTTGTTAAAATCGAGCCCTTTATTAATTTTCCAGAAAATCCAGTGAGTCCAGCCCAACTTCCATGATTTTTAATAAATTCTAAAAAAATCGTATTTGCATGAAACCAACTCTAACTGAACCATTTAAATGTCTATGTTTCATGAAAAATATTTCTAGAGACCAAAAGTACTCATTTGTTGGCGTGTAGCCCAATTTTCACACTCTGGTTAGAAATACTCTATTGCTTTTTGGACCAAATTTATCAATTTATGTCTCCTAGTAGAAAAATCCAAAAGACACAAAATTACACATCAAGGTAAACCTTAGGATGTTTAATTTATTCTTGTAAAATTTCAACTTGATCCAAATTTATTTACCATTTTAAAAACTCGTTTGAAGCTTTGTTGCCCAGATTTTCCAAAAGCTAGCAGCAAGCTTGCTTTTAGGATTTTCGTTGTTTTTGAGTTCGGAAACTTGAACCATAGCTTAAACCCATACAAAATCACGTTCTAGACTCATTGGAACCCTCAAAAACACAAAAATGAAACCATAATACCAAGCCCTAACATCATGGACTAAAATCCCAACTTTGAACCGTAAAGAGTTGAGTTTTCGGTGTTTACCTAATTCGGAGCTTTGGCTTGGTGGTTTGAGTGATTGGACTCTTGATCTTAGTCATGGATTTTTCTGGATTATTTTCCTTCAGATGGAGCACACCACTTTTTGGAAGAAAATGGAGGGTCATAGCTTTTAAATAATAATTAAAAGGAAGCCAAAGCGGTCCAAAATAACTGGAGCAAATTCGTACGTAATTAATGAATTTGATCTGGCTTTTTGACTTATTCCCAAGAAAATCCAGAAGTCTCTAGGGGAAGGACATGTGGCTCATCCCTCTCCTTTTATTCAGATTTTTATCTTTCAAATGGAGAAAAGTACCTACTTTGGCCCGGAATTTATGAAAACTACCAGTTTTGTCCCCGAACTTCTTTATTATTCTTTTCCTTTTCCCCGAGCTCTCTAGATGATTCCTAGGGCTAGGTGGTGCCATATTGGGCCCACAAATCAGATCCCTTGATTTTTATTTTATTTTTCTCAATTTATCAGATTTATCCCTTTTTATCCAGAAAGTGGGACCCACACTTTTACTTTTAGACTGATTTTGCTTTTCTTTTCGTAAAGAAATTTTTTAATAATTATAAGGGCTAGGTGACGCTATTTGGGCCCCACCAAATCTGCCCTCATGCTTTTCCTCTACCTTTTCCACTTTATCCCGTCCAATCTCTTTCCATCGGTCCAAGTTGAGCCCCGCTAGTTAACAGGGTGCTTCCTTTTTGTACTTTTCTTCAACTTTTCAGATATTTTCCCTTGATTATCCATACCTAGGTGGCTCCTTCTTAACTCCCCAAAGTGGCCCCATACTTGTCTCATTCAGTCCAAAAGAAGCCCCTAAATGGTCCCTATCGGTCCCTTTTCTACCGGTTAATCACCTGTAGGAACCGCATTTTGTGTTTGGGCCTGAGTATAGATAAAATGATCTGATTTTTTCCTTCTCTCTCCTAGGTGGATGAAATTGAATTCTTAAGGGGTAAGGATTTGACTATTTTTTCCGTAGTGATGCGTGTCCTCAGGTAATTATTACAGCTGACTTTTCATTCTTATCTCTTCAAAAAAACGCAGGAAATCCTTACCTGACCAGGAAATGTCATGTGCACACTTATTTTGGCACATTTTTGCTTAGCTAATCATCCCATACCTTAGGGCATAACTAAATATCGTTTCTACTAACTGATTAACATTGTATAAGTGCTTTTGTGCCCTTCTTCACCGACACTTTAATTTCTAGGACTTTTGAACTCTCGGTCCAAATACTCATAGGAATCCCATATAATATTTCCAAATTTAGTATTACACTTCCTAAATAGGGTCTAGTCGTCTGCCTGCTACAGGCTTATTCTTAAGTCTCAGGGCCCAAAATTTAGGATATTACAATAGTTGAATTAGTTAGCATTACTGTGTTTGTTCCAAAAGTCTTTGTGTAGGGTTGGGTTGGGGAAGTTGAGAGTGAAGGAAATCAACAAGAGGGGGTGAATTGGGGATTTTAAAAATTTATTTTTAAATCACGCACAAAAAATATTCTAAGTAGAGATAAGGAAGAAGAGCTTAACACAGAAGATTTATACTGGTTCGGTCTTAACTCTTGACCTACGTCCAGTCCCCAGACTCTCTGGGTTTTTCTACTATCACTCAAATCAAATATACACTCTGTACTCAAGAGTTATCCTCTCTCTAGGATACACTCCCCCTTACAAGTTGTAATATGATAACCCAACCTCAAAGTCCCACAACTTTGAGATTCTTACAATGAATGAATCACAGAATGAACTCTCTAAAAGAGTGGATAACAATAATCACTGAAGTACAATGTATCAAAGATACCGATGAGAAATATAAGCAGTAAAAGACTGATAAGCTTGTATGCGTTTTCTGTGTATTACTTTTTCTTTTTTGCAGACTTCAAACCTTCATGTATTTATGCTGGATTGAAGTTTGTGATCGTTATAGATCCGTTCAGACTTGGACCTATTTGAAATTATAGTTGTTGAGTCCATGGTCTGCTGAATATAGCTGTTGAGGACATTACAGCTTTGAATATTTGAATTTGTCCGTTGAGAGCTTTCAATTGATTGCACCAATTTCAGCAGAATGGGTTATCTCCAATTAATATTAAAGCGTTGACTCAGTTTGATGGAAATCTTGATGATTAATAGCTTATCTGAAATTAAGCATTGATTGATCATCTCTCTTCTTGAATGCTTTAATGTTTCCTAAAGCAAATCTTAGGTCTTTTGAAATCTCATAAGAAAACTGGTTAAATCTGGTTAGGAATATTGATATAAACCATATAAATCATAAGCAACCAATTCGCAGAAACAAGCTAAAGCATAAATCACACTGAACAAAATACACTCAGATGCGTTCATCATTGCTCAAGTTCCAAGCTCGAGTTTACTAGACCAAGCTCGAGTTTGGTCTTCATTTAAGCTTTGAGTTTCGTCTCTCGTAAGTCTCGGGCTCGAGCTTATTAGTAAAGTGCTCGAGTTTGGACCATTGTCGGGAAACAAATTTGAATTCATTTTGAGAGCCAAAATTAAAAAGGGCAAGCTCGAGTTTATTAGTGAGCAGACTCGAGTTTGACACTATTCATGTCAAAAATAATTTTTCTTCTCAAAAAGCAAGCTTGAGCTTAGAGGTGTAAACTTGAGTTTGCTAAGCTCAAAATATGACAATGCTATATGTCTGACCCAAACTTGAGTTTGCAAAGGCAAGCTCGAGTTTGGATAAAAATATCGAAAACTTGAATAGCTTACGTCGACCTAAGCTTGAGTTTACATCACCAAGCTTGAGTTTACTCTTTGAAGGAAAAACATGAAAACTTTCTGTCTGATGCAAGCTCGAGTTTGAAAGGCCAAACTCGAGTTTACATGTTTTGTAAACTCTTTGTAAAAAGACAAACTTTACATTGAAAATGATAAGCTCAAGTTTGTGAACCAAGCTCAAGTTTAGAAAAAGCAAAATAGCTTGGTTTGCTTTCTATAAAGGGCAAGCTCGAGTTTGGAACTGGCAGAATGTTTTGGAAACTAAATCAACAAGTTTTATCAATGTTTAACAAAAGAACATTCTCTCATGTTTACAATTGTCATTAATCATCAAAACACATTGAGAACTAACATTCTCCCCTTTTTGATGATGACAACACTTGTAAACATATGTTTCTTTTCAAAAATAGTTTTAATCATTTGAGCATAGAGAAAAAGATTTTGGTAAAACATTTGCAAAGTTCAGATTTTGTAGCACGATTTTGATTAACTCAGTTTTAGCATAAAAGCATATAGGTAAGCATGAAACATTTATGTTAATCAACTAACAGAGATTAATCATATATAAGCTTTTGAATAATGCAATTATCAGAATCAGAGTTTAGCAGGTGAATTCATAAAGCATGTAGACTACAAAACTTTAATTCAGGAAATTGCAGAATACAGAATCATAACAAGGTAGTAGAGTTTCAAAATTTCTCTCCAATTTTCACTCTTGATTTTCTCCCCCTTTGTCATTAGCAAATAAGGGTGGAATAATGGGAGTAGGTTTAGGCCGATTGGAGGGAATGTTTGCCTCGGAGTTCAATGGAGATGGGTGGTTCGGTGGCCGGGGTAGGTTCGAGTTTGTTGTGGGCATAGTAGAACTTGGCTCGGTGAAGTGGATGCACCCAAACCGTAACTACAAGCGCCTATAGGCGATTTCTCAAGATTTGGTCCATTTTGTCACTAAGACTCATCATAGTGACCGAGAAGAGTGGATATGGTAGTGTGTGTTCTCCAAGCCGACCATTTGTGCCTTTAACTTCCTTCTTCGGTGCTTCGGCCTTCTCTTAGCTCTTCTTGACCAATGTTGAATCCTTCCTGAGTATCCACCAAATTATTATGCCCTTTAGTCACTTCAGATACCAATCTTCCAACTTCTGCCTCTACTCTATCAGTGAGATCAGAAACAACCTTATCAACAATTTCCTTGATTCTTTCATCCAAATCAGAAGGCATATTAGGCTGAGGAGGAGGAGGAGCACTCTGAGCTTCTTGCACTCTGGACTGAGTGGCTCTTGATCTCGTTGGCCTTGACTGAGGTGGAGCCCTTGATTGACCAGAACCTTCATCCACATTCATTCTCATGAGGTTCAAAATGTGTCTGCCGAAGACTAGAGGTTTTTTTGGTTTTTCATGGGCAGGCAGATACCAAATTTTCTCATGGAAGAGAATTACAGAGATGAGGCTAGCAAAAGGCACTCTGGAGGTTTTTCTGGAAGAGAAACAAAATTTAACCATCTCTTGAAAAATCCAGTACCCAATATTGTGAGGTACCTTATCAATAATAGAGGCAAAGATAGGGTAATCCGTTCCTGCAAAATGGGTGAAACTTCCTCCTTTCTGCATGAGGTTTCTGGTGTATATGTACCATATAGCTCTAAATGGGAGACATTGAACTAGGAGAGAAATTAAGAATGTTTAACCCTTCTGGAATTGGTTCATTGGGTCTTAACAATTCAAAAATCTCCTTATCAGTGTAGTTCAAGGATGCTACAGGAGGGGGATTGGAAATTTGCAGAATGGAGTTCAAATAGGAAGGGGAAATGGTGATTTGTTTGCCTCTAACTGAAGTTGTAACCCTTTCCTCAATCACATTCCCATCTCTGTCCAACAGGTTATTATGAGACATGCCATAATAAAATATCTTGACAAGAGTGGGGCTATAATGGGCTCTAATGGAAATCAGATTTTCAAATTGTTTGAGCCATGGAGAGAGATCCAAATTGAACTCATTCTTAAGCTTAACAAGGTCCACTGAAACAATAGGACAGAACAATTTAGGACCAAACTTTTCTTTAAGCTTAATAGCATCTTCTCCTTTTATTCGAACAGGGGCACTAGAAAATCCTTCAGGTCTAGAGGTATGATTATAAATTTCATACAGAGCAGGGGTTTCCTTAGATACCTGAGGAGTAGGTTCCTCTTTTGCTTTGAGAAGCCGAGGAGCATGAGTGCTTGCTTGGCCGATTGCGAGGCGGCTTTCTTGCTTCTTTTGGACTTGAAGGTTCTGTTACCTCTGGAACTTTATTTTTCCCTTTTCTGGTTGCTTCTTCTGGGTTAGCTATTTTCTTAGAACCTTCTCGTTGGTTTCCAATCTCAATGCCTTTCGATTTGGAGGGAGGAGTCGATTGGGTTGCTGTAACTCCAGGAATGTGGGTGTCTATCCCAACATTGAATCGTTTTGGGATCATTTTTTATCGTCTAGGGCGTTCAGGGTTTGGCTTTTGGGTGGATTGGGTTTCTGAATCAGAGACATTTGTACAAGGAGTGTGTTCTGTGGCCATTTTCGCAGGGTTTAATCGAAGAGGATGAGAGGTTTTTGAGAGGGAATAGAAGCAAGCTCGAGAGTGGAGTAGAGTGAAGAGGAACAATCAAGTTTTCATATATAAGAAGGCGCTGCAAGCTCGAGTTTAGGAAGAAAAGCTCGAGTTTGCATGAACTTGTACTAACCTGAACTTCAAGAGTGTATGTGTGAACTCTTGAAATTCCTCGCAAGCTCGAGTTCGAGTCACTAATAGGCTCGAGTTTGGCTTTCTCCACAATTTCATTTTTCTCTCGACCCCGTAAGCTCGAGCTTACACTAGTAAGCTCGAGTTTCTTTCTCTTGACAGCAAACTTCAGCAAATTGTCAGAGTTGATCCTCATCAGAAATATCCTGAATAAAACACATCTAGACACTCCGATGCTTAAGTTAGTATATAGTAATCATGAAAACACATAACTAACATTAAGTAAGAACTACTTACAACTCATTGGGATTTACCATTCCCAATTCTCTTCTTATGAACACAAATTGCTCCTTTGCTAATGGCTTTGTGAAGATGTCAGCAAGTTGTAGATGAGTTGGGATGAACATGACTTTGACATCTTTCTTCTGAACATGATCCCTTATGAAATGATGCCTCACATCAATATGCTTGGTTCGAGTATGTTGCATTGGATTCTTTGCCAAGCTTATTGTGCTTGTGTTGTCACACAATATTGGGATCTCCTTCAGGTTGATTCCCAAGTCAAATACTTGTTGCTTGAGCCAAAGTACTTGAGCACAGCAACTTGATACAGCCACATATTCAGCTTCAGTAGAGGATACAGCAACACTTGTTTGCTTCTTGCTAAACCATGAGACAAGTGAACCACCAAGAAATTCACATTGGCCACTTGTACTCTTTCTATCCGTCTTATATCCAGCATGGTCTGAGTCTGAATATGCTACCAAATGTTCAGGTTGACCTTTGGGAAACAATAGACCAAGAGTCTTTGTGTCAGTAAGATATCTGAAGATTCTTTTCGCATTTTCAGCATGTGACTCCTTGCGGGCATATTGAAATCTTGCACACATCCCCACACTAAATTGGATGTCAGGACGACTTGCTGTGAGATAGAGTAATGATCCAATCATTCCTCTATACTTTGTAATGTTGAAGTCCTTTCCTTTTTCATCAGCATCCAAGGCAGTGGTTGAACTCATTGGAGTGTCAGCTCCATTGCAGTAATCCATCCCAAACTTCTTCAAGAGATCATTGAGATACTTGGTTTGTGAAATGAAGATTCCATCTTTTCTTTGCTTGATTTGCAGACCAAGGAAATAGTTGAGTTCTCCCATCATGGACATCTCAAATTCTCCCTGCATGTTCTTAGCAAACTCTTCACACAAAGCATTGTTAGAAGCACCAAATATTATGTCATCAACATATATTTGAACAATTAATATCTCATTCAGTTTATTGCTTTTTATGAAAAGAGTTGTATCTGCTTTACCTCTAACAAATCCTTGATCAAGAAGGAATTTGCTTAATCGCTCATACCAAGCTCTAGGAGCTTGCTTAAGACCATATAATACTTTCTTAAGGCGATAAACATGATCTGGATGATGATCACTTTGAAAACCAGGAGGTTGTTCAACATAAACTTCCTCTTGAATAAAACCATTTAAAAATGCAGATTTAACATCCATTTGAAAAAGTTTGAATCCTTTAATACAAGCAAAAGCTAGAAGAACTCTTATATCTTCCAATCTAGCCACTGGAGCATAAGTTTCTTCATAATCAATTCCTTCTTCTTGATTATAGCCTTTTGCCACTAGCCTTGCTTTGTTTCGAACAATTATAGCGATTCATTACATTTGTTCTTGAATACCCATTTAGTGCCAACGACTTGATGATCTTTAGGCCTAGGTACCAAATCCCAAACTTGATTTCTTTCAAATTGATGTAACTCCTCTTGCATTGCTATAACCCAATCATTGTCTGAAAGGCCTTCATCAATTTTAGAGGGTTCAATTTTGGAAATGAATGCAGAAAATGTTACGTCATTCAAAGTGCTTTTTCTGGTTCTTACACCTTGATTAACATCACCTATCACTTGATCCAGATGATGACTTTTATTGTATCTCCATGATTTAGGTTGATGTTGATCAGTGTTTTCACAAACATTTTCACAGTGATTTTCAAAATCAGGTTCCTTTTCCAAGGGTTTTTCAAAATTTGTTGAAATAGGAAAAGTTTTAGAACCAGATTGATTTGAGATAGGAAAATCATCATCATCATCCAAGGATTTGTCTAGTTTGGTTTCACGAAAACAACATGTATGCATTCTTCAATAACATGTGTTCTAGTATTAAAGACTCTATAAGCTTTACTTCTATTTGAATAACCCAAAAATGTACCTTCATCTGACTTGGAGTCAAACTTACCCAAGTTGTCCTTACCATTATTGTGGATGAAACATTTGCATCCAAAGATGTGCAAATGAGCTATATTGGGTTTTCTTCCTTTATACAGTTCATAGGGAGTTTTGTTCACCTTCTTCCGGAGATATACTCGATTTGAAATGTAGCATGCAGTGCTCATGGCATCAGCCCAAAACACCTGAGAAGTTTGATTTTCATTCAGCATAGTCGTTGCCATCTTAGTTAGGACTCTATTCTTTCTTTCAACAACTCCATTTTGTTGAGGAGTTCTTGGGGCCGAGAAATTGTGATTAATGCCCCTTTGTCACGAATTCCCCAAAAGCATGGTTTTCAAATTCTCCACCATGATCCGTACGTATTCCTGCAATAGAGAATCCTTTCTCGTTTTGGACCTTCTTAGCAAAAATAGCAAACTGATCAAATGTTTCATCTTTTGAAGACAGAAATATGGTCCATGCAAATCTAGAGAAATCATCAACTATGACTAAAGTATAGAGATTGCCTCCAAGGCTTTTTACTCTAGCGGGTCCAACTAGATCCATATGAAGTAGTTGAAGAGGTCTATTAGTTGAAATTTCATTTTTGGATTTGAAAGATGATTTGGTCTGTTTACCCTTTTGGCATGCATAACAAATCATGTCATTTTTAAATTGTAACTTTGGTAAACCAATGACCAAATCCTTTTTCTATAACTTGTCAAGTTGAAACATATTAACATGAGCTAATCGTTTATGCCATAGCCAACTTTCATCCAAGTTACCAATAAAACAGTTTTCAGAAATAGAGTTACTAGAGAGATTGAGAGTATAACAGTTACCTTCTCTAGGAGATCTAAACAAAGCTTTGGATTTAATGTTATCTAAAGAAAGAGTATCTTTGCTCACAATTAAACATTCTTCAGAATCGAAGATAACTAAGTTACCTTTATCTATGCTTTGACTTACACTAAGGAGGTTGTGACATAAACCTTCCACAAGATAGACATCTTGAATTTGAGGTCCTTTGTTGTTTCCAACTTCTCCAATTCCAGTGATCCTTCCGAATTGGTTTCCACCAAATGTCACCTTTGCACCATCCTTAAGTTTGATTGTAGCAAATATAGATTTGTCTCCCGTCATATGTCTTGAGCATCCACTATCAATGAACCATTTGTTGGATTTTGATGCTCTAAGACAAACTTGCATGATACAGAATATCAAGCCTTAGGTACCCATTTTTTCTTGGGTCCTTTTGGGTTAGTTTGTGTCTTAGGAATCTTATAGGATCCCTTAGGCACCCATTGGTAATTACCTATAGGCTTGTTCCTTCTTTCCTTTTTTTGAAAACAAGATGAAGTTGCATGGCCTTTACGGTTGCAATAGTTGCAATGAGCAAAAGGATTAGAGAGGTGGACTGCTTTTCTAAAATAGTTCAAATAAGATTTTTGTCCAACCTTCTTCTTGCCTTTTCGTTTATCAAAATCAGGTTTATAGCCAATTCCTGACTTTTCATTTGTGAACCTTTGTTGTTTTAAAATGACTTTGAGCATTTCACTACCTCTAGTGAATTTCTCAAGAGTTTTTGTAAGATGTAAATTTCTTTTCTCTAAAATACAGCAATTGTTACAAATCTTTTCTGAAATGTTTTCGCAATTCTTTCCAGAAATGTTTTCACAGAGAGAAACAAAAGTTGAAACAGTTTGAGCTTGTTCTTCCAAAAATTTAATTTTTTTCTTTGAAGATAAAAGCTCTTTTGCAATTTTTCGAAATTCAATAAAAAGGAATCATATTCTCGAAGATAGTTCATCATAAGATGAGTCATAGTTATTTACCTCTTTATTTTCTCGAATCTTCTTCTTGAGCTACAAGACGAGATGTTAGCTCTATCTTCTTCTTGACTTCATCTTCATCGGATGAGCTGTTGCCCCATATAATTTGAAACATAAGCTCTTCTATTGAACTTTCGAATTTCTTTTCTTTGTTCTTCAATTTTGTGGACAATCGACTTGATGTGGCCGGACTTTTCACATTCATAGCATATGATAGGTTTCTTTGTTTCTGTGCTAGAACTATTCTTGTGAAACTTTCTGAAAGCTTAGTCCTTCTTGTAGAATTTCTTGAACCTTCGGACTATCATGCCTAGCTCAAAGATCTTCATCTTCCTCATCATCTCGATTTTATCTCTTTGGAGTTTTGAGGGCAATACCTTTATTTTTGCCATCAATTTCATCAAGTCCTTTTCGAACTTGATCTTACCTTCATATTCGGATAAGCTGCCAAATAGAGCTGCTACTGAAGCCATTGACTCACCACGAGCTTCTTCGATTACAGTGACCTTAGCTTCCCATTCCTTGCTGAGGATATTTAGAATTTTCCTCACTTGGACAGATTGATCATAGACTTTGCCCAATGCTGCAAGTTGGTTGATCAGATGAGTGAACCTGAGCTGAAATTCACCAATGGATTCTCCAGACTTCATACGAAATAAATCATATTCAGTCATGAGAGTGTTTACTCGATTCTCCTTGATTCCAGTTGTCCCTTCATGGGCTATCTCAAGAGGTTCCCATATAGCTTTGGCAGATGACAAAGTGCAAATTCGAAAATACTCTTTTTGGCTTAGAGCACTTTGTAACATGTGGATTGCTTTCATGTTGAGAGTGACTTGCTTTCTGTCATTCTCATCATACTCTTCTTCTAGCTTAGGAGTTCGACATTATCTTTAGTTGTTCTTTGGAATATAATTTCCTTTCTCGAACACCTTCCATAAGCCATACTCAGTTGCCATTACATAGACTCTGAACTTAGCCTTCCAGAAGGAGTAATGTTCTCCATTGAAACATGGAGGTCTGTTGATTGAAGCTCCATCGGGTAAAATTCCTTCCATTGGATCTTTGATCTAGGATGTTAATCCTTCAAGTAGATAGCCTGGCTCTGATACCAAATGAGAGTGAAGGAAATCACCAAGAGGGGGTGAATTGGGGATTTTAAAAATTTATTTTTAAATCACCCACACAACAGATACTAAGTGGAGATAAGGAAGAAGAGCTTAACACGAAGATTTATCTTTGGTTCGGTCTTAACTCTTGACCTACGTCCGGTCCCGGACTCTGCGGGTTTTTCTACTATCACTCAAATCAAATATACACTCTGTACTCAAGAGTTATCCTCTCTCTAGGATACACTCCCCTTTACAAGTTGTAATATGATAACCCAACCTCAAAGTCCCACAACTTTGAGATTCTTACAATGAATGAATCACAGAATGAACTCTCTAAAAGAGTGGATAACGATAATCGAAGTACAATGTATCAAAGATACCGATGAGAAATATAAGCGAAGAAAAGACCGATATGCTTGTATGCGTTTTCGTGTATTACTTTTTCTTTTTGCAGACTTCAAACCTTCATGTATTTATGCTTTGGATTGAAGTTTGTGATCGTTATAGATCCGTTCGACTTGGACCTATTTGAAATTATAGTTGTTGAGTCCATGGTCTGCTGAATATAGCTGTTGAGGACATTGCAGCTTTGAATATTTGAATTTGTCCGTTGAGAGCTTTCAATTGATTGCACCAATTTCGGCAAAATGGGTTATCTCCAATTAATATTAAAGCGTTGACTCAGTTTGACGGAAATCTTGATGATTAATAGCTTATATGAAATTAAGCATTGATTGATCATCTCTCTTCTTGAATGCTTTAATGTTTCCTAAAGTAAATCTTAGGTCTTCTGAAATCTCATAAGCAAACTGGTTAAATCTAGTTAGGAATATTGATATGAAGCATATAAATCATAAGCAACCAATTCGCAGAAACAAGCTAAAGCATAAATCACACTGAACAAAATATACTCAGATGCGTTCATCTGTTCTAAAGTTCCAAGCTCGAGTTTACTAGACCAAGATCGAGTTTGGTCTTCATTTAAGCTTTGAGTTTCGTCTCTGTAAGTCTCAGGCTCAAGCTTATTAGTAAGCAGGCTCGAGTTTGGACCATTGTCGGGAAACAAATTTGAATTCATTTTGAGAGCCAAATTTAAAAAGGGCAAGCTCGAGTTTATTAGTGAGCAGACTCGAGTTTGACACTATTCATGTCAAAAATAATTTTTCTTCTCAAAAAGCAAGCTTGAGCTTAGAGGTGTAAACTTGAGTTTGCTAAGCTCAAAATATGACAATGCTATATGTCTGACCCAAACTTGAGTTTGCAAAGGCAAGCTCGAGTTTGGATAAAAATATCTGAAAACTTGAATAGCTTCTGTCAGACCTAAGCTTGAGTTTACATCACCAAGCTTGAGTTTACTCTTTGAAGGAAAAACATGAAAACTTTCGTTCGATGCAAGCTCGAGTTTGAAAGGCCAAACTCGAGTTTACATGTTTTGTAAACTCTTTGTAAAAAGACAAACTTTACATTAAAAATGATAAGCTCAAGTTTGTGAACCAAGCTCAAGTTTAGAAAAAGCAAAATAGCTTGGTTTGCTTTCTGTAAAGGGCAAGCTCGAGTTTGGATAGCCAAGCCCGAGTTTGGAACTGACAGAATGTTTTGGAAACTAAATCAACAAGTTTTATCAATGTTTAACAAAAGAACATTCTCTCATGTTTACAATTGTCATTAATCATCAAAACACATTGAGAACTAACAGAAGTTTGGAAGGCGATCGTGATAGGAGTTGAATGTACAATCTTCGAACTCAGAAAAAACAACTTACTCGAGTATTCTTGGAGGGTTTCGAAGAGTTCATCCAATTTGCTTTGGCATACTCAACTAATTTTAGTACTGCAATCAGTTGTCCGTGTGTGAAATGTAGGTGTTTGCAATTTCAAGATCCGAGCACGGTCAAAATTCATTTGTGTAAAAAAGGATTCATGACGAATTATGCATGTTGGGAATTTCATGGGGAAGTCCGACAGACATCAAATGGTTATTACAGAGACAGTACTCTTTGAGACAACCTTAATCAATATGAACAATTGGTTATGGATGTCGTGGTACCGTCGATCGGCCAATATTTTGATCCTGTTACTCATTCTGAACCGTCATACATGGGAGAGGATCTTAATCCGAAAGCCTATAGGTTCCATAAAATGCTTCAAGATGCACAACGTCCGTTATGGGAAGGTTGCAAACACATTGAAAATAGTGAATATTACGGTGTATGTTTTTTAGGTGGCCAAGTTGACGGGGTCGAGGGCGACTACTACAGGAAGTTAATTGACATAATTTAGCTGGATTACAAGTGGGACAAGTCGGTTACTCTATTTAAATGTGAGTGGTTTGATAACACTCCGCATGGGACAAAAGTGGACAAATATGGAAATGTTGAGATCCACTCGTCAAGGAGATATACAGTTAGTTATGACCCATTCATTCTTGCTCAACAGGAGGAACAAATTTATTATACATCATCCCCACATCCTACCAAGGGTTGATGAGAGTTATCAAAACCAAAGTGTTAGTTCTCAATGTTTTGATGATAAAAGAGTTCATGTTTTTGATGAAGTTCCTAGCTTGCTCAAGCACCCCCAGGGTCTTGCCCGAGCATCATCGGGTTCTGGAAAGGAAGAAGTGATGGTTAATCAGCCATGCTCAAGCAACCATTAAAGCTTGCCCGAGCAACATCGAGTCAGAGACGAAAGCAGCATGATTGAACAATCATGCTCAAGCAAGATATATTCCTTGCTCGAGCATCATCGAGGGAGAAGCCAAACAAAGTCTGCTGGTACACCATGCTCGAGCAAAAGCATAAACGTTGCTCGAGCAACGTGTGTCTTTAGCACTAGACTGTCGCTTGCCCGAGCATGAGAAAAACCATGCTCAAGCGCCTTGCCCGAGCAAGAGCAAGAGTATGCTCGAGCAGTATTGTTTTTCTCTCATACTTCGCTTCAGCCTATCTCTTACCTGAGCACATTATATCATGCTTGAGCACCATGATCAAGCAGACCAGAAACCATGCTCGAGCAATGTTGCTGGAAGCACTTCCCTTTGCCTCTGTCTATAGCTTGCCCGAGCAAGCATTGC
Source organism: Acacia melanoxylon (assembly GCA_019022615.1). Lineage (NCBI taxonomy): Eukaryota > Viridiplantae > Streptophyta > Magnoliopsida > Fabales > Fabaceae > Acacia > Acacia melanoxylon. Next base: position 817,135 of record JAFJYJ010000114.1, read on the forward strand.
ACCATGCTCGAGCATCAGCGAAACAGATCATTTTCAAGCTTCTGTGAAGAAGCTTGCCCGAGCATGAATATATTCATGCTCGAGCACCATGCTTGAGTAGGCAAAATATCTTTGCTCGAGCATCAGCGACCAAGCATGTTTTTAACTGATACATACGAAGCTTGCCCGAGCAAGCTTAGATTATTGCTCAAGCAAGGTTCCTCTGATCTTGAAATACTCGTCTGCAGATTTAAATACTCACTGTGCTATCTTCTTTGTATTTATATGATACTCATTATTATTCTTAAATGCTTTTAACCAATTTGTTAGTGAGTTGCAGAAGATCTCCACATAGATTAACATCATAGTTTTGAAGCACTAAAACTATCATGGACAAAGCCAACATCAAAACAGGGTAGCCCATAACCGAAAAAGCACCGGAACAATGTTTTAAGCTATCCTTTATCTAAGGCAACATGAATAACAACTGTAAAGTATCTCAACCAAGCTGACAGTATCAAACACTCAACGGTTGAATATTGATGAGCAATCAAGCAGAGAAAGTTTCGTGAAACAGAGACAACACGCGAAATCCAATTAAGGCGAAATAGGCGCAGATGTTTAAATGCTCACAACGGACATATTCAAACGGACAAAATCAAATCCTACAACGGTCTTCATTCTACAACTACTATAAATACTCAAAGGATTGAATTCATTGACACACGAACGGTGCATACAAAGTTAAAGCTTGCAATTGTTCAAATTGTATTCGATCATACGATATTTCTAAGCTTCATTATTTATCATTTTACTCTGTGAGAGAGTTTTACTACTTGTTTTACAACTCGTTTAAAATCTCAAGATAGAGGTATCTTGGGTGTTCAATTACAACTTGTAAGGGGGAGTGAGTCCTAGAGAGAAAGAGGATCATCCTGAGTTACAGAGTGTGTAATTGTGTTTGTGAGATAGTGGAAATCCCAGAGTGTGTCTGGGGACTGGACATAGGTCAAGGAGTTGGACCAAACCAGTATAATTTCTCTGTGTCATTTATCTTTAACTCTCTACTGCTTTCCTCGCTTACTCATCATACATCAAAAAGATTTTTTGAGATCACCTATTCACCCCCCTCTAGGTGATATTCCACCTTCTTCATTTGATATCAGAGCGTAGGTTTCTCAGTTGGGGCTTAACATCCCGAGAAAGATCATGGAAGGAATATTGCCTGATGGTGTTTCAATTAATCAACCCCCAGGATTCAACGGAGAACACTACTCTTTCTGGAAAGCAAAATTCAGATTGTTCGTAATGGCTACCGAATATGGTCTCTAGCAAGTGACCGAAACTGGAGATTACGTGCCTATGAAGATTGAAGGAGGAACCTCTGTTCCAAAGACGGAAGCTGAATTCAATGAGAATGATAAGAAGAATGTCACTCTCAACAGTAAGGCTATTCTGATGCTTCAAAGTGCTCTTAGTCAAAAGGAGTACTTTCGAATATGCAATCTGTCAACTGCGAAGGAAATGTGGAAGACTCTGGAAATTGCATATGAAGGTACTTCCGACATCAAAGAGAATCGTATTAATACTCTGACCATTGAGTATGACTTACTGCGGATGAAGTCAGGAGAAACCATTGCCGAGTTCCAACTCAGATATACTCATTTGACAAATCAATTGGCGGCCTTGGGTAAAATCTATGATCAAGGTCCTCGAGTCGGGAAAATTCTCAATGTTCGACAAAAGACTGGGAAGCTAAAGTTACTGCAATAGAGGAGGCTCATGGAGAATCAATGGCTTCAGTTGCTGCCTTATTCAGAAGTTTGTCTGAATATGAAAGCAAACTGAGATTCAAAAACTGCCAACGTCTGTCTAGTGGCAGAAGAAAAGCTAGCAGAAAACGACAATGAGGTATATAATTCACAACCAACCTATGATGAATTATTTGATGAATATAATGAAATTATCTGAATTTGAAAAGGTTGTCTATGAATGTCTTGCCTTGAAAAAGGAGAACATAACTCTTAAACTACGTATTGAAAATCTCTCCTGTGAAAATCTTATCTGTGATGAATGCTTGGACTTAAAGAAAAGAAACTCTTATCTTACAAAAACACTTGAGAAATTCACTAAGGGAAGTGAAATGCTCAACGTGATTCTAAAAACTCAAAGGTTTACAAATGATCGATCATGCATAGGATATAACCATATCTCCGACAAAAAGAAAGGCAAAAAGAAAACTGGTGGAAAATCTTATTTGAGCTATTTTCAGAAATCATTTCATACTTCTAATCCATTTGCTCATTGTAACTATTGTAACCGTAAAGGCCACACTACTTCATCATGCTTTCATAGAAAGGATAGAAGAGATAAACCTGTTGGTAATTATCAGTGGGTACCTAAGAGAACTTATGGTTTCTCTGAGGCTCGAGCTAACCCGAAAGGACCCAAGAAACATTGGGTACCTAAAGCTTAACCTCATTTGAATTGTAGGTTTGTCTGAGAGCATCAAGAACCAACAAGTGGTACATTGACAGTGGATGCTCTAGACACATGACGGGGGATCAAACCAAATTCGTTGCAATGAGATCAAAAGATGGTGGCAAAGTTACCTTTGGAGGAAACCAATCTGGAAAGATCTCTGGAATTGGAGAAATTGGTACAAAGGATGGACCTTAGATCAAAGATGTATATCTTGTGGAAGGACTTTGTCACAACCTCCTAAGCATAAGTCAAAGTGCAAACAGGAACAACTGGATTATCTTTGACTCAGAAGAATGTCTTATTGTCAACAAAGATGATCTCCCAATCGATAAAGGTAAACTCAAGACTTTATTCAAAGCTCCTCGTGAAGGAAATTGCTATACTTTAGATTTACCTAAAATAAATTCTGAAAAATGTTTTGTTAGCAATATAGAGGAAAGTTGGTTACGGCATAAGCGTTTGGCTCATGTGAACATGTTCCAAATGGATAAGCTATTAAGAAAAGATTTAGTTCTTGGGTTGCCTAAACTTCAATTTAAAAATGACATGATTTGTGATTCCTGTCAAAGAGGTAAACAAACTAAATCGTCCTTCAAAAATAAGACTGAAATCACGACCAATCGACCCCTTCAACTACTCCATATGGATTTAGTTGGACCAGCAAGAGTTAAGAGCCTTGGTGGCAATTTGTATACTCTAGTCATTGTCGATGATTACTCTCGTTTCACTTGGACTATCTTTTTATCTTCAAAGGATGAAACATTTGATCTATTTGTTGTGTTTGCCAAGAAAGTGCAAAACTAGAAAGGTATTTGCATTTCAGCTATTCGAACTGATCATGGAGGTGAATTTGAGAATCAGGCATTCGGAGAGTTTTGTGATGCTCATGGCATTGATCACAATTTCTCCGCCCCAAGAACTCCACAACAAAATAGTGTTGTTGAAAGAAAAAATCGTGTACTCACCGAAATGGCCCGTGTAATGTTAAATGAAAATAAGACCTCACAAGTTTTAAGGCGGATGCAATGAGTACGTACGGCCGCTATATTTCAAACCGAGACTATCTTTGAAAGAAGCTCAACAAAACTTCATATGAGCTCTATAAGGGAAGGAAACCAAACTTGGCGCATCTTCACATCTTTGGATGCAAATGCTTCGTCCACAATAATGGTAAGGACAATTTGGGTAAGTTTGATCCCAAATCCGACGAAGGTATATTTCTTGGTTACTCTAGTAGAAGTAAAGCATATAGAGTTTTCAATAAGCGCACTCGTTCAGTTGAAGAATCAATTCATGTTGTATTTTGTGAATCTAAACCTCACGAACCTTTGGATGATGATGAACCCATTTATAAAAATCAATTCTTTTCAAAAACTACTCCTGTCTCTATTGAAAATCCTGAGAATGTTTTCAAGGATGACCCTCAAAATGATTTAGAAAACTCAGATCAATCTCAACCTAGAGCTTGGAGGTTCATTAGGAATCATCCCTTGGACCAAGTGATAGGTGATTTAAATCAAGGTGTAAGAACTAAAAACAATACCTTGAATGAAGTGGCATTTTCTGCTTTTATATCACATATAGAACCCTCTAAAATAGATGAAGCCCTTTCAGACAATGATTGGGTGATAGCTATGCAAGAGGAGTTACACCAATTTGATAGGAATCAAGTTTGGGATTTGGTACCTAGGCCTAAGGACCATCCGGTCATTGGCACTATATGGGTATTCAAGAATAAACGAGATGAATCAGCAATCATAGTCCGTAACAAGGCTAGACTGGTTGCCAAAAGCTATAATCAGGAAGAAGGGATTGATTATGAGGAAACATATGCTCCAGTAGCTAGATTGGAAGTAGGGGTGGAATCAGGCCAGGCCAGGCCAGGCCAGGCTTCACTTAACAGCCTGGCTTTGTTAGGCAGGAGGTGGCGAGCCTGGCTTTGTGGCGCCATGTGCTTATTTTTTGGCCTGAGCCTGGCCTGTATACAAGCCTGGCCTGGCCTGTGGCCTGTTAAGAGGCCTGTATTTTTTTAAATCTTGTAGTTATGTTAACAGGCCACACAGGCCAATTGTTAACAGGCCGAAAACAGGCCTAGTTTAAACAGGCCAAAAATAGGCCAACCTTAAACAGACCTTATATAAATCATTCCTAATTAAATGGAGGAATATTATATAAAAAAATTAACTAGGCATTGGTATAGAATTCAGATTGAACACTTTCTAAATTAATAATATCAATCAGGAAAAAATGAAAAGGCAAGAGACATATAAGTTTAGAAGAGTTTTGCACAAAATCTGAAATTATGTAATTAATGCATTTAAACCTAGCATTTAAACTTCCATGATAACCCCGCTTCCCTCCATTCAATACAAAGGAAGAAATAAATAAATAAAAAACAACAGCAACAATGAGAATATGGATCAAATATCATGATTCCCATTCTAGCGAGATAGGTCTCAAATATTAAAGGGTTAAGGAGCGTCCAGCACAATAAACTATTAGCTCAGGAGCGTCCAGCACAATTAACTATTAAGTGGACCACCCAGCACAATAAACTTTTAAAAAGGAGCACCCAGCACAATGCCGTTAAAAAAAAGTTAACGCCGTTAGCAAAAAGTTAACGTCCGTTATCTAAGGAGCGCCCAGCACAACAAACTATTATTCCAAGAGCGCCCAGCACAAAATTCTAAATTTTACTAAATTAAATAATTTTTTTCTCAATTATCATTATTCAAAACTACTTGTATAAATATCTATGGACAAAAATTACTCATTCTTCAATTTTGTCAAAATTATAATTTGCTAAAATAAACAAAAGTTTTGATTAAAAATATAATTATATGATTTAAATAAAACTCAAGGTGTTTTATAGTTTATTATATATGTTAAAAAAAAAATATGATTTATTTTTATTTTAGAAGAAATTTATGTGAGTTAAAAAATTAATTTAATGTTAATAAAATTTAAAAAATCTAAAAAATATGTTGACAAAATTAAAAAATGAGTAATTTTTGTCTATAGATATTTATACAAATAGTTTTGAATAATGACAATTGAGAAAAAAATTATTTAATTTAGTAAAATTTAGAATTTTGTGCTGGACGCTCTTGGAATAATAGTTTGTTGTGCTGGGTGCTCCTTAGATAACGGACGTTCACTTTTTGCTAACGGCGTTAACTTTTTTTAACGGCATTGTTGGGTGCTCCTTTTTAAAAGTTTATTGTGCTGGGTGGTCCACTTAATAGTTAATTGTGCTGGACGCTCCTGAGCTAATAGTTTATTGTGCTGGACGCTCCTTAACCCAATATTAAATACATCAAATAAAGAGCGCTCTCTTTAAGCTTGTTCACTATCAAATTACCAACAAATTCTTAGACTCTACAAAGAGAGAATGATGAGACAAGTAACCTTATACATGATAATTCTCCTCTCCTTTGTCATCCCCCGTATGATATCATCGACGGAAATACATAGTTTAACCTCATCTTGCATAGTGACAAAATCAGCTCGAAAATTTAATCAAACAAGAGCATTTTTTATTAACTTTACTAGAGTAAATAACAATAGTTCCCAACAGAGTTACAACAAAAGTGAATGATGATACCTTAGAAATTGAAAATTATGGTGTTAAAATCTTCAACTATGCTTACCTTGCTCTTGTCACTCTATTCATGGAAAAACGTAATAGAAACTTTCCCGAGAATGGACAACACAAAAGGGGTTAGATGTGAGGATTTCAAATGCCCTCTATTCAACACATGCACATCTCCAGGACATTTTGGTGACATGGGTCTAACAAAGATAAAGTGAGCATGTAAATATGGTGACAAAGTTACCACATTTATGAATTTTAAACCAAACAAGGCAACATTGTGAAGGAATCCTAATGAAAAAACTTTTGGCATATACCGAATATAAGCATCGTCATCACCTTCGTTGAACCTACGTCAACAGCAAAATTGACTATGGTCCTAGACTTTTCAGAATCAGCAAACAAATTTTATGAAGCTAAACAACCTTTTGCCAAAACTAGGGTGGACCTCATGCATTTGTACAAAGTTCAAGATAAGACATATTGTTCACGACTTATGAATATTGGCTAGTTACAATTCTTTGATATATTGATTGATTGCATAGAATCATATATTTCTTTGGGTTTCGCTTTCCGCTAACACATCATCTTTCTCAAGTTGAACAGAGTATCATCATGCCCTTCCTCGAATGGGTAACAAAAATGGATCATTCTCTCGCCATAATCCACGGGGAAAAGAGGTGCAAAAATAACCTTGATCTTATCATGATATCCAAAAGATCTCACTTGTTATCATCTTTGCATAGAGGTTCCCATCAGAATTCTATAGTCTAAAGAGGTGTTATATATGTCCTTTGAGAAACAAAGATATTTTCCTTAAAGTGGTGAAATATAGCCCAATTAACATAAACCACCTTTGAAGTGGTGAAATCGATTTGAATCCCTAACAACAATGTATCTAAAGAGGTGTTCCCATCAGATATTTTCCTTAAAGATATATAGCCCAATTCCAAACATTACCAATAGTCTCCACATGAACATAAACCACCTTTGAAGTGGTGAAATCGATTTGAATCCCTAACAACAATGTATCTTTGTTCAACAAGTGATATTAAAAAAAAAACTCAATACAGGACAAATGAACCTTTAACAAATTCCTAAAAAGGAGAGCGTATTTGATACATTTTTGATTTTCCTTCCATTATGAAACTTGATTTTACCACTACGTTCAAGCATATCAAAATCTCACCTAGTGTTCCGATCCTCCTTCAGACAAGCGGAAGGCCGAGATTGAGACTCTGATAAAGCAGGATAAGATTCCTTAGTTAGTCGATCCACGGATGGTGTAAATGAAAAAGCAGCGAATAGATGGATTGGAATTAAATGGGGAGAGAAAATCCTCCGAGTGAGCTCAAAACTGAAAAGGGAAAGGAAATGAAATAAAAACCTTGCGGATCTAAGGGAAAATCCTAGAGAAACCGTGTTACTCCAACAAGAAGGCTGGTTGAGTCGAGGCTGTGAGTGAGATTGACAACTCGACGTTGAGATCTTGAGACGTGCGACGACCAATGGTGAGAAGCCGAGAGTGACGAGCGATGTGAGGGATTTTTTGACTACCTTGGACCAACCTTGGTTTGAAAGGACGAAGGTGAGGGCGTGAGGCAAATTGATTTTAGCGTTCTTGGTGAGTGGTCTGAGTGTGTGATGAACGGGAGGGACCAATCTGAGTGAGGGAGGGGCGGAGGGTGATAGGATATTCAAATATCCTTTATAAAATATATATTTTTTTAAAAAAACTCTTAACAAAGCCGCGACAGCCTAACAGCCTGTTTGGAGGCCTAGGCCTCCGGCCTTTGTTAAGACAAACAGCCTTAAAATTGGCCTTGGCTTGGCCTTTTAACAGGCCAGGCCACAGGCCCCTGGCCTATTTCCACCCCTAATTGGAAGCAATATGTGTACTCTTAGCCTTTGCGTGTATCAAAGGATTCAAACTCTACCAAATGGATGTTAAGAGTGCTTTTCTAAATGGATTTATTTAGGAGGAAGTCTATGTTGAACAACCTCCTGGTTTTGAAAACGATCATCATCCAGATCATGTCTATCATTTGAAGAAAGCCTTATATGGTCTCAAACAAGCTCCTAGAGCTTGGTATGAAAGATTAAGTAATTTTTTATTAGATGAAGGCTTTATCAGAGGAAAAGCAGATACAACCTTGTTTATTAAAACCAACAAACTTAATAAAAATTTAATTTTACAAATATATATCGATGATATTATTTTTGGTGCTACTAATGATTCTCTCTGTGAGGAATTTTCCAAGAAAATGCAAGGTGAATTCGAAATGTCTATGATGGGTGAGTTGAACTACTTCCTCGGCCTGCAAATCAAACAACGGAAGGATAGTATATTCATATGACAAACGAAGTACCTCCGTGATTTACTCAAGAAATTTGGAATGGAGCATTGCAATGGAGCCGATACCCCAATGAGTTCAACTGCCTCTCTAGATGCCGATGAAGAAAAAGGAAAAGATTTCAACATAACTAAATATAGAGGAATGATTGGATCCTTACTATATTTGACTGCTAGCAGACCAGACATTCAATTTAGTGTGGGAATGTGTGCAAGATTCCAATCAGCTCCCGAGGCTATAAGACTGACACAAAGAGTACAAGCGGACAATGTGAATTTCTTGGAGGCTCACTCGTATCATGGTTCAGCAAAAAGCAAACGCCGTAGCCGTATCCTCTACCGAGGCTGAATATGTTGCTGCTTCAAGTTGCTGTGCCCAAGTCCTATGGCTAAAACAACAACTTTCTGATTTGGGAATTCATCTAAAGGAGATTCCAATCCTCTGTGACAACACTAGTACAATAAGCTTGGCAAAGAATCCAGTTCAACACACAAGAACCAAGCATATTGATGTGAGACATCATTTCATCAGAGATCATGTACAAAAGAAAGATGTCAAAGTGATGTTCATTCCAACCCATCTACAATTAGCAGATATCTTCATGAAGCCTCTGGCGAAAGAACAGTTCAATTTTATTATAAGAGAATTGGGAATGGTGAATCCCAATGAATTGTAAGTAATGCTAGTTCAAATTAATTATGTTTTGATGATTAAAGACTAACTTTAGCATCAGAGGTTCTAGCTTGTGTTTTTTGCAGGACTCTGTTCATAAGAATTAAAACAGAGAATAACAGAGTCATCCCTACTCAAGCATGTCAACAACTCTTGCTCGAGCAACGCGTAGAAAGAATAAATAAAAAATATGAGTCAAAGCATCTTGCTTGGGCACACCCTTCGACCCGCTCGAGCAACGAGCGGGATATCATGACTAAAATGAAGATAGAGCATGCTTGCCAAGCCTGCCCGAGCAATACTGAGAAGCATGAAAGGAAAAGCAGATTGCTCGAGCACGTCGAACAAGCCTACTCGAGCAACATCGGGTACTGCCTTCCTGACTTTAGAGGAGTAATGGTTGTTGCCCGAGCAACCCCAGAAGTTTGCCCGAGCAACAACGGGAGCTGAGGAAGCTACATGAGAAATGAAGAACAATGCTCGAGCAACACTCCTGAGTCTGCTCGAGCACATCACACTGATGAAACTTTCAATCAATTTCATTGATTCCAACATTTCCCATCCATTTATTGAATTAAGTGTTCACACTACACACTTAATGGAAGGTTAGAATTAATCATTGTATTTTTTTTCTTCCTTCCTATTCTCTCAATAAAAGTTACAATTATGTGAGCTGGTGTATGCTTGAGCAAGACAAGAGGTCTGCTCAAGCAAGAAGCCTGCTCGAGCACACAGAAAAGGTTGCTCGAGCAACGTCGGCCACCAGGGTCTCTAAAGGCGTGCGTCGTTTCATTTCAACGGAGAAACCCATTTTCCCTGTTTTTCTTCCGTCAAACCCTAGCCTTCTCCCTCTCAAATCTCTTCCAACCGTTACGACCGTTTCAGAATCGTTACTTAAATTCCTTCATTACGACTGTTCGATTCGCCGAGAGTAACCACTCTCACCGATTAAATTCCCTGAATCTCGTTATTTTCCGCCATTTCTCCACTCTCACCATCGGACCCTCTTCCTTAAAATTCCAAAGTCTTCAAAACCGATGGCTGATTCTAGCGATAAATCTCCTTCGAAACATTCTTCTGCGAAGAAATCTAGATACTATAAGCCAAAAGTCGCTGAGTCTGAAAAATCATCAAAAATCTCCAAACCCAAACCGGCGAAATCGACTACCAAGCCTAAGGAGATAGAGAAGCCAAAGACGAATGTGGTCATTCAGGAACCACTAATGCCGGCGACTAGGCTCAAGACTGGGTCTCTCCCTACTGGAAAAGGCAACGCACGAGGTCACCATCTCCTTCGTCTTCAAATTCTGTTAACTTCGAAAAGACGATTGACGAGATACTGTCTAAGGGAAAAGAGGATCGACCTTCAATTCTTAAGCCTTCTCTGAGTCAAAAATCACAGGCCTTAGAAAGCAAGAAGAAAGTTTCCTTCTCACTGAAATCTCAAGCTTCTGAAAGCAAAAAGGAGGAAGTTGTGACTAGTCGACCTTCAGATGGTAATTTGCCTGAACCCTCACCGAGTATGATTTCTGGTAATATAGCTGTTGATGATTATACTCTATTTTCTCACTACATCGGGGCAAGACCCTTTTGTCCAATAGTCTATGTAAACTTGGCTCATTTCAAAGAAAAATGCAACCTGGACTTAACTGATTGGCTACTTCAATTTATGCCACTCCTTGGGATTAGCAAGCCATTTTCTCCTGAAGTAGTGCGAGTCTTTTATCATAACATACACCTACAGGAAAAGACCCAAAAAGATGAAGAAGATGTTCTGGTCACAAATATTTGTGACAAAGAAATCAAACTTACTGCTTATGATCTCAATGTGCTTCTCGGAATTGTCAACATTCCTAAAGATCCTCCTAAACTTTCTCCTGTTGAGTGTCATCAGATTCTTTTCTCGGATGTCCCAATAGAAGGGTAGAAAGTTAATGTAACCCCAGCTATGATGAAAGATGAGTACAGAGTCCTCTGGTATGTGTATAGTCGAAGCCTTGTTCAAAAGGGACAAAGTTTCACTCATTTTGTGCGAAGAGACTTTGAACGTTTTGCCGCACTGGTTGCCATGGAGCCAAGGAATCTAGGCAAGTGGATTCTGGAGGAGATGATGTCTTTCATTTTTGAAGCTAAGGTTAGGCTTCGAGCTACCATTCCCTATCCATCATTGGTTTCTTGGATATTGGAAGCCAATAATATATGGTACCTCTCTGAAGACAAGGAAGAATATCCTCCCCTATTCGGAAAAGCACACATGAAGAATATGAGAATCTCCTTCACTGACGTATCATCCAAGAAATGCAAGGGTAAAGCGCCTGTTACTTCCTCTCAGCCTGCTATCTCCAAACCATCTGCCTCACAACCTCCTGATGAAACAGAGTCTTCAAAGGCTGGACTGTAACATCCTCCATTTTACTTAACAAAATAACTATATATTAGTTTGATCAGTAACTTAATAGTACTTCAACATTTAACAAAATATCCAAAATAAATCAGAGTATGCAGAATGAGCCCTAACGTGGCAATATACAATCATCCCACATAAACCAAAAAGACAGAAGCACTACTTTTGGCGGAAGTAGCTTAAGCTTCTGGGGTCTTCCCTGATGGACCTGCACGGGAGCTATCACCTGAAAAATGTGGGTAACCATCAATCCAACTCATCAAGAATACTAATATGTGCTAGTGAGGTGCCATGTGGAACAATTTATAAAACAAAGTATTAAAAATATAGCTCACCAATATCCATATCACAAATTTCATAAATTTTGTATCATAAATTAGGTATTACAATTTTTCATTAACACAATTCCCAAGATGCCTCCCACCAATCCAACCGAACCGCCTTATTTCCTCCGACTAGGCCCATGGGCTAAGTTACATCCATGTTAATGGTTACTCAAAAGCTCACTGGTCACGTGATGAGGACCGGCCAAAATCCTTAGAGCACATGTCCCAGACCATGGGTCTTTTTCCCTCATTGAACTAGTGGGGTGTCGTAAGCCCTCATTGAACTAGTGGGCCAGTCCCTCATTGAACAAGTGGGACAATAGAAAGCCAACCATTGTGCACCAATGGAGGCCTCACCACGTGGTGGAATAACCTACTCCATCTATTCCCAATTCAACCATTATCATAATTATCACAATAAATAGCTCAACAGGAATTTTCCAAGATTTTCATGTTCATATCAAAATAAAATTCTCATATACATGTCATAATAGCTCAAATCTCAATTTCTTGTACATATATAAATATATGCAAATATTTCACAATTCAAATCATAAAGTTCCACAAGACAATTTCTATTAAGATATTCATAATCATTTCACAAAATACTCACAAACAACATACTAATACACATAACAAGTGGAAAGTGGTTATCTCTCGCCGAAGCTAACTATTATCACACTGCTCCTAATCCAAGAGCTCAAACACACGCCAAAAATCAATCTACCACAACCAATTTACTAACCATTAATAACTCTTCTAAAACTCTACATAATAAAAATTATCACTTATAATTTCATAAAATCAAAATATACAAATTTTAATAATAAATTTATTTTGAATGCTTGAAATAGCCACATTATGACGGACAGAAAAATCAAGTAAGATCGTTGTAACTATTAATTCTCTTTGTATTTATTACTAATTAATAATACTCTTTTCTATTTGTTATTAATTAATAAATCTCTTTATTATTTATTCCCTTTTTAATAATTTTATTATTATTTATTACTATTTATTTATTTATTTTACTACTATTATTTTACTATTTATTATTATCTTATCACAATTAGTTAAATATTGCCACCACATAAAATATGCTTCACTATATATATTATTTTGTAAATAATATTATAAGTGAAATAAGGTAGGGGTTAGTTAAATTAGATCCTATTATATAGGAATTTATAAATACTAACAACATAAAATAACACTTATTATAATACATTTATATTCATAATCTTAACGGGCAAAAATAAATCAGGTTTCCCTCTCTCTTTATATGTAGCAATATATATATACCCGCACGGTTAATGTATCTATGTGCAACGTATAAAACAAACATGATTGCCAGATCTTTCTTTTATTTGTTTTTTCCATTATCTTCCAAAAGTGTGTGTGTGTATATATATATATAATATTAACAAGATTACATGACAGTTGGTTTTCCATTCATTTACCAATTTCAGCGTGTCCATATAGATCACAAAGTCTCCTATTATTTTCCTGTTCACATTGAGTTTACATCTATAAATATAAACTAGTTCTTCCTTCTCTTATATATATAGATATATAAATCTTGTGTGTGTGCAGTAAAACCCATTCTTTTCTCTTCTTTTTATATGCGTACAATACTAATACACACACAGCAACGTTTTGTTTTATTTCCAAAGGCATTAATATATATATATATATATATATATATATATATATATATATATATATATATATATATATATATATATATTAGAAAGTATATATAAAAACACTTTCCATTCAATTCCGAGTTCCAGCGTCATGCATATCCATATAGCTTTTGTATATACACTTTCTCAAGTGCAACGATGTTTTGGACTCATGTACAGTAATGTTTATGTCATATATATATATATATAAATATATAGGTATATATCAGCAGGGTTTTTTATTCACTTTCTTTCCCAGAGCAGTGACTTATACGTGTTTCAAGAGCAAGTTTTCATTGGTTCCAGGTTTATATTTACATGGATACAACCAGTAAGCAACGTTCTAGGTTCTATAAATCATCATTCATGGAACAAGAAGAAGAGGAACCAAAGAACTCACCTCCGGTAGCTTCGAGTTTGAAGGTGTGTTTCAGGTGTTCTGTTTTCATCGTTGATGACTTCGTGTTTCTGTTTGGGTCAACTCTATCTCTTGGTGCTTCTCTTTCTAAGCGTCATTTTGAATTAGAAAGGGAATACTGGATGCGGCTGTAACTCTCGGCTTGGCTCCTTCTCTAACGTTTTCAGTCTCGGTTCCTCTCGTCACACTCTGCTTTTGAGTTTCTAAACAGAGCAAGCACAATGGGATTTGGCCGAAGCTCTCTCTCTCTCTCTTTCTTGTTCACTCAGCTTCGGACTTGTCTCTGGACCCTTGCTAAAGCCACGCGAATGGCGATGGAATGGAATAAGCCAATGAGCAGTGGGTATATAATGAATTAAGGGGGGTCCAGTCTGAAGAGAAGAGAGAATGAACCGATGGGTATTACACAGCACAGGGTTCGAGAGTCATGGGAGAGGCTGGGTTGCGTGATCTGTTCCTTTCCGTAATTTTCCTATGCTCTTCACCGTGATCGATGCTAAGTAACGGATATTTGCGTGATATTTGCTGATATATGATTTTTCTCCAACTGACATCGTGTTTAAGCTGCATTAGATATTAGGGTGTGTGCTTGGACTTAAGTGTTTTGTGTAATATGAGTTGGGCTGTTTTTAAATGAATGGGAGGTGTTGGATACATCAGTCACGTGTTGCAGCTTGAGCCAAAATGAGATAATAATGGGCTTTGTTGTAGTTGGGCTGATGGGAAAGAAAAAGAATGAAGAAATGGAATAGATAGCTCATAAATGAGTATGGTTTTGCATAAATAGATGTAGGCACGTGAGTTGAGATAATATGGGCTCTCTTTTGTTGTTCATGTGTTTGGCCAAGAGACAATGGACATTGAGGGAGTTAATGTGGTGCGTAAAATTAGGGAGTGTTGTGTTGTTGTTACGAGGCCCATTAACATTATCCTAGTTGATCCTCTTTTAATCATCTATCAGGCTTATATTTGTAATTAAGTCCTTTTCTTATTTAATTGTATTATATAAATGCCCAAAATAAATCCTTAATTTATTATAAGGATTTTTCTTTCTTTTTTTCTTTCTCAATTAATTCTTCCTAGGCCATAAAATATCAATTCCATGGTTTTTAGGCCTAAATTGTTTCTTATTTAAATTATTCTTTTTCCCCAAAATAAGCCTACATTTTCAACAATTATTCTCGTAATTATAGTCCTTAATTTATGGGAAAAATAGGCCTTAACTTCCAATATTTAATTTCATAATTATTTTAGGGCAAATTTCACAATTCAATTTCTCATATAATACTTAAATTTCAAATCCCCAAAATTTGGGTTGTTACATGGACCCTCCTCTTCTGCCCCATCCTTCTCCCAGGCAACCATCCAAACCATTGTTGAAGCCTCTGTTCAGAAAGCCATAGCTCCTGTCCTACAGTCCTTGGATGTTTTTCAGACGTTAACTCACGGGATGATCAAGGCGTTTGAAGAAGACATGATTAAACTGAAGGTCAACGTTGCCCGACAAATGGATATAGATTTGCAAGACTTCAAGGCAGAACTGGAAGAGTCAATGGACAAACGTTTCTCTATCATATATGATAAGCAACAAGGCTTTGAAGATGTTCTAGGTGCCTTTCTGACCAGCCTTAGAACTACCTTTTCTGTGCCACCTTCATCGCCCGCCAAGCGTACGACCTCTCCTCCCCCCATTGAGGATATCACTACATCTCCAGCCATAGTGGTTCCTCCTGTTGATCCTTCTACTGTGCCTCTCCCATCCATTTCTGTTTCTTCTGATAGCAAGTCTCCTTCTCCTTCTCCCTCTGTTGGAGGTCCCCTTTTCACTGATGACAAAGGGGGAGAGTAGCTTAGTAGATTAGAATACATGTTGTCTTGGATTTCATTTAGTTGGTTCTGTTCCTTTTTTTTTATCCAGAACCTTTTGCTGTAATGAAAAAGTTAAGAAATGAGAATGAGAAAACTAGAATCAATGTTTATTTTTCTGTGTTTTTCATTTCAAAAACTTATGAACTCTTTTTGCTTCTAATCATACTCTTCAAAATTGTCATCATAAAAAAGGGGGAGAATGTTAGTTCTCAATGTTTTGATGATAACAAAGTTCATGTTTTTGATGAAGTTCCTAGCTTGCTCGAGCACCCCCAGGGTCTTGCCCGAGCATCATCGGGTTCTAGAAAGGAAGAAGTGATGGTTAATCTGTAACACCCTGAATTTCAAACCCAGAGAATGGAGAATAAGCCTAAAATAGGCAGACGATTAGGCCCATTTCAGGAAGAGTCCCGAGAATGTTGAGGGTTAGGATGCCTCTTGGGACTAAGTAACTCGGCCATACGGGTCAGTGGACCTTGTATGCATCAGCCGTGGAATTAAGGTGCCAGTGAAAATAGGACACAAAAGGTCTATACGGTGTAAATTCGGTGGAAAGGATGCCACCCAACTATGTCCTGGGGTATAGGACAATTAGTTGAGCGAAAATGTGCCGGTATAAGTAAGTACACGGCATTTTCGGGGCGGTACGGGTATGCCCCGTTTTTAGAAGGCATCGTATTCGTGAAGAAAACCCGAGTAAACCCGGGCAGGATCTCGGGCAAATACTGATAAAGTAACTTTAATAAAGTAGTGTCATGCTGACTAATGATAACATACTTTTGTGTTGGCCCAATAAAAACATGACACGTGTCCCGTCATCATTATAAGGGAAAAAGCTACTTTTGTGTTGGACCAGTAAAAGCATGACATGTGTCCCTTCATAATTACAGGAGCAAGAGGTCAAATCAAGTCATCAGGAAGAAAGAGAAATTGCTCTAAGAGGATATTTTGCAAGGGCACTTTGGTCATTTGGTTTGGGGAATTTTTAAGTGCCTCATGACATATTTTAAGACGTTTTGCACTCCTGTTTGCATGAGTATTTTGGCTAAGAGCTCAAGGACCAAAGTATAGAAGGAAGAGTCAATAGCAATGGTGCTACGTCAGACACGTGGCGTTTCAGGGTCAGAAGTCGGATTATCGGGTAGCACGTAGTACGAGGTGGTTATGAGATACTGGAATATGGGTTTCTTTCCCCTAGGGCACTATAATCCGTCCACCTGTGGTTAGGGGGAAGACACGAATGATCCGGGCTCACACAAGTCCAGTTGAAGGGCACAAGTTACGAGGAAGGGTGTAACCGACAAAAGGAGCTAAGCGGGACCGGTTAGGGTTTACCGGAGTCGGGCTCAGACCCCTGGACACAGAGGGAGGACAAATTGGTGGGCCCAGAGGAGAGATAAAGTGTCACGTCATGTAATTATGAAGAGAATGTCACATCAAGTAATTATGATGAAAGAGAAAGAATAAAATATTCCGGAAATTCTGGACCACACAATTTAAATCCGATGTGACAATGGATTGACATGTAATTATGAATCATTAGATGGCATTTATGGCATATCCAAGGGTAGATCTTGTGGGTCCCACGTCCTAGAAGAGGGAGAGAGCAAAAAGACCATTTTACCCCTGGACCTAAAACTACCCCTAAAGTCACCACCAGGGGCAATCTTGGAATCTAAATTTTAAGGGCTAGGATGGTGCCACATGTTTAGACCAGAAGACTCTAGAATACCCTGGAAAAGAATATTCTGGAATATCTTGGAGAAAAAGTCAGTGAAAATGACCATTTTACCCCTGAGGTGTTATTTTAATTATCGGACAAGCCCTAGCCTTGGAGTCTCTATATAAGGACCCTTCCCCACCCATTTTTGCTGCCCAAGGACGTGCTCAAGGAGTATGAGGAGAGGGAGCAGCTGAAGTCTTGGTTCAAGAAGGAGCGGAGGTGGTACGCTACCGAAATTCCAAGGTAAGCATCTCACCGACAAACTTGAAGTTCATGTTTCTGCCCTATGGTGGTTTTCGTGGAGTTACAGTATCATTTTGGTATTTTTAAGGTTTCCAATGAGTCCAAAACGTGATTTTGAGTGGGGATATGTAGGATCACCTTTTTCCGGAACCGAAAAGCCCTAAGTCTTTAAGTTACACAAATCTGCCGATTCTTCCATTTCTGGGCAGCCAAGACAAATCGGATGTTTAAAAATAGTAAATGAGTTCTGTTTGCTCTGATATTTTATATGGTGCAAGTAGACATCCAAAGGATGATTTTAGTATAATATTTAGTGTCATTTGGAGTTTCCAACCAAGAGTTATTTAAGATTGCAAATGACCTAGAGACATGGATTCTGTTTCGGACCATTGGCTACGTTTTGGGAATGTTAGAAGGATTCGAATCCAGTACGCTTTGGGAGTTATTTTTCATGTACAATAGACATCCTAAGGGTTATAAGGACACTGATTGCATGTCAAAATTATTTTTCTATAATTTATTATAAATAGGTGAAGTTGGGTTAGAGATTCTGGAAATTTCTGGGGATAGGCGAAATTTATGAAGTTTGAAGTAAAGTTTGTATGTGTGATTGAAAGTGTGATTTTTGCTGTAATCTAGGGCTGTACCACGTGTGGGACGTGTCTCTGACACTAAGGGAAGAGTTTACCGCTTTCAAGGAGTACCAGGTAGTAACTGTTAACTTGCATACTCTATGTTGCTCTTGCATGTGTGTATTATCATGATGTAGGAGTTGGGCTGTAGCACCTAGAGGATTTGTGTGTCCTTGGGTTCTTCTTGAAGTCCAAGGAATACTTATCGGGCTGTGGTGCCTATTGGACTGTGTGTCCTTAGGTTTCCGTCACAGTACCGAGGGCATGTATATCGGGCTGTAGTGCCTATGTGACTGTGTGTCCTTTGGTTTCATTACAGTACCGAGGTATATGAGGTAGGTAGGGCCTGTGTGACTGTGTGTTCATAGGTGGCTACTGAGACCTCAGGAGGGGTCGGTAGGGGACTGCAGCCCTGACTACCGAGGCCCTTAGCGCTATGGTACCAGGGGCTTATCTTGACCAGGCGGTCCTACGGTTTGTTGTGCCAGAGGCAGATGTGATTTACCCTTTATTGTGCCAGAGGCAAATTCATACATGCCAGTATTGTGCCTGAGGCAGATTTATTTCCTGATTGTGATTTTCATTGCATTCATTGTATACATATTGTATATGAGTCTAACAGTTACTCTGGGGTTCAATTTTAAACTCCAGTCTAGTTCAAAAGACACAGGGTGAGAGACGGAACCTGAAGAAGGTTGGACTTTGATGTGGAAAAGATAAGAGTAATAGGGATGAATCCAAAGATTGGAGACGTATGGAATGCCTTATCTCATTCTGTATGTTTATTTCTAGATGATTGTAAGTTATGTTGGATTATTGTACCCTTAACCCTACGGGGATTACTTTACGTTCTTGTATGTAACTTTACCAGTACATTGTAGTTGTCCAAACCGAACTTATGCTCTGCCGCGCAAACTCTGATATAAATTTAAAGGGAAAAATTAACAAAGGAAAGGTATCAAGTGAAGAGGACCCCTCTAACCCGCCACCCGAAAGCAGCATGATTGAACAATCATGCTCGAGCAAGATATATTCCTTACTCGAGCATCATCAAGGGAGAAGCCAAACAAAGTCTGCTGGTACACCATGCTCGAGCAGAAGCATAAACGTTGCTCGAGCAACGTGTGTCTTTAGCACTAGACTGTCGCTTGCCCGAGCATGAGAAAAACCATGCTCAAGCACCTTGCCCGAGCAAGAGCAAGAGCATGCTCGAGCAGCATTGTTTTTCTCTCATACTTCGCTTCAGCCTATCTCTTACCCAAGCATGATTATATCATTCTTGAGCACCATGCTCAAGCAGACCAAAAACCATGCTCGAGCAACGTCGCTGGAAGCACTTCCCTTTGCCTCTGTCTATAGCTTGCCCGAGCAAGCATTGCACCATGCTCGAGCATCAACGAAGCAGATCATTTTCAAGCTCCTGTGAAGAAGCTTGCCCGAGCATGATATATATTCATGCTCGAGCACCATGCTCGAGTAGGCAAAATATCTTTGCTCGAGCATCAGCGACCAAGCAAATTTTTAACTGATACATACGAAGCTTGCCCGAGCAAGCTTAGATTATTGCTCAAGCAAGGTTCCTCTGATCTTGAAATACTCATCTGCATATTTAAATACTCACTGTGCTATCTTCTTTGTTTTTATATGATACTCATTATTATTCTTAAATGCTTTTAACCAATTTGTTAGTGAGTTGCAGAAGATCTCCACATAGATTAACATCATAGTTTTGAAGCACTAAAACTATCATGGACAAAGCCAACATTGAAACAGGGTAGCCCATAACCGAAAAAGCACCGGAACAATGTTTTAAGCTATCCTCTATCTAAGGCAACATGAATAACAACTGTAAAGTATCTCAACCAAGCTGACAGTATCAAATACTCAACGATTGAATATTGATGAGCAATCAAGCAGCGAAAGTTTCCTGAAACAGAGACAATGCGCGAAATCCAATTAAGGCGAAATAGGCGCAGATGTTTAAATGCTCACAACGGACATATTCAAACGGACAAAATCAAATCCTACAACAGTCTTCATTCTACAACTACTATAAATAGTCGAAGGATTGAATTCATTGACACACAGAACCAGCGCATACAAAGGTAAAGCTTGCAATTGTTCAAATTGTATTCTGATCATACGAATATTTCTAAGCTTCATTATTTATCATTTTACTCTGTGAGAGAGTTTTACTACTTGTTTTACTACTCGTTTAAAATCTCAAGATATAGGTATCTTGAGTGTGGGTGTTCAATTACAACTTGTAAGGGGGAGTGAGTCCTAGAGAGAAAGAGGATCATCCTGAGTTACAGAGTGTGTAATTGTGTTTTTGAGATAGTGGAAATCCCAGAGTGTGTCTGGGGACTGGACGTAGGTCAAGGAGTTGGACCAAACCAGTATAATTTCTCTGTGTCATTTATCTTTAACTCTCTACTGCTTTCCTCGCTTACTCATCATACAGCGAAAAGAATTTTTGAGATCACCTATTCACCCCCCTCTAGGTGATATTCCACATTCTTCACAAAGCACGAAATATTATACCGAAGTCGAAAGATTTAGAAACAAATTACGATATGACTGAACTGTTCCAAGCTGATGTGGAATATGTACTTGCCGTTAGTATGGCTGAGGACGATCTGTCAAGCAATCTCTTTGATTCCATTGCGGAGTTAGAATTGATTCCTATCCATATTGACAATGAGGAATCAAACAATAAGGCACAAGAGATTTACTCTAATAGTGAATCTAAATTCGACGACTATGAGACACTAGAGGAAGGTGTGCAAGCAAAGGTCGAAGAACAAGAATCGTTCAGTTGATTTGTGAAAGGTTTTTTGTTTATGTCACTTTATTATACTAGATACTCTGTTATTTCGCTATTGACATATTAAGTATATTTCTTATATGAATATATAATTTAACATAATGTTTATAAGTGTTTAGAGATGAGGCATTCAGCAGGGCCTTCAGGTAGTGGTCGTGGTAGTGGTAGAGCACGACCCCGTCCTATCAGAGGGCTTTGCTCTTCCCCAGAGCTGCCACCACTAAATATGTCATCTGTCATCTTCACCGTCTACTACCAACTTTGTTTTGGGCGGTACAGGTGTGCCTGTCACTCCGACTTATCCACAACAAGGGGCAGAGTAGGTTTAGTTTACGATTTCTGATTGATTTACATATTTTTTGTTTTCTTTAAGCATCTATGTACTAACATTTTCAATACTTCTGCCTTTAGCACACTGCGTCGCCTCAGAGCCAGTCGGGGAAGCTAGTTCCTCGGATGCACCAGTCTGGGGATCGGTTGATCCTGCGATAGGACTGAGATGGATCTGTCTTATCGGCACCACCAAGTATGTCATGTAATCATACTCGTAATGTTATTATGTTTTACCTTTAGTTTTATGAAAATATTTACAACATTTCCTATGTTTTTAGGTTTGATCCTTATAATCAGGTGACAGATTTCATCGGGATCAAATATTCCATAATTACACTCAGCCTTGGGCCAGTTGGACAGAGATTCCTCAAGAAGATCAAAACGCTTGGTTTAATGAGTTCTTGATAAGTTATATGATTTATGGTTATTAATTTCTTCTCATCTTTGCAACCGATTAACTTGTTTTATAATTTGGAGCACTAATTGTTTATTATTGATTTTTAGAAAAAGTTTAGGTGGTTTCGAGGATCATTTTTTTTTTTTTTTTTTTTTTAAAAAAACTTATAACTTCAAGGGAAGCAAGTGGTTGTCGATAAGTTTTATAAATTGAGACATAATAAAGGCAAGACAACTTGGATTCAACCGAAACGGTAGAACAGTTACTTCAAAGATGGGCCACCGACGAGAATTTATAAAGGCAAGTGAGCAAAATAAATTAGATAGGGCCCACATGCAAGGACCATTATATGCTAGCGGCTCCATTCCATATAGCGAGCATCGACGAAAAATTGTAAGTATATGTTATTTTCTATTTCAACATTCAATATTTTGTACTTTGAGGTAAGTAATTAACGGTCATCATTTGTGTTTGCAGGCAGCATCTAGGGAAGTTCCTTCAGAATTGGTTGATTGGGCTACCTTTGAGCGGACCCATTCCCAGGAAACTGAAGGTAGTGGGAGGCACTGGATTAACGCAAAGTCCCAGCAATTCGCGGTGAGACATTAATTACATTTATTATTTGTTTCAAATAGTAATATATTTATTTCATTTTAAATGTCTTATTTGTGATGTATTTTTGTGCTTGTAGGAAAACTATCAGCAGTTATTGTAGGGGAGAGACTCGCAGATTGAGAACGACCCATCATCCTCTCAGTCCGATAACGAGAGTCTCTTCATTCAGGCTGCAGGTAGATTTAACAAGAAAGGGAGAGCCTTCGGGATGGGTGCCTCTGCCAGCAGATTGAAGCCATCTACGAAGCACTCATCGAGCCATGTTGGAGGTGTTTCTGCAGGTAAACGTAATACTTTTTCTATCAATTGTTACATTTTATTTCCTCATCCATTTAAATGAAGTACAAAACATAAACCGACTTCATAATGTTGGTTTTGTAGATGATAAAAAGGTGAAGGCGTTAGAAGAGGTGGTGAATCGCAAGAAGATCGGTTTGAATGAGCAACGAGTGATGATTAGGGAGATGCAGGAAATACTCCAGTCCCTATTGAAAGGCAAGGGTATGGGATCGCCTCTTGGTGATGATGACCATTCTGTTGCTAGTTAGACTTTTTTTTTTGGTTTATTTTGGTCGCAACATTATTATTTATATTTTGTTTTTATTATGTAAACTCTTATGATTGTTACAATATATTTTTATGATATACAAGTCTTATTTCATAATTTTTTAAGTATTTTTTATATTTCTTCTAAATAAAATGATTTTTGCGACGGAAATTAATTTCAGCCACAAAATCAAAAGGTACAATTTATGGCGGAATACAATTTTCGCCGCAAAATTCAAAATGTTTCAAGTTTCTACCGTAAAGTTTCAATTTGCGGCAGAATACAATTTTTGCCACAAATTACGTATTTGCGACGGAAAATTTGTTTTCTACCGCAAAAAAAGAGGTTTGCGTCGACATAATTTGTGACGGACCGTAATCCGCCACAAACCAGTTTTGTGACGAAAAATAGCTTTTTTGCGACGGAATTTTTCCGTCGCAAAACATAGTTGTTTTTTGTAGTGTGACTCAATGTAACACTCCAGTGTATCACTCGAGTGTGGCTTTATGACACTCGAGTGTCTATTCTTGCTAAACTTAACCTTTGTCTTAGAGAATTCAAATTTACTATTTATCATCTGATTACTTTTGATTACTACTCATATTTCCTCTTAATGCTACTAAACATATTTGGTTATGAGTTTCATATGTTTTCATTCTCGAATTATACTCAAAATATAAAAAGCAAATACTATGTCAGAGCATTAATTACGATGACAAAAAATAGAGCACATCGAAGCGATCTTAGAGCAAGTCAAATGAATATTGTCTGAAGTGTCCATTGCGATGAAAGACGAAAGCAACCCAGCCTTAAGCAATCCCAGAGCAAACCACAGGGATGTCATGTATACATATGTTGTAGCAAAGCGAAAACGACTGAACCTCGACTTCTTCCAATAACTCCAATCTATCTCTAATGAAAAACTTCATCAGTCTAACAAAAAGTTTGAACACTCACAATTAAAAGCTTGAACCTTCATAACGGCCATTGATGGTATTCAACTTTAAATAGATGAGCATTCAATTCGAAGAAACCAATCAAGCACTCGATTAATTACTACTCATTTATTACTCATATACTCGTTGTGAAATATCTTCTTATATTCATTGTTCATCGTGTTTCTATATCTACTCTATGAGAGAGTTTTACTCTATGAGAAGTTTTACAATCAATTTGATCTCTGTAAAATCTCAAAGTAGTGGGAGCTTGAATGTGGTTGTTAGATTACAATTAGTAAGGGGGAGTGAGTTCTAGTGAGGATTACTCTGTATTGAAGTACCAAGAACTCGTGTAATCTTGGAACGATAGTGAAAATTTTAGAGACGCTCTTGGGACTGGACGTAGGTAAAGAAATTAAGGCTGAACCAATATAAACCACTGTGTACACTTCGATGATATTTCTCTAATTGTTTCTCTTTGATTAAATTGATTTTCATCTTCGGTTTAAATTTTTAAATATCACCCAATTCACCCCTTCCTGGGTGATACGTTGGCACTAACATTTGGTATCAGAGCCTAGTCTCTCATTGCAGGATTAACGTCCTAAGAAGGATCCATGGGAGGAATCTTACCAGATGGTGCATCTATCTCCAGACCTCCTAGCTTCAGTGGAGAACACATCTCATTCTGGAAAGAAAAATTTAGAGTGTTCGTGATAGCCACAGAATACGGGTTATGGCAAGTCATCAAAGAAGGAGACTATGTGCCCATGAAAACTATGAATGGACAAGCGTCCCGAAAACCTCCTTCGAGAATATGATGATGTCAATAAGAGGCTAGTAACTCGGAATAGATTTTGAGTTATATGAAATTATAAGTTATTATTTTTATTATGTGGAGGCTTGAAGAATTATTAACGTGTAATAAATTGACTATTGTGGATTGATTATGGCGTGTATATGAGATCTTGGATTAGAAGCATTTTGGTAATAATTTTCTTTAGCAAGAAATAACCACTTTCCACTTGTTATGTGCATTAGTATGTTGTTTATGAGTATTTTGTGAAATGATTATGAGAATAAAAATAGTACATTAACATTGATTAGATACTTCAATGAATACTTTGAAATGTTTATTGAGATTAAGAAAGCTTTCACGATGTTGATGAGTATTTTGATATAAATTGCCTTGTAGAACCTTATGATTTGAATTGGGAAATATAATATATACACACACACACATATGAACTAAGAAATGATACATTATGTCATGTATATAAAGATGATTTAAACATCATTTTATAAATGTGAAAATCTTAAGCAATTCCATAGAGCTATTTATTGATAATTATTGTGATGGTTAGATTGGGATGAAATGAAGTAGTTTGTTTTACTAAGTGGTATAGCCTCTATTGTACATGATGGTTGGCTTTCTATTGTCCCACTAGTTCAGTGAGGGACTGTCTCACTAGTTCAATGAGGAACTACCCCATTAGTTCAATGAAGGGCTGCGACACCCTACTAGTTCAACAAGGGGAAAAGACCCATGGTTTAAGCTTGTGCTCTATGGACTTTTGCCAATCCTCATCACATGACCAATGAGTTTTTGAGTGGCCAATAAAATGGATAGTAACTTAGCCCATGGGTTAGTCGGTGGAAATAAGGCGGTTCAGTTTGATTGATGGGATACAACTTGGGAATTTTGATATGAGGTGATAGGGAAATTGTGATACGCAATTTGCGACATGTAATATGTGATGTGGATTTTTTCGAATTATATATATCTAATACTATGTTATATAAATTGTTCCACTTGGCACCTTACGAACATATATCTACAAGCTTAATGAGTTGGATAGTTGGTTACTAAGGCTTTTCTCTCACCCCGTTGATTTAACATTTTTCCAAGTGATAGTTCTCATGCTGGTCTATCAGGAAAGACTTTGAAAGCTTAAGCTACTTATGCTAACAATAGTGCTTCCATATTTTTGGTATATGTTGGATTATTGTATATTATCACGTTAGGGCTCATTTTGCATACTGTGGTTTATTTTGGATGCTTTCATATAAGATGAAGTGTTATTTAATTAAAAAAATTAGGGCCTCGTGAAGTCCAAAGCTCAACTGTGTGCATGATAAGGTCATGATGAATGGTTTGATCAAAGATGCAATTAATTATTGTTTTAAGAAAATTGAGGATTTTACAAATTAGTATCAAAGTAAATGAATCTGCGAATTCTAATTTAAATGAGTTGTTTAGGTTAGGGAAAATATTTGACTTAAGGTTAACGTAAATAATTGAGATTTTAGTGTGGAATTAGAATTTTTTGATAATTAATTCAAAACTTTAACTTACAGTTAAGTTAATCATTCAATTTATGTACTAAATTTGTATCTACATTGTTGTGTAGATTGATTTGTGATCCGGATTGTGATTGGTGCCTTTATTTCTCAAAGCTTGAAATGTTAAGCTTGGAATTGAGGCAATTGAGGTTAATTTATTTTATATTTTATATGCATGCTTACTATAAAGTCCGATCGAATAATTGTGAGCAAGATTTTTCCCTAAAGCAGCTGATTGTTCTAGATTGATTTGTTTTTTAATTGACAATATTTTAGAAAATCAATGGAGTCCAAAGTGGCACTGTTCCAAGAGTCCTCACCTATGGAGTCCAAGAGGGAGAAAAAAGGTGACACATTTCACGACAAAAGGCGACATCTTTCAAAAAAATAATGAAGAAAGGCGGTACATTTCAAGACCATAATTGGACACCTATGCAAAGGCGGTACCTTTCAAACGGCAGCAACAGCAGCAATAGCACTAGCGAGGAAGAGGGCAGCGTCTTTGGGCACAACCATGCTTTAAGAGCTGAGGAATTGCACACACACACACACACAGAGAGATGTTGGATATGATTAGTTTTGATGATGTCTTATATACATGTCATTATTAAGAGCAAAAAGCTTGTATACTATATTTATCTCCTATATTGACTAACTATTATATATTTAATGTAGATTAGTCCAAGTTGAATTATAAAGATTAATCAAGAAAGAGATAAAAGGGTTACAGAAAGAAAAAAGAAAAACTTGTAGAGAATATTAAGGAAAGGATTTTGGGAATGATCAAGAGAAGAGAAGAAAGAAAGAATTGAATTGTGGAAAATGATCAAGGAAAAAGAGAAGAGAAGAAAGAAAGAAAGAGTTGGTTTATGAAAAATGATCAAGAGAAGAGAAGAAAGAAAGAGTTAAGTTATGGAGAATGATCAAGAGAAGAAGAAAGAAAGAAGAACTTGCTTAATGGAATGAGAAAATCATTATACAAGTTCTTAGATTGATTCTAGAAGTCTCCACGATGATATGGAAGTTGGAATGGCTCAAATCGGAGTTAAAATAAGCAAAATCAAGCTTTGGGATGAGTTAACTCGAGCCAGGAAGCTTAACTCGAGTTAAAATGGTTTCTACAGTGTTTTAGGCTTCTGGTAGGGTTTGACTCGAGCCAAGAAACTCATAGACTCGAGTCTGGTCTTAACTCGAGTCGGTCATATTGTTGACTCGAGCCAAAGGTGATTTTCAAGCCATTTTCGCACTCGGAATAAGTTGACTCGAGCCAGCTTCGGTTGACTCAAGTCAGGCATGCCTTCATCAACTCTATTCCATTCTGTTTCACATTCAGCTTGGGCGAGCTCCGGTAATTCAATGATATCTCCCAAACCAGAGATCGAATTAAGGTGAAACCAGTGGTATATGAAACTAGACTCCCAATACGTCATTTTGATATAAAATTCAAGCCCAAAGGAGTTCATATGAGAGAGATGTGAATTCCACAAGTTGGTGCATCAACTAACGTCACACAACTGACCAACCTTCGCTGTTTTGAGTGTATCTCACAAAATACAAATCCAATTGAGCTGAAATCAGTGGCATATGAAGGTAGACGCAAAATTTGTTCCACCAAGACTTAAACCAATCAAAATGGAGTTTATAACAGGGAGTTATGGCCTTTGAAAGTTGACACTTGAAATTTTGGAATGATATCAGCATAGGCTCAGTTCTTTGGATATAGCTCACATTATACACAACCAAATGAAGTGAAACCAAGTCCATATGAATGTAGACTCTACAAGTGTTTCATAGAATTTTGAAGCAACAAAGTTCAAACAAAGATCAAAGAAATCGAAAAAGAGCAAGTTGCCTCGAGCCAGAAGTTGCACTTCGAGTCTAAGTGAAGGCAAAGAGTTAGACATTTTGAGTGAGGTTTTTACCTCAAGCCAGGAGTGCCACCTCAAGTCAATGGCCAACCTGAGAGTATGAAGAATGGAGAAGACTTTTTTACTCAAGCCAGTAAGTGAGGACTCGAGCCAAAGCAGACCGATAAAGCACAAATGTGAAGAACTAACTCGAGCCTCAAAAAATGCAACCTCGAGTTTGGGCACAGACTCGAGTCAAGGTTTCTGTTGCCTCGAGTCAAACAATATTTTCAAACCATCTCTATGCCTTGAACAATGGATTGACTCGAGCAAGTGATATCTTTGACTCGAGCCAATATGTCTCTGTTTCTGAAAATGTTGTGCGTTTGAATCTTCCAATTCTCTAACTGTCTATGATTGGTTTTAGTCTCTTCATATCATCTATCATTATTATTCTTAACTATGTTTAATCAATTTGATAATGAGTTCCAGATGATTATATGAAAGATTCATGCACACAATTTATCAGACAGCAGAATTTCCACAACGTCTTGGAGATTTTAGAAATGATTGTTATCAATTGATTTCTACTTGCTATACTTCTCTATGCTATTAACCATGTTTGTTAGCAAGTTTTGGATGATCAAATGAAGGATTAACATCAGATTTTCAAAAAGCAGATGATGATGTCAGAAGCTTCAACGGTAATATTTCTCCAACGGTTGAATAGTTCCAATGGTCATATACGCTCACAACGGTCATATTCAAACCTGGAAGAATTGCTCAATGTTCTTCACTGACTATAAAAGGAGAAACATTCAAAATGGAGATAATGATGAGAGCTTGCACTGTCGAAATGCTGATATCCTGAATCCAACATTTAGCTCACACGCTCTCTGTTCTCAATGCTTGTATAGTTCATCATAGAGAGTGAAATGATTTGTATTGTACTTCAGTGTTTATTCATCTTCTCTTTTAGAGAGAACATTTTTTATTATTAAATCATTGTAAGAATCTCAAGTCGTGGATAACTTCGAGTACAGAGTGTGTAACTGATTGAAAGGAGTATCTCAATAAGAGATTGTAAAGGTTGCACAAGTGCCCGACTAAACTTGTGAGGTTGTAAAGGCTTTTCTGTTGTGCCTGGTTAAACAAGGAGATAGTGGATTGAAAATCTCAAGGGGAGCTTGGGGACAAGATGTAGGTCAAGGATTGGACCGAACCAGTATAAATCTTAGTTTGCATATCTCTTCCCTAAACTCTTACATTTCCATAATATATGTTTGAATGACTGTCTATTTCTTTATAAACTATTTCCTTCATTCGAACTGCTTTTTCAGTAAGTTGCGAAAAGATTTTCAAAATTATCTAAAGTTTTATCAGACACCCAATTCACCCCCACCTCTTGGGTGTGACCGTGTCTAACAAGAGAGAGGCAATTGCATATTTGGAAGTTGGGTGAGGTGGGTGGGGAAAAGGTCAGGAAGCCAAGAGGTTCAAAGTAAAAGAAGTGAGGCTTTGTACCGAAATGAGTGGGAAAAATTATACTTTAGGCATCCCAATTTAAATTTGGGACACCTAAAGTGTCCAAATAGATATCCCAATTTAAATTTAGGACGCCTAAAGTGTCCAAATAGGAGTCCCAACTCTAAAAGATACACTAAAAGTAGTGCTTTTGGTTTTTCTCTTTAAATTGGGACGCCAAAATCCCATTCTTTTGACTTTTCTTTTTTAATTAGGATGCCTAAAGTTTAGGCGTATCAATTTAAATTTGGGATACTTAAAATCTACTTTAGGTGTTCCAATTCTAAATAGAGACGTCCAATATGTCAAAAAATTACAAACATGTCACCATCTTTATTTTTTACTTTCTTTTTAAAAAACGTATGTTTTTGGGGGAATTAGAATCCATTCATTGTAGTAGTGATACGTTGGATTGGAGATCCAATCTGTATATACAATAATTTACATTGTTAGATTTTGGATTTATTGCAAGAGTTTTTCTTTCTCTTTTTTTATAGGATATTCATCAAATTAAATAAGTCATAAAACACTAATTCCTCTATAGGCATAATATTTATACGTATATAAAGGAAATGGGAATGGAAAGCTAATTCCTATAGATATAAAAAAATTCTGTTTATAAAAAAGCTATTTTAGGCTATTTTGTTATTTCTCAAATACATTTTTTTTATATTTAAATTAAAGAAAATGCACCCTTAGAATTTGCTCTAAGTAGACTATTTGAATTACTCATAGTCTTTTTTATTAAAGATTTTTTTGATATTACTTTTTAGTCTTATTTATCAAAAAACAACAACCTTATCTGGACCCTTTATTAAGATTTTTTTTATATATATATCATCATTAAAAAAGTATTTATTAATGAGATCAATAATTAAATCCACCAACCAATTATTAAACAAGGGTGTTTCTAAAAATAACAGGAGCAGGGGTAGACGTTGGATCAGCTGTGGTTTGAACAGAATCACATGAAATAGGCATTGGCTGCAAGGGAGTAAAGAAGCTAAGAATCAGGGCATACAATTTCTCATGAAGAGACCTCAATAGGCTTACAAATTCAAACATCATTTGAGTTTGAGCTTCCTAATGAGCAAGCCCTTCCTTGTAATTCTGTTTCATGACTTTACACATCTTTCCCATATTCTCATCAATATGTTAGACAAACTCAGCATTGGTGTTGACTAGGTCAACATGAAATCCCTTATGTATTTCCTTCAAATAAATCTGTATATATAGGTCAACATAAAGCCCTTCTTGATTGCTCTCTCACATTATCGACTCATGTATCTTTCTCTTCTTAGGATTGGTGACAAGTGGATGTTTCAAAGGCAAGTCAATTCCCAATTTCCCAATCTGATATCTTCCAAACTCGAGTAACCTCTCTAAAGACTCATTTGGTTCTAGGTACCAAATCTTATTAGCTTTCAAAAATAGAAACAACAATTGGTAATAAGGCATTCGAGTTGACTTTGAAGAGGTGTGCCTATATCTCTTGATTTCTGAGAAGACAATTTCATCCAAGTTTCGTTCTTCCTTACTTAGAATTGAAGCCATCATCCCATTATCCCGATCTATGAAGTGCGAGAAGTTATTGGACTTGTTTACCATTGTCTAAGAGTATATGTACCAAATAATGTGATGTAAATCACACATAACACTTGGTTTGAAATTGAGAAGTCCCATAGGCTCACCAGGTCTAAGTATTCTAAAAATGCATCCTGGTTTGAGCTTTGCAGAAGAATCTTATGGAGGATCATTAATTCCTAACCACTTGTTGATTTTGGAAGCTGAGATTAGGAATTTCTTTCCTCTCATAGTGGTTTCAAATTCTTCTTAAATAACATATCTACCATCAGAACAATCTTTAACTGGTTCTAGATTGTAGTAGAAGTATCTTACTATCTTAGGACAATATGGTATATTGACAACTAATCATGGCATGTAATTACTAAGATAGGATGAAAAATCCAATTAAATAGAATCATATAGAGCTTGTAGGTTCACATAGAACATCTTACACATTTTTCTTGTTCACTACTACAAAAAAGGGCTACGGTGTCCTATTTTTTGCACATTGAACGTCCTTTTTCCGCGGGACGCCTATCAAGGGCCGTCTAGGTAAACTTACAACGTCCTATTTTTTAATTAGACGCCTTAAGTTATGACTTAAGACATCTAACTTTCTTTATTAGATGACTTAAGGCATCTAATTACCGAAATAGGATGCCTTAAGTATTGCATAGAGTGGTGTCCCAGAGTACACTAAGGCGTCTAAGTTGATTTATTAGACACCTTAAGTGCAGACTTAAGGCGTCTAATTTTTGTAATTAGATGCCGTAAGTTATACTTACGGCGTCTAATAATGAAACTTAGATGCCATAAGTACACTTACGGCGTCTAATTTCGTAATCAGACGCCTTAAGTATTTTTTTTTAAAAAAAATATTTTCTCTGTATATTCACTGCCCCACAATCTCTTACAAAAACCTTTTTATCAGCAGGCAACAATCACCACAATGAGATAAAATATAAAACACTTACGTGCTAAAAGGTTAGCTCAACTAACCTTATACAGAAACAGAATACATGCAGTGCATATATAACAAATGAATAGGCTAACAAAGTGTACGTGGCTATAACTTCAAATCATCTTAACCAATTTGCTCTAACTAATTCAAGTGGTAACTACTACTGCTTCTATGTACAACAATCACCACAAAGTGTCAAAAAGTTGTTTAGCTACCTACTACTAATTAAGCAATATAAAGACTAACTTCATTAATCTATGTATTCAAGAAGATGCCTAGCCAACAAGTTTCGAATAACATCCATATCTCCCTCCGAGTAGGCATCCTCAATACCAAAAATCTGTAAAATGGAAAACAAGGTATAAGATAAATCAATTAGGTGAATGAATTAATTACAAACTAAAGTACAACTTCAAAAAATCATTTGAGAATGAAGGACTAATTACCTATTCAAAATATGAAGTTAGTCTCGCTTCCGAATGATGGTATTCATGTAGAGCATGACATAGTATCCGCACTCAGTGCCCCCGGTTGTCGAGGGCACTATAAATCAAAAGCAAATGGTTACTTGAATTTCGTTTTAATGAATAAAGGCATATCGAATTCCACTGTCGATGAAATAACTTGAATTTAAACAAACTACTTACTTTCGGATAAATCCACGTCGGTTCTCTACTTGGACCCCCTTTAATCCTAGCAATCAATCTATATGCCTTTAGTGCACTATCATTTAAATGAAAATGAACATGCATTATAACAATTCATTTAATTCAAGAATATCAATGATTTAGAAAAAAGTTTACTTAATTGCTGAACATGGTTTTTATATCTTTGTGTGGCCTCTTACCCAAGGAATCGAACCAATAGACGATGTTAATAGGTGGACAAACAACACACAAAGTCCAATGATAACTAAAAAAATACATACAAAATAAGATTAAGTTAAGATAAGAAGGCAATTTATTCTTAAACATCTTAAATAGACAAAACTAAAATACGTACCCTTCATGAATTGGTGCTAGATAACAAGGCAATTTCGACTCTTGCATTGTAAAACCCACATAAGATGTCCTTAATTCCAAGGTACTGTTGCTCCTTGTTGTGTTCGATGGACATAACAAGCCATATGACTCATTTCTTCGATTTGTACGCACGGGTTGTGGAAGAAACTATGATGGAATTAAAAAGATAAATGAATTGTTGAATATATAAAACAAAAACAAAAATCACATGATTAATTGAAGGGTAAAAAATTTTCTTACAGGACTCCAAGTTGAAGCCAACATACATCTAGCTCTTTTAAATGAATAAACTGCGTAAGATCTTCGTTGTCAATTGTTAAAGGATACGATGACACTCTTGAGCCGAGAATTCCCTTAGGCATCTACATGGGGATTTCTGTAATGTCATTATACACTTGTTGTAGTCGTGCCAAGAAAGGAAATTGTGTCGCATGGTGTTCATCCTAGTAAAACATAAAATACAGATTATGAGTAGGTTGACAAGATAATGTAGCAATCAGCTGTAGTTCAAGTTTATGTCAAGATAAAACATATTTAAGCAAGTGTAAATCAGATTTAGATACAACAATTTAAGCAATTTCATGTTTGACAACAAAAATCCCCAAGTCACAGCAAAAGGATGTCATACACAAAAGAATTGCTCTAAAACACATAAACATAGCAATAATGATAGCAATAGTCTAAAATTCAAGTAATAGTTAGTATTTCCTACCATTGGAGGTGCCAGCACGCAGTTAATAAGTTTCTTCGACCAAAGGATGAACAATCCTATCGTCTTGCCTAGTTTGGGAACCTCGTCATCAGGGATTGGGATGGCTATTTCTCCTTCCCCCTCTCAAACAGACGTCACAGTCACCCTACGTTGATTTTTTGGAATTTGTTTATTATGGTGGGTGGTAAATTGTGAGTGAACGAGAGCATCAGCAACTTGACAAAGTTGTGGGACATCCACAAATAGCTTGCAAGGTTGTCCACCCTGTGGAGGGAGAGAAGGTTCAAATTGTAGTACCTCCGGAGGGTTATAAATGTCTTTCGTGCTTGGGACGGCCGGGGAATCCTGGGTTGGGCGTTCCATTGACAATTACATCATAGATGCCATTTCACCACGCACCAGTTTCATGATATCTCCAAGGAGTTCTGATTGAAGTCTGGCTACGAGCTCAGGACTAGGCTCATCATGTGAACAACAATGTGATTTGCATCCAAAATATTTTCCGACGCCAACTCCTCTTGGCTGCCCTTGAAGACAACCAGGGTTATCTAGTTTCCCAATCGTTGTTGATAGGATGTCCATCCGGTGACTCGGCGTGAATGGACCTTGGCTGCTCTGCTCTTCAAGTGAATCTGTATCATACAATTTTAATCCAATGAAAATTAAACACATGTAATATGAAACAATTTGGAAATTACATACTTCAACTTTTACTACTTATAATCTTTGTAGCAACCTCAGCAACAACTAGATTGATGTATTTGCCACCCATAACCCTAGCAGCTTTCCATTTTTGGTAATGTGGAGGAGGATCTGGGGCCTGAACAATTATGCTAGGATATGATTTGGCAGCTTCCTTCATTTTCTCCAACTCTTCGGCCATCATCCTTCATTCAAGCTTTTTATAACCAGCTCGAGACATGTAATGCTGGTACTTATTTGCTGCTTGTTTCACTTTATTTGCTTCACTTACTTCCTGTGAAACAAAAAAAAAAGAAAACTAAGTCAATGATGTCAAGTATATTGAAATAAAAGATAAGAAAAGATTTGAAAGAAATTTTACAATAAATTGAGGCTCTTGCCGTGACGCCACGAACGATCTCTAGTCCTCTGGAGAAATGTATGTATATTTAGCACATGGATCCTCGTTCCTCCTTGCCCCTCGAATATACTTTTGAGAGAGCTTGTTCTTGAAATCTTTCCATCGAAGATGAACCTCCCCCATCAAGTGTTTCTGCATCGCCTTATTGTCCGAGACATCATACATTTGCTGCAAGGTAAATGATAAGATAATTACATTTCAAGCAATATAACTAAAGATACAAATGCAGATATATTGAAAGTTATATACCAAAAGTTGTTGCCAAATCAAGTCCTTCCTTTTTGTGGAACCGACCTCCAGTCCGAGTAAACAATGCGAACTTTTCTTCGAGCTAAATAGCCAATATAGCTAATGAATTTGTCTTCCTCATCACCAATTGGATTCTTATTAGCATCGAAGTCCACATGCAGCCTCTCTCATTGTTGATCATGACGTGTAACTAAAGCTCCCATCTTTGTGCTGCCTCTAACCCTTTTCACAACGGGTTCGGCTTCATCACTGTGTGACCCATCAGAGTTGTCCATATTCCTGTTAAGACAAATAAATGTAGGATAGGTTATTAAGTTGTAATTAAATGAATACAATAAACAAACAGGTAAAATGAAAACAAAAATCACACAATACTATTTCATAACTTAAGGTCTTACTTTATATGGTTTCTCATATTCCTTCACAATGATCATTTCTTACAGTATATTCTTCATCATCTACAAAATCTACTTCAGTTGTTGTATGTGGATTTGTTGTGAAAGGTGGTGTATCGTCAAGTTTTAAGGATTCTTCACCATACTTCTATTTTATACTTTGGATTACATGGACATCTTTTTATTTGCAGGGTCTGTGACATAAAACACTTGTTTCGCCTGGCTTGCTAGAATGAATGGCTTATCTCTATGACCAACTCTATGAAGATCAACTGAGACAAATCCAAACTGTGGATCTATTACAATAGCATTATTGCTAACCCACTTACATTTCAATAAAGCAACTTTGAACTTATTGTAAGACATCTCCCATATTTCTTCAATAACACGATAATAGGCCATTGATGCTAATACGAGATTTTTGTCTTTCGAACTCAAAAAGTGCATGGATTCAGCTTCAACCATCACCCACTATTTTGCATAGAACTTCTGTCATCTTGGTCTTTGGTGTAGAATGAATACCTGTTTATCTCATAACTGCTCCAAGTAATGACCTGATAAGAAGGCCCCCAAGCTAACCACTCGATTGTATTAGACACCCCGATATCGTGCGACACCTTCTCCTTGAACCACTTTATGAAAGTCTTGTTTTGCTCATTCGCTATCTCGCATGTCATTCTTCCTTGGATTCATATTCTTCAAACTCGTCTCGTGTTCATCTATGTATGGTTGAACTTCTTCCATATTATTCAAGATATATAAGTGTGTCTGCAACAACTCTTCACAAGGCATATTCTTCATTTTGAGTCCTCTAATTCCATTGCTTATCCCTTCCTCGTGCTGAGATTGTACCGTGGCCCCTGATAGATAATCTTTGTAAAAGTCCATAGCCTCTTCAACTACATATCTGTAAGAACCAGCTAAACCCAAGAGGGGGGTGAATTGGATGAATAATAAAAACTTAGGAACTTTGAAAATCTTTTCGCATCTCAATAAATGCAGTATGTATGATAGTAATGATACATAAACTAATAGTCAGATATTCAAATGATTATGCTGGAAATAAAGAGATAAGGGAAGAGAATATGCAAACTGAGATTTATCCTGGTTCGGTCCAATCCTTGACCTACGTCCAGTCCTTAAGCTTTACTTGAGATTTTCAATCCACTATCCTCTTGTTTAATCCAGGCACAAGAGAAGCCTTTACAAACCCACAAGTTCACCCCAGCACTTGTGAAGCCAAATCTCTCTCCGAGATACTCCCCCTTACTCAATGTAAGGTTAAAATTTGTTTCCCACTCAAGATCACCCAATCTTGAGTAACTCTCAAATAAAATGATTACAATGAATCTTCTCTCTCAAAAGTGAATGAATAAACACTGAAGTACAATATGAATCACTTCACTCTTTATGATGAACTATATAAGCATTAAGAACAGAGTGTGTATGAGATGAATGTTGAGATCAGAATATTGACATTTTGACAGTGCAAGCTCTTGTCATTGTTTTTCTCCGTCTTGAATGTGTCTCTACTTATAGATGAAGATCATTTGACCGTTGAGAATATGACCATTGTGAATAGTAGCCGTTGGAGATCAGTTGGAACTAGCCGTTAGAGCTTTTGTAGCACATTCAATGTTTCTGACACAAATATGACATTTTGAATATTTGCATATAATCCTTCGTTTAATCACCTGAAACTTGTAAACAAATGATATAAATGATTTTAAGAAGTATTATAAGTCATTTGGGTAATTATCTAGATGTTCTTGATAAGAAACGAGATTTTCGACACAGTTATTTTCTGAAGCAGAGACGTAAACTCGAGTTTGCATAAATAAACTTGAGTTTCCTTTTGTTGTAAAAAGCTGGATTTCTCTCTAACTGAGCCAAACTCAAGTTTTTCACTTAATGACTCGAGTTTGGTTTTCTCCAAAACCATCGTTTGCTCTCTGTTTGAGCTAAACTCGAGTTTGATACTTACAAACTTGAGTTTGCAAGTTGTTCTGCCCTTGGTTGCTCTCTGACTTGATATAGCTCCAAATTTGGAAAACCATTTATCCCCATATAGCTCTTTGAGTCTTCTTTCCAATGCAACAAGAATCAACTTCAAACTCATTGTATTCTGACCGTTATGATCTGATGAATGAAGGCCGTTCTTGACCAGCATTTTTGCAACATCCGAACCGACTGTCAACTTTAGAAGGCCATATCTCCCCGGTCTGAACTCTCTTTTGGTTGATTCAAGTCTTGATAGAAATAATTGAGTCTACATTCATATGCCACCAATTTTAGCTCAATTGGATTTGTATTTTGGGAGATACACTCAAAACATTTAAGCTTGGTTTGTTACGTGGCATGAATTTTAGTGTCAACTTCCACAATTCATAGCTCCTTGATATGAACTCTTTTAGGATTGAATTTTATATCAAAATGACGCAATTTGAGTCTAGTTTCATATGCCACTTATTTCACCTCAATTGGATCTCTGATTTGGGAGATATCATCGAATTACCAGTCCTCGCCTAAGTAAAACGTGAAACAGAGTAGAACAGAGATGCTGAAGAGCACTGTAAACTCGAGTTTGTGCTTATGAACTCGAGTTTCCCTAGTTCAGAGACGCCAGAGATGCTGAAGACACTACTAAGTCGAGTTAGTTAGTGACAAACTCGAGTTTTGAGTCCCAAACTCAAGTTTGGAGTCCTAAACTCGAGTTTTCTCGTATCCAAGAAGCAAATCACTGCAACAAGGTAGTAAACTCGAATTTAAACTTAATGACTCGAGTTTCCTCATCCTAAACCTCATATTTGCTTGTTTTAACTCTAAATTGAGCCATTCCAACTTCCATATGATCTTGTATACTTCTAGTATCAATCTAGAAACTTGTATAATGATATCTTCATTTCATTCAACAAGTTCTTCTTTCTTTCTTCTTCTCTTGATCATTCTCCATAAGTCAACTCTTTCTTTCTTCTCTTCTCTTGATCATTCTTTATCATTTGACTTCACATCTTCTTTGATTCAATTTCTTT
The DNA here is from genome assembly GCA_019022615.1 of Acacia melanoxylon. Taxonomy (NCBI): domain Eukaryota; kingdom Viridiplantae; phylum Streptophyta; class Magnoliopsida; order Fabales; family Fabaceae; genus Acacia; species Acacia melanoxylon. The sequence continues at coordinate 855,926 of JAFJYJ010000114.1, forward strand.
CTCTAATTCAATACTTCTTTATTGATCTTCTTGTTGATCGTTCTCCGTCATTCAACTTGGACTCATCATTCTCTGCAAGTTCTACCTTGTTCAATATTTCCTCTTTTTCTTGATTATTTCCAAAATCCTTTGATAACTTCTTGCTTCCTTGACATTATGATATTCCCATTATATTGTGTGCAAGAACTTCTTTCTTCAATCTACTTTCTTGATTATTCTTCCATATTAAACTTCACATCTACATTAAATATAAGACTTAGTCAAAGTAGAAGATAAATGTAGTATGCAAACTTTTTGCTCTTAATAATGACATCTATAAAGACATCATCAAAACTAATCATATCCAACAATACCTTTCTGTTGGAAATTATGCCCTAGGGGCAAGTCATTTTCCTTTAGTTATCATTTCATTTGCATATTTATAGTGATAACGATCCTTGGATATATCTTATAGATTATCCTAAATGTCCTGTCGATCATCTACGCGGAGCGAAGATGAAATAAGACCGATGACTTTGATGAGGTATGGAGATACGAATCAAAGTCATGGGCACTTGAAGGAGTACAAGGCGTCTTGGACCGACCCACTATGAGAAAGCTGCATGGATTTAGTCATAAGCTTATCTCATGTATAACCGCGTCACAATGCCCTTTGACCTGAGATCATCATGGATTCCTACATGATGAGTCGCTGATCTTTGACTTAGTCAAAAGTCACCTTTGATCGGGTGATGATAAAGGCTTGGATCGAGATCAGTGGTTTTCATGCAGAGGAATGTGAATGGTCAAGATGCAATTTGTCCCTCACATTTGTAGAGAGATAATACTGGGCCCCTCGATGAGTGAGTCTGAGAAACGTATGGTCATACTACAATGGAAAGGAGTTTCCATTTCAATTAGACTACTAAAGATCGAGAAAGTAATGGTCAAGAAAAGGAAGTTGACATTATCCATGCCTCATCCTTGACCAAATTATCGCATGACATGGTTGTACGATAGGTAGTATCGTATCATCGATCCCCATATGAATTGGTTGTACGTGACAGTATTGGCCTGCTGCCAATCTCATGTGGGCCTGTAGGGTCGCACACAAGAATATCCCAACACGAGCAAGTGTGTCCAGATTCATTGAATCTTAGATATGTCTAAGATTTAATGAATATTGTATTTAATCTAGGATGAATATATATATATATATATATATATATATATATATATATATATATATATTAAATTCGAAATTAATAATGATATTATTTATAGATAATAATATTATTATATATAGTATTTAATTTATTTGATAAATTAAATAACTATAACAAATTGTGATATTGTATCTCGATTCAATTTTCGAATAAAGATATAGTATCTCGATTTAATTAAATTGAGATATAATATCTCATATTTAATTAAATAAAAAGATATCATATCTTATATTTAATTTATAAAGATAAATTAAATATGTAGGCTTATAATTCGGATTAAATAAATATATTAGATTAGATCTATTTGATATATTTAATTAATATATTATTTTAATTGAAATTCGAATTTCAAAATTGATTGGATTAATTTTGAATATTTTAATACGGCTTATTAGGGCTTGAGAAACTCTATAATAGATATTGATCTAGTCGTATTATACAACGGATGAATTAGAAAAGCCGCGAGAAGCCCTAGAGAGAAAATAGAGAGACGCAAGGTTTGAAGGCGCTAGCACGCTGCTGTCCGTGTTTGAAGGCTGTTCGTGTAGATACCGGTAGACAGAGGAGATTCGCAGAGTCTGCTCCTGTTGATCGAGGAGGTAGCCCACGTGTTCAAATTAGAACAAGACATACGCGTTTTCAGATAGGTTCGGTTTCTTAACGAACCTTGATTTAAACGCGGTTGAGTGATCCTCGGATGAGATTCGTAAAGGTTATTTTTTTTGAATTCTGCTGCGTGTACGGATCCCAACAGTGGCATCAGAGCCAAGTCAACCGAGCGTTTAAATTGGGTTTTCTATATGCGTATATATGTGATATATATGTCTAAAACTAAATCCTGTTATGTTGTATTACTTATCTTTTATGGTCGATCTGATTGGTCCGAAAGAAAAGTGAAGGTTGATGCAAGCGAAGCCATTGCATACCCTGTGACTATACACGTTCATTACGTAATTGAATTATTCAAAATTGCAAATTGAAATTGCAATCGAAATTGCAATTCGAAATTGCAATTGAAATTGCAATCCGAAATTGCAATGTGAAATTGCAATCGAAATTGCTATTAATTGCAATCCGAAATTGCAATTCGAAATTGCAAATTGAAATTGCAATTCAAAAATCCAGATAAGAACTTTTTTGAACGGGACCGCCTAGGGACCAGCTGACTGTTCATAGTGCGAGATTTTAAATCATGATATTATATTATATAATTTAAATTAGAGAATTTAAATCATGATTATATATATATATATATATATTATAATATAATATGAACTCGATAATTTAATCATAATACTTTATTTCATAAGTGTATGAATTAATATATGTTATGATTTGCCTTTCAAATGTTGTTTGGGTATGGTGAACAACATGGCCCTAGAGTTTTACAAGTGTTGTAAATTTTAAATATGGCCTACGAGCCATGCCTTTCTCTAAATATTCTTGATGTACATTCTCTTCTCATCCCACTCCCCTCGTATGTTAAATGAGGTTTCTCCTTATGTATTTTCTTTTATTATTTAGAGAAGTCCTCCCATTGGCTTGAGAGGATTTAAGGTTAGATGAGCCATGTTGTGTCACGGTTTTAATTCACAGTTTTAATCATGTTTTGATTTGATCACTGCATAATTAATTTAGAATTTTAATTATGATTTGATTAGATCACTCATAATTAATTTAGAGTTTTAATTATGATTTGATTAGATCACTTCTGATTAATTTAGAGTTTATATGAGATACAATAGTGATTGCATTCATAGAAGTAGAGTTAATAGGATTAATTAGATTATATTAGATAATACCCTCTAAATAAAATCTTAAGTCATAATGCCATCAATAAATGAATACTTGTCAAAACCTAGATCACCCATTTGTATGTTCCACCAAAGTGGATGCGCTTGAGTTATCTTGGTGAGACAAGATTGAGTAATAGTGATACTCAACATTCATTATTGTCCTGACTTAATTGAGATTATCAAAACAGTTTTGGATCTCAAGGCATTAGATGAGATTAAACATGACAGGTCATATGATGATCGAATCCCATAAACATCTTAGAGTTACATGTGATGTAATTGGCAAAGCGGTTGCCTACCTAAATAACTTGATTTTAAGCGGACTTAAAATTAAGCCAAATATGGATCTTAGCCCACTAATTATAATGAGGGTTGTTAATTCAGTGGGAGGTTACTAGTTAAACCTTGCATATCTTTTAGTTGTAGAATCATGTAGACTAGCAATAGTAACACCGCAACACCATCAATGCGATTAGTCCTTGAGAAGGACGAACTCGATGAGACAAACCTTCTTGACTTGTTTGGGAACTTAAGCATTGATCCTAAACATGAAAGAAAGGAGTATCTCATCGATCAACCCATTCTTGACGAGTCTGCAGCTATTGATCCAAGACCTCAGACTGATGCTTATACGAAGCATAAGGATGACTCTCTGGATACAGGATGCCTGATGCCTGCAACTATGATTCCAGACCTCGATGGAGATTTGGAACAGATGGAGGTCTCTCGATGATTGATCATCCAATGGAAATGTTCCAAAGAATGTGCAAGGCAAGAGAGGTATGAGACCATAAAGGCCTTATTTTCTTGCAAGATGGCTGAAGGTGAATCAGTTAGTCCTCATTTGTTGAAAATGAAAGGCTACATTGATCACCTTGAGAGGCTTGGATTCCCCCATCTCCTAGGAGTTGGCTATAGATATGATCTTGAACTCACTCTTGGATAGTTATGACCAGTTTGTCATGAACTATAACATGAACAACATGGAGGAATCAATTTCTGAATTGCATGGGATGCTCAAAACTGCTGAGCAGAGCCTTAAGAAGAGGCCCAAAATTGTTTTGTCCGTTCAGAAAGGAAAGGGTATGAGAAGAAAGGCAAGGGCAAAAGATGGGGTAATGGCTCAATGAGTCAAACAGGCCTGAATCTAAGCCTGAAGCCAAGAAGGCAAAACCTCCGAAGGATGGGTCTGGGCTTTTCCGAAATGAAATCGTTCATTGGAAGAGGAATTGCAAACTCTACCTCGAAGATTTGGAAAAGAACAAGGATAGCGGGGCTATCGCTGGTATCTATGTCGTAGATATTCACCTTTCTACTTCCTCAACATGGGTATGAGATACCGCATGTGGTTCTCACATTTGTATAAATGTGCAGGGTCCCAAGGACAATAGAAAATTGAATGGACATATCTGTGACATAAACTACCAAAAGGATCAAGTCATATGATATGAATCCAACTTACCTTTGGCATCGTCGTCTAGGTCATATAAATGAGAAACGCATTTTGAAACTCCATCAAAATGGATTTCTTGACTCATTTGATTTTGAATCATTTGATAAATGTGAGTCTTGTTATTGGGAAAGATGACAAAGGCACCTTGACTAGGAGTAGTAAAAGGGCCACTAATTTATTGGGCCTCATACATACAGATGTTTGTGGACCAATGAATGCTTCTACCTAAGGAGGTCATTTGTCCTTCATTACATTTATAGATGATTTAGTAGATATGGGAATATCTACCTAATGAAATATAAGTCTAAATCTTTTGAAACGTTCAAAATATTCCAAAATGAAGTGCAAAACCAACTTGGCAAAACAATTATAGCCCTTTGATCCGATCGAGATGGTGAATATTTGAGCCAAGAGTTCATTGACCATCTTAGGAGTTGTGGGATCATCTCACAACTTACTCCTCCAAGAACACCTCAATGGAATGGTGTTTCTGAACAGAGGAATCGAACTCTATTAGATATGGTTCGATCTATGATAAGTCAAACAGATCTTCCACCTTCTTTTTGGGGTCATGCCCTAGAAACAGCTGCGTTCACACTAAATCGTGTTCCGTCAAAGGCAGTTGAAAAGACACCATATGAGATATGGACTGGGAAGAAACTCAATTTGTCCTTTCTTAAAATTTGGGGATGTGAGGTTTACGTTAAACACCAAGCCTCTAATACATTATCATCCAGATCCTCAAAATGCCTTTTTGTGGGGTATCCTAAGGAAACTAAGGATACTATGTCTACAATCCTACCGATCACAAAGTATTTGTTATTCGGAATGGTATCCTTTTGGAAAATGAGTTTATCTCTAAAAGAGCCAGTGGGAGTAAGGTGAACCTCGAAGAAATTTGAGAGTCACAAGACAATGTAGAACCACATATGGAAGCTGGAGAAGACTCACAACAAGTTGTTGAGCCTACTCAAGTAACACAAGGCCCACGAAGGTCCAATAGATCACGGCTACAGCCTCAGAGATATGGATTTCTCATTACTGGAAGTCGTGATGTTTTGCTCATTGAGCACAATGAGCCAACTACCTATCGAGAGGCCGTGGTGGGACTGAACTCCAAAAGATGGCTTAATGCCATGAAGTTTGAAATGCAATCCATGTACGACAATAAGGTATGGACCTTAGTCGATCCACCTGAAGGTGTAAAAACCATTGGGTGCAAGTGGCTTTTCAAAGAGAAAACCGACATGGATGACAAAGTAAATATCTTCAAGGCACGACTGGTTGCAAAAGGATTCACTCAAACTCATGGTGTGGACTATGATGAAATCTTTTCTCCAGTTGTAATGGCCAAATCAATCAGAATCCTTCTTGCCATTGCATCATATTATGAATACGAAATTTGGCAGATGGACGTCAAAACAACCTTCCTTAATGGAATACTGCTTGAGGATGTGTACATGACACAACCTAAGGGTTTTGTGCGTCTAGAGGACTCTGGTAAAGTTTGCAAGCTTCAAAGATCCATTTATGGATTGAAGCAAGCATCCCAGAGCTGAAATCATCATTTTGATGAAGTAGTCAAAGAGTTTGGATTCATTCAAAACATCGATGAACCTTGTGTTTACAAGAAGGTTAGTGGGAGCACAGTTGTATTTCTAGTGCTTTATGTCGATAACATCCTACTCATTGGGAATGACATTCCTACCTTGCAGAGTGTCAAGTCTTGGTTAGGAAATTCTTTTTCAATGAAAGACTTAGGCGAAGCCACTTATATCCTAGGGATTAGGATCTATAGAGATAGATCCAAGAGGTTGATAGGCCTAAGTTAGAGTACATACATAAACAAGATACTGCATAGGTTCAGTATGCATGATTCTAAAATGGGTTACATGCCCATTTCTCATGGCATCTATCTCAGTAAGGATCTGTGTCCTAGTACACAAGATCAAAGAGACCGCATGAGTAAGATTCCATATGCTTCCGCCATTGGATCTATCATGTATGCCATGTTATGTACTCGACCGGATGTGTCATTTGCCTTGAGTATGACCAGCAGATATCAACAAGATCCCGGTGATGGTCACTGGACAGCTATCAAGAATATCCTTAAGTACTTGAGAAGGACTAAGGACTTATTCTTGAAATATGGTGGTTTGGAAGATGAGCTCTGTGTCACTGGTCACACAGATGTAAGTTTCCAAGATGACCAAGATAAATCTAAGATCGCAATTAGGATATGTATTCCTGTTGAATGGTGGTGCGGTAAGCTGGAAATGCTCTAAGTAGAGCACTGTAGCTGATTCTGCAATAGAAGCTGAGTATATAGTAGCATCAAATGCAGCTAAGGAGGCCTTTTGGATTAGAAAGTTCATCAATGAACTAGGGGTGGTTCCTATCATCTCAAATCCAATAGACTTGTTCTGTGACAATAGCGGCGCTATTGTGCAGACCAAGGAGCCTAGGTCACATCAAAGGACCAAATATATACTCAGGCGATTTCATCTTATCAGAGAAATCAATGATAGAGATGATATATATATATATGCAAAGTACTAGGAGAAGACAATGATGATGATCCTCTTACTAAGCCGCTTGCACAAGCAAAACATGAGCGTCATGTTAGGGCAATGGGAATTAGAGTAATTAATGATTGCGCCTAGTGCAAGTGGGAGTCTGTTGGAAATTATGCCCTAGGGACAAATCATTTTCCTTTAGTTATCATTTCATTTGCATGTTTATAGTGATAACTGATCCTTGGATATATCTTATAGATTATCCTAAATGTCCCTGGTCGGTCATCTACGCGGGAGCAAAGATGAAATAAGACAAGTATGACTTTGATGAGGTATGGAGATACGAATCAAAGTCATGGGCACTTGTAGGAGTACAAGGTCTTTGGGGACCCACTATGAGAAAGCTGCATGAATTTAGTCATAAGCTTATGTCATGTATAACCGCGTCACAACACCTTTTGACCTGAGATCATCATGGATTACTACATGATGAGTCGGTGATCTTTGACTTAGTCAAAAGTCACCTTTGACCGGGTGATGATAAAGGCTTGGATCGGGATCAGTGGTTTTCATGCAGAGGAATGTGAATGGTCAAGATGAAATTTGTCCCTCACATTTGTAGAGAGATAATATTGGGCCCCTCGATGAGTGAGTCTGAGAAACGTATGGCCATACTACAATGAAAAGGAGTTTCCATTTCAATTAGACTACTCAAGAATCGCGTGAATATGATAAGGCGTGACAAAAGGGACGTGACATGATTGTACGATAGGTAGTATCGTATCATCGATCCCTATATAAATTGGGTAGTCGCAATATCTTGCTAGAGGCCGCTTGCGACTTGTGGGCTAGTACAGTATTGGCCCGCTGCCAATCTCATGTGGACCTGCAGGGTCGCACACAAGAATAGCCCAACACGAGCAAATGTGTCCAGATTCATTGAATCTTAGATATGTCTAAGATTTAATGAATACTGTATTTAATCTAGGATGAATATATATATATATTATTAAATTCGAAATTAATAATGATATTATTTATAGATAATAATATTATTATTAATAGTATTTAATTTATTTGATAAATTAAATAACTATAATAAATTGAGATATTGTATCTCGATTCAATTTTCGAATAAAGATATAGTATCTCGATTTAATTAAATTGAGATATAGTATCTCATATTTAATTAAATAAAAAGATATCATATCTTATATTTAATTTATAAAGATAAATTAAATATGTAGGCTTATAATTCGGATTAAATAAATATATTAGATTAGATCTATTTGATAGATTTAATTAATATATTATTTTAATTGAAATTCGAATTTCAAAATTGATTGGATTAATTTTGAATATTTTAATACAACTTATTAGGGCTTGAGAAACTCTATAATAGATATTGATCTAGTCGTATTATACAACGGATGAATTAGAAAAGCCGCGAGAAACCCTAGAGAGAAAATAGAGAGACGCAAGATTTGAAGGCGCTAGCACGCTGCCGTCCGTGTTCGAAGGCTGTTCGTGTGGATACCGGTAGAGGGAGGAGATTCGCAGAGTCTGCTCCTGTTGATCGAGGAGGTAGCCCACGTGTTCAAATTAGAACGAGACATACTCCAGTTTTTGTATAGGTACGGTTTCTTAACGAACCTTGATTTAAACGCAGTTGAGCGATCCTCGGATGGGATTCGTAAAAGTTTTTTTTAAAATTCCGATGCGTGTACGGATCCCAACACTTTCAACAATTGAGGTTTCCGGTCGATAAGGATTTTTAGAATACCCTTTTAAGATCTTCATATATCACTCGAAAGAGTACATCCACCTTAGGTAAACTGGACCGCAGAGCCTTACCTCCCTTACCAAATGCACTATCAAATGCACCATTATATCAAAAAATGCGGGAGGAAAATGCATCTCTAGTGTGGACAAAATAATATAACCTTCACTTTCCAATTCTTCCAACTTTTAGGTAAACTGGACCGCAGAGCCTTACCTCCCTTATCAAATGCACTATCAAATGCACCATTATATCAAAAAATGCGGGAGGAAAATGCATCTCTAGTGTGGACAAAATAATATAACCTTCACTTTCCAATTCATCCAACTTTTAGGTAAACTGGACCGCAGAGCCTTACCTCCCTTACCAAATGCACTATCAAATGCACCATTATATCAAAAAATGCGGGAGGAAAATGCATCTCTAGTGTGGACAAAATAATATAACCTTCACTTTCCAATTCATCCAACTTTTCAATGTGAATGACTTTGTTACAGATAGTATTAAAAAAATACACAGCTTTGTTATAGTGGTTCATACTTCGTCTTTCATAATGCCTCTAATAGCTACTGGTAATAGTTGTTGCATCAACACATGATAATCATGGGACTTCATTCCCATTAACTTCAAATCGTTCATTGACGCACACTTGCTCACATTAAAAGAATACCCTTGTGGAACCTTAATGTCATATAAACACTCACACAAACTTTTTTTCTCCGAATTTGATAGTGTATGCGCTGCTGGCCCCATGTATGCCCTCTTACCATCTTCTCTTATTTGTGGATGTAACCGTTCTCTTATTCCCATATCAACCAGGTCCAGTCTTGCACTAATTCCATCCTCAGTCTTCCCTGGTATGTGCAAAAGCATACTGATAAGGCTATCACAAACATTTTTCTCCATATGCATCACATCAAGACTGTGTCTCACATCAAGAATACGCCAATATGGAAGATCAAAGAAAATTGATCTCTTCTTCCTTATGTTCTTCTCACCTGCAATCCTTTGCTGCTTACCCAAGATGACATGGATATGTTCCACCCGACTATAAATTTCCTCTCCGGTTAATGCCTTTGGAGCCGTTCAATGCTCCGGTAAGCCGTTAAAACACTTTCTTAACCTACGATATGGGTGGAACCGATGAAGAAACCTCCTATGACCGAGGTAGACCCTTTTTTTTGTGCTTTAGTTGGTGGAAGTTTATGTCTGCTTCACATACCAGACATGCTTTATGCCCCTTCACATTGTACCCTAACAAATTTTCGTATGCAGGAAAGTCGTTTATCGTGGTAAAAATCATTGCACGCCGCTTGAAGGACTCCTTCTTGTATGCATCAAACACATCTACACCTTCCTCCCACAACTTCTTCAAATCCTCAACCAAAGGCGCCAAGTACACATCGATATTGTTTCCTGGCTGTTTTGGTCCAAAAATCATCATATACGTGTGTTTCATACATAGTTAGGGAGGTAAGTTGTATACTGCAAGGAGAACCGGCCATGTACTATGGGTGCTACTAAGAGTTCCATATGGGTTGAAGCCATCTGTACAAAGCCCCAATCGAAGGTTTCTTGGCTCGGTGCCAAATTGAGTGAACATTTCATCTATTTTCTTCCATTGTGGAGAGTAAGCCGGGTGCCGCATATATTTTCCATCTGATATTCTCTCATCAGAATGCCATCTCAACTTCTTCGCCGTTGATGAACTAGTAAACAGACACTTAAACCGTGGTATTATTGGAAGATACCACAACGCCTTTAAAGGTTGCCTTTTTGTTTTCCCATCTCCAGAACCACCATCTTTCTTCACTTTGTATCGTGAAGTTTTACACTTCGGACACTTACTAAGGCCTTCATACTTATTTCTGTACAATATGCAGTCATTAGGGCAAGAGTGTATCTTTTTATACTCCATACCCATCACAGACAAGATTTTCTTTGCCTTATACATACGATTTGGAAGTACATTATCGTCTGGAAACATATCATACAACAAATCAATCAGCATTGTGAAACTACTATTGGTCCACCCACAAGTTGCCTTTAAGTTGACCAAATGTAAGGTCCCAGTCAACCGTGTATTCTTAGTACACCCAGGGAACAAAGGTGTCTCTGCTCACTCCACATGTTATCATATTCACGCGATTGTGCAAAAGATTCGACCTCAACATCATGAATCTTCTCTCCATTCCATCATCATCTACCTCAACTTCATTTTCGTGGGACGCAATAATTCTTACTTCCTCACCATGCCATATCCACGTTGTGTATCGAAGGTTTATTCCGTCACAAAGCAGATAATCCCTTATATCAGAAATATTCCGTCAACTCTCATTTAAACAATTCACACATGGACAAAAATACATCCCATTTTTTTAGCCACATTCCTTCTAGCAAATTCAATAAACTCTTCTACCCCATTGTCATATTCTTCACTAGTTCTCAAAGCATTCATCCAACTATGATCCATTTTATTACCACCTACGACATTTCCAACAACACTCAAGTTTATAACAATTTCAAGAACGACATGCTTTTTTCTCAATATTTTGAAAAAAATCCGATAGCATTTGCCCTTAAAAGTAAGACATCCCAAAATTTCAATAACAAACAATTTCAGCGTAATTCAAACAAAACTTACTAACTAAGTAAATTCAGAACAATATAAGCTATTAAATCCAACACTTTCATCAATACAAAACATAAAAATATCGCTAAGTTGTCTAAGTTATAAACTATAAATTATGGACTTCTACGTATTAACATTCATATTACAAGGTTTAACTAATTCAATGCACGTCAAGAAAAAAACAACGATATTTAATTATAATTACCTCAACCTTTAAATTCCAATGTGTAAGACTTGTCTATCACCCAAGAGGGGGGTGAATTGGGTGTATGATAAAGCTTTAGAAACTTTTAAAATCTTTTCGCAACTTCTAAATCGACAGTTAGATATTCAAATAAGCATATACTGGAAATGTAAAAGATAAGGGAAGAGAATATGAAAACTGTGATTTATACTGGTTCGGCCCAATCCTTGACCTACGTCCAGTCCCCAAGTTCCACTTGAGATTTTCAATCCACTATCCTCTTGTTTAACCGGGCACAAGAGAAGCCTATACAAACACACAAGTTCATCCAGGCACTTGTGAAACCGAATCTCTCACTGAGATACTCCTTTCAATCAGTTACACACTCTGTACTCGAAGTTATCCTCTCACTAGGATACACTCCCCCTTACAAGTTGTAAATCGATAACCCAATCTCCAAGTCCCACGACTTGAGATTCTTACAATGATTTAATAATCGAAATGTTCTCTCTAAAAGAGTAAATGAATAAACACGAAGTACAATACAAATAATCTCACTCTCTAAGGTAAACTATATGATCATAGAGATAATCGGAGAGTAAGTGATATAGATGTCAGAGTATTTGCATTTTGACAATGAAACAGTAATCTCGTGTCTCCGACCTCTTCTATCTTGAATGCTTATCCTTTTATAGTTAGTTGCAATTTATGACCGTTGAGCAATTCCTCCAGTTTAGAATATGACCGTTCTAAGCGTATATGACCGTTGGAAAATATTACTGTTGGAGCTTCTGACATAATCATCTGCTTTTTGTAATCTGATGTTAATCTTTCGTTTGATCATCTGAAACTCATACACAAATTATATAAATAATGTTAAGAAGTAGTATAAGTTCTTTTGGAATTCATCCGGATGTTCTTGATGAAAATCTAAGATTTCGGACACGGTGATTTTTTGATACAGGGAGGTTGACTCGAGTTATTCCATGTGACTCGAGTTGTTTTAAGTGCCAGATGCTTTCTGTTTGGATTCTGACTCGAGTTATCGTATGTGACTCGAGTTTCCCAAATGTCATTTATTTTCTGTCTACGAGTAACTCAAGTTATCAAGTGTAACTCGAGTTACGTAACTCCGATTATCCTTCGTGACTCGAGTTGCCAAGGTGACTGATTGCTCTCTGTGTTCTTGAGTGACTCAAGTTGGTGGACTTGACTCCAGTTATGTTTGTGCGCCAACGTTCTGATTGCTTTCTGTCTAAATGATGACTCGAGTTCTCTTGCCTGACTCGAGTTAAACCAGTCCATTCACTTATGCTTGTTAGCATTGTCATTGATCCTCAATCCGAGCTTTTGATCAATCGAAACTTGCTCATAAAGATTATTTGAGAAGCATAGCAAGTAGTAATCAATTGATAACAATAAGATCGAATTCTCGGAGATGTTGTGAACGTGCTCGCTACTTTGTTGTTTCAAGTTAAAAACTCTTCTCAATATTCATTCTTCTGTTCCTGCCTCTCTAATTGACGTTGACTCAAGTTTCCAGTCCTAACTTGAGTTATCCAAGCCTAGTTAACAACTCAGTCCAAACTCATTGTATGTTGAGCGTTCTTGAACCATCTTGAACTGACTATAACTTTCGAAGGCCATATCTCCATGGTCTGAACTCCTTTTTAGTTGGTTCAAATCTTGATGAAAATCTCTTTGAGTCTATGTTTATATGCCACTAATTTCAGCTCAATCCGATTTTTATTTTGTGAGATACACTCAAAACATTGAAGCTTGGTTTGCTGTGTGACGTGGATTTTACTGTCAACTTCAACAATTCATAGCTCCTTGATCTGAACTGCTTTGGGCTTGAATTTTATATCAAAAGGACGCATTGGGAGTCTAGTTTCCTATGCCACTGGTTTCACCTCAATCCAATCTCTGGTTTGGGAGATATCATCTAATTACCAGACCTCACCCGAGCTGAACGTGGAACAGAGTCGAACAGAGTGGTTGAAATACACTTTGACTCGAGTTACTAGTGATAACTCAAGTTATATGACTCGAGTTACTTAGTTATACCAGTCTAGAAACCCAAAAACACTGTAGCAAAGTGGTTAACTCGAGTTGGATCATCCTGAAGCTCCCTTTTGCTTATTTTAACTCCGAATTGAGCCATTCCAACTTCCATTTGATCGTGGAGACTTCTAGAATCTGAAAGACCTGGCTATCACCCAAGAGGGGGGGTGAATTGGGTGTATGATAAAACTTTTGTTAGTTTGAAAATATTTTCGCAATTTATTGAAAGTAGTTTGTATGAGAAATAATTCATAAATCAATAATCGGTCATTCAAACTTATATCCGGAAATGTAAGAGATAAGGGAAGAGAATATGCAACCGAGATTTATACGGTTCGGCCCAATCCTTGACCTACGTCCAGTCCCCAAGCAGCACTTGAGATTTTCCACTATCTCCTTGTTTAACCAGGCACAAGAGAAAGGCCTTTACAACCTCACAAGTTTAGCCGGGCACTTGTGCAGCCTTTACAATCTCTTTCTGAGATATCCTCTTACAATTACCGACTCGTACTCGGGATGATCCTTTCACACTAGGACTCACTCCCCCTTACAAGTTGTAATTGTATCCCAATCTCCAAGTCCCCAGACTTGAGATTCTTTACAATAAATGATTTACAATCAGTGAACTCTCTCTAAGAGTATATAATGATAATCACTGAAGTACAATACAAATCATCTCACTCTCTATGATAAACTATGTAAACATTTGAAAAACAGAGAGTAAATAAGATGAAGATCAGAGTATGAGCATTTTGAAGTTGTAGGCTTGTATCTTACGTTTGTCTTGAATCTATCCTCTTTTATAGGTAGAGATCATTATATGACCGTTGAATGAAGAAATATAGCCGTTAGACTCAGATAGAAACTAGCCGTTAGAACCTCGTTTTCTGAACCCGCGATGAATACTCGAGTATTGAGTTGGAAACTTGAGTATTCACTCAAGTATTGCTTCTCACCAACCTTCAAGTTGTTCTCTGTCTGATGTAAACTCGAGTATTGAACTTACATACTCGAGTATTGACCTTTGTTGAACTAACCGTCAACTTTGGAAGGTCCTATCTCCCTGGTCTGAACTCTGTTTTGGTTCTTTTAACTCTTGATGGAAATATCTGTGAGTCTACTTTCATATGCCACCAATTTCAGCTCAATCAGATTTGTATTTTGTGAGTTACACTCAAAACATTGAAGCTTGGTTTGCTGTGTGGCGTGAATTTATCTGTCAACTTCCACAATCCATAGCTCTCTCATATGAACTCCTTTAGGCTTGAATTTTATATCAAAATGACGCATTGGGAGTCTAGTTTCATATGCCACTGATTTCACTTCAATCCGATCTCTTTTTTAGAAGATATCATCAAATTACCAGACATCGCCCATGCTGAACGTGAAACAGAGCTGATCAACGCTGCATACTCGAGTATTGACTATAGTATTCAATACTTCACTTGATACTCGAGTATTGACTCAAGTATTCAATACTTCACTGGATACTCGAGTATTGACTCAAGTATTGCTAGTCCAGAGAGGCCAGAAATGCTGAGAACATTGGATACTCGAGTATTGACTTGGATACTCGAGTATTGACATTCCAGAGAGCCCAGAGATGCTGAAAACATTGGATACTCGAGTATTGACTTGGATACTCGAGTATTGACATTCCAGAGACGCCAGAGAAGCTGAAGACACTCCAATACTCAAGTATTGATGAACATACTCGAGTTTTGACTCCTAAAGCTGATTTTTCCTTGTTTTAACTCTAAATTGAGTCATTCCAACTTCCATATGATCTTGGAGGCTTCTAACATCAATATAAGAACTTGAATAATGATATCTTCATTCCATTCAACAAGTTCTTCCTTTTTCCATCTCCAAACTTGATCATTCTTCATCATTCAACTCTTTCTTTCTTCTCTTGATCATTTTCCATAATTCAATTCTTTATTTCTTCTCTTCTCTTGATCATTCTCTGTCATTCAACTTGTACTCATCATTCTTTACAAGTTCTACCTTCTTCAACATTTCCTCTTCTTCTGATTATTCATAAAGCTGAACTTGTTCCAGAATTTAATGTGTCGGCTTCCCGTATCAGCACTATTCATTTATACTCCATTGTAGCTCAAATATGATGAACCTTCATTCCAACTTCTGTTTGATCATAGAGACTTCCAGTGTCACATATAGTGCAAGTTCGTCTTTCTTTAGTCTCCTTTCTTGATCAATCTCCATTATTGAAGTTCTACTTGGAATAATCTTCTTCAATATCTCCTTCTTGATTAATCTCTATAATTCAACTTGGATTAATCTACATTAAATACAGCAGTTAGTCAATGTAGGAGATGACTATATTACTCAATCTTTTTGCTTTTAAGAATGACATCTATATAAGACATCATCAAAACTAATCAAAACCAACAGAATCAATTTTTGGAACTTGTATAATGATATTCTCATTACATTCATCAAGTTCTTCCTTCTTCCATCTCCCATCTTGATCATTCTTCGTAATTTAGCTTGGACTTGTTATTCTCTGCAACTTCAATATATCCTTCTTGATTAATCTCTATAATTCAACTTGGATGAATCTACATTAAATACAGCAGTTAGTCAATGTAGGAGATAACTATGTTACTCAATCTTTTTGCTTTTAATAATGGCATCTATATGAGACATCATCAAAACTAATCATATCTAACATGATGCTTGAGCTTTATTTTCTCTACGCAACCCTAACATCAACAACAACAACAACAAAGAGAACGTTAGAATTATTCCAACTAACTTCAATGGTAATGGTAAATCATAAATTAATAAGACTTTCAGAAACTAAGGTCTTTACAAAATCCTTTTGTGAACCAAAAGAATAATAAAGCTCGTATAGAAAATATTTCACTGTCAAGTCTACATATAAGTTCTTGTGAACAGAGAGTTTTGAGCACAGACAAACACATGATCCACATAATTTGGTCTTAATTAAGCTTCCAAGATGGGAACTAGTAAAAGCTTTTGTCAATAGTTATTCTTACTACAAATGTTTAGATTTATAGATAGCTGACAATTTGATCTTCCTACAAAGTAGAAGCAGCAAAAAAGGATAATATGTGGAGTTGGAAGTTGGGTTCCTCGGGTCATTTTGAATCAATAATAGCTGAAATGCTTTTTTAAATATTGGCTAAAACTAAAGAAACGACGATCATACATTACCTTTTTTTTTGCTGATCGAGGGTTAACAAACTTGCTCTTCTTTAAACTGTCATTAAATGAGAATTACTAAGACAACAAGTACAGAGTTGAATACATAGTGGGGTGATGATAAAATTGATAGATGAAAATTTTATGTAAAACCCATGTAGCCTATTGTTATTTCAGCAAATGTTATAGATTTGATACTACGCCCCATTCAATATTCTTCATAATTTCAAGAATCACCGAATGCGAGTCATGCCAAGTTTTGCAGGCCAACCTTTTAGCAACATATTAAATATTAACCATTTTAAAAATCCATGGACAATCCAACTTCAAAACACAGGCAGTAACACCCTATAACATTTTAATTGACTCAAGCAAAATCCTTGGACAACACAATAGTCGAGAAATTCAATATAATTCCAAAAAGTGGAGTCCAACTTAAGCTAAACCTCATCATGATATGATATTGTCTAGAAAGTAAAAGAAAACAATATAGCCATGGGAGATACGCAAGAAAATAAACGAAGAGCAAACAAAATTAAAGGCACAAGAAAATAATGGCTTGTATCAAAAAAGAAATGTACAACAATGCAGTTCAACAAGTTAATTTCTTTCCCCTGCTTCTCTCAGCAACCAAACTAATCTAAAGAAGAACGAAGGTAATAGGTTTACTCACTGGGTTCGACGATCAGCGAAGACGGTGGGAGAGGTACTACAAGCTTAAGGATGATGAGTTCAGAGGACTGCCAAAAAAAAGAAAGAAGGTTCCAGTGCAATAATTAATCACAAGGCAAGTTAATGGACTAAAAGCTTAAGGATAATGACGCGGTGTTTGTACCGGCAAGTGTTGAATCTAAGACTAAGGGTGGAAAGACCATCTGGCTCAGAAGCTACTCTGTCGATTTCAGACCAGGACTTTGTTGGTTATGATTAGTTTTGATGATGCCTTATATAGATGTCATTATTAAAAGCAAAAAGATTGAGTAATATAGTTATCTCCTACATTGACTAACTGCTGTATTTAATGTAGATTAATCCAAGTTGAATTATAGAGATTAATCAAGAAGGAGATATTGAAGAAGATTATTCCAAGTTGAACTATAGAGATTGACCAAGAAAGGAGACGAAAGAAAGAAGCTCTTGCAATATAAATGGAATATCAGAATGTCAAGGAAGCAAGAAGTTATCAAATAACTTTGGGAATAAACAAGAAGAAGAGAAGAGACTAGAGAAAGATGTTATCAAAAGAACTTGCACAATATAATAGGAATATCAACATTCAAGTTCTTGTGATACTGGAAATCTCTATGATAGCAGAAGTAGGAATGAAGCTTCATCACCTTATGGATATTGAAGAAGGTAGAAGCTGTAAAGAATGTGAGTCCAAGTGAAATGATGAAGAATGATCAAGTTGGGAGATTAAAGAAGGAAGAACTTCTTTGAATGGAATGAAGATATCATCATTCAAGTTCTTATATTGATGCTAGAAGTCTCCAAGATCATATGGAAGTTGGGATGGCTCAATTCAGAGTTAAAGTCAGCAAATATGAGGTTCAGGATGAGAAACCTCGAGTTTAGGACACAAACCTCGAGTTTGGAACTCAAACCTCAAGGTTTGGAACTCAAACCTCGAGTTTAGATGAACTAGACTAAGAAACCTCGAGGTTTCCATCAAAACTCGAGTTTTCAAGTGCCTTCAGCATCTCTGACGTCTCTGGACTAGCAAACCTCGAGGTTTCAGTCAAAACCTCGAGTTTCCGGCCTATCGCCTCTTCGGCTCCACACCGTTTCACGTTACGGCATGGGCGACGCCTACGGTAATTTGATGATATCTCCTAAACCGTAGATCGGATTGAGGTGAAACCAGTGGCATATGAAACTACACTCCCAATACGTCATTTTGATATAAAATCCAAGCCCAAAGGAGTTCATATCAAGGATTTATAAATTGTGGAAGTTGATGAAACATCCACGCCACACGTAAAACCAAGCTTCAATGTTTTGAGTATATCTCACAAACTACAAATCCAATTGAGCTGCAATTGGTGGCATATGAAAGTAGAATCACATATCTTTCCATCAAGAAGTTGAACGGACCAAAACGAAGTTCTGAACAGGGAGATATGGTCTTCGAAAGTTTCCAGTTATTTCAAGAAAGTTTGAACAAAGTCAAAACCTCGAGTTTTCAATGGAAACCTCGAGTTTTCATCGACAGAGAGAGCATCGAACTTCGAGTATCTTCAAACCTCAAGGTTTGGAACCAAAACCTCGAGTTTTGGTCGACGAGAAAGCAACTGAGTATTGCAACCTCAAACCTCGAGTTTTGCAAATGAAACCTCGAGTTTTCATCTCAGCTTCAGAAAATCAGAGTTTCGAAAATCCTGATTCTTCTGATAAACATCCAGATGATTACCCAAATGATTTATACTACTTCTTAACATCATTTATATCATTTGTGTATAAGTTTCAGGTGATTAAAGTTTGAGATTACATCAAACTTGACAGAAACCAAAATCTGTCATAAGCTTGAAGATGAACTTTGCTGCAGAATTTCAGAATCAGCAAAGAAGACAGAATTCAATGAGGAAACGAAATTGAATACTCAGCGGTAATGTTCTTCAATGGATTCGAATGTTCAATATCCTTGACTTCAGACTTGAGAAGATTTGAATTTGCTTTAAAGTCAAATAAAGCAACTCCATGATCCACTTATATTATTTTATTATATCTTCTCAAAACAAAGCAAATGGAAGACAGCCTGGAAAGAAGACCAACCATTCTTCAAGGCGCATGCAAGGCTCCCTCCAACAAAAGCCGAACATCATGGGAGACATTCTTGAAGAGCCAAATATTCAAATATTCAAGTCTGCAAATGTTCCCAACAATGACTATATCTCAAAAGCCATTTCTCAACAAGCCTATATTCTACGTAAAATGCACACAACAAGCTATATTTTCGAATGGGTTCAAGTCGAACGGATCTATAACGGTCATAAGCTTCAAATATCATAAATACCCGAAGATTTGAAGACTCCAAAAAGAATACACGAAATACGAGTACACGGAGAGCGTAAAAACGCAGACACAAGCCGACATCTTCAAGATGTTAATACTCTGATTCTCATATCATTTACTCTCTGTTCTTAATGTTTACATAGCTTATCATAGAGAGTGAGATGACTTGTAATTTTGCTTTAGTGCTTATCCATCTACTTCTGAGAGAGAAAAGAGTTATTGTACACATCCTATCATTCTGTCTGTGAGATACTCAAGATTGGGTGATCTTGAGTAGGAAACACATTGTGTTGATTACAGCTTGTAAGGGGAGTGAATCCTAGGGAGAGGATTACTTCGAGTACAGAGTGTGTGATCAAGCAAGTGTATTGATTACAGTTTGGGGGGAGTGAATCCTAGTGAGAGGATTACTTCAAGTACAGATCGTGTAATCAAGTTGAAAGAAGATAGTGGATTGAAAATCTCAAGTGGAGCTTGGGGACTGGACGTAGGTCAAGGATTGGGCCGAACCAGTATAAATCAGTTTGCACATTCTCTTCCCTTATCTCTTATATTTCCAGCATATATATATCTCGAATGTGCATACATGTTTGAATGATTGATTTGTTGCTTTATCAATTATTATTGTCATTCAAACCGCTTTCAATAAGTTGCGAAAAGAATTTCAAAGTTCCTAAACTTTTATCAAACACCCAATTCACCCCCCCTCTTGGGTGATAGCCAGGTCTTTCAGACTTGAGGATGGTTTCATAGCAAGTTTCACTTGCTTCCTGCACAAATGCATATCAGATTGTCATTGAAGCTTCCTTGTTAATGCATTCAATGTAAAAATTTGCAAGGTGGAAACCGAATATCACGATATATTACTCGAAAATCCCTCGTTACAACAGAGTAGTAACCATTTGATGGTGTGATGTTATCAAAATAGAGAATTGGAGTTTATGATGCAAGTACACCAAGAGCCACGTGGGGATATTTGAGTTTAAACCATGAAGCAAACACTGCAGAACAAGAATTTATTAGTACCGGTGCTAAACCAAAAAGGAAAAAAAAAATCAGAATATGCTAGACCTTTGAATCTATGGATTATTAAATATCAATTGATAAAATAGAGGGAATGTGACATTATAGTACCTCTATATAAACTATGAGAGCCTTAAAGGAAGGGACGAACAGCGGCGGTGGGAGATGAGACGACTACCGAGGACTGACGGACGGCGAGAGGAGGAACAAAGGGAATAGGGAGGGAGTAGGAGCGCAGCGACGGTGGATTTCGGGAAGACGCGACGGTGGGAGAGGGAGGGAGAGATGCAAGGGATTTCACGGGAGGAGGCGGTGTGGTGCGCTGGTTTCGACCGTGAATAAGACTGAGACAAATGGTAGGGGCAGGTAATTAAAATTAGGGCACTTTTGGCGTCTAATATATATACTTAGACGCCTAAAGATATCAAATAGAAGTCTAGGAAAAATAATTAGACTACATAAACAATTCCTATGGCGCCAAAAAATAGTCTGCATGCGCCAAAATGTCAAAATCTTCCATTTTAGGTGGCTAAATAAAATATTAGACACCAAAATCAGAACTTTCAGCATCTAAATAAATTATTTAGACACCAAAAGTCAATCTTTCTCACAGATAATTACAAAAATGTCACCGCCTTTATTTTTTACTTCCTTTTTTTATTAATAGGACGCCTTTTAAGGACGTAAAAGAACTTTTTTGTAGTAGTGGTTGTAAAATGTTGTAAGAATTTCTTGGAGTCATCTAGCTTTCCTGCATAGTAACCTATAGGTGCCCCCAACACATCTGTTTCTACATTATCTCCTTATTCCCCAGCTTCTACTTCAAGGGGTATCATTGTTGGATAGGCATACATGAAGGACCTTCCCTAGCTCTTCATGTTCCTAGCCTTGGTCTAGTAGGAATTTTGGAACTAATTGTTTCATCTAGCATGTTAGACATGATCTTGGTGATTCTAGCATTATATCTAGGCTCTTGTCAATCTATTTTAGTCCAAGAGGGTGTGTCCTTGTTAGAGTCTGAGCCTAGTGGACTAGGAAGAGCTTGTAATTTTCCTCTCCCTTCTGGAGAAGAAGGGTTTGCCATAGACCTAGTTGTTCTTGGATCTTGTATAACAATTCCTTTGGCCTTTGGTTGAGATTCAGGTGATACCTTGTCAAGAACTTTTGGTCAAGGATGTTTCTTCGGTTTTGATTTTCAAGTAGTTTTTTATTTCTTCGCTAGAGGAGGTGATGGTGATTGAGAAGCCTCTTGTTCTTCATTTATGGTTGTCTTAGTCCTTGCCATGCTCTTGCAGAACCTAGATGCTCAAAGATTGGATAGAATAAATATTGGAGCTTGTGATTGTCAAAGTCTAGGACAGAGGATTTGAGAACATTTTGAAAGTGAAGGAAATCACCAAGAGGGGGTTAATTGGGGATTTTAAAAATTCTTTTTCAATTACCCTCACAGAGATGTTTAACCAAGGTAAATGGAGATAGGGAAGAAGAGCTTAACACAGAAGATTTATACTGGTTCGGTCCTAACTCTTGACCTACGTCCAATCCCCAGACTCTCTGGGTTTTTCAATTATCACTCAAATCAGATACACACTCGTACTCGAAAGTTATCCTCTCTAGGATACACTCCCCCTTACAAGTTGTAATCTGATAACCCAACCTCAAAGTCCTACAACTTTGAGATTCTTACAATGAATGATTTACAGAAATGAACTCTCTCAAAGAGTGAATAAAGATAAGCACTGAAGTACAATGTATTAAAGATACAAATGAATATAATGAGCAGTAAAAGACTAAAATCTTTGTATGCGTTTTCTGTGTATGTCTTCTCTACTTGCAGACTTCAAACCTTCATGTATTTATACTGGATTGAAGCTTGTGACCGTTATAGATCCGTTCAGACTTTGATCAATTCGAAATACTAGCTATTGGGTCCTTGTCTATTGAATATAGCTGTTGAGAGAACTTCAGATTTGATTATTTGAAAGTTGGCTCCTCAATAGTGTCTCCCATGCTGTTATGCTTAGTGGAGGCCTTAGTATAATGTTGTTCAGATGCTTTAGATGGTGGATGCTAGCTTTCTATCTTGGAGAATGGTTGTCCTACTTTCCAGGTTGTAATCTATTTGCTTTGGATGAGAGATATATTAAAATATTGCAAGTTGCCCAAGTTGTTGCTTTAATGTCTTCTTAAAGCAAACCTAGATCTTCTGAATTCTCATAAGCAAACTGGTTAAATCTGGTTAGGAATATTGATATGAAACATATAAATCAAAAGCAACCATTTCGCACAATCAAGCTAAAGCATAAATCAAACTGAACAAAATAGACTCAGATGCGTTCATCTATTCTGGCGTTCCAAGCTCGAGTTTACATAGGTAAGCTTGAGTTTGCTCTTCATTTAAACTTGGAGTTTTGCCTCTGTAAGACGCAAGCTCGAGCTTGTAAGTGAGTAAGCTCAAGTTTAGGCCATCGTCGGGGAAACCTGTTTGAAATCATTTTGAGAGCCAAAGTGAAATAAGGCAAGCTCGAGTCTATTAGTGAGCAGGCTCGAGTTTGACACTATTCATGTCAAAAATAATTTTAATCCACAAAATGTAAGTTTGGAGCTTAGAAGGGTAAACTTGAGTTTGCTAAGCTCAAAATATGGAAAAGCTTTCTGTCTGACCCAAACTTGAGTTTGCAATGGCAAACTCGAGTTTGTCAAAATATATTAAAACAATGAATAGCTTCTGACAGACCCAAGCTTGAGTTTACACCTTCAAACTTGAGTTTACTTTTTGAGGAAAACTTGAAAACTTTCTGCCTGATGCAAACTCGAGTTTGCAACGTCAAACTCGAGTTAACAAGTTTTATAAACTCTTTGAGAAAAGTCTTTGGAAGATGTAAGCTTGAGTTTATAAATAATAGGCTTGAGTTTGTGAATTAAGTAACTTGATAAATTCCTCAACTCTTCGTAAACTCGAGCTTCAGTGTAAGCTCGAGCTTACTCTAAATATGAGTAAACTTTGAAAAACATTCAGGCTCAAGTTTATGTACCAAGCTCAAGTTTAGAAAATGAAAAATAGCTTGGTTTGCTTTCTGTAAGGGGCAAACTCGAGTTTACATGGCCAAGCTCAAGTTTGGCGCAGTGTAATGTTTTTGAATTGAAATCAACAAGTTTCATCAATCTTAACAAAAACATTCTCTCATGTTTACAATTGTTAGTAATCATCAAAACACATAGAGAACTAACACATTTTTGGAGGAATTTTGGTGTTAATCTTGAGGGTTTTTGGTAAGAATGGAGTGGGGAATAATTTGTGAGAAAATTTGATTAGAGAACTAGTAGTGGCACTCAAAGTGATTTGATGAATATGACACTGCCAACTCAAGTAAAACTCTTGGGCCTCGATATCACTCAAGTGATCATACTGCCATCACTCGAGTGGTCACCCAAGTGATGTTGCCTAAAAAAATTTAAATAATTTAAAAACATGATACTTGGCCCAAGTAATCTCTTAACATTTTCTCGTTGATTTTTGACTTCTTTAGCTTATTAATGGATAAATTAGAAATGTTTCAGCTCTATGATGATGCTCACTTGAGGGACCCCTCGAGTGGTCAATGACTGTTCCTCTTCTTCAAAAAGTCAGCTTACTTTGTGCCTACTTTTGAATATTGTAGTGTTCTCCTTCACTTGGCACTCTTTTGTCATCACTCAAGTGATCACTCGTGTGATGGTATTCATCACTGGCAGGCATTACCATGGTGATGTCGTGGTGATGAGTTCTCTATTTGCCCATGTTTCTTATACCATCGAACATAGCATCTTTCAAGGCTCCTACAAAACAACTTTATATATACTCTGATTCTTAAGTTAGCCAACTAATCATTAAAACAAACATAATAAACAATTAAAAAACATGATTTGAAAGAATTTGCTAACAATTGTTTGTGATTTTCCATTCTCAATTCTCTTTGTATATATAAAAAAATTGGTCTTTAGCAAGTGGTTTTGCGAAAATATCAGACACTTGGAGATGTGTGGGTATGAAAACTACTTTGACATCCTTCTTTTACACATGATCTCTAATGAAGTAATATCTTATGTCAATATGTCAACTTGCAGCTGCTATATACTCAGCTTTAGTGGATGATAGAGACACAATGTTGTTTTCTTCTAAACCATGAAGCTATAGAGCCACCAAGAAATTGGCATTGACCACTGGTATTATTTCTATCAGTCTTGTATCCTCCATTATTAGAATCCGAGTATGCTATCAAACATTCATTGCCACCTTTGGGATATCAAATTCCAAGCTCAGTCGTGTCTCCCAAATATCTGAAGATTCTCTTCACTATTTCAACATGTGATTCTTTAGGTGTTGATTAATATCTTACACACATGCCAAAACTGAATTGAATATCAAGTCTGATTGATGTCAAGTAGAGAATTGAACCAATCTGTTGGATATAACTAGTTTTGATTATGTCACATATAGATGTCATTATTAAGAGCAAAAAGTTTATATAATATATTTATCTCCTATATTGACCAACTACTATATTTAATGTAGATTAATTCAAGTTGAATAATGGAGAATAATCAAGAAGGAGATAAGAGATTAAAGAAAGAAGAACTTGCAGAGAATGTCAAGGAAACAAGAAGTTATCAAAAGAATTTGGTGAATGATCAAGAAGAAGATTAATAAAGAAGTTATTGAATTGGATTGATTAAGAGGAAGAAGAAAGAAAGAAATTCGTTGGGGCTCAAATTTCAGAAATTATAGCTTGGTACCACGAATTTCTGAAATGACAATTTGGTACCATGAATTTTCAAAATGCCAATTTAGTCCTCGCTATGGTGAGCTACAATGATCATGCTCGAGCATGATATTAAGTAGAGTAAATACCCTTTTGGGTCCCTGAAAAAAAACACGGACCCCATTTTGGTCCCTCACATAAAGAAATGCCCTTTTAGTACCCGAAAATGACGAATAAGGGTCGATTGGTAAACATTTTGGTCCCTCGCAAATTTCCAAAAAGCCCTTTTTAGTCCATAAAAAAGTCTCATTTTAGTCCCCAGGGACTAAAATGGGGTCCGTGTTTTTTGTCGGGGACCCAAAAGGGTATTTACTCTATTAAGTACTCAAGCATGTTGCTCGAGCATAACCTTATTTGCTCAATTATCCAGTGTGTTCCAGCCACTCTGTTCGTCCCTATTTAGCATTTTACTTGAGCGAGGTATGGTTATTCGATTATATCTCCCAAACCAAAGATCCGATTGAGGTGAATCCAATTTTATATGAAACTAGACTCCCAATTCATCATTTTGACACCAAAATCAAGCCCAAATGAGTTCAGATGAAAGAGCTATAAATTTCAAAAGTTACCACTACAATTCACGTCACACAATAGACACAGTGTTGGTATTTTAGGTATATCTCACAAAATACACATCCGAGCTGAAACCAATGGCATATGAAACTAGACTCAAATAACTTTCCAAAAACATCAATATCATGGAAAACGGTTAGTTCCCTATGTGTTTTGATTATGTCTAACAATTGTAATGATTATTGACTCAAGTTACAATGTTTTAACCCTAGTCAAAATATCTCTGAGTCCTTGAGAAATGATTTATGAATTTAGTAACTCAAGTTAACAAACTATGACTCAAGTCATGTTTTAAGAAAAACAATTTTTACAAAGGACATAACTCGAGTTACCACTTATCAACTCGAGTTAGGCACTATACTTCAGTTTTTGCAAATGACTTTTCGATAACAATTTGTGATATCTGATATAACTCGAGTTATGCGGGTCACAGAAAGCTTTAACTGAATTGAAGTACTGATATGACTCGAGTCACTAACCATAACTCGAGTCATCATTCTTCGCATGCCTCTATGTAAAATAAAATCACATATCTAACTCGAGTCAGTATTAATAACTCGAGTCATCAAATGTTCAAATCACTTCTATCTCAAAGCATTATGTCTATGACTCGAGTTGCTAATATGTAACTCGAGTTGGAGCAACTCAAGTCATCAGGAATGACTCGAGTTAAGTGCATCAGAATTTGATTTCATCGTCTTCGTAATCTGCAACTCTTTGATTAAGCTTTGGGCATTCTTTGTTATTGATTCCTATTATTCCTAACCAAGTTTAATGAGTTTGCTGATGAGTTTCAGATATGATTAACAAGCTTTAACTTTCAAATTATCATAAAGCAAGATTATGTCAGACGCATTAAATGCTTGAGCAGAGATAAAGCACGAAAGTGGAAAATGGACTACTGAGCAAGCGAAAAGCATTCCGACTATTCCCAGTCAACATTCTAACTGAGTCTCAACGGAAAATCGAATGAAGGATGTCAACGGAGAATAACGGCAACATCGGAAGATACGAAGAGACAGAGCAACGTTCAAACTCAACGGATATATTTATTATTCTTAACGGCTCATTTAATCTCTCTTCAACAATCATTAAATGCCATCAACTATAAATAGCAGAAGCATTCATTTCATCACCTACCGAAACTCTGCGCATTCAATTAGTGATTTAAGCATTTATTGTTTCCACTCTTAAAAACAATATCTTTGGATATTTGTACTTCAGTGATTATCATTATCCACTCTTAGAGAGAGTATCATTTATTGAAATCATTTATTGTAAGAATCTCAAGTTGTGGGACTTGGAGATTGGGTTATTTGATTACAACTTGTAAGGGGGAATAAGTTCTAGTGAGAGAATTACTCCAACAGCTACAGAGTGTGTAATCATTTGAGTTAGTGAAATCCCGGAGAGTTTGGGGACTAGACGTAGGTCGAGGATTTAGACCGAACCAATATAAATCACTTGTGTTCAATCTCTCCTTATCCTACTTTGTTCATCTCTGTTTCGTTAACTGTTAACAGAGGATTTTTGTGAAGAAAATTTTATATCCTCAATTCACCCTCTCTTGGTGATATTCTGTCTTTCAAAAACAAATATCAACTGGAAGAGATATGATTTTTTGAAGTTCACAGTCAGTTCAAGATGTTGCAAAAACGTTGGTCCAGAACAACTTTTATTAATTTAATTGAAATGGTCTGCATACAATGAATGTAGAGCTGATTCCTTTTGCATTAGAAAGATGAATTAAAGATCTTTCTGGGTATAGGTGGTTTGACAAATTTGGAGCTATATGGAATTTTACTTTCATGCTACCAATACTCTTACGCTTTGAGAGTCATTATATTCTGGAGACTAATCTTTGCAGAAGATCAATCGAGTATTAAAGCTGAAAGCTTAATCCTGGAAGTGCATGTCTGACTATTTCTCGAGCATACCAACATATTGCTCAAGTATAACACTTACTCGAGCAAGTAAGTGATTGCTCGAGCAAGGATATTCATTGCCATTATCTTTTATCATTACTCCAGTAAGGATCTGTCTTACTCAAGCAAGAAAATATTATGCTCGAGCATGTGTACTTTGTTAATTAACCTTTCCACCTTACTGGTTGTTTATGTTGGAAATTATGCCCTAGGGGCAAGTCATTGTACAATGAACGTTTAGGATATTTATAGTATTCTCCTTTTGTTATCATTTTCGTTTGCATGTTTGTATTGATAACTGCATCCCTGGATATATCTTATAGATTATCCTAAATGTCCTGGTCGGTCATCTACGCGGAGCGAAGATTAGTTAAGACGGTATGACTTTGATGAGATATGGAGATACAATCGAGTCATGGGCACTTGTAAGAGTACAAGGTCTTTGGACCGACCCACTATGAGAAAACCGCATGGATCTAGTCATTAGCTTGTCTCATATATAACCGCGTCACAACGCCCTATGACCTGAGATCATCATGGATTCCTACATGATGAATCATTAATCTTTGACCTAGTCAAAAGTCACCTTTGACCGGGTGATGATAAAGGCTGGGATCGGGATCAGTGGTTTTCATGCGGAGGAATATGAATGGTCAAGATGGAATTTGTCCCTCACATTTGTAGAGAGATAATACTAGGCCCCTCGATGAGTGAGTCTAAGAAATGTATGGCCATACTATGTTGGAAAGGAGTTTCCATTTCATTTATTAGACTACTCGAGAATCGAGAAAGCAATGGACAAGAATAGGAAGTTGACATTGTCCATGCTTCATCCTTGACCAGATTATCGCGTGACAAAAGGGACGTGACATGGTTGTATGATAAGGTTGTATCGTGATATCGATACCCATGTGAGTTGGGTAGTCGCAATGTCTTGCTAGAGGCCGCTTGCGACTTGTGGGCGATGGCGTTTTGGCCCACCGCCAATCTCATATGGGCTGCGGGTCGCACACAAGAATAATCCAACACGAGCATTTGTGTCGGGTTCATTGAATCTCGATTGATCTGGAATTAATGAATACTAAATTTAATCTAGGATAAATATATATTTATATATATTTATTAAAATTCGAAATTAATGTATATATATATATATATCAATATTATTAATGGAGATTATAATATTATTGTATATATAATGTTTGTTTTGTATTTAATTTATTTGATAAATTAAATATCTAAAACAAATAGAGATAATGTATCTCGTTTAATATTCGAATAAGAATATCATATATCTATTTAGATTAAATTGAGATATGGTATCTCATAATTAATTAAATAGATGAATATTATTTCTCGGATTTGATTTATAGAGATAAATTAAATCGGAAGGCTTTTATTTTGCATTAAATAAATACATTAGATTAGATCTATCAGATAGATTTAATTAATATTTTTTTGATTCAAGAATTCGAAATTCAGATTTAAAAAAAAAAACAGTTTTTGAAATTCGAAATTCAAATTCTTGATGCGTATTGATTGTACATTAATGCAGATTAATTGTACATTAATACGTATTAATACGGATTAATTGTACATTAATACGTATTAATACGCATTAATACGTATTAATGCATAGAAAAACGTTAGAGGCTGTTGAGGCTTTTGAATAGGTTCTGCTTGTATAAGCCAAAAACGAAAAAAAGACTGATTGAGAGAAAAAGTACCTAGAGAGACACAAGAAGCGCTAGCACACTGCCGTAGCCGTGTTCGGGAAATTGTTCGTGTGGATACCAAGAGGAAGCCAATTCAACGAGTCGTCTTCTATTGATCGAGGAGGTAGCCCACGAGAACAAAGGCAACGAGACACGAACGGATTCATCAAAGGTAATTTCGGATTCCTTAGTCTTGATTTAAACGCACCTGAGTGATCCTCGGGACGGGATTCTTAAAATTTTAATCCGCTGCGTTGTAAGAATTCCTACAGTTTACTCAAGCAAGGATCTATCTTACTCGATCATGTTACTCGAATAAGGAAATATTATGCTCAAGCATGTGTCCTTTGTTAATTAAGCCTTCTACCTTTCAGGTTGTTTACTCGAGAAAAGATCCGTCTTACTCGAGCAAGGAAATAAAGTTGCTCGAGCATATATGTTTTGATTCTAACACTTTGGCCTTCACAATGGTTGCTCGAGCACGTTGAAACAAAATTCAAGTAGGTTACTCGAGAAAAGTTGTCTGTTGAACTCTCTCTGTGAAAGAATTTGAAACTTACTCAAGTAGACCAAGTTTATACTCAAGTAATGTTCTTACAGTTCTTTTAAAGCTTCATCTTCATAAATTCAAAATTTCTGATTATCATTACATAACATTTGATTATTACTCATTATTTTTCCCAAAGCTTCTAAACATGTTTGTTAATGAGTTTCTAATGATTAGTTGATGGATTACATTCAAATTATCATAAAGCAAGATTTATGTCAGAAGCATTAAAAGCAGTTGCAGAAACAGAGCACACACATAAACAAATTCAAAGCAAGCAAATGATCATTCTTTCTGCAATACCCATTCTGGTGAAAGTTTTTGGGATCCGTACACACAAATAAATTAAAAACTTTTACGAATCCCAAAAGATGATCGCTCAACCGCGTTTAAATCAAGGTTAAAGAGTCCGAATCATACCTATGCAAAATTCTCCGCGTTTCTTTCGATCTGAACATGTGGGCTACCTTCTCGATCACCAGGAGCAGACTCTGCGAATCCCCTTCCTCTACCGGTATCCACACGAATAGTCTCCGAATACGGGCGGTAGCGTGCTAGCGCCTTCAAGGTTTTCTCGCGTCTCTCAATTTGCTCTAGAGTTTCTCGCGGCTTTCTAATATGCCCGACTGAATGTCCTGTAGGTTATTCTAAACCCGATCGGCGTATTATATTCAAAATTAATCCTCATTAATTTTGAATTTTGAATTTCAAATATGGATTAAAAATATATTAATTAAATCTATCTGTTAGATCTAATGTAACGTATTTATTTAATCCGTATTAAAAGGCTGATCTGAAATTCGAATTTTGAATCTGGATTAAAAAAATATTAATTAAATTTATCTAATAGATCTAATCTAATCTATTTATTTAATTCAAATTAAAAGCCTTCGATTTAATTTATCTCTATAAATTAAATCGAGAAATGATATCTATCTATTTAATTAAATCGAGATACTATATCTCAATTTAAATTAAAGAGATATGTGATATCTTTATTTGAAAATTAAATGAGATACAATATCTCCATTTGTTTTAGATATTTAATTTATCAAATAAATTAAATACAAAACAAATATTATATAATAATATTATAATCTCCATTAATAATATTAATATATATTAATTTCGAATTTAATACATATATATATACATATATATATATTTTTTATCCTTGATTAAATTCAATATTCATTAAATCTTAGACGTATCTAAGATTGATGAATCCTGACACTTTTCTTGTGTTGCTATTTCTTGTGCGACCTGCGCCCATATGAGATTGGAGTAGGCCAATACAAAGATGCCCACAAGTCGCAAGTGGCCTCTAGCAAGACATTGCGACTACCCAATTCACATGGGATCGATGACACGATACAACCTATCGTATAACCATGTCACGCCCCTTTTGTCACGCGATAATTTGGTCAAGGATGAGACATGGATAATGTCAACTTCCTTTTCTTGATCAAGATCTTTCGATTCTCGAGTAGTCTAATAATTGAAATGGAAACTTCTTTCCATTGTAGTATGACCATACGTTTCTCGGACTCACTCATCGAGGGCCAAAGATTATCTCTCTACAAATGTGAGGACAAATTCCTTCTTGACCATTTATATTCCTCTCGCATTTGAAAAACCACTGATCTCGATCCAAGCCTTTAAGATCACCCGGTCAAAGGTGACTTTTGACTAGGTCAAAGACCAGTGACTCATCATGTAGGAATCCACGATGATCTCGGTCAAAGGGCGTTGTGACGCGGTTATACATGAGAAAAGCTTATGACTTAATCCATGCAGCTTTTTCTCATAGTGGGTCGATCCAAAGGCCTTGTACTTTTACAAGTGCCCATGACTTTGATTTGTATCTCCATACCTCATCAAAGTCATATTGGTCTTATTTCATCTTCGCTCCCACGTAGATGACCTACCAGGGACATTTAGGATAATCTATAAGATATATCTAGGGATACAGTTATTGATGGTTAAAATTGGTTCTTGTTTGTTAATCAAGCAATAAGTTCACGAGGTTATAAAACAAAAATTTTCAGTATTTGCGGAACCCACATTGTAAATTCACTATTCATGTGAATAGTAATACTATTCATGTGAATAGTAACGGTAAAATTTTTATCGTAGTACCGGTAAATAATATTTACCGTAAGGGTAAATATTTTTTTCTTGTGTGAATAGTAAATTACTATTCATGTGAATAGTATGGGTAAAAAATCTTTTACCGTGCCAGTAAATAATATTTACCGTAAAGGTAAATAATTTTTACTACACCGGTAAATAATATTTACCGCCAGAGATTAATTCTTTTCTGATGTGACAGATCGACTAAAGCGCCACAGAGCATACTCGGAAAATCTTGACTCGATACGGTAAATAATATTTATTTGCGCCCATGTGGAAATACTATTCTCATGAACCAAGAACCATGTACCATAACTCTTTATAATACATATTTAGGATCGCTCGTTAAAACACATACGGGGTTTCGGAATACTGTGATCACTTGAAGACGTCAAAGAGTATGATGTCCTCTAACATTGATCCACATGATTATCTCCTGATTGCAAATGAGAACTCCTTCTCCTTGAATCCCCATCTCCTTTGATGCTTGCTAGGCAGTAGCAAGGTGGAGGGCTCAAGTGTTTGGATCTTTTACCTCAAGACTATAAAGACTACTAGAGCCTTAGAAGAGAACTTCCTTAAGAGGAAGAGAGAAGTTTATGAATGAGTAATTTGAAATGAAGGAAATGAGTCTTATTTATAGATTTTACGAATGTGAATAGTAATTTACTATTTGAATATTATAATAATATAATATATTAATATTATATTAAAATATTAAAATATTCAAAACGTTTGATATGGTTTTCACGAGGGCTGCGTTTTGCAATTTTAATATTATAATATATATTATAATAATATAATATTATATTATTATTTCAATAGTAAATACTATCATGAATAGTAAATACTATTCATACATACTAAAATGCACTCATTCCAAATTTCTCACTTATCCAATCCGATGGATACGGCCTCGATAATTTCATAAATTATCCTTAAACTCCTAACCTCTTTATAATTGGGCTTGAAGTTCTAACCCAATTACATCAATAGTCTTGACAAAATCCAATAACAATTATTGGTCCAAACTTGCTAAACTAAGCAATCAAGAATAATCTTAGTGTGTGACCCATTAGTCCCAATTAGTTACTGACATAGATAAACTCGAACCAATTAAACTCCTTTAATAGGTCAATTTATCTAATGACTACATAAGACACTAGCAATGCTCTGCGATCCCTTTAACTAATCAAGTTAATCAAGTGATCTACCTTTCTAATTTGGATACCATGCATGTATCATCCCTTACAACGTTGTTCATATTTAGTCGAGAGCAAGGATAGAGTATCACCTCTCTAGATTGACTAAATGTAGCTTTTACACGTAACTAGGAATATTCTTCTATTGACTCTAAGACGGATCATGACTCTTCATGATCACTTACTATGCATAGATTCCGAGTCAACTAGAAGTCATCCAAGCCCTACCGGTCTTGTGAACAACTAATCCCTTGTAGGGGACTGTAAGTCCTTTCGGAATGTCCATCTATACTCATGTATTCAAGTTACACCCAAGAGTACACTGTTCTCCCCATATTTCAGGCGGATAGAGTTGACAAATCAAAGTATAACTCTAGGACATAGTGTTTGATAACATCCTCAAGTCTAAGATGATCACCACTACCAAACGATGAGAGACATTACAAATCCAATGATACTCTCTACAATGAATCCTTGTGGAGTCTCTCACGGTCGATTCAAAGTGCTATCTCGTTCTCTAACGAGATACACCCACGACATCGCCTAAGGCATCAACATGCCCGCATTCCATGAGGTCCCTACCTTGTATCACTATACAAGTAGATGATGTCGTACTAGTCTTATTGAGATCACCAATGCCCTTTCTTGGTGATTCAAGACTAGGAACAAGTTTCGTGCAATAGACATGTAGTGTCTCGATTCCTCATGATCATGATCCCTATCATAGATCATCGAGTAAACACCTATTCTATTCCTTGGGCCTTTATCTTTAAACTCATATTAACCATAAAATATAGGCGAGACATAAATATGATAAAGATAAATTATGCTCAAATATATTAATCATGAAATATCAAACAGTACAAGGTGTTCAACAGATTGTCTCTAGGACACCTACATACTAACAATCTCCCACTTGGCCTAGAGCCAATCAGGTCGACGAATCAAACCCAATGACTCATAATGACTATCATGCTTTCTCTGAGAAAGTCCCTTTGTCAGAGAATCGGCCAAATTATCATCTGTGGGAACGTAGTCCATTTTTATATCTTCTCTTTGAACAATTTCTCGGATGAGGTGATACTTGCGGAGCACATGTTTGGATCTCTGATGAGACCTGGGTTCTTTGCCCTGAGCTATAGCTCCGGTGTTGTCACAATACAAAGGTATTGGTTCAACAATACTAGGAACCACTTCAAGTTCACCAATGAACTTTTTGATCCATACTGCCTCCTTAGCTGCTTAAGCTGCTATGTATTCAAACCTCGGTAGAAGAGTCCGCCGTGGTTTCTTGCTTGGAACTTTTCCAACAAATAGCTCCACCATTTAAGGTGTAGATAAAAAGGATCGAGATTTTAAATCATCTCTCGTCACTCCGGAAACCGGCATCGTGAACCCTTTCACTTTCAACTCATCACAACCACCATAAACGTAAACTGATCTTTAGTCCTTCTTAAGTACTTTAGGATCGTCTTTACAGCTGTCCAGTGACCTTCTCCAGGGTCAGCCTGGTATTTGCTTGTAATGCTCAAAGCATAAGAGACATCTGGTCTCGTACATAGCATAGCATACATGATGGATCCAATTGCAGATGCATATGGAATCCTCTCCATGTTTTTCCTTAGCTCTTGTGTCTTGGGACACATGGCTTTGGAAAGATGAATTCCATGATTGACGGGAAGAAAGCCCCTTTTCGACCCATCCATGCTAAACCGCTTTAGCATCTTATCTATGTACGTAGATTGGGATAACCCTAGCAACCTTTTAGATCTATCTCTATAGATCTTAATACCAAGTATATAGGTCGCTTCTCCCAAATCCTTCATGGTGAAGTTTTCGACAACCAAATTTTAGTAGATCGTAACATAGGAATGTCATTTCCAATAAGCAATATGTCATCCACATATAGCACAAGGAAAACAACATTACTCCCACTAACCTTCTTGTAAACACATGGTTCATCTTCATTCTTTATAAAGCCATAACTTTTAACAACTTCATCAAAACGAAGATTCCAACTCCCGGAAGCTTGCTTAAGCCCATATATTGATTTCGAAGTTTGCATACCATATGCTCTTGGCCTTTAGATTCAAAACCTTCAGGTTGTGTCATATACACTTCCTCCTTCAAAAAACCATTTAAGAAGGCGGTTTTGACATCCATCTGCCAAATTTCATAATCATAATATGCAGCTATAGCTAGCATGATCCTAATAGATTTGATCATAGCAACAGGCGAAAAAGTTTCATCGTAGTCAATACCTTGCCTTTGACGATAACCTTTCGCAACCAACCTAGCTTTATAGGTTTGAATGTTGCCATCAAGCATCGTCTTCTTTTTGAAGACCCACTTACACCCAATAGGAACTATTCCCTCAGGTGGTGGAACCAAGGTCCATACCTTGTTTTCATGCATCGAATCTATTTCAGATTCCATGGCTTTACGCCATTCTGAGGAGTCAACATCCTTGATCGCTTCGGTGTAGGAAGTAGGTTCGTCATCTTCAACGGTTTGTTGATTCTCAACCACAAAACCATACCTCTCGGGTTGATGACTTATCCTAGATGTCCTACGGGGTTGGGTGTCTACTACCTCTAATTGAGGCATCGCCCGATTAATGACTCGGGTTCGTTATCTGTTCTTGTAGGTCTTGAACTTCTTCAAGTTCTACTTTACTCCCACTATCCGCTTGAGAAAGTAAATCCTCCTCAAGAAATATAGCATTCTTGGATACAAACACTTTGTAATCCTCAGGACAGTAAAAGTAGTATCCCTTAGTTTCCTTGGGATATCCTACAAAATAGCACAAAGTGCTCTTAGCCCCTAATTTATCTGATGTTATGGTCTTGATATAAGTTGGACAACCCCACACCTTGAGATAACTCAAGTTGGGTTTCCGACCCTTCCATATCTCATACGGAGTAGTCTGAACAGATTTTGATGGAACCCTATTAAGAAGGTATATTGCCGTATCTAAGGCGAATCCCCAAAACGATTTTGGGAGCTTCGTACTACTCATCATAGACCGTACCATATCAAGTAAGGTTCGGTTTCTCCTTTCGAACACGCCATTTTGATGTGGTGTGTATGGAGCCGTCAACCGTGAAAGAATCCCATTCTCTCTTAAATAATCCCGAAACTCCCGACTCGATATTCGCCACCTCGATCGATCGAAGTGTTTTAATCATCTTGCCAAGTTGTTTCTCTACTTCATTCCTGAACTCTTTGAACTTTTCAAAGGCCTCAGATTTGTGTTTCATAAGATACACATATCCGAATCTTGACTTATCATCAGTAAAGGTGATAAAGTAGGAATATCCTCCTCTAGCTTGTGTAGACATGGGCCCACAAACATCGAATGAATAAGTTCCAACAACTCATTGGCTCTATGACTCACAAGCTTTTCAAGCTTGGTCTTCGTCATCTTTCCACCAAACAAGATTCACAAGGCCCATAGGATTCTAAATCCATGGAATCTAGATATCCATCTTGATGGAGTTTAGACAATCTTGTCTCATTAATGTGTCCCAACCTACAAAGTGCCAAAGATATGATCGATTATTTAATCTTGGTTTCTTATTAACTTGAACGTTAAGAATTTCACTATTCGATTCTAAATCCAAAACATATAACCCATTCACTCTTGATGCGCAAGCATAAACAAGATCATTCATAATGATAGAAAACTTGCCATCTTTTATTATAAAGTGAAAACCAGATTGTTCCAAACTGGAAATAGATATTATGTTTCGGGAAATAGAAGGGACATAAAAACAATTATTCAAGTGCAATACAAGGCCCGTAGGCAATACAAGGTCTACATCTCCTACGGCCTAATGCAAAGAACTCTTGCTCCATTCCCGACACGGAGATTCACCTCGTTCTTGTTCAACTTTCTAGGATTCTTTAGTACCGCAACAAATTGCGATATGAGAACCACAACCGGTATCTAATACCCATGAAGCTGAATCAACACTTGAAAAATTAATTTCTATAGTGAACATACCAGAGGCAGAAACATCACCATGCTTCTTTCCCTTGAGGCTCGCAAGGTACAATGGGCAGTTCCTCTTCCAATGTCCTTCTTTTTGACAATGGAAGCATACAAAGCGAAGCTTTGTCATTTGATTTCCCTTTTACCTTTCCCTTACCCTTCTTTTTCTTGGGCTTTCCTTTGGGTTTGAACTTGTCGTACGTACGACTTGCCCTTGCCCTTAGAAGACCCATCAATCGAAGAGCTTGGGTCCTGTTCTTTTTAATGGCACCTCGGCGGTGGTCGTAGATTCAACAATTCGGGAAGTGTTGATTCCACCTTATTCATATAATAATTAACCACAAACCCATTAAATGAAAGTGGCAAAGACTGCAAGACCAAGTCAATACTCAGCTCATTATCCATGATAAAACCAAGAGAAGCAAGCTTCTCTATAAGTCCAATCATTTTGAGAACATGTGGTCCAACCGCCATGCCCTCAGCCAACTTGCAGCCAAACAGTTCTTTCGAGGTCTCAAAGCGCTCAGTCCTCCCTTGCTTATCATAAAGCTCTTGCAGATGCAAGATTATAGAGGAGCATCCATATGCTCGTGCCGACGCTGGAGCTCTGCAGACATTGACGCCAAC
Source organism: Acacia melanoxylon (assembly GCA_019022615.1). NCBI lineage: Eukaryota > Viridiplantae > Streptophyta > Magnoliopsida > Fabales > Fabaceae > Acacia > Acacia melanoxylon. The sequence goes on from JAFJYJ010000114.1 coordinate 894,298, forward strand.
AAGATACAAACCGCCCGCTCATTGTCGGCTTGGTGTTGTTTATGGGTCTCCCGGTCAACCGATCATACCCATCTTGCCCTTGGGTAGGAGCAATAGGAATCGGAGAATCAATGACATAAGCTTTCTTTTCGAACGTAAAACTATTTTTACATTCCGATACCGTCCAAAAAGTTTGGTCCAGTTAACTTATTAGTATCCAGAATAGAGCGCAAATTAAAAGTTCCAGCCATTAGCACAAATTCTGAAATAGATAAAAATGGACTTATATGAGTATTTCATGAAATTTAAACAACCAAATACAAAGACTTTTAAATGTATATGGCCCTCCCACTATTTCTCTAAAATCAATGATCCTCAGTTTTTGATTTAGGGTTATCTTTCATAAAGAATATCCGTAGTGGGCTAAGAGAACGACTAGATTCATTAGTTTCCGGCTGAGCCTGCAAAACCAACTTGTCTAGTGGGTTTAATCAACAACATCTCAATGTCTTCTCTTAGATCATCAGGTTGACAACACCTTGTCATTTAGTGTCACATCACTATGTAACAACCTGGCACTATTGCCATAAATGTATAAACTCGGCTGAGCCTGCAGACTATACATCTATTCTAGCACAAACCATCATTCTAAGTGTCATACACTTCAGATGGTACTATTTACCCAACGAAAAGATAGGTCTTAGCTGAGCTAGAGAGTCCTACCATTTAGAAGGGATTTAAATGCCACCGATGATGGGAGACAATCAAACATGCTAGATAATTTTCACGAGGGATTATTTTCAGTCTCATCATATAATAAAACTAATTATCACATAATTAACTTTATCTTACATGCATAATTAGACATATAAACTTACTAACTATCTCATAGTTACTTTTATGCGGCTTGTCTTATCATGCATACTAGTCGTAATTTCAAAATTCAAAACTCTGAAATTTAAACTCATAATCCTTGTTCCTACAAAAATATTAGAAACATATACACAAACAATTTGCAAATCCTAAATAACCATTGAATCATCTGCATGATAAGCATCAACCCTTTGATGATTAACCATATTTTATAATCAAGATTCAAAATCTTGTTCACAAAACTGTAGACATCAAAACTCTTTTTGAAAATTCAATAAGAATAACCCCACGTGTTTGCGGTAACGAGCCTGGCTCTGATACCACTTGATGGTTAAAATTGGTTCTTGTTTGTTAATCAAGCAATAAGTTCACGAGGTTATAAAACAAAAATTTTCAGTATTTGCGGAACCCACATTGTAAATTCACTATTCATGTGAATAGTAATACTATTCATGTGAATAGTAACGGTAAAATCTTTTTACCGTACCAGTAAATAATATTTACCGTAAGGGTAAATATTTTTTACTGTGTGAATAGTAAATTACTATTCATGTGAATAGTATGGGTAAAAAATCTTTTACCGTGCCAGTAAATAATATTTACCGTAAAGGTAAATAATTTTTACTGCACCGGTAAATAATATTTACCGCCAGAGATTAATTCTTTTCTGATGTGACAGATCAGACTAAGCTGCAGCCACAGAGCATACTCAGAAAATCTTGACTCTGATACGGTAAATAATATTTTGCGCCGTGGAAATACTATTTCATGAACCAAGAACCATGTACCATAACTCTTTATAATACATATTTAGGATCTGCTCGTTAAAACACATACAGGGTTTCGGGAATACCGTGATCACTTGAAGACGTCAAAGAGTATGATGTCCTCTAACGTTGATCCACATGATTATCTCCGATTGCAAATGAGAACTCCTTCTCCTTGAATCCCCGTCTCCTTGGATGCTTGCTAAGCGTAGCAAGGTGGAGGGCTCAAGTGTTTGGATCTTTTACCTCAAGACTATAAAGACTACTAGAGCCTTAGAAGAGAACTTCCTTAAGAGGAAGAGAGAAGTTTATGAATGAGTAATTTGAAATGAAGGAAATGAGTGCTATTTATAGATTTTCTGAATGTGAATAGTAATTTACTATTTGAATATTATAATAATATAATATATTAATATTATATTAAAATATTAAAATATTCAAAACGTTTGATATGGTTTTCACGAGGGCTGCGTTTTGCAATTTTAATATTATAATATATATTATAATAATATAATATTATATTATTATTTCAATAGTAAATACTATCATGAATAGTAAATACTATTCATACATACTAAAATGCACTCATTCCAAATTTCTCACTTATCCAATCCGATTGGATACTATTACCTCGATAATTTCATAAATTATCCTTAAACTCCTAACCTCTTTATAATTGGGCTTGAAGTTCTAACCCAATTACATCAATAGTCTTGACAAAATCCAATAACAATTATTGGTCCAAACTTGCTAAACTAAGCAATCAAGAATAATCTTAGTGTGTGACCCATTAGGCCCAATTAGTTACGACATAGATAAACTCGAACCAATTAAACTCCTTTAATAGGTCAATTTATCTAATGACTACATAAGACACTAGCAATGCTTTCTGAGTCCCTTAACTAATCAAGTTAATCAAGTGATCTACCTTTCTAATTTGGATACCATGCATGTATCATCCCTTACAACGTTGTTCATATTTAGTCGAGAGCAAGGATAGAGTATCACCTCTCTAGATTGACTAAATGTAGCTTTTCACGGAACTAGGAATATTCTTCTATTGACTCTAAGACGGATCATGACTCTTCATGATCACTTACTATGCATAGATTCCCGAGTCAACTAGAAGTCATCCAAGCCCTACCGGTCTTGTGAACAACTAATCCCTTGTAGGGGACTGTAAGTCCTTTCGGAATGTCCATCTATACTCATGTATTCAAGTTACACCCAAGAGTACACTGTTCTCCCCATATTTCAAAGGATAGAGTTGTACAAGTCAAAGTATAACTCTAGGACATAGTGTTTGATAACATCCTCAAGTCTAAGATGATCACCACTACCAAACGATGAGAGACATTACAAATCCAATGATACTCTCTACAATGAATCCTTGTGGAGTCTCTCACGGTCGGTTCAAGTCTATCGTTCTCTAACGATACACCCACGACATCGCCTAAGGCATCAACATGCCCGCATTCCACGAGGTCCCTACCTTGTATCACTATACAAGTAGATGATGTCGTACTAGTCTTATTGAGATCACCAATGCCCTTTCTTGGTGATTCAAGACTAGGAACAAGTTTCGGCGCAATAGACATGTAGTGTCCTCGATTCCTCATGATCATGATCCCTATCATAGATCATCGAGTAAACACCTATTCTATTCCTTGGGCCTTTATCTTTAAACTCATATTAACCATAAAATATAGGCGAGACATAAATATGATAAAGATAAATTATGCTCAAATATATTAATCATGAAATATCAAACAGTACAAGGTGTTCAACAGATTGTCTCTAGGACACCTACATACTAACAGTTATCACTATAAACATGCAAATGAAATGATAACTAAAGGAAAATGACTTGCCCCTAGGGTATAATTTCCAACAGACTCCCACTTGCACTAGGCGCAATCATTAATGACCCTAATTCCCATTGTCCTAACATGGCCCTCATGTTTTGTTTGTGCAAGCAGCTTAGTAAGAGGATGAACATCATTGTCTTCTTATGGTACTTTGCATACTTTTATATCACCTCTATCATTGATTTCTCTGATAGGATGAAATTGCCTGAGTTTATGTTTGGTCCTTTGATATGACCTAGGCTCCTTGGTCTGCGCAATAGCGCCGCTATTGTCACAGAACAAGTCTATTGGATTTGAGATTGTAGGAACCACCCCTAGTTCATTAATGAACTCTCTAATCCAAAAGGCCTCCTTAGCTGCATCTAATCTTTGCTATATACTCAACTTTCTACATTGCGAATCAGCTATAGTGCTCTGCTTAGAGCACTTCTAGCTTACCGCACCACCATTCAACAGGAATACATATCCTAATTGAGATCTTGAATCATCTTGGTCAGTTTGGAAACTCGCATCTGTGTAACCAGTCACACAGAGCTCATCTTCCAAGCCACCATATACCAAGAATAAGTCCTTAGTCCTTCTTAAGTACTTCAGGTTCTTCTTGACAGCAGTCCAGTGACCTTCACCGGGATCTTGTTGATATCTGCTGGTCACACACAAGGCAAATGACACATCCGGTCGAGTACATAACATGGCATACATGATAGATCCAATGGCGGAGGCTTATGGAATCTTACTCATGCAGTCTCTTTGATCTTGTGTACTAGGACACAAATCCTTACTGAGATGAATGCCATGAGACATGGGCAGTAACCCTTTTTAGAATCCTGCATACTGAATCTATGCAGTATCTTGTCTATGTATGTGCTCTGCCTTAGGCCTATGAGCCTCTTGGATCTATCTCTATAGATCCTAATCCCTAGGATGTAAGTGGCTTCGCCTAAATCTTTCATTGAGAAAGACTTTCCTAACCAAGACTTGACACTCTACAAGGTAGGAATGTCATTCCCAATGAGTAGGATGTCATCAACATAAAGCACTAGAAATATAACTGTGCTCCCACTAACTTTCTTGTAAACACAAGGTTCATCAATGTTTTGAATGAATCCAAACTCTTTGACTACTTCATCAAAACGATGATTTCAGCTCCGAGATGCTTGCTTCAATCCATAAATGGATCTTCGAAGCTTGCAAACTTTACCAGAGTCCTCTGGATACACAAAACCCTCAGGTTGTGTCATGTACACATCCTCAAGGAGCTTTCCATTAAGGAAGGCTGTTTTGACGTCCATCTGCCATATTTCATAGTCATGATATGATGCAATGGCAAGAAGGATTTTGATTGATTTGTCCATTGCAACTGGGGAAAAGGTTTCATCATAGTCCACAACATGAGTTTGAGTGAATCCTTTTGCAACCAGTCGTGCCTTGAAGACATTTACTTTGCCATCCATGTCAGTTTTCTCCTTGAAAACCCACTTGCACCCAATGGTTTTTACACCTTCAGGTGGATCGACTAAGGTCCATACCTTATTGTCGTACATGGATTGCATTTCAGACTTCATGGTATTAAGCCATCGTTTGGAGTTTGGTCCCACCACGGCCTCTCGATAGGTAGTTGGCTCATTCTGCTCAATGAGCAAAACATCACGACTTCCAGTAATCAGAAACCCATATCTTTGAGGTTGTAGCCGTGATCTATCAGACCTTCATGGGCCTTGTGTTACTTGAGTAGGCTCAACAACTTGTTGTGAGTCTTCTCAATTTTCCATCTGTGGTTCTACGTGGTCTTATGGCTCTCGAACTTATTCGAGGTTCACCTTACTCCTACTGGCTCTTTTAGAGATAAACTTCTTTCCCAAAAGATACCATTCTAAATAACAAACACTTTGTGATCGGTAAGATTGTAGACATAGTATCCTTAGTTTCGTTAGGATACCCCACAAAAAGGCATTTTGAGGATCTGGATGATAATTTAACGAGAGGCTTGTTGTTTAACATAAACCTCACATCCCAAATTTTAAGAAATGACAAACGGGTTTCTTCCCGAGTCCATATCTCATATGGTGTCTTTTCAACTGCCTTCGATGGAACACGATTCAGTGTGAACGCAGCTGTTTCTAGGGCATGGCCCCAAGAGGAAGGTGGAAGATCTAATTGACTCATCATAGATCGAACCATATCTAATAGAGTTCAATTCCTCCGTTCAGAAACACCATTCCATTGAGGTGTTCCTCGAGGAGTTAGTTGTGAGATGATCCCACAACTCCTAAGATGGTCAATGAAATCTTGGCTCAAATATTCACCACCCCGATCAGATCGAAGTGCCTTAATTGTTTTGCCAAGTTTGTTTTGCACTTCATTTTCGAATATTTTTGAACATTTCAAAAGATTCATACTTATATTTCATTTAAATAGATATACCCTTATCTACTAAAATCGTCTATAAAATAATGAAGTACAAATGACCTCCTCTAGCAGATGTATTCATTGGTCCACACACATCAGTATGTATGAGGCCCAATAAATCAGTGGCGCTCTCACTATGCCTAGTGAAAGGTGTCTTTGTCGTCTTTCCCAATAAACAAGAAGTACATGTATCAAATGATTCGAAATCAAATGAGTCTAGAAATCCATCTTGATGGAGTTTCGTAATGTGTTTCTCATTTATATGGCCTAGACGACAATGCCATAGGTAGATCGGATTCAAATCATTTGACTTGATCCTTTTGGTAGTTTATGTCACAGATATGTCCATTCAATTTTCTACTGTCCTTGGGACCCTGCACATTTATACAAATGTGAGAACCACGTGCGGTATCTATACCCATGTTGAGGAAGTAGAAAGGTGAATATCTACGACATAGATACCTGAAGCGATAGCCCCGCTATCCTTCTTATTCTTTTCCAGATCTTCGATGTAGAGTTTGCAATTCCTCTTCCAATGACCAATTTCATTGCAGAAGAAGCAGACCCCATCCTTTGGAGGTTTTTCCTTCTTGGCCTTTTCGTTTCATTCCCTTCCTTTCTGAACAGACAAAACAGTGTTGGGCCTCTTCTTAAGGCTCTGCTCAGCAGTTTTAAGCATCTCATGCAGTTCAGAAATTGATTCCTCCATGTTGTTCATGTTGTAATCCATGACAAAATGATCATAACTTCCTAGGAGTGAGTTTAAGATCACATTTGTAGCTAACTCCTGGGACATGGGGAATCCAAGCCTCTCAAGGTGATCAACGTAGCCTTTCATTTTCAACAATGAGGACCAACTGATGCACCTTCAACCATCTTGCAGGAGAATAAGGCCTCTTTGGTCTCATACCTCTCTTGCCTTGCCTGTTGCTGGAATATTTCCATAGGATGATCAATCATCTCATAGGCCTCCACATGTTCGAGATCTCTATCGAGGTCTGGAAGCATAGTGGCAGACATCAAACATCCTGCATCCACAGAGTCATCCTTATGCTTCATATAAGCATCGATCGAGCTCTTGGATCGCAGCGCGAGCTCGTCGGGAATGGGTTGATCGATGAGATAATCCTTTCTTTCGTGTTTGGGATCAACGCTTAAGTTCCCAAACATGTCAAGAAAGTTTGTCTCATCGTGTTCGTCCTTCTCAAGGACTGATCGCATTGATGGTGTTGCGTTGTTACTATTGCTAGTCTACATAATTCTACAACTAAAATATATGCAAAGTTTAATTAATAATCTCCCATTGAATTAAGAACCCTCATTATAATTAGTGGGCTAAGATCCATATTTGGCTTAATTTTAAGTCCGCTTTGGCAAGACGCTTAAAATCAAGTTATTTAGGTAGGCAATCCCTTTGCCAATTACATCACATGTAACTCTTAGATCTTTATAGGATTCGATCATCATATGACCTGACATGTTTAATCTCATCTAATTCCTTGAGATCCAAAACCGTTTTGATAATCCCATTAAGTCAAGACAATAATGAATGTTGAGTATCACCATTACTCACTCTTGTCTCACCAAGATAACTCAAATGCATCCACTTTGGTGGAACATACAAATGGGTGATCTAGGTTTTGACAAGTATTCATTAATTGACGGCATTACGACTTAAGATTTTATTTAGAGGGTATTATCTAATATCATCTCATTAATTCTATTAATTCTACTTATATGAATGCAATCAATATTGTATATTATATAGTCTCTAAATTAATTATGAATGATCTTAATCAAATCATAGTTAAAACCCTAAATTAATTATGAGAGATCTCTATCAAATCATAATTAAAACTCTAAACTAATCATGCGGTGATCAAATCAAAACATAATTAAAATTGTGACACAACATGGCTCATACGTAACCTAAAATTCTCTTAAGCCAATGAGAGGACTTCTCTAAATTAATAAAAGAAAATACATAAGGAGAAACCTCGTTTCACATACGAGGGGAGTGGGATGAGAAGAGAATGTACATCAAGAATATTTAGAGAGAGGCATGGCACGCAGGCCATATTTAAATTTACAACACTTGTAAAACTCTAGAGCCATATTGTTCACTACCATACCCAAACAACATTTGAAAGGTAAATCATAACATATATTAATTCATACAATTATAAAATAAAATATTATGATTAAATTTTTAAGTTTATATTATATAATATATATAATATAATATCATGATTTAAATTCTCTAATTTAAATTATATTATATAATATATATAATATAAATCATGATTTAAATTCTCTAATTTAAATTATATTATATAATATATATAATATAGTATCATGATTTAAATTCTCTAATTTCAATTATATTATATAATATATATAATATAGTATCATGATTTAAATTCTCTAATAAATTATATAATATATATATATATATATATATATAATATAGATCATGATTTAAATTTTTTAATTTAAATTATATTATATAATATAAAAAATATAACGCATCCGGCATGATCGAAGGTTCCGAACGATTCAGAACGTCTCCGATACGCGCGAATGTGACTGTCGATTCCGAACATCGTGCGATCTGAACAATTCAGAGACGGCCGCTATATCCGGCTAGCGTTCTGTAGAAACCCTAACGCGAAATTACGTTTTAAAGCATACAGATTCGGTTTAAACATATATATCACATATAGAAAAACCCAATTTAAACGCTCGGTTGATCGGCTCGATGCCTTTGTTGGGATCCGTACACACAGCGGAATTAAAAACTTTTACGAATCCCAAAAGAGGATCGCTCAACCGCGTTTAAATCAAGGTTAAAGAGTCCAAATCATACCTATGCGAAATTCTCAGCGTTTCTTTCGATTTGAACACGTGGGCTACCTTCTCGATCACCAGGAGCAGACTCTGCGAATCCCCTTCCTCTACCGGTATCCACACGAATAGTCTCCGAATACGGGCGATAGCGTGCTAGCGCCTTCAAGGTTTTCTCGCGTCTCTCAATTTGCTCTAGGGTTTCTCGCGACTTTCTAATACGCCCGACTGAATGTCCCGTAGGTTATTCTAAACCCGATCGGCGTATTATATTCAAAATTAATCCTCATTAATTTTGAATTTCAAATTTCAAATATGGATTAAAAATATATTAATTAAATCTATCTGTTAGATCTAATGTAACGTATTTATTTAATCCGTATTAAAAGGATGATCTGAAATTTGAATTTTGAATCGGATAAAAAAAAAAATCTATTAATTAAATCTATCTAATAGATCTAATCTAATCTATTTATTTATTTCAAATTAAAAGCCTTCTGATTTATTTTATCTCTATAAATTAAATCCGATAAATGATATCTATCTATTTAATTAAATTTGAGATACTATATCTCAATTTAAATTAAAGAGATATATGATATCTTTATTCAAAAATTAAATGAGATACAATATCTCTATTTGTTTTAGATATTTAATTTATCAAATAAATTAAATACAAAAAAATATATTATATAATAATATTATAATCTCCATTAATAATATTAATATATATTAATTTCGAATTTAATATATATATACATATATATATATATATATTTATCCTAGATTAAATTCAGCATTCATTAAATCTTAGACGTATCTAAGATTCAATGAATCTGGATACTTTTGCTCGTGTTGGGCTATTCTTGTGTGCGACCCTACAAGCCCATATGAGATTGGTAGTGGGCCAATACTGTATCAGCCCACAAGCCGCAAGCGGCCTCTAGCAAGACATTGCGACTACCCAATCCACATGGGGATCGATGACACGATACAACCTATCGTATAACCATGTCACATCCCTTTTGTCACGCGATAATTTGGTCAAGGATGAGACATGGATAATGTCAACTTCCTTTTCTTGACCAGTACTTTCTCGATTCTCGAGTAGTCTAATAATTGAAATGGAAACTCTTTTCCATCGCAGTATGGCCATACATTTCTCAGACTCACTCATCGAGGGGCCCAGTATTATCTCTCTACAAATGTGAGGGACAAATTCCATCTTGACCATTCACATTCCTCCGCATGAGAACCACGATCCCGATCCGGCCTTTATCATCACCCGGTCAAAGGTGACTTTTGACTAGGTCAAAGACCAGTGACTCATCATATAGGAATCCATGATGATCTCAGGTCAAAGGGTGTTGTGACGCGGTTATACATGAGAAAAGCTTATGACGTAATCCATGCAGCTTTCTCATAGTGGGTCGGTCCAGCACCTTGTACTCTTACAAGTGCCCATGACTTTGATTCGTATCTACATACCTCATCAAAGTCATCGGGCTTATTTCATCTTCGCTCCCACGTAGATGACCGACCCGGGGACATTTAGGATAATCTATAAGATATATCCAGGGATACAGTTATCACTATAAACATGCAAATGAAATGATAACTATAGGAAAATGACTTGCCCCTAGGGCATAATTTCCAACAAAAGTAGTCTACCTTAAGCTGATTAACAGGCGTTGTCGCAGCAAAGCAAAAAAGACTTAATCTCAATTCAGCCAACAACTTCGAATTGTGTCTAACGGGAAGCTTCTGCAGTCCAATGGAATATTTGAACGCATCTAATAGTCATGTTGCAAGAGATATAACGGAAGAATTTACTCAACGATCATATGAGCTTCATCAATTATAAATAGAGACTCAATCAAGCCAAAACTGATCAAGAAATGCATGGACGAAGCTAATGACAATAGCTTACAACTTCACCATCGAAATGTAAACACTCTGATTCCTACCTCATACGCTCTCTGTTTTGTCAATGTTTATATGGCTTATTGTAGAGAGTGAGATAATTTGTAATGTAGTTCAGTATTCATTTATACACTTGAGAGAGAAGATTGATTGTAATCCTTGATAATAAAGGTTGTATCCTTACAGTGTGTATAGGGGAGTATCTCAGTGACATATTTGTGAAAGGCTGCACAAGTGCTCGGCTAAACTTGTGGGATTTTAGAAGCTTCTCTTGTGCCCAAATTAAACAAGATAGTGGATTGAAACTCTTAAGAGGAGCCTGGGGACTGGACATAGGTCATCGTGGATTGAGCCAAACCAAGATAAATCACAGTTTGCGTATTCTCGTCCCTAAACTCCTATATTTCCAGCATATATGCTTGAATGACTGACTATCGCTTTATAACTCATTACTGCCATACGAACTGCTTTTACTAAGATGTGAAAAGATTTTCAAATTTTTAAAGTTTTTATCATATACCTAATTCACCCCCTCTTGGGCGTCAACCAGTGCCAACATTTGGTGTCAGAGCTTGATTCTCGTTTAAAGGACTTCATACTCAAGAGTTACATTGGCTGAATTTAGGTGTTGCTCATTTTTAGAAGGTTTTGATTATACCGTTCCACTATTTTTCAAAGATATTGATTTTTGGTTTTAGAAAGCTAGAATGACATCGTTTATAAAAAGCCTTGATTTTGATATGTTAAATGTTTTTACAAATGTCTTTGATTCTAAACCAAGAAAGGATTGGACAAAAACAGAAACATTAGAGCAATGAAAATCCACGAAAGTGTTGACAGTTCATCTGATACTATAACCTGCATGTCCACGGTTGATGAACAATTGGAAGTTGAGAATGAAGAAGGAGAAATCTTAGAACACTTCCATGATCTAGTTAGCACAAAAGAACAAGAAGAACATGATTCCCAAGGAGAGATCATCATGAACGATTCCTTATCAGAAGCTCAAGATGTTGTTACGGTAAAAACTTTAAATTCTTCTTGTACATTTAAGCAAAATGATTTTGAAAGTTTGCATAAAATTGTTTTTCAACCAATTACCAATTCTGTTATGAAAAGCAAAAATAATTTGAATCACTTATTTGGAAAATCATGTGGGAAGAAAGAATATACAAATATGGAAAAGAATATACAAATATGGGTCATCTACTCAACTAGCATAATACTTGCAAAAATGTTCATAATAAGCATCATTCTATTATTTGCAATTATTTGTTGGAAATTATGCCCTAAGGGCAAGTCATTCTTCTTTAGTTATCATTTCATTTGCATGTTTATAATGATAACAGTATCCCTGAATATATCTTATAGATTATCCTAAATGTCCCTGGTCGGTCATCTTGCTAGAGGCCGCTTGCGACTTGTGGGCTGGTACAGTATTGGCCCATTGCCAATCTCATGTGGGCTTGCAGGGTCGCACACAAGAATAGCCCAACACGAGCAAAAGTGTCAAGATTCATTGAATCTTAGATATATCTAAGATTTAATGAATATGGTATTTAATCTAGGATGAATATATATATATATATATATATATATATATATATATATATATATATATATATTATTAAATTCAAAAATAATATAATATTATTATTTAATAGAAATTATAATATTATTATATAATATTTGTTTTATATTTAATTTATTTGATAAATTAAATATCTAAAACAAATTGAGATATTGTATCTTAGATTTAATTTTTGAATATAGATATCATATATCTAATTTAATTTGAATTGAGATATAGTATCTCGATTTAATAAAATAGATAGATATCATATCTCGATTTAATTTATAGAGATAAATTAAATTAGGAGGCTTTTTAATTCGGATTAAATAAATAGATTAGATCAGATCTATTGGATAGATTTAATTAATATATTATTTTAATCCAAATTTCAAATTTCAAGATTAATAAGGATTAATTTTGAATTTATATAATATGTCTAATGGGTTTTGAAAAACCTACAGGACATTTGTAAGACGTATTAGAAAAGTTGTGAGAAACCCTAGAGAGAAAAGAGAAACGCGAAAATACTAGAGGCGATAGCACGTTGCCGTCGGTGTTCGAGGCTATTCGTGTGGATACCGGTAGAGGGAGGGGATTCGCAGAGTCTGCTCCTGTTGATCAAGTAGGTAGCCCACCAGATCAAATCAAACGTAGGACGCTCACAAATTTCGCATAGGTATTGTTTCTAACGAATCTTGATTTAAACGCCGTTGATGGATCCTATCAAGGGATCTGTAAGTTTTAAAGGATGAGAATTCTTCCGCTGCATGTTGGTGGAAGAAGGAATGAAGTTCACTAGGCAGTTCATCTGCAATGTTGACAATGGGGTCTCTTTTTTTATCCCTCTATGCAGAAGTAGTCAACACAAACCATGACAGCTTCAAAAGGACTCATCATAAACCAACACAAACACTCTGTTAGTCTGACTGTATTGGTCCACATTGAGGTCCAATGAAACCAAAACAAAGTGTTTCTTATGAGCAATGTTATTAAATCTAAACCGGACTAGCCGGTTCAAACCCAAAACCGGCAAACGGGCCCTAATCTGATTTGGGTAAGTCACAAACCCGGGGTCATCCTGACTCAGCCTTGACTCAGGATGACTCAGAGGTAACATGGGGGAGTTGCTGGGGAGTCACTAGAGTTAACATTTTTTTTGGCTGAAATAGGACGAAGGGACTCACCCTTACCTCACGCCTTCGTTTAGCGTTTGCTGTTGAGCCCTAATCTCCTTGCCTCAATGATTTTGGAGAAGTGGGTTTGAAGAGGTGCTTACCTCAGAGAAGAACGAGTGTGGTAGAGAAGGATGAGTATGGAAGATGTGCTTACCTCAGATAAGGACGAGTATGGCAAAAGTTCATGTCTTGGTACTGGATTTGAGAAATCTCATGCCAAAGTTCACATCTTGACTGAGGTCTCACGGTTCATTAAAAGATTTGGAAGACTATTTATTGTTTGTTGCAAGAAAGTCTAAAGAGAAAGTGTGAGTGTAACATCCCATTTGAAAACGGCGGAATTTTTTTTTTTAAAAAACGTTTCCAAATATTTCAAGCAGAGTAGTAAGAGTAGAGCATTGGAGCGAGTAAGTAATTTACATTACATTCAAAATATGGACCATAGTGTAATTGTATTGGATTACAGTCATCCAGAATTCTTAAAGGTTAAAGAAACTAAGGAAAACAACAAACAATGTAGACACGTCCTGGCCTACTTCGGTTGCTTGCCTCGATCGCCTAAGATTGGTCCTCCGGACACGATGCTAAAACCGAGATCCATTCCACATATGGATCTCGTGTAATGTTAACCTTATGCTCAAATAAAGATACGTACAAGATATTCATTTCAATACAAAGATATCATCACAAAAGCAACAAACGAGATGTATGATCAATAACATGGACAGAACATAAGCACAAAGCAGTATGTAAAGTCTCTCTCTCGACTAGTTCTGCACATATCCAGTGCCACGCCACAACGTGTCCTCAGCGCTAGGAATAACTCAAACGACATTACCAATACTATAATCCGTGGGTAAAGCTGTAAGTATCTCTGACGATTCTCAACAGAACCTCAGTCTATGAACGTATCTATAACGCAAAAGTATATGAGCAGCATAGAGTTAGGGTTACAGTACGCATCCGTACCTTAGTTGCAGATATCCGGCTCTTCCGGCTAAAAACGGTACTTTTTGACGGCCGTACGTAAACAAATAAACAAGCGGCTCAACAAATGCAAACGGCGGAACGATGGAATTTCGACAGCGGTTCGACGTCGAAGTATTCTAATCAGAATAATAACACACTTATGAATATTTGGCAGCATAACGGGCATTTTAGGTGAAAAAGACCATTTTGCCCCTACTACCCCTAATTGGCGGAATTTCGCGTAACTTCGTTACTTTGACCGTATTCCATTTCAAAATTATCCCCACTATGTTTTTACCTCGTCAGGCATCTTTCAATGTAATGAGGCATAAAAACAAGTATAACAATATATTCTGAAACTTCCTAGATCAAAACAACAGTTCTACTATAACTACCGAAAGAACTACGGAAACTAAAAGCTAAGGACAGAAGAACTTACTCGGAGCTAGGCAGAATTTTTGCAGAGCTTCTCTCTCTAGAATTTTGGCCAAGGAAGAGAGAAGAATGGTGTGAGAAATGAAGAAGAGGAGAGGGCTATTTGTAGAAGAAATTCAGGACGTATCGGGAATTTTCTGCTTTGTTTTTGAACCGTTAGATCTAGGGTTTTGTAAGATGGAATCTTGACCATTCAAGGTCTTGGTCGACATCTAAGAGCCCAAAAAGTCAAAGAATGAGTTGTCATCCAATGATGACTCTTGCTTTATGGCCTCCGGTCCGATAAAGCTACCCGATCGGTGTCCGTTTCGCGCGATTTCGCAGAAACTCAAAAATGCGAGCGTGTAACTTTGAAGGTCTTTTCATCCTCTTTCATATTATCAATTTGGATCCTCTTTTTGATCATATCCAGCTATTCTCGGTGCGTCGGAAGATATTCGGACAAACGCGTCCGGTTACGGAAATCGCTTCCGATAGAACCAACTTCGGACAACAATTCACCGAATCGTAAAACGTCCAGTTGTTGCCTAACTTAATCTCGTTTTTAAAAAGACGCAATTGTTTCTATAGGTTCTCACTTTGCCTATCGACTCTACTCTATCGATCAACTTTTCGTCTTATTTGAAATTAGGGTTTTCGGTTGCGGAAACAACGCTTGGTAAATTCTTTCTTCGTGTAAAAATTCACTTGTTCTTAATTTGAGCAGTCTCAAAAGACTTTTACCTCTGGTTTACCTGTGTAATTTATTTCTAACTTTTCCCCTCGGCTTTGTCTATATTTGCCGACTTACCGCATTATATTATTATTTTATTCTAATTATCATTTTAATTATTTAAACAATTCTTTTTAATTAAAAATAACCATAATTTCGGCCCCCTCATTTTAAAATTCAGTTTTAATTATTTTTTCATAATTTTTTCCATTTTTTAAAAATATAATATTTTTTACCAAAAATTCCCGTTTTACCCCTGCCTTCGTTAGGGCTTAATTAGACCTAATTTCTTCGTTTAGTGATCTTTTTAGGATCAGGTTTCTTCATATATTTATCTTTACTAATTTACAGTATATTGTTATCTTACAAACTTCTATCGATATTGTCATTTTATATCCTATGTAAAATATTTTAAAATGTTTACCCCATTAGGTTACTTTATGATTCTGAAATGCTTTTTAAACTTTTCTTCATGTTATTTCCTCTGAAATAATTTATTAAATTCTCATAATTAGGGATAACACTTCCATATTTTTCTCATAATTTTTCATGATCTTTCAGTATTTATCATAATATTTTTAGACTTTTTTATCACCATTATTGCATTTTTAGTCATTGTTTCATGATTTTCCTGTAACTTTTTTGACAATTTACTCTATAATTATAACAATTTTCTATAACAGTTTTATCTCATGAATTTACTTCATTAAAATATTCATTAATTTTCCTTTATCTCAGAAATTCCAGATTTGCAAAAATTCGGGTATTACAGTGAGGCTTTTTGTTAGTGATTTGTTGCGAGCATTTTGAATGTAAAACTATTATGTAAGTAAATACTTGTGTAAAAAAGAAGAAGATGGAATGCCCCTGTCCTCCAATGTGCAATGGTCAAAAAGGTGTTTCATTTTCCAATGACCAATGGGTAAAAAGGTGTTTGAAAGAGTCTAAAACCTATTGGATATTTTCCTGAACCCCAGATTTTATTCTTTCCTTGGTTTGAGAAAGATCCACCTAAGCCTATAGTAATAGATTGATGATGCTCATGTAGTACGCAAGTACAAGGTGTAGAAGGAGCAAGGTCTTGACAAATTAATCTAATGGATAACTAGATAAGCATAAGTTATTTATTTTTGTAAGTAATATATATTATAAAATAATTTATTATTACTGATTCAAATGTCATTGGTAATATATGATACTATGAAGTTAATTTGTTAAGGAAATTGTAAAGAATATTTGATAAGTATATGATTATTTTGCTAATGATTCAAGGTATTGAAGAAATATATAGAATTTTGGATGGTGTAATACGAAATTAAATTAATTTTCAATTTTCTATACCTCACTAGTATAGGCCCAGGTTGACTTCGGTCTAACCTACTAACCCTTGACCCAATACCTTGACTAGTTCAATGTCCGATCTGGGTTTCAGAACCTTGCTTGTGAACAACAACTTGACAAGCAATAAGGGCATAAGTGTGGTATGTTTTACACCTAAATCAAAAAGTGTGGTATGTAATTTCTCAAACTTCGTCATTTCTATACATATTAATATATTCTACGGAGAATGACATACAAATACCATATGAAATTTCAAAACCCAAATTAGCCTATTGAACTTGTGAAAGGATAGAGAAGGGATAAGGGGCAATCAAGCTGTTACACCCCTACTGGTCTCACCCTTTCAGGTGGCGGGTTAGAGGGATTCCTTTTAATTAATTACATTCCCTTAGTACTTTAGTCTATTTAACATATAACAGAGTGAACGCAGTAGAGCACGGGACCTGGTTTGGACAAGTTCTACGTATTGATAAACATATAAGATCCAAACAGTATGTAAGTCCCCGAAGGGTTACATACAGTCATCCAAACAAAATACTGATCATAAACAATAGTTATCCAAAACAATAATAATACAAAAGGCAATAGGGCATCCCCTATTTCTTCAACTCTCCGCATCACTGCCCTACCTTCTCCAAGCTCCATCAGCTACCGCCTCACCCCTGTGTCTCCACAATGGTCTGGAGTTCAAAGTTGAACCCTAGATTAACTGTTAAACTCATATACAATATGTATGCAGTGCATGTAATGCAAACCACAATCAGGAAATTAATCATAATAAACTTAGCAAGCACCACCTCCGCAGGACAGCCTGGTCAAGACAAGCCCCCGGAACCAAAGTGCTAAGGGGTCTCAGTAGTCAGGGCTGCAAACCCCTACCTACCCCAAGAGGCCTCAATAGCTACCTATGAACACACAGTCACATAGGTCCTACCTACCTCATATACCTCAGACTTCAGTAGTAACCCAAGGACACACAGTCCTTCAGGCACTACAGTCCGACCTTACATGCCCTCGGACTTCAGCAGCAACCTAAGGACACGCAGTCCCATAGGCACTACAACCCGACATACCTGGACTTTAGCAGTAACCTAAGGATACGTAGTCCACTAGGTACTACAACCCAACTCCTACATTATGATAAAACACACATGCAAAAGTAACATAGAGTATGCAAGTTTACAGTTACTACCTGGCTCGCCTTGCAAATAGCAAACTCTTCCCTTGGCGTTAGAAATACGTCCCGCACGTGATATCACCCTAAGTTCAGAAAAATATCACACTTTAAATCACATATATAAGCTTTACTTCAAGTTCCATAAATTTCGCCAAACTCCAGAATTTTCCAAAATTGCTTACCCAACTTCGCCGATTTTTAATAAATTCTAGAAAAATCGTATTGACGTGAAATCAGTGGCCATGGAACCCTTAGGATGTATAGTTTATATTAAAAATAATTTCCAGAGTCATATGGGTTCTTGTCCTTCCCTTATTCCCAAACTTAAGCCACTGGTCCAAAACAAAGTTCATGTTTTTTCAAAGCATTCGGACTTCATTTACTACTTCAAAACCATCAATTTCCATTCGCTGCCCAAAAACCGTAAAAGTTGGCAGATTTACGTAGTTTAAAGACTTAAGCTTTTCGGGTTCGAAAAGAGGTGATCCCACTTGTCCCCACACAAAAACACGTTTTGGACTCATTGAGAACCTCAAAAATATGAAAATTCTATTGCAACTCCACGAAAAACACCATAGGGCAGAAACAAGAATTTATAGTTTGTCGGTGAGATGCATACCTTGGGATTTCGGTTGCGTGTGCCCTCTTCTTTCCTTGGATCAAAACCTTCAGCTGGTCCCTCTTCACCCTCACCTTGAGCTCTTCCTTGGCAGGTGGCAAATGGGGGGAAAGTGTCCTTATATAGACTCCAAGGGTTAGGGCTTTTGTCCAATTTTGGTTATTACCCAATGGTCGAAAGGATGTCTAGATTAAAATATAATTCTTTGACTTATTTCTCAAGAATTCTAGAGAATTCTTGGCAGATGGGTGGCTCCTCTTTAGCCCTAAAATCATATTCCCAAATTCCCCCTGATGTTGGTTTTTGGAGTTACTAGGTGTATGTTTTTGTCCGGTAATTAAAATAACACTTCAGGGGTAAAATGGTCATTTGTACTGCTCTTCTTCCAAGTCAGTGGGACCTACTAAATCTGCCCAAGATTGCGCCATTATTGTTCCATGTGGGGTCATAATTTCTTGTCATTCCATTGTCATGTCAGGTTCAAATTGTGTAGTCCATATTAATCCTGATTATTCTCTCTCTTCATTATTACTTGATGTGACCTTTTACTTTCTCTCCAAGTCACTTTCCTCTCTCTTCTGGGCCCACTAATTTCACCCTCTCCCTGCATCTGGGGGCCTGGGCCCGTCTCCGGAAAACCCTAACCGGTCCCGCTCAGCTACTTTTTGCCGGTTACCCTTTCCTCATAACTCGTGCCACTCAGTTGGACTTGTGTGGGCCTAGGTCAACAGTCTCTTCTCCCTGACCACAGGTGGTCAAAATATAGTGCCTTGGGGAGCAAGAAATCCATACTTCAGTATCTCATAACCACCTCGTACCACGTGCTACTCGAAAATCCAACTTTCGACCCCAAAACGCCACGTGTCCGACGAATCATCACTATTACTGACTTTTCCTTCTACACATGGTCCAAATACCCATTCTCTCTCTCTTTTTCCTGGTTGGACACGCATACCCTGTCCCACAGGGTCAATGTTCACGTTCCACTAATGTCTTTTGTCACTTATACATTATACCGGCTTTCACTTCTTCGGGCTTACTTCATCACAAGTTACCACGTAACTTGTCATGGTTTCCATCTTATTTTGACTTAGTAATCTTTCATTTAATTATAAGCAATGGCTTTCCATCTTAGAGCCCTTAGAATAACTTATGCCATAAACTACAGAAGATAAATACTTCCGAAATTGACTCAAGGCTTCTTATTACTATACAATCTCATGTATTTCAAAAATAGGGGTGTTACATAAGGGTATGGAAATTTTAGAGAAAAGTCCAAACTGCCCTTCGCACTTTTGTGCTTCCTGTAATTCTTCATCATCCTCTCTCTTCATGAACTTTTTAATCCCATTATGACTTTTGTTCATAGTAAATAACAAAAGTCCACATGAACTTGTCCACATTTGTTAACACCTAACGAATGAACTTGTTAAACCTATTATAAGACTTGTTAAACTCATTCATGAACTTGTTAATCCAATTACGAATTTTGTTCATAGTAAATAACAAAAGTCTGCATGAACTTGTCCACATTTGTTAACACCTGACGAATGAACTTACTAAACCCATTACAAAACTTGTTAAACTCATTCATGAACTTGTTAAGCCCATTACAAACTTTTGTTAAATGTCACGTTTACTATTCACCTTCTTGTTCCTCAAACTCGATCTTTACTGTTCATTATTGGATTTTTCAACCTCCTGAGCTTGTTTTATTGTCCACCTTCTTCTTCATCTCTCATTCCTTCCCCTTCCAACAATAGAGTCCAGCCCTAACAACCACCACATCCCAAACGATTAAAATTTCAAAAAATCAAACCAAGAACAAACTTCTTTGGGATTTTTGTGAAACCTAGAAGCACAACCCAAAATCAAATCAAAGCCCCACCTCAATCGGCTTTATGTCTGCCCCGTTCTCAATGTGGTTGCCGCCATCAAGCTAAAGAACCTGATTTCGCCGAACATTGCTTGGTCCTGTCACACTAGAATACCAAGCTTGTTCATAATCTTCTGTGGAGGTCGAGTTGGCTTTTGACGACGGCAACAAGGGAGGCGTGCGGCGATGGCTGTGGGGTGGGCTTCATCTCCATGGCGACACAGCAGCCATGGAATTATAGGAAGATCAAATTAGGGAGAAAGAGGATGAGGAAGAATAACTAGAAGCACAAAAGTGTGAAGGGCCTCTTATCCCTTCTTTATCCTTTCACAAGTTCAATGGGCCGGCTTCTCTAAGGTTTGAAATTTCATATGGTATTTATATATCATTCTCCTTACATCAAATTTGGGAGAAAAGTTAGAAGTAATAATACAGCAGTTAATGCTTTTGCATTTTTCAAACTCCCAAAACCCCAAAAGTGTGATATGTCCGCTGCTTTGTAGTGGAGATGTTATAAAAGTGGCAGATTTAATTTGGACCATTAGCATGCATGCAAATTTTTTTTTAATTTTACAAAAATATTTCGCAAAAAAAATATATATATTATTATAGTGGTTGGAAACTATTTTTAAATAGTCACTAAAGATTAAAAAATACAGAAACATAAAAAATCTAAACCAGCTAGATTTATAAAATTTAAACAACACAAATTAAATATGGTTTAGATATTTTTCTTAAAGTTATTTGCATTTGTTATTGTGAAAGCATGCGCATCCGTTGTTTAATATTGTTTTTTTTTAAATGCTATTTACTACCACTTGAAAGTATTCACTTGAAACTGCTGCTTCATTTCCAAAAGCGTGCTATGCTAGACATGTATATATATTTTTGGCTAAAACAACTTTTGAAACTTGTCATATATTTTTTTCAATTCACTTTGAATCTTATGTGTAGGTTAATTGTTAACGAAGTGAAATATATTTTCAGCAATTTAAGTTTTATCAGCAAGTTATTACTTGTAAGTAATCATAATTTTCTGTTTTATTTATTCCTGGCCAGATGCAAGCTCTGGGTTTCTGATAATATTCTTTATCTCTGAAAGAAATTCAAAGCCAACAAAACTGACGCTACCTCCGAATGGAACGTACCTTTTTCCTGGCACAAATATTCATTGGATAAGCAAACCATGATACCATCCTCAAGTGATTTCAGAACAGAGTTTAACTCTAAATTAGCCTCATAATTTGGTTGAGATATAAGACAATTCCCCGACTGCTATTTCAGCAAAAATATCTAAGCATAGAAAGTAGTAGAAGAAATATTAGATTCAAAAAACACCAAAACTAATGAAATAATCATCTATGATGGACAACTAAATCCTAATGAAATACAAGTACTATTATCTCCCAATTACATCAGTGATGCTGGCAAAGTTAGGAGAGTGCAAAGTCTGTGTTTGTGAAGTGGACTCTGAAGTAAATCCCGTCTCATTACATACGAAGGTTTCTTTGGAAGAGGATGATTTAGAATCTCACTGTTAAGCATAGACACTACATTGTCCATAGTTGGTCGCTCTTTTGCTAGTTCTTGCACGCAAAGAAGTCCTATGTGTATACACCACAACATCTCGTCACAAGAACCTTGATAGTGTATATCTGAATCTATAAAGGACCCAAGTTTTTCTTCATTCCATAGCTTCCATACCTGACAATATGCAAAAATCCATACATGAAACTACAAAGTTCATACCAACAATAGCAAGTACTGAAGATACTTACATATCCTAGCAGGGTTTGACATCCTTCCATGTTATAGAATCTAGAGTTGCTCCTCCCACTAACAATCTCTAGCAATAGAACTCCAAAACTAAAAACATCTGATTTTTCAGAAAATTGCCCTTGCATTACATATTCAGGAGATATATAGCCACTGCATCAAAAAGTTACCAAGTTAGCTTGCATTGCCATTTGCATGATGATTCAATAATTAAGGAAATAAGACATGCTTACAATGTCCCAACCACTCTTCTAGTACGAGCTTGATCTTCATTGCTTCTAAATATTCTAGCAATTCCAAAGTCTGATATTTTTGGATTTATTTCTTCATCCAACAAGATGTTACTAACCTTTAAATCCTATGTATAATTTTTATTCTAGAATCTCTATGTAGATAAAGCAAACCCCTAGAAATTCCTTCAATAAATTTAAAAAGTTTTTGCCCGTCTAGCTTTTTCTTTTTGATTGGATCTGCAACCAAAGAATAGATTAGGTAACATAGAGTAAGTGCATGGTCAAGTGAATCAATTTGCCTAAATTAGCAAGTCATTGAATATTGAGAAAAGAAAGGATTTTATTTTATAAATCATAGCAGAGCTAAAAAACATGATGAACTATCACAGAGAACATGATGGACTTACCAAACAGAATTGTATCCAAACTCTTGTTTTGCATGTACTCATAGATTAACATTCTTTCACCTTGCTCAATGCAACAACCTAAAAGCCTTACTAGATTACGGTGTTGAAGCTTTGAAATTACTGCAACCTCATTCATGAATTCTTCTTGCCCTTGTCTTGATGCTTTTGAAAGTCTCTTAATTGCAATTAGTTGTCCATCTTTCAATTGCCCCTATATGGTGTGAAACAAAGAAATTAGCAACTGAAATATGGGATAATGCTCCCTTGAAATTACTCATTTCTTTACGTAAGAAAATGATTCACTACACAAAACAAATTACCTTGTACACGGAACCAAAACCACCATGTCCAAGCATGTTTGTTGAATGGAAGTTGTTTGTCACAGCTGCAAGTACTTCAAAATCAAAATGAGGAACCTCGTCGTCCATTTTGATTCCTTCGTGTTGACTAATCATTCCTTGAGACCGATTATGTGAATCTGTCCCATCTACACTTTCTTTCGTCCAAAATCATATCATATTTTCAGCGGGTAAAAAGTTGCACATCATAGCAACATTACGGGAAATAAATATAATCTTCACATCAAGAAATGAATTATTACAAACCTGCATTCTTAGGGGTCAATTTCCATAGGAGATATGCACATGCAGCTAAAGTAATAATTCCTATGGTCACTGTAATTGCAATGATTCTTTTGTGTGAATGCGTTTCTGCATTTCATAACAAAATGTCAACCAGCGTAGGTGAAAACTTTGTAATGCGATGAAACATTAGATTTCAAACATAAAAGATGGTACCATGTTCTAATGAAGGCACACGAATATAAAGATCAACCCCTCCACTTGTGAATTTTTCTATGTCAATCAAGTCCTCACTCCAGTGCATGCATCCAATGCCATTCAAATCAAATGCATATGCTAAACGAGCAATTATTCAAGCACTCTGTTCTGCAATTATCTTCTGTAACAGATGTTGACCTCTTCAAAAAGTCTGGAACTTTCATGTTCTCAAGTTTCACAAACCCATCTTGTTTATCTGCTACCCCCGCACATTGCAGTGGCTTCTTCCTCACACATCCACTAGTCCAATTTTGTCTATTCCATTCCTCTAACTTCTTTGGTTCATACCCTTTCAAACAGCTACACATTTGTGAACTTTGTAAATCGCAGCTTCCGAATGCCCCACATCTGCCATAGTGAGTACAGTAAGTCCCATTAATCACCTCCCTCCAAACTTCCCTTTTGTTAGTCCACCATGCCATCCAAAGATGGCCTTGAGGAGTCAAGCCAAGAGCTGCAAAGGCAGTATCATTTGCAAGATCATAAGTTACATAAACAGTTCCATCATCTTCATTTCCAACTCTCCATCTATCGAGGTAGACATATGAGATATTGGGTATCCCAATAAAAATCCTCCCGTTCCATGGACCGGTTCGAAAATATGGACGAGTGCCATTAAACCAGAGAAAGACCTCAGGAGCATTTGGCCGATCGAGAGAAGCAGAATAGTATCCAAAAGATGGATCAGAATAGCTTTTCCATGATGATATAACTTCCACCTTCTTCCCATTTATTTTGTTTATACGTAGCTTCATCTTTGGTACAACGAGATTAGAAGGACGTTGGAAACTCTCCCACATAGTTTCTCTAGTGTTGTCATCAAAGAGGACTAGATTCCTACTGTTGGAAAGTTTTGCAGTTGAATTGGTTGCAACATTTGAGACATTTGAGGACCAGATACTCGTATTCTGTTTGTTCAATATCACAATATTCCCATCCTTCAAGATTGTGACAATCCCAAAAGCATCAACCAGTGGCTGGTTTCTGTTAGCCACCCAGATGATGTTAGATTCAGATAGATACCATATTCCTACATACCGGTTTGTGGAATTTGGAGGGCTAAAGAATCCAAGCTTGAAGTCACTGCTATCTGATCTTATTGTCTCATGGTCTCTGATGAATTGACCTGATGTGATGGTGTCGATTGCAGAGCACAAACACAAATGGAAACCGGACAGCGCAAGCAAAAGATTGATCAAATTGAGACTTCTGATTCTGAATCCCATAGTTCTGGTGAAAAAGATGAGGTACGTTTTTGTGTTTGGCATGGAATTGGTTATTTTGATCTGTTTTGTGGACTAACGCTGTAATGTTCTGCACTACACAATGGATGTAATATTAAGTACTCGTTTCATTGCCTGAGGATTGCCTGATAACCAGAAGACGTTAAACGGTCAAAGGCTGAATTATATGAATATCACATCATAATTAAGATGCCCAACTACTTCATGGATGACAGTTGATAGCAAAACAAATTGACTTTAGTCTACACAAGTTGTAATTTAATTTAAAAATCAAACCAACATCAACAAGTTTTATCAATAGCCAAATCTTTAAATAAATTGTTGATCAAAGACACTGCTCAATAACTTCTGTTCTGATATAAAAAAATAGATATCCAACCTAGTGGGCTTGCAGGTTGATATTGGATCAGGTGGATATCTATGGAGCAAATACCCAAGAGAACGTGTGATCACTGTATACGAGGGAGGCTTTCGCCAAGAGGGGTGATGTGTGTGCACAGTGACGACAGTATAGTAAATAGTCGAGAGTAAAGTCTTCGTACCTTAGGGTTTTACCTCTTATTTATAAAGTGTACCTTAGGTTGAGATTTGTGGGCCTTGTGCGTCTGATAGCCCAAGTATCGTAACTGCTTAATCTAGGGAAAATCCCTTGATTGAGATCTTCATTGATTATAGGTGGATTAGGATCCTGCAGCATATTGCCCCCTATTGGGCCGCTCCGTAATTGGGTCTAATATTAATATAGGTCCGTAACAACTTCATTGAGCATTCTCTTTACTCTTTCTTTGCCTCTTTTTAGAAGAATTCATATTACTTGATCTACCATCATTTCCTATACATCCAATGGCCTTCTTTAAATATGTCTAGAAAAAAATGGAAAATATTAAAATAGAGAAAAGAGTGGGTTGGCTGGTTGGTCCATCGATCACCAAGTTCAAACTTATCTCGGATTAATGTTTGTAAAAGTGATTTTTATTCCAATTGGCTTTTGCAAATTGAACTTGAGATAAAAATCAATTACTCTAATGTGACTTATTTTTAGATGTGCTGTTGTTAAAAAGTCAGTCTAGTAAATTAAAATTTATTTCAATAATATATAATTGAAATGCACGTTTAGATGTAAAATAATTTGAAATAACATGACCGAAAAATGACATGGGTTTTATAACATGTGTGTGCGCATGTAATTTGATAACTTATAGATAAATATTACAATTATGAAAAAGTTAATGTATTATTACAAAAAGGTAAATGCTAAAACATACATAATTAGATATATTTAATGGGTATAAAATAAATAAATATTTTGCTGGAAGTAGTTTCAAATTGCTTTGGATTTAAATGGGCTTTTATCCTGAATAGAGCCAACAAAACTAGTTGGACGTATCAGGCTGACCCTTTTAAGCTTCTTTAAGTCCAAAGTCGGGCTTACATTTTACAAGGTGTAAAGGAAAATCAGACTTAAAATAGCTAGCTCTTTTAAACCCATAAATAAAAAGGTGGCCTTTTTGAATGGCTAGCCCGTTTAAGCCCACAATATTTTTAGGATTAGAAGATATATATTTTAATTATTTTATTATTAAGATCTACTTGATGACTTAATTATTACTATTATTGGCATTTATGTGGTTCAAAAATTTTGGAATTTGAAAAGAAGTAAAGGGAGGAAAATATCTAGAGAGGTTTATGCTTAGGTAGTAAAAGAGGGAAATTTATTATAAATTCATAAGAATTTTAAAGTGAACAAACATATCAAAGTTTAGCTTTTTATTGATTTCCATCTATCCGCTCCCACTCTTTGATTTGGATTGTAGAATGTGTACAAGTTAATTCGTATATAAATATTGTGTGGTAATTACTAATCAAAATAGTTCTTTTGTTTCTTGAAAAAGATAAAGACAAATTGTTTCGTTTTTTTTAATATTTTTTTGGTATATTATTTGTCTGATTTTTAGTTTTATAGTTCTTTTGCAGTTAGGTTAATAGTTTATTAACATCAATGCTGCTGACAATTATTTGATATAGTTTAGTTTTATAAGTTTGAACATTTTATCTTGCTAATATTTAAAATTTGAACTAGAAACTCCATAAAAAAAAATTAGATACTTAAAAATATAAAATAAAATTTTAAAAAGGATATTAAGTCCCATGAGCCAGCCCTAAGCCCTCATATCCGAGGGTCAAGCTTTAAAAAATAGTCAAGTTTTATCTTGCTAATATTTATAATTTGAACTAGAAACTCCATAAAACTTTTTAAAAAAAAATTAGATATGTAAAAATAAAATAATAATAAAATTCTAAAAGTATATTAAATCCCATGAGCCAGCCTCCTGAGCCTTCATGTTTGAGGGTTGAGCTTTAAAAAATAGTCAATTTTTAGTTAGGTAAGCTTTTTAGGTCTAGCCCTTCTAAGCTCAAGCCTATCAAGAGCTAGCCTTTTGAGTTGGGCTGGGCCTTATTGACAGCTGTATTCATGAAGTTAGTTCACTACGAAGTCAAATCAAACAAGATTTTCAGTCAAAATTGGTTTTATAGACCAAAAATGTCACCTTTTTATATATATATAAAAATTTTAGGAGAGGGGTTGGGTTCACCCATAATCCAAGGGCAAAGCGCTTGAAGCCCACTCTGCAAGGAATTTAGGACTAAGAGTACACATATTTACACCTTAGCCTGGTTTACCGTTGCCTCGCAAACCTCTAGAATACCTCCCTCATCGCCTTAACCAATTCCACAACATATCAAACATGCTTTCCCTATGGCGGGTTGGGTT
Source organism: Acacia melanoxylon (assembly GCA_019022615.1). Lineage (NCBI taxonomy): Eukaryota > Viridiplantae > Streptophyta > Magnoliopsida > Fabales > Fabaceae > Acacia > Acacia melanoxylon. Next base: position 922,110 of record JAFJYJ010000114.1, read on the forward strand.
GGAATTTTTTCACTCCATCTCGCCAACCCATGGGCTTAGCCCATGTTACCATGGTCACAAAGATATGTGGAATGTCTTAATTTTAAATTGAGAGCATTTAAATTGATATTAGACCATTAAATATTATATGTGATTCAAATAACTTTTAAATATCCAATTTTTAAGCAATGATACTTTGATATAAGAAGTCATAATTTGAAATGTGAACTATCCAAAAAAAAAAAAAAAATTAGATGAAAATTTTAAGAAATGAGTTGGGCTCACCCACGATCTAAGAATAAGGCGAAATCTTCTTTCTTTCGAGGTGATTCCAATGTTAGGCAAGATGAGCATTCTATTACCCTCAGACATTTATCTAGGCACCCTGAAGTTAGGATGTCTTCCTCAACGCCTTAATCAACTCCAAGATTGAACACTCTCCCTTTAATGAGAATATCCAACCCTCTTTTACCAATTAAACCAAGGACAAGGGGTGGAACTATCCAAATTAAATTTAGACTTCATGTAAGACCCAATACCTGCCCCAACACCGTTTTCTAATCCACAGGTTGACTTAACACAAGCAGACCAAATTCTTCCTTTCCAAGGTCGAAATTATGTTTAACCTAGGGCAAATTGCATACTACTCTCTTTTTTTTTTTTTTTTTTTTTACCATGAGCAAAATACTCTATTTGATTCTTTGATTTATGAAGTGTACTTTCTAAAATAATTTTATGATAAAGAATGTAGGCTACTTTATAAAAGTTAGTAGAGCATTAAGTACTTTACTTTTAAAAATATTCTTCTTGTCAATTTTCAATGAATTATATTTTTAAAATTTATGATATTTATTAAAAGTAAAAATGGAAATCAAAGCTCGTTAAGATAGATTTAGTAATCTAATTAAATTTTTCATTCTAATAAAAAAAATTAAAAGTAATTTAAGTCAAATGAAATTCAAATGAAAATGCTTAGAAATTTAAGTTGAAATTTTCTTATGGTGGACCTGTCTATGGGTAGCATTGAATATGTTTTTAAATTACACCCCAATTCTCTATAAGAATATTATTTCCTCCTACCCTTTTATAAGATACAAAATACAAATAACTAAATTAAATAAGTTAGTTAAAATTAATTAAAGACAATAAATATGTAAAAAAGAAAAATGTAACTCCTTTTTTAAAAGCACCCTTATTTATAAAGAATGTGGGTAAGAGAGATAATGAGTGAAAAAAAGTGATGAGAGAGACATATAATTAAGTAAGAGTAAAAATGAAAAAATGCATTAAATATTTAAACATCTTCAAAATGTATCTTATAAAAATGAATATATCTATTTAAATAATTATATCTTATAAAAAGGAAAAGAGGTCACATCTTTTAAGTTATGTCTAAAAAAAGAGATTTAACGAAATATTAAGTTAGAAAAAATTGAGAATTGGAAATAGTTGAATAGTCAACAATCCTGGAAAAGTTTGCCAAGAATGATTGACTCTTTGGTTTTGGTTGTAGCAGACATTGTTGTTAAATTTGTGAGTTATTTCTACGAGTTTAACATTTTTACTCTTCTAACTTACAAAATCGAATCGATTCACTAGTAAATTCATAATCTTTGTATACTCGATTAAACTCAAGAGTTTATATACCGTTTTTTACATTTCCAACTTACCAAACCATGTCAACTCATCCTTAAACTCGTGTTAACTTCTTCTATTTAATCATATTCAGCGGCTTTAAATATAAGTTTTATAGAAATTTCTTTGTTAAACATAATAAATTATTAATGTTGATGGATTTAATTTTAATTATTTGGATTTAAAAATATTTAAATTAAATTGTTGTTATTTTTTATATTTTATTATTTAATAATACATTATTAACATGTATTTAATGATAAAAGTAAACTCTTACTAGTTTACATTTAAATTTACAATACAAGTTTACCTCAATGTCACTAATTTACTTAAACTTGTTAGTTTAACAACCTTACTTACTCTTTAATTCTTATTTTTATATATTTTCCGGGCCATTTTCGTATCCCTCTACATTTGTCTTCATTGTTTCTTTCATTGATTTCACAATGATGATTCGATGGCGAAAAAACAAGATTTAATAATGATGACATTGTCTCACACTCACCATCACTCTCTCGATTTATATATATATATATATATATATATATATATATATATATATATATATATATATGATAAAGTATACTTTTAATCCTTCAAGTTTTACATAAGACATACTTTTAGTCCCTTAACTTAACAAAGTATATTTTTTATCCTAAAATTCTAACACCATTAATGTTGCTAACGGAAAACGATGACGTAGCAAACTCAAGTGATACTAATTACATTTAATTACACAAATTTTATATATTCTTCAATTTACGATATTTTAAATTTAAGCTTAATAGCATTTAATTACACAAATCATCACTTAAGTTTATACCGTTATCACTGAGTTTGCATTTTCCGTTAGCAAAACTAACAGTATTAGAATTATAAGACTAAAAGTATCTTTATAAAGTTAAGGGGACCAAAAGATACCTCATGTAAATTTAAAGAACTAAAAGTATACTTTAGTCATATATATATATACACACATACAAGGAAGGGAAATTATTGTATTAATTTATGAGTTTCCGACATTATAGGTACCGCTTTAATTACTAACTAGCTAGATAAGTAGATATATCTTCCCATTGGCCAAAAAACAAGCTAGATATATCTTCCATGTGCCGCGCGAGGAATGTTATGCCTATTCCCTAGAGGTATACATTTTTTTTATTTAATTTATGTTCATTCTTTCGATGGACTATAAACAGAAAATTAATGGGTCTTTTTGTAATTTTGTCCTTTCTCCATTAAAAAAAAGGAAGGTGGGACCCATTAAAAATATTGTTCCTCTCTCTACAATGGAATGCAAAAGCCGCACCAATAAGCATCTTATGTATTTGTTTGAGTTGGCGTTAGAATAACACTTTCATATAAGTCGAGATAAAACTCTTATACATTTATCTCATAAATCGTAAATCACGTTAAAAAAGTAGTTTCTACCACAAAGCCAAATGGGTATAGCTCAAGTTAGTGGGTAAAACAGATATAGCATCATATACTGATAACAAAATACAAGTTTTGGTTACATAACAGGAGTATGTCACAGGATTCTTACATCACAGTACAGTCGTCAAGTCAAACATGATTCCACATCTCTTATAAACTTCGAACATAAATATTAAAGCTAAAGCTAAACTACTGGTAATTAACCCTAACTAATGCTCAAGTTTGCATCCATCATTTGCCCATGACCGATGCGTTGCTCATGTCCACCGCCTTGCTCTTTAAACTTTGTCCACTGCTTTGACCAAGTACTGAACCTTTGTGTATGTTTGAGATTTCATAGGTAGTAACAGGAGTTAGAATCTCAAAGGATCCCAGAGTAACAAATTAACCTCACATATAAAGTATCGACAGTGCACGATATTTATTCATAAACGTACAATTAACCATAAGCAGAAAACAATCCACATAGCAACATGACCATATTCAGAAATCAAACATCACAAATCACATGCAACATAAATTACAACTCATCATCACATGATTCATTACCACAGCACTAGGTACTCAATAGGGTAAGATCCAATATGCCTACCATCTAGTCATCAAATGGTGTCACTTAACTAGCTTGCAAATGGTGTCCTTGGGAAGAGACCAAGGGGTTCTTCCAGCCACATGGCTCTTGAATGATACTATAGGGAAGATACCAAGAGGTTCCTCCAGCCAACAGCTCTTGAGTGTTTACAAATAAAGTTCAACTATACATATACAATCATACAGAGTATGTGAGAGTTAGAGTTACTACCTGGTTACTTACAAGTTTCCAAATTCGACTTCGAACCCTTTGGATCCCTTGGACATGGTTAGGTTCTTATAATAATTGAATGACGGACAATGGATTACTACTTATTCAAAGGCATTAGGATGGACATTATGCTTGTGACACCCGTCCTAATTGTGCCTTTATTTATCAGAGTTATAGCGCACAGGCATCAAAATAATTTGGACGACTTAATTGCAGAATAAATCTTTCTTAAACTAACTTAGTTGAAAACATGAGGATAAATTTTTCGTGATTCGAATCAATCCCTCAGGGGTATCTTAATACAATAATCCAAAAATAGACAAATGATAAACGATACAATACAGTCTATCTAATCCTATTCTTTCCAAAAAAGTTCAATCTATTGTAACCCTTACAGCTGCATCTTCCCTTTTGATCCCGATCCACTACTTGTTTCTTTCATGTGGTTTGGAGTTCAAATGAATGAACCCAGGGGTAACAGTTAATCTTATATGCAAATATGAAATGTAAATGACAGTATAACACATGTATAAGCATAGAATAATTCACAGTAAACAAGGCGCACTGTAACTGGGGTTCCCTACTGGAACACGGGACCACCGTCCCCGAAGCGTTGCTCCCACGCCTGCGTGGTGGCCGGCCCCCACTAGGGCAGGTATTGTCCCCTCCTCTAGGGGTTTAGACCCTTGGGAAACTAATTCCCAAGAGCGCCTCCCCAATGGCTCGAACCTTAGACTTGAGGCATAAGTCCAAAGCTTAAGAGCCACTTGGTATCCATTACCAAGTGGCCCTTCATGATTACCAAGTGAACCTTGAACCGATTAAGTCAGATGCCAGTTACCGTGCTAAGCAAAAGGGAAATGATTTAAGAGCTTAAAATTGAGGAAAATCAAAGGGAAATGATTTAAGAGCTTAAAATTGAGGAAAATCAAACGTAATAAATGAGCAGAGGCTCAGGGCGGTAAGGCTCGGTATGCAAGTTTTCACGGGGCAGTGTCCCTGGGCTGTGAGACCTATGATGCTTAGCACTGTGTGGAATACTTACTGGCATGGTGACGTTAGATTAATGCGTCTAGAGTGCATCCTGAGGTTGACAAGACATATGATCTGCACCAGGTTGAAGAGGAGATGCCTAAGGCCTGAGGGTGATTCCCTAGTTGATAAGGTAAGAAAATCCTGTGTTATGGTAATAAAATGAGCTTGAAGGACAGTAGGTGATTAGCCAAGGGGAAAAATGAGTAAGATGGTAAGACTTGCATAACCATACGTTGTGAGGACGGATCAATTAGTCCTGGATGGTTAAGTACTACACCTGGGTATAGAATAAATAAGAATGTGGTATGATAAATGGTGTGCAAGTAGCGTCCATGATGATAGCAGAGCAAAAGTTGATTGAGGATTTTAGAGATTTGATCAAGACAAGTGGTGAAAAGTAAGAGTAAATTCCCTAGAGTTTACATTGCTAATCTCCTTATCAGTCACGAGGAGAACGTTTTAAGATTGAAAATCGCAGAAGCCCTGGAGTGAGATAAGCTGGCGAAGTTCATTCGAGAGAAGATATCTCGTGGTGAATCGACGGATTATGACCTCTCGCCGAATGGACTAGTGTGGTATAAGAAGAGGATCTATGTGTCATTAGTGGAGGAATTGAGACGGAAGGTATTGGATGAATGAAAATGGAGCTTAATCACCAAGAGGGGGGGTGAATTGGGGATTTTTTAAAAATTCTTCCAGAAAAGCTCTGTTTTTCAAAGACTAAAACAGAGTAGACTATGGAGTAGAAAAGAATAGCAAGACACAAGGAATTATACCGGTTCGGTCCAATCTCTTGACCTACGTCCGGTCCCCGACTCTCCGGGATTTTCACTATCACTGATTGATTACACACTCGTACTCAAGAGTAATTCTCTCACTAGAACTTACTCCCCCTTACAAGTTGTAATCAATGAACCCAATCACCAAGTCCCCGACTTGTGATTCTTTACAATAAATAATATTCAAGATGAAAACTCTCTCTAAGAGTGGATAATGATAAACACTGAAGATTGAATGTATCAACAGATACTTAGTACAGAAAGACTCAAGAATGGATGAAGGCTTTAATGATTTTCGCTTTCTGAGGTCCTAGTTTTTGAGAGGAATTGAATGCCCTTCTATTTATACTGAGAGTGCATTAAATGACCGTTGTAATCCCTCATATAACCGTTGGTGACATTAACCAAGGTTCTGGTTTAGTTTTGGTCTTCTTCTCTCTCTAATCTTCACTTAATCCAGCTGGGCAGAAGTTCAGAGTTGACTTCTTGTAAATAAATCCGTTGGAGAAGCAGTTACTTGATGTGGTAGGTAGACATTAATCCTTTGTAGGCGTGTGCAGAAGGATTACCCAAAAGTATGCAACTTTCTGGGTGTAGCATTTAATGTTCTGACATGCTTTTTGCTTTTTGCTTTCAGTCCTCATTTAATCTAGTTTAAGCAAGCTGAAACTCACTAACAAAGTGGTTAAACATAGCGAGAATATGCAAGAATGATAATAGGAAGTATTAAGATCAAACATGAATGTTTCACAAATTCGTCAGATTTGAGTTTCAAATTCTACGACTCATACTTGAGTATGTTCTTCTATACTCGAGTGTGTCACTATGCACTAATGTCTATACTTGAGTATGAAGAGTGATACTTGAGTATGGTTCTTACAAAGAGGAACATCGTGACTTAATCTTTGGATTATATCTTTGAAGTGAAAGTCATACTCGAGTTTGTCATTACATACTCGAGTGTGAGCCTCTTAACATGAAAATAAGTTTAAGTCCAAAGTCTCTATACTTGAGTATGTAGATCTATACTTGAGTATGCGAGTCTTTCAAAAAGGAAGAACTTTCTGTATGTCCTATACTTGAGTATGTACAGCCATACTCGAGTATACAACAATTTTGAAAAGCTTTTTGAAATCTGTTTCACGACCATACTTGAGTATGTAAAGTCATACTTGAGTTTACAAAGCTTTGGGGAAAGAAAGATAATTTCGTTTGTCTCATACTCGAGTGTGTGACTACATACTTGAGTATTCTTATGTTCAAAAACTTTTGTATCTTTTTCGTATGGTGTATACTTGAGTATACACATGTACACTTGAGTATGGATAGGCATGTGAGAGATTTGAAAACTTTTTGATCATCCTATACTTGAGTGTATATTTGCATACTTGAGTTTAGAAAGTATTTGAAAAGAAAGATTCTTTCGTTTGTCTTATACTCAAGTGTGTGAGCATATACTTGAGTATGCTTATGATTAAAAAACTTTTGAATCTTTACGTATGGTGTATACTTGAGTGTATATTTGCATACTTGAGTTTAGAAAGTATTTGAAAAGAAAGATTCTTTCGTTTGTCTTATACTCAAGTGTGTGAGCATATACTTGAGTATGCTTATGATTAAAAAACTTTTGAATCTTTCGTATGACCCATACTTGAGTTTAGAAATGTATACTTGAGTATAGAAAAACTTAAGCAAGTATTTGAGTAGACTCGTATGATCCATACTCGAGTATGTAAACTCATACTCGAGTTTAGCTTGATGTATAACTTAGAGTGCTCTTCGTGAGGACTATACTTGAGTATACCCATGGATACTTGAGTATAGTTCAGTTTAATCAAATTTGTGCAATTCTCTGGTAAGTCCATACTCGAGTGTAGATTCTCATACTTGAGTATGGCCTTGACAGCAAGTTTTTAACAATCTTTAAATTGTGTTTACAATTGTCAGTTATCATCAAAAACCTATAGAGAACTAACAGGATGAGGCACATAAAAGTAAGAACACTATTCATCCAGGAGCGATGAAAATGTATCAGAATCTGAAATCAGAATTTTAGTGGCCAGGTATAAAGAAAGACGTAGCAAGGTATGTTGCCGAATGTTTAACTTGCCAGAAAGTTAGGATCGAACATCAGTGACCGAGAGGTTTATTGCAAGGAATTAAGACTCCCGAATGGAAATGGGAAGATGTCACCATGGATTTAGAAGTAGGCGTTCCTAAGATAAGGCACAACGATGCTATTTGGGTGATTGTGGATTGACTTACGAAATCGGCACACTTTATCTCTATAAGTGCAAATTATTCTCCGGAGAAGTTGGCGGAGATTTATATCAAAGAGATTATACGACTCCATGGTACGCTAAAGAGAATCATTTCTGACAGAGATCCTCAATTCACTTCTCGATTCTGGCAAGCATTACATGAGGCAATGGGGACAAAGCTGAAGTTTAGTACAACTTATCATCCCCAGACTGATGGGCAATCGGAAAGGATGATCCATACATTAGAAGATATGTTGCGAGCCTACGTCCTAGATTTCAAAGGCAGTTGGGATCGGTATCTGCCTTTGGCAGAATTCGCCTACAATAATGGCTACCATTCCAGTATACAGATGGCCCCTTATGAGGCATTGTATGGGATGAAATGCATATCACCCCTGGGATGGACGGAGTTATCAAAAAGGAAACTGTTCGGACCTGAGATGGTTGATGAGATGTCTGAGCAGATTAGCTTGATTCGGAAGAGGCTCCGGCGGCGCAAAGTAGACAAAAGAGTTATGTAGATAAGAGGAGGAGACCTCTGGAATTTGAGGTGGGTGATCATGTATTCTTAAAGATATCTCCTGTCACTGGAATCGGTAGAGCGATAAAGCGAAGAAAACTAAGCCCTCGTTATATTGGTCCTTTTGAGATACTAGCGAAACGGGGGCCAGTGGCATATCAGTTGGAATTGCCACCAAACCTCAGCAGGTTGCACGATGTCTTTCACATTTCCCAACTGAAGAAGTATCAGCCGGCCCCGGAGCATGTGTTGGAATATGAGGATGTTGATGTCGAAGATAATCACACTTTCGTGGTGGAACCAGAATGGATTATTGGTCATCAAGAGAAACAGCTTCGGCGGAAGAGCATTCCTTCTGTCAAGGTTGTTTGGAAGGGATTATCTCCGAAGGAAGCGACATGGGAGACAGTTCAGGACATGAAAAAGCGTTATCCGGATTTTATGGCCAAGAGTATGATTGATGTATAGCTAAAATTTCGAGGACGGAATTTATTTTACGGGGGTAGAAATGTAACACCCTAACTCTTGTAATATGTGTATAGACATGTGTTAATATGGTAATAAGGAATTTTGGATTCAGATTTGAAGCATTTATCTTTTGGAAATTATGGAATAAATTACTTAAGGACCCTAAGATGAAAAACCATTGGCTATAATGGAATGAAAAATTTACTAAGTCAAAATAAGAAGAAACCATGACCAATAGTGAAGTAACTTGTGTATGAAGTAAGCTCGAGGAAGTATAAGTCGGAGTAATGTACAAGTGACAAAGGTCATTAGTGGACGGGAACACTGACCCTGTGGGGCAGGGTATGCGTACTCAACCAAGGAGGAGAGAGAGAGAATAGGTATCTGAACCAAGTATAGAAGGAAGAGTTAGTAATAGTAGTGCTACGTCGGACATGTGGCGTTTTGGGGTCAGAAGTCGGATTATCGGGTAGCACGTAGTACGAGGTGGTTATGAGATACTGGAATATAGGTTTCTTGCTCCCCAAGGCACTATATTCCGTCCACCTGTGGTCAGGGAAAAGAGACTGTTGATTCGGGCCCACACAAGTCCAGTTGAAGGGCACGAGTTATGAGGAAAAGTGTAACCGGCAAAAAGGAGCTAAGCGGGACCGGTTAGGGTTTTCCGGAGTCAGGCCCAGACCCCTGGACACAGAGGAAGGATGAATTTGGGTGGGCCCAGAGGAGAGAGAAAATGACTTGGAGGGAAAGTAAAGGTCACATCATATAATTATGAAGAGAGAGAAAGATAAAATAATCAGAATTAATCTGGACCACACCTTTTGAATCTAACTTGATAATGGAATGACAAGTAATTATGGCAAATAAAGGGAAATTATGGCGCATCCTAGGGCAGATCATGTGGGTCCCACTGGCTTGGAAAAGAAGCAGTGCAAAATGACTGTTTTACCCCTAGGCCAAAAACCTACAACTAGCAATTCCAGAAATCACCATCAGGGGCAATTTTGGAATATTATTTTTGGTCTTGGAATGCACCACCCATCTACCCAAGGAGTTCTCTAGAATCCTTGTGAATCAAGTAAAGAAATTATATTTAAATTTGAAGCACTCGTTTGACCAATAGTTAATATCCAAACTTGGGTAAAAGCCTTCACCCTTGGGGCCTATATAAAGGACACTTCCCCCTTCATTTTCCACATGCTAAGCACGAGCCCAAGAAGAGTAAGAAGAGGGTCCATCTGAAGCTAGTGGTTCAAGAGGTGAAGAAGGCTATACGCAACCGAAATCCCAAGATAAGTCCTTAACCGACAACTTGGAAATTCTTGCTTTTGCCCTTTGGTGATTTCGTGAGAATATAGTAGGATTTTCATGTTTTAAGGTTCTTAATGGGTCCAGAATGTGTTTTTTTATGGGGACAAGTGGGGTCACCTCTTTCCAAACTCAAAAAACTTAAGTCTTTAATATACGAAAATTTGCCGATTCTTATGGTTTTTGGGCAACAAAGATAAATCGATGGATTTTAAGTGGTAAATGAAATTAAAATACTTTGAAATTTTACATGGTAAAAGTAGACATCCCGAGGATGATTTGGGTATAATATTTCGTGTCATTTGGATTTTCCAACCAATAGTTATTTAAGGATAAAAATGATCTAAAAACATGGTTTTTCTCTCGGACCAGTGGCCAAAGTTTGAAACCTAGAAAAGGATTCGAACCCATTCATCTTTGGGAATTATTTTTCCTATAAAATAGACATCCTAAGGGTTCTAAGGCCACTGATTTCATGCACAAAATATTTTTCTAGAATGTATTAAAAATCAGAGAAGTTGGATCAGAGATTCTGGAAAATTCTGGTACTAGGCGAATTTCATGAAACTTGAAGCAAAGTTTGTTCATATGATTAAAAGCATGATGTTTGGTTGTAGCTAAGGTATAGCACGAGTGGAACACATATCCAACACCAAGGGAAGAGTTTACTATTTTCGATGCGTGTCAGGTAGTAACTGTTGACTTACATACTCTATGTTACTCTTGCATGTATGTTTTATCATGTTAGGGATTGGGCTGTAGTACCTATTGGACTATATGTCCTTGGGTTACTGCTGCAGTCCAGAGTGTGTCGGGCTGTGGTACCTATTGGACTACGTGACCTTAGGTTACTACGAAGGCCCTTGGCATATAAGGTAGGTGGTATCTATTGGATTGCGTGTTCTTAGGTCACTACTGAGGCCCAAGTTGTGTGAGGTAGGTGGAGCCTATGTGACTGTGTGTTCATAGGTGGCTACTGAGACCTCTTGGGGTTGGTAGTTAGGGTTGGCCGCCCTAGCTACTGAGCCCCAGTAGCGTTGCAGCTCTGAGGGCTTGTCTTGACCAGGTGGTCTTGCGGATTGTGCCTGAGGTAGAAATACATGCCAGTATCACTGTGCCAGAGGCAGAATTATTCTTCCCGTTTATGATTGGCATTACATGCATTGCATACATATTGTATATGAGTCTAACAGTTACTCTAGGGTTCAACTTTGAACTCCAGACTGGTTTCAAAGATACAGGTGTAAGGCGGTAGGCCGGTTGGACCGTGGAAAAAATAAGGGTAAGAGCGATGAAGCTGAAGATTGAGGACCGATGGAATGCCTTATTTCATTTTGTATGACTGTATGATGTATACTTCTTTTGGACATTATTTATTTTGGACGATTGTACCCTTTAACCTACGGGGACTACTTTATGGTATTGTATGTACCTATACCAGTATATTGTAGTTGTCCAAACCGATCATATGCTCTTCCGCACACACTCTGATATATGGTTAAAGTGACTAATTTGAAAAGGAAGGGTGATAAGAGAAAAGGATCCCTCTAGCCCGCCACTCGAAAGGGCGAGGCCGATAGGGGTGTAACAGTTTGCAGTTATCGGCCAAGGACCGCAGCCCTTTAGGATACGCAACCCTATTTTAGGCACATAGCCCTATGAGACACGCAGCCTCAATCCATAGCTAGGATATACACATGCAAAATTATCTAGCAACCATGATTAGTCATACATGAAATACATACATACAAGCTAATAAGATAACAGTTACCCACCTCAAGCTTGATTCCTTAACTTTGTCTGGTAGGTGTTGTGATCGGTTGAGGTGTCAAGGTATGCCTATAAATATTTATCATTATCATTAGTCACTTCATGTGTCGCAAAGTAATTAACTACGTGAATTATTTTTAGAGGATTAAAAATGGTTATTAATCCCTAAAAATTCCCTTAATAATAATACCCTTTTAATTATCATTAATTAATAATAACACTCTTTTATTTATTATTAATTAATAACTCCCTTTATTATTTATTCCCTTTTTAATAATAATAATATTATTTATTATTATTTATTTATCCATTTTACTTTTACATTTTTATTTTTATTTTCTATTATTTATTTTATTATTACCCTATAATTAGTTTAAACTCCCCGAGGCTATCCTAACACTTTAAATTAGGAGTTTCTAAAACCAATCACCATATAAAAATATGCTTTAATGCATAAGATTTTGAGTAAAATACTCGACCACCTTCCTAGTTTGCCTTAATTACAATGCACTCCCCTCTATTTTGAAAACCCATATAAACCTCCCTTAAAATTAAAATTTATGTTACACAAATCTCCCTTATATTTTGAGATTTTATTGTCATCCACTCAAACCGTTAGTTGACCGTTAAGTTTGACTTTTAAACTTTTTTTTTGACCAAACTGTCCCTATTCAATATTAGATATATATATATATATATATATATATATATATATATATATATATATATATATATATGGGCTAATAAAAATTTATACAATAAAAAATTTATTCTAATAGATTTTCTTACTTTCTAATTTGTTAAAAAATTTATTAATTTTGATATTATAAATTAAGTTTGATTTAAAATTATATTAAACACATATATTTTTATCAAAAATAAAAAACTATATAAATTTGAGATGTATGTGTCATTTAAATTTATAATTTAATACTTTTTTTCCCAAATATTCATAAACACGTTCAATAAGCACATGTTTATTTAAAAGCTTATTTAAATATTCAACGTTTGTAATATTTACATTAACCAATGCTAAAATCATGAAACAAATAACTATTTGTAAAGATAAAAATAGAAATTAAGGAATAGATTTAAAAAAAAAACTCTTAAATTCTTTCAAATAATTTTAGTCAAAATGTGCAAGACAAATAAATATACCAACCATGCGTAAGTTTCTATATAACATCAAATAATACAAAGAAAAAACAATAAAGCGTGATTTTAATCCTATTCTGAAGGAGCAACAGGAGGCATTGGAAAAGCAATTGAATGAGGACTGTTAGGAGCATTATTTGACCTGATATTCTGCAAAAAAAAAAAAAAAAAAATAGAGTTGATTAAAACAAAACACAATATTTAACCAAAGACATTGAATGTGACGAATTTACACATACCTTCCTTATTCTTCTTGCTTCAATTTTTGACTTTGCTCTTGCTTGCACTGAAGTATGCTCTTGAGTTACTTCTTTAACTGAAGTTTGTGATGCACTTATTGAACCTTCCTATAAGAGAAGTGATTAAAAAAAAAATAGAAAATATTATATGCAGTTACGTTATTGATAAAAATTAAGGCAATAAATTACCTGTCTACTTCTCTTGACTTTAACGGGAGCTCTTTGACAAGTCCTTTTATTGTGTCCTAACCCTCCACAGTTAGCACACTTGACAGTTGACAGTCTTTGTCTTACATTTGATGGTACAACTTCATCCTTTTCTTTTTTTCTACTAACTCTAGGCCTTCCTGGAAGTCTGCGTAATGGGGGTGGAAGAACATCTATTTCTTCTAACGTACTTAAATCTGGTAAAGGGCTAATTGTACCAGAATATGTGGCCATGTATTTTGTTTTGCTATAATAAGCATCACAATAGTCTTCTAATTTTTCTCTCATATATGCAATGGCAGCAGCACCATGTTTGCAAGGCAGTCCACTAAGTTGCCATACTTTACATTCACAAGTGTGGGAATTTAAGTTCACAGGAAATCTTGTAAACCCATCACATACTTCAAATAGATTATTACCGGCCATCTCTACTTTACAATGTCTTCCATCCCTCACAATCTTGTTTATTTCATCCACAATTCTTGCACCAAAATTTTGTTGCCAAGATGTAGTAGAATGAATTTTTTTGTAAAATCTCATCATTATTTTTTACCTTAACCTATCTAACAAATTCTATACATTCATATTTCTCAGGTCATTAATCCACTGATTGAAAGATTCACAAGCATTATTAGTGATGTGTGGACTTTTGCAACTTTCATGAAATGCATGACGAGTCCAAGTATTTAAGGGGATAGATATCAAATAGTGGTATGCCTTATCATCATGTCTTCTTATCTTTTCCATTGCCTTCTTAAAAACAAATTCATTTGGAGCCTTAACAGCTATCCAAAAAAGTTCCCGTAAGATTAATAATGGAAATTTAGCTTTGAAATTATTCAATAAATGCCTACCACAATATCTATGCCATGAGTTGGGAAAAAGTTCAGCAACAGCTTGTGTCAATCCCTACATCCAAACCAAAACAAAATAACATAAACATCAAGTCATAACATATACAAACAAAAAAACAAAGATTTGTAAATAAAAAAATATTACCTTTTGCCTATCGCTCATAATTATATAATGATTGTCTCCTATCGCATCATTCAAATATTCCAAGAAAAATCTCCAAGACTCCTTTCACTCTACCTCAACTACTGCATATGCTAATGGAAATAACCCATTATTTGCATCCAATGAAACTGCACATAGCAAGACACCTCCATATGGACCTTTCAAATGGCAACCATCTAACCCAAAATATGGCCTACAACCCTTCAGAAAGCCATCTCTGCAAGCAGCCAAGCATACAAAAATTCTCTTAAAAGTAGGACTTTCTTCAAATGATAACCTTTCATGGTAACTTAACTTCACTAAACTTCCCTATTTTTTTCCAACAATAACTCCGCATATTTTGGTATCTTTTTGTAACTTGCAGCATGAGAACCTTCACATTCTTCTCTTCCTTTTTTCTTGCCCTGTATAATTGCATTCGATGAGCCTTAACTCCATATTTGGTGGTCAATTCATTATCCATTAATTCATAGCTCATATTAGGATCAACATTCAAAGATCCTTTCAATTTATCTGCTATCCAGGTAGATGTGGCATTGGGTTGATTAGTTAGCCTAATGCAAGTGTGCATTTGTTCGTATGTCTTTATCATAAAAGTCACACCATCTGGGGTAGGAGAAGCATGAATTCTCCAGGGACAACCATCTGAAGCACAAATAACAGTTACTCTTGCCTTTTCATTTTTTTTTTTCTAACTATGTCAAAATTTTCTTGGATTACATAATCCCTTAAAGCATTCCTAAACTCATTCACATTGATAAACAACATATCTTTTTCCAAATGCAATTTACCATTAGCATCGTAATCAAATCTTTTTCCCTTGATATTCTTAACAATGTCAAGAATTTCAAGCTTTTCCACATCACTACCACTTGCAGAATTTTTACTACCTTCAATTTCAGATTCACTACCTTCACTGTCTTCTACATCATTTAAAATAGAATCATCATCAATCCTTTCTCCCTGTCCTAATTCTTCTACTTCATTATCATCATAATCCTCTTCTTCAATGTCAGTGTATAATTTATCAAAAGGAGGTTATCAATATCTTCAACAAGAATAATATTATCCTGCAAGGATGAACAATTTTAAAATTAAAATTTTTGCAAGGACGAATATTGGTGGACTAGGGTTCTATAATTTATCAATATAGATTCTGTGCATATCACAACCAAACGGTCATTCATTATTTCAATGAAACTCATCACTAATTGTTCTTTTATATATAATAGAACCGATAATCCCACACGGCAATGTTTCGTTATATATTCATGCCTTTTTCTTGCGACAGTACTTACAGTGGATCATTATATATTCGTGCCTTTTTCGGTTCTATATATAACAGAATACTTCGTTAATCCCGTACGACACTTTTTCAATGAAACTCATCACGATGCTTCGTTAATCCCATACGACACTTTTTCATGCAACATTTTTATATATAATTGATGAACTGATAATTCCATATGAAAATTTGATAAGCTTTGTACCTTTTTATTTCCATGATCCTTTGCAGTTGTCTTCTCCATGGTTGTTCTTGCGGCTTGTGTTTTTCTCCCGGAAGTCTACAAACTGTCAAGTAAAATTAGGGATTCAGTATTAAGGGTAAAAGAGTAAATAAATTTTATTTTTATATAAACTTTAATTAAAAAATATATGTTTGGAATCTTTTTAGAATATTCTTAACGGAGTTAACAATTTGGACTTAAGTGTATGTTTTCAAAATAGAGGGGAGGTGTGTAATTAAGGCAAAAACAAGAGGGTGGTCGAGTATTTTACTCTAAGATTTAATGTTTCTCATGGTTTCCTAAAGTATGATGTTTCTCATGGTTTTTCCCAAAGTATAATGATACATAAACAGCTATCTGTTTCTCAATCTTTTCCAAACCATATATGTCAAGCAAACAGTAAAGTTTTTAGTTTTCATATATATATATATATACACACACACACCTTTATCAGCATCTTAGAAAAGTTAGCCATTCATGTACAGTGAACTCTACCTATATCAACAAGTTTCCTGCTTCCTTTTTAAATGTGCAACGTGAACATGTATATATACACTTAGTATTTAGTAATATACTTTCTTTTTAAAGGCAGTGTTATGTGCATATATATATATATATATATATATATATATATATATATATTTATGTACACCATTTTTTTCATTTCCAAGTCCAGATATATACATATATACAAGGAGCAAGCTTTCTCTTTATTCCTACATGCAATGTTATAAGCAAAGTTTTAATCTCTCCTTTATATATCCCGTAATGTTTCTTTTTCTTTTTCTCTTTTCAATGTAGCGACTATGCATATATAAATATATATTGTGGGTTCAGCATTGTAGCATATATATATATATATATATATATATATATGATAACCCGTCAAGTTTTCCTCTGTTTTAGTTTCAAAGAAACAGAGACTTAAATACAGAATTAATGTGCATAAATACATGGAGGCTAACGTTGGGAGCTTACGGAAACCGGAAGGAGATAGAGGAGCTTAAACACATTTTGGGATTCTCTGGCTCTCAGCTTTCACGGCATGCGTCTGCTTCTTCCTTCTTCCTCAGACCCCCCTCTCTCTCGCTTACTCTACGTTTCTGCTCTCAATCTCTCTCTCGCTGGGTTTCAACCTTCCTTTCACTCTCGGTTCTCTACCTCTGTTCCTCTTCGCTGGATGAATGAAGGGAAATATATAAGGACCTAGGGAGTCCAGTTCGAGAAAAGAAAGAGGATGGACCAAAGGGAATGGACGTAGGTTGGGGCTCGAGGAGTATGGTATGAATCTACTGTTACGTGTTTGACCTACTTGGTTAACGTGTTTAAACTAATATAGTTGCGTGTGTACAGTAATTTATTTAATATCTAGATATGCTTCTTTAATATCCAAATATGCTTTGCTGCTGTGTTTTGGTGCAGCAGAAACAAATGAAATACTTGGGCTTTTATTTGCTGTTGGACCGAGAAAAACAAGGATGAAGTGTATCTGCTATGGTGTCCAGATGGAATGAGAAGTAAAGGAATGAGTGTAGGTGTTAAGTGTGTGCGTGTGTAGACCATATGTGTGTGTTGTTTATCTTGGATAAGAAAACGTATGGGGTATAATATTGGGCTGAAGTTGTTATTGTTAGAGTATGGGTTTGAGTGAGTTTATTTGGGGGAAAATTACGCTCAGGTCCCAAGGAAGGGAATTAATTACAATAAAGTCCCTTAAAATCATCAAATTACGCATTGTCCCAAGGGACACGTAATTATTTGTATTAACAACAGGAAATGCATATATTAACAACGAAAACGCATAGATTAACAACAACTTTTAAATACCCGATTCATTTACAATGTGAAATGCGATATATTAACAAGGAAATGTATATATTTACAACAACATTTAAACACTTGTATTTACAAATGAAAAAGCGTAGATTAACAACAACTTTTAAATACCGACCATTTACAAACGAAATGCATATATTAACAACAGGAAATGCATGTATTTACAACAACTTTTTAAAACCCGGATTTTATTTCCATACAAATAATTACACAAGTCCCTGGCTATTTACAACGAGAAAATGCATGTATTAACAACGGGAAATGCATGTATTAACAACAACATTTAAAAACCTCCATACAAATAATTACATGAAGTCCCTTGGGGCTGGCGTAATTTGATGATTTGAGGACTTTTTTGTAATTTTTTTCGTTCCTTGGGACCTATATGAAATTTTCCCTTTATTTGGGCTTGGATGAGGGAGTGTATGTGTTTATATTATTGGCCATAATTCCTAATCTAAGTTTCCTATTAAAATATAGGAATTGGAGCGTGTTGTACGTTGGACCATTATGACTATAAACATGAGCATGTGCATATCATATATTATCATGCAATAACATATGCACTTTACATAGGCCCATTAATTAAATAATTGCAATTATTGGAAAATAAATTAATCTTTAATTCCATATAAGGATTTTCCTTTCCCAGTTAATTCCTCTAGGTCATAAAATATAATTTCTATAATTTTTAGGCCTAAATTATTCTTTTCCTGAATTCATTCTTTAATTCATTCTTTTTCCAAAAATAAATTAATTAAGGGAAAAATAAGCCTTAATTTTTGTTCCATAATTATTTTAGGACGAATTTCACAATTTAATTTCCCATAAAATATTCAAATTCTAAATCCCAAAATTTGGGATGTTACAATGCTCAACATAATGTTAGTTGGTCTATATTAATCCCCAAGAGCTCACATTTACCTATGAAAATCCAATTATTCACTTTGGGCCTTAACTTTGCATTTTCACCCTTTAGGCCCAATTTTGCCAGATTTTGTACACAAACATTGAAAGCTTAGAACTAATTGTACAAATGTCCAAATGGGGTGGTTTTAAATTCTATGTAGTCATTATTGAGTCTATCTTTAACCAAAAATACTTCTAGCAGTCATTCATATGCATAAAAATATATAATCAACAATAATCACATACTATCCAGAATTTTCTTCCAGATTCATAAGTCAGTTTCAAAAATTCATATATCCCTAAATAAGGATCCAAAGAAGACATATGACCTACCAAATTAAAGATCATTATGTCTACTTTAATTCTGAAACTTTTCATGGCAATTGGACATCATTTACCCAATTAAAAACACAATATAATCTGGTTGTCTCGCAGGATATCATTTGGCAGATTTTAGGGCTTTGTACAATTTTCTTCCAAAGCTTCTAAATTCACATCTCAACCTGCATCCTACACAATTTTTCATTTTTAAACCCATTGAAACCATCAAAATAGGAAAAATCACACTCTTCCTAGGTCCCTTGTTTCTAGGCGAAAATCAAGAAAACACAACAATTTGATTTCCAACTTAAACACCATAATCTAGCCTCTAATCATCTTTAGCTTATTGTTTGAACCATTAATCATACTTTAACCCCATTTAAAAATATGGGCAGCACCTCCCCTTATATTTAGGGTTTCCAAAATTTCAAGAAGACAAGGGAAAAATCAACACAAACCAACAACAAATTCATATCTACTACAAAGAGGTTCAAGAATCACCAACCTTGACTTGATATTTGTGTTTTTGCAATTTCTCTTCTTTCTTGGCTCACCCACAATTCCAGCCTCCCTCTTAAAACACCATACGAAGAGAGATTTTAGGATCAAGAAGGATTACTAGAGAAAGCTTAGAGGAGGTAGAGAGGATTACACAAGAACTTACCTCTTGATTTCCTTTAGTTCTTCTTCTCCTTCATCTCCTTGGATTTCGGTCATGTGTCCGATTTGGAATGAAGAAGGAAGAGGAGAATTAGTGAATAAGAAGGGTCCATTTCAACTGAGAAGGGAAGAGGCAATTTGACCTCCAATTAGGTGCTTAATTACACCCACGCCATTTTGTAAAAATACAACTATTTGATTAGAGTCTTGTTGGGTTTTTCCCCCTCTTTCTCTTTGCTCTCTCTTTTTGTTGAAATGTAAGGCCATTTGGGAGGTTTAATGAGGGGAAAATCCGTACAAGGGCCCTTTTTGGGGAAAAAAACCCAAAAAGGGCCCTAACAATCTGAAAACCCCAAAACAAGCCCCAGGGCCCAAAATGACATTGAGTTGTAAAGCAAAATGACCAAAAAACCAACTGACTCTCTGAAAAATAATTTCAAAATTCCCATCTCAAAATCAATTCACTCGCTCGACTCTGTCTCTGTGCCGTCTTGTGTGTGCTCATCGCCATTGTGGTTCGCCTTTGTAGGTAACATTTTGGGGATTACGAGCTTGGGGCTTCAAAGTATACCTAACACGTTCACCCTAGCGGCCCTTCACCATTTTTGTCTCGGAGGCGCTGAATCGATGCAGGAGCTGAGAGAAATCATAACGACGGCGACACTATCAGTTTCAGAGGGTCGACGGTGGCTGACGGTTTCACCTTGGCGTTGGGGACAAGAATAAGAGTCCAGTAGAGAAGAGAGCAGAGAGACGAGTAAGAGAGAGATTGACCGATTTTGATGGGTTTTTTTTAATTCAGAAGGGTAGCTTTAGTGAGGGGTTTATTTTTCATTTCATTTAACAATTGAATCCGAGAAAAAGAGATAACAAGTGGCACATAACCAAACAAAAAAAGAGATATTTAATTATTCTTGACCTTTGGCTTGATCATAATTAAAAATCTATATAGCCTCCTTCTTTTCCCTTATTGGCCAAAAATCATGGCCCAATTAAATTAATTGGATGTCAGTCACAAGTGTCTCATTTTGTGCCAACATGTGTCTCCGAATTTTCGAGTTCGGGAAAATTAAACACTTAAGGAAAATGGTGCTCATAGTCAAACTTCACTAATTAATTCCACTATATACACATATTGTACAAAGAGTTTTACTAAAGCAAAATCAGGATATTATAGGTTACATCGATTGTAAAATCGGTGTAGAAATATTCTTTTAAGTTTCCATTGTTGTAAAATTTTCCTTTTGCACTTTTGTTATAGGGATAATTAATTTTTAAGTCCTTATAATATCAACTATGATGATTTGAAGGCCATATCGACCCTTGCGGTCCGCCAAGCTAGATCGTCGATGGCTTGTTTTTCAGGTAAAAGCCATTTTTTAGGTTGATCTGTTTTGAACCGTCATTCAGTTGTTTTTGGACCATGACTCTCTTTTAAGCCGGGAACCGTTCCAGCTATTCAATAGCCAAATGGTCTGAGAGTTTTTTTTTTCTGAGAGACATACCTTTCTAATACAAAAATGAGACTCTATGCAAAAGCTTAGCGACCAAAGAAGGAGGAGGAGGAGAAGGAGGAGATTGGACAACATCAGCCTAACAATAAGAAGAAGATTGCAAATTTGAGAGCTCCATGGAAGAGAAATAATAAGGGATAATTAATGTGAGGTCCTAGGACCTTAAGAAATTATAAAAAGTTCTCATACCAAATTCTCCTATAAATAAGGTCCTTAGGGACGACATTGTGATTAATTCGGAATGTGAAGTTATTGAATTGCCCTTACCAACTTTCACAAGTGCATATGTGAATTTTGACAAGTGTTTATGCATATTTTCACAATTGTATGAACCTACTTTGACAACTAGATTTTCTTATCTGGAGAAGTTATGAAAATTCAAAAGTTAATGTCCTAACTTTCACAAGTGCATATACGAATTTTGACAACTTCTTGAGTCTATTTTCACAAGTGCAGGAGCCTACTTTGACAAGTGAATATCATATCACTTTACTCAAGTCATTGATTTTGAAATTTGTGTGGAGTGATCTATACGTAAAGAGTTTGAGAAAAAAATAAAATAAAAATCTATACTCAAAGAGGAAATGGGGAAACAGGCGTATGAAAATATATTCCATTTAATGCAAATATTCACGTTTAACCCAATAAATCCTATTAGTCTAGAATAAATCTTTCTATACACATTTTTCTTTGTGTACATCTAGGATAAGCACAAAGTGCACAACTTACTTCCAAAACTCAATTGATTTAAAATCTTTAGACGCCTTAGGTTAAATCAAAGTAAACTAAATTATACAGTGAATGGTATAACTCAGATCGTGTTCTCTAAAGAAGTCTTTTATTTAATTCTTAGACTAAACTAAGTGACAAAAACATTAAAAGGGGTTTTGAAGTTGATCTTCTTTTTTAATAATTGAAAAACAACTTGAACTAACATTTTTGATAAACAATGAATGAAAGTATAAAATTCGATTTAGGGAATGATATGATGAAATGCTCCTTGGAAGTGAACTTTGTAAATGGAGGAAATCACCAAGAGGGGGGTAAATTGGGATTTTAAAAATTCTTTTTTAAACACCCGATCACAAACAGCAAAACAGGGCAAAACAGAGGAGAGAAGAAAAGCTTGACACATCAGGATTTATATTGGTTCAGTTTTAACTCTTAACCTACATCCGGTCCTCAGACACTCTAGGATTTTCACTAACTCTCAAATCAATTGCACACTCTGCACTCGAAAATTATCCTCTCACTAGGATACACTCCCCCTTACAAGTTGTAAACTGATAAACCCAATCTCACAGGTTCCCACAACCTTGAGATTCTTATAATGATTGATAATCAATGTTGAACTCTGTAAAAGAGCAGATGAAATAATCACTGAAGTACAATGTATCAAAAGATACTTTACAAGAGTAGGTAGAAAACACTAAATGCAGTTGAAACTTGATAGCTTTTTCATTTTCTATATTCTAGTTGTTGAGAGACTTGAATGCTTTAGCTTATATATGTTGGAAGCATTAAATGACCGTTGGAATCATTAATGTAACCGTTAGAGACATTAATGTAGCTGTTAGGTTGCAACTTGGTCCATTCTCTCTCTTGCTTAGTGTTAATCCAGGTGCTCAGCTAATCTTGTTGACTTTCCTTCAATTTAATCCATTGGGAGATGAAGCTTCCATAGAGGGAAAGAAAGCATTTAAACCTTTGCAAAGTCCAGAGAATGATTTGCCAAAAGGGTGCTAAGATTTCTAGACTAGCAATAAATGTGCTGACGTCGCCTTTTGCTTTATGCTTAATCCTCAATCTAATACACTTTTAATCATCTGAAACTTACTAAAAAATTGATTAAACATAGTTAGGAATAGTAATGAATGATGATATGAAGTATCTAGATCATACATGAAGATTTCACAAAATCGTGTAAGCCGCTTTTCAAACGAGCGCTTTAAACCGGAGTTTGTTAGAGCAACCGGAGTTTGCAATATTTTCTAAAAAACCAAACTCAAGTTTAGAAACACAAACTCAAGTTTTGTTTTTACACGAGTAGTCATCACGATTGAGCTTTGAAGAACAATTTGAAACAGGGAACAAACTCGAGTCATTAAGTGACATACTCGAGTTTGTAACTTTTTCAAGTGAAAATGAAATAAAGTCCACAAAGCTCAAACTATAGTTTTCAAATGCAAATTGGAGTTTTCTTAAGTTCAAAATAGTGAGGAGCTCTCGTCTGTCACAAACTGGAGTTTGCTAACTCAAACTCAAGTTTGCTTAAAAGATAAAAAAAAAAAAAAAAAAAACTTTGAAAATTCTTGGCCAAGTGCAAGCGGAGTTTGTTATATCAAACTTGAGTTTGCTAAGGATGAAAAAGCTTTAAGACTCTTGGCCAAGTACAAACTTAAGTTTGGAATACTGAACTCGAGTTTGCTTTAACTTGAAAAACTTAGAGTGATCTCGCATGACACAAACTCGAGTTTGCTAATGTAAACTCGAGTTTGTCTAAGTTTAGAAAACTTGAGCTACTCTCTATCAAGTCCAAATTCGAGTAGTTTGTCTTTGTGATAAGTTTTTCAACTTAACAAAGACAAACTACATTTAAGTTTACAATTGTCGGTTATCATCAAAACATATAGAGAACTAACAAACTTATGACTATCCTAACTTGACTAATGATATGGGAGTTAATTAATTCACAAGTCCAATTAAAAGCCCCAAACGGTTTGAGTAAAGTGATTGTTAATAAATAATTGTCCTAATCGCTAGATAAGAATCACTTATTAAGGTACTTTTAAATACCAACTGGTGTGTAATTTAAATTGAGCTAATGATATGATGGAATGCTCCTTGGAAGTGAACTTAGACGTATACAACAAAACCTTGGTTTGCAAAAGCACACGGTTAAGAGAATATTTCTTTTGGCTTATGATTTTTTTTCTGGCTAGAAAATAAAGTGTATCCTTGTGGCTTATCACAATGGTTTTGCCAACGACCATATAAAATAGTGGTATGAAACTTATCTTATACAAACCCTTCTAGCTAAAACAAAGTAACAATGGTTGTGATCTCAATGTAGGGTGCCAGAACTTGATAACTAATTTGTGTGTCGCCTTTTGCATATGAAAAATGATAACATACAAGCATCTAATAAAAATTTGGTGTCTTTTTTCTTGCATGAATAAACATTTTATTTCAAATACACATAACTAGTTTAATGAAAATTTTAAAGCAAGGCAAAGTTTTGAAAAATACATCAATTTCCTCAACCAGAAAATGTAGGGATTTTCACATGGTGTTAGAGGAGGAAAATATGCTAAAATGATATTAATTTCTTGGAGTTTTGTGTGTGTGTGTGTGACAATTTGGCTTATATACTCCTTTTTAATCAAATAATTTCAGAACATTTGAATTTTCTTAAAGCTTATGCGTTATTTTATTTGATTTCAAAAGAAGATTAGGACATTCTTTAAACTAACCCTAGTTGATTCATTTCCACTTTGAAACCATGCTTTAATATAAATGAATTTGAATAGAGCTGGTAAGGATTGGTTTTGATGTGTTATGGTTAGAAATGGAGGGTGGAAATTGTTGAGGGTTCAATTTGCACAGCCACTTTCCATTATTTTTAAAAATTAATACAAAAAACTATACACAATTCTGCTATCGTCTCTAGACTTAATCTAGTAATGGAAGACACTTCATTATCAATGTTACTACTCACGTCAAACGATAAAGGCAATGAGGGTATGAATAAGCTTAAAGCCTCTTAAGATATCTGTTGAGTAGCTGAGTAATTGGATATTACATCCCCACACGTAGGGTCGTATAAAAAATGGATCTACAATGGGCTGATGTGTATTATTAACAAAATATAGAAGAAATCCAAAGAAGGCTTCGCAGAAGGAAGATCAAATTGGTAAAATTTGGGGGAAGGTATGGAAGTGATTGAGAAAAATTTCGTACGGAAAGGAATCATTGTGCATGTTCAAATCTCATTTTCGATAAAACAATGAATGAAAGTATAAAATTAGATTTAGGAAATGATACGATGGAATGTTCCTTGGAAGTGAACTTATGGCTATCCTAACCTGCCTAATGATATGAGAGTTAATTAATTCACAAGTCTAATTAAAAACCCTAAACAATTTGAGTAAAGTGATTGTTAATAAATAATTGTCCTAATCGCTAAATAAGAATCACTTATTAAGGTCGATGACTTTCCATTTTTAATAGATTTGAGATATATTTTGATATATTTAGGAAGTCATCAATGCTAAATTAAAGAGATTTTCCTAAGATTTTAAGAGATATCAATCTAGATGCATTATTAATGGGTTTCAATTTAAAATAAAAAAGCTTTTGAGTTTAAGAAATAAATAATAGTAATAGGAAGTTTTCTAAAAAATAAAAATAAAAATTCAGTTTTATTGTTATAATTATTATTATTAGATGATTACCTTTTCTTTTTCATATTAGGCACGGAGCTTGTGGAGATGGGGTTTAGAAAGTTTGACTAAAAGAATAAAGTGAATTGGATTTAAGGCCCACAAAATTGAAGATGGGGAGACCTAAATTGATGGCTGGAGACGAATTGAAAAAGAAGAGAGCGGAGGTGGCATTAAAAAAAAAAAGAGAAAAGAAAGAGACGCACAGTAGCACGATTTTGAATAGAAAAAGAAGAGAGCTTCATCGTCATTTTTGGATTTTGCGGGCACAGCTGGTAGTGAACGAAAAAAAAAAAGCAGAGCAGAGGCGGACTGGAGAGAAGAAACAGAGGAGGCAGCATCGCGAGTTGGAGAGCTGCATCGTGATTATTTTTTCCCTGGAGAAGGAGTGGAGAAACAGATCAGCTTGTTCAAGAGGATGGCGAGTTTGAGTGAGAACCATTTTCTTCACTGCACACGGTGTAACTTACGATTTGGAATTGGAAAAACGAGGGGGGCGCAATAGTGGGGGCTGTTTGTCTTAACTTTACTAATTTGCCTTTGATTCTTTTTATGGCTTTTAACTCTGAATTTATTGGACTTTGTGATGATGCTTCTTTTCCTTTGAAACTTAGAGTATTATGAACTTGTTTGAGACTTAGAAATTGTTCCCACTTATTAGTTTTGCTTAATGATAATTCAGTTTATTTAATCTTGTTTTGATTATTCATTGTTTAGTGATTGGCCACTATTAAACATGTTTTGAGGATTAAGGATTAAACTTGACAAAGGAAATCTTAAATTAACCTTGGATTAAATAATGTGGAATTATATTTTAATCTAATTTGTGTCTAGGATAGACATATACCTAGAAGCTCCGCAGAATCAAATTAGAGTGAGCCCGATTTGAATTGCCTCTTGTGTAATTATGTTAGACATAACAAATTATACTCAAGAGAGGGTTGTAAGTGGACCGACAAGCACTTATAACTATTTATACTCGAGATTAACAAAATTAATATTAAGGCTAATTAAATTAGTAAAAACAAGGTTTATGAAACTAATAAGGGATTAGTGACTCTGGGTTGCTCATTTTATTATTGTGGTAGTTTGTTTATTTTGATGTTCTTTTCTTTTCTCTTATTAAATTCAATTTGGTTTGCTCAACTTAAACGAAATTGTAAAATTAATGTTTAACTGAAGTTGGGTTACCAAGTCCTCGTGGGAACGATATCTTTCTTATCACTTTATTACTTGGTACGGCCCGTATACTTGAGGAGTTATAGGCTATAAAATTTTGCCCTACCAAGCTTTTGGTAAGGTACTTTTAAATACCACGTGGTATATAATTAAAATTGAGCTAATAAAACTTGATTCTTTAATGATAAATACTCAGAGAAACACTCAATAGTAATATAAATCAATTATAATACCTAGCAACGTGCTAGATAAAACAATTTTAATGAGTGTAACTCAAAATATATAAAGAAACTCAAGTCTCAAGTCATACAACCATGGTTGTCAAAATCGCGAGTCAACTCGCCGAGTTTGACGAGTTTGCGTTTTTAGGTAATGAAATCGAGTTAACTCGGGTACAGAATCGTTCTATACATAGACTCGGTCAAACTCGGTTTTGACTCGGTCAAACTCGGTGAACTCGCTATTTCTAAACCGATTCGAGCGAGTTAGAGATATAGGTAGCAGAAGCTTGAGATCTGGAGAGTAAAAGACTAAAAATCTTCAAAAAAAAATAAATAAAAACAAAAGCTAGTATAAAGTTTTTTTTAAAAAATACATAACTTATAGAACTTACCCTATTTTAAGCCTGTAGACCTTGTGCCGCCGCCCACCGTTCTTCTTTTCCAAGTTTGCAGCTTTTCTTTTTCATTCTTCACTCAACGTTTTGCCTCTGCGTTCTTGCTGGTTTTTCAGAAGAAAGAAGACGAAGAGCAAGGAGAGGACGGAGGTAGGAGAGAGAGAGTTTCAATTTTGAAATATGATAAATGAATGAGTAATCTGTTTGCCGTGAATCGTGATATACGAGGAGTGATGTGTGTGACTTTTGTCTTGTGATATGTGAGGAGTGTGCAGTGTGCCCTGTGCCGTGTACAGTGTGTGCAGTGTGCTTTTTCTCTCGTGATATGTGAAATGTCTTTCAAGTGTGCAGATTGCCTTTTATTCTATAAGTTCTATGCTTTTTCTCTCGTGCTAAGGCGTCCCTTCAAATGTGTAGATTGCCTTTATAAGCTCTTTTGACTTTTCTTTTCTATTTTTATTAAACATTATTCTTGATTTAGGTGCAGGTTCACTTGTGAGGCTAAAAAAAACTCTTTGAATATTGTGAATGATCAAATCAAACATCTTGTTTTATCATTGCACATCGCCAAGGTATGTCGTCTTCTCCTTTAAATTTTCATTGTTTTTAATTAATTAGCATTTTAAATCGAAGTTTTTTCTTTAAGGATGAGATATGAAATGTCTTCTTTAATTGCTTTTTTTTTTTTAATTTGAAAATAATTTCTTACTACTTATTAATTAGGTAATATATTAAATTGAAGATGTCTTCGAGTGCAAAGGAAAATACTGGAAAAAAAGTTATTGCTGCAAGAAAGAACTATCCGGGTAATAGATCTGATATAGGATGGAAACATGGGATGGATGTTGATGGGAATGGCAAAAAAGTGAAGTGTAATTATTGTGGAAAAATTGTTAATGGGGGTATTTATAGATTCAAACATCATCTAGCATGCACTAAAATAGATGTTGAAGCTTGTATCAATGTTCCTGAAGAAGTAAAGACCATAATACTGCAGCTTGTTTATGATGGAAAGTGTGCTTCATCTAAAAGAAAAAAATTATGGGTTGATGTCGGTGAAGAAGATAATCAAGGTGCACATGCACAAGTTGAGTCTCAAAATTCAGAGAAAGGGTTGACAGATTTCTTGAGAAATAAAAAAAAAATAACAGCAAAGGGGTAGGCAACACACAATCAACCATTAATCATATGTTTAAGAGAGACTTGAGGGAAGAAGCTTATCAACAAATAGGTCGATTTTTTTATACAAGTGCTATACCTTTTAATTGTATAAAAAAATCCTGAATTTACAAAGATGTGTGAAGTTATAGGAAGATTTGGTCAAGGATTTAAGCCTCCTTCTTATCATGAGATCAGAGAAAAATATTTAAACTTAGAATTAAGAAACATGTAGGCCTTACTTGAGAATTTTAAGAATGAATGGACAACAACAGGTTGCTCCATAATGTCTGATGGGTGGACTGATAGAAAAAGGCGTTCAATTTGTAATTTTCTAGTGAATAGTCCCAAAAGGACAGTATTTTTGTATTCATTATAGATACTTCTGAGATTTCTAAGACGGCTGATAAAGTATTTGAGATGCTTGACGAGGTTATGGAGAAAGTAGGTGAAAAAAATGTAGTGCAGATAGTAACCAACAATGCTGCAAATTATAAGGCAGCTGGGCAAAAATTAATGGAGAAAAGAAAACATTTGTATTGGACTCCATGTGCAGCCCATTGTATTGACTTAATGTTGGAGGACTTTGACAAAAAAAAATTATATTGCACAAGGAAACTATTAGGGGTAGAAAAATCACAATATATATTTATGCAAGATCACTGCTCATTAGCCTTTTGAGAAAATACACGAATGGAAAAGATTTAATTAGGCCTGCTGCAACTCGATTTGCCACTGCGTATATATTTGACTTTGAATTGTCTTAATGAGCATAGAGCACCCCTGGTAAATTTGTTTAATTCTAAACATTGGAAGGATAGCAAATTTTCATCTACAAAAGATGGAAAAGAAGTAGCAAAAAGTGTTATGGACAATAATTTGTGGAAGAATATTGTGACATGCCTTAAAGGTGCTGCCCCTCTTGTTAAAGTTCTTCGCTTAGTAGATTCAGAAGAGAAGCCAGCTATGAGATTCATATATGAAGCCATGGAAAGTGCGAAGGAAAAGATCAAACAAAACTTTAACAATGTTAAAAAAGGCAAGTATTAAATTAAATTTCTGTACTTAATTCTATTATGCAAGTTTTATGTTTTTTATAATTTGATTTTTTTTTTTGTTGGAATGACATTTTTTTTATTGACTGTGATTTGTTGTTATGAGCTTATATGGAATATAATTGATGAAAGGTGGGAAGCTCAACTACATAAGCCTTTACATGCAGCGGCATACTACCTCAATCCTCATTTCCATTATGACACTAATTTTAAGCCTCATTATATGATCAAACAAGGGTTATATGATTGTTTGTCAAGGATGGTTGGGGATCAAGATGAGCTTAACAAAATTGAATTTCAATTGAATGACTTTCATAACAAAAGAGATATGTTTGGGTGTGAAACGCACAAGCATTAAGAAAAAACTACCACCGGCGGAATGGTGGGATTCTTATGGAGATGGGTGTCTAGAACTTAAAAGAATTGCAATTCGTATTCTTAGCTTATGTTGCAGCTCTTCTGGCTGTGAACGTAATTGGAGTGCTTTTGAGATGGTAAGATTTTTACCCTTTTCTTTTTTAATTTTCAAAGTAACTTTTCTTGAATGTCGAAGTTTTTTTTTTTCCAATTTTTTTGTAGATTCATACAAAAAAAAAAGAAACCATTTGCATCAAAAAAAAGATGAATGATTTGGCATTTGTCATTTGTCATGTGCAATTTGAAACTCACGAGGAAGCAAAAGAGTAGAGCTTTCAATTATGATTTTGATGATATATATTCTGATGATGAATGGATTACTGAAGGAAAGATAGATGGAGACAATGTGGAGGAAGAGGATGATGAGGTTCTTCAACCTCATGAAATTGATGAGAATGTGGCTAATCCATTATTTGGTGTTGACCTTAATGTTGATTTTAACATTGATGACGTTAGGGAAAATTATAATCATAATGATGACGTAGGTGATATAAATGGAGATTATAATGGTGAAGATGAAGAGTTTGAAGACAATGGAGATAATGATAATCCAACATTTGATGATCTTTGTTAAATTTATAATTAGTTTTATTTAATTATGTTTAGTGATTTTATATTAGAACATGATGACTTTCGTATAAATTTTTATGTTAAGTATGATAAATTATGAATGTTAATGAATTTAATTTCAGTTATTTAGATTTTAAATATATTTAAACCAAATTGTTGTCATTTTTAGTATTTTAATTATTCTATCATATAATTTTAATTGTTATTTATTAATATAGATAAACTCTTACGAGTTTACGATACGAGTTTATGTTTCCGAGTTTATGTCCTCTCACGAGTTTGTTTAAACTTACGAGTTTGACAACCTTGCATACAACTCAATTTAAACCTCAATAATCTAACTAATAAATATTAGTCTCAAATTCAAATCAAAATAATTCCCAACAAAGAAAAATCATTAAGTTCCATCAAAAATTAATTGGAAAGAAAATACTTTCCAATTGATCCCAAACTCAAATTCAAATCATAGCTTCCCTCCAAGAACCATAAGATTTAGGACTTGCTTCTCTCCACTGCCATCCTTTCCAATTAAACCCTGACCTGATTCCCAGTTCTAGATATGCCCACCCATACCTAGTTAAGTTGGGCCATAAAAAAAGAGAGACAAAATAGGTGAACTTGATAATAATACAGAACGAGTTATGGGCACACTCTCGACTCTCGAGCCTGCCTATGCGCTCGCATGTGTGTGCGTGTGTGTACCATAGTGTGAGAAGAGGTTGTGACTGCAATGCGACTCTGCCCCTCATCTTCGTTAACAACCTCGACCATTGGATATGTCATCTTTGTTGTTGGTTCCTTTACCTTCTGCTCCTCCTTTAACCTTTGTAGATTTGTCTTCTTCCTCCCTTCGTCAAATTGAGAAGCTTTCATTTTCCTCACATTAGTACTGAGATCTAAGTCCAGGGGTATAGTTCGAAGGTTATAGGCAATAAGGTTTAAAGGATCCAAAGGTCCTGGGCAAAGGCATTGTAGTTGACGTTGTAAGGCCAATCGTCAATGGCGAGAGTTCAACTTTGTGGTTCAAGGGTCTTCCCATTCTCCCCACTTTGTCTCATGTTAGCCTATCTTATTTTGATACATGCCAAAATTGGTTGGCTACAGGTACGGGCAAACTCGTGCCTACTTTTGCCAATATGGGCATGTTACGGGAAGTTCCTCGAGCTAGTTCGTTTACTTCTTCAAATCTAACTATGATTACGTATACAATCAAACCATGGGATACCACATTTTTAAAGAATGACTTTTTCCTAGCACGTGAGTTATTAACCATAGTGTATCTCTTCATAAGATACATAAGCAACACATAGAAAACATGTTGACAAACCCTAATCATCTTAACAAGTTGGTTTGAGGAGCAACTCCGATGGGTCTACAAAAGGTCCTACACAAAAGAACAAATGTGAATAGGAAACCTCATTGTGAAGGAGTGGCAAGAAAAAAAGTACACAAGAAATGCTTCCAAATAGAAGGGGTGGCATTAATGGGTACTCCATAAGATGATAAAGAGCCTAGTTCAGTTAAAGGAGATCTATCATGTCATACTAAGGACAAGAAAAAGATAAAGCAATGAAGGAGAAAATGTAACACCCCAACTTCTGTAATATGTATACAGACATGTATTAATATAGTAATGAGGAATTTTGATTCGTATTTGAAGCATTTATCTTCTGGAAATTATGGTATAAATTATTTAAGGACCCTAGGAAGAAAAACCCTTGGTTATAATTGAATGGAAAATCTACTAAGTCGAAATAAGAAGAAACCATGACCAATTGTGTAGTAACTTGCACATGAAGTAGTCTCAAGGGAGTATAAGTCGGAGTAATGTGCAAGTGACAAGGGTCATTAGTAGGACGGGACATTGACCCTGTGGCACGGGGAATGCATGTTCAACCAAGGAGGAGAGAGAACGTGTTTACGGATCAAGTATAGAAGGAAGAGTCAGTAATAGTAGTGCTAGGTCGGACACGTGGCATTTCGGGTCGGATTATAGGGTAGCACGTAGTACGAGGTGGTTGTGAGATACTGAAGTATGGGTCTCTTGCTCCCCAAGGCACTATATTCCATCCACCTGTGGTCAGGGAAAAGAGACTGTTGATTCGGGCCCACACAAGTCCAATTGAAAGGCACGAGTTACGACGAAAAGTGTACCCGGCAAAAAGAAGCTAAGCGGGACCGGTTAGGGTTTCCTGGAGTTGGGCCCAAACCCTGGATACATAGGGAGGATGAAGTTGGTTGGCCCAAAAGAGAGAGAAAGTGGCTTGGAGGGCAAGAAAAAGGTCACATTAGGTAATAATGAGGAGAGAGAAAATAAAATAATCAGAATTAATCTGGACCACACAATTTGAATCTGACATGACCAGTTGAAAGACAAGTAATTATGACCCCACATGGATCATAAATGGCGCAAATCTAGGGCAGATTTGTGGGTCCCACTGGCTTGGAGAGAAAGCAATGCAAAATGATCGTTATACCCCTGCAGTGTTATTTTAATTACTGGACGGAAACCTACCCCTAAAGTCACCATCAAGGGCAATCTTGGAATCTAAATTTTAAGGGCTAAGATGGCACCACATGTCCTGGACCAGAAGACTTTGGAATGCCCAGGATAAGAAGACTCTGGAATGTCTTGGAGAAAAAGCCAGCGAAAATGACCATTTTACCCCCTGAGGTGTCATTTAACCATTGGACGACTTCTTTAACCCTAGAGGCTATATAAGGACACCTCCTACCCATTTTTGGCTGCCCTAGCACGTGTTCAAGAGGGAGAGAAGAGAGGGAACAACCAAGTCTTGGTTTAGGAAGAAGAGAAGGTCATACGCAACCGAAGATTTAAGGTAAGTGCTTCACCGACAACTTCGTGTTTCTTGTTTGTAGTTTCTGCCCTATGATGTTTTTCATGGAGTTGCAATAGGATTCTCATATTTTTAAGGTTTTCATTGATCTAAAACGAGATTTTGAGTGGGGGTAAGTAAGGTCACCTTTTGCCAAACCCAGAAAGCTCAAGTCTTTAATATACGAAAATCTGCTAACTCTTACTGTCTTTGGGCAGAGAAGGAAAATCGATGTTTTTGAAGTAGTAAATAAAATCAGAATGCTTTGAAATTTTACATGGTGAAATTAGACATCCTTAGGATTATTTTGATATAATATTTTGTGTCATTTGGATTTTCCAATTGAGAGTTATTTAAGATTGAAAATGACCTAAAAACATGGACTTTGTCTCGAACCAGTGGCCAAAGTTTGGAAACCAAAAACGGATTCGAACCCATTTGACTTTGGGAAATATTTTTCCTATAAAATATACATCCTAAGGGTTCTAGGGCCAGTAATTTCATGTCAATAATATTTTTCTAGAATTTATTAAAAATCAGAAAATTTGGGTCAGAAATTCTGGAAATTCTGGTGCTATGCGAATTTTATGAAACTTAAAGTAAAGTTTGAATGTGTGATTGAAAGCAAGGTGTTTGCCTGTATCTAGAGTGTTATCACGTGTGGACCATAATTCCAACACCAAGGGAAGAGTTTACTATTTTCGAGGCGTTCCAGGTAGTAACTGTTGACTTGCATACTCTATGTTGCTTTTGCATGTGTGTTTTATCATGATGTAGGAGATCAGGTTGCAGTGCCTATTGGACTGCGTGTCCTTGGGTTTCTGATGCAGTACCGAGATCGGGCTGTAGTGCCTATTGGACTGCGTGTCCTTATGGTTCTGCTACAGTACCGAGGGCATGTAGGATCGGGCTGCGGTGCCTATTGGACTGTGTGTCCTTAGGGTTATGCTGCAGTACCGAGATATGTGAGGTAGGTAGAGCCTATGTGACTGTGTGTTCATAGGTTGCTACTAAGGCCTCTTGGGGTAGGTAGGGGTCTGCAGCCCTGACTACCGAGACCCCTTAGCGCTGATAATTTCGAGGGGCTTGTCTTGACCAGGCGGTCCTGCGGAGATGCTACATGCCAGTTTATTGTGCCAGAGGCAAGTTTATTTTTACTTCCTGATTGTGATTTGCATTGCATGCATTGTATACATATTGTATATGAATCTAACAGTTACTTTGGGGTTCAATTTTGAACTCCGACCGGTTTCAAAGAAACAGGTGTAAGGTGGTAGGCCGGTTGACCGAGAAAAGGTAAGGGAATGGTGCGGAACATTGAAGAAATAGAGGATGCCCTATCGATTGTTGTACTTTTATACTTGGGACGATTGTATGATTTATGCTCATTGTCCAATATTTGTTATGGACGATTGTACCCTTAACCCTACGAGGAGTACTTTATGTATTTGTTGTACCTTTACCAGTATATTATAGTTGTCCAAATCGATCATATGCTTTGCTGCGCACACTCTAATATATGGTTAAAGTGACTAATTTGCAAAGGAAGGGTGATAAGAGAAAAGGATCCCTCTAACCCGCCACTCGAAAGGGCGAAGCCGGTGGGGGTGTAACAGAAAATGGATTAGAAAAAAACACATTCATAAAGATACAAGCTAGGCATATTCCTTCTCACATGTTCTGAACTCCAATTATATCGAACTAATTATGGAATATAAAGCTTCTTATTGTGTTATTAACCCATACATTCCAAGAAATGAGGACTTTTCTTGATATTTCATAGTATAAATCATAGAACTTAATTGCTTCCTACGAAGGTACTCCCTTCGGTCCTTTTTATAAGTGACTTTCTCTTTCTCAGGGTTAGTCTTTAAGATAAGTAATTTGTTTCTTGTGTCTCAAAATCTAAACTACTTTTTCCTTTTATAACCCTATTAAATACACATCTTTACATTAATTATCCACCACTCACCACTAATTCTCTTTCATTTAATTATTTATTATCCACTCTCTCTCATATATTATACTCATACTTTCTCATAATTTTTTACTCATTCTTTCTCCTATGCTCTTTTCATAAATAGATGCATATTTGGAAAAAACAAGACATTTTTGACACATTTATTGTTTTTAACTAATCTTAACGCTAGTATGTTTTGCATAATAAAAAAATGCTTATAAAGAGGACCATAGAGAGTATTTGCTTAAATGAAAGAATAATGAATAATATCTAAATATATTGTGCCTGTTTGATAGCATTTGAGCCAATAAATTTGGAAAAAAAAAAAAAAAAGCCCAGTCCAGAAGCCAACTCACTTTTTTTGTTTGAATCAACTTTTTTTCATATGACTTTTTACCAAAAAGTAGATTTTATCAAAAAGCTACAAATCCAAGCGTTGGCCCAAAAGTCCAATAGCGTCATGGGTCACACGGTGAAAATGGAAGAGCGTTGTTGTTGTTGCTACGTCCAAGAGTTTTTATTCCTTTCTTACTAATTCTATTTTTTTAAAAATTTAATTTATATAAAAAAAATTACAATATATTTGATTTAAAATTTTCCTCTCACCCAAAAAGTATTTGATTTCTAAAAAAAAAAAAGATTTTTAATTTCAATTTATATAGGAATATTATCTAGTTAAAAATTAAATATTTTTATGCTTTTAATATATATATTTTATGCCTATATTTTATGTCATTCCCACCTAAAAGAAAAGTGGAAATTTTCTTGTTACAAAAAGTGAGGAGATCTCTTAGTCTAATGTGTGCGTTTAAAGTAGGGAAAATATCACTCAGGTCCCAAGAAACATAAAAAAATATCAAAAAGGTCCCAACCTAAAATCACATATCAACAAAGTCCCTAGGGGGACTTTTTTGATATTAGTTGTATTGACAACATGAAGTGTTATATTGACAACAAAATTTAAAAACCTGATCATTCACAACAGAAAAAGCTATATTGACAACAGGAAGTGCTATAATGACAACAAAATTTAAAAACCTGGAGCCATTTTGAATCTCAAGTCCGAAAACGTACAGAGGCAATTCACAACAGAAAAAGTCATATTGACAACAAGAAGTGCTATATTGACAACAAAAATTAAAAACCTGGTCATTCACAATAGAAAAAGCTATATTGACAACAAGAAGTGCTATATTGACAACAAAACATAAAAACCTGGAGCAATTTTGAAACTCAAATTCCTAAACGCATAGAGGTCATTCACAATCGAAAAAGCTATATTGACAACAGGAAGTGTTATATTGACTTCAGTTTCAAAATGGCTCCAGGTTTTTATATTTTGTTGTCAATATAGCACTTCTTGTTGTCAATATGATTTTTTCGGTTGTGAATAGTATCTGTACGTTTACAGACTTGAGATTCAAAATGGTCCGGGTTTTTAAATTTTGTTGTCAATATAGCACTTCCTATTGTCAATATACTTTTTTCTGTTGTGAATGGACAAGTTTTTAAATTTTGTTGTCAATATAGTACTTATTGTTGTCAATACAACTAATATCAAAAAAAGTCTCTAGGGACTTTTTTGATATGTAATTTTGGGTTGAAACTTTTTGATATTTTTTATGTTTCTTAGGACCCGAGTGATATTTTCCATTTAAAGTATATGATACCCAATATTTCACAGCATCGTAATTCTCTCTTTCTATCGGAAAACTGCCTAAAGAAAACTTTCTTGATGTTCATGCATGTAGCGTAATTAACCCAAAAAACCGATCCACTCTTGATGCATCAAGAGTGGATCGTTTATTCTTTTTTTACAATGTGTAATGGCCTAACACGTACTACCATTACAATCTTATTCTCCATAACCCTTTCCCATGCTCTACAGTACAATGTAGTGCCCAAAATGATATTTAGCAGACGTGCAAAAGATTATAGAAGAACTCTTAGTTCTGAATTCTTTGCAAAGTGGGCTTTAAGCGCGTAAATATCCTTAGATTGTGGGTAAGCCCAACTCTTCTCATAAAATTCTATTATAATAAAAAAAAAATTATTTGGTTTGTTAACATCATGTAGTTAAAAATTGTTATAATAAATTTTATTTGATTTTATGTAAATATTTTTTTATTAAGTACCTTAATGATGTAACGGTAGATCATTTTTATTATATTTTCAAAAAATGAAGAATTTAAAAGAAACTTAACAAAAGTAACGAACTAATATAAAATTATAACCCAAAAAAACATAGATTTTTATTTATTTATTATAGCAGCTAAAAAGCGACTAAGAATTTGGCCTCAAATTTTATTATAATTACTATTGGACAATCTTACCATCGCAAAAGCAATATTATTTGTTCAAAATTTTATTTAATCCTCTATCTTGAGTAGGAGACAAGATTTTACTCTGCAACAAATATCAATTACAGTTATTAGAAACTACCCATGCTCTTTAGAATGCCACTCATCTCATGGTAATACAACTTAATCAAAGATATCAAATAAGATTCAATCTATGTCCATGTGGTCATGCCACATATGAGCAGCTATGTTATCTCTTAAAATCAATCTTTGTCTATAATCTTCTTCTTGTGATGAATGATCCTTTGGGTCATAAATGTATGTCCTCAAGTAACAATTCACAATCAACCTATCTCTAAAATAGTAAAGTAACAAAAATATTGTCACAGGGTTCAACAGTCTAGTTACTGGTTAAGTAGGGTCTTTGAAAATGTTCAAGATATTGTAAAAGGCACCTATCTCTGCAAGATCCCCAATTTGACCATCCTGAGCTACAACAATTATGTTCAGTACAGCAAGAAGTACAAAAGGAATGTGTTTAAGAAAAAAAAAAAAAAAAAAAGAGGAAACGCCATGATACAGAATCAAATTGAAAGCAGATGTTAATTGGTGTAATGACTAGGAATCTGGGATTGTGCAGGTAGAAGTGATCCAAACTTAAACTGCTGAATGAAATCAGAAATATGGTTATCTCTCAGTTCCAATACATATATACAGCTAGAAGGTTCTTAGTGGAAGAGAATAATAACAAGGACATCTTCTTCTTCTTCTTCTTCTTTTGCTTTGTTATTATGCTCCTGAGTATACTAAAGTTTCCATTTGGGAATGTCAAATCTAGTAAGTGTATAACTTGTTGTGGAAGTAGAATCCAAGCAGGATCTTGTTTTTTTCAGAGTCTATAGTAGTATGATCCCAGTGACAATTTTCATTTAATATTATAATCTAACTATAATTTTTCCTCTCACTTTTCTCCTCCCCTTATTTTCCTCTCTAATCCAAATAGGGGAAAATCAATTTTCCTCCATTTCCCACTACTTTTCTCTTTCCCAAATTTTCTCACCATCCAAATATATTGTTAGTGCCGACGAAGAAAACAAGTTGTGCCTTTATATATATATATATATATATATATATATATATTAAAATTTTAGAAGAGGGGTTGAACTCATCCATAATCTAGGGGCAGGGTGTTTAGAGCCCACTCTGCAGGGAATTCAGGACTAAAAGCACATATGCCTCTACCTTAGTCTGGGTTACCCTGCTTCGCAGACTCCTAGGATACCTCCTCCAACACCTTGACCAACTCCAGGATCAAACCCCCTCCCTTTTGGTGAGAGTGTCCGACCCCTTCACCGGTTGAACCGAGAGGTAAAACAAGTTGTGCCTTCTTAGCTCCTTCCTCTTACAAAATCTTAGT
Source organism: Acacia melanoxylon (assembly GCA_019022615.1). Taxonomy (NCBI): domain Eukaryota; kingdom Viridiplantae; phylum Streptophyta; class Magnoliopsida; order Fabales; family Fabaceae; genus Acacia; species Acacia melanoxylon. The sequence goes on from JAFJYJ010000114.1 coordinate 961,421, forward strand.
AAAACAAGCAAGGCCTAGACATTATTAAGTAGACTCACAAGAGATTATGAAAGGAATCAAGAGCCTACTCCAAATCCTACATTGAGAACCCATGATCCCTTGCAAGACATTGGGAGCCCATTGACACGTACAAGAATCAAAAGTATGAAGGAGGCTTTACATGCTTTGATAAGAGACATATTTGAGATGGAGGCCCAATCCAAAGATGTAGAAACAAGGCCAGCAATGCTTTCCATCTTCTGAGAAGGGCAAGAACTTCTAAATGACTAAATGAGTTTAATATGGTATCATAAGAGGTCCATTCACCAACAATGTAGAAGTTCTTGCCATTCTCAGAAGATGGAAAGCATTGCTGGCCTTGTTTGGATAGGGTCACCAACAATGTAGAGAATTATCAAATAATAAAGGTCTCACACCACCATATCCTCGGTTTGAGGCGTGAGAATGAAAAAAAAAGGATGTTGGGAGCTCTTCCCTAACAACCGTGAGCCCAACGCGGAGCGAAATCCGGATTAGTTGGAACCAAAGGTTCTGGTGAACCGGGTGGGATACCAAAAAAAAAATATAATAAAGGGAAAATAAATGAGAATAAGAAATTAAAGATAAAGCCAATGAGGAGTGGCACAGTTGGCTAAGGCGTTAGCCTTCACCCTAAAAGGGAGGAGGTTCGATACCCTGGTCGATGTGAGGGCCTTGTTGATGGGCGATCTGTAAGTACCTCTGTAAGCATTCTCTGAGCTTAGAGGTATGTTGGAGGTATGCTCTAGCCCTGGTGGGATATCGGTGTTTATTCCCACCTAAACTTTTAATTTATCAAAAAGAAAAAGAAATTAAAGATAAAAAATAAGGAAAGAGATGTTATTAGAATACTGAGATAACAGAGCAGTAGAGAAATATTTTATGTGGGAGAGGAAGAGGAAAGATTTAATTACCTGCTACTCCTTAGCCCCACTACCCCATTTATAATACAATATTTGAGATCAGGTTAGACCCACTTATTTAGCATCTGCACAAATTTAGGGCTAGGTTACACTGGTATTTCAAAAATATTGGGGCCCAGGCTTGACCAGGTACATGTGGGTGTGAGTTGACGGATTCTTGGGCTCCAGATTACTAGACATACTTTGCTGGGTCTTATCTATGTAGATCGGTTTATTTGTGGGCTTGAGCATATAGTTTTGGGCCCTATAATTCTTATCTCTTTAAGAGTCCTAAAGCCCGTTTGGATGTAGCTTTTGAAGAATAGTTTTAGGATTTACGAGATAAAAATGGCTTTTGGAGAATAGATTTTGGGACTTACGAGGTAAAAATGATAGTGTTTGGATCACTTCAAAACCTAGGTTTTGGTAAAAGTTTACCAAACATTTCAAAATTGTCCAGAAGCTATTCTGTATCAAAATCTAAGTTTTGACAAAAGTTTTCCAAATATTTCAAAATTGTTCAGAAGATATTCTGTATCAAAACCTAGGTTTTAGCAAAAGTTTACCAAACACTCCAAAAATTGTTCAAAATCTATTCTACATCAAAACCTAGATTTTGTGAAAAAACTATTTTTTTTAGCTTTTTTTTCTCTCCTCTACCATCATCAATATTTTTTTAGTACCCAGTAAGTATCTTTAAATATTTTTTAGTACCCTTCAAGTACCTTGGAATATTTTTTTCAAGATTAGTCATTACCATGAAATATTTTTTCAATATCTTAAAAAAAAATTCAAGATCATGAAGTATTTTTTCAATATCCTTAAGTTTTTTTTTAAAGTACCCATTAGTACCTAAAATTGTTTTTCAAAATTAGTCAGACTGAAATATTTCTTTCAAGATCCTAAAATAAAGTTTGAGGACCATGAGAAGTATTTTTTTCAAGATCGATCAAGTATTAAGTATCTTTTGAGTACTCGTCAACGTTGAAATATTTTTTAAGATCAGTCCTTACCGAAATATTTTTTTAATATCCTAAAATAAATTTTTAAGATCATGAAATATTTTAAGGTATTGATAAAAGACTTCATGATCTTAAAAATTTATTTTATGATATTAAAAAAAAAAATCAGGGTACTAACTCATCTTGAAAAAAATTCAGATATTAACTAGTACTAATAAGATACTTAAGGATATTGAAAAATACTTCATGATCTTGAAAAAAAAAATGGATATTGAAAAAATATTTCAAGGTAATGACTAATCTCTAACAAATATTTCAAGGTACTAAAAAAAATACCTAAGGATCGACGGGATCGAAAAAAATACCGATGATAGCGAGAGGAAAGAGAAAAATATGAAAAATAAATAAATTTTTCCAAAACCTAGGTTGTGGATCTAAAACCTAGGTTTTGATGCAGAATAGCTTTTGGATAATTTTTGGAGTGTTTGGCAAAGTTTTGTCAAACCTAGATTTTGATGCAGAATAGCCTCTAATATTTTTTTAGAATGTTTAGCAAACTTTTGTCAAAACTTAGATTTTGTTTCTAAAACCTAGTTAGAATAAGCTTTATTGGGTTTTAAATATCCTCTCATGTTAGTTTGAATTCATAGTTAAATAAAGAAGAGCTATTAAGTTTCTTTAGCGATCATTGCTTGGTTTTTAGTGTTTTGAATTGAATACCTTGTGTCTATACGGGTAATAGGTGTTCTGCATAGAATGCCTTGTGGGTTATCGTGGGTTTTCCTTTAGAACTTCCATCAGCATTCTTTTCCATATATCTTATCTTTTGTTTCTTTTCTTCTTTCTTCTTTAAGAAAAACAAACTAAATTTGTTTCTTCTCCTTGGATTACTGATTACATTAAGGCAAAAGGCAACGTGCTCTAAAGGGGAAAAGCCGGCGACATAAAACAAAACATAAAAAGTAGCAAAAACAACAACAAAAACGTTTTAAAAAAATGTGACACAAAAAAAGGCAGAAAAAAATCAGGAAAAAAAGATTGAAAGAAGGCTTAATATGATGAAGGCAAGATTTGGTAAATCCTATCCTATATTATCTCATCTCATCTCTATATTATCCCTACGCACTACAATAAAAAGAGGCTATAACATCCGTTTTTTTTTTCCCCAATTCCTACGTCCTTTTTTATAGGGACATCTATGTAGGGGACACAGTAACTATGACGTCCCCAGTGAAAATACGGACGCAGTAACTTCTGTTTTTATTTGGGACGCCATAACCTCTGTTTATGGTGTCCCAAATAAACTTTTGGGACGCCATATCCTCTGTTTAAGGCGTCCCAAATTTGTTTTTGGGATGTCGTAGTCCTTTTTTTATTTAAAAAAAAAACCCAAACTGCAGTGTTAGGGAGGATCCCATATTACAGATTACACAACAACAAAAAGTTGCACAAATTCAAAGAGAAAGCTCGGACGAGACCGGTAATTCCCACCACTTAAAGCTTACAACATTGGTGGCTCATATACAGGCAAGCTGACTCTGGGTATGAAGAACATGGTAGGTGTTTCTGAAATTCAACATTCCTAGAAACATGAACAAACCCTAGACATAGAAATCAGGAAAGAATTACTCATCTGTGAAGAAAGCTGTCCTAACAGATTGAGATAAACAAGGAATTATTCGAAAAATTACAGATATGTTGGATGATTGTTGTTTTTTATCAGTACTTTGCTATTTTCATGATGAAATAGCAAAGTACTGATGAATATATGAATAAATGAAATAGAAAACATATGAATATAAATCAAGTGTTAAATCATAATATGTGCCACTACTAACTACATCCTTTTCTTACTGTGAATTCTAAGAATGTTAACTGATGCAAAATATCTCCCTCCTCAGAAAATTGTAGAACGCCCAAACTACTGGATGAGTATTTGATGTTGCTTCTCTTAACTCTAAGTCTAACAATAATTTCTCTTCCAACACAATGCTTTAAGTGTTTTGACAAGCTCTTCTTTTTGCAGCTAAAAATTAATCTTAAGAAAGTCAAGTATGGAGGAATATAGAAAAAAGAAATTTGAATTAAAAAATTAATATACTACAAGGCACAAAGTATCAAATTACAAAAGGAGGAAAATAAAGGATTGAGGTAAGTGTAGCCGCTAACTTTTTTTTATATCAACAATTGACGTCTTTTTAGTTATCATCCAATTCTTAATACCTTGAGCAATGATAGCCTAGGTATCCTTGCAACCGTCAATATTCCTAATGAGTTTAGAGGGCCAACTTGTCATGATATTGGGGATAAGGAATTGAGCTCACTAACAATGAAAAACGGAGAACACAAAACGGAACACTTTGACAACATTAATATATATAAGCTTTACTATAATCATAGGGCTAACCATATTTCTTGGAAATTAAGCTTCTTATAGATTTAATTTGAATTATGATTATGGTAACTCCTTGACTTAAGGGCTAAATTATTATTATTATAAATCCTTAATCATACAAGTGAACTAATAATTTATGGATATAAAATATTGATATGGAATTATAAAAAGAGAGTGATAAATAATTATAATAGCCAAAAGAGAGATATTGATATACATTGGTGTCAAAGTAAACTGAAGTCACTAACATCGTTAATAAAACACAAGTATTTTATAAATAACTAACGGGTAAAGGATTTCTCCAGTGGGCGATACGACTGAGCTCTGCTAGGGCTTTTGATTTGGGGAAAAAAGTTGAGAGCTCTGCCACCCACTTTGGCAGAGAAGATGAGTGGCTCCTTCAGTCGCGTATTGCGGGGAAGGACAAGTGAGGAACTACCGATGGATGAGGGCGAGGATATGTGAAGGCGAAAGAGGAGAATATGAAGTGTTGATGAGGGATTTATGGGTGGTGAGTCGCTGAAGCCGCGGGAGGAAGAGTGGATGAAGGCTAGAGGAAAAGAAACAGGTCTGAAATCATATCGTGAGTCATTATTGCAGAATGTGAACTCACGGGAATGCTGGTGGGAATGGGCGAAGACTGATAAAGATGAGGACGTCGACGATTATGGAGGAGATAAAGATTTTGCTAAGGTATTGAATCCAAGTGATGGTATCTGTGTGGATTTTTCTCATCCACTCTGTCCGAGTTTTATGTTTGAGGAGAAGGAGAGAGAACGGCTTATGAAATCGTTTTGACGCACGTTGGTGGTCAAGCTACTGCGAAGACAACCTTCCTATGGATTCATGGTGAAGAAGCTGAAGCAAATCTGGGAACGAAAAATCCAGATTGACATTTTTGATCTCGAGAATGACTTTTATCTTGTCAATTTTCAGAAGATAGACGACTATATGGAGGCTTTGACCGGGGGACCTTGGGTAATTTCGGATGCTTATCTCAGTGTAGCACGGTGGAGACATGAGTTCAGTCCAAAATAGGAAAAAATTGTCTCTGTAGTAGCTTGGGTAAGGTTTCTTGACTTACCTACGCCGTTATTTGATAAGAAGTTCCTTCTAAACTTGGGGAACTCTATTGGGAAGGCGATTCGACTGGATGTTCACACTTCTCATAGATCTAGAGGGAGGTTTGCCCGTATGTGTGTCGAGTTGGACCTGAATAAACCCCTAATACCTCAGTTCAAAGTCGAGGGCCAGACACTCAGCGTGGTTTATGAAAGTCTTGGACACATTTGTAATAATTGTGGTTGGGTTGGGCACATGAAGGAGGGTTGTGAGGCATTTCATAGGAAGTTGAATGAGGAAAGCTTGGTGGTGGATGAAGCAGGGGTTAAGGAGACCAATATAGGGGAAAAGGAGAGTGATAAAGGTCTATGGAAGACAGTTTCGAGGGCCCGAAGGCCAAGGAGAAAGGATATAGAACTCCAAAATAAACCAGCTGGTTCACGCTTCTCAGTACTACAAGATGAGAAAGGAGAAGAAGAGGTCATACATTGTGAGACCACAGGACAAGGAAGAGTGTTGAAAAGTGTTGTGGCTGAGCAAAGTCTGGGCAAGGGTGTAGGGCAAAAATAGAGCAAGAAGGGGGGTAATGAAGGTAGTAAGGGGCGGATCACGAAAAATGCTACGAATACAATAAAGGGCAAGGGGAGGGTTAATCAAGAGTATACAAGGGAGAAGGAGGCAATGCCAAGGGCTGGGGTAGTAGCGCCTGAAGATGAGAGTGGAAGAATGGTTTTGACTGAGGTTATACCTGAGCATGATAATAATTTGGTTGCGTCAGAAAATAGATTAAAGTCATATGAGAGGCATAGAGTCTACCCAACAAACAAGGAAAACCTTCACCTAGGGGAAGGAATGGTGGCGGAACTTTCAGATGTTGCGGTAGGTACTCAGGCTTCACATATCGATGAAGACATTGCGGAGTGCACAGAGGCTGTTAATATGAGCATGGAGGAGGTATGTCCCACAGCTGTTCTGGCTGATTGAGCTCTAACAGGTTTTGGCTTTTCTTGAAACAATTATCTGTTATCATGATTAAGTTTTTAGTATGGAATAGTAGGGGAGCTGCAAGTAAAGGAGTGGCTTCTGTAATTAGGGATATTAATTTCCATTATAAGCTGGATATGGTTGTGCTGCTAGAGCCAAGAATCAGTGGTAGGCATGCTGAAAAAGTCATAAAAAGCTGGGGTTTCTGGCACTCAATAAGACAAGAAGCTGAGGGTTTCTTAGGGGGGATTTGGATCTTGTAGGATCTAGAGGAGTTAGTAGTGGATGTGAGGATCATGAATGAACAGTTTATTCATTGTAATCTAAGTTTTGGGGGGATATAAATACTGTTTACAGTAGTCTATGCGAGTCCTACGGAAGCAAAAAGGTTTCAGCTGTGTGATTTGCTCTATAATTTGGCTTGTGAAGTAACTGAACTGTGGATTCTAGTAGGTGATTTCAATGAAATAAAGACTCCTATGGTGCAACAAGGGGGAGACCGTATGAGTGAAACACGTTGTCGTGGATTTAATGACTGGATTGAAGATTGCAGTCTAATTGATATTGAGGCTCAAGGACCTTTTTTTTACATAGAAAGGACTGAAATGGGAGGGATTAGAGAGGGTTTACAAGAGGCTAGATCGCTGTTTGTGTTCAATCAGCTGGCATGAGAAGTTTGAGGAGGCTGAGATTAATGTCTTGTCGAGAGCTGTTTCAGATTACCATCCCTTTTTGGTTAAGTTGACTAGAGATCATAAGGGTTGAAGGCAAAGATATTTCAAGTACGAAGCCATGTGGAAAATGCATGAGCTTTTTGATAGTGTCTTAGATTCTAGCTGGTGGCATAATGGGGAAGCTCCAGAGAATCTGACCGCATTACAATTTGAAATGAATAGATGGAATAAAGATGTATTTGGGAAGCTAGAAGGCAGGAAACGTCGGCTTTACAATAGATTAAGTGGAATACAGAAAAGCCTTGGCCATAGAAGCAACCACTTTCTTGTCAATTTGGAGTTGGAGTTGGAAGAGGAGTAGTTGCACCTTTTAAGGCAAGAAGAGATTTTTTGGTTTCAAAAATCAAGGGGGTGATGGCTGCAAGATGGGGACCGCAATATGAAGTACTATCATTCTAAGACCTTAATGAGAAGGAGGAGAAATAAGGTTACAATGCTCAAGAATAATGTGGGGGAGTGGGTTGAGGATGAAGAGGTGATTGTTAGCATGTTTCTTGATTTTTATAGCTCTTTGTTCTGCGAGACTAATTTTAATAGGGGCTGGTCTGAATCAAAACAGTTTTGGGGGAAAGTGGATAAGGAAAATTGGAAGAGGATTGGAGGAGAGGTTAGTGGTCTGGAGGTGCATAATGCTTTCTTTCAAATGGGAGGTTATAAGGTGCCTGGTAAAGATGGGTTTCTTGCGGTGTTTTATAACCAAAACTGGGAGTGTGTAGGTGCCTCGGTCACTAATTTTATCCAAGCTTTATGGAGGCAGCCAGATTGGATTGGTGAAATTAATGAGACCGTGGCGGTGTTGATTCCAAAGGTGGAGAAACCAGTTGAGGTTAGTCAATTTTGCCCCATTGCTTTGTGTAATGTTATCTATAAAGGTCTAGCTAAACTAATAGTGAATAGGCTAAAACCTTTTCTTGATCAATTAATTTCCCCATACCAAACAAGTTTCATTCCTAGAAGAAGTATCCATGACAACATCATTATTGCGAAGGAAGTAGTTCACTCTATGAACAAACTACAAGGGAAAAAGGGGTTCATGGTAATCAAAATCGATCTTGAGAAAGCGTATGACCGTATGAATTGGTCGTTCATTGAGAAGGTTTTGGAGGAAATCGAGATGGATGAACAATTAAGGAAAGTTATTAGGGGCTGTTTTAGCTCAGTACAGTTATTGCTGATTTGGAATGGGTGTAGGAGGGAGGAATTAGTCCCAACTAGGGGCTTGAGACAAGGGGACCTATTATCTCCTTATTTGTTTGTCTTAGGAATGGAGAAACTCACTCATTTAATTGTTGACTGTGCGAGCAAAGGGCAGTGGAAACCTATAAGATTAGGTTGTGGATGTGCTGAGTTGTCGCATCTGTTATTTGCTGATGATCTACTCCTAATCTGTGAGGCTGATTTAGATCAAATTTGTGTGGTTATGGGAATTTTGGAGAGTTTTGGTAACATGTCTGGTTAAAAAGTAAACAAGCAGAAAACTAGTGTTTATTTTTCGAAGAATGTAGCCAGGGAAATTCAAAACCAGATCTGTGGGTGTTCAGGGTTTGCTCAAAATGATGATTTGGGAAGATACTTAGGGACTTTTCTATCAAAGGATAGAGTGAAGAGTAAGAATTTTCAACATATACTTGATAAAATGCAAAGTAAGCTTAGTTGCTAGAAAAGGCAAACTTTGTCTCTAGCTGGAAGACTAACTCTTGTGCAGTCGGTTACGAACCAAATGGCAGTCTTTGCCATGCAACATTCTGTTATTCCAATTGGAGTGCGGAATCAAATGGAAAAAAATACAAAGAGACTTCATTTGGGGTCGTGAGGGGGAGAGGAGGAAAATTCACTCTGTGAGCTGGGATTTACTTTGTAAAGAGAAGGAGAACGGTGGCTTAGGTTTGCGTAATCTATCCTTGATGAATGAAGCCTTTATGGGAAGGGTGTCTTGGAATGTAATTTCAAAACCAACCAATTTATGTTCTATGGTCCTCAGTGGTAAATATAATAGACAGTGCAATTTTCTGAAAATTTGTAAGGGGTTGAAAACCAACTCAGAGTTGTGGAGAAAATTGACCAAGCTTTGGCCAGATATAGTGGATCATATCTACTAGGAAATTGGTAATGGGAAGAGAGTGAAGTTCTAGGAGGATAAGTGGGTAGAGGATGAAGGTAAACTCTCTGCAAAATGTGTTGGGCAGCTGGCTGTGGAAGAGAAAGGAAAGATAGTGGGGGAGATGATAACAGAGAGTGGTGAAGGGGATATGTATAAAATTGAGAGTAAGGTGAGTGTTGAGGGTAGAGAGCATATAAGGTCTATTCTACCTCCTGATCCCGCGAATGGAGTTGATATTATCAGGTGGGGAAGAAAATTCAAAAATAAATATGTAGTTGCATATATGTATCATTTCCTAAAAAATGAATCAGAGAGTGAGGAAAGAGGATGGGGCGTAATATGGAGGTGGAAGGGGTCGAGACGTGTGCAGATGTTTCTTTGGTTAGCACTACACAACAGGCTGCTCACGGCTATGCAAAGATGTAGGCTTTTGGGGGGAAATGCAGGATGTTATTGCTGCAGTTTGAAGGAGGACATGATGCATGTTCTCCAAGATTGTACTTGTGCTTGGTCTCTATGGCAGGAGTTGTTGCCATTTTATCCAGATGAGAATTGGAGACTTGTATTCGGGCTTACTTGTTGGCTGTTGTGGTCATGGCGTAATAAAAGTTGCTTCCAGGAGGGTTATGTGATACCGGTGGATTGCGTGCGTGTTGTATTCTAGTATGTAAAGGAGATACAACAAGCACAACATGAGTTTGGTGGGAATGAAGTCATTAAATGTGAAGCTTTGATTAGATGGGAAGCACCAGGAGAGGGCTGTATAAAATTGAACGTGGATGGTGCTTCTCAAGGAGGAGGTAAGACTGCGGGGTGTGGTGATTTGTTTCTTGATTCATGTGGGCAGTGGCTTTGTGGTTTTAGCAGGAAGTTGGGAGTGTGTACTACACTAAGAGCTGAAGCATGGGCTGTACAGACAGGGCTTGAAATAGCTTTGAAATATCATTTTAACAGGATCGTTGTAGAATCTGATTCTATTAATCTGATAAAAATGTTGAATGATACACAAGTGTTTGTTGAGTCTGATATGAAATTGTTGGGTTTGATTAGGAGAACTGCTCAGAAATTTCTAAATGTATCTTTTGAGCATGTTTTTAGGGAAGGCAATTTTTGTGCCGATGCATTAGCCAAGCATAGTTGTTTTCAGGAGGAGAGTAGGATTATTTTTGATAGACCTCCCCTGTTTGTTAATCGTTTTCTGTCCAGGGATTGTATGGGTATTGCATACCCAAGACCTTGCTATGATACAGGAATAAGAATGGGCTAAGGCCCCGTATTTCTAAAAAAAAAAACGCAAGTATTTTCTCATAAAACAGTTGCTTACGGAACGGTTTTTAACCGCGTTAATACGAGTATTATCGAAAATGTAGATTATAGGCCTTTGAAGATAATAATAGTAATTTAAAGCCTCTACTTATTGACCTTCTCTTGAATTCTGATCGTTGCCAACATCGTGCCCGATTTCCTGTCGCTTTGTATAGGCGCAAATTGACGGGGAGAAGACGTCATCTATTGTTGTCCGCCATCTGCATCACCGATGGCATAATCTCTTTGGTGAATTGTGATTGTGCTCCCAATGGTCCGCCTTAAATTTTTTTGTTGGCAACTTCTTCCTTATTCTTTTCTCTGGTCAATATTTTTTTCCCCTTGTTTGGTCAACAATGAAGTCAGCTAGCTAGGACTTTAATAACCCATATCATCCACATCACAATTTTAATGATAACAAGATTGTCTTAACTTTCATGCATTAATCTATATAGAAATTATTGTTGAAATTTTATGTGCCAAATAGTTTTATTTTAGAAATATACACAAGGATGAATTCTTGCAAAAGCTAGGGCAAAAACAAAACTCTTTCACCAATTGTAAACCATTGGTTGTGTGTGTGTCAAATGATTAAAATTATGTAAATTCAGTATGAAATGTTAGAGCTTTATTCAAATATTTGTCTTTTGTTATTTTGTAATTTGGAAATTGGTATTCCATGGCTCTTGGTTTCCAGCTTTGTGGTAAGACTTCCCTATATATTCATGATGGCTTGGATGGGTACACTACTACAAAATAGGGCTACGACGTCCTATTTTTTGCCCATTTAACGTCCTTTTTCCGCGGGACGCCTAATTGGGAGGCGCAGTAGGTAAAACTTACGGCGTCTAATTATAATAATTAGACGCCGTAAGTCCAGACTTAAGGCGTCCTATTTTAATTATTAGACGCCTTAAGTATGGCAGAAATGACTTTCATGTCTATAGTTAAGGCGTCTAATTTATAAAATTAGACGTCTTAAGTTTTACTTACGGAGTCTAATTATTGGAATTAGACTCCGTAAGTTCATTAGACTCCGTAAGTTCAACCTTATGGCGTCTAATTCCAAGTACTACTTACGGAGTCTAATTCCAATAATTAGACTTCGTAAGTAGTTGTTTTTTAAAATAAAAAATAAAAAATTTGCTTCGCATGATTGCTCACCCTTACAAAAAAAAAAACCTTCTTACATATCAGCAAGCAATAATTACCACAATGTGATAAAATAAAACAACACATCTATGTGCTAAAAATTGGCACGAAAGTGTAGCAAAGAAAACGTCAAAAGAACCAAAAATTTGAAGAGTGCAGTCTCACTAAAAAAAATTCAGCAGCATTTCCCCTTAAAAGTAAGACATCCCAAAATTTCAATAACAAACAATTTTAGCTTAATTCAAACTTAACTTACTAACTCAGGCAAATCAGAACAATATCATCTATTAAATCCAGTATTTTCATCAACAAAGAGAACACTAGAATTATTCGTAATAACATATACTTCAATGGTAATGGTAAACCTTGAAGCATCACTTTTTTAATCAAGTTCATATAGTTGATTGTGTGTTTACCTGCTTTCATCCATTGTAGTGGCTCAATAAATATGGAAGAAGACTCAGATTCATTGTATTTGTTGAAGAAGCTGTCACTTTTCCACTTGTGCCACTCGCTGGATGTCTCACCTTCACCGGGAACATAGTCTACAACGTGCTCCTTCAATGCAACCACACGCCGGCACTTCTTACAGCGGTATGTAGGACTACGATTATTTCTTGGAGCTGCTTCTACTTCTCTGAAGCAACACTAACAGGCAGCCAGGATCAGCTCCAAGTCTAGAACTCTCTATTCTCACCCCGAGTTATAATTCTCACCTGAAAGAACAAGACAAAAAAAACTTTTCCTTGGATGACAAACTAGAAGCGACCTTTTTAAATTTTAAAGATCAAGGCAGACAAAAAGATTCATGATATGAACACCAAAGTATGGACAAAACAGGAACAATCAGAACAATTGCTACTCAGGAAACAGGAGATATTTAACATATGAATGTGAGTCATTACTAAGGGAGTCAGATATAATTTAACCACCCAAAGAATCACAAAAATGCAGTAGAATGCTCTTAGGATGGATTCCCATTGAATTTTCCCAGAAGAAAATTGCAAAAGATTAAGCATTTGGATTACTGCTCAAATACTCTTCAAAGCTGGCTTCATTTTCCGTTGCTAGTGTCAAATCTGCAACCTAGTGGAAGCAACAAGCATTTGGTTAATCTCATTCAACATCCTACAGAAGCACTAGAATTCAAGACATGAATTAAAAAATTAAATTGAGTACTCCGTGCAAGCTTCTGCCTGCAAGAAATTAGAAAAGAACCTTATAAGTATTCAATTCAAAATATCTTATCAAGAAAAAAGGGTGTTTTTGATATTTCAAAAGACACCACTAGATACTTCTGTGAGAATAGCATCTGAAACAATGTCAAAACCAACCTTTGGAAGCAATTTGCTTTTGGTATTATTTTACGAAGCACTTTGGTATAAAAATTAGACAAACCGAGCTATCAATCTGGGAGCAGCAACAATTTTTTAAAAACTCAGTTGCCAACTAGTGCTAGAACAAAATTAGAAGCAAACCATGAGAAGCAATACACTCAGCAAAATCACCCCTTAAAATGTTGTTTTCTCTTGTTTTATCTATAGAATTCAGAAAACAAGTCTTTGCCATTGATATAGGCAAGCAGCTTGACCACCTGCAAAAGGGGAATGAAAACAATTTAAAAGTCAAAAACCTACTTAGTTTGGTCGAAAGTGTCTATAACACATAGAGTGGAGCAGACCTTTTCAAGTGTTTCTTCAATTGCTTCATCACTCAATTTCCCACTATTACCTTCCTTGAGAATATTATCACAAATTGAGGCAAGTAGTTATGCAATTGAACCTCCAGCAACACCCTTGTCACAGAACACCTCAAAAGCTTCCTTCTTAGTCTGCAGAAACAAAAATTCAGATTTCAATATCACAAGAATAATTTGAAGTAGAAATATAACAGCTTAAAACCATCTTCTGATCAAAACCTTGTGGAAAAGAGTATGGTTCTGGAAACGCTCGTTCACATAAGCCAGGTATTTGTCCTGCAGCTCAATCACTTTCCAAACAAATAACTGAAAAGACAAGTTTCAACTTCTATAATTGAATAAAAATAGAGTAAACTAGACAATCAATAATTAAGGATTTTACCTGTTCCAGAATACCTACAATATCCCTTTTCTCTGCCTGCAAATATTCCAAGTTAAACAAAATGGAACAAACCAAAGGTCAGCCAAAATAAATAAATCTTGATTCTTCCTTTCAAATCATTTTTTCAATTCCTACTCATTATCCTAATAAGAAAATGTTTCATCTTAAAAATCCAATTTAAACTCCAAAGTGCTTTGTAAGAGCAAGCCTTTATTTTATTTTTTCTCCTGTTAATCATCTTCCCACTTTACGCATGGCAAATGCACAAAGACCAACCACCAAGCAATAGCAAAATCACAAATAAAAACCAGAGCTACATAATATCACACCACATTTCGATTGGAAAAATAAAAGAGAGTTTAAAAGCAACGGATGTGTTCAGAGTATCTTTAGACTTTCCTAGAGGCAACTTTCATCTACATCAATGAAATAGCATATATGATTATAGAAAAATAACAAAGAGCTAGTATAAAGTAGCTTAAGAATTTTGTACCTCATCCTCAAACATTATGAAATTAGAGTAAGCAGGACTTCAGGGATATTAGAAAGGAGTTCTATTCTGTCACTATAATCAAATTAGAGAGTCCATCTAAAAATGGCGCAATAGGATCCAAGGTTCCGAAACCCGTGACAAAAATAATTTCCCAACTCCTTGCTACCTCTTCCCGATGATAAATCAATCAAATGACACTAACAAATAACAAATTTAACTATACCTATGTTACTGTTCATTAAATGCAGGGCCCTCTAGTTCTTGCAGATTTAATCTCATTTGACCATTAAAGTCAAGTGCATCCAGGCTTTAATCATCTGAAAAAATCATATCTAAAATTGGATTGATAATAGGCATCATGACATCTTGTGGACATGAAAGATGAATCAAATGGGTTATTAGCAATCACAGAAGGTACTGAACTAGCTCTACGCTGGTAAGGAGAAGGATCATCCAGGCGAAATGAATTGCTTTAGACCCCAAAAATGGATGGTTCTATCAGTTCTGTTGGTGAATCATGGAAGTACTTCTCATCATAACTCTCACTAGAGCAAGAATCTGTCATGTACATACTTCTTTCTATACGGTGTAGCAGCTAGCTAAGTAGATCTAACTAATGAAATGAGTTGTCTTTGATTTAGGCTACCCACATAGAATGTCAGTCTGTACCCAATAACATTACATATATTAGCCAGGAATATATTAAAAATATACGCAATCAATTTAACCAATCGGCTTTTCACCTGAAGAAATTATAATCGGTGTTTATTACAGATCTTGTTGAACCGTCTAAGTTATCTGAATTCAGGTGAGAAGGAAAGGATAAAAAAGAAATCTAAAACGGTCTAATATGGGTTTATTATACAAACCTTTGTCTTCAGAAATTTACTCGATTCGTCTCCCCCATTTCGATGATCCCTTAAGACACAGGACTTCTCATCAAAGCATGAAAAGATGAGAAATCCACGAAGCTACTTTGATTGGAGGGATTTTGACCCGAGAAAAAAGGAGGAGGAGACGATGATAGTATGGCAGCGAGTTGAGGGCCTTGACTAGAGCAATAGAATGAAGAAGAAGAATTGCAACGACCGAGCGACCACGATGAAAGCACCAAAGCGGACTGTAGGAGAGAGGAGATTCATAGGATTTTAAAACGAGGCACAGACCGGGAGCTTCGAGTGAGGGCGTGAAGAAGGGTGTGTGGAGCTTCGATTTGAGAAGAAAGAATGAGAATGAGAATCGACGGAGCACGCGGGAAAAATTGGGGGAAAAGGGTTTTGGCGTGAAAAAATTTAATTACAGCGTCTAACTTTATTAGTTAGACGCCAAAAACAATACCTACAAAGTCTAAATAAATAACTTAGACACTAAAAACTATACCTACGGCGTCTAAATTTTTTACTTAGACGTCAGGTATAGTTTTTGCGTCCTACTAAAATAATAGGACGTCTAATATATCAAACTTTCTACAAGTATTTACAAAATTGCCACCGCCTCCACATTTTACTTCCTTTTAAAAAAATTAGACGTCCTTTTGAGAAGTAAAAACCATATTTTGTAGTAGTGGTAAAAGGGATATGAGGTCTATATATATCTAATTTGAGTGCCTTGCATTGTCTAAATTGTTGCACATAGCTATCTGAAATATTCTCATATCTAGTTTGAGCTTTCTGTATGTGAGGACATTGATCTCAAATTGTATCAAAACTGAATGTGCATTGGCTGAGGTATTTATCAAAGATTTTATCATATTTGAAAAAAAATTGATATGAAATTGTTCTGTTTTTCCTTCTAAATGCATTTTATGCAACTGACTTAATTTGGTCAAACATATGAAGTCATATGTTTTTAAATTTATGAAAATTTTTACTATAGAATTATGGACAAAGCAGTATGCACTACTACTACTACAAAAAAAAAAAAAAAAAAAACAGATTTAACAACGCCAATTAACATCTGTTTTTTGAAAACATAAATAAAAAAGAAGGTGTTGGCATTTTTGAAATTTTGTCTTAATATTCAAAAAATGTTTCAATAAAAACAGTTGTTGAAAGTTTAACTTTTAACTACTATTCTTAAAAACTTGATTGAAAGTAGTTGAAAGTTTAACTTTGAGTAAATACCCTTTTGGGTCCCTGGAAAAAATACGGACCCCATTTTGGTCCTCATACAAAGAAATGCCCTTTTAGTCCCCGAAAGGACGAATAAGGTCGATTTGTGAACATTTTGGTCCCTCACAAATTTCCAAAAAGCTCTTTTTAGTCCATAAAAAAGTCTCATTTTAGTCCCTAGGGACAAAAATGGGGTCCGTGTTTTTTTTGGGGACCCAAAAGGGTATTTACTCTTTAACTTTCAACTATTGTTTTTAGGAATAGTAGTTGAAAGTTAAAGCCAAATAAAAATAAAAATTAATATTTATGAGTTTTAACGATTTTTTTTTTATTAAAAAAGTCGTTGAATCTTGCTACGGTATTGGTGGTGGCACGGTTGGCTAGAGGGTTTGTTTAATTATCTTGAGGTCCAGAGTTCGAGCCTCTGCCATCCCTTTTTTTTTGGAGTTGCAACGATTATTTTTCTAAAACAGTCGTTGAATATTTATGTCCGGGTGGTAGCACAGTTGGCTAAAGTCTTTGGTAATCTTTTCTAAGGTTGAGTGTTCATGCCTCCCTAACCCTGTGTCCTTTTTTCTTTTTTCTTTTAGTTTCAAAGACTGTTTTTGAAAAACCAATTGTTAAAAGTCACTAGTCTTGATAAACACAAAATCCCAAGATTTGCGACGGAAAGTCATTATAACTCAATCCATCATTTTTTTTTAAATTTTGAGGTACGACAACTGTTTTAATAAAAACAGTCGTGGAATATTTCAACAAGCTTGTGGTGGAGCATTTGGCTAGAGCCTTTGGTAACTTTACGTGAGGTCGTGTGTTCGAGCCTCCCTGAGCTTGTATCCTTTTTCCTTTGTTACAATGACTGGTTTAGATAAACTAGTGGTTAAAAGTTTTTTTACTAATCATTGAAAGTTAAAAGTTTAAACCCATATTTTTTCTGAATCTCGCGCCTATTCCATTTTGTTCTTCAATTATTTCCACCTATCTATTCTTTTTTATATTTCCATATCTTTATCTAGAGAAATAGCAGCGTACACAATATCTTGAATCAAGAGATTTGGAAACCCAAAAGCACGAACAAAATAGAGAATAGAAGGGAGGCGGCACTGTTCATGTAAAAGGACTGGAACATTGTCTTGAAGAACAGAGGCAGCCAGAAAAAAAAAAAAAAAAGATGTAGGAGGATCGCAAGAATCAGCTTCTTCCACTGGATTGTGGAGCGAGAGCAGCAAAACCAGAAGGAAGGAGAAAATTTTCGAGAGACATAGAATGGAGAACCAGAGGTGCAAATATGAGGAACCAAAGGTAAATGATCGACTGAAGTCTTCTTCTTTTAATGGCGAGAGCTAAACAAGGGAAGTAGAGGAGAGGTCAATGGCACCAAGCTCTGGTTATCTTCCGTCTTTTCAACGAGCATGGCTGGAAGGAGAAAGAATGTAGCTGCTGCAAACGCAAGGACCAGAGGATACACATATCTGTGAGTAACCTATTTCCAAACTTGCTCCATTTTGATAAATTCACATAACTGTGATTGAAGTTGTCCATCTCTATTACTACTTGCCCTGATACTGTTCTGCATCTTGGACCAATGCTTGCAGACACATACTTGTTTGTTGACAACAACATTACTTTGGCCTCATTAGTATTGATGCAATTTCAAAAGATGAGTAGTAACAAAGTATTGATCCCAGAACTTTTTACCAAATGATCGCTCCAATTCTTCGGCCTCGTGGTTTCCCTTTTATCCATAAAATCTTGAGTTCACCCCTCTTCTTGCGTCTATGAAATGAGAGATCTAGGTTGTATACTAGAGATCATTCAATTTGGAAAAAAAAAAAAAAGACTTACAACAACGACTGTTTTTCGGAAATAGTCATTGTAACTTAAAACTTTCAATGATACTCACATACACTATCTCTTGAAAATAATCGTCTTAGGATCCTAAAAACGGACGTTAAAGGTGCCTTATATTGTAGTGATGGACTGATGCCTCGACTGAGGAATTTATCAACACGTGTGTTGAACAAATTTACAAAAAGAATGGCATGGTCTATCATTTACCAAGACTAGTTGGACAAATATTGTGACCACTTTCAATAAGAAAACTGAGAAATCATATGAAGAAAACAATTGAAGAATAAGTTCAACATCTTAAGGAAAGATTTGAAGACCTAAGATAAAGAGACTGGTATGGGTCGGGAACCAACAACGAATGTTGTATTTGCATCGAATGAGTGGTAGTAACAGAAAATACAGGTATAAACACCTATGATTCTATTATGTTTAGACATTTAAGGCAGAGGGTGGCATTTTTTTTTATAGTCGTTGAAGTTGGTTACTTGTTTTTATGCAGGTAAATTCAACATATAAAGTTTAGGCACATTGCCCTAAAGTTTGAAAGGAGTAAAGGATTATATTCAAGGATGCGATTGAAACTGGAGAGGATATTTTTCCCCATCTTTTACACAGTCTCACGCACAGGAGGAACATGAGGAAGATGTTTACCGACCCACCATGGATGAAGAAGAGGGCCCATGGGACAAGGAGGACAACCTATTTGGTGCTAACCTTGTACCTAGTACATGAGTGACAACTGATCTAGCAAGCATAGATTTATCGGGCCTCACTCCACCAACTGTTCCTACTACTTCAAGAAGCCAATCCAAGAGGAAGAGAGGAGATGGGTCAGTTTAGAGAAAAAAAACAAAAAATTCCAGCTTCTAAACAAATCATGGATGCAATCAGCATCATAGAAAATACATCAAAAGAATAGGATAGCAACATTAAATGATATCAATGCTCACAATGTGCAAAACGTGATGTCTGAACTGCTTGCCCTTGAGGAAGTCCAACGTGATTCGAATTTTCGAGTCCAATGTATGAAGCTTCTGATGGATAAGACTAGTTAGGAAATGTTTGTTTCAGTAAAAGGGAACAAGAAGTACTTGGTAGATTGGTTGGGCTTTATGGTTTCCCTTCCCTAGATATACTTGAACTATAAATGTAGAATGGTTGAACAATGCTATAGTATATGGGTTTTATTTATTGTATGTGGGTTTTTTTTTACTCATGACATTAGGTGCCCTTATGTATGATAAAAATTGCAACTATCTTTTATAACTTGTTACATGTGTTTCCATGTTTAATACAATACCTTTTTTTAAAAAAATATTTTCTTATAACTTTAACTAAATTACTATGTTTGCATTTAACATTTGAATTTATCTCACACCTTCGAAATGTTTTCACCATTTTATAAGCAAATATTATTTAGTCGATGTTGGATATCTAACATCTGTTGGGTATCTTGGTCCCTACATATATGAGCGTTATCATCTGACAAAATTCAGGCGTCAGCATGGATTTAGAAATCATAAACATGCCTTCACTTTTTATCATTCAAGTTTGAGGTGGCCACTATAAAAAGGACTTTTAGATTGTGAAAGAATATGTTTGAAATCTTACAAAGAATGCGCATATATAGCTATTAAACACAAGTTCGCATGGTTGATTCAACAATGACTATACATAATTTTACTAGAAGAAATTCTTAAACAGATGTTAATTTTATAGAAGCTAAAAATGAGAATATAGGTCATGTTCACAATATTAGTGTAGATGAAGAGCCTTCCTCGACTAATTCTGATGCATCAACTTCAATTCAAATGAATCAGATTCATGACACAGTTAGAGACAAAATTGTATGAGACCTATGATCTAGTACCTATCTAACATTATTTGATTAAATTATGTATTTTAGCATTGTTAAATTTTCTAAGTTAGCATTTTTCACTTTTTTGTAATTTTGATTTTAATTTTTTTTCTTAGAATTATCTCAAAAGTCACTTATGCTACCACCATTTCCAAATAAGTTTCAATTTCACAAAAACTATTTATGCTTGCTATCGCCAATCTAAATATTAATAATATTTCATAATGTGACTTTTATTCAATTTTACTTTTTCATAAGTCATATTGTAAATAAGTCATTTTTCCTACATTTATCCTAAGCACACATAATTATTCTACTCAAAATCGGATTGGAGCACGTTACACGTGGGAAGACTTTCTTCCTCTAATTTGATCCCTGTGGTTAAGGAGAAAAATGGGAAAATCCATCTTGGGGCTCTTTTTGAGAAAAAAAAAAAAAATTCTAAAAAGGGCTCCAAGATTAAGAAAATCCCAAAAAGGGCCCTTGGGATTTTCGGAACCGCTTTGAGTTATAATGGTGATATAGTTGTTAACCGGGAAATTTGATATTGTTGTTAATGTGAATGATTTAGTTGTTAAAATATTGTTGTTAATGCGGGCGATTTAGTTGTAAATGAGTATTAATTTTGTTGTTAATTTGGTGATTTAGTTGTCGGCGGAGATTCGAAAAATCGAGAGAAAGGGCCCAATGGCTCTTTTTGGGATTTTCTAATCTTTGGGGCCCTTTTTGGATTTTTTTTTTCTTAAAAGGGGCCCAAGAAGGATTTTCCCGAGAAAAATACCCATACATATACATTTGGAGTTTTTAAAATAGATGCAAAAATACCAAAATGCCAGCATCTTAAATCATAGGTACACGATCCACTTTCACTTTCATGTGCAACTCTTCTGTCCTCATCTGTGGATTCTGCTTCACTTTGCTCCGTTCTCCTCCCCCAGTGTCCCCATGTTGTCTTCGTCGCCTGTGGTCTCTGTCCTCATTCCCTCGTTGTCGTATCTGTGCTCTGTACTCACTCCCCAGTCCCTCGAACTCCAGTCTTTACCGTCCCTCCCGTCGTAGCGTGCTCATCGACTTCGCCCCTAGCCAGATCCGCTTCACTGTAAGGTAAAACATCTGTAGTTGGTATTCCTGGCTTATGATTATATAAACATTTGTCCAAATTAATGAATTAAAAAGTCACTATTTGGTGTAACAAAAGAAAGTTATCATTTGGTGCGTGCCGCTGGAGTTGATTCGTGTTTGGGAAGAAAACAATATATTAGGAAGAGAAGAGTAATTATCTGGGGAGCTTTGCCCAGGTTAGGGTTGTTTGAGTGTTCTTGTGCTTGGGCCTCGTGTCTCATTGCTGTCTTTCAAGCTGCATTATCTCTTTTGAATTGAGCCAATGGTTTTCTTTTGACATGATTGTGAATATTACTTTATTCCAGCCGCAAGTTTATGGATTAGACTAAGCATGAAGTTCTTATGATTGGCCAAAAAGTTCTTATGATTGGGAATTCATAGGGCGCCTCTGTTCTAATTACTTTCCAGCTTGCTACCGAGAGGGCTCAAAAATATTATAAAAAGAAAGAAAAAGAAACAATAAATGAACCTAAATAATTTGGTTAAATCAGTTCGGTTATTTAGTTTTGTTCGGTTCGGTGCTAATGATACGCATGATCGTTTTTCGTTATTACTGAAAAGTGTGAAAACTGAACGCTCTCCATAATTCCACATAACCAGTGTTTTAGTGTAATTTATTGTGGAAACGGTAATTAGTGCGAGTCTTTATTTATTATGGGTTTAGATTGTAAAATGATCTAAGGTGTTGGTTTATTATACAAGTGATCAAGATGGAATTGTAATTGTTATGGACCGAGATAAATGGGCCTCGGAAGATAAGGCCCACCAACGTGTTCCTACAGGGACAGAACCCATGACCCCATGATCCCATGATCTCGGATCCACGATCCCCATCATCATGAATGATGGGAGAGGACATGCCGAGTAAAGCGGCCAACGAGATGAAGAGAACCCCGCTCTATAAATAGGAAGGATCCAACAGGTGCACGGTACACACAATTCTCTGAACCTATCTACATATCGCATACACAGAACACACACCCCACGCCTTTGGGTGAAAACCCTTGTGTTTAAAGCTCTGTGATCTCCTATCTATCTGGATATCTCCCCCATAGATATCTGGGAGAAGACTAAAAGATCCTATATCGACTTACTAGCTAACCTAAAGCTAGACATTTGTGTTCTACACCAGAACATTGGCGCCGACCGTGGGGACAATAAATTTCGAATCCCATACCGCAAAGCTACGGGTTCAACCGGAAGCATGGCGAACACCGAAGAAAAAACATAGAAACTCGGCACAACCAACCGCGAAGGAGCGGGGCAAAATCTCCAGGAGCCAACATCACGCGGGGAATGCTCTACCAACCCGAGGGCGAAAATGTGATGGTAGAAACCGAGCATGAGACATCGGATACGGCAAATTCCCCGCTCTCGGGAACGCCGTCATCCGAAGCAAATCAATCCGCGAGATTCCACCGCAAAGAACACCCATCGAGTCCCAAAATGTAGACCCCGACATTCGCATTATGCAAACCGCACTCGGCTCCATGTATAATGGGATGGAGGCAATGGAAACCCGAATCGCCTCTTGCGTGAAGAGGATGCCCGAGCATTCGGGGAGGAGTTAAACGGTAGAAATGAAGAGTGGAAGCGAATGTTTGAGCGACGTTCGGACGGGAAGGAAACTATACTCGGATCCGGGTAAAAAAGTAGTCGGTCACGGCGGAGATGAAGTTTCCATGTCACGGAAGGCGGGAACTTCACGGGCACAATTGAGAGAAGACCCCATGCTCGGGAAGATCAAGAGCAATTCATCGAGGAGCGGTCGCGGAAGATACGAGCTTTGCGGGAACAAATCGAATTCGAAACGGCTCGGAGGGAACCAGTGAGCACGATCGGGAAGCAAATTCTCGGGCAAACGTTGGCAAAGAAGGGCGAAATGGGGCGAGAGCGCGAGAAGTTAATCGGTGAAAAAGCAAAAGAACCGCTACGCCCGCAAGCACTCAAAGAAAGATGCGACGCCGACTTCATCCGAGCCGTGACGCATATGATGACAATATTCAAAGTCCTTTCGTGGATAAAATAATGGCCGCCCCATATCCAAAGCGCTTGGATACCAAAGACTTCCCTAAATATGACGGGAGTCAAGATCATGATTGCACATCGGTCACTTTAAAAGCGATATAATGGTGAAAGGGTTTATCGGGCCGGTGATCCCCGACTATTTCTGGAACGTTCCGAGGTCCGGCTCAAATATGGTTCAGCTCTCTACCTATGAAGTCAATCACGGACATGAAGGATTTTGAAAAGAAATTCTTGCGGTAACTTCGCGACAAGTCGGAAACAACCAAAAACCGAGTTTCAACTCGACCGGGTTGCTTGATCGCCGGGAGAGACAATACAAAGATATTTGGAGCGTTTCAGGACGTAGCCTTACATGTCCCGGGTTAAAGGATGAGGTACACTTGCATTGTGTCATTTCGGGCTTAGACAAGGATTCTCGCTTGAAAAAATCCGTGATGAAGCGTCGACCCAAAACTCTGTCAGATTTCAGAGACCACTCAAAACAGTACATAGAGCTAGAATAGATGGACATCATGACCCACGCACCTCGAAGTAAGGCGAAAAGCCCGTCTCCCAGAGAGAAACAACAATTCGGAATGAATCAAAGGGATACTCGGACGCATGTAAGGGATAGCAAATCAAGAAGAGACAAGGCTGAAGGAAGATACAATCGATATGCCCCGTTAAAGATGCCGCAAGCGCAAATTTGGAAGGAAGTCTCCTTAACGGAAATGAAAAAGGTAGAACGACCACGGCCAATGCGCAATGAGACCACTCGGATAAATCTCGATATTGCGAGTTCCATGATCGCATGGCCACACGACGGACATGTCTTTGGGACTTGAGGGACACCATTGAAAAATTCATTCGAGAAGGAAAATTGCGCCGTTATGTTATACAAACACAAGGACGGCAAAACAAGCGTCGGGAAGGTAGAAGTAGGAGCCCAGCACCTGAAAAGAAGAGAAGAGAACAGAGAAAACCGGGGCAAGGCCGGGATGACGAATTTCCCGAGTCAAAGTACGACTGTAATGTCATAGTCGGAGGTTTTGGCGGAGGGGGAGATTCAGTTAGTCGAGGAAAAATATTTGAAAGAGATCCTCTCGTGGAGAAGTCGTCCGAGTTCAAGGGAGAATCGGGAAAAACTCCGCCCCGCATACTCGGTTTCACGGATGAAGAAGCTGGATGAGGTAATACCAGTGTCATCATGACGGCACGGTCATCACGGGGATGTTGGTGAATTGCCGAGTAAGGAAAATCTTTCTTGATAATGGCGCGCCGTTAATCTTATCCTTTGGGACGCGTTCAAACGCATGAGGTTTGATTCGAGGAGCCGAAACCCCGTAAGACCGTGTTAACGAGTTTTAGTACCAAGATACCCATCCAAAAGGATTCATTGATCTCAAACTCACTCTGGGCACCAAGGAAGCTTTTAAGACGAGAGATGGTTCGGTTCATAGTGGCCGACTTCCCTCCACATACAATATCATCCCGGGACGACCCGCCATTCATGACTGGAATATGTTGGTGTCTTCAAATCACCAGAAACTCAAGTTCATCAACAAGGGTAACCAAGTGGTCACCGTCGAGGCGACCAAAAATACTCTCGACAATGCTACTTTGACACAAATCAAAGGTAATAAAGATTCAAAGAAAGGCGAACCGAGAAAGAAGCCAAGGCGGTCCATGTTGTGGAGTTAGATTTGAGGGAGGAGGACAAGATCCAAAGAGCGGAACCAAATGATGAACTCGAGGACTACGTCTTGGGAGACACCCTAGAGAAAATCACTAAAGTCGGGAAATGGTTGGATCCCAAGATCCGCAAAGACATTGAAAAATTCTTAATGGAAAATAAAGATGTATTTGCATGGAAGGCCGCTGAAATCCGGGCATGGATCCGGAGTTCCGCCGCCATAGTTTGGCCATCCATCCCGGCTCGCACCCGTGGCGCAAAAGAAGAAAGCAAGGCTCCGACCGCTCTACGGCCTTGGAAGCACATGTGGAGGAATTACTCGAAGCCGGGTTTATCGGGAGATACAATACACAACATGGCTCTCCAACGTGGTTATGGTCAAGAAACCAAATGGGAAATGACGTGTACGTACGGATTACAAAGATCTCAATAAGGTGTGCCCAAAAGACGCATTTCCAATGCCTAACATAGACCAAATAGTGGTGGATAAATCCTCGGGTTTTCAACTCCTATCATTCATGGACGCATACTCGGGATACAATCGGATAGCCATGCATCCCGCCGATCAAGAAAAGATGGCCTTCATCACGAATAACGCTAATTACGCTACAACGTGATGCCTTTTGGCCTTAAGAATCTTTGGAGCTACTTATCAAAGAATGATGACCAAGGTCTTTGCTAGTCAAATGGGAAGAATGTAGAAGTATATATCGACGACATGATAGTCAAATCGAAGGATGAGAAAAACCATGTCGATGATTTGCGACGAACATTTGAAAAACTGAGAAAGCATCGAATCGATCAACCCGACCAAATGTGCCTTTGGAGTACCATCGGGCAAATTCTTGGGTTTTTATTGACCACCGGGGAATAGAGACAAATCTGAAAAATGCAAAGCGAGTGTTGGAAATGAAGGCTCCAGCCAACAAAAAAGAAGTCCAACAATTAACAGGTCGATTGGCCGCGTTGACAAGGTTTTTGCCTAGGTCGGTTGAAAGGTCACTTCCGTTTTCTAAACTTCTGAAAAAAGAGGCACACGGAGGATGGAACTCGGATTGTGAGGAGGCATTTGCAAACATAAAGTCCTGCGCGGCATCTCCGCGCACTTTCCAAACTCCGAACCGGAGAAACACCGATCCTATATTTATCGGTAGGAGAAGAAGCGGTCGATCTTTGTTCTCGTCCGAGAACTGGAAGAGGGGCAAAAGCCCGTGTACTTCGTTAGCGGGGTTTTACAAGGTTACGAAATGAGATATCGAAATTGGAGAAAATGGCATTTGCCTTCGCTCGGCTGCGGCAAGGCGGCGCGCCATTACTTTCACGGGCACTCTATTGTCGTCGGGACTAATCAACCTATTCGCCAAGTACCGCATAAACCCCTGACTTAGCGGACGAATGACAAGCCGGGCTGTCCAATTGTCCGAGTTCGACATCGCCTACGAAGCCCGGCAATCAATCAAATCTCGGGCATTGGCGATGTCATAATGGAGTTAACCCCGTCAACTCCAATGCGAGAAACGCCAAATGAGCCGTGGAAGGTGTTTGTAGACGGCTCATCAAATGTTAAGGGAAGCGGCGCGGGAGTCATAGTGGAGAGCCCCGAAGGAGTGGCAATGGAATTATCACTTCGGCTGGATTTCCCGACATCAAATAATTAGGCCGAGTATGAGGCACTCATCGCAGCTTACTACGAGCTAAGGAGAATGGAGCTCAACGGGTACATTTAGCAACAGATTCTCAACTGGTGGCCTCCCAGATACAAGGAACCTACCAAGCCAAAGGCCCGTTGTTGGCAAAATACTTGCGAAAAGTGAAGGATATCATTGCCGAGTTTGATAAAGTGGAAATTGTGCACATTCCTCGGACTGAAAACGTTAGAGCCGATGTCCTGTCCTAAACTCGCTAGCACTAAAAGTCCAGTAATCTTCGGACCGTAATACAGCAGAATCTCTTAGAACCGAGCTGCATCATGCTTATTTCAGATGATCGCGATTGGAGAAAGCCAATTGCCGATTATTTGGAAAGGGGGATTATTCCAGAAGACACGGCGGAATCAAAGAGACTGATCAGAACAGCAGCCGCTTACTCAATGATGGATGATCAGTTATATCGAAGGGCTTACACTCCCGATGGCCAAATGTCTCGACCAAATTGAAGCCCGCACGTACTTGCAGAAATCCATGAAGGAATAAACGGACAAAGACATGGGAGCAAAGGCGTTGGCTCGAAAAGCAATACGAGTTGGATATTATTGGCCTACCATGGCCCAAGATGCCAAGGATCATGTCCGAAATGTGAAAGTTGCCGAAACACGGCAGAATAATATGGACCCTCCATCCGAGCCGACAGATCTCGGCCCCTTGGCCGTTTTACAAGTGGGGCATGGATCCGTTGGGACCATTCAAGGTGGCACAAGGACAACCTGAAGTGGCTCATTGTTGCGGTGGATTACTTCACCAAATGGATTGAAGCCGAACCTTTGGCGACCATCACCTCGGCAAATGTGTAGAAATTCCTCAGAGAAGCATTATTTCGCGTTTCGGAATACCGGTGAGTTGGTGACCGACAATGGAACCCATTCGTGGACAAAAACTTTCAAAAATTAGTAGCCGACTTTCGATTAAACATCATTTCGTCTCGGTTGAACACCCACGGTCAATGGGCGGCGGGGCGGCCAACAAGGTCATAGTGGATGGACTGAAGAAGCGGATGGAATATGCTGAAAGTAGTTGGGTTGAACATTTACATTCAGTGTTATGGGGACATCGGACTACTTCTCAGACTTCAACAGGCGAGACCCCGTTTCGACTCACGTATGGACGCGAAGCAATGATCGATCGAAGTCGGGGAACCTTCATGGAGAAGGCTACATGCGTGGGGCTTGAGAATGATCAAGGGTTGGCGATTGAAATGGACCTCATAGACGAAGTTAGAGCCACAGCTCACCTTCGGGATTTAGCCGCCAAGCAACTCATCGCCTCGAGATACAATAGGAAGGTAATTCCACGCTCCTTCGTAAGTGGGGCGACACAGTACTCGAAGGCCGACATCGGCAATAAAAACGCTCGAGATGGCAAACTCGCCGCAAATTGGGAAGGGCCTTACCGTATTATAGACGAACTCGGAAAAGGGGCCTATGTGCTGGAATCTCTGACAGGCAAAGCAATCAAAAGAACCTGGAACGCGGACAAACTTAAAGCCTACTATAGTTAAACTCGGGGAGAGTAGTTTCTAATTGGGTTTGTTTTATGCTTTTAGCAATTTCACTCAGCTTTATTTTCAAGAAAACCGGTCGCAAGTACATTTAAATTCTCATGTGAATCAAATATGATGTAACTTCCTCAACTGAAGAAATAAAGAACGTAGGGTCATGAAGCCCGTATTTGGCAATCTGCAAGAGAACATAAAAACGCTAACATGTATGAATAGAGGTTCGAAACTCCTTCATAAATCATGTGGTGGGAAAGGCGAATATAAATATAGACATGAGCGACTCGGGTACAAAGCCCGATTACGCGAAATTTGTCATAGCAAGGCCGTCAAAGAAAAAACATACCCGAGTCCAAACGAGACAAAGCGGGTATAAACATAAGACATGAGCGACTCGGGGTAATAAGCCCGATTACACGAAATTTGTCATAACGGCAAGGCCGTCAAAAAGACATGAGCGACTCGGGGTAAAAAAGCCCAATTACGCGAAATTTGTCATAGCGGCAAGGCCGCCAAAGAAGAAACATACCCCGAGTCTAAAATGACTAGGAGAGTATCGATCGAGAAGGGTTTCCCGACGCTGATCACGTCGGTCCCGACTTCTATTAAGAACGAGAATAGAAAAGCAGTAAGCGCAAAGAGAAATTCAGAGTCAATTCAGATAAAAAGAAAAAAGCAAGTATGTTATTTAATAGATTGTCTATTACAAAACCCCGGGCAAAGCGATAACTACAAAGCAAGACAATCAGTAGGGAGGATCTTCCCATGAGATTGGTCTTCCCCATCGCCTCCGGAACCACCACGGAGTTTGGGAGCGAGTGAACCAACATTTGGAGGAGCGAGGGGAAAAATTTCCGTCTTCAACATAGGCATTCATGTGTGCCACTTCTAGATTCAACGTCACCGTTGGGTTCAAAAATTGAACCCTGCTCCGGGGCATTGGTAAAAGCATCCGAGACACCATTCTTCGGCTTGGCAACATCGGCATCGAGAGACGGAAAGAGCATCCTTGTACAAAGCCGCTCGGACTCTAGGGCTGAAATCGTAGTCTTATGATGGCTCGGGGCCTTCAAGTCTTCTTGGTGAATGCGGCCTCCGGGTAATCTCGGATTCAGCCTTGTTAAGGCATCACGTGTGCGTCCGAGCTCCTCATCCAAGCTCTCCTTCGGACCTTTGCCAACTCCAAGTCCTCCAACGCTTGGGCTAACAACGTTCCTCGGCCTTCTTCTTCTCTCCTCCTCAAGCAAGTCCATCTCTTCCTCACGAAGGCCGACCGTATCCTTCGGATGGGCGGCAAGTTCACGAGAGGCCGGCATTTTTTAAATTGATGGCCGCCACCGCAAAAGCTCTTCCTTCTCGAGTTGGCAAGCCTCTTCCCGTCAAAAAGTTTGCGGAGCACGCGGAGCTTTGCGAAGGCGGGAGGAAAACGGCCGCCCCGGAGAGATAAGCGGGAAGTCGGACTGCGGGACCGGAACCGGACCCCGAGGGCACACCTCCTTGAGCCTCAGACTCGGGAACTGAAGGCCCGAGAACTGAAGAGGATGGGACATTAGCCTTCTTGTTCTTGGAAGTTTTTGACTTCTTGGAAACCCGAGGGATGCTATGTTAGTATGTAGGTGTCCTAGAGACAATCTGTTGAACACCTTGTACTGTTTGATATTTCATGATTAATATATTTGAGCATAATTTATCTTTATCATATTTATGTCTCGCCTATATTTTATGGTTAATATGAGTTTAAAGATAAAGGCCCAAGGAATAGAATAGGTGTTTACTCGATGATCTATGATAGGGATCATGATCACGAGAATCGAGGACACTACATGTCTATTTCCTGAAACATGTTCCTAGTCTTGAATCACCAAGAAAAGGCATTGATGATCTCAATAAGACTAGTACGACATCATCTACTTGTATAGAGATACAAGGTAGGGACCTCATGGAATGCAAGCATGTTGATGCCTTAGCGATGTCGTGGGTGTATTGTTAGAGAACGATAGCACTTTGAATCGACCACCGAGAGACTCCACAAGGATTCATTGTAGAGAGTATCATCGATTTGTAATGTCTCTCATCGTTTGGTAGTCTTGATCATCTTAGACTTGAGGATGTTATCGAACACTATGTCCTAGAGTTATACTTTGACTGCTAACTCTATCGCTGAAATATGGGAGAACGGTGTACTCTTGGGTGTAACTTGAATACATGAGTATAGATGGGACATTCCGAAAGGACTTTAGTCCCCTACAAGGGATTAGTTGTTCACAAGACCGTAGGGCTTGGATGACTTCTAGTTGACTTGGGAATCTATGATAGTAAGTGATCATGAAGAGTCATGATCCGTCTTAGAAATCAATAGAAGAATATTCCATTCCGTATAAAAAGCTACATTTAGTCAATCTAGAGAGGTGATACTCTATCTCGCTTGCTCATACCGACTAAATATGAACAACGTCTTAAGGGATGACATGCATGGTATCCAAATTAGAAAGGTAGATCACTTGATTAACTTGATTAGTTCGGGACCGCAGAAAGCATTGCTAGTGTCTTATGTAGTCATTAGATAAATTGACCTATTAAAGGAGTTTAATTGGTTCGAGTTTATCTATGTCGTGTAACTAATTGGGCCTAATGGGTCACACACTAAGATTATTCTTGATTGCTTAGTTTAGCAAGTTTGGACCAATAATTGTTATTGGATTTTGTCAAGACTATTGATGTAATTGGGTTAGAGCTTCAAGCCCAATTATAAAGAGGTTAGGAGTTTAAGGATAATTTATGAAATTATCGAAAGGCATGATCCAATCAGGATTGGATAAGTGAGAAATTTGGAATGAGTGCATTTTAGTATGTATGAATAGTATTTACTATTCATGATAGTATTTACTATTGAAATAATAATATAATATTATATTATTATAATATATATTATAATATTAAAATTGCAAAACGACCCAAAATTTGAAAACCATATCAAACGTTTTGAATATTTTAATATTTTAATATAATATTAATATATTATATTATTATAATATTCAAATAGTAAATTACTATTCACATTCGAAAATCTATACATAAGACTCATTTCCTTCATTTCAAACTACTCATTCCTAAACTTCTCTTCTTCCTCATAGGGAAGTTCTCTTTAAGCGCCTAAGTAATCTTTATATCTTGAGGTAAAAGATCCAAACACTTGACTTCTCCACTGCTCACGCTACAAAGATCTAAGGAGGGGATTCAAGGAGGAGTTCTCATTTGCAATCGGAGATAATCGTGTGGATCAACGTTAGAGGACATCATACTTCTTTGACGTCTTCAAGTGATCACGGTATTCACTGAAACCCTATATGTGTTTTAACAGCAGATCCTAAATATGTATTATAAAGAGTTATGATACATGTAGTTCTTGGTTCATGAGAATAGTATTTCCACATGGCGATAAATATTATTTACCGTATCGAGTCAAGATTTTCTCGAGTATGCTCGTGGGCGGGCAGTTTTAGTCTCCGATCGTCATCATCGAAAAGAATTAATCTCTGGCGGTAAATATTATTTACCGGTGCAGTAAAAATTATTTACCTTTACGGTAAATATTATTTACTTGCACGGTAAAAAGATTTTTACCATACTATTCACATGAATAGTAATTTACTATTCACGCAGTAAAAATTATTTACCTTTACGGTAAATGTTTTTTTACTGGCATGGTAAAAAGATTTTTACCGTTACTATTCACATGAATAGTGAATTTGCAATGTGGGTTCCGCAAATACTGAAAAATTTTGTTTTACAACCTCGTGAACTTATTGCTTGAATGTCAAGCAAGAATCGATTTTTAACCTTCACGCTAGGCTCTCCACTCCGGGGTGCTCGTTCCCCACGGGTGATGGACCAGATTCCAGCGGCAAGTCACGTCAAGATACTCGGGCCTTTTCCCCATTTGCCCACCCGAAAAGAAGATTTAAACGCATCACGTATCTAAGCAAAGACAACAAAATTTGAGCCAATGAGAAATATCATACCCAAAACGGGTTTTGATCTATCACAAATAATATACTCGGCCGAGTCCACCAAAGGCCCCTTTTGCCGGGCAAGAGATGTTAAAGTAACAATGGCTTCATCCTCGGAATCGGAACGAGCGAAAGGGCGGCAAGAAATCCTTGGAATGAAACTTATGATGACTTTCACCCAATACGTAGGAAAGCGTTCCTCAATTTCCCGGACGGACTCCTCCGTAGAAACCAAGGTACCTCCCGACTTTGGCAACAACTTTGAAAAAAGAAGTTTTGAACCCTTTCCACGAATCAGTGAACGGCTTTAAGAATTTACGTCCGTGACAAGCGCGAAGAGACGTCCAACCATACCACATCTTTTCCTCCTCCACCGTCATATTGGTTTCTAAAGGTGAAAAGAAGCTACAAAACACATGTACCGAACACTTGAGTTCATGCTTTTTGCAAGAATTCTCAAACGCCAAGGCAAAGGCCCAACCATTCGGGTGTAATTGCGAGGGGCCGGGTGCAAGTGGCGGAGTAGGCACATTTGGAAGTCGGAAAATGGGAACTAAAGGCCAAGACAGGTAATTACGTCCCGATAAAAATAAAAGAAATGGCCACCTTTATTAGCCAACCGACCCGCAGGCTACCGATTCGTTCAATGAGGGCAAAACTACGTTATACCCGGCCACCCCGGATGATTCGGTCAAGCTCTCTTTCGTGCATTTTGTTCCGTACTCCATAAAGATTGCTAATGACACATTCCTTCGCCGTCGCCATCCGAGAAGACCCGGAAGGGGCAGATTCTCCGGTCTCGGATTGATGAGACGGGTGAGAGGGGGAAGACATCTAATACCTATAATAAACAAAAAGCGAAGGGTAGAATCAGAATCATGAAGTATACCTGACATAACAGGATTGTGAAGACGAGTATCGAAAAACAAAGGAACAGGAGGAATCTGGGAAGCAACAGCCAAAGTCGTCTGTGGTTTGAGGAGACAGCGACATCTGTCCATTAATAAATCGGCGTCTCTATCTCGGCCGTAACGGGCCAGCTCTATCGCCTTATCACGACAATTTTCGCACGGGTTGCAACCTCGGAATACGGTTGACGGATTATCAACCACGGGCGTCGAAGAAGACGTTGCCAAAGACAAAGCTGGCGCACTTGCGGCAGACAAAAATGGCGATGCAAAACCTCGGATGTCTCCAATTCTCCCACCTACCCGAGATCCACCTCTCTGAGAAGAGCCATTCCCCCAGGTGGGGCCAAGTAATCTTGCCATCCTTTCTTCTTCGTAGGAAGAAGGGACCATAGCCATTGTTTGGCCGTACCGTGGGTGTTTTTAATAATTTCCCGTCTTCCTCCGGACGGGTCTACCATACATGTCTAGCATCTCGGGATCGTAATCCATCTTTATTTTCGGCAAGAGTTTTCAGGCAAATAACCTTTAGACGCTCAACTTAGAACACCCCGAAAACCAAGAACGCCAAGAAAACCAAGCAAACCCAGAAAACTGACGAATAGAGAAATCTCCTAATCGTGTATAGGAGCAGAAGGGAATACAGTTCAAATGGAAGAGCACGAACGAAAGGTCAAAGAAAATACCTGAAAGGAAGAAGATGGAACTACGTTTGGAGTAAAACGAACAGAGAGTGAAGATGCTGCAAATGGGTTCTCTTTCAAGATCTTCAAATGCAGTGATGGGTGCGTAAAGGATGAGATCAAGTCCACCAACTATATATAGGTAGAGCCAAGCGAAGGAATCCGAAACACCTACCGTCATGACAATAACGAGGCGTAAACCCTAAGGCAATAATGACAGATATGTCGAAAGACGTGAAACGACAGGGGCCATTAATAGGCACGATAACCGAAGGTGGCGTTTGAGGACGTATGGCTGTAGGCGTCAGAATAGAGGTTATCCGCTGCTACGCGGGTAAATGAAAGGGCGCCCGATCCAACCTAGCCGATCGACTGTGGCGGAAGCAACTCGTCCAAGTATAAAGTTGATACCCGAGTGTAAAGTCGGGCATTCATAGGCTACGGTGTCAAAGATTACTCAATTCCGAAAGTCGGTCAGCAAAATCTTCCAGCAGATTCATCCACAATAAAATCATCTCGGGCCGATCGTAAACCCGAACGACCGAGCTTGGGGGCAATTGTTATGGACCGAGATAAATGGGCCTCGGAAGATAAGGCCCGCCAACGTGCTCCTACGGCTGACGGAACCCATGACCCCATGATCCCATGATCTCGGATCCCACGATCCCCATCATCATGAATGATGGGGGGAGAGGACATGCCGAGTAAAGCGGCCAGATGAAGAGAACCCGCTCTATAAATAGGAAGGATCCAACAGTGCACGGTGACACACAATTCTCTAAACCTATCTACATATCGCATACACTGAGTAACACACACCCCACGCCTTTGGGTGAAAACCCTTGTGTTTAAAGCTCGTGATCTCCTATCTATCTCGGATATCTCCCCCATAGATATCGGGGAGAAGACTAAAAGATCCTATATCGACTTACTAGCTAACCTAAAGCTAGATATTTGTGTTCTACACCAGAACAGTAATTTTCCACTTTCACTCAGCATTTGAAACTCTTCCATATTTACATGATCAAAGATTATCCATAAATGTGTATTTGGAAGAAAGTAGACATGTTTTCTGTAGCTTACAAGTTATAACTATTTGGCATCTCGTGAAAAAACAACTGCAGCCTCATCCAATGACCTTTTAATCAATTCTTTAGCCCTGTACAGCTAAGTTTCTCTGTCGTGCAATTTTCTGCCCATTGATTTATATCCCATATGTTCAAAAAACAATTATTACCTCTTAACTGGAACTAGCTACATATTGACATGGCCATATGTGATCTTATTTTTTAGGCATTCTATGAAAATACCTTTCATTTGCCTTAAAATTTTACAGAATTTTTTGTAGTTGTATTGATTAAAGAATCTGCTTGTTTTATTTTTCATATCTTTTATGGGCAATTGGGAATGCTAAAATGATACTTCCAGTATATCTAGTCTGAAAAATTATTCTACCAGATTTTTATCATTGGATGTCTGTATAATCAAACAACCAGTAGTTTTTTTGGTGATTTATAACATGTTGCACGTTAGGTTCCAAAAAATGCTGCTAATACTTTATTAATCTTAAAGTTTCTATTGACTAAAAACAAAGAAGCTAGCATATAAGATTCTGAGGCTAAATCCGGAGAAAGAGTTATTGGTGTCAGTGACTAATCTGACTTATATTGCTTTATTTGCTGGACTAGCATCTGTTGAACTCTGGTGGATCTCAAGAAGTCCGGTATGTAGCCCTCTTACATTCCATAAGGAATTTGGGAATTCAATTGAATTAGGAATTTCTTATTTTCAAGTAATTATTGCCATCAAATGAGCATGACGATCGGTACTTGTCTACTGGTGAATTTAGTTTCCCAAGCACTTGGAAACCTGTTTATAACCTGTCAAATACAGAAATTTCATATTTATTCTGTTGTATATGTTTATCAAGGATATTCATTTTATACAGAAATGGAAGCTTTATTTGAAAAAGCACGTGTTTTAAAGAAGTAGGAGCAGCTGTGGATTGTGGTGAACGTGGGAGAAAGGAAATGGAATAGGCGGTGAAGAAAGAAAGAACCAAAGGGTCATGTTATTTCCTTTCAAAAAGGAAAAAAGCAAAACATAGTCTCTTGTTTCTCTTCTCCTATAAAAATAGAGGGGTGACATCTAGGTTTGAAATCATATTAGGTGTTGCTATTTGATTGGTCAGATTTCATATGATGTGACACTCTATGGGTATACAAGAATTTCTCCTTGTCCGCCTTTTGAAATGTCAGCAGTCAGCACTCTCTCCCTTATACTTTGCACAAATTCTGACTGGGCTCAACTGGCAGAATTCATACTTTTTGTTGGAGTTTTCTTGAATACAAGTTCTTTTATTTTTACAATCAATTTTTAAATAAATATGTGGTACATAAAGAAAACAAATGCTGATAAAAGAGATTACATGTGAGACATGATATGGAAAAAGACAAAAATAAAAATATTGAGTTACATTTTGTGATTTTAGATTTCTAGTGCTGCAATGTGTTCAAAGTTTTAGGAACTAGGAAAATTTAGAACACAAAAAAGAGTATATACGAATCTAGCAATTTGACTGATTCTGTTACATTAAGTTATTTTAGATTTGCAGCGCTAACAATTTAAGGCCCTGTTTGGTTCAAGGAAAAATGAGGGAAGGAAACGGAAAATGCCGATTTTCCATCAGACACGGCTGATTGGTTTGCATTTTCACAGGAAAATGATTTCCGGCGGTGGGTCATTTTCCCTTAAACATGGGAAAATCGGTTCCCACCTATTTTGCTAGGAACCCATTTTCCGGTGGATGGAGAAGACCAACCTACCCTTTTCAGCGCCAAGTCCGTCTGTACGAGCATCAACTTGTGCGGCTTGACGACGACGAGGAGGTTGAAAATGCCATGGCCATGTACGTGTCCCGCTTGTCAATGGAAAGTTTTGAAGAAGGCGATAGTGATGATGGCAGAGAGAGAAGATGACAGTGAAGAAGAAAAAAGACTCAAACGCAAACGGTTCTGTCGGTGGGGATGAGAGGAGGAGACGCAAACACCTGCCATAAATTTTTCCGATCGTGTTGAGAGAATGAAAGGAGAAGACATGTTTTTATTAGGCTTTGATTTAGGTGATTTCCATGATGGCAAAGGTGAAAGAGTTACTCATAGAGGAAGAGAAGTGCACACTCCATGCACACTCAAATTTGAGTGTGTGCTCCTGCACACTCGAGAGGGACCCGCTTCTCTCCTATGCATCTCCCATCTCGCCGCCATCCTTGTTTTTTTTTTTTTTTTTTTTTTTTTTTTTTTCAATTTCTCATCTCTCCATCCTCTAATCCCTTTAAGCCACGTTGCCTCTCCCCTCACTCCTTTTTTTTTTCCTCGAACCTCACTCCTTATACACTTAAACGGTTTATGCAACAAGGACCTAAAACTTTTGTTTTTTTTTTTAGGATCTTAAAAAATATTTCAGGGTACTGATTGGTACTAAAAAAATACTTTAGGATACTAACTGGTACTGAAAAAAATACCTCATGATCTTGAAAAATTGTTTTAAGATCTTGAAAAAATATCCAGCAGTATATTTTTAGTATTAGTCAATACCCTAAAAATCCTTTTAGTACCATTAAGTACGTTGAAATATTTTTTCAATATCCTAAAATAATTTTTCAAGATCATGAGGTTTTTTTTCAATACCAGTCAATATCCTAAAATATTTTTTTTAGTACCAAGATCCTAAAATAATTTTTTAGGATCATGAAGTATTTTTGTAGTACCAGTGAATACCCTGAAGTATCCTTTTAATACACTTCAGCACCTTGAAATAATTTTTCAAGATCACAAGGTATTTTTTCAATACCAGTTAGTATCATAAAGTATTTTTTTAGTATCAGTTAGTATCTTGAAATATTTTTTCAAGATACTAAAAATTTGTGTTTCATGTCCTTGTTGCATAACATAAACCGTATAAGTGTACAAGGAGTGAGGTTCGAGCAAAAAAAAATGAGTGAGGGGAGGGGCGACGTGGCTTGAAGGGATTGGAGGATGGAGAGATGAGAAATTGAAAAAAGAAAAAAAAGGAGGCAGTGCGCAGAGGAGAGAAGCCGGGTCCACTCGAGAGTGTGTTTTAAATAATATTTTATCTTTTAAGGGTAAAATGTTATTTTACCTTATTTTCATATCTTATTTTCTTCCAACTAAACAAAATTTTTCCTATCAACCTATTTTCTTTTCTATTGTAAACCAAACGTATCGAAGCAAAATATTTTATGTTTCATTCCATTCTTTTCATTTTTCATCCCTACCTTTTCTTCAATCCAAACGGGCCTAACAGTGGAATCAATTTCACTGTGATGGAACCCCCGCAGTCACTGACCGTGGATGACATGGATCTCCAAATGTTATGGTAAACATGCATTGCCTTTTTATAGGAAAATAATGATAAAAAGTTCCCTTGCTTAATTGTAATTGAGGACAAATTTTCACTGAATCCCTTGCTTATTTTAGTTTGAAATCATGAATTTTAGTTGGGTTTTTATAAGTAATTTTAAGTAATTGCTTTTAAGGGGAAAAAAAGTGCGTTCTTGCCTCACAATTGTATGGTTGGCTGCAGGTGACCAGTTCAGGTTCACTATGTCTGAAACTATTGAGTAAAACTTGAATGGATTTAAGATTGTTAAATGTTACAAATCATACCATGATTTCAACTGGAATCCTTATACAAAAACAGCAATTAAATAAAAAACTAAAAAGAGGGAAAGCTCATGTACAGAGCACTAGATACTTCATGCCACCAAGAATATAACAACTAGGAAGTTGTCAAAAGTTCAAAACCGTTATTTTAGTGATAGATTTGCAATGTAGCTATCTGCCCTGTATGTCACTAATAGTAACTTCGTTGTTGGAAAATAATCTTTTAGTTTCTTCTGGGTTCAGTTGATTCAATATACTCTGCCACTGGATGAATGCAGGTTGCCTCGGAGGAGGAAGATTGACAATCTCACTGTTAAGCATAGAAACTACAGTGCTCATACTCGGCCTCTCAATCGCCAGGTCTTGTACACATAGAAGTCCTATGTGTATGCACCTCAATATATCCTTCTCAAGGTTTTGATCTGATATTTCAGGATCTATTAGCTGTACAATGTTTTCTTCATTCCATAATTTCCAGGCCTAAAACACATAACAAAAGAAGCATATATAATTATTAGCTTTGGAATCATGAGGAGCTAAGACTTAAATCAACAATTAAGAATAGAACTCTGTAATTAGGTATTTAGGAAGTTATTAAATAGTAGAGACATACTAATCCTAAAAGGCTTAGAGAGTGCTCATTGTTATAAAAGCTTGAGCCTTTTCTTCCACTTATAATCTCTAATAGTATAACTCCAAAGCTAAACACATCTGATTTCTCTGAAAATAATCCTTCCATTGCATATTCGGGAGACATATAGCCACTGTATTGTTGCATAAAACAATCAATTGTTATACCAAAATCTTCAGTATGCTACTATAATATTAGATAAGGAATGAAAACTTACTAGGTTCCAACAACTCTTCTTGTGTTAGCATGATCTACACTTCCTTTGAAAATTCTTGCCATACCAAAATCTGATATTTTTGGAATCAGGTTCTTATCTAGCAAGATATTACTTACCTTTAGGTCTCTATGTATAATTTTCACTCTAGAGTCCCTGTGAAGATAAAGTACTCCTCTAGCTACTCCTTCAATTATGACAAAGCGCTTTCCCCAATCTAGAAGTTTACGTTTTGGTGGATCTACAATAGTAGATGAGAGGGTTATATAAATCCTGTGATACCATAAAGAAAACTCAAATATCTGTAAGAAAGACTCCTGCAAACAAATGTTTTGTCTCCGCCCCCCCCCCCCAAAAAAAAGAAGTTACATACATAGCTAGAAAGAGGTAGAGCATAAAAAACCAACCAAAAATAAATGCATCCAAACTTTTATTTGGCATGTATTCGTAGATCAACATCTTTTCTTCTCTTTCAATGCAGCAACCTAAAAGCTTTACAAGATTACGATGTTGAAGCCTGGAAATGACAACCATTTCATTCATAAATTCCTCTTGTCCTTGTCCAGATGCTCTTGATAGTCTTTTAACTGCTACATCCTGACCATCTTGTAGTGTTCCCTAGAAGAAATTCCCATGGAACAGTTGTTATGCACGATGAATTTGAACTGATTAATAATTCATGAAGGTATATACCTTATAGACTGGACCGAAACCACCTTCCCCAAGTTTATTAGTCAATTGAAAGTTGTTTGTAGCCATTGCAACTTTTTCAAAATTATAGACCGATAACTCCTGGAATTTAACTTCTGACAATTGTACAATAGTATTGCCACTTGTTTTGTCTACATTTGCACCATGCCTTTTTAACAAGAACTGTTTGCTATTCCATTTTCCTGCTGATCATATGAATTTAGAATGAGAAAGAAATGGAGATACCTCATTAGGAAAATGTGGAAACATAACTATCCAAAAAGAAATCTACTCATGAATATTGCTTTTAAAAATGCCTTCAATATTTAAATTGTTAATGCCTATGCATTTTAAAGCTAACAGATGTTGTCCTCTGGAAGCTTAGTTATCTTCTGCATGATGTAAGGACCATGCTAAGTAGGTTTGTTTGTCATACTTTTTGTGTTTGAATGCAACAGTTTCAGTTTCATAAAATAAAAAAGCTAACAGATGTAGTAGGATTTGAAATTATTAAGATGATATAAAGAGGAATAGTACCTGAATGTTTTGCCTTCCATTTCCATAACAAGCATGCACAAGCGACACTGATAATGATGGTTGCTATTACTGCAGTAATGATAATTATGAATGTCCTATGCCTCGTCTTATCTGTCATGAAAGAGAAAGAAGGTAAAGAAATTCAGGCCAAAAAATAAAGTTAAGAGAACTAAATTCCAAGTATTCTAAGAAAATTTAGATACCAAAGTCTGAATAGGCTGCACGGATATATAGGTCAATTCCTCCATTTGAGAACTGTTGTATGTCAATAAGATTTTCTTTCCAAGTCATACAGCCGAGCACTGAATCATATGAATATGCTTTACAAGTGCAGTTCTCCAAGCACTGAATTCTGCATTTATCTTCTGAATTAGATGATTGTCCTCCTAAGTCTGGTGCCTTAACATTGTGCAGAGGGAGAAATGTATCTCCTTTCCATTGGAACTCCCATTTTTGTCTTTCTCACATTGCAGAGGTGATTTCCTAACACAACCACCTGCCCAATTTTGTCTATTCCATTCCTCCCTATTTCTTGGTTCAAACCCACTCAAACAACTGCAGATTGGTGCACGCTTTGAATTGCATATTCCAAATTCCCCACATATACCATAAACATCACAATCTGAATTTTGAACAAGATTGGTTTCTTGCCATTGCCTCTTAGTATCATCCCATTGTTTATGTAATAACTTTCCCATCGAATTCAAAACAACTATCTCTTTGAGGTCTGGCCCATTTGATAAGCTAACAACCATCTCTTCGGCACCATTATCATTCTCGGAACTCAACTTGAGGACTGTTGAAAGTTCTTGGTCATTCCATGGACCACTACGCCAAAAGGGGCTAGTTGCATTCCATACGAACAATTCTGCAAAATTTAGTTGTTCTAGGCTCAGAGAGAAATTGCCAAGGGTTGGATCAGACTGATTTGTCCATGCTGTCAACTTCTGTTTCTCCCATGTTCTTTTGTTGTTGGTAATTTTCATTCTTGGCAGCAATGAATCCGAAGGATGCTCAAAACTTTGCCATATGGTTTTGGTCGAGTTATCGATTAGGACAAGGTTTCCAGAATCTAAAATCCGACAACTAGTAGTAGATGAAATATTTGATACATTTGATGACCAAATGGTTTGGTTTTGCCCATCTAATACAACAAGATTGCCATCTTCAGATATCCTAACAGTTCCTGAAGTATCCCTTAATGGTCGATTTCTGTTAGCTACCCATACAATAGTGGACTTGGACATGTACCAAATTCCCACATAGCGATTTGTAGAATTTCCAGGATTGAAGAACCCTAGTGTGAACAAACCCCCATTGGAGGTTATTGTATCTGGATCCTTGATGTAGTGAGATGATGTGATGGTTTCCGTGCATGATGGGGAGTCAGATGTCTCCAAATTTGTTGTGTAGGGGGATTCACAAAAGGTGATATTATAATTTGCACCTTTACATGTGAATGTGCTTAGCTGATCATCTTGAGGATAGCTATAGGCACGTTGGCAAACGCTCTTGAATAGCTGTGCATAAGAGGACGGCGCGGAAGGGTTGTTCCCACAAGTTTGTGATGATCCATCTGCCTCACAAGGGCCCTTGTACGCCACCACTTTTCCATCTTTATTCATTACCCTTAGTTCTGAAGGGCATAGGCTGATCATATCTGCCAGGCAATATGTGCTCTTGCAGGATCCACAACCGCCGCGAGGAACAACCGCTACAGGCACATTGAATCCATCTATCAAGCTCACGTCATAGAAATCAAGCCCTTGGGTTTGTCCTACAGAAATTTCTATCAATGTCACAGGCAGTGTGCCTGCCCTGCCTTGGCATTCGAGCTTCCCAGAGCCACAGTCGCCGGTGAGACGAGAAGTTTCTTCCGGTGGAGTCTTGTGTGCACTGAGTCCGACCCCAAAAGCGGCCATTCCAAGAAGTGGGCACAGAGATTATCCTAGACTCACCTGTTTTAAGAACAAAACCGGTGGTTGATAATGGATTATCATTATTGCCAGCACCTGAAGAAATGCCAGGCCATACTGTGTAGTTGCATTTGTTAATCACTGTGAACTCTGTTGAAGTTACTCCTGCAAATGGAATGAATCCCAAGAAATACATCAAACTCAGCAGTGTTAACTTTGATCAATGAAATAAAAAAATTCATCTTTTACCAACATTGATGTACGATAGACATAATTTCTACTTGTGATTTACAGATACCTGCTATGAATTGGAGAACAGCTATTAAAAACAAAAAGAATTGTGTTAGCCGATACATGTATATGATCATAAAATCTGTTTGTTCATAACAGAGGAAAGGCCTATGTAGCTGCAGGAGCCTGCAATCTCTCCTGACTAGTTGGAAGATTCAAGATGCCAGCGCCATGAATGAAGGATCCATTGTATAGAAACTTTTCTTCTAATGGGCTCCATCTCTCTTGAGAATTAGTTTCTAAGTCAGTGAGCTTGTTTTCTCGTAGAAAGGTGCCAATTTTGACCACTTTCCATCGTACTGTTTACAAGAAATTCGAGGAAGTAACGTTAACGGCAGCACCAACGTAAACGTAAACTTCACGTAATGGGACTTGTCGCTTGGCTTTACTTCAATATTTCAATAATTGAAATCATGTATAAATATTCAAGGTAAATCGATCATTAGAAAAGTGTCTCCTATGTTTTGATTGCATCAATGCAAAAGTGTGTCTTATGTTTCAATTTATTTTAATTTTATTCTAAGAAGTTTTAGATGTAAAATTATTTTAAGAATCAATTATATTTTATTATTATATTATCAAATTTCAAGAACCATACCATGTTAGTTTAGTAATAACTTTAACGAGATGTAAAATTAATTTCGAATTTAATGATAAATTCCTTACAATCTTTTAATTATTATAGTATTAACAAAATTTTAAATACATAGGTTTTTTGGCGTGGGAAAGATGGCATGATTGTAGACATGAAATTTATGACAAGCCTCCTTTGGTTCGTGTGTTGGGTAGTTCAGGACCCATAGCTATAAAGCGCGTTTCTTTTGAACAAAAAGTCAATAAAGTATACAAAGAGACCTCTCACTAGGTGTCTTCCATCAAAGCAAGTTCGCCAAGTGCAAGGTTCTGAAACCCGGATCGGTCATTAGACCGATGCAAGTCTTTAGGTCAAATGTCGTTAAGGCCAGAAGGAGTTAAACCAGGGTTAAAGGTGAAAAATAGAAGATCTTAGGATTATTAATATAAAATTCTAAAGAAATTTTTTTAAAAAATCATTTTTAAAAAAAAAAAAAATTAAAAAAATTGAACCGGTTTGCCTCTGGACGGACCGGTTTACCCACCGGTTCCTGGTCCGGGTCTAAGAACCATGGCCAAGTGTCATGTTGGCTTGGAGGAATATAGTCCTTCTACCAAGCGTTTTAACCAATAGTTATCCAGTTCTTATATCTTAATATAAGATGTATTTATTTAATTTAATTAGATTAAAAAAATTAGTTAAGTTAATTAACATAACATGTAATTTTTAAAATATTCTAGTTATCTTCCTTAATTCTTTTATTCTCTCTTCACATTGATTATTATAAAGGAGCATTAACAAGGGGTGAATTGGGGAAGATTGATAAATATGAAAACAATATATTATATTTAGTAAAAAGATTAACTTCCTAAATATGTTTTATATTAAAGACTAGAGGAGTATTAGAAGACGGAATAAAAAGTACTATCTCATGT
This sequence comes from Acacia melanoxylon, assembly GCA_019022615.1. Taxonomy (NCBI): domain Eukaryota; kingdom Viridiplantae; phylum Streptophyta; class Magnoliopsida; order Fabales; family Fabaceae; genus Acacia; species Acacia melanoxylon. The sequence goes on from JAFJYJ010000114.1 coordinate 1,005,536, forward strand.
TCCTAAATATAAAACCTAAATAATATTTTTTGAAGAAATTAATGAAGCTAAATAAGTTACTTAATGACATCATATATTGTGTACTATTAAATTATATATTAGTTTATAGGCTAGATAAATTATTTAGAGAAAAAAATGATAAATGTAAATAAAGTAATTTAATTTGTTTTCTTAATCTCCCTAAAAAAATCAATTGAGTATTATATAAAAAGAAGAACCAAAAATACCTGCAAGTTGAATTTGTGGAGCTCCTTGGTAACAGATGTAGCAATCGCAGAAGTGCCCTCCCATTCTCTTGAACAGATGTAGAAAAACACCCCATTGATCGGAGACAACAAAATTGGCAGAGACCATCGAAAAAGAAACTGGCCTCTTCTAAACACAATAATTAGCCGTTTGCCTTGCCAATCCAACAATAGAACTTGGTCCCCGTATCTCTTGAATAATCATCTGGGGGCTTGGTTTTATCCCATGGTGAAGAGTTGCATCTCTTTTGGACCATAACACATGAACTGTTAAGATAATATCTGTTCTGGTATAGAACACAAATATCTAGCCTCAATGGACTAGTATGTTGTTTATATTGGATCAGTTAATCGATATCTACAAGTAGATACCAAAAAGAGGATGATTGTTTTAGGATGTCTATATGGAAGATACCGAAGAATATCAAGAAGATCACTGTGTAACACGAGTATGACATTTAGCCAAAAAGGGGTGGGGTGTATGCACAGTGAGATTGGATAGTAAATAGGATGAATAGAGAATGTGTATCTTTTAAGTTAACCTCCTTTTTATAAAGATTACCTTAGGGTTTGGACCTTGGGCTTTGTGCGCCTCTCAGCCCATGTTTCAAGCGCACTACCTGCATGTTCCATGATTATAGCCTTGATTATAGGCCAATTAGTGTGTTACCTGATTGTGGAGGGGTTCTGGTATAAATTGCCCTTGTTGGGCCTCGCGATGAATGGGCTTCTAATGAGTCCATTACTTAACCTTGAACGTGGGTTGACCAGGTTCCATGAGTGTATTCTTATCATTAGATTTGGCCGCCATTGGTGACTCGCCTAATCTTCCTACCGAGTTTTGCATGAACTTCATATTTGTTTGACTCTCGCATTAATTGCCCCCGATGTGTATTCGGGTTGGTTTGCTTTGAAAAACCCACTTGCTTTTAATAATGGTTGGGATTGCCTTTATAGCCTTCATCCGCATTTGGTGGGTTTAAACCTTTCTACCATGAGCGCCCCTAACTGGGACATCATGCAAAGATAATAGCATATGACCGGATTCCATTCGCCTATACCACTGACAACTTAACAACTGTACGTTGCTATCTTCATGACGTATAACCGCCCTTTCACACGTGATGGCCACTTTTGCCGCCATTGATATTCGTGCACATTTAATGCCCACGTTGTTTCGTTCAGTCATCATTGCACTTTTTTGGGGGAAATTTGCTTTAAAAAAAATTGACTTTGCTGCCCCTGACTCTTCGAATTCAAAACGTTTATATATTCAAACTTTTCACCTCTTCTCACCACTTCTCACTTGACGTTCTGTCTTTGTTCTCTCAAAAACTCTTGTCTCAATACCTCCATCTGCAATCCTTAGCTTCCTCCAACTTTTCTAGATTCAAGTATTCTCCTCGCTTCCATCTCTTCTTTGTTTCCGCTACTATTTTCTTCTTTCTTCAACTGTTATTGCCTAAATTTGCTTTTTGGTTTTCACCAAACCTCATCTTTTGGTTTTCTGGGTATGCACCTAGGGTTTCTGGGTTTGAAAAACTTTTGCCTCTTGTTCTTTTAGTGTAATGCTCATCCCTTTCTCCCCCAATTTTCACAAACTGGCTTGCATTGGGTGGTGGTGATGACCAGGTAATTCCTCGTTGAATCTAACAGGCTGAAAAAAAATTTGTCTGGGCCATCCTAGTGATGCTTTTGTTTTCATTTCTTTTTTCTAAAACTTCATGGATAAAGATACTCCTTTACCTTTAACAATCTATGGTACGACAATTCCAGAAGAAGATAGAGATGTGGTTAAGGTACTTTCTTCTAGGGCCAAATACTGGTTCTGGTCAATACCTCGTACTGAGGAAGAGAAACAAGAAGCACTACTTCGTAAACCCAGGGGGAGGGGGAGTAGAAAGAGAGCCCGAACACCACTGCGTCTGTCCCACATTTTAAACACTACCGCCCCAGGATCTTCTTCCCGTCCATCTTCAAGTCGGGGCTTAGGTCATAACATCCTTATCCCGGCTTCTCAAATTCATGCCCCATGTTCAAACCGAGCTAGACCAAGATCTCATCTGGGAAACACCTTTGACCCCTGCAATGATTCTAGCTATAAATACATTGACCTCATCAATAACGGTCGTGAGAGAGAAGCCTGTTAGTTCTCTAAGGGTTTTGATGATTACCAACAATTGCAAACAAAGTATGAAGTTTTTCTTTGACAAGTTAAAGAAAACTTGCTGTCAAAGGAAAACTTGAGTTTTGGTTTCAAAACTCGAGTTTTGGCCTTATAGAGAGTCTCCTAAGTTTTGAACTTTGAATACCTCCAGTTTTGCCTAAAAACCTCCTGTTTTCAATTTAACTTGAAATTTTCCAAGTTTTTACAAAGTTTGTGAAAACTCGAGTTTTGAGTTGGCATAGAGGATTCTGGGTTTTAGCGTTTTCAAAACCTCCAATTTTTGTGAAAACCTCCGAGTTTTGAGTTTGAGTTTTCTCAAAGTTTTCACAATAAAGTGAAAACTTGAGTTTTGATTTCAAAACTCGAGTTTTGCTCAGCAGAGAATCTTTGTGTTTTCTCGCTTTTTGAAAACTCGGTTTCCTCCAAAACCTCCAGTTTTGAGTTGGCGCGATTTCCTCAAGTTTTCATATTTAAATGAAAACTCGAGTTTTGATATGAAAACTCGAGTTTTGGCCAAGCCGAGAGTTTGATGTTTTTCAATGTTTTGAAAACCTTTAGTTTTGGAAGAAAACCTCCAGTTTTGATGTTTTGGACTTAAATCGATTTTACACCCCAAAGTCCAAAACTCGAGTTTTGAGAAACAAAACTCGAGTTTTCATCGCTGGATCTGAAATTCAAATTTGACGAATTTGTAAAACCTTCTTGTTTGATCTTAATACTTTTCATTATTATTCTCTGATATTCTCAGCTATGTTTAACCACTTTGTTAGTGAGTTTCAGATGAATTAGAGAAAGTTTATTGAAGGTTTAAAGCAAAAGTAAAAAGTGATGTCAGCACATTAAATGCTAAACCCAGAAAGTTGCATTCTTTTGGGTAATCCGCCTACACACGCTTAACAAAGAATTAAAGAATGTTTCTACATCCAGCAGCTGCCATTCCAACGGATTTATTTTCAAGAAGTCAACTCTGAACTTTTGCACAGCTGGATTAAGAGAATAATAGTGAGAGAAGAAGACCTAAGCTTAAGCTAATCCTTGTCTAATGAAGGCAACAGTTATATTGAAGATTACAACGGTCATTTAATGCCCTCTTGCTATAAATAGAGCTACATTCAACTCTTCTCAACAACACAACTACTGAAAACGAACTGCATTCAAAGCTCTTCAACTACTTTCATTTTTCATCTGTAAAAGTATCTTTTGATACATTGTGCTTTAGTGATTATTCTCATCTACTCTTAGAGTGAGTAATTTCATTACAAATCATTTATTGTAAAGAATCACAAGTCTAGGGACTTGGTGATTGCGGTTCATTGATTACAACTTGTAAGGGGGAGTAAGTTCTAGTGAGAGAATTACTCTTGAGTACAGAGTGTGTAATCTTTTGATATAGTGGAAATCCCAGAGTGTCTGGGGACTGGACGTAGGTCAAGTGGTTGGACCGAACCAGTATAAATCTTTGTGTCTTGCTCTTCTCTCTGTCTATCCCTGCTATTATTATTCAAAAACAGAGGAAGTTTTCAAAAGATTTTAAACATACCCAATTCATATCCCCTCTTGGCTATTTTGCTCCATTTACAAAGCCGAATTTTTTTTGACTGTTTGCCGACACAAGTTTATTTCTAAAGCCATTCTGACTTCTATCAATTTGAATCATCTCGGCCTGGCACCTTTTGCTTTCCCACACAATAGTTCTTTTGACTTAGATATACCTCCTGTTTCTGACTTTTACCTCTTTATTATAGGTATAGATGGGTTCACCTTCACGTCATACCGAGCTATCCAAGACTGGGGAGTCAAGTTCCGTTGGTCCTTCAAATACTTCCAAGTCACCAGACCCATGGGTTATCGAGGAGGTGTTATGTAATAAGAATAAAATGACCGCTGAAGAACTCACCGGGCTAGGTTTCTGTGATAGAGAAGACTATACCGTTCGTCTTCCCATCCATTCTAAGTCAATATCTGGCTTCCGCGCAAAGGATGATGACCCCTATTTCTTTTCCTTCTACCGAGATTGCATTTCTCGGCTCGGTATTCGCTTTCTGTTTACCGAGTTCCAAATCCACCTTTTAAATCACTTACACCTGGCTCCCTCCCAACTTCATCCCAATAGCTGGGCTTTTACAATCGCTTTTGAGAATTTCTGCAAAGCTAAGAATTTAGTTTGCATCCTTCCAGTTTTCTTTTATTTTTATTCCACCCATGAGGCTCGTTCTGGTAAAGATGCCTGTGATGACGTCCCATCTAGGAAAGGTTGGACCTCACCGGAAGTGTACGCAACCACAAACTTTTCAAACCTTTTACCGACTCGTTCAAAAACTTCAAATCCGCCTTTTTTAAGGTGGTTGCCGAGCCCGGGAAGCTACCTTGGTTCCTTCAGGTTCTTGAGTTTGGGGAGGTAGAGGAAAGGTTTCCCCTGTACTGGACTCTAGATCATCATACTCTCTAGAACAAAACGAAATCCTTTCTAGAACGTCAAATCGTAGAACACGGTCCATTGATCTCGGCCGACTATATTCCAAAACCCCAGGCCAGAAGATGACCTGCGGCGAGTACGAATATTTCTTTTTATTATATTACTTGCCTTTTGGTCTCTGTTAAATGAATAACTAACCCGTTGCTTTTGTCTTGCAGATCCGAGAATGGGAAAAATACCTTCCTTTGCTGAAGCCTTAACAAATTCTAGTCCTATGAAAGTGGGAGCCGGCTAGAAAAGGCCCACGCCAGAATCTCGGACAGCTGGTATTGGTTCCAATAGCCGGGTTTCCCCAACTAAATGACCAAAAACCACAAAAGCGACCTCGACCCCAAAGTCCAAAGAGACCGTCCCTGCCACGACAGAAATTCTTGTCCCGACTTCAACGGATATTCCTGCTGCTTCTCCTTCCTCAAGCCTTCCTCCTCCGCCGCCCATCCCAGAACTCCCCCATGGGGTTATCTGGAGCTGCAGCCCCGAGGTGCCTGTTCAGCTTAGCAATGTTGTCTGCCTTCCAGATTGCTTCTTAGAGCCGTCAAAGTATGGTGCTTCTGAAATGTAAGAGATGGCGAAGTTAGAGCGGTACGCCTTGAAAACTGCTGGGCTGGCCCAGGCTTTGACTACATTAAACGCTAGGTATGCCAACCAAGCAACCGAGTTGAAGAGGGTTAAACTGGAAACCAAGGATCATATTTGCAAAACTCAGGATCTAACAAAGGCGGTCAAGGACGACGCCCAACAACGAGTGCAAACGGCCGAGGTGGCAAAGAACCAAGCAGAAAAGGACCTGCAGGCGGCCGAGGCGGAGAAGGCTCAAATGGGAAAAGACCCGCAGACGCTGAAGGTGGATTTTGAGAAGGCAAAGTCCACTTTGCACCAACTTGAAGAAGCTCAAGGTTGGGATAAGAAGACCATAGAGCTACTTCGGGAGGAGCAAAAAGAATTCACGAAAGAGCTGGGTGCCTTCCAAGACACCTTAGATACTGCCAACGCCGCCATTGCTGTAAAGGAGGCGGCCATAAAGAGAGCGGCATGGGAGTCTTTCGAGAACGCCCTGGAACAAATCTGAATCTTGAACCCCGGCATTGAGTTCAATACCTCCAGGATAGACTGCATGTCTTTTGTAGATGAAGGCAGAATAGTCCCGCTTTTTCCCTCCACCGACAATGCCTCAGAGAGTCAGATAGAAGGAGAACATGGTAATGGCGGAGGTGAAGAAGTTCAACATGACGTCGGGGCTCCATCTTGCTAAAACCCGGTTCTTTGGCGTTATTTGTACTTTTTTTCTGGGGTACTGAAGCCCCTTGTTTACCTTCTTTTTAGCTTTTACCTAGGTTAATAACCCGATTTTTATTCCTGCAATTCACATTTTATAAATACTTTTAGAGTTAATGAAAAACACTTACTTTTTGTGCATACCGAACGCTTGCTTACTGCTTGTCGAACCCGAATTCTTCTCCGAGTTGGAATTTCGCATTGCATTCGTTGCATTTTATGAACTTGAATTTATTTTTAGAGTTCTATTAAATGACTGGGCCAGAGTCAAAACATATTTGCGCAGAATCTGCTTAGATATTCATCTGGTATTATAACCAGGTATTATATTCTTGAAGATTTTCATGAATCTAGCACATTACATTCTAGCTCGGTCGATCAAAATTTAATTTGGAGTAAAGGCAATCCGTCCTGTTCAAGTTCGGTTTTCGTTAACCAACCGTAAACATTTCAACTCCGATCGGGTCGGCGTGACGGTTCACTTCCTTACCCCGAAAAACAATTTTGATGCATCACATCTACATGGGCTTTTCGCTGCAGCTTCTTTCAACTGAAAGCATGTTTCTTTACCCTAAATTCGTTTATTCAAATAGACTTGGCGACATAGTCGTCTTACATGATTCCAAAAAGGAACTTCAAATAGACTTAGCGACATAGTCATCTTACATAATTCCAAAAGGAATTTCAAATAGACTTGGCGACATAGTCGTCTTACATGATTCCTAAAAGGAATTTCAAATAGACTTGGTGACATAGTCGTCTTATCATGGAATTTAGCTTTAACTGTAGTATACTTTCAGTTTGTCCATATTCCACGTTCTCTTGAGCGCCTTCTTTTTTAGGGTCTCCAACATATAAGCTCATTTGCCCAGATTTTCACTAATCCGGTAAGGGCCTTCCCAATTCGCCGCAAGCTTTCCATCCCTGGCGTTTTTGTTGCCTTTGTCGACTCTTCGAAGCACCAAATCTCCCTTCTCGAAAAACTGGGGCTTCACCTTTTTATTGCATCTTGCCGCGATGAGTTGTTTCGTGGCCATATCTTAGCAATGTGTCGTGGCTCTAACTTCATCAATCAGGTCCAACTCTACCGTCAATACTTCACTGTTCTCCTCTTCTGCCTGAAGAGCTTGGATTCTTCTCCACGAGGGCTGGCCTATTTCTACCGGGATCATAGTCTCGTATCCATAGGTTAATCTAAAAGGGAGTTTCCCCAATTGATGTTTGAATGTTGGTCCGGTATGCCCACAAGTCGTAGTACAACTGCTCCACCCAATTAGAATTTGCCTCTTCCATCCGCTTCTTTAGTCCATCTATGATGACTTTATTTGCAGCCTTAGCCTGCCCATTGGATTGGGGATGTTCTACAGAAGCAAAGTGTTGTTTAATCTGGAAATTAGACATCATTTCTTGGAAACCCTTATCAATAAACTGGGTTCCATTATCCGTAACCACCTCTGCCGAGATCCCAAATCGGGATATGATATTTCTTTCAAGGAATTTCTGCACCCGGGCTAAAGTAATTGTTGCCACCGGTTCCTCTTCTATCCATTTGGTGAAGTAATCGATTGCTACTATGAGCCATCGCAGCTGCCATGGAGCCACCTTAAATGGTCCCAACAGATCCATGCCACATTTAAAAAATGGCAACGGTGCTGAGATAGACTTTAACTTCGCCGGGGGAGACCATATTATCTTGGCATGTTTTTGGCAACTATCACATTTCTGTACGTGATTCTTGGAATCTGTCACCATGGTATGACAATAATAACCGGCTCGTAAAGCCTTTTGAGCCAACGCCTTGGAACCCATATGTTGCCCATTGATTCCTTCATGGATCTCGGCCAAAACATACTTGGCTTCTGCCGAATTCAGGCACTTTAGCATTGGGGAATACAAGCCTTTATGATATAACTGATCATCCACCACCACATATAAAGCTGCTTTTCTTACCAACTTCTTTGCTTCAATTGAGTTGTCAGGGAGGGTTCCTCTCTCAAGGTACTCAATGATTGGTTTTCTCCACTCACCAGATGCCGAGATCATCATGACACAACTCAGCTCTGACAAACTTTATTGGATGACTGTGTTGGAAATTATGCCCTAGGGGCAAGTCATCTCCATTTAGTTATCATTTAATTTGCATGTTTATAGTGATAATTGTATCCCTGGATATATCTTATAGATTATCCTAAATGTCCCGGTCATCATCTACGTGGGAGCGAAGATGAAATAAGACCAAGTATGATTTTGATGAGGTATGGAGATATGAATCAAAGTCATGGGCACTTGTAAGAGTACAAGGTCTTTGGACCGGCCCACTATGAGAAAGTTTGCATGGATTAAGTCATAAGCTTTTCTCATGTATAACCGCGTCACAATGCCCTTTGACCCGAGAACATCATGGATTCCTACATGATGAGTCGTTGCTCTTTGACCTAGTCAAAAGTCACCTTTGAGGAGTGATGATAAAGGCTTGGATCGGGATCGGTGGTTCTCAAGTAGAGGAATGTGAATGGTCAAGATGGAATTTGTCCTCACATTTGTAGAGAGATATCTTTGGGCCCCTCGATGAGTGAGTCCGAGAAATGTATTGCCATACTACGATGGAAAGGAGTTTCCATTTCAATTATCAGACTACTTAAGAATCGAGAAAGTAGTGGTCAAGAACAGGAAGTTGACATTATCCATGCCTCATCCTTGACCAAATTATCGCGTGACAAAGGGACGTGACATGGTTGTACGATAGGTTGTATCGTATCATCGATCCTCATATGAATTGGGTAGTCACAATGTCTTGCTAAAGGCTGCTTGCGACTTGTGGGCTGGTACAATATTGGCCCGCTGCCAATCTCATGTGGGCCTGTAGGGTCGCACACAAGAATAGCCCAACACGAGCCGTCTTGCAGTAGTGAGTTGGGCGAAGGCCATTTTCTCAAGCTTTTGATATCTCAACTCTGAGCCTTGTAATGCTCGACTTATGAAGTATACTGACACCTGGCCATCTGTTGTTTCCCTGACCAACACATCACTTACTACCTCTTTGCCCACGAATAAATATAGAATCAGAATCTCTCCTGGCTCCGGCCTAGATAAAACTGGCGAAGCAGCTAAGCATTGCTTTATCTTTGTGAAGGCCACTTCACATTCTGAGTTCCATCCACCTTGAGCTTCCTTTTTGAAAAGCTTGAAAAAAGGCATAGAATTCTCCGCCAACTTGGGTAAGAATCTGGTTAGGGCGACCAATCTCCCGTCAACCTTTGGACCTCTTTTTTGTTTCTTGGAGCCTTCATATCCAACACAACTTGACATTTGTCCAGGTTAGCTTCAATTCCTCTGTTTGTGAGCAAAAAAAACCCAAGAACTTTCCAGCCAAAACTCCGAACGCACATTTAGCCGGATTTAACCGAATTTGGTAAGCTCTCAGCCTGTCAAACGTCTGCTGCAGATCTCGAACATGGCTTACTGGCTCTGTAGATTTGAAGATCATGTCATCAATATATACTTCCACATTCTTTCCAAGCTGGTCTTCTAATACTCGTTTCATCATTCTTTGATATGTGGCCCCTACATTCTTCAGGCCGAAAGACATCACATTGTAGCAATAATTCACCTTTTCAGTAATGAACACCATTTTTTCTTGATCCTCCTGGTGCATAGCGATTTGGTTATATCCGAAATATGCATCCATGAACGAAAGTAATTGAAAACTGGACGAGTTATCAACCAACTAGTTTATATTAAGCATTGAAAAAACATCTTTAGGACACACCTTATTCAAGTCGTAATGTCTGGCAAACCCTCCATTTCCCCGTTTGGCTTTTTTACCATGACTACATTGGATTAGCAAGTGGTATACTGCACCTCTCGAATGAAACCAGCTTCTAACAGCTCCTTTACATGCTCCTCCAAGGCCTTCCCTCTCTTTGGGCCGAGCTTTCTTTTCTTCATAGCCACTAGAACTAACCCCGGACGAATCGTCAGTATGTGACAGCAAAATTCTAGATCTACCCCAGGTATCTCCGACGGTTTCCAAGAAAACACGTCCTTGTTCTTCTTGAGAAAATCTTCCAGCTCGGCTCGAACCGCGGGATCCAGAGCTTTGCCGACTTTGATGATTTGTCCCAGTTCAGTGCCCAAGACGAGATCTTCTAATTCTTCGTTCACTCGTTCTTTGGATTTTGTCCTCTTCCCGTAAATCCGGTTCGACTAGATTCTCGACTCCCTTGTAACTTCGTTTTAGCCTTGCTCGGATTATCACCACCATGAACCCGAGGTGGTGGCGATGGACCTTCCTTACTTTCTTTAACCGTCTCAAAATAGCACTGTTGAGACTCCTTTTGGTCTCCTTTGAGGGTGACAACCTTATTCTTCTTATTGACCAGCTTCAATTTCTGATGTTTCGTGGACACCAGCATATCCCAATTGTGTATTGTCGGCCGTCCCAAGATTATATTGTAAGGGGATGGGAAGTCGGCAACCACGAACCTAACCCTTTATGACTTAGAGGCTTCTTTCGATCCTAATGTCAACTTAAGGTCTATATACCCTTAAGGACGAGCGTTTTGCCCATTGAAACCTGTCAAGGTGGTTTTACATGGCTTTAGGTCCACTGGGTCAAACTTCATGCGCTTAAATGCATCCCACAAGATGATATCTATTGCGCTACCGTTATCCACAAAAATTTTCTTCACCCGGCAGTTTACCAAAGTTCCAGTGATCACCAAACCATCATGATGGCCCGGAGCTACATCCTTTAGATCTTCCTTGGTAAAACACAACACCCCATGTTTAGTAGGCTCTTCTTTGAACTTTGGGTGACCCCTAATGGACAAGACCTCCCTCAAATACTTCTTTCTTTGACTTATCAAGTCTCCACCTCCTCCAAATGCTCCACTGATGACGTTACAGTCATATTCAGCTTCAGGGAACTCACCATCGCTACCTTCCGCTTTCTTCTGCTTCTGATCTTTTCTGATCTTTCAGGGGTCGGGCTCTTGCTTCGTCCCCCTGGATGCTTGTTATTTTTCCGCCCTTGGGTTTTGATCACGTATTGCTGCAACCTTCCTTCTCGGACGAACTTCTCAATGGCATCTCTAAGATCCCAGCAGTGGTCCGTTGTATATCCCGGTTGGTCATGGAAATCATAGTATCGGGATTGATCTAAGATCGCTTTATTGTGAAGAGGCCGAGGTTTATCAACTTTCCTCATCTTGATCAAGGCGACCTCCTTCCATACTTGAGAGCGTGGAACATTCAACATAGTGTACTTCTCGTACTTCCCTTCAGCTTTATTACTTTAGGGCTTGTTATCCGGGTTCCTTCCATGGTAGTCTTGTATTTGACCTTCGGGCTGTTCCTTTCCTCTCGGAGGTGAACTCATCTTCCTGTCATGTGCCACATTACTGGCGATCTCCATTTGCTCCAACTCCAAGTATTCCTTGGCCCGAGTTCTAAAATCCACCAGGGTCTTGACTTTCTTCTTGAAGATTGACCTTGCCAACCGAGATTTGACATCTAAATTGGCTATGAGTAAATGGACGTGTAGATTCTCCGACAACTCATGCACTTGCAAGGCAGCATCTTTAAAGCAGTCCAAATACTTCTAAAGCACCTCCCCTGATTGCTGTTTGATCTTGCCGAGAGTAAACTTGGATCTCGGCTGCTTTTTGCTTGTTATAAAGTTCAACTTGAACTTATCTCCCAGCTCATTGAACGTATGGATTGCCTTTAGAGGAATAGTGTGGAACCAAGCCTGTGCTACTCCTCGTAATGTACCCGCAAACAAACGGGGAACGATATGTCCTATGAATCCCTTTACACACATCTCTACATCAAACGTGTTAAGATGCACTTGCGGATCCTGACTTCCATCATATTTCGGCAAGTCTCTCAAATCAAAGCCCTTGAGGTAAGGAGCATTCGTGATCTCGTCAAAGAAAGGGCTTCTGTTATGCTCCCCGTCATATCTTCTCCTGTAACCCCCAGGCACATCCTGTGTAAAGTCCAGGATCATATCTCAGCTTTTATCGCCTTCATCCCAATTATCCACAATCTACTTGCCTTTTGTGAGCGCAAAATCCGGGATCCGAACCTCAACAGTTCGAGCCTGGCCTTGCCTGGCCAAGTTTTGTCTGGCATTATTAATTTGTGGGCTGCCAGTATCAATTTGAGCGGCAGTCGTGATATTAACTCGGCTAGGACCACTTTCATCTCAGTCAGCGTTTCGGGCAGGGTTCTTGAGCAGTCTAAGGCGTTCCTCTAATAACCATATTCTCCACGTCTCTTCTTCGGGAATCTTGACTCGGTCCTTGCCGGACAAGTTCTCTTCCACATGATTTATATGTGGTCCTTCAGCATTTCCGTGAGCAGAAATTGAGGCATTAGCCCGACTTGGGGCCAGCAACATTCCAGTTTGTGTCATGAACAGGGTTTTCCAACCGTCCAAAACGCTCTTCCAATAGTTGTTGGATTCTCAGCCCTTCTTCTTGCTGCAAGAGGGCATTTCTACGGTCCATATCCTCTTGCAGCAGTCGGATATCCTTTTGTATCGGAGTCGGTTACGAAGCTCCATCTCGTTCATCCGCCTTAACATTGAACCCAGAGTGTTTTGCAACCTACGAATGTCCGGGTTTTCAATCTGAAACTGCGGAGGAGGATCTTGTTGTTGAGCCTGTGGTCGAACTTGCTGGACACTCTCGTTTTGGGGAGCCACCGCGAACACTGGAAAAGTTGTGGTATCGGCTATCTCCCCTCGGTCTCCACCAAAACTTGATTATAGTCTAGAGCGACCAAGTCCTCATGTTGAATCGTTCGCTCCGATCTTTCTGCGGTTGTCCCTCCGGCAACTGGTCTTGCCGAGGTATCTGGCTACGGCTTCTGGTATTTGTAGCCATTTTTGGTCGTTTGAGAATCGAAGTTTATCTCTCCCCACGATTGGCGCCAATGTTCTTGTGTAGAACACAGATGTCTAGCTTCAATGGACTAGTACGTTGTTTATATTGGATCAGTTAATCTCTCCAAGATATCTACAAGCAGATATCAAAGAGAGGATGATTGTTCTAGGATGTCTATAAGGAAGACACCAAAGAATATCAAGAAGATCACTATGCAACACGAGTATGACGTTTAATCAAAAGGGGTAGGGTGTGTGCACAGTGAGACTGAATAGTAAATAGGATGAATAGAGAATGTGTACCTTTTAGGTTAACCTCTTTTTTATAGAGATTACCTTAGGGTTATGACCTTGGGCTTTGTGCGCCTCTCAGCCCATGTTTCAGGCGCACTACCTGCATGTTCCATGATTATAGCCATGATTATAGGCCAATTAGTGTGTTACCTGATTATAGAGGGGTTCTGATATAAATTGCCCTTGTTGGACCTCGTGATGAATGGGCCTCAGATGAGTCTATAACAATATCATACAGAAGACTTGATTGGTGACTTCTACTGAGATCTTGTAAGAAGTTTTTGAGCCATGATAGTAGATCGCTAAAATCCAGCATGGAGATTCTGATATGCAGTAATCCAAACCTTTCTTTTGACATGATTGTTAATAATTACTTTATGTCATTGACATGATTGTTAATATTGCTTTATTCCAGCCGCAAATTTGTGGATTAAACTAAGCATTAATTTCTTATGATTGGCCTTGAAAGTTCTTATGATTGGGAATTCAAAGGGCTCCTCTGTTCGTTTAACCTAAGCATGAAGTTCTAGATATTCTAATGACTTTCCAGCTTGCAACGAAAAGGGCCCAAAAAGAAAAGGAATAACTGAACCTAAATAATTTGATTAAACCGGTTTGGTTATTTCTTTTTGTTCAGTTTTGGTTCGGTGCTAAAAATATGCATGATCGTTTTTCCATTATTACCGAAATCAAAACTGAAAACTGAATGCTCACCATAATTCCACATAACCAGTGTTTTAGTGTAATTTATTGTGGAAATGGTTATTTATTGGGGATCTAGATTCTAAAATGACCTAATCAAAGATGGATTTGTAATTTTCCACTTTCACTCAGCATTTGAAACTCTTCCACATTTCTATGATCAAAGATTATCCATAAATATGTATTGGATGAAAGTAGACATGTTTTCTGTAACCCACTAGTTATAACTACTTGACATCTCGTTAAAAATCAACTGCTGGTGAACAGCTAAGTTTCTCTGTTGTGCAATTTTCTGCCCATTGATTTATATCCCATATGGATTTTGATGTTTTAGGCATTCTATGATAATACTTTTCATTTGCCTTAATTTTACAGAATTTATTGTAGTTTTTGTTTTGTATTGTTTAAAGAATCTACTTGTTTTATTTTGAATAGCTTTTATGGACCATTGGAGGTGCTAAAATGACACTTCTAGTAAATCTAGTCTAAAAAATTATTCTACCCGATTTTTATCACTGGATGTCTCTATAATCAAACAACCAGCAGGTTTTTTGTTGATTTATAACATGTACATTAGGTTTCAATTGACTGAAACAAAGAAGCTAGCATCTAAGATTTTGAGGCAAAATCCGGAGAAAGAGTTATTGGTGCTGTGAAACAGTAGTTACTGAAGGACATTTTAGTAATTTGCATAGTTAGTTTGTAATTAGTAGTTGTGATGAGTCTTTTCATCATAATATATAAGTGTGGGATGAACTTATTATTGTGTATCAGATTGCTTTTCTTTAAAAATAAGAATAAAGTTTTTCTCCCGAAGTCAAGGTGGAGGGTCCTTACCTTGTTACTTGGCATCAGAGCCTCTGATCAAGATCCAAGTGCTTCCCGAATTTGGACTCCATGACCCAGGGGAGAAATGTATCAGTTATCTTATGTAATTATTGACTATAATATTGTATTATTTACTCTTTAAATTAAATTTTTGTTGTTGTAATTCTATTTAATCTTTTAAAAATATCATATATTTACGTGCGTATAATATGCGTAAAAATTTGATATACGACTTATGAAAGTTTTTAGTTATTGATATACGCGGGTATAATATGAGTAATTTTTTAGTTTTATTTATCATCAATTTAGAATAGTTAATGTGATGGGATTTTTCAGTTGCCCAAAAAGAATTCAAAAGCCTTCATCCCATTTTTAAAAGTAATACTCCTAGAATACCTACTTAACCGACAATAAGATTTGAATCCATAGTATATTAATCTCATCACCGTATATCAATTTTCATCGGCAAAAATATTATATTTATACACATAAATATAAATGAATTCGATCTCTTTATCAGCAAAGACAAGAGAGAAGGACATACTCAAATAAATAAAGATGACCTATAAATTATGTGACATTTTTATGCACGTAAATATCAATTTTTACGCATATTATACGCACGTAAATATGTGTTATTTTTAAAAGATTGAATAGAATTACAACAACAAAAATTTAATTTAAAGAGTAAATAATACAATATTATAGTCAATAATTGCATAAGATAACGATAATAATAATTAATATAAGATAATAAATATAATTTGTGATTTTTTTATTTTTTTGCATTCACTTTTTCTAACTCCAAATGCACATGATTGGGGGGTTCGGGCAAGAATTTGCAACAATTGCATTTTGGGCAGATTGCACATAGACTTTTTTGTATTGAGCGCTCTTGAAGTAAAAGTTCGTTGGCCAATCTCGCATCTTAGATAACGGACGTTATCTTTATCTAACGGTGTTGTATTGATTGCACATTTTAAAAAGTTTTTTGTGTAGACGGCACATTTCTAAAAGTTTTTTTTGAAACTTTTGATCCACTAAAAAGTTATTTGTGTTGGGCGTTCCTGAAGTAAAAGTTTGTTGGTCAATTTGCTCCTTAACCCTAGTATATAATAGTATAGAAGTGTGGGGTGAACATATTATTGTGTATGAGATTACTTTTCTTCAAAAATAAGAATAGAGTTTTTCTCTTCAAGATGCAGGTCCTTTATCTTGCTACTTTACAGGTGGCAGTGACTAATCTGGCTTACATTGCTTTATTTGCTGGACTAGCATCTGTTGAACTCTGGTGGATCTCAAATATAGAAATTTCATATTTATTCTGTTGTATATGTATATCGATATTCGTTTTATACAGAGAGGAAGCTGGCATTTTTATCAAAATAATATTTTTTTAAAATTTTTTTTACTAATCTGGGGCACTTTTAAAACTATTTACCAGGGTAAGGTTGTTTTGGGGTAGTGCCGTTAGGGAGTCTGACGGCACTATAGTGCCGTCAGGCTCCCTAACGGCACACAACTTGTGTGCCGCCAGGGACCCTAGCGGCACACAGTGCCGCTAGGCTTTCTAACGGCACACAACATGTGTGCCGTTAGAAAGCCTAACGGCACTGTATGTTGTGGGGGCGGGGGGTGGGATGGAGAAAAAATAGGAGAAGCTTTGTTGATGCATATTTTAGTTCATATTTGTATGTTGAAAAAATAGGAGAAAAAATATTTATATGTTGATTGATATTTATAAACTCCTATATAATATGATCTAATCTAACTCACTCCTATATTATTTCATTTATAATATTATTTACATATATATATATATATATATATATATATATATATATATATTATTTCAGCAAACACGATTATTTTTCCAAGGCAACGTTCTCATTATTTCATCCTACAAAATCACCCACCAGTAACCTTATATGTATATTTATATATAATAAAATAGCAAGTAATTATATCAAAGCTTTGTTGATGCATATTTTTCTCCTATTTTTTCAACATACAAATATGAACGTAAAATATGCATCAACAAAGCTTCTCCTATTTTTTCTCCGTCTCACCCCCACAACATACAGTGCCGCTAGGCTTTCTAACGGCACACATGTTGTGTGCCGTTAGAAAGCCTAGCGGCACTGTGTGCCGCTAGGGTCCCTAGCGGCACACAAATTGTGTGCCGTTAGGGAGCCTGACGGCACTATAGTGCCGTCAGGCTCCCTAACGGCACTACCCAAAACAACCCCACCATGGTAAATAGTTTTAAAAAGTGCCTCAGATTGGTAATTTTTTTTTTAAAAAAATATTATTTTGGTAAAAATGCCAGAAGAAGCTTCAAGAGAACGCATGTTGTTTTAGAGAAGTACGAGCAGATGTGGATTGTGGCAAACGTGGGGGAAATGGAATGGAATATGCGGTGAAGAAAGAAATAACCGAAGGGTCATGTTATTTCCTTTCAAAAAAACACACGGGCTTTTTTTCCTCTCTCTCTCTTTTCCAATAAAAATAGGAAAGAGGGGGGGGGGGGGAAATGGCAGAGTGGGTGACAGCTACGTTTGAAATGAAATTAGGCATTTTTACCAAAACAAAAAAAGAAATCAAATTAGGTAGTGCTATTTAATTGGTCAAACTTCATGTGGTATGACACTCTTGGCGTGCATTGCCTTTTTGATAGGAAAATAATTAAATTCCCTTGCTTAATTGTAATTGAAGACAAATTTAACTGAATCCCTTGCTTATTATAGTTTGAAATCATCAATTTTAGTTGGGTTTTTATTATTAATATTAATTAATTGCTTTTAAGGGAAAAAAAAGTGGGCACTTGCCTTACAATTGTATGGTTGGCTGGAGATGACCAGTTCTGATTCATTATTGAGAAAATGTCAAGAAAAACTATTGAGTAAAACTTGAATGGATTTAAGATTGCTAAATATTACATTTCATACCATGATTTTCAATTGGAATCCTTATCCAAAAAAATAATTAAAAACAAAAACAAAAACTAGGGAAAGCTCATGTACAGTAGTAACAGCACTAGAAACTTCATGCCAACAAGAAAATAACAACTAGGAAGTTATCAAAGCGGTTATTGACAGAATTGCAATGTGGCTATCTGCCGTGTATGTCACTAATACTAACTTCGTTGCTGGAAAATAATCTTTCAGTTTCTTCTGGGTTCAATTGATTCAATATACTCTGCCATTGAATGAATGCAGGTTGCCTCGGAGGTGGAAGATTGACGATCTCACTGTTAAGCATAGAAACTACAGTGCTCATACTCGGCCTCTCAATCGCCAAGTCTTGTACACATAGAAGTCCTATGTGTATGCACCTCAATATATCCTTCTCAAGGTTTTGATCTGATATTTCAGGATCTATTAGCTCTACAATGTTTTCTTCATTCCATAATTTCCAGGCCTAAAACACATAACAAAAGAAGCATATATAATTATTAGGTTTGGAATCATGAGGAGCTAAGACTTAAATCAACAATTAAGAATAGAACTCTGTAATTAGGTATCTAGGAAGTCATTAAATAGTAGAGACATACAAATCCTAAAAGGCTTAGAGAGTGCTCATTGTTATAAAAGCTTGAGCCTTTTCTTCCACTTATAATCTCTAATAGTATAACTCCAAAGCTAAACACATCTGATTTCTCTGAAAATAATCCTTGCATTGCATATTCGGGAGACATATAACCACTGTATTGTTGCACAAAACAATCAATTGTTATACCAAAATCTTCAATATGCTACTATAATATTAGATAAGGAATGAAAACTTACTAGGTTCCAACAACTCTTCTTGTGTTAGCATGATCTACACTTCCTTTGAAAATTCTTGCCATACCAAAATCTGATATTTTTGGAATCAGGTTCTCATCTAGCAAGATATTACTTACCTTTAGGTCTCTATGTATAATTTTCACTCTAGAGTCCCTGTGAAGATAAAGTACTCCTCTAGCCACTCCTTCAATTATGACAAAGCGCTTTCCCCAATCTAGAAGTTTATGTTTTGGTGGATCTACAATAGTAGAGGAGAGGGTTATATAAATCCTGTTGATAACATAAAGAAAACTCTAATATATGTAAGAAACTTCTACAAACAAATGCTTTTTTCCCAAATTATATATATGGCTAGAAAGTGCTAGAGCATAAGGGATCAGAAAAACCAACCAAAAATAAATGCATCCAAACTTTTATTTAGCATGTATTCATAGATCAACATCTTTTCTTCTCCTTCAATACAACAACCGAGAAGTCTTACAAGATTACGGTGTTGAAGCTTTGAAATAACAATAACTTCATTCATAAATTCCTCCACTCCTTGTCCGGATGCTCTAGAAAGTCTCTTAACTGCTATTTCTTGGCCGTCATGCAATTCTCCCTTGACAAAAGTTGTGAGAAATAGAAATTATAGTTACAAGCTAATTATTTGAAATTGATTACTGTTTAATGAATGATTGATTGTACCTTATACACTGAACCAAAACCGCCTTGCCCAAGTTTATTGGACAAGTGAAAATTGTTTGTAGCAATGGCAACCTTTTCATAGTCATATGCTAATAGCTCTTGGAATCTAACTTCTGACAGTTGTCCCAGAATCCTGTCGCCTGTTTTTTCTACACACAAAACACCTGTGCTAAATTACACAAATTATTTTCCCTTCCATTATTAATTGAAGATAATCAAATGAATTTTGTAGAAGTGAAAGACGTGGAATTGTGGTGTAGTTCCTCTGTCCCAATTTATCAGTCCTCATGGGAAAAAACACACAGATCAATGAAGAACCAAAATCTAAGTATTATGCAAGAATTACTTGTTCCTTTTCCTTTTTTCCCTCCATTTAGTGCGACACTATTTTATATTCCTTTACATTCTAGCAGGCGTATTATTGAAAACAAATATTACGTGTACCTTGACATTTGGATCAAAATTTGTATGTAGGGACTAAATGGAAATTCAAATCAAGACTTATAAATTGGGATCGATTAGGTATGAAATATGAGAAACATGAATTACCAACATGGTACTCATAGGGACATTGCCTCCGAAAAC
Organism: Acacia melanoxylon; assembly: GCA_019022615.1. Lineage (NCBI taxonomy): Eukaryota > Viridiplantae > Streptophyta > Magnoliopsida > Fabales > Fabaceae > Acacia > Acacia melanoxylon. The sequence goes on from JAFJYJ010000114.1 coordinate 1,025,475, forward strand.
AACTCGTTGTAGGTGTTAATTAAGCCATAACTATGGCCAATGGAAATCACTGAGATGTAGTGTCAAAGTACCTGAGTATGTAGCTTTCCTTTTCAATAAAAAATATGTGCAAGTGCCAATAGCAATGGTTCCTATTAGCACAATGACGATTGTGATGACTATCATGACTCTCTTCTTATTTTTGTTTACATCACTCTCATTTCCTACATTCAAAGAAAAACCCAAAGTTCAATCCAGAATAACAAAATTGTTATGTTAAATGGCTCAATAATAAACATTCATAAGCATAAAATTTATAAAAAATACCCAGTTCAGTATAAGCTAAACGAATATATAGGTTACTTCCTCCATTTGAGAATTGTTGTATATCTGTAAGGTTTCCTCTCCAAGAAATACAACCTATCTCAGTATCATAAGAATATGCAACACAAGAGCAATTCTTCAAGCACTGCCTTTTGCAAGCATCTTCTGAAGCTGATGACCATTCTCCAAAATCTGGTAGTTTAATGTTTTTTAGATGGAAAAAACCATCTTTCGTCCCATCTACGGTCCAATTTTTTGCGCTCTCACATTGTAAAGCTGTTCTTCTGACACAGCCACCATTCCAGTTTTGTCTATTCCAATCCTCTGTATTGCTTGGTTCAAATCCTCTCAAACAATTGCATATTGGTGAGCTCTTTGAATTGCAGCTTCCAAATGGGCCGCATGTACCATAAATATCACAGTCTGATTGTTGAATAAGATTGGTTTCTTGCCATATCTTCTTTGTATCATCCCATCGTTTATACAACGACTTCCCGTTTGAATTCAGGACACTGAATCCTTTGAAGTCAGACACATTTGGTACATTGAAAATATAATAAACTGTCCCATCCATCTCAGACACTATATTGGCACCATTATTATACTCGGAACTCATCAGAGGCATCCCTGTGAAGATTCTACCATTCCATGGACCACTGCGAAAGTAAGGGCGACTTCCATTCCAAATAAACAATTCAGGAAGATCTAGTCGTTCAAGAGTCATGTAGAAATTCCCAAATGATGGATCTAATGGACTTCTCCATGATATATATTCCACTCTCTTACCTGTTATTTTGTTCCTACTAATTTTCATGTTTGGAAGGAATGTATCTGAAGGATGGTCGAAACTTTGCCATATGATGGTTCCTCCATTGTTATCAAGCAGGACAAGGTTTCCAGAATCTAAAAGACGGCAAGTAGTATTTGATGCAATATCTGATACATTTGAAGACCAAATGATTTCCTTTTGTCCATTTTGTACAACTAGATTGCCATCCTCAGATATAGTAACAGCGCTTGCGGAGTCCTTCAATGGTTGATTTCTGTTAGCCACCCATACGATAGCCGATTCAGACATGAACCAAATTCCCACATACCGATTTGTAGAATTTTTAGGACTGAAGAACCCTAGTGTGAACAAACTCCCATTGGAGCTAAGAGTTTCAGGCTCCTTTATGAACTGAGATGATGTTATGGTGTCTGTGGCACTTCCAAAATTGAAAGAGAGACATAAAATGATCACCACATGGAACAATCTTGTATGAACAGAGAAGAATCCCATTGTAGAGATGTGTGCTTGCTATCAGAATGCTGTGAACTTTATGGTTTCTGAAGCCAATGCTATGACTGTTCTCCTAGATTTTTTTTCCTTAAAAGAATTTTCTATGGCTCACAACCTTCCAAGCAATAAATTGACCTTTGGCTATTTCTTCTTTATACGTCGTTAATGACTCAGCATTCAGCAATGATGTCTGAATTTTCCTTCTTCCAAAATTGTATGAACAGAGAAGCATTCCATTGTAGAGATGTGTACTTGTTATCATAAAGCTGGGTTTAAAAGTCAATGCCGTGAATGTTTTCCTATGTTCTGACCCTCTTATTAAAGTGATGTTCTCCCTCTCCCTTCCTATTTAAAAGTACTCATTTTTTTTTAATTAGCTTGTCTCTTTTTATAATATTTTTTCTAAGTTTGTCTAACTAATAAATGTATTTTTACTCATTTTACCATCAATTAATTGTATACATTGCAGTAATTAAAATGTTGACTTATTCTTTTTATTCTCTTATATCATGTTTTTTCATACATTCCCTTTCATCATTTTTCTTATTATTACTCTCATATACATTCATAAATAAGAGCATATTTTTTAAAAATATATATATTTCTAATATATTTATTATTTTTAATTAATTTTAACTGTTTTTTTTTAACACCAAGATTTGGTTAAAGAACCTTGCATATAGGGATGGAGCGGATGAGTATAAAATGTATATTTATTGATAAATTTCATAAAAAATTGTTTTATTGCATATATTCTCCTTATTCGTAGTTTTCAGTACTTTCTGAATTTATGTAGGTTTTTTAAATTTAGTAAAAATGCAAATATTCTTTTATTAATAATTTAAATTATCAATGTTTTCCTATGATTTTATTTATTTATCTAATGATGAATTAAGAGCCATCTATTTATAGTTACATAATCAAGTGAATACTTCTTTAGGTCCTAGATATAAGATCCAGTTAATTTTTTTGGAAAGGTTAAGAAAACTAAATATATTACTCAATTATAGCATATATTGTATATTATTAGATTATATAATAGTTTATAAGTTAAACTTATTAGTTTAAGAAAAAAAGATAGATATAAATATTTTAAAATACTTTATTGAGTTTCTTTGGTCTTTATAAAAATATATTTAGGATTGAAAATAGTAAAACGTAGGCATTTGTGGCTTTCATGTTTTTAATATGAAAATTAAACTGCGGTTAGCTATTCTATATTTCGCTGTAATTAATTGAAACTATCAATCGTTCACAAAAACAAAAAAGTCAATCAAGCAATAAATGCATAGCAGATGGCATCATGCCACAACTAATAAAGTCAAGCTGGTAATAAATAATCCAAAACTCTATCCAAAACTTCAACAACTTGAAATAGAAAGCAAAATATTTGGTGCCTTTTTCTATAGATTGAAGTTTTGCTCACACACACTGAAAGTGGAGTAAATCACTAAGAGGGGGTGAATTGTGGATTTTAAAAATTCTTTTCTAAAGCTCTATTTTAGTATTCTGAAAACAAGGTATAACATAGAAGAAAAGGAGAAGCAAGACACAAGGAATTAATCTGTTCGGTGTAACCTCTTGACCTACATCCAGTCCCTAGACTCTCTGGGATTTTCACTATCTTAATTGATTACACACTCTGTAACTCAAGAGTAATTCTCTCACTAGAACTTACTCCCCCTTACAAGTTGCAATCAATATCACAATCTCCAAGTCCCCTGACTTGAGATTCTTACAATAAATGAACTCTCTCTAAGAGTGGATAAATATAATCACTGAAGTACAAATGTATCAAAAGATACTTTACACAAGAAAACTCAAAGAGTAGTTGGAAACTTGAATGATTTTCGTTTTCTACATATTGGTTGTTGAGGAGAATTGAATGCAGCTCTATTTATACCAAGAGAGCATTAAATGACCGTTATAATCTTCAATGTGACCGTTGTCAACATTAAGGAATGATTAGGTTAAGCTTTGGTCTTCTTCTCTCTCTACTCGTTGGTTAATCCAGTTGCACAGAAGTTTATGGTTGACTTCTTGAATATTAATCCGTTGGAGGAGCAGCTACTGGATGAGGAAAGGAAACATTAATCACTTTGCACGTGTATAGAATGATTGTCCAAAAGGATGCAAGTTTTCCGGACTTTGCATTTAATGTGCTGATGTCACTTTTTGCTTTGGTTTAAATCTTCATTTAACATCATCTAAATCATCTGTGTTAGTTATGCTTAGTTTTGATGATGTCTTATATTGATGTCATTATCTAGAGCAAAAAGTTTATATCATATACATTGACTAACTACTTTGTTTATTATAGGTTAGTCAAATTAAATTATAGAGAATGATCAAGAATGGAGTTTGAAGAAAGAAGAACTTGTTAAATATCATGAGAATATCAATATTCAGGTCTCGTGATCAAATAGAAGTTGAAACGACTCAATTCGGAATTAAAACAAGAAAGTTCAAGCTTCCGGATGAATACTGGTTTGTTTGGGGGCATTAATGTAATTTCAGCATTTTTCTCACACAAACAGTGCCTTGCTCAAGCACAAATAATTTCATGCTCGAGCAACATCATTTCCAGCTCTTACTTTCGCCCAAATAGTGTCATGCTCGAGCAAAAAAGTCACCCATGTGCGAGCAACAACGTTCTTCAGCCACTCTGTTCAACTCTGTTTCGCGTTTCAGCTGGCGACCTCTGGTAATTTGACGATATCTCCCAAACCAGGAATCAGACTAACGCGAAACCAGTGGCATATGAAACTAGACTCCCAATGCGTCATTTTGATATAAAATTAAAGTCAAAATTAGTTCATATGAGAGAGCTATGATTTGTAGAAGTTGCAACTGAAATTCACGTCACAGTCCAGAACAAGCTTCGGTATTTTGGGTGTATCTCACAATCTAAAAATCCAATTGAGTTGAAACCGGTGCCATTTGAACCTAGACTCACATACCTTTCCAACAACATCAAAACCATGAAAAAAATATCAATGGAAGGAGATATGATGTTTTGAAGTTGACGGTCTGTGCTCGTAATGTTGCAAAACGTCGGTCAAGAACATCATTCATTGATCTGAGGATAACGGATGATCTACAATGAGTTTGGAGCTGATTCTTCTTGTATTGGAAAGAAGATTAAAAGATCTCTCTGAGGTGGATTGACCATGAATACCCGAGAACCGAAAGTAATCATGCTCGAGCAGAGCATAATCATGCTCGAGCAACATCGGGCTCTCTGAAGAAAGTCGAAGTAATCATGCCCAAGAAACCTTCAAAAGCATCAAGAAGCATGACCTTGCCCGAGAAAAGTAGTAATCATGCTCGAGCAACATCGGGTCCTCTGAAGGAAAAATAAAGTTCAAGTGATCATGCCCAAGCAACATTTGAAAGCATCAGAAAACATGACCTTGCCCGAGCAAGGTCATAGTCTTGCCCGAGCAACATTGTGGCAAAGGCAAATGAAGCTTGCTCAAGCAACACCTGAAAGCATCAGGAAGCATGACCTTGCCCGAGCAAGGTCACAGTCTTGCCCGAGCAACATCGAGACAGAAGCAAAAATCTTCAAATCAGGTAGTCTTGCCCAAGCAGAGAAGAATGCTTGCCCGAGCAAACAGAAAAGCTTGCCCGAGCAGACTTAGTCTTTCTCTTTATATCGCCTCTACCTGGAGTTTGCCCGAGCAAGATTTCAAGCTTGCTCGAGCAACATCGAAAGAAAGTGATTTTTGCTGCAAATGGAAAAGCTTGCCCGAGCACATAAATCATCATGCTCGAGCAAGGAAAATAAGCCTGCCCGAGCATCAGCGACCAAGTTCTTTATAACTGAATCTTAAGATGCTTGCCCGAGCAATCTTGGAATATTGCTCGAGCAAAGGTATCTGTTTTTGAAATTGTTTCTGCATAATTTACGAAATCATTGGTTTTATCTTATTACTTCTGATTATCACTTATTGAGATTACCAAATGCTTTTAACCAGTGTGTTGATGAGTTTCAGATTATCTAAACACAAATTACCAGCAGATTTGGATAAAGTAACTTCTCTGACATAAGCATTAAATGTTGTTACCAAAACCGGTGATATCCTCGGTAACCACTTCTCTGATCAAAGTAAAGCAACTTCTGATATTCCGTCTGCGCAATAAATGCTATCTCTCAATGGTCAAGACAAATGGAATAAAGAATGTTTATGAAGAACGAAGTCGACAACGGTGATTGTGACCGCGAAGCTTCAACATCTAACGGCTATATTCATGAGTCACAACAATTAATCTTCAAGCTACTTCCAACGATTCGAATGCTCACAATGGTCGAAAAACAATAACCTATAAATTGCGAAGTCTTTAAACCGGGAAGAAGTGACGACGATTGATGAATGAATCGACAAAGCCAACGAAATGATTTTACTACTTCACCGTCGATAGTTCATACACTCTGTTTCTCAATGTTTATATAGTTTACAATAGAGAGTGAGATGATCGATTATGTACTTCAGTGATTAGCATTCATCTACTCAGTGAGGAGTTTTTAAACACCAATTAATTCTTTTAGTTGTAAAAATCTTAAGGTTGTGGAACCATAAGTGTGGGTGTATCAATTACAACTTGTAAGGGGGAGTGAGTCCTAGAGTGAGAGGATCATCCTTCGTTTACAGAGTGTGTAATTGTATTCTTACAAGATCGTAAGAGGATATCTCGGTAAGAGATTGTAAAGGCTACACAAGTGCTCGACCAAACTTGTGAGATTGTAAAGGCTTTCTCTTGTGCCGGTCAAACAAGGAGATAGTGGATTGAAAATCTCAAGTGGAGCTTGGGACCTGGACGTAGGTCAAAGATTGGGCCGAACCAGTATAAATCTATGTTTGCATATTCTCTTCCCTAAACTCTTATATTTCAGCATATATGTTTTGAATGACTGTCTATCCTGAAACTCACTAACAAACTGATTAAACATAATTATGAATAGTATTGAGTGATGATAAGAAGTATTGAGTTTAAACATGAAGGTTTCACAAATTCGTGCAATTTGATTTTCAAACACAACGACACAAACTCGAGTTTGTTCTTACAAACTCGAGTTTTGGACTTTTATAGTGAAAACATGTTTAAGTCCAAAAGCTCAAAACTGGAGTTTCCAAATGTAAACTTGAGTTTTCAAATTACTGAAATGAGAAAAGCTCTCTGTAAGGTACAAACTCAAGTTTCCAAAACCAAACTCAAGTTAACATGTTTCTCAAAGTGATAAAACATGTTAACTTTACATTAAGCACAAACTCGAGTTTCCAAATGTAAACTCGAGTTTCCTAAAAACTTTGGAAAACTTAGAAATGCTTGGCCAAGTGCAACCGGAGTTTGCCATTTGCAAACTGGAGTTTGCTTGGGATGAAAAATATTTAGACTCTCTGCCAAGCCCAAACTCGAGTTTGGAAAACACAAACTCGAGTTTGGTCAAGTTCACAAAACTTGACAAAACTCTCGTTTGGTGTAAAGCTGGAGTTTCCATATGAAAACGGAGTTTTCTTAAGTTCAAAACTTTGGGAGCTCTGTATGACCAAAAATCGAGTTTACAAAACTCAAACTCGAGTTTCCTCAAGAGAAAACTTTTACAAACTTTACGGTAGTTGAAAACGGAGTTTTGCATTCTTTAGGAAACTTGAAGTGTCTTCAGTATGGTACAAACTCGAGTTTGTAAACCCAAACTCGAGTTTGTCTTGATGTGAAAAGCTTGAGTGCTCTGTGACTTGCAAACTTGAGTTTTCTTAAGCAAACTGGAGTTTTCTTTACTTTATAAATTTTATCTACTTTCTATCAAGTCCAAACTCGAGTTTTGCTTCCAAAACTCGAGTTTGCCTTTGACGATAAACTTTTCAACTTACCAAAGATAAACTTCAACTTGTGTTTACAATTGTCGGTTATCATCAAAACACATAGAGAACTAACACACACTACTAGGAAGGCCTATAAGGCCGTCACGTCTACACCTCAATAGACGAGACAGTTTAAAAAGTATGACAGGTAATATTTTTATAAATACTAATACAATCTAACACCGGTTGCACTTTTGAGAGGTCTAAATAATATTTTCTTGACCGGTTGTAATGTAATGTGATGTCGATAAGTATTAAATATTAAGAAAATTTAAAAATTTAAATTCTTTTTACACCGAACCCTCATACATCCGATGTAAATATCCTTTTAAATATTGTCGTTTCTTTATAACAAGTCTCTTAAATGTTTGAGACTCTTCAACTTCCAAGGTAAACTTTCCAACTACGCTTCTCTTTGAAATATGAGACGACTTCAATAAACACTACAAAAAAAAAACGCGGATTACCCATGGAATTATCGACGGAAAAAATTCCATTGGAAATTACTCACGGAATTCCGTAGGTAAAAATTACCGATGGAATTACCTACGGAATTCCGTTGGTAATTGAAATTACCGACGGAATTCTGTGGGTAATTCTGTCAGTAATTAAAATTACTGACGGAAAATTTTCGTCGCAAAAAAAGCCGTGGGAAAAATCAATTTTATTTTGCCACGGCCTTTTTTGAGACGGAAATTTTAATTACCGACGAAATTACCCATGGAATTCCATCCGTAATTTCGATTCTTGACGGAATTCCGTGGGTAATCCTGTCGGTAATTCTTACCCATGGAAATTACCCACGGAATTCCATAGGTAATTTCCGACGGAATTTTTTGCATCGGTAATTCTGTGGGTAATTCTCGTTTCTTTAGTGAAATGTAATCTTCATCTGTCTTGTCTATTTAAACTACTCATTGCTTTCGTTTCTTCAGATTCAACTCCTCTTACTCTCCTCTTTAGAATATCAATATGGTATGTGTGAGGGTTAATTCTGTTCGTCTTCCTTTTCCTCTTCTTCCTTTACAGCTAGCTCCACTACCTCCTCCACCACCTTCAGCCAAGAAGCTTCTTTAGCAGCTCCATGCGAGGGTAGATCATATAGACAAATGCCTCAGAAGACTTGTTGCATTTCTCCACACTATCAACAACAAGTTCAACCTTGTACCGACGCCAATGACGCCGAATACAATCTTTCGGACTTAATGAAAAATATTTTTATTTCTAATTTTCATCTTGTTCAATCTTAATCTTGATCATGTTTCTTATATCTTTGTTCCGTTGTTTTTTCTATCTCTAGGTCATAAGTTAATTATAATATCTAGGATATTGTCCATGTTAAATATATAATTTTAATCGTCGTTTAACTCTTGATCAGTGTGAAGAGTTTATGAAGATGCTAGTATTATTTCATTTGCTGCTTTAAGTTGAGAGTTTTTTGGTGGCTATCATTTATGTTTTTGAAACATGATCTAATATGTAACTCTGTGTAATTGAAAATAGAGGATTAGATGAAAACAGTTGGAGGTTTTAGATACATGCAAGCCCTTCCTTCCACAAGTATAAATATGATATTACTTTTGTGCTTGTTGCCTTCTTGTATGTTCTTTGTGTGATACATGAAAGTTTGCATTTTTTCTGCTGGCTGTATTATTACACCCCTACAGACCTCGCCCTTTCGGGTGGCAGGTTAGAGGGATTCCTTTTATTTCATTACCTTTCCTTATTACTTAGTCCATTTAACATTCATCAAAGTGAACGCAGCAGAGCACGGTATCTAGTTTGGACATGTTCAACGTACTGATAAACATGTAAGATACAAACAGTAGTTAAGTCCCCGAAGGGTTAGATACAATCATCCCTAATAAAGTACTGATCAAAAGCAACAGTCATCCCAAATGTAATAGTACAAAAAGCGATAGGGCATCCCCCTATTTATTCAATTCTCTGCAGCACACCCTACCTTCTTCAAACCTCCAACCTTACTGTCTTACCCCTGTGTCTCCAAAATGGTCTGGAGTTCAAAGTTGAACCCTAGAGTAAATGTTAGACTCATATACAATATGTATACAATGCATGCAATGAAAATCACAATCAAGAAGTAAAAAAATAAACCTGCCGCTGGCACAATAAACTGGCATGTAGCATCTCCGCAGGACCACCTGGTCAAGACAAGCCCCTCGGAACTATCAGCGCTCAGGGGCCTCCGTGGTCAGGGTAGCCAAACCCGAACCACCTACCTCTCCTGAGACCTTAGTAGCCACATAAGGACACGCAGTCCACTAGGCCCTACCTACCTCATATACCTCGGTACTGCAGCAAAACCCTAAGGACACACAGTCCAATAGGCACCACAACCCGATCTTACATGCCCTCGGTATTGTAACAGAAACCCTAAGGACACACAGTCCAATAGGTACTATAGCATGATCTCGGTACTGCAGCAGAAACCCAAGGAAACACAGTCCAATAGGCACTGTAGCCTGATCTCCTACATCATGATAAAACACACATGCAAAAGCAACATAGAGTATGCAAGTCAACAGTTACTTCCTGGCACTTCTTGAGATTGGCAAACTCTTCCCTTGATGTTTAAGATATGGTCCGCGCAAGCTAACACCCTAGATACAGCAAAATATCATGCTTTCAATTATATATGTAACTTTACTTCAAATTCCATGAATTTCGCCCTACACCAGATTTTTCCAGATTTCTGACCCAACTTCACTGATTTTTAATAAATTCTAGAAAACTCGTATTGATGTGAAATAAGTGGCTACTGAACCCTTGGGATATCTAGTTTACTATAAAAATAATTCTCAAAGTCATCAGGGTTCGAATCCTTCTCTGAATCTCAATCTTTAGCCACTAGTCCGAGACACAATTCATGTTTTTAGGTCATTTTCAACTTAAAAGAACTCTCGGTTGGAAAATCAAAATGACACAAAATATTATATCAGAATCATACTCAAGATGTCTAATTTCACCATGTAACATTTCAAAGCATTCAGACTTCATTTACTACTTAAAAACTATTGATTTACATTTTTGCCCAAAAAACGTAAAAGTTGGCAGATTTACGTAGTTTAAAGATTTAAGCTTTTCGGGTTTGGAAAGAGGTGATCCCACTTGTCCCCACACACAAATGTTTTTTGAATCCACATTAGGTGCTTATAGTTATGTGCTTATTAGGTGCTAATACCTCTAATTAGAGGTATTAGCATATTTTTTTAATTTTTTTATATATTATATTTATTTAGATTTAAATTATATCTTTTTTTTGAGATTTTTTTGCACCCAGTATCTCAAATTAATTAATTTCCAGTTCTGCATTTGTCTATAACACCAGTATTATGAAAATTAATTAATTTGAGATCGGGTACAAAAAATCTTTAAAGCAAAGATATAATATAAATCTAAATAAATACAATATATTAAAAAAAGTAAAAAAATTAAAAAAATATGCTAATACCTCTAATTAGAGGTATTAGCACCTAATTATTAGCACCTAATGTGGACCCATTTTTTTTGGACTCATTGAGAACCTAAAAAATATGAAAATCCTACTGCAAATCCACGAAAAACACCATAGGCGTAAACAAGAATTTCTAGTTTGTCGGTGAGATGCTTACCTTGGAATTTCGGTTGCGTGTGCCCTTTTCTTTCCTTGGATCAAAACCTTCAGTTGGTCCCTCTTCACCCTCACCTTTAGCTAGTCCTTGGCAGGTGGAAAATGGGTGGGCAAGTGTCCTTATATGGAATCTAAGGGTTAGGGCTTTTGTCCAATTTTGGTTATTACCCAATGGTTGAAAGGATGTCTCGGATTAAATTATAATTCTTTGACTTATATCTCAAGAATTCTAGAGAATTCTTGGCAAATGGGTGGCGCCTCTTTAGCCCTAAAATAACACTTCAGGGGTAAAATGGTCATTTGTATTGCTCTTCTTCCAAGTCAGTGGGATCCACTAAATCTACCCAAGATTGCGCCATTAATGAACCATGTGGGGTCATAATTGCTTGTCATTCCATTGTCATGTTAGGTTCAAATTGTATGGTCCAGATTAATTCTGATTATTTTATTTTCTCTCTCTTCATTATTACTTGATGTGACCTTTTACTTTCTCTCCAAGTGATGTGACCTTTTGCTTTCTCTCCAAGTCACTTTTCTCTCTCTTCTAGGCCCACTAAATTTTTCCCTCTCCTTGCATCTGGGGGCTGGGCCCGTCTCCGGAAACCCTGAACCGGTCTCGCTCAGCTACCTTTTCCCGATTACACTTTTCCTCGTAACTCATGCCACTTCGTTAGACTTGTGTGGGCCCAGATCAATAGTCTTTTCTCCCTGACCCCAGGTGGTCAAAATTCAATACCTTTGGGAGCAAGAAATCCACATTTCAGTATCTCGTAACTACCTCGTACTACGTGCTACTCGGAAATCCGACTTCTAACCCCAAAACGCCACGTGTTCGACGAATCATCACTACTACTAACTTTTCCTTCTTCACATGGTCCAGATACACATTTTCTCTCTCTTCCTTGGTTGGACACGCATACCCTTATCCCACAGGGTCAGTGTTCACGCCCCACTAATGTTTTTTGTCACTTATACATTATATAAGTTACCTCGTAACTCGTCATGGTTTCCATCTTGTTGTGACTTAATAAACTTTCATTTAATTATAGGCAATGGCTTTTCGTCTCAAAGTCCTTAGAATAACTTATACCATGAACTACAGAAGATAAAGGCTTTCAAATCTAATTCAAGGCTTCTCATTACTATACAAACTTATGCTTGTACATGTATTACTGAAGTAGGGGTATTACATGTATAATCTTTGTGGTTGTTGTAGTTATTGTATGAGATTTTTGTCCATAGAATTCGTCATGGTTGGGATTGTGAAACTTCTGATTATGACAATTATGAAATTTCATTGCGTCATTTTGATAATGGCAAGTTTCACAAATCCAACCTTTACTAATTCCATGGATAAAAGTTTGCATACATGAATGTTAATTGAATCTTGTTTGCCATGCTTTTTTTTTCGTTTCAAGTTTTTTGTTTGTTTGGATGCCCCATCCTTGAAAGGGATTACATTATTATTGAGTGTTGGGTGGAGTGTCACTCCAAAGTATGGGAATTGTAGATGCGTGGTTTGTATTGCGAGTCATCCTTAGAGTTCGCTTGCAGCAACCCTTGGATTGGGTGCTAAGTTTACTAATCTTAGGCGATTTGGTTCTTTAAAGACTTCAGTTAGAATATGGATTTAGCTTACCTTAGTTTTAGGTGACAAAGGTGGAGTATCTTATTTAATGAAGTTGAGTCTTGTTAGTGCCAACATTTCACCCACAAGGGGGTGAATTGAGTGATATTAAAAAATTAAAATGAAAGTGATCAACAATTAAATCAAAGGATATGAATTAGAAGAATATCACTGAAGTGTGCACAACAAATTAAATTGGTTTGGTCTTAACTTTCTAACCTACATCTAGTCCCCAGAGCGTCTATGAGATTTTCACTATTCTTACAAGATTCCACGGGTTCTTGGTACTATAGTAAAAAGAGAAATCCTCAACAAGACTTACTCCCCCTTAGACATTGTAATTCTACAACCACACTCAAGGTCCTACTACCTTGAGATTTTACAGAGTTGAAAATGTTTGATGATGACTCTCTCATAGGGTAAATAAATAATCATTGAAGAGCAAAATGAATATAAGAAGATACTACAGAAAAAGTATTTGAGCAATAAATGAGCAGAAGATTGATCGTTCACTTAGTTGATTGCTTTGTATTGAATGCTTGGCTATTTATAAGTGAACGCCATTAGTGACTGCTGTGAGCATTCAAATTGTCTGTTGGAGACATATTGGAATCGTTGAAGGATTTAAATGATGAGTCGCTTTCGTCTTCGCTTCAACAAATGTTTTAGACACAATCCCTTTGGTCTGCTTTGTTTTTTGCACGCAATTAATATTCTAATAGAGAAACTTGATTTTGTTGCTTTTGAAGTTAATCCATGGTTCAATTATTAGAAACTTACACATAAGCATGATTAGTAGCATTGAGAAGATGAATAAGTAATAATCAAGCTTAAACAGATGTTCATTATCACTTTCAAATTCATCAAAACGATGAACTTGCACTTGAGTGTGATTCAGTATCATATGATTGAGTACTCATCACTCGAGTGCTCTATAGGATAACTTGAGTGCTAGAAGGATTTTGATTTTTGGTAGTGAAGTTTTGAAAGATTGTATCACTCGAGTGTCAGAGAACAGATTTGAGTGATCTTCTGTTTGTTTAAAAATAGTTTCAACACTACTAGAGACTCGAGTGAATTTTTGGCTCACTTACACTTGGCTGCAAGTGATCTTGGATCACTCAAGTGACTCTCAGGATCACTCGAGTGATCTCCTAAATAAGATTACATCACTTCTTATCCATCTATGAGTGACTTGCTGAAACCTCATGAGTTGCTCATCATCACTCAAGTAGCAACTTACTCACTCGAGTGTGAATAGTTATAACTTACAGAACATCACGAATGACTTGCACAAATGAGCGAGTGATCATTAGTACTCGAATGGATACTTACTCACTCGAGTGATGAAATCCATCACTTAAGTGACCTGCCATAACTTTCAAAAATTTTGCGACTGACTTGCTGAATTATTGCAAGTAAGGGAGAATCACTTGAGTGCTAACTTAGCAACTTGAGTTATCTTGCATCACTCTTCAATATTTCAGCAAATGACTTACAAAATCACTATAAGTTAGGATCACCACCCGAGTGTATTACCTGCCACTCAAGTAATTGTAATATCTCGAATTTTGGACCCTGAGAATTGAGAATAAGCCTAAAAGTGGGTAGACGACTAAGCCTGGTTCGGGAAGAGTCGCAAGAATGTCGAGAGATGGGAAGCCTCTCAAGGACTAAGTAACTTGGCTATGCAGGTCAGTGGACCTAATGTGTATAAAGCGTGGAATTAAAGTGCTAATGGAAAAGGGGCACATAAGACCCATATGGTACAAACTCGGTTGGAAAAGATGCCCCCTAACTATGTTCTAAGGTATAGGACAATTAGTTGAGTGAAAATATGCCGATATAAGTAAGTATACAAAATTTTTAGGGCAGTAAAGGATGCCCTGCGTTTTTGAAGATCAGGAGTCAGTGTTATCACTGTTGGAGGACACGTGTCACTACAGGATTGAAAAGCAAAAAGTAAGTAATGATTACAGGAGTAGAAAAGTCAAAACCTTACCCCTTAAGTATTCAATTTTGTCCACCCAGGAGAGAGAAGGAAAAAAATCAGATGATGTTATTTGTACTCGGCCCAAACACTAAATGCGGGTCACACAGCGATTAACCGATAAAAAGGGACCGATAGGGACCAGTTAGGGGTTTCTTTTGGACTGAATGGGACAAGTGTGGAGCCACTTTGGGAAGTCAAGGAGGTGCCACATATGAATGTCCATTCAGGAGAGAATATCTGAAAAGTTGAAGAAAAGTACAAAGGAAAGCACCCGGTTGATTAGCGGGGTCCAGCAAGGACCGGTAGAAGAAGATTTGACTGAATAAAGTGGAAAAGCTAGATAAAATGGATGAGGGTAGATTTGGTGGGGCCCCTTATGTGCCACCTAGCCCTTATAATGATTGAAAATTTACTTGGAGGAAAACAAAAGCAAAATCAGTCCAAAAGTCAAAGTACAGGTCCCACTTTCTGGATAAAAAGAGAATAAATAAGATAAATTGGGAAAAATAAAATAAAATAATGGGATCTGATTTGTGGGCCCAAAATGGCGCCACATGGCCCTAAGAAGTGTCTAGAAAACTTGGGGAAAAAGAAAATAATAATAAAGGAGTTCCGGGCTAAAATTGGTAATTTTCATAAATTCCGAGCCAAAGTTGGTAATTTTCCCCATAAGAAAGATAAAAATCTGAATGAAAGGAGGGTGAGGCTCCACTTGTCCACTCCCTAGAGCCCTCTTGAATTCTATGGAATTTCTTGGGAAATAAGTCAAAAAGCCAGATGAATTCTACTAATTACTGGACAGAAATTTACACCAGTTATTTTGAACTGTTTGGATTCCTTAATCAATTTAAAAAGGACCTAAGCTTTCTCTCTCCTAGCTAGAGGGAACACGAAATTTTGCAGAGGAAAGAGAGAGTGTTCAGCCAACCCCCATAGCCAAGATCAAGTCCCAAGCTCCTAAGATCATCAACCGAACTTCCGAATCAGGTAAACGCCGAAAACCCGAACCTTTGCAACTTGAACTTGTGATTTTCGTGCAAGGGGTTAGGGCATGGTGTTTCAATCTGATTTTAGTGTTTTTTTATGGTCTCAAGGTGTTTAAAACATGATTTTTTATGGGGTTAATTTATGGTTTAAGTTTCCGAACTCAAAATCACTGAAAATGTCTTAGGAACAAGCTTGCCGTCAATTCTGGAATTCTGGGCAGCAAGTCTTCATCACGGTTTTAAAAATAGTAAATGAAATTTGTTTAAGCTTATATGTTACAGGGAGAAATTAGACATCTTAAGGTTCACCATGATGTATAATTTTGTATTATTTGGATTTTTCTATTAAGAGATAAAAATTGCTAAAGTTGGGCCAGGAAGCAATCAGGCGAATCTGGACCAGGGGGTGAAAATTGGCCACACGCCAATTTATGTGTCCTTTTGGTCTCTGGAATTATTTTTCTTGAGAAAGAGACATCCTAATGGTTCAAATGGAGTTTGTTTCATGTAAATATGTTTTTTTGGAATTTATTAAAAATTGTTGAAGTTGGGCCAAATTCACTGGATTTTCTGGAAAATAAGTAAAGAGCTCGGTTTTAATTAAAAATGCAAGGGTAATTTTGGAAAATGCTGAAATAAGGTATTTTGGTGTTGTTTAGGACAAGGGAATATTTGGAAAGGCAATCGGGCATACTAAAATTTTAAGACGGTACATACCCTATCTGGTAGTAACCACTTTACTCAAACACTTTTATGTGTTTTGTTGTATGTTTTGTGTGCCATATGTGTTTCCTTTGTATTGTTCTGCCAAATATGCATACAAAACATGTTTGTGATTGTGTTCCTAGCGCTGAGGATTCCTAGTCCGGGGTCTGCCATGTGTGTGGCGACTCAACGGAGACAGGATTGTGATTCCGGTAAATCCGGGGCCTGCCTTGGTAAGGCGGCTTGACGGTACGAAGACGTGTTCTTGTATATGTATCTGTTTGCATATGTGGTGTATTTGGCATACCGTTTATGTTCACATCTATGACATGGTTGCATGCATACGCATTACACATTTAGTGCATGAGTATTGATGGTTACTCTGGGGGCCATTATTGGACTCCAGAAGCTTGTGTAGACGCAGGGGAACGTGCCTGATCTAGAAAGATCTTTTTGGAAAGGAAGGGCATATCGGTGCAGTGAAGAATAGGGATGACCTATCATTTTTTTACTTTACATTTAGATGACTGTATATATTATTTTGGTATTTATTTTGGATAACTGTACCCTTAACCTTTCAGGGACTTTTACTTTCTATTTATTTTACTTTTACCAGTACAGTAGATTGTCCAAACCGATTAAATGCTCTGTTGCGCTCACTCTGATACAAGGCAGATGGACATAATAATGAAGGAAAGGTAACTAATATAAGGAATCCCTCTAACCCGCCACCCGAAAGGGCGAGGCCGGTAGGGGTGTAAAAGTAATAATCTCAGATCACCTTAAGTGAATAATCTTGTTGATTCAAGTTTTAGTTCAAATACTGCTTCATCACTTGAGTATCTAGAAACTCACTCAAGTGACTTGAATCATCAAGTCTACTTTGTATTCCAATGTTTGTTATAATCAAAACATAATCCGAGAACTAACAAGTTTAACTTGGTTGATATAAAAACTTGAGATTTCTATTTTGTATAGTTGAATTGGGTTTTATGTTGAGGTCTTGTTGAGATGGAAATCAAAGTGAAGACTAACATAAGGATTATTGTAAATCCTAGTCAGGCGTCATCTACACCCTAAATGGTGCAGAAATTTGTTGTAAGAGTTCCAAGCAAGAGACCAAGCCAGACTCTGCTACTGAGGTAGAATACAAAGCAGCTTTAGAAGCGGCTAAGGAGGCAGTATGGATCAAGAAGTTCATCAATGAGCTTGGAGTGGTTCCCAACATTGTCGACCCAATACCTTTGTATTGCGACAAGACCGGAGCTATAGGTCAAGGCAAGGAACCTAGGTCTTATAAAAGATCCAAGCACGTGTTAGTTCTCGGTATATGTGTCTTGATGATAACAATACCTTTGGAGTAAGTGAATGCTTGAGTAGACTCCTTACTCGAGCATGGGTAAAAGCTTACTCGAGCATTCCACACAATTTATTTCTCTGAGACACTATAGGTAGTTACTCGAGCAAGCTGTAAAGCTTACTCGAGCACAGAAGAATTGTTACTCGAGCAAGCTATCTATACCAGGGGATGCTTACTTTAGAAGGAAGATATTCAATCTAGTGGACAGTCCGAGTTTTTCGAGCCTCATCTCTTGCTCATACTCAAGGACACTTTAGGATTCAAACAAATTTCCAACCAAGGCTTACAATCTGGCAAAATCAATATACTAATTTTCAGTACTCTCTAAATCGAATCTTGATCTTGATTTTGTTCTGATGCACAGGTTCCTCTTAAAGAGACAGGTGCAGAGCATACTTAGAATCTAAGAGGAAGATGATACTAATATACTAAGAACTCAAGTTTTCAGAAGCAAAAGAAGGAAACTTAGAAGAAAGTCATATAGGAACACTCTGGGATTTTATTTCTTTGTAATTTCCAAGATGGTTACAATTGAAGAAAACTATGTTTATATAGAGGTGCAGAGGTGCAAAATGACAACTAAATTTCTTCTTTTGCTTATGAAAACATGAGTTCTTAGTATATTAGTATCATCTGCCTTTTAGACTCTAAGTATGCTCTGCACCTGCCTCTTTAAGAGAAACCTGTGCATTAGAACATAATCAAGATCAAGATCCAATTTATAGAGTACTTAAAATTAGTTTATTGATCTTGCAAGTTTTGTAAGCCTTGGTTGGAAAGATGTTTAAATCCTAAAGTGTCCTTGAGTATGATCAAGAGATGAGGCTCGAAAATATCAGACTGTCCACTGGATTGAACATCTTTCCTATCAAAGTAAGCATCCCCTGGTATAGATCAGTATGATATTTTTAAGTTTATCTGGGTCTCCAATTGTCAGATAGGATAGATCATGGTTCCAATGACTTTGTTGGTGTCAATCTGAGATCTTCATCTTCTTTGTTTGAGGATGTCTCAATGGTTTTAGCATGTCATCAGGATCCTACAAAACTCAAACCAGCTTGTAAGAAGCCTTATCTAAAGATTAAATGCAAAGACCACAAGGACTGCCAATGTCCAACTAAAAAGAAATCTCATTACTGCCATTATTCTCAACATTTTCAGAAAAATTCAAGCCGACAAATGTAACACCCATATTTTTGTAAATAATGTATTTGTACGAACTCATGAAGTAATGAGAAGTTTTGGCCTTTTTAAAGATTTGATATCTTGTCCCCCAATAAAGGAGGTCATGATTGTGCCCTGATTTGAAAGAGAATTGGGCCAAAGATAAAATACTGAAGCAGTATAAGCCGGTACAATAAAGAGGGGACAAAGAGTATTAGCAGAGCAAAAATCCTACCCCTACACAGTGTGTATGCGCCACCCTTGGATAGGAAGAGGAAAAGACAGTGCAAAAATCACATGCTGAAAAGGAAAAGTCAGTGTAATCATTACATAGGAACATGTGCCACTGCAGGGTTAAAAAAAGGAAAAGTAAGGGTAAAAAAGTCAAATCCTTACCCATTAAGGATTGATTTTCGTCCACATGAGAGGAGAGAGAGAAAATCAGATGATTTTATCTGTACTTAAGCCCAAACATAAAGTACAGGTCCTAAGGGAAGTTAACCGATGAAAAGGAGACCGATAAGGACCAATTAGGGGCTTCTTTTTGGATTAAATGGAACCAATATGGGGCCATGTGAGGTTCCAAAATGGCACCACATATTAAGAATATATCAAGGGAAAAGATCTGAAAATTTGAAGAAAAGTGGAAAAGAGAGCACCCTTTTAACCGGCAGTGCACTACAAGGACTAGTGGATAAAAGGGTGAATTGGATAAATTGAGTAAATTAAATTAAAGTAGAATGGATCAGATTTTTCAGACCCAAATGGTGCCACATATACCCCTGGAATTATCTAGAATTTCTTGAAGAAAAAGAAAAGAGAAAACAAGCTAAAAACCAGGGTATATGCTTTTAACCACTAAACAAAAGGGTATTTTGGGCAAAATGGGTAATTTACACATTTTGGAACATAAAAATATGACTTTCTTGGGCAGGGATGCGCCACATGGCCACCTTCTAGAATGCTCTGGAATTACTTGGGAAATAAGTCAAAAAACCCTGAAGCATGCTATTAACAAATGGACAAAAGCTCGAACTGGATAATTCGGTGTACCCTGAGTATTTTAAAAAGACATAAACTCTCATATTTTGGCTGCCAAGGGGAGAAACCATCAGAGGAAGAGGAAGGTCCAGTAAAGTTCCAACACTTAGAGAAAGAAGCCAGATCACCGATCAAAGATCCGAAATCAGGTAAACTCCAAAAAACTAAACTTTGAAGTTTGGAAGTTAGGGTTTTCGTCCATCTGACTAGGGCATGAAGTTGTGATCTGATTTTGGTATTTTATTTAAGGGTTCCAATGGGTTTAAAACGTGATTTTGTATGGGGTTAGGTCAGAGTTAAAGTTTACGAACTCGAAAACACCAAAAACTTAAGGAAATAGTTTGCTGCCAACTTTAGGATTTTATGGGTAGCAAAGATTAAATGGTGTTTTTAAAATAGTAAATGGAGTTCATTTGCTTTGAAATTTTACAGGCTTAAATTAGACTTCCTAAGCTTCATTTTGATATAAGATTTGGTACCTTTTCGATTATGCATCTAGGAGAAATAAATTTTTGAAAATTGCTTAGGAAGCTCTGATATTTTTCTAACCACGAATGAAGTTTGAGCTGGGTAAAACAATGAACCCTTTTGGACTCGAGAGTATTTTTACAGTAAACTAGACATTCTAAGGGTTTAGATGTCGCAGATTTTGTGTCAATTGGATTTTTTTGGAATTTATTAAAAATGTTTGAAGTTAAACCAAAGTCACTGGAATTCTGGGAATTTTTGGCTAGGGCTCGGATTTCTTAAAAATAAAAAGGGTATTTAAGGAAATAATAAAAATAAGGTATTTTGATGTTGTATAGGGTTAAGTCATATCTGGGAAGGCTATCAGGCATCATAAAATTTTATGTCGGTACACAACCCACAGGTAGTAACTGTTTACTCAAGTACTTGTTATGTGGTTGTTGTATGTTTGTTTGCCATGTTTGTTTTGCCAAATATGCATACAGAGCAAGTTGGGGTTCAAGTCCCTGACTATTGTGTTCCTAGCGCTGAGAATTAATTCCAGGGTCGGGCTTGATTGGCGGCTCAAACGGTTCTATAATTCTGGGGCTGGCTTGGTTCAGGTGGCTCAACGGTTTGCGACTCTGGGGTTTGCCTTAGTAAGACAGCTCGACGGTTGTGGTATTTGTTATTGTGTTATGTTTCTGAATGCATATGTGGTATGTTTGGCTTGTTGACTGTGATTTTACATGATATGGTTGCATTTATACACTACACACATATAGTACATAAGTTTGACAGTTACTTTGGGGTTCATTCTTGAACTCCAGACCAGTCTGTAGATACAGGGGATCATGCCTGATCTATAAAGGCCTTTTTAGAGAGGTAGGGCATACTGTGGCAGATTGAAGAATAGGGAATGCCCTATTATATTTTGTATCTATTTTTGGATGACTGTCTTTATTCTGGTATTTTATTTTGGATAACTGTACCCTTAACCCTTCGGGAACTTTTTACTTTTTGATATTTGCACTTTTACCGCTGATAGTCCAAACCAGTATAATGCTCTTCGCGCACACTTTGATATATGCTAAAATTGAATAAATATCTAAGGTAAGGTAACAGTTAAAAGGGATTCCCTCTAACCCGCCACCCGAAAGGGTGAGGCCAGTAGGGGTGTAAACAACAAAGAAAAAAGGTAACTAGTTTTTTTAAACCTATATTGGTAGTAGTAGTCAATGTCAAACATTAAAACAACATTTAAAAATGCAAATTCCTAAACAGGAAACCAATTCATGATTAAGTTATAACCACAATATAATTTAAGCTATTTAATTGATAACCATGCCACTCATGCTTCCATATGATAATGCTAAATCATTTGATCAAATGCAATTAATAGAGCTAATACACATCCCACAATAAACATATTATCCATCATGATTAATCATTATACTTGATCTTCAATTACTTATATTGTTGTGTGTTTTTAAGTCTATTAAAATGAAATAAAACTATTACTTTTTTTGCCAAAAAAGTAAAACTATTACTTAAATAAGTAAAATAATCATGTACATATCAGGACACCTTGCTAATTAGTTTTGTTCTAAGAATTTCAATAATATATGCTTGCACAAGTTATTCTTTCCTTTTTATTTGTCAAAAAAGGTCTTTTTATTTAATTGATAATTGAATTTAATTTAATTGCAGCATTCTTGGTTTTATTCTTTTGTACTTTGCAAAACACCAAGAGGATGAGTTGGCACAACAAGTGAACTACTCCAACTAGTTGGAAATAGAAATGAGAATGCATAAGTACTGTTGTATACAGGGCCTAAATTGTTGTGTCCTTTTCCTAGGATATAGTTTGGGATCTACATACAATGGTTACTTTATTTCCCCCCTAAGGTAAAGCCTAGGGTCCAATGCTTTCAAAGATCAATAATCAACAAGTGCATAATCTTTTTTTTCTCCTTTATGTGTTCAGTTGTGGTGGAAAGCTGTTACAAAATTAGTGTTGCTATTGTCAAGTGTAGCTACAGGAACTTGAGCATTCACAAATAATTAGAATTGGACTATAAAAATAAGAAAGTAATGAAGTATTTATGGCCATTTATTTCTTTTTGGTAAAAAAATAAAATAAAATTGATTTCTCTTAAAATCTCAACAAATTCTCTTTAAATTAGTAATAACGACTACTCAAATATATCAAAATATATCTCAAATATATTAAAAATGAGAAGTCATCACACCCCCACACTTGCATCAAATCTTGTCCTCAAGATTTTAAATTCTAAAACAACCAAATTATGAAAACCATGGAAGCAAGATTTCTAAAGCAAGTACTATAAAATTGAAACCAATTCAAATATTCAAGAATCAAATTTTCTCAAAAATCTTTTCCACCTTCTAAAAATGCAAGTAGCAAGACAATTAATTTGGCAAAGATAAATCACAATAGAATGTCTCTCACAAGTCAAGTGTTTACACTCATCTCTCAAAATATTCAAGGGCTTGTGTTTCACTCAATTCCATCTATTGCAACTTATCTACCATAAGCTTGTTTATCATCTCAATCTCCACTATATACATTATCCAATTGCACACTCAAATTAAAAGGACTTTCTCAAAGTTTTAATGACTAAGGTAGGATAATGAAATGAAAGTGATCAAATGGTATGAGAGAATACTTTAATAAGCGCCAAGTAATTTAATGAAATTCATGATAAAGGATGAAGGAATATCCACCAAGAGAAAACAAACTCACTAACACTATATATACACAACCTTTATTCTTTTGATCTCAACAATTTTTTTTTGAATTTCCATTTTTTTCTTCATATATTCTTTTTTTTTCTTTTTTTGTTGTTCTCTTTTTGTTTTTGTTTTTTTGTTTTTCACTATATACACATAATTTTATGGTGTTGACTTTCTAACTCCTTCACTCTTTTAAATTGGTTCACTTAGCACTCACTAAAGTAAGAAAAATAAATGGGAAGAAAAAGATATAAAAATTGCATATCTCAAACAAATGACTATTTATAATTCTATGCAATTTTTTTTTTTGTAAAAATAAATAAAAATAAAGGCTCAAATGGGGTAAACAAAAGATTGTCATGTGATAAGGATGGACATTTGGCCAAACTAGCTATGAAATGAATGCCTAGATCATCTTTGTGCATGCAAAAGGATTCCAAATTTCAAAAGAGATTCAAGACAAGTTCTAGAGATGAAATCACAATAGGTGTACTCTCTCTCTTAGAAAGATGAAAATTTAGGCTCAAATTCCTCACTGGTTCTTTTGACATTCTAAAGCAAAATACCTAAACCCAATCTTTACCTCTTTACTAACATTCAAAGAACATAGAATCAATTCCCAATCAAATTCACTCCTCTTCATGTTCAAATTAACCCAATTGTGATAATGCTCACAAGTAAAATTCAAACTTCCATAATATTATTTTTTTTTAGAAAATCTGAGGACAAGGAAAGCCATGTAAAATCCAGGATACCCTCACCCCCACACTTAAATGTCACATTGTCCTCAATGTGAACAAGTAACAAAAAGTAATGGAAGTGAAGAGCAACCATATATGAATGCAAGGGTAACACCAATTTCGAGATTTCAAATTTTCACCAATTAAATGGCTCAAGTCTGCGATAGTTAGTCAAGAGTCATCACAAACAATCATCACATGCATATCCAACTAAGACCAGCACTCATTCCCAAGCAATATATCATTATCAATCAAATAGAATAAATCAAAGAAAAGTAGAAGAAAACTCCCTATTTGTCCTTGACTTGCACTCTCAATCCTTGCTACCAAAGTGGAACACCTCATCAAGGGCTTTCAACAGTCCTACAAAATCAAACAAAACATCAAATCATCCTTGGGTTGCCTCCCAAGAAGCGCTAAGTTTAAAGTCTTCAGCCAGACTGCTCAAAACAAACCACTAATCATAAGTATCATACACTAGAATTACCTTGTCTTCATTTCTTTTCAAGCAACAAGGTGTCACACACAAAACTTGATCATTCCAGTTAATTACTTGTACTTCCTTGATCATAGACAATCTTGGAGTACAAGTATTCACTGAATTCAAATGAAGCACAACATGAATATCTTTGAAAATAAACATAGGCATTTCCAAGAATTTAGAGCATCCAATAAAATCAACTTGACTCTCATCAGTAAGAGTCAACACTTCAATAGGAGAGTCATGAACAACAACAATTGGGACATCTACATCAATTTGATCACCAACATCACAATCCTTAGGCTCCACGGTAGGAACCTTTTCTAAATATCCTCTATTCTCATTTAAATCAATTTCAAGCTCACAATCACTTTCTACATTACCCATAGTCTCATGCAATTCCACACCTTCAATTTCCTCACAATAATAATTATCATCATAAGAAGTGGTAACCATGTTTAAGGAATTATCTTGCCTCATAGTCTCAAAGGTAGAAAGAATTTGACTCACATATACCCCCATAGACTCAATGCTGGTGGCAATCTCCTTTTGCTCTCTACTAGATCTCTCTGTTGCTTCCACACACTCCTCAACTAATCTTTCAAAATTAAATTTTTCTTTATACTCAATGGTGTGTTCTTCAATAGGTGGGTAAGAGTAAAAAGGAGGGGTATTTTCATGAGAACAATAGACATATGGATCCCCAAAATTTTGTTGCTCAAAACTTTCACTAGGACAAAATGAATAATCAGAATGAGTTTGATTCCTAGCAAAATCATCTCTCACACAATGACTAGTTGAACTATATGGACAATTCACCAATACTTGATTCCCTCCACAATAAACACAAGACATGCAAACATGTTGAGAAGAACCAACATATAAAATACAACCATCATTTATGCTCATTTTACATTGCCTATCATTCAAAGCATTTATAATAGCAACCTATCCATCTTGTATAGAAGGCGAAGAATTCATCTCCTTCTCAATATTAAGACCAGTTGGTTGCAAATTGAAATCCATTTTTTTTAATTTTCTATATAAAAAAAATAAAACAAAATATTTACGAACTCAAACTTAAACTACTAATGCTCAATCAATTCTAACCAAGGAAATTGTAGCACACAAGTCCAAGCAACGGCGCCAAAAACTTGATAGGGGAAAACTTTAAAGCCTATAAACTCTGCAAGTATACGGGCCGTACCAAGTAATAAAATGATAAGAAAAGTATCGTTCCCACGAGGACTTGGTATCACAAACTTCGGTTAAGCATTAATTTTACAAATTCGATTAAGTTGAGCAAATCAAATTAAATTTCATTAAGAGAAAACTAAAATAAAATAAAACAAACAAACTACCACAAATAATTAAATGAGCAACTCGAGTCACTAATCCCTTATTAGTTTCATAAACCTTGTTTCCACTAATTTAATTAGCCTTAATATCAATTTTGTTAATCTCGAGTATAAATAGCTATAAGTGCCTGTCGGTCCAAGCAAGTCAAGTTTCTTAGAGTCATAGTTATATTCTACTTGACTGTCTTAGATGAGTGAATTAAATAGTGACGGAACATAGTTAAGTACCTTTTTTTTTACTTGGAGTTGAGCTAATGTGTTGTTAGCTTTTCACTATCCATTTCAAAATATCAAACATTCTACAAAAAGTTAATAGCTTTAGCCTTTTCCTTTTTCTTTTGGAATGATAATGGTTTAATATTTAATTTATTTAATTAAATTCAACAAAATTTTCTCCACATCATCCTACTAATCATCATATGCTGTATATTTAGTTTAATTCAAAAATTATGTTGTATGAGTGTCTAGAAAGGTGAATAAGACGAAATATGCAAATAAGTGGGTATCTTTTTTGTGCAATGTGGCGGGGGAGTTCATGCTTGAGATATTTGAAGGAGTTTTAGTTGAACTATTATGTGTAAAAACAAACTATTTGATGGATAAAATATATTGATATAAGTTCACATGATATCACCTCTTGCATTGATAGACATTATTTTCAATTGAAGGCTTATAATATGTATCAAATTTTTGGTAATGATGAATTAAGTCATGATTTTTTTGATATAACCAATGATATATTAAATTATGTTAGGTCACAAAGTACTAAAGAGTATGGCTTTGTTTTATGAAGCCATACAAAAATATGATTTGAAAGCCCGAAGCTGCATATTTAGTGTCATTCAAAACACATGTCTGGTAAAGGTGAAGAGAAGTGTAGGGGATGAAATATGAAATGAAGTAAATGCATCCCATGCAACGCATAGGGGGGGTGCATGCTTGAAGCCATTTGATAGATTAGATTTATTAATAAAAATAAAATTATTGATTGCATGTAAGTGAAATCATTTCGAGCATCATGCGAGGGAGGCCATGCTTTTGAATGCGTTGGGATATTAAGGAAGTACCCAATGACATCACCTACAAATAACATAGTTATTTCGAGTTGTGCCCAAGGACATCGTCCTTAAGAGCTATTCCGCAACTACGGGCAGATATAAAAGCATCACTCTCCAGGACCAAACGAACCCTTCTTGTAAAATACTATGAGCAGAACTATGGAAGATAATAGAACTCAATAAGGTAAAACACCAAAGAAGGAAGGAGAAGTTGCTCGTGAGCTCAGAGCTAGGTACACAGAACTTTGGTCTCAACCCCTTTTATACGCTACGGATCACAAGAAAACATTGGGCACTTAAACACAAGTAAACGTCGGTTACAAAATCATAAATCACTTAATGAGTATTAATAGGGAAGTTACTAGCCTTTAGAATATTAAACACATTGATAGGTATTTATGATCCATTAAAGTTGTAATAATCATACAAATTAATCTTGTATTTTCGTAAGAAATATTTCCGATAAAAGTGCCCAGTATGACATTTAACTTGCACACAAGGGAAGGGGAAATTACCAGATTTCAACTGCATTACTGGTGGCCCATTGTCGTGTGAGTCAACCTATTCCTCCTCTTGACTCATTTACTAGCCCAACATCACTTGTTATTACTTGGACTCTGTAATCCCATACAATGTGGGACTCTTCCTATACCACTCACACACATTATTTACAACATTATATTTGCAAGCAATGAAAATATAGTTGTGATAAATAGCATAAATGAGAATATATTTCATTTTGGGAAATGAAATATAGCTGATATTGTCAAAGTTCTTGACTTCTTTAATTAATGTTGATATTATCATTGAAAACACTAAACAGATGAAGGGAAGGTAAGTACATTGGTTGAATGTGAAATGTAAGCAGATCATGCCCGTAAACTTGTGGGGAGTTCGTGCTTGAGAATCAGCATCGAAAAAATGAGTGTTTTAGTTGGTCTATCATATGTAAAAAAAAGATTGTTTGACTGATGAAAATCACAAATGCCCACTCTTGAATTCAAGGTAGTGGCTTTAGTTGTGAGGGTAGATCTTGATGGCAATCCCATAAAGCCAATCACAATTTGCATGATCAATGCTGGTGGGTTCCCACCACTAAGGACCCGTTTGTTACAGAGAAAGCGCGTGAGGGAAAGGAAAGATAACAGACTTCCAATGCAAAAAACGTGTTTGGTTGTCCCATCTTCCTTCGTCTAACATTCCCGGCACTGTGAATCTTCCATCATCCATTGGAAGGGGCTTTCCCTCCAAAAGAGGCGGGAATGTGAAAATCTTGCCAGGAGAGTGGACAAAAAGGCCCCTTGGAAACACTGTACCCATTTACCAAAAAGCACGAGGAAGGCGCGATCTTGAGCTGGACGAAGGTGTTGGTGGAGAAGCTTGGAAAAATAGTAGGCCTTTTTCGGTAAAGGAGAAGTTTAACCCAGGGAACAGAGCTGCATTTGAGGTCAGTATACATTCGAAATTAATAATGTGTGTTTTACCGGTAGGTTTAGGAGCTTTGGGAAGGGTTGTTGATTCGAGCTGGGGGGGACACACACACACTTGAATGCAACTAATTTTACACAGAAAGGTGCTTTGGTTCCACGTTGGGGATAGAAACAAAGACGATTGTTAATGGTTTTTATATTCTTGTGTACTAATGAGACGCAAACACCGGTAAACAATTTACACAGTTGAATGAAATTGCAATGAATCAAAATATGTTGTTTGTTTGTGTACAATGTGCTGTTGTTCTGTGAATGATGAAATGTGGGGGAAAAATCAACTGAACATTAGTTTGAACCAAACAGCCCAGTTCGAACGTTTGATGTGGGACGTTAATTCAGTGAGTGTCATGTTAGGTCATAAGTAGTCGTTTAAATTGAGCCGATGGGAGGAAAGATACAAATGTTTGAATGTTAAACAGTGATAGTTTGTAAAGAGGAGTAGTGGATTACTATAAAAAGGAAATTGGTCTGGTTGAAAATTGTGTAGGTATGGAGCCACGTAGACGGGAAATTGTTGGATTGATGGCTGGGTGCTTAGCTTTGCTACTAGCAGTGAGGACCATGGTTGTGTCCATGATAGTAGCTATGGGAGCAGGTAGACCGAGGCACTTACCGGATAGGACGTTTAGACTAGATTTCCATGCCAAGAGAGCGAATTTGAGGGCGATGATATATAGTAGTGATACCACTTGCTTTAACCAAATTAGGATGTACCGGGCAACGTTTGATAAATTGTGTCACATGTTAGACACAATTGGTGGATTGAGAGCAACTAAACATATGCTAGTTGATGAGCAAGTGGCTATGTTCCTTCACATATTGGCCCATCATGTGAAGAACAGAGTAATTCAATTTGAGTTTGGAAGGTTAGGAGAAACCATAAGTAGATACTTCAAACTAGTGTTCAATGCAACCATTAGACTTCAATCATTGCTTCTGAAGAAACCAGAGCCAATTCCATAGGACTCAAAGGATCATCGTTGGAAGTGGTTCAAGGTATGTACATGATGTTATTGTGTGAGTAGTTTAACTGAGTATTAAAAGTTTGGTTTGACCTTAATGGTGATTTTTTCCCTATTTCAGGGGTGCCTCGGTGCATTGGATGGTACGCACATACGTGTTTAAGTCCCTGAAACACACAAGGGAGGTACCAATATAGAAAAGGAGAGGTAACAACTAATGTCCTTGGGGTATGCTCACTGGATGGGCAATTCATATTTGTTTTCCCCGGGTGGGAAGGCTCGGCTATGGATGGTAGGGTTCTGAGAGATACTATAAGGAGACCACATGGGCTAAGAGTACCGCTAGGTACCGATGTGAGCGTGCGTTTGTTGGTTTAAATTAAGCTATACTTTTCTTTGTTAACTTTTCTTTGTTTGCACAGGGAACTACTACTTGGTGAATGAAGGGTACAATAATTGCCAAGGTTTTTTGGCTCCTTTTAGAGTTCAAAGGTACCACCTTAATAACTGGCGACAAGGACATCAACCCCAAACTGTGCATGAGTGTTTCAACATGCGACATTCTGCAGCCCGAAGAGTAATAGAAAGGTGCTTTGGCATACTAAAGCTACAGTGGGCAATATTGAGGAGCCCATCTTTTTATCCAGTGAGGCTGCAAAACAGATACATCGTTGGTTGTTGTTTTCTCCATAATCTCATTCGTAGGGAGAGTGTTCAAGATTCCCTTGATGAGCAGCTTGAGTCCTTTGACACTGGACCTGCAACAGTTGAGAACACGCTTATAGTTCCCATGAAAACTAGTGATGTGTGGAATAATTATAGGGAACAAGTTGCAAATGAGATGTTTTCTGCCTTTGTCGCATAGAGATAACTGATGATGTTGTACACAAGTATTGCTAGGATTACGAACATTTTATTCCATATGTTTAAGTTATGCACAACAGCCATATGCTATGTCACTCTGAATTTCAATTTACTTTATCTTTTCCTCTGTGCATGTTGTGGTGTGGTTTGTTGTTATTTGATTGTTATGTTAACATACAGACCACTTGCAATATTTTGCCTTTTTTTATCAGTGTTTTTGTAAATAGATCCATCTCAATAGGCATGTGGTTCGAGGATAAAAAATATGGAGTGCAGTTGAGGATAGGGTCTTGGTCGAATGCCTTGTTGCGTTGAGGTTGGACCAAAAGTTTATGGCGGACAACAGATTCAAGGCCAGATATGCGAATGCTTTGCAGACCATGATGGAGTCGAAGCTACCTGGATGTAGCATAAAAGCAATTCCCCACATCACATCCAGATTAAAGACATTGAAGCGCCTATGGCAGACGGCCTAGGACATCATTTACGGGCCTAACACCTCTAGATTTGGTTGGGATCCAGAGACAAAACTTGTTACTGCAGATGACGATGTTTGGGAAGAGTATCTGAAGGTATATGATCCCACAATTGTGTTTGAATTATTACTTTACTCTCTGGTTTACGCATGAGTGTCTTGAAATTCATAAACTCCCCTACTTCTTAATCTGCAGGCGCATCCTAAGCACAAGGAATTTCGAACCAAACCTTTGCCAAACTTTGACTCTATGCATAGTTTGGGGAAAGGACAGGGCCATCGGTGATGAAGGAGAGTGCCCTGGGGCAATGGAAGAACAGGTTAATCTTGAAGATGATGACCTTCCGGACACACCACATAATGTTCCTGATGAATTTGAGTTGTCACAAACAAATAATGAACCTGTTACCACTCAAATAAATCCAACTGATGCATCATTGGGTCCAAAGAAGAAGCGCAAACTGAACAATGCAGAAGTCATAGTTGAAGCCTTGTGAGATACAGTGACACAATTGGACAAGACCATAGGTGTTGCATTTGACAAGCTAGGCAACATGATGTCAACGCAAGATAGGGAAGCTGAAGTTGCTGCCAAAGAAGATGCTTTGTTTATGGAGCTACTGCAAGTTGAGGACTTGACTTGGAATGAGAGAAACATTGCCCATATGAAGATCCTTGCGTCTGAGAAAATGCAGAAAGGCAAAGAATAGAGTTTGAGCTTGAGAATAAGTGTAGAGTGTTTTAGAGTCAGTCTTAGAGTCTTTTGTGTTTAAGTAATTTTCAATTCCTACAAATGTGCATTTTGTGTTTGAACTTACTGATGTAGCCCTGCTATACATTTTCTCATTAATGAATGAACATGTAGCTTCAGTTTGTGCATTGAATTTGTGAAATTCCATATGTCAATTAGCTTTTGTTATTTATCTCTAATAGTTATGACTTGTGCCAAGATGAGTTGATTGTTAAATGTGGACATATGCAAATTCTTTTTCAAATGACCAAGTCTTTCAAAAATTTTGAAGTTTAAACTACTGTCAATTGCAAAACCTCATTTCAAAATGAAAATTCTCTCAAACTCTTGAACTTCTTGGTTTACAAGTGTTGTCATCATCAAAAAGGGGGAGAATGTTAGTTCTCTATGTGTTTTGATGATAACTGACAATTGTAAACACAAGTTGAAGTTTTTCTTTGGTAAGTTGAAAAGCTTGCTGTCAAAGGCAAACTCGAGTTTGGATTTGATAGAGAGTAGCTCAAATTTATGAACTAAAGAAAACTCGAGTTTGCTTAGGCAAACTCGAGTTTGCAAAGACACAGATAGCACTCAAGTTTTTCACACTAAGACAAACTCGGAGTTTGGGTTTACAAACTCGAGTTTGTACCATACAGAGACACTTCAATATTGCTGAAGAATACAAAACTCCAGTTTTTCATCGCGAGAAAGTTTGTTAAAGTTTTCTCTTATGAGGAAACTCAAGTTTGGGTTTTGTAAACTCGAGTTTTGATCATACCGAGAGCTCCCAAAGTTTTGAACTTAGGCAAACTCCAGTTTGCACCAAACCAAGAGTTTTGTCAAGTTTTGTGAACTTGACCAAACTCGAGTTTGTGTTTTCCAAACTCGAGTTTGGGCCTGGTAGAGTCCAAATGTTTTTCATCCCAAGCGAACTCCAGTTTTCATATGCAAACTCCAGTTTGCACTTGGCCAAGCACTTTCTAAGTTTTCCAAAGATTTGAGGAAACTCGAGTTTGTATTTGTAAACTCAAGTTTGTGTTTGGAAAGTTATCATGTTTTATCCACTTTGTGAAAACTCCACTTTGTTTTCAGAACTCCGGTTTTTCACTTGGCAAGGATTTTCAAATGTTTTAAAGTTTATTTGGAAACTCGAGTTTGGATTAGTAAACTCAAGTTTGTGCCTTACAGAGAGCTTTGCTCATTTGAGTAATTTTGAAAACTCCAGTTAGGATTTGAAAACTCTAATTTTTAGCCTTTGGACTTAAACATGTTTTCGTACAAAAATCCAAAACTCGAGTTAGTCATTAACAAACTCGAGTTTGCTCAATGTTTAAAAATGTGCTTCAAAACTCAACTTGTGACATTCTTCTCTCGGAAGAAGGAAACTCGAGTAAGGATTTGGAAACTCGAGTTTGGCCTTTTGCAAACTCCAGTTTGTGAGAACAAACTCGAGTTTGTGTATTTGTATTTGAAAATCAAATTGCACGAATTTGTGAAATCTTCATGTTTGATCTTAATACTTCTTATCATCACTCATTACTATTCCTAACTATGTTTAATCAGTTCGTTAGTGAGTTTCAGATGATTTATAAGATATTAAATGAAGATTTGAACAAAAGCAAAAAGTGACGTCAGCACATTAAATGCAAAGCCCAGAAAACTTGCATCCTTTTGGACAATCATTCTACACACGTTGCAAAGGAATTAATGTTTCCTTTCCTCATCCAATAGCTGCTCTTCCAACGGATTAATATTCAAGAAGTCAACCATAAACTTCTGTGCAACTGGATTAAGCAAAGAGTAGATAGAGAAGAAGACCAAAGCTCAAGCTAATCCTTCACTAATGCTGGCAACGGTCACATTGAAGATTACAATGGTCATTTAATGCTCTCTTGGTATAAATAGAGCTGCATTCAGTTCTTCACAACAACGAATCTGCAGAAAACAAAAATCATTCAAGTTTCCAATTACTCTTTGAGTTTTCTTGTGTAAAACATCTTTTGATACATTCTGTACTTCAGTGATTATT
Source organism: Acacia melanoxylon (assembly GCA_019022615.1). Classification (NCBI taxonomy): domain Eukaryota; kingdom Viridiplantae; phylum Streptophyta; class Magnoliopsida; order Fabales; family Fabaceae; genus Acacia; species Acacia melanoxylon. Next base: position 1,058,825 of record JAFJYJ010000114.1, read on the forward strand.
CTTATCTACTCTTAGAGAGAGTTCATTTATTGAAAATCATTCATTGTAAGAATCTCAGGTCATGGGACTTGGAGATTGGGATATTGATTGCAACTTGTAAAGGGGAGTAAGTTCTAGTGAGAGAATTACTCTTGAGTTACAGAGTGTGTAATCTATTGAGATAGTGAAAATCCCAGAGAGTCTGGGGACTGGACGTAGGTCAAGAGGTTAGACCGAACCAATATAAATTTCTTGTGTCTTGCTTGCTCTTCTCTTACTCTGTTGTGCTCTGTTTTTATGTTCAAGCTTCAGAGCACTAAGCAAAGAATTTTTAAAATCCCCAATTCACCCTCTCTTGGTGATTTGCTCCACTTTCAAATTCAAATTCACTTATTTTTATCTTGATACTTCAAATTATCACTCATTATTATTCTCAATGCTTCTAAACATGATTATTACTGAGTTTCAGATGATCAAACGAAGGATTACATGAAAGCCTCTTACACTTGTTTATGTTATAAATATTGGATTAATCTTTTCATGTTTCTTATAGATTTGAAGGATGTAATTTTGAAAAGAAGTTCTGCCCAAGGACTTATAATATGGATTTAAAAGTGTATTAGACCTAAAAATGGAATTAGAAGGCCAAATAGAACATAAAATCATAAGATTGACCAAAAACTCTAAAAATGTTTTGGTGGTTATTGCGTGGTAGTGAACTTGTGGACAGTTTTTGAATAAGTATATAGTGTCCAATGGCTATGAAATTTTACATTCTTAAGGTAGGCATCTCAAGCTTTAATTTGATAGATAATTTGTAATTTTTGGAGGTGTATATAAAGAGAGATGAATTTTTGAAAATGACCCTTAAATTTGGAAAGTGAATGTGGACTAAAACAAGAAATAAGTGAAACTAGACCAGTATGCATGTAATTTGTAACATCCTAATTTTTATATTAAGATTTAATTACAAATAAGACAAATGAATTAATTATGATACATGAATTTATTGTGTAATTATCAAAATAAAGGTTTGTATATAAGATATCATTTATGATATCAAAAAAATTAGTGGAATAATGTTATGGAAATAATAAAACTTTGTTGTTGTTAAAAAAAATGAAATGAAAAATTATGAAAAAAATGATTATGAAAATAGTTGGGCCTTTTGAGGTAATTTTCCCTTTGTGACAAAAAATAAAGAAAGAAAGAAAGAAGGGAGGCGGTGGAGTGAAGAAGAAGAAAATTTATTAAAAAAAATTATAAATTATAAATGGTGGTAACATTATATATTAAGGAGGGGAATGATTACACATTCACCACCTCTCCCCTAATATAAATATAGGTGTGGGGTGTGAAATAGTGTGTGTGTGTGTGTGTGTGTGTTCGGCGAGTGAGATGGAGAGACGGTGAGGGAGTGACGAGAGAAGGAAAGTTGGAAGAAAAGAGGAGTCTAGAAGATATTTTAAGGTACGTTATTTATTTTATGAGATTATTTAAGTAACTAAACTAGTTTCTTTTCAACAAACTTTCTACATGAAAGTTATTCTACACATTTTCTCTTTTTAATAAGAGTAATATAGTATTGATTATTGAAAAATTTGGGATTAGAATTATAATAAAGTTTTGAGTTTTGATAATAGATAATTGTATCAAGAGCATGATTAATTAGTAATTTTAATTAGTTTAGATTTATTAGTTGGTAGTTGTGGGAATTTAAATTTAATTTTCTATCTAAAAGAGTTTAAGATTTATGCTTTATAGGATATTTCTACCGATTAAATGAGGTTTAAGGTATTTATTTGGATTCTTTTGGAGGTATTGTTGTCGGTTTAATCGGTTTAGTTTTGCTAAATCTAGAATTGTATAAAATTTATGAGTTGGGATTTGGAATTTAAATTAGAATTTGATATGATTTTGATTATATGAGAATTTGAAGATTTGTTAAATAAATTGGGTTTTGCTTATATAAGTTAGTATTAGGTTAAGAAATTGAGATTTATGATAATAGATCTTTTGTATCGAATTTATAATTCATTTTTAATTTATTGGAGGTTATATTGAGAATTAGGTGGATTAGATTTGAGGTTTATAAATGAATGAGAATATTTGAATTTATAGGTGAAGCTTTCATTGTAAGAAATTGGGTATTTTGGTTAAATTGAGAATATGGTGATATTTTGATAATTATAATTAGTGAGAAATAATTTATGAAGGAAGAAAATGAGATTGCAACGATGCTTTGAGGAATAAAATAAAATAATCACTTCTTCTTAGAAAACTAAAATGAAACAATTATAGTTTAATTATTTATTTATTATTGTATTAGTTGGTATTTTTGTCAATGCTATTAACGTATAATATATTTATTTTTAGAGTGAACTTGATCTCTCTCAAGTTTAGTTTTTGTGTCAAGAATTGGAGGTAACCACTTTCCACTCATTGTATTTGCTTATATGATGTTTTGTGAGTGATTTTTAATATATGAAAACTATGTTTTTGATGAAGTTGCCTGTGGGATTTTATTTTAAAATGTCTTGGTGAGATTGTATTATTGATTTAATATTTAATGAGTACTTTGAAATAGTTATTGAGACAGAAAATTATGATATTTCATATTTTGGTTAATGCACTTTTGTTATGATTTCATGAATTGAATTAGCATTGTTATCTTATTGATTATTGAAACAATGCATTATTTTTATAAATCTCGTTTGGAACTCGTATATACATGCCAAGATTATGATTGTTGATATGGATGGATGCGGAGCGGAGCAGAGATGGATGTGGACTGGTGATGAGAGTTATTTGTATGAATACCACGTGGTATGCTACCACTTGGTGCACAGTGGATGACTTTGATATTTTCAGGGCCCTTGGTATCACTCTTTTCCTTTGGTCGGGATAAGGGTCAGCCCTTGGGACAATGACACCTTTCTCTATTCGAAAGAAAGGGAACCCATGGTCCGATATGAGTTGTGTAGTCTTTGGCCGGGCTACACCTCATCATTGGAGAGCTTGGTGTAGTCTTGTCACAAAGACTAAACCTATTATGTTACAGCCTATGGGTTCTGTCAACGGTAATAAGGGTGGGGGTGATAAGGATTGTCAGGGAATCGATATGTTGCTTGATATGTTATATATGTGATTCATGATATGGAATTTGATATAGGAATCTTATTACAGAATTTGTGATTTGATAGATTTGTACATTATATGTATTTAAGCTTTGTTATTTAAAATGTTCCACTTGGCACCTCACAAGCACATATTAGCATTTATAATGGGTTGGATTGATGGTTACCAACATTTTTTAGGTGATAGCTTTCGCGGTGGTCTATCAGGGAAGGCCTCGGAAGCTTAATATACTTTTGATAAAAGTAGTGCTTCCACCTTTTTAGGTACATGTTGAATTATTGTATATTGCCAGAAGACGAAGCGGAGTCTGCTGCTTAATTTCCATATATAGAGGAGAGGGTTCCAGCTAACGTGCTAGCTAAGCGGTCCGGCACCGGAAACCAATGACGCGATAGGAGATTGATTCCATTCTAAGCTTAAGTAGGCCCGCAATCTCAATCAGAAGGAGGTATGGAGTCGGAATAAGAATCGAAATAGCCTATAATTCCCTAGACTAGATAAGCTTCTTAGGGCTACATTAGGGCTCATTTTGGCATACTTTAGCATATTTTGGATATTTTGGTAAATCTTGAAGCAATATTTAGTTTAAAAATATGGGCCTAGTAAAATCCAGAGCTTAAATGTCTGCAATAAAACATTTTAATAAATGGTTTAGTCAAGTTAATAATTAATAATTGACCTTTAAAATGGAGGATGTTACATCATTGATCACTTGGGATATATATATATATATATATATATATATATATATATATATATATATATATATTACAAAAATATACTTATCAAGGGTTACATAGCCTTTAGAACCACCTTAATTGGATATTTGTACAATTAGTTACGAATTTTTAAAGTTATTGCAAAAGTCTGGACAGTTTTGGAAGAAATCCGAAAATGGAGGTTATAAAGGTAAAATATAATTAATTTGTACTGTGCAAGTAATAAAGAAATTTTAGCCATAATTGGTCCAAATTATAATTAATTCAACTATTATTTGAATTATGGAGAATTTCCATAAGTGATTAATATTATTTATAATTATAGGAAGAAAGTCGTCACCGGGAGCTTTTAAAAGAATTTGGAGAGTGATTGTCAGTTTAAAATTTGCTAGGTAGTAACTCTAATCTCGGATAATGTTTGTTTTTGTATGTCTATTTGTACCATGATTGTGAATTGTCTAGCACACGCGTTTATTGCATTCAGTTGTTTCTGGGTTGATGCCTAGTCGTTGTCATTTGTTTCCAGCGCGGTGGATCTAGAACTTACTATGTGCTCTGCAGTCAACGCTGTGTGCATTATGTGACTGCGTGTTCCGAGAATTGCTATGTGCATTATGTGACCATATGTGATATGTACTGAATGCTGTATTATTCATCTTCATTTTGTGGTTGACTGTCATACATTGTTTATATATTGTGCATGAGATCAACTTGTTACTTTGGGATCCTTCAGGATTCCAGCCCTTGTTACTACCTGTGAATTGTATAAAGTTTTGGACGAGGCTTCTAGGACAAAGCGGCGGATGTCAGCAAAATGGAGGTGACAAACCAATTCCAAATTGTTCAAGGGATATTCGTAGAAAAAATTATGTAACCAAGTTTAAAAGTTATAACCAAGACTTGTAATATATTATCTGTATACTACGCCTAAACCGATTTTCCACTGCACTGCTCTATAATTCTCTGTTGTATGATGTATTGATGGAAGGGTGTGACATCACCCCCCTCTTGGGTGATACACTGAGACTGATATTTGGTATTAGAGCCTAGTCTTCTCTTTACAAGATTAACATCTTGAGAAGGATCCATGGAAGGTATACTACCACATGGAGCATCTATTAATAGATGATCTGGGTTCAATAGGGAACATTATTCATTCTAAAAAGCAAAATTCAGAATGTTTGTCTTGGCCTCAGAATATGGGCTATGGCAAGTCATTGAAGAATGTGACCTTATGTTGGTCGATTTCCTTGATGGCAAGTGAACCAGTCGAACAAGTAATAAAGTGAAAGTAGAGTATCGTCCCACAGAGACTGAGATACCGAAGAATGACGCTCAATTGCTATGATAGTTGCAATCAGAAAATAAATGTAATTGGTTTCAGAGGTTTTTGATGATTACGCTAATAACAGAAGTAAGCAAAGTAAATTCAAGAAGATATCAGTAAGAAGTTAGGCTGAACTCGGACTCCTCCTTAAGTGCATAATTCCCCCAATTGCTCTACCCATTGCTATAGCATCTATACGCTTGCCATGACTTCCGCAATTGCTACAACATAGCTACTAACTACAAAGCTATTCGATTAACCCACCGCTATGATCTCTCGAAGCTTCTGCATCCGATACATATGATATTAACTATACTCCTTCCATATTCCTATGGCAACTTTCTAGTTTTTATCTGCATTATACTCAGGGTGTACTGGTTATGAGAGGTAGACCCATTCCTAAAGCCTACAATAAATAGGTCAAGCCTTGCACCGGCGCCTAGCAAACATCAAGTTTCTCGAGAGGTCTAGCCTCGACTCCTTGCCGAAGCCGAGACCACGAGTCTAGCCCTTAGATTCCTCTAATCGACTAGTAGTTAATTTACCGATAAGCAAACCAAATCTATTAAATTAAGAAATTGCAACCGGGTTCATAGACGCTTAAGAATTCATCCTCGTTCGGCCATCGAAAGTTAGTTCATGGTCGATTTAAGGAAACACAAAACAGATAGTAACAGAATGACCCATGATCTAACTACGAATTTAAACAAATGAAAATAGAAAGCTTGACGGTGTTCGACGGCGTGGATGAAGCCCCGTCACGTCACCACTCCACGTCTTCTTCCCTCCGTCTTACTGTGAGGAAGGATGCTGGGTTATCCTGGAATTCTCGTGCTAGTGAAGTCTCTCACTCTTCTTTTGAGTCGGCCGAATGTGAAATCTTGTGTTGGCTCTTTGCGACTCTCCTCCAGGGTTGTCCTGTTGTTTCCTTTTATATTCGACTTTCGTGTGACGCAAGTTAAGCTAGCTAGGCTTTCCAAATGTCGAGATCTATCGTATCTTTGTTTGTAGATTGATTATGCGGATCCTCCGGGATTCTTCAAATCTTTCCATTTTGATCCTCCGCATCTTCTATTTCATTATGTCAGCAATCTACCTGTTGATCTCAATCTTTTATTTCTATTCCTGAAATCAGGTAGATAAAAGGGTCAGAAAATATGCCGCATAGCATTGCGTCCTTTACTTTGCTATAGCTTTCGTGATGCTTTTTATTGGCTTTCAAGTTGCGGTCGGAATGCTATAGCATCATATCAGCTTTGCTATACGCTCTTTAAAACAATGTAATTTGCTCTTCTTAGCACATGTTCAGGATGTAAATGGTTTCTATCCTTCAGTTCCCTATATCATGAATATATGCCTTTTTGCTTGGATTGTTTGCAGTTTAAGCTTTCATTCACCATTCAACTCGGTCATGAAATACAGGGAAAACATGGTATAATTTGTGCTCATCACCTTACGCCTAGGAAAACTATGGGTGAGCGTTCAGTGTAAAAGCCTTTTTCAGAATTTGAAGATATTGACAAAAGGCTTGTTACTCTGAACAACAAGGCAATTATAATGATTCAAAGTGCTTTCAGTCAAAATGAGTATTTCTGAATATGCAATCTTTCAATTGCTAAGGAAATATGGGAAGCCCTCAAAATCGCTCACGAAGGAATGTTTGGATAAAAAGAAAAATAGAGTCAACACTCTAATGACCAAATACGATGTGCTTCGTATGAAGTCTGGAGAATCAATAGCTGAATTTGAACTCAGATTTACTTATCTGATCCACCAATTAGCAACTTTAGGGAAGACCTAGTAACAAACTTCCCAGGTGAGAAAAATACTAAATATTCTCACAAAGGATTTGGAGGCCAAAGTCACAACTATTGAAGAAATGAGAGGACAATCTATGACATCTGTTGCTGCTCTATTTGGAAGTCTCTCCGAATATGAAAGAAAGATGAAGTTCAAAAGAGGTCTAGATGACATCAATAACAAAAATAAAGGACTAGCATTCAATGCCGTAAAAGAAAAGGATGAACCAAAAGAAGATGATAAACTCGGAATGATTGTCCGAAGGTTCAAAAGATTCTACAAAAAGGACCAAGGCTTCCAAAGATTCCAAAAAGGAGGTTAAAGTAGCATACGTGAATTCAAGGATAAAGATTAAATCATCTTCTATGAATGCAAGAAACCTAGACATATTAAATTCGAATTCAGCAACTAAAGAACAAGGAGAAAGAAAAGAAAAAGTACAACAATTTCAAGAAGAAAGCCTATGTGTCTGCCATTTAGGGAGACAGTTCTTCTAATGAAGAAAGTGAGGATGAAGAACTCGCCAACATATGTCTTATAGCTCAAGAAGAATGTGAAAGCAAAGAGGTATATGATTTTGAACCATCCTTTGATGAACTTCTTTCTAAATACAATGAATTTCATTCTAAATTTAGAAAAAAATGTGAAAGAGCTCATAATTTCAAAGAAAAGAATTAAGTTCTTGAAAAACAAGTTCAAGACAATCCTATGATTTGTGAAAAATGTCCTGATTTAGAGAAAAGGTACTCCTATCTCAACAAAACTCTTGAGAAATTCACCAAAGGAAGTGAAATGCTTAATGTTATTTTGAAAACCCAAAGGTTTACAAACGATAAATCAGGAATAGGCCATAGTCCTGATCTAGATAAGAGAAAGGGGAAAAATAAGGGAGGTGACAAATCATATTTGAATTACTTTCTAAAATCAGTGCATTCCTTAATCCTTTTGCTTATTGTATCTATTGCAATGGAAAGGGGCATAGTACATCTTTGTGTTTTCAAAAGAAAGAAAGAAAGGATAAACTAGTAGGTACTTATAAATGGGTACCTAAGGGATCACATGTTTTTCCTAAAATTCAAACTAACCAAAAAGGACCCAAGAAAAGATCAGTACCTAAGACTTGATTACCAATGAAATTGAGGGTATGTCTACGAGCATCAAAATTCAGTAAGTGGTATATTGATAGTGAATGCTCTAGACACATGACGGGAGTATTAGTAACTTTGGGGTGTTGCTTGACAATCAAGCAACATGCTCATAAGGTTAACTCATGAGAACTCGTAACGCTTTACGGTACTTATGAGTTATTACTATATGGGTTTGGAAAAATTATCATAGTATAACCGGTAACTCTTTACGATTTCTCACGAGTTATAACCCATACATGAGTTATAACCCGTAACTCTTTACGGGTTCTCATGAGTTATAACCAGGTGCTCAGAGGAGCTTGTTGATGAAATACAATATTGAATACTAAAGATGATATCATTAAAGCCCTCATCAAACCCAAATAGGCCTTTTCCTTAATATTTTGTTAATCATTGCAGAACCCGTAATTCTTTATGGTCCTCATGAGTTATGTCTAGGATCTATTCGTTAAAACACATAAAGGGGTTTTAGGAATACCTTTGATCAATGGAAGAGACGACAAAGAGTGTAACGTCCTCTAATGTTGATCCACATGGCTATCTCCTGATTGTCTTGAGAACTCCTTCTCCTTGGGTACTTGCTAGGCGATGGCAAGGTTAAGGATTCAAGTTCTTGGTTTTCTTTTTCTCAATACGGTGAAAGTGTCTTGAGGTTAGGTGGAGGATAGGATGAACAAGATTGGTTCTTACGTTTCTTGAATTGGCGACACGCATGCGCAAAAGTAGTGCCTTCTTGAACCCTTCAAGAGTTATGCCTTTTTCTTTCTTTCTTTTTTTCAAAATCGTACAAAAAATTGGCCACCAAAATTAGGGTAGTGATTACAAGAAAGGCCTAGTCTAACTAGAAAGGTCCAATCCAAGAATGGCCTTCCAAGAAGCCCAATCCTTATATAATCTTTATTGGATATCTATCCAATCTTTATTGGATATTGTTTTAGATAATTCAAAATTATCATTTATCACCTAACCTCTTGAATTTAAAATTTGAATTTAGATTACTATTTTAAAATCAATATTTAAATTCAGAATTCAAATTGGCCTAAGACCCTATTGGGCCTTTTAGTGAAGAAATTGATTCCCTACTAAGGGCTTAAATATGGCACAATTTTGCTATTGGGCTTAGGATCCTACTCCAACCCAATTACACATTTAGTCTTGACAAAGGCCAATAACAATTATTGGCCCAAGCTTACTAAATTTAAGCAATCAAGAATAACCTCTGTGTGTGACCCATTAGGCCCAATTAGTCACTGACATAAATAAACTTAGACCAATTAAACTCATTAGTGGGCCCAATTTATCTAATGACCACATAAGACACTAGCAATGCTCTGCGGTCCTAGAACTAATTGAGTTGATCAAGTGATCTACCTTTCTAATTTGGATACCGTGCAAGTATCATCCCTCACATTTAGTTGAGAGCAAAGATAAAGTATCATCTTTCTTGATTGACTAAATATAGCTAGGTCACAGAACTAAGAATATTTTTCTATTGACTTTAAGATGGATCATGCTCTTCATGATCACTTGCTATGCACACCGACTCTCGAGTCAACTAGAAGTCATCCAAGCTCTAATTGTCTTGTGAATGACTAATCCCTTGTAGGGGACTGTGAGTTCTTTTGGCATGTCCATCTATACTCATGTATTCGAGTTACACCCAAGAGTACATTGTTCTCCTTATTTTTAGGAGGATAGAGTTGTACAGTTAAAATATAACCTTAGGACATAGTGTTCGATGACATCCTGGAGTCCAGGATGATCTGCACTACCAAATGATGAGAGACTTTATATATCCAATGATACTCTCTATAATGAATCTTTGTGGAGTCTCTCAGCGAGTTTGTTCAGTGCTATCTGTTCTTCAACAAATCCACTTACGACATCATCTAAGGCATCACCAAGCTTGTGTTCCATGAGGTCCCTACCTTGTATCTCTATACAAGTAGATGATATTATGCTAGTCTTATTGATATCACCAATGCCCTTTCTTAGTGGTTCAAGACTAGGAACAAGTTTTAATCAATAGATATGCAATGCCCTTGAGTCCTCATGATCATGATCCCTATCATAGATCCTCGAATGAACACCTATTCTATTCTAAGGGCTTTTATCTTTAAATGCATATTTACCTTAAAATAAAGGTGAGCCATAAATATGATAAAGATAAAATGTGCTCATTTATATAAACCATGAAATACTACAATGTAAAAAGGTGTTCATTTGTCATAACAAATTGTCTCTAGGACACTAATGAGTCAAATTGATGCCATGTTTTCCCTATGTGTTTTGACTGTTTTGAATGATGAATGAGTAAATACTCTTTTGGGTCCCCGACAAAAAACACGGACCCCATTTTCGTCCCTAGGGACTAAAATGAGACTTTTTTATGGACTAAAAAGGGCTTTTTGAAAATTTGAGAGGGACCAAAATGTTCACCAATGGACCCTTATTCGTCCTTTTCAGGGACTAAAAGAGCATTTCTTTGTGTGAGGGACCAAAATGGGGTCCGTATTTTTTTCCAGGGACCCAAAAGGGTATTTACTCATGATGAATCTAAGCTCATTTGTACGTTATCTGATAAAATGTGTAAGAATTCATGCATATAGGGAAATAGAGGATAGATTTTACAAATGGTTGCATCCACATCATTATCCTGCTGATGTGCATAAGAAAAGGGCCACTTTATGGTTTCTCATGAAAACGCATAACGAAAATGATATAATGCTACAGCATATGGTATGCTCACATCTGTGCTAGCTGTTGGAAATTATGCCCTAGGGGCAAATCATTGTACTTTAACACAATTGTTATTTAAAGTATTTCTCCTTTTTGTTATTATATTATTTGCATGTTTATTGTTACACTGCTACCGGCCTCGCCCTTTCGGGTGGCGGGTTAGAGGGATCCTTTTCGCTTATTGCCTTTCCTTGTAAGTTATTCCCTTTTAACAGATATCAAAGTGTGCACGGCAGAGCATATGATCAGTTTGGACAACTACATTATACTGGTAAAGGTACATACAAAAACATAAAGTAGTCCCCGTAAGGTTAAGGGTACAATCGTCCAAAAGATATACTGTATAGTAACTATACATCATACAGTCATCCAAACAAAAACATACAAAATGAGATAAGGCATTCCATACGTCTTCAATCTTCAGCTTCATCGCTCTTACCCTTATCTTTTCCACAGTCCAACCGGCCTACCGCCTTACACCTGTATCTTTGAAACCAGTCTGGATTTCAAAGTTGAACCCCAGAGTAACTGTTAGACTCATATACAATATGTATGCAATGCATGTAATGCAAATCACAAACGGGAAGAATAATTCTACCTCTGGCACAGTGAAACTGGCATGTATTTCTGCCTCGGGTACAATCCACAGGACTGCCTTGTCAAGACAAGCCCCCGGAGCTATAGCGCAACTAGGGCTTCCATAGCTAGGGTGGCCAACCCTAACTACCAACCCCAAGAGGTCTTAGTAGCCACCTATGAACACACAGTCACATAGGCTCTACCTACCTCACAACTTGGGCCTCAGTAGTGACCTAAGAACACACAGTCCAATAGGTACCACCTACCCTACATGCCATGGGCCTCCACAGTGACCTAAGAACACACAGTCCAATAGGTACCACAACCCGACACACTCTGGACTGCAACAGTAACCCAAGGACATATAGTCCAATAGGTACTACAGCCCAATCCCTAACATGCTAAAACACACATGCAAGAGTAACATAGAGTATGCAAGTCAACAGTTACTACCTGGCACTTCTCGAAATCCGCAAACTCTCCTCTTGGTACTGAATATGTATGCCACACGTAATATCACCCTAAACATAGCCAAACATTATGCTTTCAATCAACCATTCAAACTTTACTTCAAGTTTCCTAAAATTCGCATAGCACCAGAATTTCTGACCCTACTTTGCCGATTTTTAATACATTCTAGAAAAATCATATTGACACAATATCAGTGGACTTAGGACCCTTAGGATGTATATTTTATAGGAAAAATAGTCTCCAAGGCCATCTGGGTTCGATTCCTTCTCTGATTCCCAAAACTTAGCCACTGGTCCGAAACAGAATCCATGTTTTTAGGTCATTTTAAACCTTAAATAACTCTCGTTTGGAACATCAAAATGACACAAAAGCTTATAAAAAAATCATCCTAAATATGTCTAATTTTACCATGTAAAATTTAAAAGAATTTGAAGTTCATTTGCTACTTCAAAACCATCGGTTTGTCTACGTTGCTCAAAAACCGTAAGAATCGGCAGATTTTCATATAATAAAGACTTAAGCTTTTTGGAGTTGGAAAGAAGTTATCTCACTTGTCCCCACAAAAAAACCTTATGGACCCATTGATAATCTTAAAAACATGAAAATCCCACTGCCTTCCCACGAAATTACCATAGGGCAGAAGTGAAAGTAACTAGGTTCGGTTAGGGAACTTACCTTGGAATGTAGGTTGCGGGTGCCTTCCTTCTCCCTTGGACCAAAGCCTTCAGCTGGATACTCCCTCTCTTATACTAAATTTCATGCTTGGGTGGAGGAAAATGAAGGGAGGAGTGCCCTTTATATAGACTCCAGAGGTGAGACCCTTATCCAACCTAGATCATGATTCGACAGTCGGGAAAATTCTTCAGATTTAAATTATTATTTCTTTGCTTGTTTCTCAAGCCTTCTAGAGGGCTCTTTTGGACAGATGGGGGTGCATTCCAAGAATAAAAAAATGAGATTCCAAAATTGCCCCTGAACGTGGTTTCCAAAATTGCTAGGTGTAGGTTTTAGTTCTAGGGGTAAAACAATCATTTTGCATTTCACTTCTTCCAACCCGCGGGACCCACGATATCTGCCCTAGGATATGTCATAATTACATGTTATTCTATTGTCATGTCAGTTTCAAAAGATGTGGTCCAGATTAAACCAGATTATTTTATTCTTTCTCTCTCATCATAATTACTTGATGTGACTTTTTCTCTCTTCATAATTACATGACATGACCTTTTCTTTCTCCTCCAGGTCCACCAAAATTTCGCCCCTTAAAGGTGTCCGGGCCGGGCCCGACTCAGAAATCCTAACCGGTCCCGTTTAGCTACCTTTTGCTAGTTACACCTTTCCTCGTAACTCGTGCCACTCTATGGGACTTGTGTGGGCCCAGATCAACTGTTCCTTTCCCCTAATGTGGCTGCATGTTTTTCTACATTCTTGGAGAGCGAGAAATGTATATTTAAATGTCTCATAATTACCTCGTACTTTACGGTGCCAAAAAGTCAAACATCCAACCCCAGAATGCCACGTGTCCTACTAGCATCTTTACTCTTTGTCTTTTGTAATCATGAAAGGACACGTGTCACCATTCTATTTGGCTAACACAAAAATATGTCATCATTAGTCATCATGACATTACTTTATCGGTACTTGCTCGGGATCCTGCTCGGGTTGTACTCGGGTTTTCTTCACGAATACCGATGTCTTACCAAAAACGCAGGGCATACTCAACTGCCCTGAAAATGCCGTGTACTTACTTATACTGGCATATTTCTACTCAACTAATTGTCCTATACCTTAGGACATAGTTAGGTGGCATCTTTTCCACCGAATTTACATTGTATAGGTCTTCTGTGTCCTATTTTCACTAGCACCTTAATTCCACGGCTTATGCATGCAAGGTCCACTGACTCGTATGACCGAGTTACTTAATCCAAGAGGGGCGTCCTAACCCTCGACATTGTTGGAACTCTTTCCTGATTTGGGCTTAGTCATCCACCTACTTTAGGTTTATTCTCAATTCTCAGGGTCCGAAATTCGGGGTGTTACATTTATTATGATGACTGTATCCTTGGACGTATCATAAAGATTATCCTAAATGTCCCTGGTCAGTCATCTATGCAGGACCAAAGATGAAATAAGACCAGTATGACTTTGATAAGGTATGGAGATACGAATCAAAGTCATAGGCACTTGTAAGAGTACAAGGTATTGGACCAACCCACTATGAGAAAGTTGCATGGATTAAGTCATAAGCTTATCTCATGTATAACCACGTCAGAATGCCCTTTGACCTAAGATCATCATGGATTCCTACATGGGAGTCGTTGATCTTTGACCTAGTCAAAAGTCACCTTTGACCGGGTGATGATAAAGGTTTCGATCGGGATTAGTGGTTTTCATGCAGAGGAATGTGAATGGTCAAGATGAGATTTGTCCCTCACATTTGTAGAGAGATATTACTGGGCCCCTCGATGAGTGAGTCTGAGAAATGTATGGCCATACTACATGGAAAGGAGTTTCCATTTCAATTGTTAGACTACTCAAGAATCGAGAAAGTATTGGTCAAGAACATGAGGATGACACTATCCATGCTTCATCCCTGACCAAATATCTCATGACAAAAAGGGACATGTCATGGTTGTATGATAGGTTGTATCGTATCATCGATCCTCATATGAATTGGGTAGTCACAATGTCTTGCTAGAGGCCGCTTGTGACTTGTGGGGTGGTACAGTATTCGCCCGCTGCCAATCTCATGTGGGCCTGCAGAGCACACAAGAATAGCCCAACACGAGCAATAATGTCCAGATTTATTGAATCTTAGATATGTCTAAGATTTAATGAATACAACATTTAATCTAGGATGGATATATATGTGTGTGTGTGTGTGTGTAATTTCAAAAATAATAATGATATTATTTATATAGATAATAATATTATTATGTAGTATTTAATTTATTTGATAATTAAATAACCAAAAAATAGAGATATCGTATCTCAGATTTAATTAAATAGATAGATATCATATCTCATATTTAATTTATAAAGATAAATTAAATAAGCAAACTTTTCATTCGGATTAAAATAAATAGATTAGATTAGATCTGTTGGACAGATTTAATTAATATTATTTTAATCCAAATTTGAATTTCAAGATTAATTAACATTAATTTTGAATATTTTAATACGGCCCTTTAGGGTTTTAGAAACCCTATAAGATAATGATCAAGTCGTATTAAAATGGGATGAACCGCGAAAGAAAAACCTTAGAGAAAGAAAAGAGACGTAAGACGTTGAAGGCACTAGCACGCTGCCATCGGTATTGGAGTTTTGTTCGGTGTGGATATCGGTAGAGGGAGTGGATTCGCTCAGTCAACTCCTGTTGATCGAACAAGAAGCACACGACTTGAAAAAGCTACGGACTAATCCGATTTAAACGCCGTTGATATATCCTCCTATCGGATTTGTAATTTTATTCGAAAAATTTATTCCGCTGCGTGTACGAATCCCAACAGTGGTATCAAAGCCAAGTCAATTGTGTGTTTAAATTGGGTTTTATACATGCGATTATATATAGGATATATATGATTAACTGAATCTTGTATGCGTTTAAATTGAAAGTTTACGTTAGGGTTATGATCGGATCGCTAGTTGGATCACGTGGCCGTTTTGTGTTGTTTCTGAAGCGTTCATGTTCGAGCGTCAGTCACGTTTTGAAACGTTCAGAAACGTCGATCATGCTCAGACGGCGATCATGCTCGAAGGTCAATCATGCTCGAACGACGATCAACCTCAGACGTTGGTCACGTTCTGACGCGTCGGACACGTTCGGAAACGTCGATCACATTTGGACTACGATCGCGCTCGGACATTCAGATAACCGAAATACTTTTACTAAAACAATGTGTTGTTTTCGAAAAGCTTCGAGACCGCCATAGCTAACTGTTCGTAACGCGAGATAATTTAATCATGACACTTTCTTTCATATTGCAAGAATTAATACCTGTTGTGATTTACTTTCAAAGTTGTTTGGGTATGGTAAACAACATGGCTCTAGACTTTACAAGGGTTGTAATATTTAAATATGGCTTGCTTGCCTTGCCTTGCCTTTTCTCCTGATGTAATTTTTCCTTTCTTATTTAGAGAAGCCCTCTCATTGGCTTGAGAGGATTTTAGGTTAGGTGAGCCATGTTATGTCACGTTATAATTATGCTTTTGATTAGATCATGGCATGCTTATTTTGCGTTTATATGAGATACAACTATTATTGCATTCATATAAATAGGATTAATAGGATTAAAACCCTCTAAATAAAATCTTAAGTCGTAATGTCGTCAATCAATGAATACTTGTCATAACCGAGATCACTCATTTGCAAGTACCACCAAAGTGGATGCGCTTGAGTAACATTCATTATTGGATCATATGATGATAGAATCCCACAAAACGGTTTTGGATCTCAAGGCATTAGATGAGATTAAATATGCTGGGTCATATGATGATCGAATCCCACAAAGATCTAAGAGTTACATGTGATGTAATTGGCAAAGAGGTTGCCTACCTAAATAACTTGACTTTAAGCGTCCTGCCAAAGTGGACTTAAATTTAAGCCAAATATCCTCTTAGCCCATTAATTACATTGAGGGTTGTTAATTCAGTGGGAGATTACTTACTAACTAAACTTTGCATATTTTGATTGTAGAATCATGTTGACTAGTAATATTTCAACACTATCACTGAGATCAATCCTTGAGAAGGACAAACTCAATGGGACAAAATTTCTTGACTGGTTTAGGAACTTGAGAATTGTTCTCAAGCACGAAAGAAAGATGTATGTCCTCGATCAACCCATTCCTGACAAGCCTGCAGCTAATGCTCCAAGAGCTCAGAGAGATGCTTACACAAAGCATAATAATGACTTTGTGGATGTAGGATGTCTGATGCTTGCTACTATGGTTCCAAAGCTCCAAAGAGATTTGAAACATATGGAGGCTTATGAGATGATTGCTCATCTCAAGGAAATGTTCCAACAATAGGCAAGGCAAGAGAAGTATGAGACCACAAAGACCTTTCATTCTTGCAAGATGGCTGAAGGTGCATCAGTTAGTCCTCATGTGTTGAAAATGAAAGGATACATTGATCATCTTGAAAGGCTTGGATTTCCCATGAGCCAGGAGTTAGCTACAGATATGAGCTTGAACTCACTCCTAGAAAGTTATGACCAGTTTGTCATGAACTATAACATGAACAACATGGAGAAATCAATTTTTGAATTGTATGGGATGCTCAAAACAGTTGAGCAGAGCATTAAGAAGAAGCCCAATACTGTTTTGATGGTTCAGAAAGGAAAGGGCATAAAAAAGAAAGGCAAGGGCAAAAGAAAGGGTAATGGCTCAACTGGTAAGACCAATGAGTCAAACAGGCCCGAAACTAAGCCTGCAGTCAGGAAGGTAAAGCCTCCGAAGGATGGGGTCTGCTTCTTCTGCAATGAACCTGGTCATTGGAAGAGGAACTGCAAACTCTACCAAGAAGATCTGAAAAAGAACAAGAAGGAGAGCGGGGCTATCTCTTCTGGTATCTATGTCATAGACATTCACTTTTCTACTTCCTCTACATGGGTATTAGATACTACATGTGGTTCTCACATTTGCATAAATGTGCAGGGTCTCAAGGACAGTAGAAAGTTGAAGAAGGGCGAAGTGGACCTACGAGTTGGAAACCGAGCAAGAGTTGCTGCTTTAGCCGTAGGCACTTATGAATTAGTTCTGCCCAGTGGGCTTTTGTTAATTTTGAACAATTGCTTTCATGTTCCTACTTTGAGTAATAACATTGTTTCACTTTCTTATTTGGATAAGGAAGGTTATACTTCCATTACTAGGAATGATAAATGTTCTATTTATCATAATGACATTTATTATGCTGATGGTGATTTGCATGTTGGTTATTATTTACTTAATTTAGAACATCCTAATAATGGACATATCTATGACATTACTACCAAAAGGATCAAATCAAATGATTTGAATTCGACCTACCTATGACATTGTCGTCTAGGCCATATAAATGAGAAACGCATTTCAAAACTCCATCAAGATGGATTTCTTAGCTCATTTGATTTTGAATCATTTGATACATGTAAGTCTTGTTTATTGGGAAAGATGACAAAGGCACCTTTTACTGGGCATAGTGAGAGGGCCACTGATTTATTGGGCCTCATACATACTATTGTGTGTGGACCAATGAATACATCTGCCAGAGGAGGTTATACGTACTTCATTACATTTATAGATGATTTTAGTAGGTATGGGTATATCTATCTAATGAAACATAAGTCTGAATTTTTTGAAATGTTCAAAACATTCCAAAATGAAGTGCAAAACCAACTTGGCAAAATAATTAAAGCACTTCGATCTGATCGGGGTGGTGAATATTTGAGCCAAGAGTTCATTGACCATCTTAAGGGTTGTGGGATCATCTCACAACTAACTTCTCTAGGAACACCTCAATGGAATGGTGTTTCTGAGTGGAGGAATCGAACTCTATTAGATATGGTTCGATCTATGATGAGTTAAACAGATCTTCCACCTTCCTTTTAGGGCCATGCCCTAGAACCAACTGCGTTCACACTAAATCGTGTTCCATCAAAGGCAGTTGAAAAGACATCATATAAGATATGGACTGTGAAGAAACCCAGTTTGTCCTTTCTCAAAATTTGGGGATGTGAGGTTTACGTTAAACAACAAGCCTCTGATAAATTATCATCCAGGTCCTCAAAATGCCTTTTCGTGGGGTATCCTAAGGAAACTAAGGGATACTATGTCTACAATCCTACCGATCACAAAGTGTTTGTTATCCGAAATGGTGTCTTTCTGGAAAGAGAGTTTATATCTAAAAGAACCAGTGGGAGTGAGGTACACCTTGAAGAAGTTCGAGAGCCACAAAACAACATAGAACCACATATAAAAAATGGAGAAGACTCAAAACAAGTTGTTGAGCCTACTCAAGTAACACAAGACCCACGAAGGTCCGATAGAACACGGCAACAGTCTCAGAGATATGGATTTCTGATTACTGGAAGTCGTGATGTTTTGCTCATTAAGCAGAATGAGCCAACTACCTATCGAGAAGTTGTACTGGGACCAAAGTCCGAAAGATGGCTTAATGCCATGAAGTCTGAAATGCAATCCATGTACGATAATAAGGTATGGACCTTAGTCGATCCACCTGAAGGTGTAAAAACTATTGGGTGCAAGTAGGTTTTCAGGGAGAAAACTGACATGAATGGCAAAATAAAGAGTAAATACCCTTTTGGGTCCCTGAAAAAAACACGGACCCCATTTTGGTCCCTCACACAAAGAAATGTCATTTTAGTCCCTGAAAAGGACGAATAAGGGTCGATTGGTGAACATTTTGGTCCCTCGCAAATTTCCAAAAAGCCCTTTTTAGTCCATAAAAAAGTCTCTTTTTAGTCCCCAGGGACTAAAATGGGGTCCGTGTTTTTTGTCGGGGACCCAAAAGGGTATTTACTCCAAAATAAATGTCTTCAAGGCTCGACTGGTTGCAAAAGGATTCACTCAAACTCATGGTGTGAACTATGATAAATCTTTTCCCCAGTTGCAATGGCCAAATCAATCAGAATCCTTCTTTCCACAGCAGCATATTATGACTATGAAATATGGCAGATGGACGTCAAAACAACCTTCCTTAATGGAAAGCTCCTTGAGGATGTGTACATGACACAACCTGAGGGCTTTATGCGTCTAGAGGACTCTGGTAAAGTATGTAAGCCTCAAAGATCCATTTATGGATTGAAACATGCATCTCAGAGCTGGAATCATCATTTTGATGAAGTAGTCAAAGAGTTTGGATTCATTCAAAACATCGATGAACCTTGTGTTTTCAAGAAGGTTAATGGGAGCACAGTTGTATTTCTAGTGCTTTATGTAGATGACATCCTACTTATTGGGAATGACATCCCTACCTTGCAGAGTGTCAAGTCTTGGTTAGGAAAGTCTTTCTCAATGAAAGATTTAGGCGAAGCCACTTACATCCTAGGGATCAGGATCTATAGAGATAGATCCAAGAAGCTGATAGGCCTAAGTTAGAGAACATACATAGACAAGATACTGCATACATTCAGTATGCAGGATTCAAAAAGGGGTTACATGCCCATGTCTCATGGCATCCATCTCAGTAAGGATCTGTGTCCTAGTACACCTGATCAAAGAGACCGCATGAGTAAGATTCCATATGCTCTCGCCATTAGATCTATCATGTATGCCATGTGATGTACTCAACTAGATGTCTCATTTGCCTTAAGTATGACCAGCAGATATCAACAAGATCCTGTTGAGGGTCACTGAACTGCTATCAAGAATATCTTGAAGTACTTAAGAAGGACAAAGGATTCATTCTTGGTATATGGTGGATGGGGTGATGAGCTTTGTGTGATTGGTTACACAGATGCGAGTTTCCAAACTGACCAAGATGATTTAAGATCACAATCTGGATATGTATTCCTTGTGAATGGTGGTGCAGTAAGCTGGAAGAGCTCTAAGCAGAGCACTGTAGCCAATTCTGCAACAGAAGCTGAGTATATAGCAACATCGGATACAGCTAAGGAAGCTGTTTGGATCAGAAAGTTCATTATTGAACTAGGGGTGGTTCCTACCATCTCAAATCCAATAGATTTGTTCTGTGACAATAGCGGTGTTATTGCACAGGCCAAGGAGCCTAGGTCACATTAAAGGACCAAGCATATACTCAGGCAATTTCATCTTATCAGAGAAATCAATGATAGAGGTGATATAAAAATATGCAAAGTACCAAGAGAAGACAATGTTGTTGATCCTCTTACTAAGCCGCTTGCACAAGTAAAACATGAGCGTCATGTTAGGACAATGAGAATTAGGCAAATTAATGATTGCACCTAGTGCAAGTGGGAGTCTGTTTATACCTAGGGGCAAATCATTGTACTTTAAACACAATTTTTATTTAAAGTATTTCTCCTTTTTGTTATCATATTATTTGCATGTTTATTATGATGACTGTATCCTTGGACGTATCATAAAGATTATCCTAAATGTCCCTGGTCAGTCATCTATGCAGGAGCAAAGATGAAATAAGACCAGTATGACTTTGATAATGTATGGAGATACGAATCAAAGTCATAGGCACTTGTAAGAGTACAAGGTATTGGACCAACCCACTATGAGAAAGTTGCATGGATTAAGTCATAAGCTTATCTCATGTATAACCACGTCAGAATGCCCTTTGACCTAAGATCATCATGGATTCCTACATGGGAGTCGTTGATCTTTGACCTAGTCAAAAGTCACCTTTGACCGGGTGATGATAAAGGTTTCGATCGGGATTAGTGGTTTTCATGCAGAGGAATGTGAATGGTCAAGATGAGATTTGTCCCTCACATTTGTAGAGAGATATTACTAGGCCCCTCGATGAGTGAGTCTGAGAAATGTATGGCCATACTACATGGAAAGGAGTTTCTATTTCAATTGTTAGACTACTCAAGAATCGAGAAAGTAATGGTCAAGAACATGAGGATGACACTATCCATGCTTTATCCCTGACCAAATATCGCGTGACAAAAAGGGACGTGCCATGGTTGTATGATAGGTTGTATCATATCATCGATCCTCATATGAATTGGGTAGTCACAATTTCTTACTAGAGGCCGTTTGCGACTTGTGGGCTGGTACAATATTGGTCCGCTGCTAATCTCATCTGGGCGTATAGGGTCGCACACAAGAATAGCCCAACACGAGCAATAATGTCCAAATTCATTGAATCTTAGATATGTCTAAGATTTAAAGAATACAACATTTAATCTAGGATGGATATATATATAAATATATATAATGTAATTTTGAAAATAATAATAATATTATTTATAGATAATAATATTATTATGTAGTATTTAATTTATTTGATAAATTAAATAACTAAAAAAAATAGAGATATCATATCTCATATTTAATTTTCGAATTATAGTATCTCAAATTTAATTAAATAGATAGGTATCATATCTCGATTTAATTTATAAAGATAAATTATATCAGCAAACTTTTAATTGAGACTAAAATAAATAGATTAGATTAGATCTGTTGATGATTTAATTAATATTATTTTAATCCAAATTCTAATTTCAAGATTAATTAACATTAATTTTGAATATTTTAATACAGCCCTTTAGAGTTTTAGAAACCCTATAAGATAATGATTAAGTCGTATTAAAATGGGACGAGCCGCGAAAGAGAAACCTTAGAGAAAGAAAAGAGACGTAAGATGTTGAAGGCGCTAGCACGCTGCCGTCGATGTTGGAGTTTTTTTTGGTGGAAATACTTTTGGTAGAGGAGTGGATTCGCTCGATCAGCTCTTATTGATCGAACAAGACGCACATGACTTTAAAAAAATATGGTTCTGACTAATCCGATTTAAAAGCCGTTGATAGATCCTCCTATGGGATTCGTAATTTTATTTGAAAAATTCCTTCCGCTGTGTGTACGAATCCCAATACTAGCAATACAATGCGACCACTATGTTGTACCATCGTAAGTGATGCGGAGTTATGCACTACGTTACTCTAACCTTTCCTTGAGATTTTTCAGGAAATTAATACAGGTAATCTAAACGGACGTTTAGACTACGGTTGAATTGACTAAGGCTGAATCAGAAGATGCAGAGAATCGAAGGAAAGATTTGAAGAATCCCACAATATTAAAAGAGGATCAATCAATCGAATCTAGGGATTTGGACCTAATAGATTTGGAAGGCCCAACTCACTGGACGTTCGACGTGAAAGGACCTGACTATAAGAGGAAAACGCAGCTAAATCTAAAAACGTCGTCGAAGTCGTGACAGTCAGAGTAGTCAGTACAATTTCAATCCAACTAGACTCACACTGAAGGAATGAGAGAACTGCAGACGAGACCCGATTCTTCCCTGGAGCTAGATGGACTGTAGAAGACGTAAAGACGTCGCATGACAGAACGCTCCCTATGCCGTCGATCATTCCAACGAGCTTCTCTTATTTCTTCTTTTATTTTCTTTGTGTAAACCTTTCCATGGGCTGTTCTGCTTTACTCTATTTTATGTTTCACTCATCAGTCATGAACTAAATTTCCATTAGCTAAGTAAGGATGGATTTCTAAGTTGTAGAATGAACCCAATTTGCTAAGTCCTTTATTTAATATATTTAGTTTTTTAACAGTAATTTAACATTAGTTGGTTAGCAGCCGCTAAGGGCTAGATCAGTGGCCTTGGCTTACCGGACGAGAGTCAAGGTTAGACTTCTGTTACACAGTGTTTGCTGGACGAGCTTGTGCAGGGCTTGACCTAAATTGTAGGCTACAGGAATGGGTCTACCGCTCATAACCGGAACACCTAGGTTAAAACCGACAGTCTAAACTGGAAAATCACCATAGGAATATGGGAGAAGTAGAGCAAGCACTGTACTTACAGAATGCTGATGCTTTTGTATAGGATAGTGGTGGGTTAGATGAATAACGTTGTGGAAGGTAGTTTTACTATAGCATTACGGAAGCTGTGCAGCAGAATTGCTATAGTAATGTGTTACGTGTAAACTGGGAGAATAATGCAACTTAGGATGAAATCCGAACTCATCCTACTTTTAAACTGATATCTTCCTTCCGACTTCCAATCATTTATTTACTTATTTGTCATTAGTAATAGCTAAAACAAACAAGCCAACCATACTTTCATTACACACAATTGTCATAAGAAACTGGCATCATCTTTGGCATCAACAGTTGCTGTAGGACGATAACTCTATGTACTCTTTATTACTTATTTGACTGGTTTACTTGCCACAAGGAATTCGACGAACAAGTTTTTGGCGCCGTTATCGGGGACTGAAGATACTTTTTTGTGATTGTAAGTTGCTCTCTGATAAGTTGTGTTTTACCTCACTAAGTTCACTCTCTTTATCTATGATCTTCAGGTACCTTCTGTAGTGTATGCGTGACTCGCCCTCTGCTTATCTTAAGTTGTACGATCCAAAAATTGAACAAATTTAAAAACAAAGGCGCAGAAAGTAGATGAGAAGGAGTCACCTAAGTGACTCTACACACATGGCAGAAGTTCAAGTTAATCGAGACCTAGATCGAGAGGATCAATACCTACTCAATGTGGACAACTAGATCCCTCAACAACCCAACCGTAACACTGATCTAGATCGAGCCATCATGGAGTTTGGAGTTCCTGACCTGAATAGGCGTGACTCGGCCATCACGCCCCTGGACCTTACTGCAGGACACTTTGAAATCAAAGGTGCCTTGTTCCAAATTCTCAATTCCGCTAGACAGTTTGGCAAACTCCCATTAGAAGACCTTCATCTACATCTCAAATCATTCATGGAGGTCTGTGACGCTTTCCTCATTCTAGGGTGACAACCGATGCTCTCAGAATCAAATTGTTCCCATTCTCACTCAGGGACAAGGCTCGAACATGGCTGAACACTTTGCCTGCTCACTCAATCACCTCCTGGAACGACCTGGTTAGCAAATTGTTGCTAAAATTCTTCACACCAACCAAGAACACCCAGCTGAGAGAATATATCACCA
Organism: Acacia melanoxylon; assembly: GCA_019022615.1. Lineage (NCBI taxonomy): Eukaryota > Viridiplantae > Streptophyta > Magnoliopsida > Fabales > Fabaceae > Acacia > Acacia melanoxylon. The sequence continues at coordinate 1,083,321 of JAFJYJ010000114.1, forward strand.
GCTTCCGATAGCACCCTAGTGAATATACCTATGAAGCTTAGGAATTACTCAAAGATCTACTCAAAAAGTGTCCACAACATGGACTAGTTGAATGAGTGCAACTTGAGACCTTCTATAAAGGTGTAGATGGACAAACACGACCAATAGTTGATGCCTCTACAAATAGTTCACTCCTAATGAAATCCTACAATGAGGCTCACGAGCTCTTGGAACAGATGGTTATGAACAGTCACTAGTAGCCAGCAAATCGACTCCCTCCTTCTAGACCAGTAGTTAGAGTTCATGAACTTGATGCAATGATAGCCCTTACTACTCAAGTGTCTTCACTGACCAATATGATCAAGTCAATGAGTCTCCATGTTAACACCGCATCATTACAACCTTCTTAAGTAGCATGTGTGTACTATGGTAGAAAGCATTCTTATACTTAGTGCTCTGCTAACCCTGAATCTGTTAACTATGTGAACAACTACAATAGGGGCAGCATCACCAACAATCCATACTCCAACACGTATAACCCAGGGTGGCGACAATACCCGAACTTCTCTTGGAGTTCTCAGAGTCAACCACCTGCTGGTCCCCCAGTAGGCTTTCATACTCCATAGATCCTCGAATCCACCAGGGTTCAACCAGCAAGCAAGGCAACAAGGCATTTACTTAAACCCTCAATCTTCCATGGAAAGCCCACTCAAGGAGTATATTACCAAGAACGACACCATCATACAGAGCCAACAAGTATCCCTTCACAATCTTGAGAACTAAGTTGGACAGCTTACTATATCACTCAATAATAGACCATCAAGCTCTCTACCTAGCGACACTGAAGTCCCTAGGAACCATGGAAAAGAACAAGTCAAGGCCATCGATCTGAGAAGCAGCAAAAATGTGGAGCTAATGAAGGTCTCAAAAAGGCCTACTGAGGACGCCAAGCCAGTATCAGTCTAAACAAAGAAGGGATGAGAGACCGCAGAGGATGTCCATGAATCAGAACAGAACCTATCAGTACTACAATAAAAGGCTAGTGGTTCAAATGCTACAGCATTCCCAGCGTATGTCACGCCAGATGTTCGTGTACCAGAAATGATGAGGAATGTGACATCATCACCATCGCAACACACCACCAACCCAAGACCATCACGAGTCTTAAAGTAGCCCCCGCGTTTTCCACAAAGGCTCTAGAAGTAAAACCATAAGAAGCAGTTCTGAAAGTTCTTGGACATGCTAAAGCAACTACATATCAATATCCCTTTGGTGGAAGCGTTGGAACAAATGGCCAGTTATGTGAAATTCATGAAGGACATCCTATTCAAGAAAAGGTGGCTGGGTGAATTTGAAACAATAGCCATGACCAAGGAAAGCAGAGCGTTAATGTTGAATAGACTACCTCCAAAACTAAAGGATCCAGGAAGTTTTACAATACCTTGTGCCATTGGCCCTAATTACTGCGGAAAAACGCTCTGTGATCTAGGTGCCAGCATTAATTTAATGCCGATGTCTGTATTTAAGAAGCTTGCAGTCAGTGAAGCAAGGCCCACTATGGTAACTCTACAACTAGCAAAATGATTCATTGTCCAACCAGAAGGCAAAATTGAAGATGTATTAGTGAATGTGAACAAGTTTATCTTCCCTGTAGATTTAATTATACTTGACATTGAAGTGGATCGAGAGGTCCCAATCATTCTAGGAAGACCATTTATGCCAACATGCTGAACATTAATCGATGTTGAAAGAGGAGAACTCACTATGCGAGTCAACGGTGACCAAGTGACATTCTCAATTCTGAGAACCCTACAGTACCAGGAAACACCAGAAGAATGCTCCGCTTTCAACATGTTACTAAGCATCGACACTCTCCCTATTGGCATATTCTAAGATAGATATCTAAGCCCAGTAAAGCACCTCAGATTCGTATGTCAAAATCACCATATGAGGAAGAACTCAGAATCTGTTAGGATGAGAATGGCCAGCCCTCTGCACTGAATTGAAAACCCTGCGGACTGATTTTGAGGCTCTTTTCGCCGCTCACCGCTATGGCCAGCCTACGGCCATCACCCTTTCTGAATCTCACTTGGCCATCCCCTTCATGAATCTGGTCATGGATACCTCTTCCACAGATGACACGGTCACCAGTGTTGTTCCTCCTCTCGGTCTGCAATGATCCTTGTATTCCTGTGGTCGCTCCTGCCTTCACTGCCTTTTGCCTTGTTCTTGTTCACACCTGTTGGGTAACAGTGGTGTCTTTTTTGCCTTTCACACTCTACTTAATGTTTTACCTTTCCATGTTTTGTTGGTCTATTCTGCCCCATGTGTCCTACATTTTTCACTTTAATTGTTAGCACGCACTATATTTGATCTTCATTGTGTTGTCCTTGTCTCACTTATAGGCTGCAATGGGATATTGCAACATTTAAGTGTAGGGGAGGGATATGCTTATGTGTGTTTGAGTGACGAATGACCATACCCCAGAAAACCCCTAAGTTAGCTCCTTGCAATCCGGGCAAAATTTTGAACTTTTATGATATATTTAGAGCATGAACATAAACAAATAGAAGTAGAGCAATTGTCTGCATAACTATGTAGAATAAAATTGTCTTAAGGGAACTGAACTGTGTAGACTTGAAAAATTGACGGTCCTGGATTGTTTAGTGTAGGGAAAAGTAACAATGAGGGAGAATACAGAGTTAAGCCACATGGAAGGATCTTTAAGGCTAAATTTTCATAATTTAGTGAGTATGCATGCTAGTATTAAGAACTGTCTTTGGTTTATCTTATTTCTTTGGTTTTGATATCTTGCATCTGAATAGAACTGCATTCATTTTTCACCCACAAATCCCATACACAAGCCACTAATATCATGATCCCCTTGCTACCCTTTTGAGCTATAAACACATTGCTATAACAGGAAACACACAGCCATTTTGCTTGAAAGATGCACGCTAAAATGTTGTAGCATATCGCCGATAGTGTAAAAGTCGTGACGAAGTGATGCCTAAAAAAATCTATTAGTGTAAACACAAGAAAGCACCACTAAAGAAGGCCTATTAAAGCGTAGCATCATGTTTGTTCTAAAGGCTTGTTTAGCGCCTTACTATAGCATGTTTCATTTCATTCACCATCTCCACACACAAATAGCCACTCCTTGCATTACAACCTAAGAAAGCCCTTTTGATGCAATTAAGTTCAGATGCTGGGAAGTAACATTAGAACTTTAACAAGCCTATAGAGCTTTTAGGCTAGCATGGCAGAGAGAAACAAGTCCCTCAATGTGAAGAGCGAATATACACTTTATCCGAAAGTCTATTGACACTTCCTTGCTAGAGCAATGCCCTACATTACGTTCCACCAATGCTGGGCAGTGAGATTGTTTACATGGGTGAATTGAACTTAAGACAATGACAGGATACATGGTTCCTACGATAAGAGTGAAGCTGCAAGGTGTTAGTTCTCAGTTTATGAGTTTTGATTATAACAATACTTAAAAAAGTTTAAGGTTTTTGAATCAGTGAAAAATGGCTAAGTCAAGAGTATACTCGAGTATTGTTTCAAGTTTACTCGAGCATACTCAGTCTAATATCTCTGATTAAGTGATCTCAGGTCTTTAATAGAGTAATTGTTCAAGTTTTACTCGAGCATGCATCAGTAAGAAGAATCATACTCGAGTATGAGATAGTTATTACTCGAGCATAAGTTTAGAAACAACAAATTTTAGAGACTATACTCGAGCAAGCTTCTTTGCCTACCTGAGAAGGTACTCGAGTACAGATGAATATCTACTCGAGTATAAGTGCTTCCGTCAAATTAATGCCAATATCAAAGACTATGCTCGAGCATGAGGTAAGTGTTACTCGAGTATGGTACTCAAGCACAGGTAACATCTTACTCAAGCATTAGTGTTTCATTTCTTATATTCACTCTCTGATTGTGTCTACTCGAGCACAAGTTTACTTATACTCGAGTATCAGTAAAGTTGTACTCAAGCATAGTGATTCTAACTCTTTGCCTAGTGTGACTTTCAACGAAAACCAGATGATACTCGAGCAGTATACTCGAGTATGAAGTTCATGGTATTCGAGTATGATCGTTGTGAAGCTTTTATTATGAACTTGCTGAGACTACTCGGGCACATAAGGTGTCTTACTCGAGTATGGTACTCAAGCAAGACCATATGTATACTCGAGTAAAGTGAAACGTTGAGCATCTGTGAAGGAATTTCAAATGCTTACTCGAGCACTCAAGGAAGTGTACTCGAGTATTGTACATCTGCTACCTGAATACCTTCACTGTAACAGTAATCGTAAATTAAAATATTTTAGCTTATGATTTGTTTGTGATTAAGTACTACTCAATCTTATTTAGACTATTACTAATAATCTCTTTGAGTGGATTTCATATCATTAACGAATGTTTTAACACTACTTAGCAAAAAAGCAACAACGTGTGTCAGAGCATTAAATGTTTGTAGAAAAAAGAGCATGCACACGGAATGATAATCAGAGCAGACTAAATCATTCTTATGAGACATACCCATTCAAGTAAAATGCTAAAGTATCTTTTCAAGTCAACCTCTGACTAGAAGCATGTCAACGGTAATCCGAAAGTGATCAAACCAAGCAATAGTGAACATTGCTTTGACATCTGTTGCAGCTTCTCGTCCCTTCTTTATCTAGCTTGATACTGGTTCGACGTCCTCAATAGGACTTTTTGTGACCTTCATTGGTTCCACATTCTTTCCGCTGCTCAATTTAATGGCCTTGACTTGTTTTTTTCCATGGCTCCTAGGGACTTTAGTGTCGTTAGGCAGAGAGCCTGATGGTTGATTGTTAAGTGTTGTAGCAAGTTGTCCAACTTGATTTTCGAGATTCTGAAGGGACACTTGTTGGCTCTGTATAATGGCATCATTCTTAGCCACATAATCCTTGAGTAGGCCTTCCATGGAAGATTGAGGGGTTGAGTCAACACCCTGCTACTTTGCTTGCTGGTGGAACCTCGTGGGTTTGATGATCTATTGGTATATGAAGGGCCTGTTGAGGGATCGACAGGTTGTTGACCTTGAGAATTCCAGGACAAATTTGGGTGTTGTCACCAACCTGAGTTGTACGTGTTGAAGTATGGATTGTTAGTGTTGCTGCTCCTATTGTAGTTGTTCACATAGTTGACAGATTTAGGGTTAGCAAAGCACTAAGAGTAAGAATACTATCTACCACAGTACATACAGGCTACTTGGACAGGATGTATTGATGAGGTGTTAGCGAGAAGGCTCATTGACTTGATCATATTGGTCAGTGAAGACACTTGGGCAGTAAGAGCTGTCATCGCATCAAGTTCATTAACCTGATCATATTGATTAAGTTTGTCTATCCAGACCTTTATAGAAAGTCTCCAGTTGTACCTATTCAACCAGTCCGTGTTGTGGACACTTTCTAAGTAAATCTTTAAATTGTTCCCAGGCTTCATAAATTGATTCACCAAGAAGCTATTGGAAGCTGGTGATGTCTTCTCTCAGCTGGGTATTCTTGGTTGGTTGGAAGAATTTAGCAAGAACTTGCTACCCAGATTGTTCCAGGAGGTGATCGAATGAGCGGAGAAAGTGTTCAGCCACATTTAAGCCTTATCTCTGAGTGAGAATGTGAACAATTTAATTTAGAGGGCGTCGGTTGTCACTCCTAGGATGACAAAAACATCACAGACCTCCATGAATGACTTGAGATGCAGATGAGGGTCTTCAGATGGGAGTCCGCCAAACTGTCTGAGGAGTTAAGCATCTGGAACATGACACCTTTGATTTTAAGGTGTCCTGCAGTAAGGTCCGCCAAACTCCATAATGGCTCGGTCTAGATCAGTGTTACAGTTTGGTTGTTGAGGGATTTGTTTATCCCCATTGAGTAGGCGTCGCTCCTCTCGATCTAGATCTCAATTAACCTGTGCCTTCGCCATGTGTGTAGAGTCACTAAGGCTACTCCTTCACCTCTGCTTTCTGCGTCTCTATTAGTAAGTTCATTCGATTTCATGATTGTACGACTCAAGATCAGCAGAGGGCGAGCTGAGCATACACTACAACAGGTACCTAAAAATTAGAGATAAAGAGAGTGAGTTTGGGTGAGGTAAAACACAACTTATTAGAAAGAAACTTACAATCATAAAAGGTATCTTCAGTCCCCAGCAACGACATCAAAGACTTGTTGATCGATTTCCTTATGGCAAGTGAACCAATTGAATAAGTAATAAAGAGTAAGCAGAGTTATCATCCCACAGAGATTGTTGATACCAAAGATGATGTCGATTTCTCGTGAAAGTTGTGTGTGAGGAGAGTAAAGTTGGTTTGTTTGTTTATCTATTGCTAATGACAAATAACTAAATAAGTGATCAAAAATCGAAAGGAAGATATCAATTTAAAAATAGGCTGAGTTCGGATTTCATGCTAAGTCGCATTATTCCCCAATTTGCACATGATGCATTGCTATAGCTATTTTGCTACACAGCCTCCGCAATGCTACAACAAAATGTCTTTCACAACGTTATTCAACTAACCCACTACTAACCTATACAGAAGCATCTGCATTCTACAAGTACAATCCTTCCTCTACTTCTCCCATATTCCTATGGTTGTTTTCCAGTTCAAAATATCAATTTAACCTAGGTGTTTCGGTTATGGGCGGTAGACTCATTCATGTAACCTATAATTTAGGTCGAGCCCTACACAAGCTCACCCAACAAACACTATCTAATAGAGGTCTAACTTCGACTCTTTTCTAATAAGCCAAGGCCACTAATCTAGCCCCGTAGCGGCTACTAACAGACACGATATTAAATTACTGTTAAACAAACTAAATGTATAAAATTAAAAGCTCAGCAAACTGGGTTCATTCTACAACTTAGAAATCCATCTTCACTTAGCCAATGGAAATTTAGTTCATGAATGATGAGGGAAACACAAAACAAAGTAAAGCAGAATAGCCCATGGAAAGATTAAGAAAAAAAACAGAGAAGCTCATCAAAATGATTGATGGCGTAGGGAGCATCCTGTCACGTGACGTCTCTACGTCTTTTACATTTCGCCTAACTTCAAGGAAGAATCGAGTCTCTTCTGCAGCTCTCTCTTTCTCTCGATAATTCTCTCGTTCCTTCGGTGTCAGTCCAGTCGAATTAGAATTGTACTAACTACTCTGATTCTCACGACTTCGACGATCTTTTAGGTTTAGCCGCGCTTTCCTCTTATAATTAGGTCTTTTCGTGCCATACGTTCAGTAAGCTGGGCCTTCCAAATATGTTAGGTCCAAATCCTTAGATTTGATTGATTGATCCTCTTTTGATTATACGGGGTTCTGCAAATCTTCTATTCGATTCTCTACATCTTCTATTTCAACCTTCATCAATTCAACTGCCATTTAAACGTCCGTCTTGATGACTTGTCTTTAATTCTTGAAAAACCTGGAGGAAAAGTCAGCGTAAAGTAGTGCATAACTTTGCATCACTTATGATGCTACAACATGGTGGTCACATCGCATTGCTAGCACAGAAGTAAGGATACCATATGCTTTAGCATTATATCCGCTTTGTTATGGCTTTTCACAGTAAACCGTAAAGAAGCCCTTTTCTTATGCACATGTGCAGGATAATATGGTGAATGCAACAATTTATAGAATCTGTCCTTTATTTCTCTATATGAATGAATTATAACACAGTTATCTAGATAAAACACCATTAAGCTCAAATTCAACATTCAAAATAGTCAAAACACACAAGAAAAACATGGCATAAATATGACTAATCAATTACCTACAAAGCTTGCTTTTATTACCATATTTACTATTTCTGGTTCTACTTACCTATTTTATTAATGCTATTAATTGTGCCTCTCTATTCCTCTAATTTTATTTCATTATCTAAATTACAATCTAGATTTAACCATATTCCAGAATTTGGTATTTGTCTTGTTTCATATTTGTTCTAATGGGGGTGGTACAAATTCTTTTCCTATTTCTGGTTTTCTATAACTTATTTCAAAAGTTTTTTGTGACATATCTTATAGATTTTCCCTTACTATATTTCTGTCTTTGTCTTTCATTATTCATAATTCTTTTACCTTGATTTGCGCTTGGTTTACAATAGATGATTATGTTCTTTCTTCTTGATGTCTTTGTTCTTCTTGTTGTTGTTGTTCTGCCCTTTGCATATTGATTAAATGATTATTTATTATTCTTAAGTTTTCCAAATCCTTCATTATATACGTGTGTGTGTGTGTGTATAAATTTATGTATATGTACAAATACATATAGATATATATATATATATAGGGTTTATCATTTGTCATGTCACTTGATATTAGGTTTTGTCAAGTCACCTCAAAACTACATCGTTTTGGGAGTTAGAGGAATTAATGTGGGAGTTAGAGGAATTAATGTGGGTGTTTTGATATTTTTGTTCTTGTATTTATTATATGAATTTGACCAAAGCACCCTTCATTAATTCCCCTAACTCCCAAAACAACGTAGTTTTGGGGTGACTTGAAAAAACCTTATGTCAAATGACATGACAAACGATAAACCCATATAGATATGTGTATATTATTATTATTATTTTGCCCAAAAATAAAAAGTAACGAGTTACATTGATTTATGGGAAAATATCACTCAGTCTTAAGGAACATAAAAAATATCAAAAATGTCTCTAGGGACTTTTATGATATTAGTTGTATTGACAATAAGAAGTACTATATTGACAACAAAATTTAAAAACCTGGCCATTCACAACAGAAAGTGATGTATTCACAACAAAATTTAAACACCTGGATTTTGTTTCAAACTCAGGTCCTTAAGTGTATAGAGGCCAATCACAACAGAAAAAGCTATATTTACAACAAATTTAAAAACTTGGATTTTGTTTCAAACTCAAGTGTAGATGACATAATATCACCAAGAGGGGGTGAATTGGGGATTTAAAAAACTTTTTGAGATTCCAAGAAATGGTGCACAAAACAGGGAATAACAAAGAGAAGGGGAGAAAGCTTGACATAGAAGATTTATATTGGTTCGGTCTCAACTCTTGACCTATGTCCAGCCCCCAAACTCTCTGGGATTTTCATTATCACTTCAATCAGTTACACACTTTGTATTCGAAAATTATCCTTTCATTAGGATACACTCCCCCTTACAAGTTGTAATTTGATAATCCAATCTCAAAGTCCCAATACTTTGAGATTCTTACAATGATTGATAATCAATAGTAAACTCTCTAAATTCATCACTGAAGTTTAGAATATCCGAAGATATTATACAGATGAGTAGAAAAACAATAAATGCAAATATCACTTGAGGGTTTGTTGTTTCTTGTGTTTTGGTTGTTCAGAATTGAATTCTTCAGCTTTATGTATGTTGGAAGCATTTAATGACAGTTTGAGAACTTGATGAAGCCGTTAGATACAATAAATAGCCATTAGGAACATTTGATTCAGTTGCTTTGACTCAACCAAGATGCCCAGATAATCCCCGTTGACTTAGCTTAAGATAAATCTGTTGGATGATCTGGCATCCAAATGTGGAAAGAAAACAATAAAGCCTTTGGAATGTGCAGAGAAAACCTTGCCAAATTCATGCTTTGTTATCTGGACTAGCATTTAATGCTTTTGTACATCATCACTTGCTTTAATCTTAATCTTTAGTTTAACATCTGTTTGATCATCTGAAACTTACTAACAAATCGATTAAACATATTTAGGAATAGTAATGAGAGATGACATGAAGTATACAGATCATACATGAAGATTTCGCAAATCCGGACATGAAGATATCAAAACAGAGATACCTTACACTCGAGTCAATCGCTCTAAGCTCGAGTCATCTTCTTTGAAAATAGGTTTGAAGTTTAAATGAAGATGTCTCTGTAATGACCGAAAGTTGATTTTGCTCGTGATGACATGGCTAGCTGTATAAAAGGGTGAGCAGTTTTTGGGTTATTGTGCAGTTTCATAGGCATATGAGAGAAGTACAGTTAGTATTACATGTATCAGACGCGGAAGCTTCGATAGACTATAGTGGTGGGTTAGCTGAATAACAATGTAAATAGTATCTATGCTGTAGCATTGCGGAAGCTGTGCAATATAAATACTATAGCAATGTGTGAAGCAACTGGGGGATTGATATGCTTAAAAATGATTCCAAGCTCAGCCTATTTTCCTACTGATCTCTTCTTACGACCATGATACTCTGTTTACTCTCTTGTTATTTAATGTAATCACAAAAAACCCCCCAAGTCAATCAGATTTCACTTTTTGTTCACACAACTATTACAGTGGTTGAGCATCACTTCTCGGTATCTCAGTCTCTGTGGGACGATACTCTACTTACACTTTATTACTTGTTCAACTGGTTCACTTGCCATCAAGGAAATCGACCAACAGCGACTCGACTGTACGCGGGTGTCCGGGGCTCACCTTGGTAAGGTAGCTCAACGGTACGCGGGCGTCAGGAGCTTGCCTTGGTAAGGCAGCTCAACGGTACGTCATTGTGGTTGTGGTTGTGATGTGATTCTGAATGCATTTGTGATATATGATTTGATTTCCTAATTATGGTTAGTTGCATGCACTGTACACATATTGTATTTGAGTTTAACAGTTACTCTGGGGTTCAACCTTGAACTCCAGATTTCCTTGAAGGTACAAGTGTAAGGTGATAGGCCGGTTGGATTCAGGAGGTAAGGGCATGGTATGGAAAGACTGAAGAAATAGGGGATGCCCTATCGCTTTTGTACATTACATATTTGGGATGACTATATGATTTATACTTACTGTTCAGTATTTATGTTGGACGATTGTACCCTTAACCCTACGGGGACTACTTTATGTACTTGTTTATACCTTTACCAGTATATTGTAAGTTGTCCAAACCAATCATATGCTCTTCCGCGCATACTCTGATATATGATTAAAGTGACTAATTAACAAAAGACAAAGGTAATAAGCGGAAAGGATCCCTCTAACCCGCCACCCGAAAGGGCGAGGCCGGTAGGGGTGTAACAAGTACAACTATAGGTCTACTCAAGTATAAGGTTCTTCTCTTAAAGTAAATGCCCTTATCAGAGTGTTACTCGAGTATAAGGTAAGTATTACACAAGTATGGTACTCGAGTACAGGTAACATCTTTCTCGAATATGTATGTTTCATTACTTATATTTGCTCTCTGTTAAAATGTTACTTGAGCCCTATTTTACTCTTACTCGAGTATAAGGAAAACTGTTAGTTCTCTATGTGTTTTGATGATAACTGACAATTGTAAACAAAATGAAGTTAATGGTTTAAGTCAAAATGCTTTTATCTTGGTCAAACTTAAAAACTAGTAACTTACTGTCAAACTTGACTCGAGTTTAGAGTTGTAAAACTTGTGTCAACACAAGACAGAGAGTTGTCAAAGTATTTGAACTCAACTTGACTTGAGTTTTTGGTTGTAAAACTCGAGTCAGTGTAAGGAAGAAAGCTTTCAAAGTATTTTGAACTTAAAGTGACTCGAGCCAGTCATGCTTAGCTCGAGTCATAAGCTCTTATGAAATATTCTATGAAATGACAATGACTCGAGCCTGTGCTATTTGACTCAAGCCATATTTTGTGAACTTAACCTTATTTTCAACAAAAGTCCTGGACTCGAGCCCATTGTCTTTAACTCGAGCATAGATTTGAAAACACATTTTCAAATGAACTAAGTTGACTCAAGTTAGTCACTTAATGACTCGAGCTGACACGATTTCAAACCTTTTTCAAGATATTATTTCGAAGTTCATTTTTGAAATAAGAACTTGACTCGAGCTAACCTTAATTGACTCGAGTTATGCACTTGAGTTTAACATTTTAACCTAGAGCCTAAGTCATACAGACACATCTTCATTTAAACTTCAAACTTATTTTCAAAGAAGATGATCCAGTGACTCGAGCCCAGAATGCCTAAATTGAGTGACGAACTCCAGTTTGCTTGAAATTAACTCGAGTGTAATGTATCTCTGTTTTGCAATCACCATCTTCGTAAATGCTAAATCTTCAAGTATGATCTGTATACTTCTCATCATCACTCACTATTGTTCCTAACATGTTTAATCAGTTTTTTTTTATTAAGTTTCAGATGATTAAATGATGGATTAACTGAAGATTAACCAAAAATCAAGTGATTACATCATGTGCATTAAATACTGGTTCAGAAAACGAAGTATGGATTTAGTCGATCATTCTCTACACATTCAAAAGGCATTTATGGGTTGTTTCCTTATTTAAATGCCAGATCATCCAACGATAAGAACACAAAGAATGTCAACGAAGAATGTCGGCAATTATAGAATGAATCAAGCGACGAGAGTAATGAATGCACTTCAACGCTCAACGGCTATATTCATTATTTCCAATGGTGCATTGAAGGCTTCCAAAGTCTTAAATTGTATTCACCATATATAAGTGAAGCATTCAATTCATTCCAACTACCGAAAATACAAACGCTAAAACGATCATTATGCATCTACTGTTTCTTACACCAGTGTAATGTCTTTGAATATATAATCATCAATGTTTATCAATTTGCTCTTTTAAATAGTTTATTATTGAAACATATACTTGTAAGAATCTCAAAGTTGTAGGACTTTGAGTGATTACAACTTGTAAGGGGGAGTGAATCCTAGAGAGATGATTACTTTCGGGTATAGAGTGTGTAATCGATTGAAGTAATAGTGAAAATCCCAAAGTGTTTGGGACCGGACGTAGGTCAAGAGTTAAGAACGAACTAGTATAAATCTCTTGTGTTCATCTTTCTCCTACTTTCTCTGTTTGTCTTTATTTTATGTTCTTTGAGTTTAAGGGTATTCGAAAAGATTTTTAAATCCCCAATTCATCCCTTGGTGATATTCTATTCTACATTTGGTATCAGAGCTAGAACTTCTCAGAAAGGCTTAACATCCTGAGAATAATCAATATAGATAGAATACTACCAGATGCATGAGCCTCTATCAATAGACCCCCCCATTTCAATGGCAAACGTTATTCATTCTGGAAAGCCAAATTCAGAGTGTTTGTAATGGCCACTGAATTCGGTTTATGGAATGTGTTCAAGAGACGAAACTATGAACCATCTACCATTGAAAATGGAGTTCAAACTCCTAAGCTTGAAGAAGAATACAATGAGAATGATAGATGACAAGTCACTCTCAACAACAAAGCTATTCTAATGCTCCAAAGTGCTCTAAGTCAAAAAGAGTATTTTCAAATTTACACTCTACCTACTACGAAAGATATGTGAAAAGCATTGGAAATAGCTCATGAAAGGACATCTGGGATTAAGGAAAATCGAGTTAATACATTGATGACCAAATACGATTTGCTTCCTATGAAGTTTGGAGAATCCATTGGCGAGTTCCAGCTCAGATTAACTCATCTGATTAATAAACTTGTTGCCTTGGGAAAAGAGTATGAACAACTAGTTCAAGTAAGGAAGATTCTAAACATTCTTAGCAAGGAATGGGAAGCTAAAGTCACTGCAATTGAAGAAGCTCGTGGAGAGACAATGGCTTCAGTGGCAGCCCTATTTGGTAGGTTGTCTGAGTATGAAGGAAAAATCAAGTTCAGAAAAGGACTTGATGAAATTGGTAGCAAGCACAAGGCAATTGCCCTTAAAACTGTCAAGGAAGACAAGGAATCAAATGATGATCATGAAGACAAAGATGAAGAGCTAGGCATAATGGTCGGGAGATTAAAGAAGTTTCACAAAGGTAGCACTAGCAATGAGCCCAAGAAGCCTATTATCTGTTATGAATGTGAAAAGCTTGGCCACATCAAGTCTGAGTGCCCCCAGTTGAAGAACAAAGAGAAAGAAAAGAAAAGATTCAATAAGTTCAAGAATAAGGCTTATGTCTCAGCTATTTGGGGAGATAGTTCATCCGATGAAGAAGAAAGAGCCAATATTTGTCTCGTGGCTCAAGAAGAATCAGAGAGTGAAGAAATAAATGATTCTAAACCTACATTTGATAAATTATTTTCTGAGTATAATTCCCTTCACTCTGAATTTCACAAATTAGCAAAAGAACTTATTTCTTCCAAAAGAAAAATAAAAATTCTTGAAGAACAAGTTCAAGATATCTCTTCTCCAGTTCTTATTTTTGAAAAAGCTTTTAAAAAAATTTCAGAAAATGTTTGTGAAAATTGTTGTGTTTTAGAGAAAGGAAATGTTTATCTTACTAAAACACTTGAGAAGTTCACTCAAGGCAGTGAAATGCTCAATTTGATTTTGAAACAACAAAGGTTTACAAATGATAAATCAGGAATTGGTTATAAACCTGATTTTGATAAAAAGAAAGGAAAGAAGAAATCTAGTGAAAAGAATTATCTAAATTATTTTTGAAAATCAATTCACTCTTCTAATCCTTTTGTCCATTGTGATTATTGTAATCGTAAAGGAAATACTACTTCTTCTGTTTTTCATAAGAAGGAAAGAAAAATTAAACCTGTTGGTAACTATAGATGGGTGCCTAAGGGATCATATGAGGTTCTAAAGTCATAAACTAACCCAAAAGGACCCAAGAAAAGATGGGTACCTAAGATTTGATCTTTTGTGACTTGCGTGTGTTTGTCTAAGAGCATCAAAATCCAACAAGTGGTACATTGATAGTGGGAGCTCTAGACACATGACGGAGATCAATCCAAGTTTGCTACAATCAAGCCAAAGGATGGTGGCAAGGTAACTTTTAATGGAAATCAATCCGGAAGGATTGCTGCGATTGGTGAAGTTGGAAGCAACGTTGGACCACAAATTAAAGATGTCTACCTTGTGGAAGGCCTTTGCCACAACCTCCTCAATGTGAGCCAAAGCACAAATAAATGTAACTTTTAAGTCTAAAGCTTTATTCAGGGCTCCTAGAGAAGGTAATTGTTATACCCTTAATTTTCCTAGAAATAGCTCTGTTTCTGAAAATTGTTTTATTGGTAACTTGGATGAGAGTTGGCTATGACACAAGCAATTAGTCATGTCAACATGTTCCAACTTGACAAGTTGCTGAAAAAGGATTTGGTTATTGGTTTACCAAAACTCCGTTTTAAAAATGACATGATTTGTGATGCTTGTCAAAAGGGTAAACAAATCAAATCATCTTTCAAATCTAAAAGTGAAATCTCAACTAATAGACCACTTCAACTACTTCATATGGATTTGAAGGGATTCTTACAACGCAGCGGATTAAAATTTTTAGAATCCCGTCCCGAGGATCACTCAGGTGCGTTTAAATCAATACTAAGGGAATCTGAAATTACCTTTAGTGAACCCGTTCGCATCTCGTTCCCTTTGATTTGGTGGGCTACCTCCTCGATCGATCAAGAAGACTCGTTGAATCGGCTTCCTCTACCGTATCCACACGAACAATTTCCGAACACGGCTACGGCAGTGCTAGCGCTTCTTGTGTGTCTCTCTTTGATTCTTCACACCTAGGTCTTTGGTTTCTCGTTTTGGCCTATTCATCCACACAAAAAATAAACTGCCTCATAAGTTCTGTACATTACAAAACCAATCAGCCCATTATGTGAATCAATGCGTATTAATGTACAATCAGTCTGCATTAATGTACAATCAATACTCATTAAGCTTGAATTTCTAATTTCAAAATCTAATCTTTGAAATCTGAATTTCGAATTCTTGAATTTAAAAATATATATTAATTAAATCTATCCGATAGATCTAATCTAATGTATTTATTTAATGCAAATTAAAAACCTTCGATTTAATTTATCTCTATAAATCAAATCCGAGAAATAATATCCATCTATTTAATTAATTATGAGAAACCATATCTCAATTTAATTTAAATGATATATGATATTCTTATTCGAATATTAAACAAGATACAATATCTCTATTTATTTTAGATATTTAATTTATCAAATAAATTAAATACAAAACAAATATTATATATAATGATATTATAATCTCCATTAATAATATTAATATATATATTAATTTCGAATTTTAATAAATATATATAAATATATATTTATCCTAGATTAAATTTAGTATTCATTAATTTCGCATTAATCCGAGATTCAATGAACCCGGACACAAATGCTCGTGTTGGGTTATTCTTGTGTGCGACCCACAGTGCCCATATGAGATTGGCGTTGGGCCAAAACCGTATCGACCACAAGTCGCAAGCGGCCTCTAGCAAGACATTGCAACTACCCAATTCACATGGGGATCGATGTCACGATACAACCTTATCATACAACCATGTCACGTCCCTTTTGTCACACGATAATTTGGTCAAGGATGAGGCATGGACAATGTCAACTTCCTATTCTTGTCCATTACTTTTCGATTCTCGAGTAGTCTAATAAGTGAAATGGAAACTCCTTTCCAACATAGTATGGACATACATTTCTTAGACTCACTCATCGAGGGCCCAAGATTATCTCTCTACAAATGTGAGGGAGATTCCATCTTGACCATTCACATTCCTCCGCATGAAAACCACGATCCCGATCCTAGCCTTTATCATCACCCGGTAAAGGTGACTTTTGACTAGGTCAAAGATTAATGATTCATCATGTAGGAATCCATGATGATCTCAGGCCATAGGGCGTTGTGACGCGGTTATACATGAGACAAGCTTATGACTAGATCCATGCAGCTTTCTCATAGTGGGTCGGTCCAGCACCTTGTACTCTTACAAGTGCCCATGACTTTGATTGTATCTCCATATCTCATCAAAGTCATACTGGTCTTAACTCATCTTCGCTCCCGCGTAGATGACCGACCAGGGACATTTAGGATAATCTATAAGATATATCCAGGGATGCAGTTATCAATACAAACATGCAGACGAAAATGATAACAAAAAGAGAATACTATAAATATCCTAAACGTTCATTGTACAATGACTTGCCCCTAAGGCATAATTTCCAACAGGATTTAGTTGGACCAGCTAGAGTGAAAAGCCTTAGTGACAATTTATACAATTTGGTCATAGTTGATGATTTCTCAAGATTTGCATAGACTATATTTTTATCTTTTAAAGATGAAATTGATCAGTTTGTTGCCTTTGCCAAGAAGGTCCAAAACAAGAAAGGTTTTTCTATTACAAGAATTCGTACTGATATGGTAGTGAGTTCGAGAATCATGCTTTCAGAGAGTTCTATGATTATATGGGCATTGATGATAACTTCTCAGCTTCTAAGGACTCCTCAACAAAATGGTGTTGTGGAGAGGAAGAAACAAGTGCTCTCTGAGATGGCAAGAGTAATGCTAAACGAGAACCAAACCTCCCAAGTATTTTGGGCTGATGCCATGAGCACCGCTTGCTACATCTCAAATTGGGCATACCTCCGGAAGAAGTTTCACAAAACTCCCTATGAGCTGTACAAAGGAAAAAAAGGCCAATCTAGCACATTTGCACATCTTTGGTTGCAAATGCTTTGTACACAATAATGGTAAGGAGAACTTAGGAAAGTTTGATCCTAAGTCAGATGAAGGTATATTTCTTGACAATTCTAATAGCAGTAAGACATATAGAATATTTAATAATTGCACTTGTGTTGTAGAAGAGTCAATGCATGTTGTATTATGTGAAGCCAAATCTGACAAGTTTTTGGATGATGATGAACCTATTGTTCAAAGTCAATCTGTTTTAAAAACTTCTTCATAAGGATGATGATGATGAACCTAAGCAAATTCCTTTTTGATCAAAGATTTGTTAGAGGCAAAGTAGATACAACTGTCTTCATAAAATCCAACAAGAGGAATGATTTGTTAATTGTTAAAATATATGTTGATGATATTATATTTGGTGTTACTAATGATGCTTTGTGTGAAGAATTCTCTAAGTTAATGCAGGGAGAGTTTGAGATGTCAATGATGGGAGAGTTGAACTACTTCCTTGGTATGCAAATCAAGCAAAAGAAGAATGGAATCTTCATATTTCAAACCAAATATCTCAGAGATCTTATGAAGAAATATGGCTTAGATGAATGCAATGGAACTGACACTCCAATGAGTTCAACTGATACTTTGGATGCTGATGAGAACGGAAAGGACTTCAAATTACAAGATATAGAGGAATGATTGGATCATTATCGTATCGATCGCAAGTTGTCCTAACATTCAGTTCAATGTTGCATTATGTGAAGCCAAATCTGACAAGTCTTTGGATGATGATGAACCTATTGTTCAAAGTCAATCTGTTTTAAAAACTTCTTCTGTTTTGAAAATATTTGAAAAACCATTGGAAACAGAACCTGAAGTTGAAAACAATTGCGAAAATTCTTGTGAAAACACTTATTAATCTCAACCTAGATCTTGGAGATACAGTAGGAGTCATCCTCTGGATCAAGTGATAAGTGATGTAAATCAAGGAGTGAGAACCAGAAAAGTACTTTGAATGAAGTTACTTTCTTGCTTTCATTTCAGAGATTTAACCCTCTAAGATTGACGAAGCCCTTTCAAACAATAATTGGGTTATAGCAATGCAAGAGGAGTTACATCAGTTTGAAAGGAATCAAGTTTGGGACTTGGTACCTAGGCCTAAAAATCATCCGGTCATTGGCACTAAATGGATATTCAAGAACAAACGAGATGAATCTGTAATCATTGTCCATAATAAGGCAAGATTAGTGGCCAAAAGCTATAATCAAGAAGAAGTAATTGATTATGAAGAAACTTATGCTCAAGTGGCAAGATTGGAAGCTATATGGGTTCTTCTAGGCTTTGCTTGCATTAAGAGATTTAAGCTTTATCAAATCAATGTGAAATCTGCTTTTCTAAATGGTTTTATCCAAGAGGAATTTTATGTTGAACAACCTCCTGGATTTGAGGATAATCATTATCCGGATCATGTCTTTCGGTTAAAGAAAGCTTTGTATGGTATTAACCAAGCTCCTAGAGCTTGGTATGAAAGACTAAGCAAATTCCTTTTTGATCAAAGATTTGTTAGAGGCAAAGTAGATACAACTGTCTTCATAAAATCCAACAAGAGGAATGATTTGTTAATTGTTAAAATATATGTTGATGATATTATATTTGGTGTTACTAATGATGCTTTGTGTGAAGAATTCTCTAAGTTAATGCAGGAGAGTTTGAGATGTCAATGATGGGAGAGTTGAACTACTTCCTTGGTATGCAAATCAAGCGAAAGAAGAATGGAATCTTCATATTTCAAACCAAATATCTCGTAGATCTTATGAAGAAATATGGCTTAGATGAATGCAATGGAACCGACACTCCAATGAGTTCAACTGCTACTTTGGATGCTGATGAGAACGGAAAGGACTTCAAATTACAAGATATAGAGGAATGATTGGATCATTACTGTATCTGACTGCAAGTTGTCCTAACATTCAGTTCAATGTGGGAATGTGTGCAAGATTCCAATCCGTTCCCAAGGAGTCTCATGTTGAACATGTGAAGAGGATCTTCAGATACCTTGCAGACACATAAAGTCTTGGGTTATGGTTTCCCAAAGGACAAGCTAAATATCTTGTTGCATATTTAGATTCAGACCATACTGGATATAAGACTGACTAGAAAAGCACAAGTGGCCAATGTGAATTCCTCTGTGGTTCACTGGTGTCTTGGTTTAGCAAAAACCAAACCACGATCTCATTATCATCAACCAAAGCTAAATGCATTGCCTTGATCAAGTTGTTGTGCACAAGTTTTATGGCGCAAGCAACAACTTCAAGATTAGGAAATCCATCTCAAGGAGATACCAATTCTATGTGACAACACTAGCACAATCGGCTTAGCGAAGAATCCTGTTCAACATACAAGAACCAAGCATATTGATGTTAGACATCACTTCATCAGAGATCATGTTTAGAAGAAGGATGTCAAAGTGATGTTCATTCCTACTCATCTCCAACTTGCTGATATCTTTACAAAGCCATTAGCTAAGGAGCAATTTACATTCATTAGAAGAGAATTGAGAATGGTAAATCCCAATGAGTTGTAAGAAATCTTTACTAAATGTTAGTTAAGTTATGTTTTTTTATGATCAATTGATACTAACTTAAGCTTTGGAGTGTCAAGTTATAATTTTTGCAAGACCTCCAATGAACTTAAACAGGTTGCAGAGTTCGCTGTCAAAAGAGGTTAACTCGAGTTTCACAACCTCAAACTCGAGTCAACTTAAGTTAAAGAGAAAACCAAGTCTGAGAAGAGTTTTTGACTTGAGCCAACACATACCAAACTCGAGTCAAGTTGAGACAGAGAGAAACCTGGAGCAAAGCACAATTCCATACTCAAGTCATCAAGTGGTACACTCAAGTCAACGAAATTTTTCAAGTGCTTTCATATACACACTTGAAGTCCAAGTTAGTACAAATTTATGTCAACTTGAGTCTGTTCTTATACACTCGAGCAGGTAACTCGAGTCATTAAGTAGCAACTTAAGTTTGGCGCTTTATATATATACTGATGTGTTACTGTCGTTCGACACTTCACACTTCTCTCGAGCCTGAGTCTCATTCTCTCTGAAAACCTCTCTTTTCCTCAACCCTAACTCGAGCCTTCTTTTAAAAAATGCCTCCTAAGCATTCCGCCAAGACTAAGGACGATGATTTTGACTTCGAGGCTACTGTATCTACATCTCCACCTTCCCTTAAAAGACCTAGGAGAGAGAAGCATACTCCTAGGCGATACCAGCCTAAAGTGGGTGTTGACAAGTCTTCCCCAAAGCTAAGGAAAAGAAGGTCGTGATTCAAGAACCCCCGAGGTTCCCAAGAAGAAACCCATTGATCCTAAGGCAGCCAAATGCAAAGATAAGGAAATCGTAGTTGAGGTTCCTAAGAAGAAGAAGAAGGGATAAGGGTCTTATTTTCCCTAGAAGTTTTCGCTCAGGAGCACTCAGCACCTGGAAGTTTTTTTTGGAGCAAAATTGCCCCGAAAGTTTAAAAACGTAGCAATCTTGCCCTTCCGTTAATCTTGACCGTTAAATTGTTGCTCCAATTTATAAACTTCTAGGGCAAAATTGCTCCTAAAACAACTTTAGGGACAAAATTGCTCCATTTTTTTAACTTTCGGGGCAATTTTGCTCCAAAAAAAAACTTTCGAGTGCTGAGTGCTCCTAAGTGAAAACTTCCGGGGAAAATAAGACCCTTATCCCGAAGAAGAAACCCGTTGCATCTTTCGATTTCAAGGGATCTCCTAAAGGCCCTTATGCTTCTCATCCTCATGAGCAATCTAGCTCCAAGGTATTTGTTGAACCCATGATCCGTAGGCTATCTACTTTCATCCTAAACCTCCTAGGGATTTTTGTTCCAATCCCATTTTATTTAAAGATTCTCAAGCTAAACAAAGTATAGGGAATACTATGCTAATAGAAATTTTTGCCCTACTATATACGTTGCTCTTGCTAAGCTTAGGGAAGATTGCAATCTTGATCTTTCCCCATGGCTTAAGCAATTTGAGAATCTTCTTTCAATTCGTACCTCTTATAGTCCTGGCATAGTTAGGACTTTCAACTTCAATATGACCTTAGCCAATCATTTGAATGGCGATGGTAATCTGTTAGAGGAGAGAATTGTCACTTATGTTAGGGGTAAAAAGATTGTTTTAACTGCTAAATTTATCAATTCTTTGTTAAGAATTTCAAATCCCCCTCCAGTTGATGTGTTGAACTATGACAACAAGGATATTTTTCAAATCCTAAGACCTAATGAGCCTGTACCTGATGGGCCATTAGATACTTTATCATTTCCTACTGTTGTCATGCCCCCATTTCATATAGCTATCTTGTACATCTATTACATAAATCTCATGCAAAAGGGTAAAAATTTCACATACTTTGCAAAAAGCGATTACCCCAATTTTGCTTCTATAATTAACAAAGTCCCTCACAATATAGGGCACTGGGTTCTTCAAGAGATGGCTAAATTTTGATTTTCTTCTAAAAAGACTTCTACCATCCCTTTTCCAAATCTTGTATCTCTCATTCTTTTTCAAGAAAAGATTTGGCACTTAGCCTTGAATGAGTAAGCAATAAAGCCTCAGATGTTTGGTAAACATCACCTCAGTCTAATGACAATCTGATTCCAGGAAGGTTCAAGGTAATCAAGGGCCCCTTCAAGATGAAGGGCATCTTAGTCTAGGATGAATGAAGCACAATGATCGCATCATCCCAGTTCAATCGCTCCACCTCCAACTAGATCACCTCACCGCTCCTTCTTCTAGTTTGCATGCTTATATTAAGGAAATTGTTGATAAAGCAATCTCGACTTGACCGATAGGATTGAGAATGAGGTAGGAAGACTGATATCTGAAGTGACTAAAGGACAACATGATCTTGTGGATGCTCAAGATCAGATGACTAAGAAGGTTGACAACCTTAGTGGATACTTTAAGGATCAAGCTGCTAGCATCTCCATGATCATGATCCTCAGTGAAAAGATGGACAAGATATTGAAGAATTAGTCCGTAGTTGGTGATGGTCCTGGTCTTGGTGTTTCTTCACCTATTCCTATTGGCCCTAGTCTCAACATTCCTACCCTATCTGTTCCTGATCCACTCATCTCATCCCCTATCCCAACTTCTCCCATTTTCACTTTCACTACTCCAGTCATTGCTACCACTCCTCCCACTATCTTGGTTCCTCCTTCCCAAACCTCCACTGTGAGGATTGATTCGTCAGGAAACACTGCTGACCTCTTTGATGAAAAATCCTCTGCATCTTCCACTCATTCTCCTAATTCACCTGCCTCTCACCACTCTCCTCCACCTACACCTCAGTTAGACACCTCTATTTCTACCCCTACACCTCAGCGAGAGGTTCCAGTTTCAGCCCCACCTACTGCTCCTTCATTTGATCCACCCATTTTGAGTGATGACAAAAGGGGAGAAGAGATGTAGTTGAGAGCATAGTTAAGCATTGTAGCTATATTGGTTAAAAATACTTTTATCTTGATCAAACTTAAACCAAGAATTTATCGTCTAACTTGACTCGAGTTTAGAGTTGTGAAACTCGAGTCAACACAAGATAACGAGTTGTCAAAGTATTTGAACTCAACTTGACTCGAGTTTCAAGTTGTAAAACTCGAGTCGTGCAAGACATAAAGCTTTCAAAGTATTCTGAACTTAAAGTGACTCGAGCTACCATGCTTAACTCAAGTCATAAGCTCTTATGAAATATTCTATGAAATGACAAAGTGACTTGAGCCGTGCTATTTGACTCAAGCCATATTTTGTGAACTTAACCTTATTTTCAACAAAAGTCCTGGACTCGAGCCCATTGTCTTTAACTCGAGCATAGATTTGAAAACAAATTTTCAAATGAACTGAGTTGACTCGAGTTGATGCGATTTCAAACCTTTTTCAAGATGTTATTTCGAAGTTCATTTCTGAAAGAAGAGCTTGACTCAAGCTAACCTTAATTGACTCAAGTCATGCACTTGAGTTAAATGTTTTAACCTCGAGCCTAAGTCATACAGAGACATCTTCATTCAAACTTCAAACTTATTTTAAAAGAAGATGATCCAGTGACTCGAGCCTAGAATGCTTAACTCGAGTCATGAACTCTAGTTTTCATGAAATTAACTCTAGTGTAATGTATCTCTGTTTTGCAATCACCGTCTTCGTAAATGCTAAATCTTCAAGTATGATCTGTATACTTCTCACCATCACTTACTATTATTCCTAAGTATGTTTAATCATTTTGTTAGTGAGTTTCAGAAGATTAAATGATGGATTAACTGAAGATTAACCAAAAAGCAAGTGATTACATCAGGTGCATTAAATGCTGGTTTAAAGGAAGCATGGATTAAGTTGATCATTCTCTGTACATTCAGAAGTAGGCGTTTATGGGTTGTTTCCTTATTTGAATGCCAGATCATCCAACGATAAGAACACAAAGAATGTCAACGAATAATGTCGGCAATTACAGAATGAATCAAGCGACGAGAGTAATGAATGCACTTCAACGCTCAATGGCTATATTCATTATTTCCAACGGTGCATTGAAGGCTTCCAATGGTCTTAAATTGCCTTCACCATATATAAGCTGAAGCATTTTCATTCCAACTACCGTAAACACAAACGCTAAAATGATCATTACGCATCTACTGTTTCTTACAATAATGTAATATCTTTGGATATATAATCTTCAGTGTTTATCAATATGCTCTTTTAAAGAGTGTATTATTGAAACATTATTCTTGTAAGAATCTAAAAGTTGTGGGACTTTGAGATTGGGTTATTTGATTACAACTTGTAAGGGGGAGTGAATCCTAGAGAGAGGATTACTTTCAAGTACAAAGTGTGTAATCGATTGAAGTGATATTGAAAATCCCAAAGTATCTGGGGACTGGACGTAGGTCAAGAGTTAAGATTGAACAAGTATAAATCTCTTGTGTTCATCCTTCTCATACTCTCTCTGTTTGTCTCTGTTTTCTGTTTGTTAGGTTCAGGGGTGTTACGGACTTATATCAGGCCCAGTAGAGGGATGGCCCAACAAGGAGTATTCTGCACATCAGGATTTGCCTACAATGATTGAGGATCCTAACCCACCTATAATTGAGGAAGATCTCAATCTAGATCAGGCAGTTATGAGACTGGGGCCACGACACACACAGGGCCCATAGATCTCTACCTAAGGTACACTCTATAAATAAGGAAGTAAAACCCTAAGGTACACACGTTCAAACTCTGAACTATTTACATATAGTTATCACTGTGCACACATCACCCCCATTGGCGAAAGCCTCGTCTGTGTACAGTGATCTTACGTTCTCCTGGTTATCTACCTCATAGATACCCAGATTGAACCCTTTGATCCAATATCAACTCTCTAGCCCATCAGGCTAGACATCTGTGTTCTCACACAAAACATTGGCGCCGATCGTGGGGACCATAAACTTTGATCCCTATGACCAACGATGGCTGACACAAGAAGTAGTATTCGGATCCCTCAACCAGGAAACCAAATTCCAGTGGAGGCGAGTTAGCTACAACAGAATCAAGACCCACCGCCACTTGAGGATGTTCACGGTTACAACACTGTGAATGATGGAGATTACTTAACGGATATGACATCCTCCCCGCCAATCGTGGCTAATCCTCAGGATGCGGTGCTTCAAGAGGTCCAACAACAGGATCCTTGTCAGGAGATCCCCGACCCGAATCTGGACTTTTTCCTTTCGTAGAACACGGTGGGCTCGGTGATAAGGTGGATGGAGGATATGGAGAAGCGCAATAACCTCCAGCGCCAAGAGGATCTCAGAGCAATACAATAAATGATAGAGGAGCGTTTCAAGCAATTTGAGACGCCGATACGGAAAGAAAGCCTGGATGACCTGCGCCGAAGGAAAGAAAGGGCGACTCGTAATACTCATAATCCTCTTCGCAATGAGCAACCGAGATCTACACAACATAACGAGGGCGGTACAACTCAATAGATGAGCTCGGCACGAGTTCAAGTACAAAATCCCGTCTCTATCTTGAAGAATCTGCGTACTGAGAGGATCTCGGATGATGAGGATCGAGATCGTGCGACGGAGCTGCGAATGGTAAGCTCCCTAAAGATGTATAAGATGAAATACACTATGGGACACAACAGCAGTCCTTTCTCTGATGAGAGTGCAAGCACGCCTTACCCTGAAGATTTCGACTTGGCGGACTTGCCAAAGTATGATGGAACTCAGGACCTGAGATCTCATCTCGATACTTTCGAACTCCTCATGTTTGTAAGACAAATTCTAGGGCCGGTCGTTCCCCGGATTTTTGCCGCAACATTGACTGGAACCTCCCAAAAGTGGCTCCATACTCTGCTGGCCAATTCAATCCAGACCTTTGAAGATCTCAGAAGTAGGTTTGAGTTGAACTTTGCAACTAGTAAGAAGCAGCCAAAGTCTCAATTCGCTCTTAATAAGATTAAGCATCACCCTGGAGAAACGCTCCAAAAGTATTTGGATAGGTTCAAAGATATCGCTTTGCAAGTATGTTCACTTCCGGAGAGCGTACACGTGCATTGTCTCATAAACGGCCTAGATGCATCATCTCGGCTGGCAAAATCAATTTTTAAGAACCCGGTGAAGACCCTGACCGATTCCAGAACTCGGTCAAGGCAATATCTAGAGGTGGAGCAAATGGAGATAGCCAACGCCGTAGGAAACGAGCGAAGAAGGAACTCGCCTCTGAGGGGCAAAGGGCGATCCGAAAATCGAAAGGAATATTCCCACGGAAGAAATATGGAAGGTAAATCTCGAGGTGGAAGACTTGAAGGGAAAGCAAGGTATGATAAATATGCCTCTTTGAATGTTTCAAGTTCCCAACTATGGAGAGAGGTAGCGTTGACTGAGATGAAGAAAATCGAATGACCTCGGCCTCCCCGGAACCAGGCAAATATTGACCAGTCTCGCTTTTGCGCATTTCATGATGGACCAGGGCACACTACATATCAATGCTATGAACTCTGTGATGCCATTGAGAAATTCGTCAGGGACGGCAAGCTACGTTAATATGTGATAAAAACTCAGGGGTGGAAAAGCAAAAAAAGCAAGCAAGGAGGCCGTAGTCGGAGCTCGACCCCAAAGAAGAAGAAAGACGATAAGCAGCGAAAACCAGCTAGTGATGATGACGAATTCCTAGAAGCCGAGTTCAATTGTAACGTGATCAGTGGAACCCTAGGCGGAGGAGGAGACACGACAAGCCAGCGGAGGAAGTATTTGAGAGAGGTCCTCTCCATAAGGGACCTCCCCAAATTCAAAGAAGATCCCAGCAAACCAGAACCTCCCCAATTGCTTTTCACGAAGGAAGATTTGAGGGACATAGTCCCAGGCCATCAAGACGGTTTGGTGATAACTAGAACCCTAGTAAACTGCCAAGTTAAAAGGACTTTCGTTGATGCCGGGAGCTCTGCGGATATCATCATCTGGGACGCCTTTAGAACGATGAACTTGGATCAGGAAGATTTGAAGCCATGCAAAATGACCCTCATAGGATTTAACGGGGAACATTCTCCCCCCAAGGGGTACATCGACCTTAGACTGACATTGGGTATGAAAGAGGTGTTCAAATCGAAACAAGTAAGGTTTATTGTGGCCAATTTCCCTTCCCCATATAACATAATATTAGGGAGGCCAACTATCCACAACTGGGATATGCTGGTTTCCACGAAGCACCAGAAGCTGAAGATGGTAAGTGTTAAGAACAAAGTTGTCACTATCAACGGAGACCAAAAGGAGTCTTGACAATTTTATTTCGAGACAATCCGAGAGGTCGAGGGCGGACCATCATCCCTACCCCGGATTCGTGAAGGGGAAAGGAGCATGAATAAGGGAAAAAGGAGGCACCCAGGTTGGCCAGTAAGTTTGGTCGAGCTAGACTTGCGAGAAGAGCCCAAAATTCCACGACCTGAGCCGGAAGGAGAATTGGAAGACCTGGCATTGGGAAGTGATCCATCGCAGATTATGAAAATTGGTAGAACGATGAGTCCGGGACTGAAAGCCCAAATGCAGGAATTCCTAATAAAGAATCGAGACGTATTCGCCTGGAAGTCATCGGAAATACCGGGGATTGACCCCAGATTTTGCTATCACAAGTTGGCTATTCGGCCGGGGTCGATGCCTGTGGTGCAGAAGAAGAGGAAATTCGGCTTAAACAGGAAACAAGCCCTAGAAAAGCATGTCAAAGAGCTGCTGGATGCCGGGTTCATCCGAGAAATACAATATACCACGTGGCTATCCAACGTGGTCATGGTGATGAAACCAAATGGAAAATGGAGGGTGTGTACGGACTACACCAACTTGAATAAAGCATGCCCAAAAGATTTGTATCCGATGCTTAACATCAACCAGTTAGTCAACAACTCATCCGGGTTCCAATTGTTATCCTTCATGGATGCATATTCTGGATACAACCAAATAGCGATGCACCCCGAGGATCAAGAGAAGACAACCTTTAACACCGAGAAGGCTAATTACTGTTGCAACGTGATGCCCTTCAGATTAAAGAATGCTGGGGCCATATATTAGAGAATTATGAATAAAGTCTTTAAAGACCAGCTCGGCCAAAATGTAGAAGTATATATCAACGACATGATTGTCAAGTCAAAGGACCCAGAAAACCATATCTAAGACTTGGAACAGACCTTCGACAAGTTGAGGACGTACCAAATCCGATTGAATCCGACTAAATGTGCATTCGGAGTCCCAGTTGGAAAATTCTTGGGTTTTCTGTTGACGAATCGTGCAATCGAAGCTAACCTGGACAAATGCAAATCCGTGCTAGACATGAAAGCCCCAAGGAACAAGAAAGAAGTCTAGCAGCTTAATCGAAGATTAGTTGCACTCACTAGGTTCTTACCAAGACGGCGTAAACTCTCTTCCCTTCTTCAAGCCGTTGAAAAAGGAGGCACAATGAGGTTGGAACCCGGAGTGTGAAGTCGAGTTCGAGAAGATCAAGCAGTGTCTGGCAACCCCGTCAGAACTATCTAAACCCGAACCCGCGAGATGCTTTTTCTCTGCTTGTCGGTGGGTGAGGAAGCGATAAGTGCAGTCTTGGTCAGGGAGACAAAAAATGGCCAAGTACGATATACTTTGTGAGTAAAGCCTTGCAGAGCTCAGAACTAAGGTATCAAAAAATGGAAAAAGTTGCTTTTGCATTACTTACAATAGCGAGAAGGCTCCATCCATATTTCCAGGGACACCAGATCGTCGTTTGAACCAGTCAGCCTAAGCGACAGGTTCTGCATAAGCCGGACTTGATCGGTAGGATGACCAGCTGGGCAATAAAACTATCTGAGTTTGACATCATTTTCGAAGCCGGACATGCCATCAAATCGCAAGAATTGGTAGACTTTGTGCGGAAGCTAACCCCATCAAGTAAAAAGGAAGGCAATGACTCCAAGATATGGAAAGTATATGTGGATGGTTCGTCAAACGCTGAGGGAAGTGGGGCCGGAATCATAGTAGAGAACCCATAAGGGATTGCAATTGAACACTCTCTTCAGTTAAACTTCTCGACATCAAATAATCAAGCTGAGTATGAAGCATTGCTAGCCAGGCTACTGCAGGCGAAAGAACATGGAGCCTAGAAAGTAAAGGTTTTAACCGACTCTCAGCTCGTAGCAGCACAAATCAAGGGGACATACCAAGAAAAGGGTCCATTACTGGTAAAATACCTAAATAAAGCAAAAGAGGTAATCTCCGGCTTTGACGAAGTGACCGTCACTCACATCCTGAGGGGGCAGAATACCAAAGCTGACATCTTGTCAAAAATGGCAAGTACGAAGGGCTGTGACGCCCGTCCTAAATAAGCCTTTATTTATCAGAGTTTAAGTGCACAGGCATCGAAATGATTTGGACAACTTAATTGCGGAATAAATCTTTCATAAAATAACTTAGTTTGAAAATATGAGGATGAATTTTTCGCAATTCGAATCGATCCCTTAAGGGTATCTTAATACAATAATCCAAAAATAGACAAATGATAAACGATACAATATAGTCTATCTACTCATATTTTCCAAAGCATTCCATCTACTGTAACCCTTACAGCTGCGTCTTCCCTCTTTATCCCAACCAATTCCTGTTTCTTTCATACGGTCTGGAGTTCAAATGAATGAACCCCAGGGGTAACAATTAATCTCATATGCAAGTATGAAATATAAATGACAGTATAACACATGTAAGAGCATAGAATAATTCACAGTAAAACAAGTTGCACCGTAACCGTAGTTATCGGCCAAGGACTGCAGCCCTATTTTAAGACACGCAACCTCAATCCATAGCTAGGATACACACATATAAATTATCTAGCAACCATGATCAGTCATACATGAATACATACATACAAGCTAATAAGATAACAGTTACCCACCTCAAACTTGAATCCTTAACCTTGTCCGATGATGCTGGGATCAGAAGAGGTTTCAAAGTATTCCTATAAACGTTTATCATTGTCATTAGTCACTTCTTACGTCCCAAAGTAACTAACTACACAAATTATTTTAAAGGATCAAAGTGGTTATTAACCCCTAAAATAATAATACCCTTTTTAATAAATAATAATATTTATTCCTTTTTCCTAATAATAATAATATTTATTTAATATTATTATTATTTTCTTTGAAATCATTTCTCTGGGTCGAGGGGGTTTTGGGTTAAGGGGTTTAGAGTTGGGGTTGTTGGGATGGGGTATTGGAATTTGAGATAGGGTATCAGAATCCGAGGTATCAGAATCTGAGATAGGGTGTTGGAATCTGAGATGGGGTATCAGAATCCAATATAGGGTATCAGAGTTCAAGATAGGGTGTTGGAATCTGAGATGGGGTATCAGAATCTGAGATAGGGTATCAGAGTCTGAGATAAGGTGTTGGAATCTGAGATGGGGTATCAGAATCCGAGATAGGGTATCAGGGCCCGGGGTATCTAGGTCCGGGGTAGTGTGTGGTATTAGGGTCTGTGGTAGTGTGTGGTATCGTGGTCTCGAGGTAGTGTGTGGTATCAGGGTCTGGGGTATCAGGGTCCGGGGTAGTGTGTGGTATTAGGGTATGGGGTAGTGTGTGGTATCAAAGTCCGGGGTAGTATGCGGTGGAAATTATACCCTAGGGGCAAGTCATTGTACTTTAAACGTTTATGTTATTGAAAGTATTCTCCTTTAGTTATCATTTCATTTGCATGTTTATAGTGATAACTGATCCTTGGATATATCTTATAGATTATCCTAAATATCCATGGTCAGTCATCTACGCGGGAGCGAAGATGAAATAAGACCAGTATCACTTTGATGAATATGGAGATACGAATCAAAGTCATAGGCACTTGTAAGAGTACAAGGTGCTGGATCGACCCACTGTGAGAAAGCTGCATGGATTAAATCATAAGCTTTTCTCATGTATAACCGCGTCACAACGCCCTTTGACATGAGATCATCATGGATTCCTACATGATGAGTCGCTGCTCTTTGACCTAGTCAAAAGTCACCTTTGACCAGGTGATGATAAAGGCTTGGATCGGGATCAGTGGTTTTCATGCAGAGGAATGTGAATGGTCAAGATGGAATTTGTCCCTCACATTTGTAGAGAGATAATACTAGGCCCCTCGATGAGTGAGTCTAAGAAATGTATGGCCATACTACGATGGAAAAGAATTTCCATTTCAATTGTTAGACTACTCAAGAATCGAGAAAGTAGTGGTCAAGAACAGGAAATTGACATTATCCACGCCTCATCCTTGACCAAATTATCGCGTGACAAAAGGGACGTGACATGGTTGTACGATAGGTTGTATCGTATCATCGATCCCCATATGTATTGGGTAGTCGCAATGTCTTGCTAGAGGCCGCTTGCGACTTGTGGGCTGGTACAAAGATCGCCCACCGCCAATCTCATGGGCGCATAGGTCGCACACAAGAATAGCCCAATACGAGCAAAAGTATCAGATTCATTGAATCTTAGATATGTCTAAGATTTAATGAATATTGTATTTAATCTAGGATGGATATATATATATATATTATTAAATTCGAAATTTATAATGATATTATTTATAGATAATACTATTATTATATATAGTTTTTAATTTATTTGATAAATTAAATAACTATAATAAATTGAGATATTGTATCTCGATTTAATTTACGAATAAAGATATAGTATCTCATATTTAATTAAATAAAAGATATCATATCTTAGATTTAATTTATAAAGATAAATTAAATTTGTAGGCTTATAATTCGAATTAAATAAATATATTATATTAGATCTATTTGATAGATTTAATTAATATATTATTTTAATTCGAATTCGAATTTCAAGATTAATTTGATTAATTTTGAATATTTTAATACGGTGTATTAGGGTTTTAGAAACTCTATAGTAGATATTGATCTCGTCTTATTAAATAGACGGATGAATTAGAAAGCCGAGAGAAACCCTAGAGAGAAAAGAGAGAGACGCAAAAATACTGAAGGCGCTAGCACGCTGCCGTCGGTGTTAGAGGTTGTTCGTGTGGACACCGGTAAAGGGAGGAGATTCGCAGAGTTTGCTCCTGTTGATCGAGTAGGTAGCCCACCAGATCAAATCGAACGTAGGACGCTCATGAATTTCGCATAAGTATTGTTTCTAACGAACCTTGATTTAAACGCCGTTGATGGATCCTCTCAAGAGATCCGTAAAGTTTTAAATTCCGTTGCGTTACGGATCCCAACAGTGTGTGTATCAGGGTCCGAGGTAGGGTATCAGAATCTGAGGTAGGGTGTTGGAATCCTAGATAGGGTGTTTGAATCCGAGTTAATACCAAGTTTTTCCTACACTTGAACACATTCAGTGCCATAAACTCTAACATATAGTCCAGAAACATTTCAGATTTAATAGGTCAATTTCAAAACTTCGTATCTCTCTGGATACAACTCCGAATAAGGCGTGTCACCTACCAAATTAAACCTTGTTGTGTCCAATTTATTTCTGGAAAATTTCATGACAAAACTTGGTCATTTACTATTTCAAAACTTAACAGGAAAATCACTGTTCATCTTTGGAAAATGACAGTTTTCCAATTTTGCTGTTAAACTTTGAAAAATCATAACTCCCAACCTACACATCCGTTTTGGCTGTTCTTTTGCTCGTTTTAAACCTTATTGAGTTTACTATCTACTGTAAAAGTTTCGTGGAAAAAATCAAACGTTTAAATATGAAACAGAAGCACACAAGATTCTCTGTTTCAGACAAGAAAAATAGAGCATGGTTACATTTTTCTTCTAACTAAACCACTTGGAGCATATTAAAGCCATGGAAATAGGGAGGATAATTCTTAAGGAACTCACCTTAGTTGATTTCTCAAGCTTCACGATCAGCTCCTTCGTTTTTCCTCCAGCCATGGCTCTCTTCTCTCTTTCTCACGTTTCTCTCTTGCTTTCAGTTTCACTTGAGCCGAGCAAAGTGAATGAATGAAGATCAAGGAGCAAT
Source organism: Acacia melanoxylon (assembly GCA_019022615.1). Classification (NCBI taxonomy): domain Eukaryota; kingdom Viridiplantae; phylum Streptophyta; class Magnoliopsida; order Fabales; family Fabaceae; genus Acacia; species Acacia melanoxylon. Next base: position 1,116,216 of record JAFJYJ010000114.1, read on the forward strand.
GCTTAAATAAGAACATATGGAGAGTCTGCTTTCGTGAGCGTTTAAACCGTTGGAAGAGTTTGGTGCTTCTGCTATTGCGTGCTGAGTTAATCACGCTGAAGAAGAATGGCTAATGACTTTTACTGACAGCTCTCCACCGCCACGTGCTTCAGCTGAGGGAGTTATTGGAGATAATGGGCTTATGGTGGATATTATGTTATGAGGCCCATTTTAATACCTAATTGATCATCTTCCAAACCTTTATTTGCAATTAGGTACTTAACTCAATTATTGCAAATATTGGAATAATGATAACAATAAATCCTTAATTCCATAAATGTTTTAGGCCTGAAATTATCCTTTATGAATATTCCTTAATCTTTTCCTAAAATAAATTTAAGAAAAAATAGACCTTAATTTCCAAATAACTATTCTCGTAATTATTTTAAGCCAAAATTTCATAATTAATATCCATACATTATTCAAACTTAAGAATCCCAAAATTTGGGATGTTACAAGGGCCCGGGAACCATAGAAGCGTCATCCAACGTAATCTAGCGAAGCCGAGTTGCGTTATGACTATATCGACAGCAACTGATTGGAGGAAGCCTTTCGAAGATTATCTGGAACAAGGGATCCTCCCGACGATTCCATCAAATCAAGAAGGTTGGTTCAAGATGCCTCCATGTATGCAATGGTGGAAGATCATCTATACCGAAAAGGATTACACTATCTAATGTTGAAGTGCTTGAACTCGGATGAGGCTAAGTATGTCTTGGCAGAGATACATGAAGGAATCAATGGCCAACACATGGGAGCGAAAGCTCTGGCCAAGAAAGCCTTACGGGCTGGTTATTACTGGCTGACCATGAAGGCAGATTCGAAGGAGCTCGTCAAGAAGTGCGATAGCTGCCAGAAGCACACTAAGATCATTTGGCTCCCTCCGAAGGAGTTGAAATGTATCTCGGCGCCCTGGCCCTTTTACAAATGGGGCATGGATCTTCTAGGACCATTCAAAGCGGCTCCCGGACAACTACGGTGGCTCATCGTAGCGGTAGATTACTTTACAAAGTGGATAGAAGCTGAACTGTTAACTTCAATTACTTCTGCTCACTTATAGTGATCTTCGAACACGGCATCGTTTCCCGGTTCGGGATCCCTGCCGAGGTGGTGACAGATAATGGAACCCAATTCATTGACAAGGGCTTCCAAGACATGATGTCAGGTCTCAGCATTCAATACCATTTTGGTTCTGTAGAACATCCATAATCGAATGGTCAAGCCGAAGCAGCAAACAAGATAATCATTAATGGTCTAAGGAAGCGGATGAGGACGCAAAGTCCAGTTGGGTCGAACAGCTTTATAGTGTGTTATGGGGCTATAGGACCAGCGTTCAATCGTCAACCCAAGAAACTCCTTTCAGGATGAACTATGGATGCGAGGTGATGATCTCGGTCGAAATAGGTCAGCCATCATTGAGGAGATTAAAGACTCTCCAAGAAAGCGAAGATATGAATAGTGAAGCACTGGTGATGGAGTTAGATTTGATTGACGAGGTCAGAATCATGGCACATTGCCGAGATATGGCCGCCAGGCAACTCATCACGGCCAAATATAACCGAAAGGTGAGACCCTGGTCATTCGACAAGGGTGACTTGGTGCTCAGAAGAGCGGACGTCAGGAACAAAAATTACAAAGATGGAAAGCTGGCTGCAAATTGGGAAGGTTCTTACCGGATTAGAGAGAAACTCAACAAAGGAGCTTACTTGCTGGAAACCCTGGAGAGGAAGCCGATCAAAAGAACGTGGAACGTGAAAGTGGAGCAAATCACCAAGAGGGGGGTGAATTGGGGATTTTAAAAATTCTTTTCAAGGTCCTCTGTTATTTGAATAGAAAACGGAGCAGAACAGAGTAAGGGAAGAAGAAGCAAGACACAGCATATTTATACCGGTTCGGTCCAACCTCTTGACCTACGTTCAATCCCTAGACACTCTGGGTTTTCACTAACTCAAATGATTACACACTCTGTAACTCTCAGAGTAATTCTCTCACTAGAACTTACTCCCCCTTACAAGTTGTAATCAAATATCTCAATCTCCAAGTCCCACGACTTGAGATTCTTACAATGGAAGATTTCAATAAATGATACTCTCTCTAAGAGCAGATAATATAATCTTTGAAGTACAAATGTATCAAAAGATACTTTACAGTAGAAAACTGAAAGAGTAGTTGAAGAACTTGAATGCAATTCGTTTTCTGTGTGTTGGTTGTTAAGAAGACTTGAATGCAACTCCTTATATATGAAGAGAGCATTAAAAGACCGTTGGACTAATCAATGTAGCCGTTAGACACATTGATGTAGTTGTTAGGAACACTTTGGTCTCTTCTCTCTCTACTCTTCAGTTAATCCAGTTGCTCAGAGGATTAAGGTTGACTTCTTTTCAATTTAATCCGTTCGAAGAGCAGCTACTGGATAGGGAAAGGAAACATTAATCCCTTTGCAACGTGTGTAGAATGATTGTCCAAAAGGGTGCAAGCTTTCTGGACATTGCAATAAATGTGCTGACGTCACTTTTTGCTTTTGTTCAAATCTTCATTTAATATTTTCTAAATCATCCGAAACTCACTAACAAACTGATTAAACATAGTTAGGAATAGTAATGAGTGATGATAAGAAGTATTAAGATTAAACATGAAGATTTTACAAATTCGTCTAATTTGAATTTCAAACTCTACAACACAAACTCAAGTTTGTTTATCCAAACCGGAGTTTGTAACTCGCTTCAAAAGCCAAACTCGAGTTTCCAAATCCTAACTCGAGTTTCCTTCTTCCAAAGAAGAGTGTCGCGATTTGAGCTTTGGAACATATCTTTGAATAGTAGCCAAACTCGAGTCATTAAGTGACTAACTTGAGTTTTAGACTCTTAAGATGAAAAATAAGTTTAAGTTCAAAAGCTCAAAACTGGAGTTTGCAATCTTAACTGGAGTTTTCAAAATCACTGAAAGATAGCAAAGCTCTCTGCTTGGTACAAACTCGAGTTAACGAAACTAAACTCGAGTTTTCTTTAAAATTTGAAAACCTTTGAAAAAAATTTGCCAAGTGAAAACTGGAGTTTTCTCAAAGTAGGAACAACAAGAAAGTTGTCTATCAAATACAAACTCGAGTTTACAAAAACAAACTCGAGTTATCTCAATACTTTGGAAAACTTAGAAAACTCTTGGCCAAGTGCAAACTGGAGTTTCCATATCAAAACTGGAGTTTGCTTTAGTTCAAAATATTGGAGACTCTCTGTATGACCAAAACTCGAGTTCACTCTCACAAACTGAAGTTTTGTTTACTTTAGAAAATATTGAAGAGTCTCTGTATGGTGCAAACTCGAGTTTGTAAACCTAAACTCGAGTTTGCCTTAATGTGAAAAACTTGAAGTGCTCTCTGTATCTCACAAACTTGAGTTTGCCTACGCAAACTGGAGTTTTCCTTAGTTCATAAAAATTGAGCTACTCTCTGTGAAGGCCAAACTCGAGTTTACCAATCAAAACTCGAGTTTGCCTTTGACAGTAAGTTTTTCAACTTACCAAAGACAAACTTCATCTTAAGTTTACAATTTTCAGTTATCATCAAAACACATAGAGAACTAACGGAAGGCGAGATAAGCTAAGAGTCTATTATAGCTAGACCCAACCTCCATGTCCACGAAGCTTGTGGACGACTATGTCCACGTTAGTTCATTTTGATTTCAATTTGCTATTTCTATTTATGCAATTTCCTTTTTCGAAGTTGTTAGTTCATTGGAGCAAGTTATCTTTCAAATTAATAAAGAACTTCTCAGTTAAGATTCAAGTTTAGACTCTCCAAATCGTGCCGATTGCAAACAAAGAAACGAATAATAGACCTGGGTCATTGAACCTAGTCATAGATACGCGCGATTTGAAGACGAGCACCAGGGCATTCGAGCCCGGTTTCTCAATTACGCAAAGCTGCTATTACACGCATTCGTAATGTTGATACATCAAAACTCGCTCCTAGGTAAGAAGGTGAATTGTCATCCAGACCCTGATCAGGTCAAAATGTTTGAGTTATTGCGTTTCCACACTGAGGCTGAACATGTGACAATTTGCCCTTATCCTGGATTAAATCCCAGACAACGGAACCGGAACGCAGTATGGAGGTTTAATCGAAAATCTTCACTCATATACCCGGATTTTAATTCCGGAAGAATATCTTAGCAGATTCTGCATAACGCGCTCTTTGACCTTGGCCCGGCCATACAACAAAAATATTGGCTCGCATAAATTCAAATAGAATTTAGAACATAGATTCAAATTCATGCAGTTAACTTATCATAAACAAAAAGCTTAATACATGTGGAGATGGAAAGGACAATAAATTTCCACTGTAATTCATTCGACTATGTACAGAGAACAAAAAAAACAAAACCAGGATAACAAACCGGAGCAAAAATCAAGCCCAAAACCTCTGCCTTGGACACTCAGCTAAGAAGGGCCGCTACATCAGGTGGAACCTCCACTCCTTCGGGGTAGACAACAGTAGAAGCCTCTTCTTCCCTATCACTGACCCGGTATTCACCCAAGAGGGATATTGAGTCGTCTCCGGGGAGATGAAGGGGCGGGACCAATTCCCCATCCTTGATGTAAGCTCAGTAATGATATCTCGAGGTGTTTAGGTTCACCTCGGAGTTCAAATGGTGGATTTTCGCAAGAGCCATGACAAAGTAATCCAAAGCAGACTCCTTCAACGCTTCCACGCAATTAGAATGGGCTTTCTTCTCATCGACAAGGACGGCCTTCGTCGTACCTAGCTCCAAGGCCAACTCGTTGCGTTGAGTCTGCAGAGCTTTCACAGCTTGGATGCCCTTGGAGTGAGCTGCTTGTACGCTGATACGGTCCGACTTCATCTTCTCCAGAGCATCCTTCGTCATCAGAAGCTCTTCGGTCGCTTTCCCGGCGCGGCCTTGGCAACATTGCGCTCTTCCTCAGCTTTCTTCCGCCCCTCCACGGCTTCATCCCTCTCTAGCCTCACACGTCGTATCTCGGCCATGGAACTGACATACTTATGCTTCAAATGGAGCATGACCTGGGCCAATCCGATGGCCCTCAGTGCATTATGTTCGACATCGTGAGTTGCATGCTCCTCGGCATCAGAGAAGGGGATAGCATCTAAATATCGACGGGGGGAAGACAGGCAACGTTAAGCTCTTCCGTTACCCCTTTGTCCCAGGCAAGTCCACGGGGGAGTTTGAAAGCAAGAGGAGGAGGAGGAGCCAAAGCGGTGGAAGGAGGAGCTAGAACATTTGAAGAGGAAACCTCCTTGTTTTTCTGACCCAAGCTGGCGGGAAGAGGAATTTGACCAACGGAAGGAGAGGAGGAGGTTCCTTGTTGGGACGAGGCCTTTGTCATCCTTGTTTAGCCTCCTGGGATCCCGCCCTGACCCTCTTCTTCTCGGACTCGGGGGCAGAATGTTTCATGCCTTTATCCTTACTCGGACCCCCTATATCCGAGTTCACAATGGTGAGGTAGCGAGGCAATTCCATGCTTTGATCTGCAAATCAAATAAGCAAAGGTTAGAAACTATTCTTCATACAGCTTAGGCTAAGTATGAATGACAACTACATAGCAGATAATAAAAGAAATCATACTTGCCACTAACCCCAACTCGATGCGAGTCCGAGAGATGAACGAGGCCGCGCTTTTACAGTCATGCTCATTAACATAAGACATCAACCGGTCCACGGAGTCAACCTCTTCGGCTGGGAGGTCGTCAAACTCAATATGGTAGGAAGTGGAGGTCAATTCATGATGGTAAGGAGTCCAATACAAGGGGAACTTCCATTACACGATTTTGGACTCGGCCGCTTGAAGAAACCAAGGTTGTTGCCCAGGCTTGGCCATAACCTTGAAGAAGCTAATTTTGAAATGCTTGAAGGACTCGGAGAAAGCAAGAAAAGTCTCCTATCGGGGGTACCACGGATGGAAGTCCACCCTTTCCTCTTAGCTAGCTCTTTATCGGAGTGAGCAGTAAAAGGACAAAAGAAATAAAAGAAAAGTGTAACGGTGCTGGGTATGGGTTCCGAAAAGGAACCGCACAGACACTCGAAAGCTATTAGATAGGCCCACCCATTAGGGTGAAGTTGAGAAAGGGCTAGATGGAGATAGTTTAGAACGGCGATTTGGAACTCAGTAAATGAAAAGCGAAAACCGAGTTGGGACACAGTCCCTATAGAAAAAGAAAAAATTGGTATATCCTTCCTCCCGAGTAGAGCAAATCGACTCATTATCTTCAGTGAGCACGTGCTATGCCCGTGCCTAACTCCTCTAAACCCAACTTGCTAATATCGGCCGCAGTCATTAGTGAATGAGTCCTCAATACTTTAAGGGTTACCCAGGGGTATTTATCGATCAAAACCTTTGGTAGACTGGAAGAACCCGACTTCCCGACATCATATCGTGCGCTATAGGTTGAACACGACGATTCCATTTATACCTATATCAGAAAAGTAAAAATCAAAAAATGGCCTACATACCTGGTTCAAAAAAACTATGCGGTGAAGAGGAAGAAATCCCGGGGCTGGAATGACTCCAGCTCGAAGAGGTCGGAACTGAGGCAAAGGCTAAGTTGTGACGACATGAGCCTAAGATGTTATCGGCTAAGGCATCTTGACCAGTTGCGATATACTGGGAACTCGAGGCAATGCATTCCTAACATGGTCCGGCATACCCCTCTGGAAAGGAACTTGGCACCAAACTAAAGGTACCTCATACCCCTCCAGAAAGCTCTACTTTGGATGCATATTTCACATTTCTCATTATTTTTAGTAGAAATATAATCTTTACATCATTCAAGTATCTCAATATGTCTATAGTTGCATGTCCTAGCCTAGAATGCAGAAAAAAGTCATTCACATTGTTTACATGTTCACGCTTATTCTCAAGTTACAACAAATCAAAATCACGAGTTCTCTTAAGAAAATATAGCCCTCTAGAAAGGCTACCAATCCCTTTGATTGTCCCATTGGACATGATGTCCTTGTTAGTATTTAGGTGTCCTAGAGACAACTGTAGGACAGATCAAGACCATTTCTACGTTGAAGTATTTCGTTATTAATAAATGAGAATATTTTATCTTTATCATATTTATGTCTCGCCTTTATTTTAAGGTAAATATGTGTTTGAAGATAAAAGCCCTAGGAATAGAATATGTGTTATTCTTGAGGATCAATTATAGAGAACATGATCATAAGGACTCGCCTTTATTTTATCTTTATCATATTTATACCTTTATTTATGTCTCACCTTTATTGGGCTTTATCAAGAGTAAATGTGTATTTGGGTTGGAGTGGGACTCCAAGCCCAATAAGGAGAAAATGGTGTCATATATGGTGTCCCGGTGGGAAATCGTTTCTCCACAAAAGGGCCCAAATGTGTTGGAATACCCAATGGGATCTTAGGCCAAGTTGAATTTTGAATTTAAGTTTGAAATTTTAATTTTAATTCAAAAGGTTAGGTTATAAAAGATAATTCTGAATTATCATATATATATATATATATATATATATATATATAAAGATCCAATAATGATTGGATGAAGATAGGAGAAATAATAAATGAGGATTGAATTAAAAATGATTTTGAATTTTTGTTTAAGAGATGAATGTGATACATCATCTTAAATTATTATTCAATTAATCAATTAAGATATAAATTTGATCCATCATCTTAAATGGTTGACTCAATCAATCAATCAAGAAATAAAGGTGATCCATTATCTTAAATGATTGATTCAATCAATCAATCAAGATATGAATAGATTCATCATCTTAAATTTAACCAATCAATCAATATATGAATGTAATTCATTGTGATTTGGATTTTCCAATTCAAGTTGGATTGGGCCTTTCTTGTAAGCACTTAAATTAGTGGCTTTTGTACTCTCTAAATTTTGGTTTTCACCAAGGTTTAGAGAGAAAAGAGCGCCATCCATAAGGGCAAGACTAGAAAATCAATATTTGCTACGGAATTTGCGAGGACGTCATTTCGGTCGCAAATATTGGTTAATTTGCGAGGGAACCATGGTTCTCTCGCAAAAAGGTGATTTTTGCGAGGGAAACTTAGTTCCCTCACAAAATACCCCTTCTTGCAAGGGAAACTTAGTTCCCTCGCAAAATGGCGGCCATTTGGCCATCAAGAACCCTCCTTTTGCGTTCCTCGCAAAAAGGGGGATATTTTGCAAGGGAAAGTTCCCTCGCAAAAAAAGTTATTTTGCGAGGCAAACTTAGTTCCCTCACAAAATGGCGGCCATTTGGCCGCCAAGAACCCTCCTTTTTTCGAGGGAACCATATTTTGCGAGGGAAACTTAGTTCCCTCGCAAAATGGCGGTCGAACTCTCCTTTTTGTGAGGGAAGCATGGTTCCCTCGCAAAAACGGGGGTACGAGGGAAACTTTTTTCCGACGCAAAAAACCCTAAACCCTAAACTATTCCTTCCCCATTTCGCGTCATGTCCGCCATTTGCTTCAAGTCTGCGTCTCTCTCCCTCGATCGGCCTCAGATCCGCCGCTTCTTCTCCCTCAGGCCACCGCGAGTCCGTTCGTGAACAACCGCCGTCGACCTCCTTTAGTCCGCCGCTCTTCCTTCGGATCTATCCCCTACTCCGGCGTCGCGAACCACCGGCCCTTTCCTCCTCCTTTTGGCGCACTACCGGTCCTCCCCTCCTCCTTGCTCCACGGTTTTGCATCTCTGGTACTTCATCCTACAATTTTCCTTCATTCTACAATATCATTTATTATAATATTAGTTCATCCTCACCTGCTGCTCCAAGGTTGTCTCCAATTATTTTCCAGGAGTTTCTATCCATATATTAATTGATAACTTACCTGCTTCCAGGAATAAATTGTTTTCAAACAACAGCAATGTTTGAAGGCGTTAGAAGTACAAAATTATGCAGAAGATAAGAGGTGATTGGGCCCTCAATTCAACCAAATCTTTTGCGTGAGTTTTGTGACTAATTAGCTTCTTCCTTCTTCGTTTTTTGCATTGCTAATAATTTTCAGTGTCCATTGTAGCTGGTTGTGGGATTTATGAAATCTCTTTACGTTTTGCTTCCTTTCTTTGAGATAGTGCCGAATTGAATTGCAGTTGTTGCTCTTATTCAGTATTGACTTCATGGTATTTGATGAATTGACTGTGAGAGCCTGACTTCTAACATCATAAGTGATAGGCTTTTCTGGCTGCTTGCTTAGACACCAAACGTTATTAATATTTTTGTTTTAGGCTTATAAATATCAGTAGGGCCTTCTTTGATCTATATGTTGCTTACCAGTATTGATATTCTACTCAGCCTAAGCATATATATTGTTTTGAAGTTTCATAGTTCTCTTTAATTACTTTCACTGTAGTTAAGTTCTTGTTTTATTTTGTAATTGAGCTGACTTTGCTTTATCAGTGTAATAATTTGCTTCTCAACTGTGAATATGGTGTGAATTCTAGGCTTGAACCAGCTTATTATTACGTGAACAGGAATGAATTTTTTCTAGTAAATGTTGATGAACAGTTAATCTTCTTAGTTTTAGTTCCTGCTTGCACTACAGTGTTTGCATTACACTTGCCATTATTCATCGACAATCTTTTGTGTGATAAGAGATTATTAAGTTTGGGGAAAGAACTTAAACTTGTGTCTTCTTTTGAACTACAATATTTAGTCAGAGCTTTATCCATTTTGCAGGTATGTCTCAGGATACAAGAATCAGTTTCAGAATTTTATCAAATACCTACGTGAAATGGGAGATGAGGTATTTGTTTTTCCCCTCTTCCCTTTATTTCTTCTATATGTGCATGTGCAGGTGTATTTTATTTACATTTGCTGCTTTTATTTAATATGCTGATTATTCTGAGCAAAGTTAGGATAGATAGATCTAGCATTAGCATTTCGTTTGGGAAAATGGCTTTACTCATTTAATTTCCCTGTTTGATTAATTATTCAAACTGCCAACTTGTGATTTATTTTTTGAAGATTTTGAACTGTTAGTGCTCCAATATTGAAACTAAACTTTATTGATGTGAAGTTCATTATTTTATTAGGATTCTCTTGCTGAAGTTGCAAGAGAGCTAGTTAAAAGCGCCCAGCATGAAGCATATGAAATTAATGTACAATCTCTGCAAGCACGTTTTGACATTAAAATATTGACTTCATTTGTGATTGTTGCAGGTCATGGTCATGACCACACACGAAGGAGTTCCCAAGGAATTTCATGGAGCGAAAACAATTGGATAGCTGAGGTCAATTAAAGTTTCTTTTTCTTGCTCCTTGGTTGCTTACCTCATTTTGGTCACAACATTATAATTTGTAATATTTTGCTTTTGCTATGTAAACTCTTATGATTGTTACAATTTATTTTTATGATATACAAGTCTTTTTATTTTCTAATTTGTAATATTTTTTATGTAATTATTTTATTTTTTCAGATTTTTTATTTTGTTAAAAAAATAAATTGGAATTTGCGAGGGAAAAAATTTTCCTCGCAAATTTCATTATTTGCGAGCTACAATACTTCCCTCGCAAAACCTAGAATTTGGCGAGGAAACAATTCTTCCCTTGCAAAATCTAGGATTTGCGAGGGAAAATTCTTCACTCGCAAAATCCGGAATTTGCGAGGGAAAAAAGCATTTTTCTGTCGCAAAAGTTATTTGCGAGGCCCATTTTTGCGACGGACCTTATTCCGCCGCAAATTCCGTCGCAAACTAGTTTTGCGACGGAAAATAGCTTTTTTGCAAGGGAATTGTTCCGCCACAAAAACCAGTTTTTTTTTTGTAGTATGTTCCGATGATCTTACTCCTCCTATCTTTAACCTAATCCTAAGAAACCACCATCTTCTTGAAAAGAGAAAAAACCCAAGGAAACCAAACCTCAACCTTGTCTTCGCCTAGCAAGCATCCAAGGAGCGGGAGGTTTCAAGAGAAGGAGTTCTCATAGCAATCAGAGGATAGCCGTGGGATCAACGTTAGAGGACATCAACAACATTGAGGTCTTCAAGTGATCTAAGGTAATCCTAATCTTCAATAGTCATGTTATTAAGTTATCCTAATCCCCATTAGTTGTTTTAACGGGTAATCCCGAAGCTCATGAATATTATAAATTGTTATGAATTCTTATGAGCATCGTAAAGAGTTACGGATTAATAATTATTAACTAATTAGCGTAATAAGTTGAGGTTAATAAGTCATGACAACCATAAGGAGTTACAGATTTCCGCAACGATTAAACAAAATTTTTATTTTCAACCTCATGAAACTTTGCATGAAAGTCATGTAACCAAAAATTAACCAACAATCTTGTAGTCCACAAAAGATAGGGAGGAAAGAGGCAACACATACACTATCTACGATGAGTTTAGCTATTGACACCAAGTTACAGTAGAATTATTTGGCAAACAACACATTAGTCAACACAATATCCTTAGTGAGTCCATATGTTATCTTAATTCTTTCCCCACTGGGGACTCCAACCCATTTGGCAGGACCTAAATAAGATTTTTAGTTATCTAAAAGTGTTATATAATTTACTATGTAACAACTACCGCCTGAATCCAATATCCATCCAGTTGCTGGGTTAGGATTTATACCTGGCGTTTTCGCTTGCACACTTATAGGCACCTCATTTTGGGTCTGAATCTCTCTTTAGCAAACCAAGAATCTTCTTTTATTGTTCTTGATTGAGGAAAGGTGGCTGGTTGACCTGCTCATCGACATGATCATTATCTTTGGCAGCGGATTTGGCTTGAGTATCATTGATGGCAGGATAAGTTACTCATCCAATGTTCCTTTCTTGTTATGAGATTGAAAAAATCAGGAGGAAAATGTTGGTCAAATGCAGTGGCGGAGCCAGGATTTAGAGTTTATGGGTGCACAATTAATGTAGGGGTTTGGGGGTTCGGGGGCAGCGCCCCCGTTTTTTTTTTTTTAAAGGAAAGTTTTAAATGCATTAAAATTGTATCGTTGACATTTTCTAGAAGGAAAAAAGTTTGACAGGATTATAGAACATGATGCAATTCAAGTGTTTGTCAAACATGTTGTAACAGTTTGACACTTACTCTAGCGTGAAACCGAAAAATAATCCGATATTCTCAACTAACATGGTATTGGTGCGCACTCTGGGATAGGCATTGCCTTAGTATATAGACATGAATATTAAAAAGTAAGGGCTGGATAAAACTATAATTAGCTTACCTTATCCCCGCAACAAGGCCGCAGGCATGAACTTTGAAGTTTGCAGTAACGATGTCCCATGAGCCAAGTGAGTACGGCTGCACAACCGTTATTCATAACAAAAATTAATTAGAAAGAGTGTGAGAATGGAAACCACAATCATACGAGATATCAATACGGTGGATCAAAAGTTATGTATGGTAGATTTATCCATCCCACTCCATTTTCACTTTCCTCTCTATTTCCCACTTCCCCCACCTAGTATACCCTAAATTTTGATCAATCATACATGATCTAAGAATCACAAAACCCGACACCTACACAAGACACAACACTACATTTAACAGGACAAAATATAATTGAAGTGAAGCGTCGGATCGATATAAGTGTCGAAACATATGACTTCGAGGGATTTTCAAATATAGATTTTCAACATCGATGAGGCTGCCACTCTTACCATTGACAAAGATCCATCACAAAACATTTTAAAAAAATATTGAATCACGAGTTAAAGTATCTCAAGACAAAGTGACCAAATAAGTAAATAGCACTCAATCGCTATCTTTAATTAACGGCCCTATCTCTCCGTTATTTCTTCAAGCATTTAACGAGTCTCTTTACTAATTAACCATATATCAACAGATTAATTTAGGTCCTCCTCGAGGCTAGAAGCTTTTGAACCCTCATGATCTTTAGCGAAACACAAAACATGGTAAAATTGACCCTAATCGTACGGATGAAGAGAACTTCATTCGAGATTTAATTAAGAACCAGTAACCAAGCCAATCACCGAACCGGAATCAAAGTAAGCATTTCTTAAAGAACAACCATACCTTTGTCTCAAGAATAAAAGCAAGGTACGAATTCTTTTTCTTTTCAAAGGCTTTGAGACCGAGATAGCCCGCAATGATGAGCAACAAACTAGAGCCTACGCCTCCACCAAGAGAAGCAATGCTTCCCTTCCCGAAATATCCGAAGAGTCCTCCGCCCAATTAAAAACACAATCATATTAAAATCCAATTAAAAACACTAAAACAGGGAAACGGGGAGGGGAGTCGTGGTGATTCATGAATAGCCAAGAGTCCAAGACAAAGCAATACTCACGCACGAGAAACACAAATATCACAAGACTTCAAAAATCAAAGCAACGAAATATATTTCGAGTCTCAACCTTTAATCACATTGTAATTTGGGAGACAGAGAAGAAGCATAAACAATCAATCAATCATTGATTTGGGAGACAGGGAGAGAACCGAGAAAAGAAGGAGGAGGAAGAAACACTCACGGGGCGTCGCCGTCGAGTCCAAAGTGCTTGAGAGAACCCGAGAAAACACAACAGAGTGATTTGGGAGAGACGACGAATCACGGTGACGACGTCGTTGATTTGGGAGAGTCACAGACGATTTCACCGAGAGCTTCGATTTGGGAGAATGGGAGCTGCTCAATATAGTCGATTAGGGCCAAGTCTCGAGCTACAAAAAATGCCTTCGTTTTTTACAAAATCACAAATCTGCCATTTGAAGGCGATTGTGGCGGTGGCTCTCAAAGCGAGAGATGAAGAGCGGCGGAGGTGGCTCGCGAGATGTTTTGCGAGAGAGGTTGAGACGGCGGATCCGGGAGAGCGGCGAGAGTAGGGCGGAGCGTGACTGCGTCTGCGTGAGAGTTGAGGGTTTTGAAAATGAAATTGACAAAAAAAAAAGGTATAAGCAAGCATTCAAACCCGGGACCTTTAACACATGTGGGGAAAGCCTTAACCAATTAATCCAACCAAATCTATTGTAATAAGATTCCTTCACAAAATATATATTTTTTAAATTTTTTATGGGTTCACTTGCCCACATAGGCACTAGTGTGCCTCCGCCCCTGGTCAAATGTATGGCAAGTGAACCAATCAAACAAGTAATAAAGAGTAAATAGAGTTATCGTCCAACAGAGACTGTTGATACCAAGGATGATTCCAGTTTCTAATGGCAGTCATGTGAAGTGAAAGTAGAGTTGATTTTGGTTGTTTTTGCTATTACTAATGACAAGAAATAACTAAATGAATGGAAGTCGAAAGAAGATATCATTTTCAAAGTAGGCTGAGCTCAGATTTCATTTTAAGTCGTGTCATTCCTCAGTTGGCATACAACGCATTGCTATAGCAATCATGCTGCACAGCTTCTACAATGCTACAACATAACTGCCTTTTACATCATTATTCAGTTACCCCACCACTATCTTATACAGAAGCGTCCGCATTTTGTAACTACAATCCTCGCTCTACTCTCCCATATTCCTATGATGATTTCAAGTTTAGTCTGTCTAATTAAACCTAGATGTTATGGTTATGAGCGGTAAATCCATTCCTGACATCTATAGTTTAGGTCGAGCCATGCATGGGCTCACCCAACAAACACTGTCTAACAGAGGTTTAACCTTGACTCCTGTCCGGTAAGCCAAGATCACTGAGATAGCCCTTAGCGTCCACTAACCGGCTATGGATTAAAGCACTGTTAAACAAATTGAATTTTTGAATTACACCCTTAGCAAATTGGGTTCATTCTAAAACTTAAAAATTCATCATCACTCGGCCAATGGAAGTTTAGTTCATGACTGACGTGGGAAACACAAAACAGAGTAATATAGAACAGCCCATGACAGAATTACGAAAATAAAATAACAGAAGAAAAATAAGGAAGCTCGTCGGAAGGTTGACAGCGTAAGAGGCGTCCTGTCACGCGACGTCTCTACGTCTTCTACAATCCGTCTTGCTCCAAGGAAGAGTTAGGTCTGATCTATTGTCCTCTCGATTGGTCTTCTCTCTCGTTCCTTCGGTGTGAGTTCAGTCGGATTGGAATTGTATTGACTGCTTTTCTCTCACGACTTTGACAACCTTTAGATTTAGTTGTTCTTTACTTTTATAACCAGGTCCTTTGTGTCGAATGTCCAATGAGCTGAGCCTTCCTATTCTGTTAGGGCCGACTCCCAAGATTCAGTTGATTGGTCCTCTTTTAATTCCACGAGATTTTGTAGATCTTCTATTTGATTCTCCATGTCTGATATTTCCATTACTATCAAGTCAACCGCCGTCTTAACGTCCAGCTCGATTACCTATGTTTAATTCCTGAAATACTCTCGAGAAAATATCAATGTATGACAGATTATCACAGAGTCACTTATGATGCTATAGCATTGATACATCATCATTATGTTGTAGTAATTACTATGTTGTAGGAACAACAATGCTGTATCGAGATAACATTTACATGCCAAATTAGGAATACATCATATTTAAGTCCTTTTTCTGCCTGTATGTATGATAACTTCTAAACTGCAACAATTTAGCTCAGCTACTCCCTATTTCCACATATGCATGAATTCTATCATAATCAATCACATCAAACGCATTTTCAGCAAAGATTTTCCTTTCAAACCAGTCATAACATAGTGGAAATATATAGCAGAAATTATACTTATTAGAAAGCTAATGAGTTAGTAGCATGAGTCCTTTTGATGTCCTCACTTATGACAATAACCATAAACATCCTGGCTTTGTCCCTTACCTCTGACCCTCCCTCTTCCGCGCCCACTGCCACCTTTACCAGCATTGAATGACATCACTAAATCATCAGCAGGGGAAAAATGAGACATATAAGAGAGTTTCCTTTGAGTCTTTTCTTGTGTAATCACTAAGACTAATTAAGGAATGGAAGGGGTACCATAAGAAGGATTTGACTGTGAATTTGATGGAAACTCTCATTTAGGCCCATAAGTAATTGAAAGAGCCTCTGTTCCTAATTTGTCTTTGATATCGTTTAGAGGAGATACATTGGCAGCTAGGAATGGGAACCAAAGTTGCATACTCATCCTATAATTCCTTGAGAAAACTCAGACGATTTTAATAGGCAAAGACACTCCTAGTACCTTGTGAAAGAGAATTTATTGAGCAATACAAGGTGAAGATGCGTGCCCTGTTCCTACAACATGAAAGCATTCTTTGAGATCTTTCTAGACAGTGTGATCATGAAGCGAAAGCACTATTTCACTGGAGATTTCCTTATCAACATAATTTATGAGACAGGAAAGCACTACCGCATTGCAACCGTCCCATTGATCCATATGACAATATTGTTGGTTTTCTCATAGACAAGTCCTTTCAACGAACCCAAGTTTATTTTTACCAAGAAGGGCTAACCCTATTGCCTTACTCCAAATAGCATAGTTCTGAGAACTGAGCAAAACTTGAGACATAAGAGTTATGGCTTGAGTATCTGCAAGATAGAGGAAGAGAGGGTGCTGAAAGTCCAGTTCTTGTGTCTTGGGTGTGGTAGATTCTTTCATGATGCGAAAAAAAATGGAGACAAATTGCAAAGTACAGAGAATTGAAACCTCTTGTGCACAGAGAAGGAGACCATCATAAAATTATTGCCAAATCACAAATGTTTGAGAAAACTGGAAAATTAAGTGACAAACCAAAAATTTACCCCAAATCAAAAATGTCAAAGCAAAAACACAGAGCAAGAAATAACTCAAGGAATGTAAATCACTAACCAAGAAGTGAGGAACACAAGCATTGTCGAATCTTCCTCACATGATCTCTAATTCAGTGTAAAACTCGATGGCAATTCACCATTTGGGATGAATTAAGCTCGAGCAAGAAAACTAAGAGCCCCATTGAACCCAGTTTAGACCAATTGTTGCGATAAAATCATCATAAATGCCACGATTTTTAAGGCCATCATGCCAAAATCAACCTTTAGCGAGATTCTTGATAGAGTTTTAGGGAAAGAAAGACGAACCCTAGAGCAATCGATCTATTTGCCGAAAAGCAAGACTTGGACCATAAATGGAGTCTCGAATGTGTCTTAATACAAATGAATGGTGATATGTAGGTTGGATTGTGATGAACGATGTGATGTGGTTGATCCTAATTCTTAGATTGAATCATATGATAAAAACACATAACACATGATTTTTTTTTTTTTGATAATATAGGCAAGCCGTAACTTGATGAGATAGTTTAGGAACTAGGTTTTAAAAATATGGTCCTTAATTCAACAAACTAGAAAATAGATTAGAAGTGACAGGACCATTGGTCCTTCAAAATCATATCAAGGCATCCTCTAGGAATTGTTGGAATCAAAGCCACGACCGCATCAACATTAACACTATGACCTTCTTTGGCCATATAATCAGCACATGAGATTTTTCTCTTGGAGTGTGATGTAATTCCTCCCTGAACAAGAAATCTCTAGTTTCCCGATGATTTCTCTGAGAGGGTGATCTGTATGGCAGTCTTTCATAAGAATATTGACGACATCAAGAGAATTAGAATAGAGAACAATTCTCTTTAAACCCATATAGGGACCATTTTTTAACCCTACCATGATAGCGTAGATTTCAGCTTCAATAATAGTATGAAGGCCTAGGGATTTGTAAATACCCATCAACCATTCGCCCTAAGCATTTCTAATCACTCCCCCGCAAGCCGCTTGGTGATCTTTTTGGAGGATGTGGGAATCTTGATATTGCTGTACCTTATGAGGAGCTGTTTGTCGAGTCTTTAAGAAGAAAGATTGTTCCCAAGGGAGCATCTAGCCAGGGTAAAGGAGGAAACCTGTCTAGCAAGGAAGATTCTTCTAATTGTTCAAAGTAGCACTGTTCACTCTTCATCTACCAATAGTTTCTCGGCTGAACATCATCTCTCAATTTGATTTTGGATATTTCTCTGGCTAGAAACTCAGATGGGGAAATTTTAGTGATTTCGATTTGATTGCATATATTAATTTAAATTTAATAAGTCATATTTGATTGGATTTTGGTGTGTGTAAGATTAATGTTCTAAAAGCAATCAAGCTCTTTTCCATAAACTAAGGGTGATTTGGACATTTTGTGCTTTTTATTTTTTTTTAATTTATTAAATGGTTGGTAGCAGACCACCCTGCCACATGGCTTATATAAAAAGTGAGGTGGGTTCCACATGGAAAGTCATATCACTGGAAATCAAATGGGGTTTTAGTTGTAAAGTAATATATGTTCCTTGCCATAGCGGAACTAGTTTGAATCATTTCACGGTCTCCATCTTTGTTGGAAAGTTCATTTACTTTCTCATTGTATTGAGGCCATTAATCTTGCTACTAGGGGTTGTGATGTTGATTACCCTTTTAGGGACCTTGTTGAAGGGGTTAGGATTCTTATTAATTGGGATTGGCATTTTAAGTTTATTAATGTTTATTGGGAGGATATTATTCTTGTTGATAGGTTAATTAGTTAAGATGTCTCACAAGATAATACTCCTCCTCCGGTCACAATTATAAGGCATAATTGACTTTTTTGGAGAAATTAAGGAAGCTAATTAAATTACTTTAGAATATTTTTATTTTATTTTTTTTCTTCAAAGTAATTTGTTTGACTAATAAACTAATATATAATCTAAAATTACATAACATATAAAATGATTAAATAACTTATTTAGCTTCCTTAATTTCTCCAAATAAAGTCAATCCATGCCTTATAAATAGATGGGAGGTAGTATGAAATTTTCGCATCATTGATCATCCTCCACCTCTATCATAAAAGAGGGAGGATGATGAAGGACCTTAGATGTTGATGCTTTAAGTTTTTTTGTTTTGTTTTGCTGTATTTAGTTGTGTACTCTTGATTTGTGTTGTGAGTAATGAGTTCCAATTTTATTTTTAAAAAGTCACATCACCATAATAGGGCTAACTAACCGTCAAACATTTGAGCTATTAAATGGGGCAACATAGCTACTTTTGAAACATTTAGGGTGCTGTTGAGGGGGGATAAAAAAAAAAAAGCTTGCAGAGTAACATTGCTCATTTGCAAATATTTTCGATGTACAACCTTAACCCTATTTAATTCAATCTCTTACCATTAATTACTTATTTTTTATGCATGTATTATTTGTTATTATTTTTCTAATAATGCAAGTCATCTACTTGCACAAAATTTGCTATTAGGTTAAAGTGCAAATATACTCTTTAACTTTTTTCCAAAAAGTGTGCATGCCACTATAAACTTTTTTTGGATGCAAAACTACGGGAAATATAGGCCTCTTCATTTTGTTTATTATCCACTTCCCTACACTTCCTATTCTTATTGTTAGATAGATCAATTCGGAGCAATTGAGATTTAATGTCCAATAAAAAGTAAAAGAAATGCATAGGATAATATATGAACTATTTAGATCAAACTTTAGTGATTCAATTATTTTTTTATGCATTTTTTTCTATTTGACATTAGAATAATATTTTTATAAGATATTAAATTTTAACTATCTATATTTGATTTAACTGTGAGAATAAGAAAGTGGATAGTAAGGGAAGAAGAGGCTCATTTCCCATTAACAAATATGGCATTATCATGGGTTTATGAGTTCTTTTTTAATAATTAAATGCAATAATTTAGTGAACAGTTGGTCTCATATCCTTGTATTGGAAATTGATGTTTGGGTTTTCAAATAATATATCATTTTGGAAAATGTATATTGTTTATTTTGTGTAGCGACAAATACCTATGGGAGGATGATATTGAACAGTAATAGTTTTTTTTTTTGGAGATTGTACAGTAATACTTTTTAATGTCATGAGTAGTCCTTTTTTTCACCTAAATGTCATGAGTCTTTAGAACTTATAAATTGATTTTAATTTGCAATATCTCAAATATGGGGCATAGGTTGCCTATATCAGTAGATTTAATGCATACCTTAATCTTAAGAAAATATGAATACGAAGGAAAAAAAAAAGATGAATACAATACTATATAATATAGAATTAACAATAACGTCTGTTTTTTTAAAAAGCATACGTTAAAAAAATTAGGTGGTGCCATTTTTAAAATTTTTGCCTAAGTTTTAACTTATTTTTTAATTACACGTTTAAAAAAAACATAATTTAAAAAAGGAACTTTTAACATCCGTTTTAAAGAAACATATGTTAAATTTTGTTTTTTTTAAATCCCCCTTTTAAGGATCGTACTCTAGCTCCACCTGTGTCACTCTTTGCCCTAATTGCAAAAGATTTCTCCCTCTCTTTCGTCTCAGCTCACTACTCCTCCGCCTTCAACGTCTTGCTCTGCTTCCTCTGATGTCCTTAGTATGCTCCTCTCATCTCTATAGTCTCCATGACACTCTCTATTCTGTGTGTTCATTTTCGGGTGAGTTTCATGTGTGCCTTTATTGGCTCCTGGCATATTTGAGCTCGTGCTTGGCCTTGGGTAACGTGGACAATTTTGAGAAAAGAATATATGTATTTTCTCACATTCAAATGTTGAGATACAACTGCCTATTTATATATATACAAAAGAATGAGGCATGATAATCAAAACTAATAAAAGCTAATAAAATATAGGGAAAATCACTGTTAGGTCCCAAGGACCATAAACAATTACAAAAAATTCTCACACCTAATTCCTCTATCAAAAAAGTCCCTAGGGACTTTTGTGTGATTAGTTGTCAATGTGAAATGACTATGTTGCCCTAAGGAATATTAAAGAAAAAGGCATATAGGAGAAGGAGGGTTATGCGTAGATTAACAAGTGGTTATGTCTCTTTTGACAACTTCATGAGCCAATATTGACAACGCTATTTTCATACTTAGAGAATTTACAACTTCAGCAAATTTTCCCCTCTGGTGCCATACATCGGAGAGATCTACACCGTAGAACACGGGGAAGATTCCTCTGTCATAGAGCCTTCTGGATTCGACAATCTTGTGGAGCTCATCGAGGCACGAGGAAGCATAATTCTAGGAGAGGACAACGACATAGAACAAAGATTCTTCGATTGCTCAGAGAAGTTTAGTAGAAATGGGTTGTCCTTTCTTAAGTCCTTGGTTGTCCATGAAAGTTATGATTCCTCGTTTCTTTAGCTTTGCGTGTAAGTGATCGATGAATCCATGGTGGGTGTCTTCTCTTTTAAAGCTCAAGAACACGTGGTAGCTCTGCTGTGGAATTGAGTTTCTACCAATTTGTTGTGCCATTGTATGAAGATTTAGTTTCTTTGATTCCTTAATGTCAACAGCTGATTTATGTTTTAACAAGTTCTTCAGCCTTTTTTTACAACTTCATAAGTCATATTAACAAGTGTATGAGTTTTTATATAATTAAATAATTGAAATATAAAAAAATGGAAAAAAATTGATTTAAGTATATTTTAAATCCAAAGAATTGAACTTAAATCAAAATAATTGAAATTAAATTCATCAACATTCACAATATATCTTACTTAACAAAGAAGTTTATATAAAATTCATATATAAAGCCATTAAGCATGATGAAATTGAAAAAATTAACACAAGGTTAAGAGTAAACTAACACAGTTTTGTAAGTTAGAAATGTAAAAATAGTAAATTCAGTGTACGTATAAACTTACAAGTTTGATTGAGTTTACATCTGACACGAGTTTATAAACTAGAAACATAAGACCGATAAACTCAGAGAGTCAACCACAAGTTTGACAACAATGCCTTGAAAGAATAAGAATAGAAGAGAAAAAGACCGAGTAAAGAAAGACCAAAGGACAACTCAACATCGAAATGTAAAAGTGCTGTTTTTGGGTCATTGGCTGTGGATTGGCTTCAACAAATCTTCAACGAATTTCAACATAGGATAACTCTAAAAGTGATGAATTTACTGTGGGTTCTCGGTGCAAAACTGCAGAACATTAAATGTGTGTTTTGCTACAAAAAAGAACTCAAATTCAACCCAAACCCAACCAAATCCGACTCCCACTTCCAGAGGACCTAAAATCCTCGACCCCTAGCTACTCTAACTCACATTCTTTCACTCCCATTCCATTTTTCATCTCTTTTCTCTCCATCTCTCGCATTCCCAACTCACCTCCACCTCCATTTTTGCACTTTTTTCTCTTCTTCATCTCATTTGTGTTTATCCCTCCATGGCCAGAGCTTGGAAGTGGTGCTTTGGTGCTTCTCTCATAATTGGACGAGGTTAGGGTTCCATCCTCTTGAAGATGCGTCAAATACATGAGCTTTCAAGCTTCAAAGGGGAGTTTTAGCTTTATCCGTAGTTCTAGCTATAGTTTTATGATTTCCTAGGTCATATGAGTTGTAATTTGTAGTTAGACTCTTTGATTATGTTTGTAATCATTGTTGGATGATTAATTTGTGTTTTGGATGAGTTAATGTGGATTTATGCTCCTTAATGTGTGTGTTTTCTTATATAAATATGTTGTTTATGAACATTTTATTGTTGAGTAGTTTGATAGATGTGAGACTATAATGAACCATATGCATTAATTAATCACAATCACACACAAAGAGGGCTTAATAATGCTTTAATGAATGGGTAACCATAAGGTAAAGTATACCCAAAGGTGGCTTTGAGGTTTGTTGTTTAATAAAGTTTAAAGAAATTAGATATTAAGTGCTATTTTAATAGTGTCTTAAGAAGTGGCTATTTCACTAGGTGGCTAGGTGGAATCAAAGGTTGAGTTCACTAGGTAGACTTAAAGGTAGCTTTGAGGTTTGGTATCGTTATGGACTTGTTATAATTGAACTCCCATTATCCTAAGTGAATAATGATTGTCCTAATCCATTTTTAAGAAGCTCATTATCATTGATTTCCACGCCATCTTTATATAGAAAATACCAAAATCACGTAGCTTAGGGTATTTTATTTTCACTGCGTCTTAGTTATAGATTTAAAACCAAAATCACCCATTTACATTGTTAATTGCATGTTTCTATCACTTAGCTAGTATGGGATATCAATAAAGGGTCCCTAAGTGTAACGGTGGTACACTCTATTGTATTAAATAATTTGATTAATTTTTTTATTGACAAAAAGCGACTAAAGAGTCTTCGTCAATGATACTGCCCATGATTTATAAATATTGTAATCATAACAATGGGCCATTGGTTGAGGCTGTTTTTAGGTTGTTTAACTCAAGAAAGGCGATTGTTTTTTTTTTTTTTAGTTGGGCAGAAAATTCAGGACTCTTAATTTTTTTATTATTGAGTGGGAAGGATAGTTTATAGCAAATTAAAAAATGGTTAATGTATCCAGTACTTCAAAGTATTTTTAGAAGCTCACTCAGTGCTCTAAAGTTTTTTATGGGGCAATTTCAACCCTAAACTTATAGAAAAAATACTTACTTGTTTCGCAAACTATTCTATCTGCTTGTTTCTAGTCCAACCCGACTATCTCGTCGAGCTTTACTTTCGTATTGCATTCCTTATATTTAGGTACGTTTGACCAGAACTGAATCCAGAGTAAAGGCGATTCGTCACCTGTTTAAATTCAGTTTTCTTTAACCAGACTTTAAACATCTTGACTTGATCAGGGTCAATATGACAATTCATTCCTTTACCCCAAGAAAATAGTTAAGGTGTACCACGACCACATAAGCCTTTTATTGCAACTTCTTTCCACTGAAAACGAGTTTCTTTACCCTAAATTCGTTCATTAAATAGTCTTGGCGACAATGTCGCCTCAAGGTGATCCCAATAAAGGAATTTTAAATAGACTTGGCGGTCATAGCCGTCGCACATGATTCCAATAAGGAATTTTACATAGACTGTGATGAGGTCGCCTCAAAATAATCCCAATAAAAGAATTTTACATAGACTCGAGACCATGTCGCCTCAAAATAATCCCAATAAAAGAATTTTACATAGACTTGGCAGCATAGTCGTCGCACACATGGAACTTGACGTCAACTGTAGTACACTTTTAGTTTGTCCACATTCCACGTTCTCTTGATTGCCTTCTTTTCCAGCGTCTCAAGCATATAGGCTCATTTGCCGAGCTTTTCTCTAACCTAGTATGGGTCTTCCCAGTTTGCAGCAAGTTTCCCGTCTCTAGCATTCTTATTTCCTATAACGGCTCTTTGAAGGACTAAATCGCCCTTCTCAAATGACCGGGGCCTCGCCTTCTTATTATACCGAGTTGCAATGAGTTGTTTTGTAGCCATATCTCGGCAGTGTGTCGTGACTCTAGCTTCATCAATTAAATCTAACTATACAGCAATTGCTTCATTGTTCTCGTCTTCCTCTTGTAAGGCCTTGATTCTCCTTCACGAGGGCTGGCCGATTTCTACCGAGATCCTGGCTTCACATCTGTATGTCAGCCTAAAGGGGGTTTCCCCAGTTGCTGTTTGAATGCTGGTCTGGTATCCCCATAAAATACAGTACAATTTCTCTACCCAATTAGACTTTGCCTCCTCCATCCACTTTCTCAACCCGTCTACAATGACTTTATTTGCAGCCTCGGCTTGCCCATTGGATTATGGATGTTCCACAAAGGCAAAGTGTTGCTTGATGTGGAAGTCAGACACCAACTTTTGGAAACGCTTATCAATAAACTAAGTTATGTTATTCGTGACTATCTCCGTCGGGATCCCAAATCGAGATATAATATATCTTTTGAGGAACTTCTACACCCAAGCCGAGGTGATTGTTGCCACTGGTTCCGCCTTTATCTACTTGGTAAAGCAATCGACGGCTACTATAAGTCATCGCAGCTGTCATGGGGCCGCCTTGAATGGGCCCAACAAGTCTATGTCCCATTTAAAGAATGGCCACAAAGCCGAGATAGATTTTAGCTCTGGTAGGGGAGACCGTATTATCCTGGCATGTTTTTGGCAGCTATCGCATTTTTGGACATGGTCCTTGGCATCTGCCTCCATGGTAGGCCAGTAATAGCCAGCTCGCAGAGCCTTTCGAGCCAATGCCTTGGTGCCCATGTGCTGCCCATTAATTCCTTCATATATCTCGGCTAGAACATACTCAGCCTCCTCCGAATCCAAACACTTGAGCATTGGAGAATGTAGCCCTTTACGATACAACTGATCGTCCACTACTGTATATGCAGCTGCCTCCCTTACTAGCATTTTCGTTTCAATCAAATCATCAAGAAGGACTCCTCTTTCTAGGTAATCGACAATTGGCTTTCTCCAATCACCGGATTCCGAGATGATCATAACGCAACTCGGCTCTGACAAATTCTGCTGGATCACTGTGCGGTGATTACCGGATTCTTGGTAATCTGAATGCACATTTAGCTGGGTTTAGCCGAACTCGATGCGCTCGCATCTTGTCAAACGTTTGCTGCAAATCATGGACATGGCTCACTGGCTCCGCCGACTTGACAATCATGTCGTCAATGTACACCTCCACGTTCTTCCCCAACTGGTCTTCAAACACCTTATTCATCATTCTTTGATACGTAGCCCTGGCATTCTTTAGACCAAATGGCATCACATTGTAACAATAATTCGCCTTCTCAGTGATGAAGGCCATTTTTTCTTGGTTGTTGGGTGCATGGCAATTTGATTATACCCCAAATATGCATCCATGAAAAAGAGGAGTTGAAAACCGGACGAATTATCTACCAATTTGTCAATACTAGGCATTGGAAATGCGTCTTTAAGACATACCTTATTCAAGTCGATGTAGTTCGTGCAGACCCTCCATTTACCGTTCGGCTTCCTTACCATTACCACATTGGACAATCAGGTGGTGTACTGAACCTCCCAGATGAATCCGGCTTTTAGCAGCCCCTTCACATGCTCCTCCAAGGCCATTCCTCTCTCCGGGCCAAGCTTTCTCTTCTTATGGGCAACTGAAACTGATCCCGGATGAATCGCCAACTTGTGGCAGCAAAATTCAGGGTCCACACCGGGTATTTCATATGGTCTCCAAGCAAACACATCTTTATTCTTCTTTAGAAAGTCCTCTAGTTTGGTGCGAACCGCGGGTTCCAGTGTTTTGCCGACTTTAGTAACCTGTCCCGGCTTAATGCCCAAGACGAGATCTTCCAATTCATCATTTGGCTCGGCTCTCTGGATCTTGTCTTCTTTTTGCAAATCCAACTCCACCAAATTGATTGATTTTTCTAGAGGCATTTTTGTCTTGCTCGAATTTTCTCCTTTCTGAATCCGAGATGAAGAGGATGGTCCATCCCTACTCTCTTTGATGATTTCAAAATAGCACTGTTGGGATTCCTTCTGGTGACCTTTAACTGTGACAACCTTGTTCTTGTTACTGACCAACTTCAACTTTTGATGCTTGGTAGACACCAGCATATCCCAATTGTGTATCGTTGGTCATCCAAAAATGATGTTGTAATAGGATGGGAAGTCAGCCACAATGAATCTAACTCATTCTGATTTGAACGCCTCTTCAGTCCCCAGTGTTAACTTGAGGTCTATATACCCCTTAGAGCGAGTATCCTGTCCATTGAAAGCGGTCAAGGTCATCTTGCATGGCTTTAGATCCTCCGAGTCAAGCTTCATTCGCTTAAATGCATTCCATAAGAGAATGTCGACCGCACTTTCGTTATCAACAAAAATTTTCTTCACCCGGCAGTTTACCACCGTTCCAGTGATCACCAAACCATCACGATGGCTTAGAGCTACATCTTCTAAGTCCTCCTTGGTGAAGTAAAGTATGGGAGGTTCCGGCTTCGTCGAGTCTTTCTTGAATTCCGGGCGATTCCTAATGGAGAGGACCTCCCTCGGGTATTTCTTTCTTTAGCTTACCAAGTCTCCTTCCCCTCCAAATGCTCCGCTAATGACATTGCATTCATACTTAGCTTCAGGGAACTCGTCATCACTATCTTCTCCTTTCTTCTTTTGATATCTCCTTTTTCTTCTCTGGGGGTGGCCTCTTGCTCCGACCCCTATACTGACACTTATTGCTCTGTCGCCCTTAGGTTTTGATAACATATTTTCAGAGTTTTCCTTCCCAGATGAATTTCTTTATTGTGTCTCTCAAATCCCAGCATTGCTCGGTTGTATGTCCGTGTTGGTCATGGAACTCGCAATACCAAGACTTATCCAACGTGGCCTTATTTTGAAGTGGTCGAGGTCGTTCAACCTTCTTCATCTCGGTCAAGGATACCTCCTTCCAGAGTTGCGCCCTAGTTACACTCAAAGGTGTATATTTCTCATATTTTCCTTCTGCCTTGCTTCCTCGGGATTTTCTATCCGTGATGCGTCCATAAAAATCTTGCATGTACCCACCATGCTGCTCTTTTCCCTTCAGAGGTGGGCTTTTAGTCCTCTCTTTTATCACACAGCTCGCAATCTCCATCTATTCCAGCTCCAGGTATTGTTTTGACCTATCTCGGAAATCCGTCAAGGTCTTGACAGGACGTTTCATGAGCGATTTCTTCAACCGGGATGACATGTCCAGGTCGGCTATAGCCAGATGTAGATGCACATCTTCCAGCAACCCCGGTACTTGTAGAGCTGTATCTTTGAAGCGATCTAGATACTTCTACAGCGTTTCCCCAAGTAATTGTTTCACCTTACCGAGAGTGAACTCGGTTTTTGGCTATTTTCTGCTTGTCGCAAAATTCAACAAAAACTTTTACTCCAAGCTATCCATATCCCGGATCGAATTTGGTTGCAGCGAGTGAAACCATGTCTGTGCAGCTCCTCGCAAAGTCCCTGCAAATAGCCAGGGTATGATATGTACTTCAAATCCTTTCACCATTATCTCCATGGCAAAATTGTTGAGATGAACTTGCGGGTCCTAGCTCCCATCATATTTCGGCAGGTCCCTTGAGTTAAAACCTTTGGGATACGGAGCGCTCATAATTGTGTCCAAGAAAAACCTTCTGTTTCTCTCTCCGCCATATCCTTTTGTGTACGTCCCGAGCATGCTCTGTGACGAAGGTACCGTATCTTCCTTACCGGCATCTCGGCTTTCAACAAGTTGCTTTCCCTTCGCATGTTCTAGCTCCGGAATTCGAACCTCTGGGATTCGAGCCTAGTTTTGTTCGGCATTATTAACCTATGGGTCGCCAGTGTCAACTTGAGTAGCAGTTGTGATACTAACCCTGCTAGGACTACTCACATCTCGGTCGATGTTTCATGTAAGGTTCTCAAGCAACCTTAGGCGTTCTTCCAGCAATTATATTCTTCGAGTCTCTTCTCTGGGAATCTGAACTCGATCCTAGCCGGCCAAGTTCTCTTCTACATGATTTGTACTTGGTACTTCAGCATTTGTATGAGCAGAAATTGAGGCATTAGCCCAGCTTGGGCTAGCAGCATCCCGATCCGTATTATGGATGAGGATATTAGTCCGGTTAGGACCAGCAGAATCTCGGCTTGTGTTCTGAACTGGATTTTCTGACCGTCTGAGATGCTCATCCAGAAATTGATGCAGTCTTCGTCCTTCTTCCTGCTGCCAGATGGCATTGCAGCGGTCCATATCCTCTTGCATAAGTCGGATATCTTCTTGTCTTTGGAGCCGGTTACGAGTCTCCATCTCCTCCATCTGCCGGAATAACGAACCAAGTGTGCTATGCAACATGCAGATATTGAGGTTTTCAACTTGAAACTCAAGAGGAGGGTCTTGCTATCGAACTGGTGGCTGGACTTGCTAGATAACCCGGTTCTGAGGGACTGGAGAGGCTGCAGTATCAGCTGTCTCCTCCTCAGTCTCCACTATAACATGATTATAATTTAGAGCAACTGAGTCCTCATACTGAATCGTTCGTTCCTGATGCTGCTGCGGCTGTTCCTCCGGCAATTGGTCCTGTCGAGGTATCTGGCTACAACTTCTAGTATTTGATGCCATTTTCAGTGGCTTGGGAATCGAAGTTTATCTCTCCCCACGGTCGGCATCAATGTTCTGTTGTGTAGAACACAAATGTCTAATCTCAAGGGATTAGTATGTTGTTTATATCGGATCAAACAGTTTCTCAGAGATATCTATTAGTTAGACACCAAAGAGAAGGTGATTACTCAGTGATATCTATAAGGAAGATACCAAAGAGTGTCTGAAGATCACTGTGCACAAGAATATGGCCAGTAGCCAAAATGTGGTGGAGTGTGTGCACAGTGAGACTGAATGTAGAATAGATGAATAGAGAATGTCCACCTGTTGGGTAATCTTTTATTTATAGGGATTACCTCTAAGGTTTCAGTCTTTGGGCTTTGTGCGCCTCCAAGCCCACAATGTTCTGCTCTACTATCTGATGTGTCCCTGCTCCACTACATGTACTGTCCAGGATTATAGCCTTAATTATAAGCCAATTAGTGTTTTACCTGATTATGGAGGGATTCTGCCATAAAGTGTCACTGTTGGGCCGCACAACACTGGGCCTAATATGCTAGTCCATAACACTCTTATTGCAATTTGAATAATTCTTGTCCTTCACTGTGCTCCGTCATATTGATGAAACTGAGCGCTCACACAGTTCCAACAATAACTGGAGGTTGGGGACTTGGGGGTTTTAGTTTTATGAAATCTAATCTTTTCAATTCATGTGCGGAGGCCAAATCTCACATAAATTTTTTTTAAAAAAAAATACAAAACCTTCATGTAATTCCCCAACGCTTACTATTATCCTTACAAAACATAGCTTAGCATAATCCAACGCTTAGCACAACGTCTTCTTTATGATGAGTTTCCTCAAGCCACATAAGCATAGTCTAATTAACATGCCACCTGGATAATTTTTGGTCAAACGTTTGCCTAATAAGCATTTTAACAGTCGAGTTTAACTTATGTTAGGGTTGGATATAATTGCACCCAAAAAATTAGTTTAGGTTCGAAATTGCCCCATAAAAAACTTAGTGCACATCTAAAAGTACTTTGGGGTTGGGATGTGTAGCGCAACTTAGCCCTAAAAAAACATAGGTTATTAGACCGCACAAAACAAAAATAGAAAAAAGTGTGTTGTGTTCACGAATATATCGAGGCGGACGAAGAAAAGTCATGTTCTAGGGCAGAAATGGATATGGTTAAGAAATCCCTCCAATTAACAATTAATAATCTTGACTTGGTAAACCATTGATATTTTATTGAAATATTTACATTTTTGGAATACTATATGATTACTAAGAGCAGTTTATTCTCATATAAAAATATAGAATTTCTTTTTCAAATATTTACATTATACACACACACACTACAGTATTTTATTAATTATCGTTGTATTACTTTTAAATTTATTCTTATTATTTAATCTTCGAATTATATTTACACACATGCATGTGTTATTTTAATTTTTGATTATTTCTTAATTCTTTGCTTACTTAATTACTATGTATATTACACTAATCAATTAAATTGAGTATATAAATTGTAATTTGTTCCTTTTGATTTCATATATAAAATTAAAATTTTATCCTGGATAGAACTGCTTATCATAATTAATATGCATATATGCATATTAACCAATATAGCAGTACCCAAGATGATAAAAAACATGAATATATAGTTGTTGTTTAATATAAAGTGATAATTTAATTTACTTAAAAAGAAAACTTAATTAGCTTATTCAATGCATAGAAGATTAATTATGTTAACTAATAACTAATTGGGAATTTGCACCCAACCACTACACACACAGCAAAGAAAATTGCACTGAAGACCAGTTCTTCAGTTCCTTGTTAAACATATAGATTGGCCATAAAACCTCAAAGTCAAAACTAAAAACTTAAAACAATTAGAAGTTAATACTCACGTGGAAAAAAGAAAGTAAAGGTCAAAACATGGCATCTTAAAAAATTAATCAATCAGATATAGACGTAATTTGCAAAGAAAGGGTCACATGAACCCTGATCCAATGAATGGAGAGAAGTTGCAGGCGAAGAAATACTGACTCTTTATTTTGCTTCCTGCAAGCAAATTAAAGACTACTTCTCTGGCTTCTCCTTATAAATACCCTTTAAGTTCGTTCATATATAAGCTCATAAACACACACAGAATTGAAAGAGGTAGAGATAGAGAAAGAGATATATACACCCAAAATGCAAGCTGTGTACTTGGTTGTTACCCTCTTAGCATTTTCTTCTTCCCTTGTGCTCGCAGAGGATCCGAGTCCTCTTCAACATTTCTGCTTTGCCCTCAATGATACAGCTACTCCAGGAGGTATATATGTACACACTTAACTTCTGAACTTACTGTGGATAGCAAGTTATACTAAATATTTACAAGTTTGACTAGGTTATATATATTGTTGCTTTAGCATACTAATTAAATATCTTGAATTTGCAGTTTTTGTGAATGGGAAGTTTTGCAAGGATCCATAGGCTGTGAAAGCTGAGGACTTCTTCTTTTCTGGACTAGATGTAGCAGGAGACACATCATCAAACCGTAATGGCTCCAATGTTACTGCAGTGGACGTAACCAAGTGTGCTGGATTGAACACTCTTGGAATAACTCTTGCTTGCATTGACTTCGCGCCAAAGGGATTGAACCCCCCTCACATTCATCCACGTGGCACCGAGATCCTCGTAGTGATTGAAGGAACTCTTCTTGTAGGAATTGTGACCTCTAATCAAGAAGAGAATCGATTTTTTACCAAAGTGCTTAATAAGGGAGACATGTTTTTGTTTCCAATTGGTCTCATTCATCACTACAAAAAAAATGTCGTTTCGTAGTGGTCAATTTGAAGCGGTTACAACAAACTGCAACAAATATCATATTTTGTAGCAGTTTTACCACTTGCGCCAAGACGCGCGCTGGTTAGGGGACAAACTTTATAGCAGTTATAATAAATTAACCGCTACAAACTTTCACACCAAACTAACACAAAATTTGTAGCTATTGATTTGTTGCGGTTTCGTGAAACGTAACTGCCAGAAAATTGGTGCCAAGCGCAAAGGTTGTGGCAGTTAATTTTTGGCTGTTTATAAGAAGAAACTGTTACAAAATTTGAAGAGTTTAAACATCTGTAGCAATTATGCCTAAAAACCACTACAAAATGAAAAAAGTTTGCAACTTTGTAGTGGTTTCAAAAGAAACTGCTACATGTTTGAAGCCTATATAAAAAGTTCTCTACGTAAATTATTCTGTGAAGAATTTGCAGCATGAAGCCAAACATTGGTTTCAAAGTAGTTGCTTCCCATGAAAATTTGCAAATAGGCTACTTGGTATCATGATATACGTATCATGTTACCTACCACCACATTTGCAATTTTTCATGTGATGGCAACTATGTTCAAACCAATGTTTAGCCTCATGCAGTAAATTCTTCATTCTAATAACGAAAAACTTGTGCCGGTTATTGTAACAACCACTATAGAGATTCTAATAACGATTACGTTGTAGCGGTTACCATAATAACCGCTACAAAGATCGTTGAAAAATACAAGGAGTCTTGCGCATTGTAGCGGTTTATACCATTAACCGCTACAGAATGCAAATAGCTAGTAAACTTGTGGTGGTTTCCTACAAAAACCGCTACACATTTAAAGCCTATATATAAACACCCACAACGGAAATTATATTGGATGAAGAAACCAGACATTAGTTTAAAAGTAGCTACCCCCATGAAAATTTGCAAACTGGGCTATGTTTGGTATCATAATGTTACCAAGCACAACATTTACATTTTATCAAGGGTGGAAACTGCTTTCGAATAAATGTATAGTTTCTTGCTGCTGTTCTTCAAAGTCACAATAAAATTTGTAGTGGTTATAGGGTAAACCGCTATAGAATGCAAACAATCTGACATTTGTAGCGGTTTTGGCATAAACCGCTACAGAATGCAAACAGTCTAGATATTTGTAGTGGTTTATTTGGATGCCTACAAAGTGTCACAGGGAACCAGGAATATTGTAGCGGTTAGTATAGCGATTTTAGGCAAAATTGCTACAAAAGTTGAATTGTTTAAAAGAGCCAGTAAACCACCGTATTTCACTCACACAACGCACATTTCTTTCTCATGCACTGTCTTACAACGTTTAACTATAGTTTTTAACCAGTGATGGCTTCAGGGAGAGGTAAGGGAAAGGATGTAATGCAAGGTAGAGTGCCTTGACGAGGGGGCAATAGTAATAAAGGGCAGCATAGGGGTAGAAATGTCCCTTGCCATCACAACAGGGGACCCCACCTCAGCAAATGTTCCCACAGGAGGCAGCCCCATAGGTAACGACTCCACAAGTAGAGGAAGCAACCTTACGTTAGCTGATGAGGATGAGGAAGTTGAGATCAGTTTGGATGACTTTGACTTCGGCATTCCCTTACACAAGATGGAGCGGTGGGGGGATGAGGAGATCGCCAAGGAGCAGGGGAACCCCTAACTATCATCTTCGCAGTCGATTGGATTTGACATGCAAGTCAAAGGTAAATTTTAATATTCTTTTAATAAATATAATATTTAAATTTCATACGGTTTATTAAATGTGTAGTTAAATGTAACAAAAAATGTTGTGAATTGTGCAGGTGAGTTGGGGAACATCACCACGATAAAGCTAGACGTGGCCGGTTTGAATGCAATTAATGGGCCATGTGTCATAGTTCCGTGGAATGAGCAAACGGCACTACTACAAAAAGTTGATACTACTTCCCTAATAGACGTCCTTATTTTAAAAAAGGAAGTAAAAAGTATAAATGGTGGCATTTTCGTAATTATTTGGCTAAATTTTGAGACTTAGGCGTCCTAAATATAATTTTAGGACGCCTAAAATTATTTTTTTGGCGCATTTTGAAGAATTTGTTGGCGCCAGGAAATTTTTTTGCGACCTGAAAATAAAATCAGGACGCCAAAATTGAATTTTAGGCGTCCTAAAATATATGTAGGGACGCCTAAAATGAATTTTTTTGCACATCTTGATGAATTTTTTGGCACCTAAAAAAATTTTGAGCATCTTATATTTAAAATTAGGACGCCAAAAATGAGTTATTTGGCGCACAATTCAAAAAAATTTGGCAATTTTGGCGCTGGTTAAAAGTTTTGAAATCCTAAAGTTTAATTTAGGACGCCAAAATTTCGTGACTTTTTTGTATTACTTTTTTTTTGCCCTACCTGCTCCCACATCCCATCCCTGACTTATTAATTGCCTCGCTCTCACCTTTCTTTTCTTTTTACTCAGAACCTCTCACCTTTCTCAGTCTCTCTCTCTCTCACGCCAAGGTATCATCCATCTTGCACCATCTCAGATAACTTTCCATCGTTCGTCGCTCACCGTCGCTCGTTGCTCACTGTCACTCGCAGCTCGCCGTCGTTCTCCATCGCAAGGCTTCGCCGTCGCTCGTTGCTCACGATCGCAAGGCTTCACCGTCACAAGTCTTCACCGCAGCGCATTTAAGCTTCAAAAGAAATCATGCCTTTCGCCATTGCTCGTCGCTCGCCCTTCGCTAGTCTTCAGGTTCCAGATCTGTTGTTCTTCTTAGATCTACATTTTTATATTTTTAGATATGCTTTGTTAGATATATTGTTCTTCTATTTGCCGTAGATCTCATTGAGGAAGAAAAGTTTGATTTCTTGTTGAAAATGGTTCGATTCGATTTATTTTTCATCTCATATAGACTCGCATCCGATTCGATTCTAAGTTCACCTCATGCTCTGTTCATTCTATTCTTCTTTGTTAGTGATTGAATTTCATAACTTGAAAGAATATTTAGGGGAAAAATCCCTTCTCTCCTTTCAAGAGAATTTGCCTTGTATTGTGTATGCGTATTTGATCGGGACGTATCGATTCGATTTATTGTTTGGTTTTTTTTTTTTTTTTTTTTTTTTTTAAAAAAAAAGGACATATGGCGTCCTAAATCATGGTTTAGGACTCCATAAATAGAGTATAGGCGTCCTAAAATACTATTTTAGGACGCCTTAAACAGAACTTATGGCGTCCTAAAATAAAATTTAGGACGCCATAACTTCTAATTATAGCGTCCTTATTTTTTTGAAGACGCCATATCTTCTACGTCTCCGGAGAGACGTCCTTTAGAAAAAAAGACATAAATTGGGCTTAATTTAGGACGTTGTACATGTTTTTTGTAGTAGTGCGGAGACCGAGTCAATCGAGAATGGTGGTCACCTCTTCAGCCGTTGGCTGACCGAATTTGGCAAGAATTGGTTGCAGTTTCCCATCTACTTCAAGACTTGGAAGCATGTTCTGACGGAGCCAATGAAGAGAAAAGTGTGAGAAGAAGTTGTTACGGTAATTAATTATATTTAATTATAGTATAGATGTATATAGTTATAATTTATGGCTTTATAATTAAATAATTAATAATTCAATTATTAGATATGAATTTCAGAAGTTGATACACGAATAGATACTTTGTTCAAGACGAGCAGCTATGGATTTAATCATAACTTTTTTAATACAACGAATTTTGAACTAGTTCTTGTAATGTTGAAACATAAACTTAAAGGGCTTTTTGGGGATATGTCATGTGCTAAATTTAGAGTTAACATGGGTCTACACTGGCAATATCACTAATAATCTCTAGAAATTCATACATTTCGGCACATTTTCCCATACTTTTACCGGTTTTTGGAATAAATTTGTGCATAAAATAGACATACATAAAGGAAAATGTGATTTGGTGAAACAATGTTCAAACTTTAGAAAATTTTGAGCTAAATATGAATAATTTTGACTATTTAAAGAGTTTCAAGTAGCTCATAAAATCCTTCTTTATGTAGGAGGATGATGACCAGATGGGAAAGCTTGAGAACATCATGGAAAGCTTAGGAAAGAAAGAAAAGAATGCAAGAATCAGATGAAAAAAGAAAAGAAAAAAGATGATATATGCACTTGCTGTTGGTTCGCCGTAGCAAAACCATGGCCAATATCAGTTACCTTTCTACCCCATTCACTGTCATTTCACTACCTATTTGCCACAGCAAAACCAAGGCAAAAATCTATGACCTTTATGCCTCAACTCAATGCAATTTCGCTACTAGTTCACCACGGCGATGAATGTCGAACTACAAAAAAGTGAAGCAGTGCGTTTTGAATAACCGATGCGTAAAACCTATATAAAACCCGATAGGGGTGCCAAAACTAGACATTCTGAATTGGAGAGGCCAAAAATGTTGATAAGGAGATATTTGGATTGAAAATCTTTGAGTTTTTCTTGTCTCCCTCCCATTTCTTCTCATTTTAATGATATGAACTATGTTATTATGCTTTTTTATTATTATTATAAGTAGCTAAAACTCTCATTTAGGATTACTTTTACCCATTGTATGGATTGAAACTACAAGATTATCTCGCTTTTGTTGGTTAATGAGAATATATGTTGGTTTTTCTTTGCGCTTAATGCTATCTTGTACTTGATCACCATATTATTAGAGTAGTTCAAGTTTGGAAGATGCTTGAAAGAGCTATTTTGATTGTGAAACTTAAGAAAAATCATATTAGACTTGAAGTTTAGAGATTAAATGGAGGGTTTGTTGTTAGAATAGAGATATATCTAACAAAATAGCATAGTCTATTGAAGGATTGCTTTGGAAAGATGGTTTTCATTAATTACAAACAAGAGATTGAATATTTTTAATGAAGATTAAAAATCAATCTTGACTTGAAAGAACTTGGTTGATGAATTTAGAACCTTTGACTAGCATATAGACTCGTTTAAGGGAAAATTACGCGCAGGTCCCAAGGAAC
Source organism: Acacia melanoxylon (assembly GCA_019022615.1). Classification (NCBI taxonomy): domain Eukaryota; kingdom Viridiplantae; phylum Streptophyta; class Magnoliopsida; order Fabales; family Fabaceae; genus Acacia; species Acacia melanoxylon. The sequence goes on from JAFJYJ010000114.1 coordinate 1,152,737, forward strand.
GAAAAAATTACAAAAAAAATCCCTTGAAATCACAAAATTACACAAAAGTCCTAAGGAACTTTATTGATATTATTTGTATTAACAATAGGAAATGCTATATTTACAACAAGAAATACCTATATTTACAACAACATTTAAAACACGACCATTTACAACAGGAAATGCCCATATTTACAACAAAATTCAAACACCTGGATTTTGAACGTAGAGAGGTCATTTACAACAGAAAAAGCCTAGATTTACAACAGGAAGTACTGTATTTACAACTAAACTAAAATCTGGACATTTACAACAGAAAAAGCCATATTTACAACAGGAAATGCCTATATTTACAACAACATTTAAACACCTGGATTTTGAACGTAGAGAGGTCATTTACAACAGAAAAAGCCTAGATTTACAATAGGAAGTGTTGTATTTACAACAAAATTTAAAATCTGGCCATTTACAATAGAAAAAACCATATTTACAACAGGAAATGCATGTATTTACAACAATATTTAAAAACCTGGATTTTATTTCTATACAAATAATATCAAAAAAGTCCCTTAAGACTTCTGTGTAATTTTGTGATTTCTAAGGACTTTTTTGTAATTTTTTCGTTCCTTAGGACCTGCGCGTAATTTTACCCTCATTTAACCATCATAAGTGGATAATTGCATAGTTATATATATGAAATACAATGAGGAAGAAGTAATCCTAAGCTTTTAACCTCTTGAATGTAAAACCGGCTGAACCCAAGAGGGGGGGTGAATTGGGTGAAGATTAAAAAATTGAAACTTTGAAAATCTTTTCACAACTTCTAAATCAACAGTTAGATATTCAAATAAGCATATACTGGAAATATAAGAGATAAAGGAAGAGAATATGCAAACTATGATTTATACCGGTTTGGCCCAATCCTTGACCTACGTCCGGTCCAAGCTCCACTTGAGATTTTCAATCCACTATCCTCTTGTTTAACCGGCACAAGAGAAGCCTATACAAACGCACAAGTTCACCCAGGCACTTGTGAAGCCGAATCTCTCACCGAGATACTCCTTTCAATCGTTACACACTCGTACTCGAAGTTATCCTCTCATTAGGATACACTCCCCTTACAAGTTGTAAATCGATAACCCAATCTCCAAGTCCCACGACTTGAGATTCTTACAATGATTTAATACTCAGAAATATTCTCTCTAAAAGAGTAAATGAATAAACACTGAAGTACAATACAAATCATTTCACTCTCTATGATGAACTATACAAACATTGAGAACGAGAGAGCGTGTGAGCTAAATGTTTGATTCAGAAATTTGGCATTTTTAAAGTGTAAGCTCTTGTCTCCAACCTCTTCTATCTTGAATGCTTCTTCTTTTATAGTTAGTTGGAATTTATGACCGTTGAGCAATTCCTCCATAGAATATGACCGTTGGAATAAATATAGCCGTTGAAAGCTCATGACGTAATCATCGCTTTTTGTAATATGATGTTAATCCTTCACATAGTCATCGAAACTCATTAACAAACCGATTAAAGATGATTAGGAATAGTAATGAGTAATGGTAAGGATTAATGAAATCACAAACAATGATTTTGAGATTTCGGACAACGGTGATTTTTAAAGCCGAGATATGATAACTCGAGTTATTCCATGTGACTCGAGTTGTTTTAAGTGCCAGATGCTTTCTGTTTGGATTCTGACTCGAGTTGTCGTATGTGACTCGAGTTGCGTAACTCGAGTTATGTTTGTGCGCCAATGTTCTCTGATTGCTTTCTGTCTGAATTATGACTCGAGTTATCTTGCCTGACTCGAGTTAAACCAGTTCATTCACTTATGCTTGTTAGCATTGTCATTGATCCTCAATCTGAGCATTTGATCAACTGAAACTTGCTCATAAAGATTATATAGCAAGTAGTAATCAATTGATAACAATAAGATCAGAATTCTCGGAGACGTTGTGAACATTGCTCTGCTACTTTGTTCGTTCGAGTTAAGATCTCTTCTAAATATTCATTCTTCTCTGTCTGCCTCTCTGATTGATGTTGACTCAAGTTTCCAGTCCTAACTTGAGTTATCCAAGCCTAGTTAATAACTCATTCCAAACTCATTGTATGTTGAGCGTTTTTGAACCATCTTGAACTTACTGTAACTTTCGAAGGCCATATCTCCCTGGTCTGAACTCCGTTTTGCTTGGTTCAAATCTTGATGGAAATAATTTTGAGTCTTATTTCATATTCCACCAATTTCAGCTCAATCCGATTTGTAGTTTGTGAGATACACTCAAAACACCAAAGCTATGTCTGCACTGTGGCGTGAATTGTAGTGTCAACTTCCACAATTCATATATCCTTGATCTGAACTCCTTTGGACTTGTATTTTATACCAAAATGACGCATTGGGAGTCTAGTTTCATATGCCACTAGTTTCACCTCAATCCGATATCTGCTTTGAGAGATATCATCGAAATACTGGCACCGATCAGTGAAACGTGAAAGAGGTGAACGAGTTCTTTGAAATACACTATAACTCGAGTTACTAGTGATAACTCGAAAGTTACACAACTCGAGTTACTTAGTGATAACTCGATTTATATCATCCAGTAAACCCGAAACACTTGTAACAAAGTGGTTAACTCGAGTTGCGACCTCATGACTCGAGTTAGATCATCCTAAGTTCCTTTTGCTTATTTTAACTCCGAATCGGTAGCCCATTCCAACTCACATTTGATCGTGGAGGCTTACAGAATCAATCTTGGAACTTGTATAATGATATTTTCATTCCATTCATCAAGTTCTTCCTTCTTCCATCTCTCATCTTGATCATTTTTCGTAATTTAGCTTGGACTCATCATTCTCTGCAACTTCAATGTCTCCTTCTTGATTAATCTCGATAATTCAACCTAGATTAATCTACATTAAATACATCAGTTAGTCAATGTAGGAGATAAACTATGTTCTCTCAATCTTTTTCGCTTTTAATAATGGCGATCTATATAAACATAATCAAAACTAATCATATCTAACAGAAGTTAGAGACAATTTTCAAATTTCTAGAGTTTTACTTTGTTATTTTCATCAAAAATCCATATTCAACATGATCCATTTCAAATGATTTCATTCAACTTAATTATGAATATAGTTACATTAGTTAGCTCACTTCTGTTATAGTCCTTGTGGAAAGACATTATTTTCAACACTATACTATTACTTGCAACTTGTGCGCTTGCGGCAAGAAAACGGTGAAAAATCACTCCAATGATATGAAAGTGATGCACATAACTTTCATTGCCCATTTGAGTGATGCACTGTTTACTTTGAAAATTATAAAGGATCACTCGATTAATTTCAAATGATCACCTGAATGAGCTAACTACGTGAAACAAGCTGTCTATCTTTTCGGCCAGTGGTTCAACCAGCTCTAAAAGCATTGACTTAAACTCAATTAATTTCCAAAAAAAAAAAAATTGTTTAATTTGTTTATGTAATAAGTTTAAAATTTTAAATATTGATAAAATTTTCTTAAATACTAGTATTAAGTTTATTTTTAAAAAATATCAATAACTTGAAACAAGAAATATTAAAACTAATGGTATTAGATTTAAACACTGAAAAGATAGTTTATAAAATTAGATCACGATCAAAATTAAGAAATAAAATTGAAATCTTATATAAAATTAGTGGCTGCTAGATGTGTCTTTTCTTTTTCAATGAATGTAGATTTATGTTTTAAAAATAAATTTATATTTATCTTGTGAAAACTATTTAAAACTATAGAGTAAATTCTTTTTGGGTCCTAAAAAAAACACTGACCCGTTTTGGTCCTCACACAAAAAAAAATCTTTTTTTAGTCGCGAAAAGCGACGAATAAGGGTCGATTGGTGATTATTTTGGTCAAATTTAAAAAGTCATTTTTAAAGTCATAAAAAAGTCTCGTTTTAGTCCCAAGAAGCGAAAATGGGGTCATATTTTTTGGGGACCGAAAAGAATATTTACTCAAAACTATATTTTGGGTTTTTTTTTTTTTGTCAACATTAAGGCTCCGTTTTGTTTGAAGGGAGGGGAGGGAAGTTCTCCTTCCTAGTATGAAAAGACATATATAACCCTGATATGCCTCGTTTTCCACACAAATATTTAAAACTATAATATAGGTTTATCATCATAGTAATAAATCCTCTAAAATCCGAATTCCTCACGATTATTTCAGAAGCGGTAGGAACGATTCCAGTGGATGGTTTTGCGTTTTCTGCTTCGCCTTCGCTTCAATCCTGTTCACAAGGGTTTCTTCATCCCAGGTCTGGAATACCAAAGAGCGATTTTGTGTTTAGACCTTGCCCCGTTCACTGATTTCGCTCGTTTTGAAACCCTAGCCTTGTGAAGACGATCCCCTGAATCGCTTCTAATTGAAGATTACTTCTCGCATATAGCAAAGCTAACTCGAAGAGATGCCTCAGAGGCACTCGAAGAACAACAACGACCTTGCCTTCTTCACCTATGAGGAGAAAAGAAAGCTCGGGTATGGAACCCAGAAGGAGAGGCTTGGCAAGGACTCAATTAAGCCCTTTGATGCTTGCTGCCTCTGCTTGAAGCCTTTCATCGATCCCATGAGTTGTCAGAAAGGTCATGTATTTTGCAAAGAGTGCATTCTGGAATGCTTGTTGTCTCAGAAGAAAGACATTCAGAGGTACGATAGCTTACCCCTCAAATCTGGTTTCTGTTCTGTGTAGATATTTTGACCTAGTTAGTATTTTATACGTTTGAACATGGTATTGGAATTTATGATTTGAAATTTGACTGGTTTTTCTTGTTGCCGATTCCACTGTTAGTTTTGCTTTCCGTTGAATCTAATGAAGCTTCTTTTACTTGAATTTGTTATGTGGTTTCTTCCATGTTATGATTGGGTTTAATGTTTAATACTCAATGAAGCTTCGTCTTATAACACTTCTCTAAAATGTTTCATTTTTGTTAGTTTTGAATTCTTATGAGTTTGTAAAGCATAGGTTATTCCCGTGGAAAGTTTGGGTAAGATTGAAAGGTAACGTCACATTCTAGTTTCCTGCTCGTGGTTGTACTTTAGATGCACAATTGCATTATATTTATGTTTATCTTCGCTGGTGTGTGACTGGGATTGGTGAATCTACAAAGATTAAGTTTCATTGAGCCTTGAAAGGGGGTAACAATCTAGCAAGGTATAGGTGGCTGGCCTTCTATTGTTCTTGTTTCCTTTTGATCTTCTTAAGTTTGTGAAGTATAGGGTTTCACCAATTTAAGCCATATTGTAGTTTTGTGCTCGTGGTTGTAATTTAGTTTCCCTGTATGGATTGTTATTGGTTGAATGTTTTTGAACGAAAATGGAGTTTTATATTGGTTTAGCTTTGTGGAATGTGGATGAATACGTGTATCTACAAAGGTTAGGCTGCTTTGAGATTTGAAAGACGGTAAAAAAATCTAGCAAGGCATCGGGAGGATACTTTTCTACCCTTCAATGAATAATACCTCCCTGAATTTCAGTAACATTCATGCATAGTTCCCTGAGAGTTCTCTCATGGCTTATTAATTGGGACATGAATTTCTGAACATGGAAATCGATTATTTTCTTGAGTTAGGTATATGGGCTAGGAAAACAAGGGTACCCCCCGATAACAATAATACATATCTGTTGTTATCTTGTATCGATGGATGTCTTTGGTGGAGCTTTATAATTATCGCTTTAATGATTAAGCGATGAGGTAAATCAATGTCAATGAAAGATTAAACTTTTCAATACCTGATTAAATGCATAAAGAGGAATGGTTTGGTTCAGTCTTTATGACTTTCTATTTGAGTAACGCGGCATTTTAATATCTGAATTTTCTCTGCCATGCTATATAACAAGAGACTGCTTGCTGTTTGTTGAGACTGTTTCTTGGCTCCTTATATAGATAACTTTTTTCTTTATGAGCTTTTGGAAGTTATTGATGTCCTGGTTTTATAGTGAAAGTAATACCTTGTTTTTAATGTGCCTTTCTCTGGTATGAATACCTTTCTGTTATTTAGTCAAATATCACTCATGTAAATCTATTTATATGTTTACAATATAAAAACAGGAAGCTTGCTGCCCAGACTGCTCAGCAGAAACAGGAAAAAGAAGAGGAAGAAGAGAGGTTGATGTTGCAAAAGGCCAAGGAACTTGATGCATTTGATCAGCAAAACCATGGCGCCCTGCCTCAATATAGTGACAGAAATTACATTCGTGACAAGAATGGGTTTCATGGGGCAAACAGTGTGAAGGTCACATCCTTTGAGGAGGAAGCTCTTCGGACGATGAAAGCATTCTGGCTGCCTTCTGCTACACCAGAAGCTGCTGTTAAAGTAGAAGCGCCTTCAACCAGCACTACCTGTCCTGAAGGAAAAGAGAAACTCAAGCTGAAGACTCTCTTCCCTATTCACTTTACTGAAGATACTAGTGAGCAGAAGAAATCCAAATCGCTTGTTAGGACCTATATCTGTCCTAGCTGCAAAGCCACTCTCACCAACACAATGTCACTTGTGGCCCTTAATACATGTGGGCATGTGTTTTGCAAGAAATGTGCTGATAGGTTTATGGCTGTGGATAAGGTTTGCCTTGTTTGTGACAAGCCTTGTAAAGAGAAGAATTTGGTGAACTTGGAGAAAGGAGGGACTGGGTTCGCTGGTCACGGAGATCATCTTGAAGCTAGAGACTTCAAGCATTTGGGAAGTGGTTCTGGATTGGGGCTTGTTAGACCAGCAACCAAGACATGAAGCCCTTTGAACTTGCCAGTGTGATATGCGCAGGACAAGGATCTTGTTCCAGTTTCTGAGCTTTTTATATCCATTGTCCCTGCTTTGTTTTTTCATATGCTTTGAAGTTTCTTCATCGCTAACTTTAATATCCTAACTAAAATGTAAAATTTGATGCCTCGAAAAATCAGGACTAGTTCTTGGGAAAGTACAAGTATTGTCGAATTGATCTTTGGCATTTTTTTTGGGAGTGTATCTTGAAATCATAGTTGGATGTTGATAGAGTACCAATTAAATAATAATTGATATCATTCATAGAAGAATAATATCAATTATTGTTTTTTGGTTATTTAATTGAGTTTGTTTTTATTACTTGTTTTTATTATTATCCTTAGGAAATCCGAGCAAAGAGAAAGGAGGTAAAGTCCGCGGCACTCAGGCTGAAAGAAGTCACGGGTCTGATCTAAAAAAGGATCTGATCTCCAATCTGTCATTTATCAAATTGAGGGACTTGAGATTCTTTAGGGCAAGTTCTGCTACTCAATATGGGACCTCCGAGACTCCAAAAATGAGTATAAGCTCAAACAAAATATGGGGACCCCGAGCTTAAAAAAAGATGCAATCAAACAAAATAAATAGTAGTTGAGGCTGAAAGTGAGTCTAAAGATTTTGAATATTGAAAAATGAAACAAAGTTTGAAGGATTTGAGCGAAAGTTGGATATGATCGAGCATATACTCTCCAGCTTGAGAGGGAGTGTTAGAATAGGAAATAAATCACTCATTTATTAGGATCCCTTGATTAGTGATCTAATTATGGGATCTGATTATAGGACCATAATTACTGATTCATTAGTCTTAATTAGGCTTTATTGTATTTCCTAATTTATCTCCTATGTTCTCCCCTTATAAGTAAGTTGTCATCCTCATTATCTAATAACACAACAGAGAGTGTGATCCCTCTAAATTCAACATGGTATCAAAGCAGGATTAATTCCGGAAGAAAATTAGCTATTCTATTTAGGTTTTCCATTACGGCGGTAACTCATTTGCTTTGTTCGGAGTTTTAGAGAGGCGTTGAGTTACACAAATGGGAGACACACAACTCTGGTTAAACCAGAGAACACAGAGGACCACCATAGTCAGATCCACAAATCACCAAAATAGAGTTGCAAATTCCAGTGATATTCCCATATTCAAGCGCCGGGAGACACACAACTCTAGTTAAACCAGAGAACACAAAGAGGACCACCATAGTCAGATCCACAAATCACCAAAATAGAGTTGCAAATTCCGGCGATATTCCCATATTCAAGCGCCGGGAGACACACAACTCTGGTTAAACCAGAGAACACAAAGAGGACCACCATAGTCAGATCCACAAATCACCAAAACAGAGTTGCAAATTCCGGCGATATTCCCAGATTCAGGCGAGCGTTCCGGAAAGAGGAAAAGAGAAGAGAGCGTTGCGGAAGGAGAACTCAGGGCAACATAGATTGCCAGAGCAACGTAGTTTGCCACCTTCACCGTCGGACAGCCTCGATCTCACCGCCAGAAAAAGGAAAGAAGTCTAGATTCGCCGGAAGCTAATATGCAAATCAAACCAAACGCAACCACATCAAGCCACCGTCGAACAAGAGAAGAAGGAGAGAAAATCAGAACCCGGCGTGATGGACTGAAAACACCAGAGCACCTCCGACGAACAAAACCTTAGCGCTAGTGAAGGAGATTCGGAGAGGTCGAATCAATTTTCAGGTTCTCCAACGGCGAGGCAAGACCCATTATCTTGTTCCCTTAAGCTTCAACGGCGAGAGGAAAGCGAGAAGACCGGATGCGCCGAAGAACCGAGAGAGACCCAGGCACCACTGTCGCTTGGCTTGCCGACAGGTCACGAACTCAGTCCATAATCTCAGTCGCGAACACCGGCGATCGAAGTCGTCATGCGTCCTCTGTCTTCTTTGTCATAGATCGGAGAAGGAGAAGGAGAAGGAGAAGGAGCAAAGAGAAAGGAGGTAAAGTCAAGCACTCAGCCGGAAGAAGTCACGGGTCCGATCTAAAAAAGGATCTGATCTCCAATCTGTCATTTATCAAATTGAGGGACTTGAGATTCTTTAGGGCAAGTTCTGCTACTCAATATGGGACCTCTGAGACTCCAAAAAATGAGTACAAGCCTAAACAAAATATGGGACCTCTGAGACTTAAAAAGGAGTACAAGCCCAAACAAAATAAATAGGCTTCTGAGACTCAAGAAGTACAAGTCTAAAGATTTTGAATATTGAAGCAGGCAGAACAAAGTTTGAAGGATTTCGAGGCAAGCTGGGTATGATCGACATATACTCTCCACTTGAGGGGAGTGTTAGAATAGGAAATAAATCACCCATTTATTAGGATCCATTGATTAGTGATCGATTATGGGATCGATTATAGGACCATAATTCTTCGATTCATTAGTCTTAATTAGGCTTTATTGTATTTCCTAATTTATCTCCTATGTTCTCCCCTTATAAGTAAGTTGTCATCCTCATTATCTAATAACACAACAGAGAGTGTGATCCCTCTAAATTCAACAGGAAATAAGTGGAATATTCCACTAGATAGACTTAGTTGTTAGAATATAAGATAATGGGTTATCTGAATTTTATATTTGGATTTCGTATTTGAATTTTGAATTAGAGTCTTTATCTATAAATTATTATAAATAGGTATAGTGCCTCAACAATAAAAGTATCGAATATTCATAGAGTAATTTTTTATCAGAGATTCTCCATTTTAATAGTATGTTAAGTTACAAATTCTGACTCATTTTTCTATTAAGGACTCTTTAAAACCAGAGTAATTTAGATTCATCTTATATATCCTCATTGCCTTCTTAACTTATTTTCTCATATCATTTTTATTTTTCTTATCTTATTTTATATAACATTCTCATCGTCTTTTCCTAATCCCAACCTCATCAGAATCCTCCAGTTATTGTGTTGCAACAGTACCATAGAAGCTGGCGATTTGTTGTGGAATTACAGAGATTTGTGGCCGAATAAAAAAGTCGCCAACGTGTCACTAATTTATCCCAAAATCCATACCAAATATTTGCGTAGGAATTTGGGATACCCACTGAAGATAATTTGGAATTACTCCCTCGACAGAATAACTAATTCACATAAAAAAAGTTGTATAATTGAAGTTGTTTAAGAATTATTTTGAATTCTATCTATTTTTCCATAAATATATATTTTCTGTCTCCCCATTGAAAGTTTAGGGAAGTATATTTTCTCAAAATCATTTATTTCATTTTCTTCTGTCCAGTTTTTTGAACCTCATTATAATCCCAACTAGCTGGACGCATTGAGTCTCATTATCTCATGATGAGTTGTGCTAACTTCTTAGGATTTGTTTGGGAAAAACCACGGTGCACAATGAAAAAGTCACTTTGAAGTTACTTTTTGATGAGGTATGGCCCTTTGGTTTGGCAATAGATCCAATGTGCTTTTATAGAAAAAGCCACAAAGGTTGAGAAGTAGCAATTTATAGCTTTTCCTCTCATAATGTGGAGGGAGAAAACTTAGGGGGAAAACTAAATTTTAAGTCGGCCCCCTAAAAGAAAAGTCAAATGCAATTCAGATAAAAAGATAATCGGTACAAAAAAGGAGCTTAAACCTCACATGTCAGCATGAATAGTGAAGTAGGAGTCAATAAAGTTCTTGAAATGTACATTTAAAAGCTGCGATAAATAAATCATATTGAAAATAAAGCAATTAAGAAGTTAATTCAAGTCCATGTAGATGTAGTTTGACGATAGGATGACTACTCCTTTTGGAGGGATGAAAAGTTTCCTGAGGCACACAACTGGGAGCTGCTGCTTCAGGGTGTTGGAAAAGAAAGGAGAATTGAAAACCCATGATAAGGTAGCTCATAAGCACCTAAGACCAAAACAATCTGCTGTTGTTGATTTCTGCCACTTGATGGCTATCGGTGATTGTCCCTGATATCAGATGCATACCTTACAAAAGTCTTGCCCATGTTCTTTGAATTTTTCTAGAAAAACGATCCACCTACCGATGGAAGAGCATTAATCTGATGGTTTGCTCCACAAACAAGATTATGAGGTCTTAGGCTTTCATTCTCAAAAGAAAAGGATAAAGAGTTCGAGGCAACTACATGATCAACTTCGTTGAATAGAGATAAAGGGCATATCGAGCCCCCTTAATGAATTAGTTTATTTCTCTTTATCCAAATTGTACACATCACTTTGAAAATTGATGAATTAGCTTATTTCTCTTCATCCAAATTGTACATATCACTTTGACAATGCCAGCAACCATCAAGTAATGATTACCTTGATGTAGGTGAATCAAGGCCTCTTTTAACCAAGTTTGAAAAGCAGTGAAAGAGGCAAATTGAGACGTAATATTTATAGTTCCAAACCAAACTAGACAAGTAATGAATAAATGGTCTAAAGTCTCAAGAACACTACAACCAAAGACAGAGTCACCATTGACATTGATATGAAGACGCCTAGGATATCAATGAAAGGCAATGTGTGATTAAGAAGCTTCCATATTAGAAGTCCTTACTTGGAAGAGAGATTGATCAAAGAAATTTCTAGAAAGGGTCTCTATTTTGACTAGAAAATGGGGAGCTAATTATCTTAAAACTTCCTTAATAGAGCATAATCCTGAAGAACTCTTAGACCAAACGATCAAATCTTGTTGATTGCATAAGGAAACAGGCATGGCTAGAACTTATTGTGCAACATGTGGTGCGTAAAGGTTGTGAATGAGAGAATAATTCAAGGTTTGAAACACTTATTGTTGTCAATATAACTTTTTCTGTTGTGAATAGTCTCTGTACGTTAGGGATCTGAGTTTGAAACAAAATCCAGGTTTTAAAATTTTGTTGTGAATATAGCACTTCCTGTTGTGAATCTAGTTTTTTCTGTTGTGAATGACTAGGTTTTTAAATTTCGTTATCAATATAGCACTTCCTATTGTGAATATAGCACATCCTATTGTCAATACAACTAATAAAGGACTTTTTTAATATGTGATTTTGGGTTGGAACTTTTTTGATATTTTTAATGTTCATTGGGACCTGAGTGATATTTTTCCAAAAATCTTCCAGCCGCCTTATAAATAGAGCTGAGGACTATGCTTTATTGTGTGTGTGTCACACCAACTTGACTTCAATAACCTCTTGTGTAGGGATTTTTTTTATATGTGATTTTGGGTTAAGACTTTTTTGATATTTTTTATGATTTTTGGGACCTGAGTGATATTTTCTCTAAAATCTTCCATCCACCTTATAAAATAAAGCTAGGACTATGCTTCATTGCGTGTGTGTCACACCAACTTGACTTCAATAACCTCTTGCGTATTTTGAGCTACTATTACTTAATCACTCATGACATATTAATCTGACTTTTGGGTCATTCTTCTCTTTCTCAAATCCCTTAACTTCAACGAGAGACTTAATTATCTTTTGGTGAAAAGAAAAAAGAAAACAGACATGACGATCCCTGGGGAAAGGAAAATATTCATATAATTACATAGACAAATAGAAGTTGAAATATTAACAAATAACTAACTTAACTATATTTTTATTTTTATTTTACAAAAATGGTTTAGGTGAGTTGGGTCTCGAGGGCTTACCAGGGCAAGAGTATGCCTTCGACTCAAAGAGTGCTTACAAAAGTATTTACAAATCGTCCATCAACAATGTGTTAGACTCGGCTGACACCTAAGAGGGGGTGAATTTGGTGTAAGATAAGAATTAGGAACTTTGATTTTTTTTTTTTCCATCCTAGTGAAAATAATAAGTATGAAGATAATGAGCCATAAAACGACAATCAATTAATCAAATAAGGTATGCTAGAAATATAAGAGATAAAGGAAGAGAATATGCAAACTATAATTTATTCTGGTTTGGTCAAGTCCTTGATGACCTACTCCAATCCCCAAACTCCTCTTGATATTTTTAATCTACCATCTTCTTGTTTAATTTGGGCACAAACAAGCCTATATAATCCCATAATTTTAGCCAGGCAGTATTTGTGAAGCTTTTTACAAATCTCTCACCGAGTTACTCCTCTATACAGACCTTAAGGATATCACCTATATGATGAATGATTACAATTAATCTTCTCTTTCATAAGTAAATAAACACTGAAGTAATTACAAATAATCTCACTCTCCATAGTAAATTATATGAACACTAAGAAAACATAGAACATATGAGATAAATGTTGGAGTCAGGGTGTCTACATTTTGACGGTGAAGGTGCAAGCTCTTTTTTTTGGCTTTGAATGCTTTTCAATTTATAGTGGATGTAGCTCTATTGACCGTTGGAGATGTTGAAGTATCCGTTGGCACATTCATATTCCAGTTGTGATTTTGTCTTTAAGCTTTATAGAAGTATGACCATTGGAGACTCTAATACAAATTGCTTTTTGGCCATTGAGTCTAGTCAAAGTTTAATCACCTATAATCCTCATGTAAGCTTGATTAGTGATGATTAGAAGTAATATAATCAAGGTTTAAATGAGTTTGCGAGAATATCAAAAAATCTGAGACAGTGATTAAAAAATTTGTGAGCAATATCACTCGAGTACATGAGTGATCATTCGAGTGATCTTTACTTAAGAGATTTCAACTCTTTCAGATCACTTGCAAGTGTTCTGCAAGTAATCATGGGTCACTTGAGTGATTTCCCAAATCACTTGGAAGTGATCATGGATCAATCGAGTGATACTCACATCACTCTAAGATCACTTGGAAGCAACCATTGATCACTTGAGTGATCCTCACATCACTCTCATATCACTTGCAAGTGAACATGGATCGGAGTGATTTCCCAAATCATTGCAAGTGATCATGCATCACTTGAGTGATTTTCAAATCACTTTAATTTTATTTGCAAGTGACTTGTTGAAATTATGAAGTGAAGTTTCATCACTCGAATACATCCACTATCACTCGAGCCCCCTTTTCCTTTTTAGAACATAGATAATTTGGCACAAAGATCAACTTCCAATGGGAATAACTCTTCGAATATAACTCCACATTTTGAAAATGACCTATCATCAAAAATCTCTTGAAGTCTTCGTTCCAATGAAAAATGAATCATCTCCACATCCATTGTATTTTGAAAGTTTCGATCAAATACATAGTAGCTAATCTAGAGTAGCGTCTTTATACGACTGTGAAATTTTGAAATTCATATATTCTAGTTGATCTTATTTGAGCATGATCTTGATGTCATTCAAACTCCTCTTGAGTCTAGTTTTATACATAACAAGTTTTAGTCCTAAAGTCTCTTATGAAAGTTATGATTCGAAGAATGACAGATGTTCTGGAACACCGTGAGAACATCGAGCGTCAACTTTCGAGATACATGTTTCTTTCATCAGAGCCTCTTTGTGCTTGATATTAACTTCTATGAAACTTATTTTGAGGGTCGTTTCATATGCAATAAATTTCACCTTAATTGGATGTGTATTTTTTGAGATACATCCAAAATTACTGAACATGTTCTGAAATGACACTAGAAATACGAGTGTCAACTTCTAGATCTCATATCTCTTTCATATGAACTCCATTGAGCTTGATATTAGTGTCTGTATGTCGTATTTGGAGTATAGTTTCATATAGGATTTATGGTTTGAGAGTTATGACCAAATTACCGAACCCCTACCATGCTGAATGAAAACAGAGTTGGGGGGGCATGTTGAAAGTTGATAATCACTCGAGTGGAGCTTCTGTAATTCGAGTGAAACATGTAGAAATCACTTTTGGAGGTTCAACTGAAGTGATAATGAAGTGTGACTCGAGTAAAGAATCACTCGACGATGAAATAGCTTTAGGTGAGGTATTTTAACTTCAAATTAAGTCATTCCAACTTCCATTTGATCATAGAAACTTACAATATGAAATATAAGAACTTGAATATTGATATTCCTCTTATATTTTGCAAGTTCTTCTTTCTTTAATCTATTCTCTTCTTGTTCATTATTCTCCAAAATCTTTTGATAACTTCTTGCTTTATTGACTAATATCTTGATCTCTTTTGTGTTATACCTCTTGATCAATCCAACTCAACAACTTCTTTCTTAATCTTCTTCTTGATAATTTTCCATAATTCAGCTTGATATCTTCTAATATTTTCTTACTAATCTACATTAAATATAACAGTTAATAAATGTAGGAAATAAATATATTATGCAAACTTCATTCTCTTAATATTTGGTGTAATACCCTAGGATTTTAGCAAACTGGAATTTTTTGAGATAAAAGAAATTAATAAATATTTTGATAAAACAAATTCATGAGTTTAAAACTATTATAGAAAATTGTTATAATTTCGAAAGTAAAGTGTCGAAAAAGTTCGAGAAAAAATCAGATGAAAGAATGACTAAAAATGCAATAATAGTGATAAAAACGGTCTAACAACATTATGATAAATCTTTGAAAGATCATGAAAGATTATGAGAAAATTATGGGAGTATTATCTTTAATTATAAGAATTTAATAAATTGTTTCAGAGGAAATAACATGAAGAAATGTTTAAAAAGCATTACGAATCATAAAGTAACTTTATGGTGTAAACATTTTTAATATTTTACATAGGATATAAAATGACAATGTCAAGTATAAAGTTTGTAAGATAATAATGTATTGTAAATTATAAAATTATTAGTCATTGGTAAGAGAATGATTAGATAATTACTAGCTAATTGATTCAGATAAAACAAGAGAAATATAGAAAGTTAAATTTATGGTAAAATCCTTAATTAAGAGATTAAAGCTGGTAATTAGCATAAAATATACTTACTGATTATGATAAAAAGATTAAGAAAAATTAGTAAAGATAAATGTATGAAGAAACCTAATCCTAAAAAGATAACTAAACGAAGAATTTAGGCACGATTAAGCCTTAACGGCGAGGGGGTAAAACGGGATTTTTGGTAAAAAATATTATATTTTAAAAAAATGGAAAAAATTATGAAAAAATAATTAAAACTGAATTTTAAAATGAGGGGGCGAAATTATTGGTATTTTTAATTAAAAAGAATTGTTTAAATAATTAAAATGATAATTAGAATAAAATAATAATATAATGCGGTGAGTCGCTTATAGGCGGGTACCGAGGGGAAAAGTTAGAAATAAATTCTACAGGTAAACCCAGGTAAAAGTCTTTTCAGACTGGTCAAATTAAGAACAAGTGAATTTTTACACGAAGAAAGAATTTACAGACGTTGATTTCCGCAACCGAAAACCCTAATTCCTAATAAGACGGAAAATGATCGATAGAGTAGAGCCGGATAGGTAAAGTGAGAACCTATAGAAACAATTGCGTGTTTTCAAACACGGATTAAGTTAGGCAACAACTGGACATTTTACGATTGAATTGTTGTCCGAAGTTGGTTCTATCTAAGCGATTTCCGTAATCGGACGCGTTTGTCCGAATATCTTCCGACGCACCGGAGAATACCTGGATATGATCAAAAAGAGGATCAAAATAGATAATATGAAAGAGGATGAAAATACCTTCAAAGTTACAAGCCCGGATTTTTGAGTTTATGCGAAATCGCGCGAAACGGACACCGATCGGGTAGCTTTATCGGGCCGGAGGCCATAAAGCAAGAGCCATCATGGGATGACAACTCATTCTTTGACTTTTTGGGACTCCTTGATGTCGGCCTTGACCATGGATGGCCAAGAATGCTTTGTCCTCAAAAATGCGATCCAACTACGGAATCCGATCTGAAGACTTTTGTGTTAATACCCACCTTGTCCCTCCCTTCTTCTATAAATAGCACCCTCCTCTTCTTCATTCTTCACACCATTCTTCTCTCTTCCTTGGCCGAAACTTAGAGTGAGAAGCGCTACAAAAATTCTGCCTATCTCCGAGTAAGTTCTTCTGTCCTTAGCTTTTAGTTTCCGTAGTTCTTTCGGTAGTTATAGTAGAATTGTTGTTTTGATCTAGGAAGTTTCAGAATATATTCCTATACTTGTTTTTAAGCCTCATTGCATTGAAAGATGTCTGACGAGGTAAAAACATAGTGGGGATAATTTTGAAATGGAATAAGGTCAAAGTAACGAAGTTCTGGCGAAATTCCGCCAAATAGGGGTAGTAGGGGCAAAATGATATTTTTCACCTAAAATGCCCGTTATGCTTTGCCAAATATTCATAAGTGTGTTATTATTCGATTAGAATACTTGACGTCGAACCGTCGAAATTCCATCGTTCCACCGTTTGCCGCCGTTTATTTGTTTTACATACGGCGTCAAAAAGTACCGTTTTTTTAGGAAGAGCCGGATATCGCAACTAAGGTACGGACGCGTCATCGTAACCCTAACTCTATGCTGCTTATATACATTTGCGTTATAGATACGTTCATAGACCGAGGTTCGTTGAGAATCGTCGGAGATACTTACTTTACCCACGGATTATAGTATTGGTAATGCGTTTGAGTTATTCCTAGCGCTGAGGACACGTTGGAGGCGCGGTGTAACATCCCAATTTTTATTAAAGTAATTAAATATTTTAGGATGTGATTTATTATATAATTTGAGGTGTAGAAAATACTTAGAAATAGAAAATGAGAGTTAAAGAAAAATATTGTAAATTTTATTTATTAAACATTAGGAAATTTTATCTAGAGTGTAGAAAGGATATCTCCTAATAATAATAGGTAAATGTCCATTGATGTTTGCATGTTTTTGAAGTGGGACCCTCATTTGCATGGAATGAGTTGGACGTGGATGTATGTGTTAGTTGAGTTGGAAAGGAAATTTTATATGATAAAGGGCCCACGAAATAGATAAATAGGTTATATGAGTAATGAGATAAGAGTTGATGTTATTGGTAGTGTTGAGCGTGGGGCGATGTCGGGAAGCTAGGATTTGAGTTGCATTATTACATAATAATAATAATGTAAATAATAATAAAATAAATTAAATAATTATATATGATGGCTTGGGAATCCGATGGGAGTATGGACCAAATGCCCACGTAAATCTAGTGAAAATATATATACACAAGTATGGGGAATTCGGACGATTATGTGGGGTGTGAAAAGAATAAAAGTGCACACCTAAAAAGTAAACAAACACGTACATTAAGGAAGTGCAAGTAGGAAAGTATGATATATTAAATACATAGATAATTGGAATTGGTGATGGAAGGCAAGACGTGGTGGTATGAGGAGTTGTGGAAATGTATTTGTGTGTGTGAATAGTATATGGGAGGAAGTCAGACGTGTTCTTGTGTGGGGGTCCCGATTGCCTTTTGTGTGTGATTGGGTATGTATGTATATATATATATATATATATATATTTAATAGTTAAATAGGAGGTAAAGGGGTACTTTATTGATTGTGGGTCTTTATGTCGAGGTGTTTGTAATTATAAGAATTAAAATACAAAATACAAAATAATAATAATAATAATAATATCCGTAATGGGCCAAGTCTACAATTGGGATTCTAAATGGGTATAAGCGTGAGGCGTGAAAAGGAGGGGGTACACACTCACCGAAATAGTACGGGAGATTTTTATATATATTATAATTATAGTGGGCTACCCATTTTAAAACTTCGTGGGTATGAAAAGCACAAATACACACCCACCAAAAATAGTAGCAGGAGCGTGGGCTTGCGGGAGATGGAATAGCAATAAAATATACCCACAAACCACACGGATCATGCGACAAAACCTGGTCCTTCCATCGGCCTTTTTCACGTGATAGGAGTAGGCAAATCCATGCGCTTGTGAAGGACAACAAGCTAATAAAAATGCAGCCTCGGGGTATTATATACCACAGCGCAGCTGACCCATTTTCGTTTGTTGTCTCGTTTGCAAACTCGGTCTCTCGTGTTTTAGAGTTTTGTGAGCTCGTCCGACTGCTTTAGCTGTTACTCCAGATATAAAGCAAGTTTATCAGATAATTTAGGTAACCAAACTGACTTCTTTTCAATTAAATTTCTTCACGAAAATTGTTCTTCATATTCTTCTTATTCTAATGGGGGTGTTATTTCACTGATTAGTAAAATTTTTGGGTCTGATGTTTAGAATATTTCTGAGTTTTAACAATAGATGACCATATTTATATACAGGGTGATCAATAGCTAATTTTAACCGATTTGAAATTATTATTTGTTTCTTGTAAGGGTTTAAAATAAATTTTCTATTTAATAAGTTTAGTATTTATATCCTATAGGGTGTTTTTACCAATTAAATTTGATATAAATAATTTATAGATGTATTATTGGAGTAATAAACTGTTCTTTTCAAGTTTTATTATTAAAAATATTTATTGCTGAAATTATACATTTTGAGTCATATAAAATTATAAGTAATGGTTTTAATTATGTGTAGGCTTAAAGAATTATCGGTTTGTGTTCACACAAGACGGAAGGTATATTTAATTGGGTTAGGATGTTGAGGAGAGCAAGTGTAGAGGAAATTAGACTTTTGGGAATTTAATGTATTTATTATTATTTGAGGTTGATTGTTATCTACATTTATAATGTAGAGTTTCTTGATGGGTGATTGTTCGTACCCTATCCGTCGAATTAAGTTTGAGCTCGGAGTTGAGGTAATCGGGGTTAATTTATTCTATATGCTTGTTTGGACTGTAAGGTTTTCTAAACCTTACTTTTTTTAATTACTATTTGTATGAGTTTTGAAATTTATATGTATGTTGAATATGAAATTATCTCAGTGAAGCAGTTTATTTTTCAACCAGTATACATATGTGGATATTTATTTTGAGTCTGTTATTGTTGTGATGGTTATAGTATGTGTTGTGGAATACTGTATATGGACTAATTAATTGTGAAAGTGTTGATGTTATTGTTGTGATGGCTGTAGTATGTGTTGTGGAATAATGTATATGGGCTAATTAATTGTGAAAGTATTTTTGTGATGAAATTAGTTGATATGTTGAATTTGGAAAAAAATAATGATTTGGAAGCTCATACTAATGTTACCTTGTGGAGGACATGTTGGGTTGTGTGGAAGAGATGTGAGGGTGAAATTGTGCCCATTGGCTCTCTCATATTCCCGGCCGGATTTGAGTCGAGTGTTTTGGGCGGACACCTCCCGTTGTTACGGTATATTGGTGGGGGGTTTGTGGGAAATGTTTTGTACCCTGGACCCCTAAGTGGTAGCATGGGAGGGGACAGTATCATTGAAGTGATAGCTAACCTTGGCCGGGTTTACTAGCGCTGATGGGCTGATCCGCGTCCACGAGGAAATAAGGAGGAGCAGGATGGATGAGTGGGGATGGTTAATTGTTAGTATTATTGTGTATTAAACATTTTACCGTTGTTATTTTCGTGATTATTTAATTATTGAAATTATTATAATATTATTAGCAAAACTGCTTTCTCGACTTACAATCCTTTCTTGCATATTTTATAAATTAATTTTGGTTACGGGGACTTTATGTCTCACCCCGTTGTTATTAATATTTTTCGGGCGAGACCTCTAATTTCACTAGAGGCCAAGGGAAGCGATCGAGGCTTAGTAGTTCGAAATTTGTAGGCCTCTTTTCTTGTTAATGTTGTTTCGATTATCATATTGCCATTCTAGGGCCCTCATGTTTTGGATCATATCTTATGTTTGGGTAACTATTTTCACAGTGACTGTTTAACTACTGTTGGGCCAGAGGCCTTATTTTATAAATACTCTGATGACTTTGGTGGATCCACAATTATGTTTTGTGTGGAAATTAATTTATGTTAAGTTATGATGTGGAGTTTAATATTGTAAGACTCGTGGGCTTAGTATTATTCCATTTGTCAATTGTGCCCAGAGTTAAGGATTTTCTATAGTGAGTTTGTGGGCGGAACTTGTGCCCTGGACTCCGAGTTTGTGGGCGGAATTTGTGCCCTGGACTCTTGACTTGTGGGCGAGCGTTGTGCCCTGAACCTGATATGTGTGATATTAGAAGAAAAAGTTTTCTCCACCAACACTTGTTAAAAGGATTTTGTAAAACTATCATGATTAATTGTTTTTGAGGAAAAGGGTCTTTTCACGCGGCACTGGTTATGTGCAGAACTAGTCGAGAGAGACTTTACATACGCTTTGTGCTTATGTTTTGTCCATGTTATTGATCATACATCTCTTTGTTTGCTTTTTTGATGATATGTATTGAAATGAATATCTCGTTGTACGTATCTTGTTTCATTTGAGCATAAGGTTAATCGTTACACGAGATCCATATGTGGAATGGATCTCATTTGTAGCATCGTGTCCGGAGGACCGATGTTTGGCGATCAAGGCTAGCATCTGGAGTAGGCCAAGACGTGTCTATATTATCTATCGTTTTCTTTAGTTTCTTTAACTTTTGAGAATTCTGGATGACTGTAATCCGATACATTTACACTATGGTCTATATTTTGAATGTAATGTAAATTACTTACTCGCTCCAATGCTCTACTCTGATTACTCTGCTTGAAATATTTGGAAACGTTTTTTTTTAAAAAATTTCTGCCATTTTCAAATGGGATGTTACA
This sequence comes from Acacia melanoxylon, assembly GCA_019022615.1. Lineage (NCBI taxonomy): Eukaryota > Viridiplantae > Streptophyta > Magnoliopsida > Fabales > Fabaceae > Acacia > Acacia melanoxylon. The sequence continues at coordinate 1,173,973 of JAFJYJ010000114.1, forward strand.
TTTGGTATCTATATTTGACATCATTAAAACTAATCATATCTAACATAAAGTTATCATATCAGTGAAATTTGAACTCACAATCTTATAGTTATAAATTTGCCCCTTTATCAACTCGACCCCAACTATGCCCTATTGCATTGAATAAGTGATCAATGACATGAATATTAATACTACCTCTGGTCCTAATTATAAGACACAATTGACTTTGTTTGGAGAGATTAAAGAAGTTAAATAAGTTACTTAATTATTTTATATATTGTGTATCTTTAGATTATAGATTAGTTTATTAGTCAAACTAATTACTTTGAAGAAAAAAATAAAAATAAAAACACTCTAAAGTTATTTAATTGCTTCCTTAATTTCTCCAAAAAAGTCAACTATGCCTTATAATTAGAATGGGAGGGAGTATTTTATATTAAATACCAAATATCAGATCATGTGAGACTGTGAGAGCATAGTCCAGATAAATGCGTACGCTACCAAACATCTTGCTTGATTTGTGACTTTTACTCTTATAAAGCTGTATTAAATTGTATATGAAGTTACTGTCATATTTGAAGTTAAGCATTTTTAAATTGTTTATTCATTGTATAGACAGGGACAAAATTAAAATGCTATAGTAGTACTCCATTTAGTGTGAATTCAATTCTCTTAATTATTAAAGAGGCCAATTAAATTGACTGTTTCTTCACTAGGATGAGCTGAGATTTTGGAATATCCTTTTGTCTTGATTTGACGTTCAAGTCAATGAGACGTGTCTAAGCAAATTATTGATTAAAAAAACAAACCACTTGCAACGATTATAGAGCTGATGGATGATGATACGAACTGAATCTTTAAGAATCTCTATGCATTTACAGTGGACGAGGAGTCAACGGACCTTTTTTTCTCCTTTCAAATAAGAAAATAAGGTTAATCACGTTTATGATTATTTAAAGCTGAAACCCTTGATGGAGTCAATTGAATACTCAACCAAGACGCGATCAATATTAGATTATTTATAATAAAAGTGAAATGGTTCGAATTTAATGGTATTATTGCATGTTTATATTTTATTTTTTTGCTAAAATTTAAATACTTTATTTCAATAGATTTATAATTTAAACGAATTTTATAAAAATTAAAATATTTACTAATTTATAAAAACAAATGTTTGAATAATACTCCACACATCACCGACATCCACCGATATTATATTATTATATTGGATCGGTTGGCTCCAAAATATATTTTTTTATCTAACTCACAAATTTTTTATAATTGTTTTCTTAAAATATCTTTCTGATTTATGGGGCAGTTAACTTTCATTCATTTAACTTTTGAAAATGGTCATTCTGGTCAAAACAAATGTGAAAATGGTGATTAAACAGAATAATTTATGGGAAAAACATAATTATTGTGATAATAAAAAACAATTCCATTTCTAATTAGCACATGTCGGTATATATGAGTCCAACTGGAGCATATCCTCTCTTAATCTTTTTATTTTTGTGGAAAATCCTGTTAAAACTTAAAAGTATTTTAAAATACCCAAATTTTTAAATCAGGCCTCTAAATTAATAAATTCTAAATCAGGTCAAGCAGCCAATACAAGATTTTGGAATTTAATGATTTTACTTATATACCCTCTTTCTCTCTCCTCGGTCTCGCTGATAAAAAGGAACAACATCGCCAGTGATTGATAGATTGCCGATTGTTTAGCCCATGTGTCCGGATTGAAGCTATGGAACAACCAGATCCTCATTCTTGGGGGAGAACTGGTTTAGAAGTTACCGCTCATTGTATATATATATATATATATATATATATATATATATATATATATATATATATATATATATATATATATATATATATATATATATATATATGCTGATTTAGTTGTTAATGAGGCTGATATAGTTGTTAATGGGGTACTGATATAGTTGTTAAAAAGTTGTTGTTAATGAGGCTGATTTAGTTGTTAATGACTTACCCATTAACAACTATATCAACCCTGTTAACAACTCACGCAAGATTTTGAAAATCGCGAAAAGATCCTAGGGCGCTTTTTCGAGATTGTCGATTTTATGGGCGCTTTTTGGGGTCTTGTCTCTTAAAAGGCCCTGCAAATGATTTTCCCATTATTATAATGAGAGGATATCAATGAGCAACTCGATTGAAACATTTTAAATTTAGGTGCTTTCTTCTCTTTTTATTCTCAAAACCCCGTCTCTACCTTAAAACAAATTAATGATTCATATTAATATTTCATAAAAGTATTATACTTTTTTTTTAATTTTTTTTGTTAGTATCGAAGTTATGGGGTATATTATGTATATTAGATTTTAACCAAGTAAATTTGTTGACTTAAGTTTAAAATATTAAATTTGAACTATCATTTTTTAATTTGGAGTTGGATACTAAAAAATGAGAATAAAAGGAGAAACAGGAAAATGGAAAACTCAAACCCAGTGTACAGCCGTTTGTTACTGTCAGTTTGCAATTAATGGGACCGAAAAAGTATTCAATAATTTTCGAAATGGATTTATTATGTTTTTTATTTCCTTTTGCTTCCGCTATATCAACATCTTGGGTCTTTTCTTGGAGTTTTGTGTCTTTCTTCTCTTTCTCAATCCCTCAACTTCTGGGAGAGCATATCAATTTCTATTCTTTGGGAGAGAATTCAAATTCTCCAATCCTTTGAGGTATGTTACTTATGAGTGATACACACACCTTTTCCTTTTCCTTTTCCTTAAGCAGGAGACTCCATTTTTTTTGTGGGTGAAGTGAAACAGACAAAAATGATGAACGTTGCGGAAGGTGGTGGGGCTCCCATGATCACAAAGCAGGAGGTATGTTACGTACAGTACTTGTTTACTTTGTTTGATTGAGGAATCAAATTTCCTTTCCCTGCTGAATCTGAATGGAAAGGAATTGAAACGAAACAGGGAAATTTCAAGCCTTGGTAGTTTGCTTCATTCTGGGATTGGGATCTCTTGTTGCGTGGAACAGCATGTTAACAATTGGAGATTACTACTACACAATCTTCCCTGTATGTATAATCCAGATTTCTTCATTTTCGTGTTTCTCTGTTTGTTTTTGTGTTTGGGAGATTCACCCTTTTCAATGGATATTTTTTGTTGACTGTGAATCTGGGAAAAAAACATATATGACGAAGAAAACAAGGATCTTATTTATTTCCCCATTTGCAGCATTTCGATCTGATCTGTTGAATATATTATCATATAAAAAAAATTGCAAAAAGATATTTTGATTAAAAAAATCACATGTGCATTTTTCTTCCTTAAAAACGTACATTTTGATTAACTTATATTAAGAGAATCTTTCATGGATTATTTTGTTACGTTCTTACTAGAAGTATTCGGAAGAGACTTGAATTGAGTCAAGGGATCAAATTTAGGTTGATTTAGAATATCTTATTTTGATATTTTTGTAATATAAAAAACTATATCTCTTGAAAGTAAATTAAATATATATATATATATATATATATATATATATTATATTTTAAAAAAAAAAAAAAAAAAAAAGTAAATATACGAATCCTCATTTTTTTTACCATGAAAAAGGTGAATCATCAAGAAGTCCTAATGGTAACTAGGAATCCAATGTATGAAATGATGACACATCACTTATATATCATTGAAATTTCTTGATAATTAAGTGCCTTTCATACGCTCTTATAGTAATTACCCCTAAATTTAATGGCTTTACTTCAAAAAAGTGTTAACAAATGTTTTGTTTTACTAAAATTGAAATAGAAATATCATCCATCGAGGATACTCACTCTTGTGTACCAACCATTCGCGCTTATTACAATCTTAACTCTGCTGCACTTTGAGCCCAAACTCAACACCAGGATGCGCAACATAGTTGGATACTGTCTCTTTGCTGCTGGCACTTTCTTAGTTCTTGTTGTAAGTACCCAGTTTAATTAATGTTTTTTTAGTTTCTTCTTCATCATTCTTTGCAAAATGAATCAATATAGATAATCACATGTTATCTTGTTTTCATTTGCTTCACCAATCAAGAAAATATATATCAGTCTGGTCCTTATTGCAAGTCCAATTTGTAAAAAACTGTCACTTGAAATGATTGTTTTCCAATTTTACTGATATAAAAAATGAGGGTGAGAGAAATGTATATCATGTCTTTTTTTTTTTTTTTCAATACTTATCATTAAAAAAGGGTAGATTTGGAACAATCAATCAATTTAAGATGTAAAATGTTTTAACTTCTATTTCTTAAAATGTGGGATTTGGTCAAACAGAACTTATAATACTAATGGGAGTGAATAGAGGATAAAATTTATTGTGTTACATGCAGTTGGATGTAGCGACATCGGGAAGTGGTGGGATCGGACCCTACTTAGGTTTATGTGCACTCTCTGCTTGTTTTGGAGTTGCAGATGCTCATGTTCAAGGTGGCATGGTTGGCGACTTGTCCTTAATGCAGCCGGGGTTCATCCAGGTTTGTGTTTCTCATACGTTGGACTTTGTCAGTGAGTATTCCTCTCATCCTTAATACCTTTGATTTTAAATATTGGATAAAGTTTACAGTACAATTTGCACTATTATTTAACTTATTAAATTGATGCATTTTCCCAATTTTACCCTAATACATGGTATTTTCAACCCTCTCTCTCATCTTTCTCTCCTTCCAACGTGAATTAACTCATTTTTCATTACATATAGTAGGGTAAAATTGCAACACCGTTATTAATTACTCTTTAGGCGGATTTATAATAAGGAACAATTTTTTTTCTCTTCAAAATGGACTTATAAAAAATATCAGAGTGGTACAAGATCTAGATAATTCACTTGGATGGGCAAAGGCAAAAAAAGATAATTAACTTGGATTGATTAATGAATAAAAGTAGTTAGTTTAGTTATCCATAACAAATTGAATATAGGAAAAAGTGTGCAATCGATTAAGATATTTTGCGAAAGAAAATTATAAATTTGACAAATAATGTAGATTAATGTCTCATATTGAGAACCAAATCTATCCCTCAATTATCTCTTATATTAAAGACGGGAGGTATTAAGAAATAGATGGCTGATTTGTGGACATTTAAGAAAAATAGTTAAATTAGTTATTTATAACACATGTGTTGGTTTCCTAGAATACCATTACTAATCATGTGCATTGTAAACCTATCACTATGTGTATTATTAAACGGAATAGTTTTAGGAGAAAAATTATAAATTTGGAAGACAAAATATATTGAAGTTTTATATTTAGCATTAAAGTAAGCTCATTATTTACTTCCTACACACACAAGTGGATACATTTTTTTTTTTACAAGTAATTTGTGGATACTTTCAAAGTGTTTTTTCGGTTTGTGAGATGTACCTTGTTTCAAGTGAGATCTCAAGATGGGTAATTTATGCGTAAACTTTTTCAACCTTCACTAAAACTTCAATAATCTTCTTTGTATAAACAAATTTTTGTATAAATTTTTAACTAAAGGCCCATTCAATATCTTCATTAAAAATTATTCTCAGTAGTCCTCAATCCTCTTTTCAGAAGATTTCATTCTCAAACAACTCCAATAATCTTCTTTGTATATGATCAAACCACCTCAAACAATTTTCTACATTTTCTCAAGTGTCATGCCAAGTGTTTTTCATATATAGCTTTGATATTTCGGGCAAAAAATATATAGCTTTGATATGGTTGTTGTCCGTTAGCGTCACTTTTTTGTTTGGGCTTTTAATTATTTGATGTGGTTTTCATATATAGCTTTCATATATTTGTTTGATGTTTCTAGCTTGTAGCTTTGATGTCGTTTTGTGGGTCTTAACTCATACATGAGTGTCGTTTTGCAGTCATTTTTTGCTGGTTTAGCAGCCTCGGGGGTTCTGGCCTCTGCTTTGAGACTGCTTACAAAAGCTGCTTTTGAGAATTCTCACAATGGCCTTCGCAAAGGCGCCAGTACGTTACTCTTCATTGACTACTTCACCTATATATATATATGTATTTATATATTTCATATACACACATATTGATAATGGATTCCTTTAAAGCGTAATATGAGATTTTAAAGTTTCTTAAAGTGAAAAAGGAGTTAGACATTTAATTTTAGGCCTCACTTTTGATATGTATATCGGTTCCACAAGAATAAGACTCACCCTTATGTTTTTCCTTTACCACTTTATGTAAAGCCATGTTTGGGAGATTCAATTTAATGAAAATGGTTGATAGTTAAGAAAGTTTCTCCTCCCCTCTTCTCCATTTCTCATATACCAAACAGATGAGATTTTAAAGTGAAAAAGGAGATAGACAGGTAAAAACAGGCCTCACTTTAGGCATGGGTTCCATAAGAATTAGACTCTCATGTTTTCCCCACTTTATGTAAAGTCATGTATGGGAGGTTCAATTTAATGACAACAGTTGATACTTAAGAAACAAGTTAAAGTTATATATTGTTTTTTTGACTATTTAATTACTTCTATAATAATCAACATCCACACACATACACACTGTGAAATTCCTTGTCTTTCTTTCTTAATGGTAAATTCATTGATTGACTCTAAGCTTGATTTTTCAGTGCTATTCTTTGCGATCTCAACATTCTTTGAGTTGGTGTGTGTGATTCTCTATGCGTTCTATTTCCCCAAATTGTCAATAGTGAAGTATTACAGATCAAAGGCAGCTTCAGAAGGATCAAAAACTGTATCTGCGGATCTTGCTGCTGCTGGCATTCCAACTGACACAAACCCCCAAGTACGTACCAATTAAGTAAATCAGATATAAATTAAGAGAGTAAGGAAAAATTTATATGAAAGTGCCTGAATTTTAGTTTTTTCAATTTAGTCCTTATAGTTTTTCCCCATACTATTGGGCCTTTATGGTTTGGGTTAAAATGCAAATTTGCCTCGACAGTTTTCATTTAGATGTAATGTTGCTTGGAAATTTTTTTGTTCAAGATTTCATAAGTGTTAAAATGAAGCAACGTTGATGTTAATGGTTAATGTCAATTTCTAATGGTCAATAATAGTTTTCTAACAATGCGGGGGCAATATTGTTATGTTTGAAAACTTTCGGGGTGACATTGAATCCAAAAAAACTTCTGGAACATTATTCTCGAGTGCAAACTTCCAAGACAAATTTCGTAAACCTTATAGTTTTACTAATTATAATAGGTATTGCTACCCTCCCTATGCTCATAATTTCGTAGTTTTGAAAGAAAAATAATGTCAGTAGCTGATGTTCTCTCACTCAACATACACCTAGATTAATAATTTTAGCACAAGATCAAAATAATAGTTTTTCCCTTTCAATTATGTCCTTGTAGTTTTACCAATTATATTTATTTCTCCATTTTCTTATAATTTGTTAGTTCGTAAGAGAATTAGCTCTTGGCATGTGGCTCTCACTCAACATATATACACATGGATTAATAATTTTGCCGCATAGATTTAAATAAAATAAAATATTTCATATTACATATATATGGAAGGAGATATGTATGTGCATAATAATTTTTTGTTTTTATATTGATAATAGAAAAATTTTATTTTTTGTTTTTCATTTTGTATCATATGGCAACTTACATATTGTTTAGTTATAGCACTTATATTAACTCTAATTATTATATTATGAGTATAGAGATTAATTTTTGTAATTGAAAAAACTGTAAACCGAATAAAACGAAAAATTAAACAATCTTGTTAAAAATAAAAAAATTATAGGGACCGAATTTATTTTTCTCACAAATAATTTGGGCAATCAATCAACCTTAACTTGGATTAGCTCAAGCAAAGAGAGTGCACTATAGGTAGATAAGGTCCAACATAGCGATCGGTGTGGAACCCTCTGTTCACCTGATCAGTAGTAATATATAGTAGGGAATCCAAATTTGAAATATTTCTTTTTAAACCCTGTTCTCTATAAGAACAAGATATATCGGACTTGACCTAGGAACAATGCCTAGGGCCTACTTACCTTTTTGAGGGATCAAAGTCCACGTAGTTCGATACACACATAGGCGTTTAGCCAAAGGGGGTGGTATGTGTGCATAGTAACGGCTGAGTTGTAAATAGCCAGAGAGAGTCTGCGTACCTTTAGGTTTTACCCCTTATTTATAGAGTGTACCTTAGGGTTAGGGTTTGGACTTGTGGGCCTATTGTACCTCCAAGCCCAAGTGATGTGCCGTCATATCTGTGCCACATGGATTGCCTCCTGTTGGGCCATATATTGAATATGGGCCTTATACAGGTCCGTAACAGTTGCCCCCCAACTCGGTAGTCCAGGTCTCTGGGCTGCTGGGGTGCATTTATTGTTTGACCTGAATATCGTATCCGAGTTGCTTCAACTTGATTTTCATTTGGTTTTCGTTCGAGTCTTGACGACCTCGGATTTATTCGTATTCTGCTACTAAACTGCCCCGACATAAAATCTAGGGTTAAATACCTAATTTGCCACGGAAGTATTGCTAAGGAGCACTCAAAGACTGGAAGTTTTTGTGGTATCAAATTTGCCCCGGAAGTATGAATAAGGTACCAAATTTGCCCAAAACTGACGGAAGGTCAAACGGACGTTTGCCACGTCATATTTTTTTTTTTGGTTAAATACCTAATTTGCCACGGAAGTATTGATAAGGGAGCACTCAGCACTCAGAAGTTTTTTTGGTACCAAATTTGCCCCAGAAGTAAAAAAAATGTAGCAAATTTACCCAAAACTGACGGAAGGTCCACGTAGGTCGTTAAAATGCCACATGGCTAGGAAAGAAACACAGTGGAGGGTGAGTCATATGCTTGATCATGTAACCACGTCAGCACCTCATTCATCTCTCTCTCTCTTCCCTCTCACTTTCGGTGGTTCGTGCTTCTAAATTTTCTTCCACTCCTTCACCCACTCCTACATCGGCGGCGACAGTGCCGGTGGGAATTTTCTTACAATTTAGTGAAAATTTTGACAATCCATATGACCATCTCTAACTAGAGCCGGAATCGGGGCCGGCCCGGCTCGACGGGGCTTGGCCCTACGGCGCGGGGCTCCGAAAATTACTATTCCAAATTTTAACTATTTTTCCTTTTTTTTTTTTAAGAAATATAATTAGTAAATTGCAATCATTAAAGTTCTAATCTATCAAATAAATGTTATCAACATTAATATCCAAACACCAATGTGAGTTGGCATAGATGGTAAGGGATCCAGGATTAGGCCCTTGGGTCGTGGGTTCGATCCCTCTGCCGTCGTTGGGACTCCTTTAGTAGGCGATCTCGTAAGTCCCCAGTAAGTGCTCATAGAGCCCGGGGCCGTGCCCTGGCCTTGGTGGGGACTGATGTCGAACCCCTCCAAAACTTTTTCATATAAAAAAAACATTAATATCCAAACAATATAAATCATTCAACAAATAAACACATTCATTAATTTGTAATAAAAAACAAAGAAACACAAAGAATATGTTTTTTCCTTTTTTTCAAAAAATATTAAATAAAGGAATTGCTTTATGTATGCCCACGACAAAATGCCTTTCCCACTCATAATTTTGTGTGTGTCTACAGATTCCTTCGGTTCATGCATGATTTTACTGACATATAAACACATTCATTAAGTGGAAGTCTAAGTAATTTTTTTTTTTAAAAAAAAAGCTATAGTTAAACGGGCCTGCAGGGTCGGCCCGATTAAGCCCGAGGCCTTACAGGGCTAATTTCAAATTTCTGGCCTATTTTTCAAGCCCGAGCCCTGCAGGGCTAGGGCTTAAACGGGCTGGCCTGATGGGCTCGGCCCGATTTCCAGGCTCTATCTCTAACTGGGTTTAGAGTACAATGGAAATACACAATTGTTCTAGGAATTATCTCTAACTGATGGCTTTTGCAGATCCAGAGCTAATTCTAACATCTCGTTTGAAATTTTCTTGATCAATTTGATAAGAATGGCTTTTGGTTTCTTGGTTTGGATTCCTATCGTACCTATATTTCTGGGGATCGAAACTAATCAAATATGAAGTATAGAAAGGTTGCAAACAGAGTTAGTAGGCATTGTTGTGGAAGCTGGCATACCCGTGGGTGAAGGAGTGGAAGAAAATTCAGAAGCATGAACCGTTGAAAGCGAGAGGGAAGAGTGAGAGATGAATCTGGTGTTGACGTGGTTACATGATCTGGCATATGACTCACCCTCCACTGTGTTTCTTTCCTAGCCATGTGGCATTTTAACGACCTACGTGGACCTTCCGTCGGTTTGGGTAAATTTGCTACCTTTTTTATACTTTCGGGGCAAATTTGGTACCAAAAAACTTCCAGTCTTTGAGTACCCCCTTATCAATACTTCCGTGGCAAATTAGGTATTTTACCAAAAAAAAATCAGACGTGGCAAACGTCCGTTTGACCTTTCGTCAGTTTTGGGCAAATTTGGTGCCTTTTTCATACTTCTGGGGCAAATTTGGTACATTTTTCATACTTCCGGGGCAAATTTGGTACCACTAAAACTTCCGGGTGCTGAGTGCCCCCATAGCTATATTTCCGTGGCAAATTAGCCCTTTAACCTTAAAATCTAGTTTACTCCGCTTTGAAGATTTTCTGCACCAAGCATCTCGGTTTCCGGGTTCATACGTTTCGGCAACAAGTTTTCCCCAATCAGGGACTTATTTGTCTTTCACTCATTCTTCGTTCTCGTTTGCCTTAATCCCGGTTGACAATGAACACCTTTTTCACTAGCGACGTTCAAGCAACCGGGATAGCATTTGAAGATTAACATAGACCGGAACCGTTAAGGGCTTCCGTTTGTTCTTCTTACCCTATTGACAACTGTACCATTGCTCCCCAGCCTGGTAGTCCAGGTCTTTGAGCTGCCGGGGTGGATTTATTATTTAACCCGGACTTCGTATCTGAATTTCAACTTCAATACAATCATAGGTTGTTTGCATGAACTCAAACATTCTTTCAAAGTTCTATTCAATGATGGGCCAGAGTCAAAAATGTATTATGTAGAATATGCTTTAGGTGTTCTTCCGGCATTTAAGACCGAGTATATGAGTGGAGATTTTCATTTAAACCTCCATACTGCGTTCCAGTTCCGTTGTCCGGGATTCAATCCAGGATAAGGGCAAATTGTCACATGTTCAGCCTCGGTGTGGAAACCGACACTCAAACATTTTGACCTGATTAGGGTCCGAATGACAATTATCCTTCTTATCTAGGAGTGAGTTTTGATGCATCAAAATTGTGAAGGCTTACAATAGCAGTTTCGCTTAATTAAGATACCGGACTCGATGAGCCTGATGTTCGTCTTTAAATCGCGCTTCATTTATGACCGGGTTCAATGACCCAGGTTTTAATCTTTCATCCATTCACAACTGCCATAGTTTGAATAGTTCAAAATATAGTTCTCAGCTGAGAATTTCCAGTTTTCCCGGGTTCCAAATGGGACATGGCTTTAACCGTAATATGCTTTGTCTTTGTCCAGGTTCTAATCACGGAACACGGTCGGTTTATCCAGGTTTCAAATGCGGAGCACGGTCGGTTATTCGGGTTCCAATTACGGAACACGGTCAGTTTATTCGGGTTCCAATTACGGAACACGGTCAGTTTATCCGAGTTCCAACTAGGGAACACGGTCAGTGTATTCGGGTTCCAACTAGGGAACGTGGTTGGTTTATCCGGGTTCCAACTTGGGAACACGGTCGGTGTATCCGGGGTCCAATTAATGAGCGTGGATTTTACTGTATAATTTTTAGTTTATCCGGGGTCCAATTAAGGAGCGTGGATTTAACTGTATAATGTTCAGTTTATTCGAGGTCCAATTAAGGAACGCGGATTTAATTGTATTTTTAGTTTTACCGCGGTCCACTTAAGGAGCGCGGATTTAACTGTATAATTTTGAGTTTTATCGGGTTCCAAACTGATCATGGAAACACGGATTTAACTGTATAACTCGGATTTATCCAGTAAAACTTTATACGGAACCCGGATTTTAACTGGAATATAGTGTAATCGGGATCCATCTTCTTTTTGTTTCCCACAAAACTTTATACATAGCCCGGATTTTAACTGCAATACAGTGTAAACAGGGTCCGTCTTCTTTTCGCTTCTTGCAAAACTTTACACGGAGCCCAGATTTTAACTGGAATAAAGTGTAACCGGGGTCCGCATTCTTTTCGTTTCCCGGAAAAATTTACACGGAGCCCGGATTTTAACTAGAATCAGTTTTAATCGGGTTCCGGGTTCCGCGTTCTTCTATTTTTGGAGGTTTGTTGTAATCTCCGTGGCACGTCGAAAATCCCCAAGTCGAATAACAAAAATTATTATCGAACAATCAAAGCGCAATTCATGAATTTGTCCAATCTTCTTGTCTCCATGCAAAGGAGTAAAGCTATGAGACATATTATCTTCAAAACTGTCATGACAATTGAGTAAGGAAAGCAAACTGTTTTTAACATGTCTGCCCCCATCCTCATGAGGAGAATGATGCCATTCAGGAGAGTAGACAGAGGTTCTAAAAAAGTACAAAAGCCCTGTAGTCACTTGAATTGGCGTATTATGAAAGCTGGAGCCAGAAACTGCAGCAGCAGGTGGTGTTCACATCCGTCAGCCATGAAAGTATCTTCCAGAAACCCATCGAGGAAAGATTTATGACTTGCAAGACACTTTAGGTGGTGAAGGGATAATAACAATGAAGGATGAAGATCAGAAAACATAGACGTATGCTATTCATGATACTTCCTTCAGAGAGACAAGACCTGCATGGAAGTATAATACATTTTTTCCAATGATTAGCATCAGATGAATCAACATCAGTATATACCATCCTACAGAACAGATCAATGTCGCAAGGCGAAATTACTGTAGGCAAAACAAAACCAATCTGGCCTTCACAGATGTCGAACTCGACATGAAATCCATTAGAGTGAATCTCTGAAGCGTCTGTAACTCAAAAGGCAGATTTGAAACCAATTCCTTTCTGTCATATATTCCCAGCATTAGGCCCTTTCTTTGTTCCTTGTGTATCGGAAGTACATATCACCAGGCATGAAAACTCTCTCAAGAAGAGCGCCTGTTCGGATTACTTTTGGTGAGCCTCTACGGAATTCTGGAAGCCACTACACTCCAGCTCCTGGATCAACATCTGTTGGAGCGACATGGGCCTGCACATGCTCCAAGATGGAAGAAATCTCAAAGCATTTGCATCCTCTGAGTGAAGATTGAATTATGGCTCAATAACGTTCACCATCCAATGTTAAGTCCCCTTCGAATCATCTCTGTTTTCATCTTTAACTGACAACGGGTCTCTTTTAGTCGGCAACAGATTATCATTTTTATCAGATGCCACATCCACCTCAATTGAATTTTGTGGTGCAAGTGATCCAGAAGTCTCTGCATCTTGAGATGGAGTTAATATCCAGGAAAGAACCATGGCGTTGCAACGTTCCCATTGTTTCTGAAGTGAAGGTCCTTGAGATTCCTTCCAGCACATGCCATTCACGAAGCCAAGCTTCTGTTGACCTCTTAGTGCAATGGTCATTCTCCTGCTCCGCACTGTTAGCGCTAGAATCTGCTGTGAATCTCGTTTTTCTGAGTGGAACAATATTTTTATATCATTGATGTAAGACCGACACCTGCAACAATCCGTGTTAGTCAGCGAAAATGGAGGGTTTACAATGAGGGATGGAGCTTCCACTTTAAGGAACAACAGTAGTTGCACGGCTGTGGAATACACAGCAAGTGTGCTGTCCAATTCACCCATGAGCTCTTCTACGGCCCCACGTCTCCCAAAAGTAAAGGTAGAATGAAATATTGTCTCCATTGCATCTGGCATCGTAGTTTCACGATCAACACCCTCAAGATCCTTAGCAAGTTTGATGGCTTTCACAAAACAGATCATATTTTCCGAACAGATGGTGGTGATATTGATTTATTTGTGGGCAGCTTGATTGATGATATTTCAGAAGAAGAGTTTTGGTCTTTGCAATTTGAAAAGTAGCATGGACTACAACGGAGGAATTGACATTGGATTTTTTTTCTGAACCAAAGTTATGCACAGTTTTGTGTGGAACCAATTACCTCAGAAAAACCCCAATTACATTTAAAAGCCTTCTTGTACAACCCTGGCAATTTATTAAATCCGCAAGTGCTCGGCAACCTAAGGTCTTCATTTCATTAGCCCAAGAAATTTATAAATTTCCTGTAAATGTAGAACTTTAATTTCCTCTCATGGCGTTTGATGCTTCCAGTGTTGTTAGCTCATGATGCCCATACTACCAATACTGAATCTGTGGTTAAGTGCAGAAAACTCCACTGAAAACACTTAAAAATGAGTATTCATTGCTACTACAAACTTTGATGGTCATCTAGGAGTAAACAATAACCACTCTATTGTGACCACAGAGACTATCAACAACTCAACTGGAGATGGGATCAACACCTCATACAGAATAAGACTGCGTTATTAACTGAATATGAAACATACAAGGCTTTAGCAAATTTATTTGATCATATGAGTTGCTCACTGAGGTTGCTTCATCTGTGTAAAAATTCTACAACCTTTCAAAACATTTGTTCCCAGGTTGAAGTTCACGCTAAAAGCAAATTCTTGATTCTTGTACACGGATCTTGCAAAGATAAAGCATATAGTTCCTTGGTATATGAGGTTGTGCTAAGACACTCCAGTGAAAGTAATTATATTTCTTTGCCATGCACTCTCTAACATATTTTATCTTCTTAAAATCTTCAAGCATCCTATCAATATTAGTAGGTGGCCCACGGGTTCCAGAATGAGTTCGTTATAGCTGGGGGTATTTTCTGTAATTATCTTCAGAATGCTTCCAAAATGGTTCATATTTATGAGCTTCATCTTTAACAAATGCAGGTGACCCATGCCATACAAGTTATAATGAACCAGAAACTTCACAAATAACACCTCTGATGAATGATAGCCATAAAATCTCCTTGCTCTTACAAGACTTCAACGCCTTCTGTAATATTAAATTCCTTATATTTACAATAGTTACTTCTATCTGGTGCCCAGGTATCAAGGTCATGTCCCTTCTCAAATAAAGAATTATTAGTGTCTTCAAAGCAATAATTGTGCCGCTCAGTATGATCCATATAGGAATCCTCAGGAAATGAAAAATCTTTGGGTTTTGCTTCAAGCATTTTGACAGCTGCAGGGGCGTTCAAAGGTTTCCAAGAACAGTCGAGAATCTTCTCAAAGGGAACCTGTTTCTGCTGAGAAGACTGATTCTTCCAATGAGGAACTTAGTGTTGAACTCAAAGAAAGACGAGAAAATGCAAGAACGTGATAGTTTGAAGGCAATGAAGTTATTTTGGCAAAATCTTCCTGCATTTAAAATGAAGTCCGAGTTTGTGGAGCTAGTTGCAACATAATTTGTACTCAACCTCGTAGTATATTTGCAATATCGTGAAGCAAAACGTTCTGCTCAAACACGTCTCTTATTTTGCACAACAGATGTATTGCTTCGTCACCTGGTTCAAGGCCCTTCTGTCTCGTAGTTCTCGACCGATGAATTCAAGAGCAAGCGGCAAACGCTCACAACCATCCACTATCTGCATTTCAGCCAACCAAATAAAGTCGGGACAATATGCCGCATATCTGTGTCATCAAAACCAATGTCGCTTGGCTGAATAAAATCTGGAGATGGAAGGACGCCGGTGGTGAGGTTGAGTTTGCAAACAATGAAGTTGAAAACGACGCTCAACACAAAACTCGTCACCAAACTTCTCAACGTTATCTGCTTATGCCATGGCAGCACCTTGGTCTTCTTGAACGCCTCTTCTCCCTTCAACGCATGATCGTAGTCTTCCTCGAATTCCCTGGGGGCTACAAGACGATGAGGATCTCCGGCCATCGCTCGAATAGATCCGGTACCCTACGTCGTCGAAAGTATATATAACTAACTGCTTCTTGTAGCGACCATCTTCGGTCATGGGAATTGAAATTTACCGAGTCCCCACGGTCGGCGCTAGTTCTCTATAAGAACAAGATATATCGGACTTGACCTCCACCTAGTTCGATACACACATGTAGACATTGGCCAAAAGGGGTGGTGTGTCCAGGAGAGTGCGTACCTTTAGGTTTTATCCCTTATTTATAGAGTGTATCTTAGGGTTAGAGTTTTGAACACGTAGGGCTCTTGTCTCTCTAAGCTGAGTGATGTCCGTCATATTTGTGCCACGTGGATTGCCCCTTGTTGGGCCATATATTAAATATGGGTCTTATACATACAGGTCCGTAACAAACCCCTTTAAAACTGATTGAAGAATTTTCGATTTTATGTATAGGTTGAATCTGAAGTTCAACAACAGGAGCGAATGAGCCAAAAGCAATTGTTGGTTGAGAACGTTGATTATGCAATAGACTTGCTTCTGATATATGTGTTAACATTGTCAATTTTCCCAGGCTTTTTATATGAGAATACTGGATCACATCAGCTAGGAGAATGGTGAGAGCTTATCATGAACACCTTTTGTTTTTGTTTTTTGCACAAAAAAAAATTGATGTTTCGGTACTTAATTATGAAAAATAACTCCATTGTCAAATTATCAAGTCAAGCTTCATTAAATACTCCATCCAATCCTTAATATAAGATATTACCTAATTTAATTAGATTAAGGAAATTAGTTAAATTAGTTAATATAACATATATATTTTCTAAAACACTCTATCAATCTTCTTTAATTTCCTCACTCCCTCTCTATCTTGATTATTGTTGAGGGAGCATCAATAAGGGTAAATTAGGAAAATATTAAAAAATGTGTCTTATATTTAGGATTAATATCAATTCTCAAATATGTCATATATTAAGGATCAGAGGGAGTATTATATTTTTCTTATACATTATTTGATTTTTAATTACCCTTTAGTTTATATTAAATGGGTGGGAAATCTAGATCAGTTTCCAATTCTTCTGATAAATACCATCTCATAATCTCTAGACGTTCACTAACTCATCATAAACAGGACAACCTCCACCAATATTGGTATCCCACCATGACAGATGGCCCGTTTGTTAAAAATTAAAAAACAGGTGATTTTTGGCAAGTTTAAGAAATTTATAAATGCGTCTTATTTTTCTATAAATTGTATAAAATTTATCATTTACTGATTTTTAGATTTTATGATATGTTCACAGGCGTCTATTCATAAAAAATAATTCATTATTTAGTTATTTCAAGATTGTATGATTTTCTTTGTATTTTTAAGATATTCTCTCACATCTACCGCATCAAGTTATTTTCAGAAACTGGTTAAAGTAACTTCTTAAATAAATAATAAATTTACCCTTTTATTCTAATTATCTATAAAAAATTAAGCAAACATAAAAAAATCTCACAAAATATATTTTTCGACAAAAAAAGTGATTTTCTAGAACCAAGTGTTACTTTACTCCTCACCTTAGTACCAGCTACATTGATATTCCTCTCAAAACTTAACGATTTGATATTATCTCTCTCTCTCTCTCTCTCTCTCTCTCTCTCTCTCTTTTATTTTTTTGTTATTTTAAATTTCTAGGTACTCTCTTGTTCTGATTGCAATGTACAACGTGCTGGATCTTATATCGAGATACATTCCTCTAATAAAGTGCCTGAAGATGGAATCAAGAAAAGGCTTACTTGTTTCAATTCTAAGTCGGTTTCTTGCTGGTCCCAGCTTTCTACTTCACTGCAAAATATGGTAACCAAGGATGGATGATCCTCCTCGTTTCTTTCTTGGGATTAACCAATGGCTATCTCACTCAACCAAGCACCCAAAGGCTATAAGGTCAGTTTTTTTTTTTTTTTTTTTTAATATTCAAAACCCTTTTATTTAAAAAAATAAAGTTTAAGTGAGTTGGGTCTTAGGGGCGCACCATGACCAATTTATGCCTTCGCACTCAAAAAGAGCTTATAGAGATACTTATATATCGTCCACCAACAAAGTCATCACATGGGTGAGATTTGAACTTTTATTTAAAACCCTTTTTCATATATGAATGTTGATAAACTATTTATGAGTGATTCTAAAATCATATCAGTTATTGAATCACTAATAATAATTAAATAGTAAGAGTTCAAGATTTTAGTTTGACATAATTAAGTTGAAGCAATTCGAGGTCTTAAATGTAGAAGATTAGCTAGTTAGGGAAGAAGATCCTCTCTGAATCATTTCTTTCTTAAAACTCTATCTCCACCTTTGGATTGAAAAATGGATAGTTCATATTTAATATTTTATAAAGCTAATAATATAATATTTTATAATTTTTTTCTGTATTATAGTTATAAATTATGCTGATCACATTTTAACTATTTAAATTTATTTATTTATGTTTATAATAATAATTTTACAAAATAGTAAATCTGAATGTTCCAATTTTTTACTCTAAAAGTGGATATGAGATTTTAAGAAGAAAGGATAAAGAAGAAAATGGAGAACCCAAAGCTGACTAGTTGGGGGATTTCCTTTGTTTCTAAATGCAAAGTCTCAATCTAAATTCTCTCTTAAATGTATAATTATTTCTTAAGTTTTCGCTACTAATTACTTATATTGAGAGGGTTTCCATCAATGTGGTAGTTTTTAACAAAAATGACTACAAGGGAATTTTAGTAGAAGTAACACATCTTTTTGGATTTATCCACCGGTATCCGGTATTACTAGCAACCGACTAGCTAAATTAACTATTTTTAAAAATATATTTACAAATTAGTTATTTAACTCTTATATTTGGGATCGGAGGCCGTCTAATATTATACAATATTTGAGCTTATTTAAAGACCATATATAATTAATAAAAGTTGTCTTATGGTGCTCTCTGCAAAGGAAAAACAACACGTTCTAGTTTCGGAGGAGGAAGATGATTTAATTTCACGAAGTTCTAAAAAGATAAAAAATGTGATTCCTAGGAAGGATGAGGATACTCGGGGGGTCATTGGCCGACGCTGAGTGAGAATACAAATGCGTATCAGAGGGGTGGCCTGTCTTTCGTTGACAAGCTGAAAGGTGTTAGGTCCACAACAGAAAACCAAGAAGATGATGGTGATCAAAGGAAAGTAGCTCTGAAGACGACTCTATGTCCAAGAGCTCGATAGAGGCAACGAACCAAGAAGATTATTGGTAGTGCAAGATAACTGAGAGTCTACGAAGAAACTTTCCGACTTTCCATTTCTTTGGGAAGATGAAGAAACGACTGGTTCAAGCATGGGGTACAACTGTTATTATTAAACTATTAGGCAAAGCAATTGGCTACAGGGCATTAGAGAAGAGGTTACAAGTGATGTGGGCTAAACGTGGAGTTTTCAACCTGATTAATGTTGGGAATGGATACTTTATTGTGCACAGTGAGGATTATACAAATGCTCTTGAAGGAGGCCCATGGATGTTGTATGACCATTATTTGACTGAGGCCATGGAAGGAAACTTTTAGACCTGATAAGGCTAATTTGTTACTGCGGCGGTGTGGGTGAGACTTCCAAAATTACCTCTAGAATATTATGATGAGGTAGCCTTGACAGTGATTGGAAACAGGATTGGGAAAACTGTTAAGGTGGATTTGATGTTGGGATCCGTACACTCAGCGGAAGGATTTCATCCATTAAAACTTACGAATCCCATTGAGAGGATCTATCAACAGCGTTTAAATCGGGTTCGTTAGAAACCGTACCTTTGTGAAATCGTGTGTGTCCTACGCGAACTCGTGTTCATCCTACATTCGATCAAACAAGAGCCGACTCGTGAATCCACTTCCTCCACCGGTATCCACACGAACAGCCTCCAACACCGACGGCAGCGTGCTAGCCCCTGCATTATTTTCGCATCTCTCCTTTTCTCTCTAGGGTTTCTCGCGGCTTTTCTAATACGTCTTGCAAAATATCCCGTAGGTTTTTCAAGACCCAATATGCGTATTATATATTCAAAATCAACCCTTATTAATCTTGAAATTTGAATTTGGATTAAAATAATATCTTAATTAAATCTATCCAATAGATCTAATCTAATCTATTTATTTAATCCGAATTAAAAGCTCGCCGATTTAATTTATCTCTATAAATTAAATCTAAGATATGATATCTATCTATTTAATTAAATTTGAGATACAATATCTCTATTTGTTTTAGATATTTAATTTATCAAATAAATTAAATACAAAACAAATATTATATAATAATATTATAATCTCTATTAAATAATAATATTATATTATTTTTGAATTTAATAATATATATATATATATATATATCCATCCTAGATTAAATACAATATTTATTAAATCTTAGACATATCTAAGATTCAATGAATCTAGACAATATTGCTCGTATTGGGCTATTCTTGTGCGCGACCTTGCAGGCCCACATGAGATTGGCAGCGGGCTAATACTATACCAGCTCACAAGTCGCAAGCGGCCTCTAGTAAGACATTGCGACTACCCAATTCATATGGGGATCGTTGATATAATACAACTTATCATACAACCATGTCACGTCCCTTTTGTCACGCGATGATTTGGTTAAAGATGAGGCATGGATAATGTCAACTTCCTGTTTTTTACCATTACTTTCTCAATTCTTGAGTAGTCTAACAATTGAAATGAAAACTTTTTTCCATTGTAGTATGACCATACATTTCTCAGACTCACTCATCGAGGGGCCCAGTATTATCTCTCTACAAATGTGAGGGACAAATTTCATCTTGACCATTCACATTCCTCTGCATGAAAACCACTGATCCCGATCAAAGCCTTTATCATCACCTGGTCAAAGGTGACTTTTGACTAGGTCAAAGATCAGTGACTCATCATGTAAGAATCCATGATGATCTCAGGTCAAAGGGCATTGTGACGCGGTTATACATGAGATAAGCTTATGACTTAATCCATGTAGCTTTCTCATAGTGGGTCGTTCCAGCACCTTGTACTCTTACAAGTGCCTATGACTTTGATTCGTATCTCCATACTCATCAAAGTCATACTGGTCTTATTTCATCTTTGCTCCCGCATAGATGACTGACCAGGGACATTTAGGACAATCTTTATGATACATCCAAGGACACAGTTATCATAACAAACATACAAACAATATGATAACTAAACGGAGAAATACTTTAAATGACATTAACGTTTAAAGTACAATGACTTGCCCCTAGGGCATAAGTTCCAACATTTGAATACTTCTTGTCAGCTCAGAGGGCATTTTGCAAGGATTTGTGTTCTTGTTAAGCTTGGGAAACAGCTGATGCAAGGTTTCTATTTAGATGGGAAGAAATCTTCCTGGAATATGAGGGCCTACATCTCTTATGCACTAATTGCGGGAACTATGGGCATCGGAAGGAAACTTGTCTCTAAGGGAAGTCGATAAATGAGGAAAGACAACAGGACAAAGCTACGGCTGATACAAACAAGGAATAAAGGCAACATCAATGTGTGACGGAGCAATGGCGAATAGTACAAAAAACACGACGGCAGAGGAAACTGAAGGAGAAACCTATAGAGATAATTAATCAGAATATGGTGGGGTCGAGATTTGGGGTTCTAGCTGAGGTGGCAGATAATAATGAAGAGAATTGCATGCAAGTAATGGGGGTGGTACGAAATGAAGTGGTCCCTGTTTGTAAAGTGGATAATAAAGGAGTGCAGACAACGCGTTTAGAGAAGCAAGAAGGGGCAAAAAGGAGGAGTAGTGTAGGGAGGTTAAATAACGAGAAGAAGGTGTTGAGTGGAGTGGCGGAACAACCATGAAATGAGATAGTATGACAGGGAAATTGGCGTGTGGAGAAAAGGACAAGAGAGTTGTTAGATACGACGAGCAATCAAATATTAATGATCACAATGGGAGAAGATTTAGAGAAGAGCAAGACGGGTATAGAAGATGCGAATTTCAGGCCCATAATAAATGACCTAGAAAATTTTGATAATGGCCTCATTGCTCTGCCACATGATCCGGGAGAGAGCCTACAAATTCGAAATGGGCCTGACGAAGGAATAAGGGAGATCTCCTCAGCGAGCCCAATGGACGAGGAAGGGCTTGGAACAACCCAGGATGGAGACATAGAGCTTTCTACAGTTCCTGAGACGCCTTTGTAACTGGGCTTTGTGGTTTGACTCATTTAAAGCTTTATGTTTTTTATGGATAGATTGATGTACTGGAATAATAGGGGTTCGTGTGGATCGGGCCTTTATAGAATACAATTTAAATGGCTTAATATATTAAGTAAAGCAAACATATATAATCATATGGTAATTGCATCAAACATTATTTATTATCTTTTTAAATTTATTTAGACCCGGGAAACCCTGCAAGTCTATTTAGTGGGAAGAGAACCATGGTAGACCCGGAAACCCTGCCAGTCACAAATCATCGAATTGGCCATAAAATACTTCCTAGTGTGCACACCTCTTCCCAAAGTTCCTACTAGTGTCTCGGAAACCTTGTCGGACACCACTTTGGGAAAAACGGATATCATCGGTTCACATCAAATAATATATCGGGGGCATAAAGCTTAAGGGTTGTGTCCATCACTTTAGGAGGTACCATCCCAAAGCTATCCTCCCACTGTTAAATTATTTTAAATACACATATAATAAATTCTCATGAGTTCCTATAAGGTTTTCATAAGAAATTTCCATGACCATCATTTAAATCCCTGGCTCTACTCATTATCCATTTTACTCATGAGTTCCTATAAGGTTGTCATGAGAAATTCTCATGACCATCATTTAAATCCATGGTTCTATCCTACTCATTATCCCTTTTTGGCTTTACTTCCTATAAGGTTATCATGAGAACTTAGAACCCATAACTTTTATAGTCCTCGTGAGTTAAAACCCATATAAAAAATAATACTCATGGATTCCTATACGGTTATCATAAGAACCCATCATAAATGGTACATTCAATGGTATTACATATATTAATGAAAGGATGTATATATAAATATAGGGTTAAGGTGCAAAAATAGACATGTGCTTTTGTCAGAGGAGCGCCCAGTAGCAAGTGCTTTTTTTGGGTGCAAAAGTGTACACGTGGTTACAAATTAGGTGCAAAAATATCGTTTGACCGTTAAGTTTGACTTTTTTGCCGATTTCGCACGATGACGTGGCATTTTCAAAGCTGCAAAAATAGACATGTGCTTTGGTTAGAGGAGCGCCCAGTAGCAAGTGCTTTTTTGCACATGTGAATTTTTGACAAAGCACATGTCTATTTTTGCACCTTTGAAATGCCACGTCATCGTCCAAAAGCAAAAAGTCAAACTTAACGGTCAAAGTCAAACTTAATGGTCAAACGATATTTTTGCACCTAATTTGTAACCACGTGTACACTTTTGCACCCCAAAAAAGCACTGGCTACTGGGCGCTCTTTTGACAAAAGCACATGTCTATTTTTGCACCTTAACCCCTTATATTTAAATTTCAAAGTCGAGGCACCCAAAACCAACTACGTACAACTATAATCAATGGCAAATAGTTTGGCAAAGAAGGTTATCACGCAAACCAAGAATGGAGAAATATACATGTATGCAATTCGATTACAAAACTGAGGCACCCAAAACCAATTACGTACAAGTATATTCAATGATAAATAGTTTTGCAAAGGAAGTTGATTACGCAAGCCAAGAATGAAGAAATATATATGTATGCCGGGGGTGAGGCGTTTTGTTTTTTTTAAAAAAAACAATTCGTTCTAGGGAGGATTACGATCTCCGTTTTGCTAACCTCCTAGAAGAATAATTGACGCAGAGTATGAAAACCAGAGTACGAAAAGAGGATGCAGTAGCGGAGAAGAAAAAGTAGCAGAGAAGAAAAGTAGGTTTAAGCGGCTAGACCTCAGTTTATAATTAAAATTTAGGGTTTAGCTATGGGCTAGGCTCTTTAACTATTGGCAATTAATAGATTCTAAAACAATACAATTAGATTCTAAATTTGTATTATTACTATAACTATTGCCAATTAATAAATTATAAAACAATACAACCATTATTAAATTCTAAATTTTTATTGTTACTATATTATTGTTGTTGTTATTATCATCATCATTAATAATAATAATAATATGGGGTATTACAATTAAGGATTAGGATTACCTTAGATCACTCGAAGACTTCAATGTTGTCGATGTCTTCTACCGTTGATCCACACGGCTATGCCTCGATTGCAATGAGAATTTATTCTCTTGATACCTCCTACTCCTTGGATGCTTGCTAGGTGATGGCAAGGTTGAGGTTTAGATTTCTTGGGTTTTTCTCTTTTCAAGAAGAAGGTTATTTCTCGAAATTAGGTTGAAGATAGGATGAACAAGATTGAATCTTTACCTTTCTTGGATGGCGCCTCTTTTTCTACACCTTGGTAGTTGGCGAAATTCACAAGAGCTTAAGGCTCTTTGAATTTTAGTCAACTTTCCTTTAAATAGCCTTTGGTAGGCCGAAAATTCTAAGACCTAATTGTCTTGTGTACTTTGGCGACCATAAAATTTAGGGTTTTAGATGATAGACCCATTACTTAGTATTACCTAAATCAATAAGATAATGAATTAAATTCATATCTTGATTATTTGAATGAATAAAAAATTTAAGATGATGGATCACATCCATATCTTGATTATTTGATTGAATCAAACTTTAATATGGTGGATCACATCCATATCTTTAATTAAAATTCAAGATCATGGATCATATCCATATCATTAATTTATGTCTTGAATTAAAATTTAAGATAACTTTTATTTCAATCATTATTCATTATTCTCCTATCTTTATCCAGATTGGATCTTTACACACACACACACACACACACACACACACACACACACACACATATAATCTAACCTCTTGAATTTAAAATTCAAATTTAAATTTCAAACTTGAATTCAAAATTTGAATTCCAAATTCAACTTGGCCAAAGAGCTCGTTTGGTCTTCTAACACATTTAGGTCTTTTTATGGAGAAATTGATTTCCCACAAGGGGCTCAAATGTGGCATCATTTTACTATTGGGCTTGGAGTCCCACTTCAACCCAATTACATATTTACTCTTGATAAAGCCCAATAACAATTATTGGCTTAAGCTTACTAATTTTAAGCAATCAAGAATAACCTTTGTGTGTGACCCATTAGACCTAATTAGTCACTGACATAAATAAAGTTGGACCAATCAAAACTCCTTTAACGGGCCAAAATCATCTAATGACCACATAAGACACTAGTAATGCTTTGTGGCCTCAGAACTAATTAAGTTGATCAAGTAATCTACCTTTTAAATTTGGAAACCGTGCGGGCATCATCTCTCACAATGTCATTCACATTTAGTCGAGAGTAAAGATAGAATATTATATCTCTTGATTGACTAAATGTTGCTAATTCACATAACTAGGAATCTTCTTCTATTACTCTATAACGGATCATGACTCTTCATGATCCCTTGTTGTGCAAACAAACTCTCAAGTCAATTAGAAGTTATCCAATCTCTACCAGTCTTGTGAATGACTAATACCTTGTAGGGGATTGTGAGTCCTTTGACATGTCCATCTATACTCATGTATTCGAGTTACACCCAAAAGTACCTTGTAGGACATAGTGTTTGATGACATCCTCAAGTCCAAGACGATCCGCACTACCAAAACATGAGAGACTTTACATATCCAATGATAGTCTCTACAATGAGAGACTTTTTAGATGAGTCAGTTCGATGTTATCTGTTCTCTAACAGATCTACCCACGACATCAGCTAAGGCATCACCATGCCTGTATTCCATGAGGTCCCTACCTAGGTCTCATCAAATATCCAAACATGTGCTCTGCAAGTATCACCTCATCCGAGAGATTTTTGAAAGACAAGATATAAAGATGGACTATATCCCTACCGATGATAACTTGGCTGATTCTTTGACTAAGAGAGTTTCTTAGAGAAAACGTGATAGTCATTATGAGTCTTTAGTATAACACATAGACTTGATTGGCTCTAGGCCAACTGGGAGATTGTTAGTATTTAGGTGTCCTAGAGGCAATCTGTGAGGACAGATGAACACAGTTTCTACATTGTAATATTTCATTATTAATAAATGAGCACATTTTATTTTTATCATATTTATGTCTCACCTTTATTTTAAGGTAAATATGTGTTTGAAGATAAAAGCCCAAGGAATAAAATATGTGTTAATCTCGAAGATCAATGATAGAGATCATTATCATGAGGACTAGAGAACACTGCATATCTATTGCATAAAAACTTGTTCCTAGTCTTGAATCACTAAGAAAGAGCATTGATGATCTCAATAAGACTAGTACGATATTATCTACATGTATAGAGATACAAGGTATGGACCTTATGGAATACATGCATGGAGATGTCTTAGCTGATGTCATGGGTAGATCTGTTGGAGAACAAATAGCATCGAACAGACACGATGTGAGACTCCATAAAGACTCATTGTAGAGAATATCGTTGGATATGTAAAGTCCATCATCGTTTGGTAGTGCAGATCGTCCTTGACTTAAGGATGTCATCCAACACTATGTCTTAGGGTTATACTTTGACTATACAACTTTATCCGCCTGAAAAAAGGGAGAACAATGTACTATTGGGTGTAACTCAAATATATGAGTATAGATGAACATGCTGAGAGGACTCACTATTACAAGGGATTAGTCATTCATAAAACTGGTAGAACTTGGATAGCTTCTACTTAACTCGAAAGTCTGTGCGTAAGCAAGTGATCATAAAGAGTCATGATTCGTTATAGAGTTAACATAAGAAGATTCCTAGTTCTGTGAATTATCTACATCTAGTCAATTAAGAGAGATGATACTCTATCTTTGCTCTCGACTTAATGTGAATGACGTTGTGAGGGATGATGTCTGCACAGTATCCAAATATGAAAGGTAGATCACTTGATCAACTTAATTAGTTCTGGGGCCGCAAAGCATTGCCAATGTCTTATGAGGTCATTAAATAAATTAAGTCCGCTAAAGGAGTTTTAATTGGTTCAAATTTATTTATATCGTGATCGATTGGGCTGATGGGTCACAAACAAAGGTTATTCCTGATTGCTTAAAATGAGCAAGCTTGGGCCAATAATTGTTATTGAAGTTTATCAAGAGTAAATGTGTAATTAGGTTAGAGTTGGACTCCAAGCCCAATAGTGAAAAATGGTG
Source organism: Acacia melanoxylon (assembly GCA_019022615.1). Taxonomy (NCBI): domain Eukaryota; kingdom Viridiplantae; phylum Streptophyta; class Magnoliopsida; order Fabales; family Fabaceae; genus Acacia; species Acacia melanoxylon. Next base: position 1,201,056 of record JAFJYJ010000114.1, read on the forward strand.
TAACATTTGGAGTCCAAGTGGGAAATTAGTTTCTCCACAAAAGGGCCCAAATGTGTTAGAAGACCCAATGGGATCTTAGGCCAAGTTGAATTTGGAATTCGAATTTTGAATTTATGTTTGAAATTTAAATTTGAATTTTAAATACAAGAGGTTAGGTTGTAAATATAATTCGAATGATCTATATATATATATATATATATATATATATATAAAGATCAATAAAGATTGGATGAAGGTAGGAGAAATAATAAATAAAGATTGAATTAAAAATGATCTTGAATTTTAAGATATGGATGTCATCCATTATCTTAAATGAATGATTCAATCAATCAATCAAGATATGAATATGATCCATCATCTTAAGTGATTGATTCAATCAATCAATTAAGATATGGATGTGATCCATCATCTTAAATTTTTTATTCAATCAAAAAGTCAAAATACGAATTTAATCAATTATCTTACCGATTTGGATTTTCAAATTCAAGCTTGGATTGTGCTTTCTTATAAGCATTTAAATTAGGATTAAACTCTAATATAGTGCTGATTTTTGTGTACCCCTTTTCTTGAACGGTTTTCAAGAGAGAAAAACAAGACGCCAATTTGATTGGCGTGTGCCGCCAAATCAAGAAAATAACCAAATGATCGTAGTCGTAAGAAGATATTAGTAAAAGATAGGCTGAGCTCAAAATCCTTCCTAAGCATGACACTCCCCCAGTTGCCTATACGCATTGTTATAGCATTCATGCTGAACAGCTCTTGCAAATGCTACAGCATAACACCTTTTAAATGTTATTTAGTTAACCCACCACTCTAATCTACCGAAGCTCTCGCGTCCGATACGTACAATCCTAACTTTACTTCTCCCATATGCCTATGGCGATTTTCTAATTAGATTATCATTACAAATCAAGGTGTTATGGTTATGAGCGGTAGACTCATTCCTGAGGCCTACAATAATAGGTCAAGCCTTGCACCCCGCCTAGTAATAATCTGTTTCTCGGATGTCTAACCCGACTCCCTCTCGATGGCCGAGACCACCTGATCTAGCCCTTAGCTCTCGCTAATCGAAAATAAATTAAATCACTCATAAGAAAACTGAATGTATTAGATTAAAAACTAGCAATTGGGTTAATTCAACTTAGGAAATCATCCTCACTCAGCCACAGGAGATTTAGTTCATGACTGACAAGGGAATAACTAAACAGATAACTACAGAATAGCCCATGACAAAAAGATTAACTAAAATCAAATAAAGAAGAAAAACAGAAAACTTGATGGAGGTTTCGACGGTGTGGAAGAAGCCCTGTCACGTCACGACTCCACATCTTCTTATCTCCGTCTCACTGCAAGGAAGGATGCTGGGTTCTCTTGGAGCTCTCGTGCCTCGTACTTCTCTCACTCTTCTCTCGAGTCTGGCCTTGTGGGATTGGTCTTTGACTCGCGACGACTTTCAACCCCCTTTAGGGTTGGCTATTGTTTCCTTGTATATTCAGGTCTACTTGTAGCGTACATCCAGCGAACTGGGCCTTTCCAAATCTGTCGCAGACCAATCATGGTCTCTCTTTCCAATCTCGGTAGATTGATTCTGCTGATCCTGCGGGATTCTTCAAACCTTAGTTTCGATCCTCTGCATCTTCTATTCTAATACGTCAGCAATCTAACCGTTGTTCTCTTCCACTTAATGACCTATACTTTATTTCCTGAAACAACCTTGACAAAAGATCAGAACATATGCCGCATAGCATTGCATCACTTACTTTGCTATAGCTTCAGGGATGCATTGTATTGCACTTCAATAAAGCTGTCTTGATGTTATAGCATTGTATCGGCCATGTTATGCGCCTTTCTAATAAAACCTCAAAACTTGTTCTTTCCTCAGTGCATGTTTACGATGTACGTGGAATTCATCCTTAAGTTCCCTATATAATGAATCAATGCCTTTTTGCTCAGATTAATGCAGTTAAGCTCCTATTCACCATACAATACAGTCATATAATACAGAGAAAACATGGCATAAACAACACTTATCAAATACCCCCACACTTAGCTTTTTGCACTCCTGGGCAAAATAAAGACAGAGATAATAGAATAGAATGTCAACCAATAGCAGTAGTACTCCTATCCATATAACTATGCCTTTACTATTGCTCTTAGGTCATGTCCCCGAGCAGGCAATCCCACTGCCCAGTACTAGCGGCTGGTGATGCAAGATATTGCTTAGATGAGGAAGTGTTAAGAGACTCTCAGATTCAGTGTTTTACTCTTTCTGACCTTGTGGATTTAGATTTCTCTCTTGTCACGCTAACCTAGAAGTTCTATAGCCTTGTCAAAGTTCTAAAATTACTTCCTATCATCTGAGCTTTCATACGTCAAAAGGGCTTCTTGGGTGGTAATGGTGTGGAAGGTTATACATGCGTGGAGGTGAAAAACAATGGTCAATGCTATAGCAGGGTGTTAAACAAGTGTCTTAACTTTAGCCGAATGCCTCATTTAAATCTTATCTTGCTTTGCTGCTCTTTAATCTATTCTTTTCTTTTCTTCTTTTTGTGATAATAAGCAAATTAAACAATAAACAATATTTCTTGCAGCCCTTTTTGTAGAGGCACCTGCCATAGCATTTTTCCGCAGTCATCCTAATACTCGCCTGTCTAACTGGTTCTGCTATAGCATAGTCGATAAGGCTCAATGGGGTAGCAATGTGAGAGAGTGATGTTTTATGGCTTGTGTATAGGAATGAGGGGTATGACATGAATGCCTTTATCCTACAAACTATTTGTTCAAATTCCAGACAGTTTATCAGAGAATTAAGACAAAACAAAGATCATACATGGGTTAGCTGACATGCACACTGGAATAGAAACAGTTAGGCTCAAACAAGTCCTTCCATAGTGGGTTCTCTCTCTAATCTTCCTCATCGTCACTTCAGCCCACATCAAGTTAGCTAGCACTATCAATTTCCCAAGCCTATCAGTTCAATTTCCTTAGGCAATTATGCTACGCTCGGTCATACGAATACTCATCCTACTGCTAATGATTTCTGTTCACGCTCTATTATGCATAAAAATTTCCAGTGTGTGCAAAAACTAATTTCAGGGGTTAAGTTGAGCACATTCAAACATGAATTAGCAAGTGTAGATAAAATCATCCCCCCCACACATGAATGAAGCAATGCCCTCATTGCAGCAAGTAAGAGATATAATAAACGCGTAAAAATTGGCGATGAGGGAGACGCGGCAACGCCGATTGAGATGAAAACAGGGCGGAAATTAAAAGTAGCCAATAAGAGAGTGGTGGTCAATACAGCTTTGCGGCTGGCCGTAGAGGGGGATACAATCAAGTCAAAACGAAACAAAAGAACGACATAAAGAATATGGCTACACAGCAGGGGGCCCTGGAGGAGGTTGTGTAATCGAATAGTGGCGAAACCTTGGCGATGCAGGACGCCAGAAGACGGTGCCACTCGGGATCATCCGTGGGTGGGTCTTCGGGGGAAAGCGACATGGTGGTATCAGAAGAGCATGGTAAAGGGGAATGGGGTGGGGAAACAGGGGGTGAGGGCGGTTGGGCATAGGGAGGTTGCTTGGGTGATGGTGGGGGCGGGGAGGAGGTATTGGGCGGAAGGGAAAATGGCCTCGCCGTGGCGTGGTAATGGAACGGACCATCCTTAGTGGGGGTTGGCGTGAAGGACGGGTGAAGGGTGAGTGCGGTTATATATGGAAATGGCTGTGATCGTGATGCCAGTCAGACGGGTTAAGCGAGGAGAAAGGAGGTGAAACGACATGTTAGGCAAGGTGTGCCGCTCAATCGTGGGCCGCGCAATCGTGGTCCGCTGGGGAGACCACAAGGTACGTGATCAGAAGAAAAAAAAAATTGTGACATACCTAGGTCGGTGTGATGGCGGCAATTGTGCAGCAAGACATGCTATAGCCTGATCGTGCCAGATTGCTGCTACTGAAATCCTAAGAGAATACCTATGAAACATGAGAGAATAGAGATTTATGGAAACATAAAACTGAAATAAAGTATTCAGCTGTGCTATTGCCCAGTAGGCTTTATGTTCCAATTCGATTGGAAGATGACAAGCTTTTCCAAACACCAGTTGGTATGGGGAAACCCCTAATGGTGTCTTGAATGCAGTGTGGTATGCCCACAAGGAGTCGTCTAGCTTTTCTGACCAATCTTTTCAGTTGCGATGAACTACCTTTTTTAGTATACGTTTGACCTTTCTGTTTGAGACTTCTGCTTAACTATTTGATTGGGGATGATACGTAGTGGCGATTTGATGTTTAACTCCATACTTAACAAGCAGGGCCTGAATTTGGCGACTGCAAAAGTGAGATCCTTCATCACTGATTATGGCTCTAGGGGTGCCAAATTTTGTGAATATTTGTTTCTTTAAAAATTTGCTAATAACCCGTGAGTCATTCGTGGGTAAGGCGACCACTTCAACCCATTTGGAGACGTAGTCAACAGTGACTAATATGTATTGGTTACCCTTCGATGGAGGAAAATGGCCCATGAAATCGATGCCCCATACATCAAATAGTTCCACTTCGAGAATAGGCGTTAAAGGCATTTCGTGATGGTGGGATATGTTCCCAGTTCTCTGGCATTTGTCACATTTTGACACAAATTGATGTGCGTCTTTGAAGAGGGATGGCCAATAGAAACCAGATTGAAGTACTTTGGCTGTTGTGCACACGCCTTTGTAGTGCCCTCCATAGGGTGATGAGTGGTAGTGTCTCAAAATGTCCTCTTATTCATCATCTGGTATGCAACGTCGAAGCATCTGATTAGGGCATTGTTTAAACAGGTAGGGCTCATCCCAGAAAAATTTCTTGCTATCGTGTAGAAATTTCCTTTTTTGGTGATATGTCAGATCCGTAGGAATTACGCCAGTGACCAAGAAGTTCGCAATATCAGCATACCAAGGGGTTTGGATGCATGCAATGGCCTACAGTTGTTCATCTGGGAAAAATTCCTAAATTGGTACTCCTGGTTGGTCTAAAGAGTGTCCCTCCAATCTTGACAGATGTTCTGCCACTTGGTTTTCTGTCCCCTTTTTGTCTCGAATCTCCAAGTCGAATTCTTGAAGTAGTAGAACCCATCTAATGAGTCTTGGCTTAGCATCTTTCTTTGCTAGTAGATATTTTATGGCAGAGTGGTCCGTGAATACTATTACTCTGGTGCCCACTAAGTAAGATCGAAAATTTTCAAATGCAAATACCACTGCTAAAAGTTCTTTCTCTGTAGTGGTGAAATTTACTTGGGCGCTGGACAAGGTCTTACTTGCATAGTAAATGGAGTGAAACATCATGTCATGCCTTTGACCAAGGACTGCGCCAACTGCCGAATCGCTAGCATCACATATGAGCTCGAAGGGTAAATTCCAATCAGGGGCCAGTATGATCGGAGCGGTAGTGAGTTTCTTTTTGAGGGTTTGGAATGCCTTGAGACAGGCGGCATCAAAATTGAATGGGGTGTCGAGTTCAAGTAGAGCACATAGAGGTTTTGTGATTTTGGAGAAGTCTTTAATGAAGCGGCGGTAAAACCCGGCATGTCCCAAGAAACTTCTGATCCCCTTTACTGTGGTAGGTGGCAGTAACTGTTCAATAACGGCTACTTTGGCACGATCGACATCGATTCCTCTTTTTGAGATCTTGTGCCCCAACACTATTCCTTCTGTTGCCATGAAGTGGCAATTCTCCCAATTTAGCACTAGATTGGTTTCCTCATAGCGTTGCAGGACCTTATATGATTGACCGAAAACTGAAAAATCATCCATGAAAATTTCTATGGACTTTTCCACCATGTCTGAGAATATCGCCATCATGCATCGTTGAAATGTTGCTGGGGCATTGCATAGTCCAAAAGGCATTCGCCGGAATGCAAAGGTGCTATATGGACATGTGAACGTGGTCTTATATTGATCTTGTGGTGCTACAGCAATCTGATTATATCCAGAGTATCCGCCCAAGAAACAGTAGTATTCCTTGCCAGCCAGCCTATCCAACATGTGATCAATGAATGGCAATGTGAAGTGATCCTTCAGTGTGGATTTATTAAGTTTTCGGCAATCCATACATATTCGCCATCTGGTGATCGTGCGTGTGGGATCAGTTCGTTCTTGTCATTTTATACCACGGTGATTCCTCCTTTCTGGGCACGCATTGTATTGGACTGACCCACTCGCTGTCAGAGATAGGGTAGATAATCCCAGCATCTAACCATTTAATAATCTCCTTTCGCATTACTTCTTTCATGATGGGGTTTAGCCTTCGTTGCTGCTCAACCGAGTATCGGCATCCCTCCTTGAGGCAGATTTTATGCATGCATAGGGATGGGCTGATTCCTTTAATATCAACGATGGTCAACTGGGTTAAAAACTAGCAACTGGGTTAATTAAACTTAGGAAATCATCCTCACTCAGCCACAAGAGATTTAGTTCATGACTGATAAGGGAATCACTAAACAGATAACTACAGAATAGCCCATGACAAAAAGATTAACAAAAACCAAATAAAGAAGAAAAATAGAAAGTTTGATGGAGGTTCCGACGGTGTGGAAGAAGCCCTGTCACGTCACAACTCCACATCTTCTTATCTCTGTCTCACTGCAAGGATGCTGGGTTCTCTTGGAGCTCTCGTGCCTCGTACCTCTCTCACTCTTCTCTCGAGTCTGGCCATGTGGGATTGGTCTTTGAATCGCGATGACTTTCGACCCCCTTTAGGGTTGGCTATTGTTTCCTTATATATTCAGGTCTACTTGTGGCGTACGTCCAGCGAACTAAGCCTTTCCAAATCTGTCGCAGTCCAATCGTGGTCTCTCTTTCCAATCTCGGTAGATTGATTCTGTTGATCCTGCAGGATTCTTCAAATCTTAGTTTCGATCCTCCACGTCTTCTATTCCAATACGTCAGCAATCTAACCGTTGTTCTCTTCCACTTAACGACCCATACTATGTTTCTTGAAACAACCTTGACAAAAGATTAGAACATATGCCGCATAGCATTGTGTCACTTACTCTGCTATAGCTTCAGGGATGCATTGTATTGCACTTTGATAAAGTTGTCCTGATGCTATAGCATTGTATCGGCCATGTTATGCGCCTTTCTAATAAAACCTCAAAACTCGTTCTTTCCTCAGTGCATGTTTAGGATGTACGTAGAATTCATCCTTAAGTTCCCTATATAATGAATCAATGCCTTTTTGCTCAGATTAATGCAGTTAAGCTCCTATTCACCATACAATACAGTCATATAATACAGGGAAAACATGACATAAACAGCACTCATCATGTCCCTTATAAAGTCAAACTTTTACCCCTTGATGACAAGTGTCTTGCTAGGTTTAATTATGTTGACTTTTGTTTCATGTGGAACGAAATTAAGGCTGCTGCTAGAAGCCATGAATCATCTTTTCCATCTTGACTTTATGTATAAATATCCTAGCTTCATGGCTCTTCATATTGTTACACTTGGGATAAATTCAAGACTTAATAAAAAAGCTTGAATATTACTCTTCTTATCCTTATGTCATAAATCATTTTAATATTTATCACTCTCCCTTTCCTCATCTATACGAAATTAAGGGGTAATAAGGGCCTCTTAAATGTGTTTTTATCAAGTGTCAACATGTCACACTTTCTTGGTCTTTTTCCCTTTTGACACTTGGCATTAATTATGCACCAGAACATGTCTATGCTAGATTTTGCTCAGTTAAAGGCAGGTCATATACTAACTGCCCTAATTTGCCAACACCAAAGGAAAATTCCATTTTCCATATTTATCACATCCCCTGAATTGGGCCTGGTTGTCTACCTGTCACAAGCTAATTCTTAAATCTCTAGGCCCAAAATTCAAGATATTACAACGCATCCAAGGAGTAGGAGGTATCAAGAGAAAGAGTTCTCATTGCAATCAGGGGATAGCCATGTGGATCAACGTTAGAGGACATCAACAACATTGAAGTCTTCGAGTGACCTAAGGTAATCCTAATCTTCAATAATCGTTTTATCAAGTAATCGTGTGTTGGGATCCATACACGTAGCGGAATAAAAAAAAAACTTTACGAATCTCATAGAGAGGATCTATCAACGGCGTTTAAATCGAGTTCGTTAGAAAAACCGTACCTTTTAGAAGTGGTGTGTGTCTCTTTGCAAAAACGTGGGCTAACACCTTCTTGCTCGATCAATCTCTAGGAGCTGACTCTATGTATCCACTCCCTCTACCGGTATCCACACCGAATAGCTCTCCAACACGTACGGCAGCGTGCTAGCGCCTTCTTCCTTTGTATCTCACGTTTTTTCTCTCTAGGATTTCTTTTGCGGCTTGTCTCTCTTATTTCAATACGACTAAAGCTCCAATATATAGAATTTCTCAAACCCTAATTGGGCCGTATTAAAATATTCAAGATTAATCTAAATCAATATTGGAAAACAAGTTTGGATTAATATATTAATTAAATTTGTCCAACAGATCTAATCTAATCTATTTATTTAATCCAAATTAAAAGCACGCTAATTTAATTTATCTTTATAAATTAAATCGAGATATGATATCTATCTATTTAATTAAATCGAGATACTATATCTCAATTCAAATTAAATCATATATATGATATCTTTATTCGAAAATTAAATCGAGATACAATATCTCTATTTGTTTTAAATATTTAATTTATCAAATAAATTAAATACAAAACAAATATTATATAATAATATCATTATTAAATAATATTATTATTATTATTTAATTTCGAAATTATATATATATTCATCCTAGAATAAATACAAAAGATTCATTAAATCATAGACATATATAAGATTCAATGAATCGACACTATTGCTCGTGTTGGGTTCTTCGCGCATGCGACCGCACGAGCCCACACGTGAGATTGGCGGTGGGCCAATATTGTACCAGCCCACAAGTCACAAGCGGCCTCTAGCAAGACATTGTTACTACCCAATCCATATGGGGATTAATGATACGATACAACCTATCATACAACCATGTCACGTCCCTTTTGTCACGCTATAATTTGGTCAAGGATGAGGCATGGATAATGTCAACTTCCTTTTCTTGACCATTACTTTCTCGATTCTTGAGTAGTCTAATAACTGGAATGGAAACTCCTTTCCATCGTAGTATGGCCATACATTTTTCAGACTCACTCATCGAGAGGCCCAGTATTATCTCTCTACAAATATGAGGGACAAATTCCATCTTGATCATTCACATTCCTCTGCATGAAAAGCACTGATCCCGATCAAAGCCTTTATCATCACCTGGTCAAAGGTGACTTTTGACTAGGTCAAAGATCAACGACTCTCATGTAGGAATCCATGATGATCTCGGGTCAAAGGCGTTGTGACGCGGTTATACATGAGATAAGCTTATGACTAAATCCATGCACTTTTCATAGTGGGTCGATCCAAAGACCTTATACTCTTACAAGTGCCTATGACTTTGATTGTATCTCCATACTCATCAAAGTCATATCGTCTTATTTCATCTTCGCTCCGCGTAGATGAACGACCAGGGACATTTAGGATAATCTATAAGATATATCCAAGGATACAATTATCATTATAAACATGCAAATGAAATGATAACTAAACGGAGAAATACTTTAATTGATAATAACGTTAAAGTACAATGATCTGCCCTTAGGGCATAATTTCGAACATCATGATGCCCAATAGTTGTTTTAACGAGTAATCATAAAACTCATGATTATCATAAATTGTTACGAGTTCTCATGAATACCGTAAAGAGTTATGGATTAATGAATAATAACTAATTGGAGCAATGAGTTAAGGTTAATAATTCATGAGAACCGTAAGGAGTACGAATTTTCGCAATGATTAAACAAAAATGTTGTTTTCAACCTCATGAAACTTTGCATGAAAATCGTGCAATAGGCAAATTTAACCAACAAGTGGTATCAGAGTTAGGCTCGTTACCAAAAACACATGAGGTAATATTATTGAATTTGATTCAATGATAAATTAGGATTTGCAAAAATGTGTGCATGTGTTTTTTAACCTTTTTGTAGGTGTAAGAAAAGGGATGGTCATGGTGCCTCGAATGAATGATTTAAATTTTATTTCTTTTGGTAAAGGGGATTGTTTTGTCCCAATTTAAATTTAAATTTTATTTTCTTATTTTTGGTAAATGAGATTGTTTTGTCCCAATTTAAATATTGCATATAAAATTGTCATAGGAATAAGAATGTAAAATTTTAGATCATGGACCCATATAAGAAGAGTTTACCAAGAAATCAGTTGATCATGATGAAAGAATGAAGTAGATTTAAATAACCCAGACATGGAGATGTTTTGGATCATCCGAAAATACATGAATTATTATTATTATTACTATTACTATTATTATTATTATGCATAGATTTATTACGACTAGTATGCATGACAATAGTAATCGCGATCACTTCACAACTAGCATGCATGATAAATACAAACCATTTAAAATTAAACTGTGATAGTTGTTTTATATGTATGTCTAATTTATGCATGCAAGATAAAATCAATTCTAGCTTAGAAATGGACTAAATGCTAGTTAATGTATTAGTAGTAATTTAGGATGTGATAAAAAAGAACCCTCAAAAAATTATCTAGTGCGTTTACCTCTCATCATTGGTGGTGCTTAAAACCCTTCAACAAAGTAGTGTTCTCTAGCTCAGCTAAGACCAATCGTTTCGTCGGGTAACGGTGTCATTCAATGTTACACCCCTACCGGCCTCGCCCTTTCGGGAGGGGGTTAGAGGGATCCTTTTCGCTTATTACCTTCCCTTAGTTAGTCACTTTAATCATATATCAGAGTGTGTGCGGCAGAGCATATGATCGGTTTGGACAATTACAATATACTGGTAAAGGTACAACAATCACATTAAGTGGTCCTTGTAGGGTGAAGGGTACAATCGTTCAAAACAAATATACAACATAGTAGATAAACTCATATAGTTATCCCAAAAATGGATATCCAAAATAGAATAGAGCATTCCCTATTTCTTCGAGCCTCCACTGCATGCCTTTACCTTCAAGAGGTTTGATCAGCTCAATGTCCTTCGCTTGTGCCTTTATAATGGCCTATGTGATCGTGCAGGACCAAAACGGAGGAATCTCAGAACAATTTTAGACATTCTGGAATCCTCATCTAAAATAAGGAGGGTGGGTGAGTTTCCAAGCAATTCCGAGACGTTGAAAAAGTTCTTGTTCTTCTGACCTCAAGTAGACCCAAATGGCCTATGTGCCGTTCAGCGCTTAAACGGGGGAATCTCGCAACAAATGTAGGCATTCTGGAATTCTCATGAAAAACGAGGTGGGTGGGTGGGTTAGTTTCCATTCAATTCCGAGACGTTGAAAAAGTTCGTGTTCTTCTAACATCTAGTAGGCCCAAATGGCCTATGTGATCGTTCAGAACCCAAACGGAGGAATCTCGCAAAAATCTTAGGCATTCTGGAATCCACTTATAAAATAAGGAGGGTGTGTGAGTTTCCACGTAATTCAGAGACGTTGAAAAGTTTCTTGATCTTCTGACCTTGAGTAGGCCGAAATGGCCTATTTGATCGTGCAGGGCCAAAACGGAGGAATCTCACAACAATTTTAGACATTCTGGAATCCTCATCTAAAATAAGGAGGGTGGATGAGTTTCCATGAAATTCCGAGACGTTGATAAAGTTCGTGTTCTTCTGACCTCAAGTAGGACCAAATGGCCTATGTCTTCAGGGGCACAAAAGGAGGAATCTCGCAACAATTTTAGGCATTCTGGAATCCTCATGAAAAATAAGGAGGGTGGGTGAGTTTCCATGCAATTCCGAGACGTTGAAAAAGTTCGTGTTCTTCTGACCTCAAGTAGGACCAAATGGCCTATGTGCCGTTCAGGGGCACAAACGGGGGAATCTCGCAATGTAGGCATTCTGGAATTCTCATGAAAAAGAGGTGGGTGGGTGAGTTTCCATGCAATTTTGAGACGTTGAAAAAGTCCGTGTTCTTCTGACATCTAGTAGGCCCAAATGGCCTATGTGATCGTTCAGAACCCAAATGGAGGAATCTCGCAACATTCTTAGGCATTCTGCAATCCTCATGGAAAATAAGGAGGGTAGGTGAGTTTCCACGCAATTCCGAGATGTTGAAAAGTTTCGTGTTCTTCTGACCTCGAGTAGCCTAAATGGCCTATGTGATCATGCAGGGCCAAAACGGAGGAATATCACAACAATTTTAGACATTCTGGAATCCTCATCTAAAATAAGGAGGGTGGATGAGTTTCCATGAAATTCCGAGACGTTGAAAAAGTTCGCGTTCTTCTGACCTCAAGTAGGCCCAAATGGCCTATGTGCCATTCATGCCACAAATGTAGGAATCTCGCAACAAATGTAGGAAATCTGGAATTCTTATGAAAAATGAGGTGGGTGGGTGAGTTTCCACACAATTTCGAGATGTTGAGAAAGTTCGTGTTGTTTTGACCTCAAGTAGGCCCAAATGGCCTATGTGGCCGTTCATGGTACAAACGGACGAATGACGCAACAAATTTAGGTTTTCTGGAATGCTCATGAAAAATGAGGAGGGTGGATGTGTTTCCACGCAATTCCGAGACGTTGAAAAAGTTCGTGTTCTTCTGACCTCGAGTAGGCCGAAATGGCCTATGTGGCCGTTCAGGGCCCAAAATGGAGGAATCTCGCAACAAATTTAGGTATTCTGGAATCCTCCTGAAAAATTAGGAGGGTGGGTGAGTTTCCACGCAATTCGAGACGTTGAAAAAGTTCGTGTTCTTCTGACCTCAAGTAGGCCCAAATGGCCTATGTGATCGTTCAGGGCCGAAACGAAGGAATCTCGCAACAATTTTAGGCATTCTGGAATCCTCATTCAAAATAAGGTGGGTGGGTGAGTTTCCACGCAATTCCGAGACGTTGAAAAGGTTCATGGTCTTCTGACCTCAAGTAGGCCCGAATGTCCAATGTGGCCGATCAAAGCCCAATAACAAGAATCTCGCAACAATTTTAAGCATTCTGGAATTCTCATGAAAAATGAGTTGGGTGGGTGAGTTTCCATGCAATTCCGGGATGTTGAAAAAGTTCGAGTTCTTCTGACCTCAAGTAGGCCGAAATGGCCTATGTGGCCGTTCAGGGCCCAAACGGGGAAATCTCACAACAATTTTAGGCATTATGCAATTCTTATGGAAAATGAGGTGGGTGGGTGAGTTTCCACACAATTCCGAGACGTTGAAAAAGTTTGTGTTCTTTTGACCACAAGTAGGCCCAAATGGGCTATATGGCCGTTTAGGGCACAAACGGAGGAATCTCGCTACAAATTTAGGTATTCTGGAATCCTCATAAAAAATGAGGAGGGTGGGTGAGTTTCCAAGCAATTCCGAGACGTTGAAAAAGTTTGTGTTCTTCTGACCTCAAGTAGGCCCAAATGGCGTATGTGCCGTTCAGGGCACAAACGGAGGAATCTCGCAACAAATGTAGGCAATCTGGAATTCTTATGAAAAATGAGGTGGGTGGGTGAGTTTCCACGCAATTCCGAGACGTTGAAAAAGTTCGTGTTCTTTTGACCTCAAGTAGGCCCAAATGGCCTATGTGGCCGTTCAGGGCACAAACGGAAAAATCTCGAAACAAATTTAGGTATTGTGGAATCCTCATGAAAAATGAGGAGGGTGGGTGAGTTTCCACGCAATTCCGAGACGATGAAAAAGTTCGTGTTCTTCTGACCTCAAGTACGCCCAAATGGCGTATGTGTCGGTCAAGGCACAAACGGAGGAATCTCGTAACAAATGTCGGGATTCGGAATTCTCTAGAAAAATGAGGTGGGTGGGTGAGTTTCTAAGTAATTCCGAGACGTTGAAAAAGTTCGTGTTCTTCGAACTCAAGTAGGTCCGAATTGCCTATGTCATCGTTCAGAGCCCAAATGGAGGAATCTCGCAACAATTTTAGGTATTCTGGAATTCTCATCCAAAATAAGGGGGTGGGTGAGTTTCCACGCAATTCCGAGACGTTGAAAAAGTTCGTTTTCTTATGACCTCGAGTAGGCCCGAAACGCCTATGTGATCGTTCAGGGCCCAAACGGACGAATCTCGCAATAATTTTAGGCATTCTGGAATCCTCATGTAAAACAAAGAGGGTAGGTGAGTTTCCCTGTAATTCCGAGACGTTGTAAAAGTTCGTGTTCTTCTGACCTCAAGTAGGCCCAAATGGCCTATGTGGCCGTTCAAAGCCCAAACGGAGGAATCTCACAACAATTTTAGGCATTCTTGAATTCTTATGGAAAATGAGGTGGGTGGGTGAGTTTCCAAGCAATTCCGAGACATTGAAAAAGTTCTTGTTCTTCTGACCTCAAGTAGGCCCAAATGGCCTATGTGCCGTTCAACGCTTAAACGGGGAATCTCGCAACAAATGTAGGCATTCTGGAATTCTCATGAAAAATGAGGTGGGTGGGTGAGTTTCCATTCAATTCCGAGACGTTGAAAAAGTTTGTGTTCTTCTGACATCTAGTAGGCCAAAATGGCCTATGTAGTCGTTCAAAACCCAAACAGAGGAATCTCGCAACAATCTTAGGCATTCTGGAATGCACATGTAAAATAAGGAGGGTGGGTGAGTTTCCACAAAATTCAGAGACGTTGAAAAAGTTCGTGTTCTTCTCACCTCAAGTAGGACCAAATGGCCTATGTGCCGTTCAGGGCACAAACGGAGGAATCTCGTAACAATTTTAGGAATTACGGAATCCTCATTTAAAATAAGGAGGGTGGATGAGTTTCCACGCAATTCCGTGAGGTTGAAAAAGTTCGTGTTCTTCGACCTCAAGTAGGCCGAAATGGCCTATGTGGTCGTTCCGGGCCCAAACGGAGGAATCTCGCAACAAATTTAGGTATTTTGGAATCCTCAAAAAATTAGGAGGGTGGGTGAGTTTCCACACAATTCCGAGACGTTGAAAAAGTTTGTGGTCTTCTAAACTCAAGTACGCCCAATTGGCGTATGTGCCGTTCAAGCCACAAACGGAGGAATCTCGCATCAAATGTAGGAAATCTGGAATTCTTATGAAAAATGAGGTGGGTGGGTGAGTTTCCTCGATCTTTTGAGACGTTGAAAAAGTTCATGTGCTTTTGACCTCAAGTAGGCCCAAAGGGCCTATGTGGCCGTTCGTGCCACAAACGGAAAAATCTCGCAACAAATTTAGGTGTTCTGGAATTCTCTTGAAAAGTGAGGTGGGTGGGTGAGTTTCCAAGTAATTTCGAGACGTTGAAAAAGTTCGTGTTCTTCTTACCTCAAGTAGGCCCAAATGGCCTATCTCATCGTTCAGGGCCCAAATAGAGACACACAACCACACAATAATCAATTACAAAAAAAAAAAAATTGAGCTAGGAAAAGAGGAAAAAAATAAATGAATAAAGGCATATGTGAGTAAATTAACTAATTAGTTATCAAATGAAAAATATCAATGAAGCAAATTTTAAACAAGCAAACAAATCAATAATCAAGTACAAGACACACACGCACACACTCTCTCTCTACTAACTAACTAGTTATAAAATGACACACACACACACACACACATAAGAATCAATTACAAAAAAAATGAGCTAGGAAAAAGGAAAAAATAAATGAATAAAATAATATGTAAATAAATTAACTAATTAGTCATAAAATGAAAAATATCAATACTGAAGCAAATTTAACACAAGCAAACAAACCAATAATCAACTACAACACACACATACTATTCAATAGTTATGAAATGACACACACACACACAATAATCAAGTACAACAAACAAATTGAGAAGGGAAAAGAGTAAAATATAAATGAATAAATGCATAGAAATAAATCAACCTATTAATTATAAAATGAAAAATATCAATACTCAAGCAAATTTAAAACAAGCAAACAAACCAATAATCAAGTACAACACACACACACACACTATAAACTAACGAGTCATAAAAAGACACTCACACACACATAATAATCAATTGCAAAAAAAAAAAAACAAAGAGCTAGAAAAAGAGGAAAAAATAAATGAATAAAATGCATACGTATATAAATTAACTAATCGGTTATAAAATGAAAAATATCAATACCGAAGAAAATTTAAAACAAGAAAACAAACCAATAATCAATTACAACACACACGCAGTATTACAACAACAAAATTGAGATAGGGAAAAAAGGAAAAAATAACTGAAAACATGCATAAATAAAAAGAATAATCAATTAGCTATAATATGAAAAATATCAATACTGAAGAAAATTTTTAAAAAGCAAACAAAGTACAACACACACACACACAATTAACTAACTAGTAATAAAATCACACACACACAATAATCAACTAAAAAAAAATTGAGGTTGGAAAAAAGGAAAAATATATATGAATAAATGCATATGAAAGTAAATTAACCAATTAGTTAAAAAATGAAAAATACCAATAATCAACTAAAACTCACACACACTATTAACTAAATAGTTATAAAATGACACACACACACACACACAATTATCAATTACAACAAACAAATTGAGAGAGGAAAAGAGTAAAATATAAATGAATAAATGCATATAAATAAATTAACCTATTAATTATAAAATGAAAAATATCAATACTGGAGAAAATTTTGAACAAGCAAACAAACCAATAATCAAGTATAACACACATACACTATTAACTAAATAGTTATAAAATCTCTCACACACACACACAATTATCAATTACAACAAAAAGTTTGAGATAGGAAGAAGGGAAAAAATAAGTGAATAAATACAAATGTCACACAAACACACAATCATCAATTACAACAACAAAAATGAGAGAGGAAAAACGAAAAAAAAAAATGAATAAATGCATATGTAAATAAATTAACTAATTAGTTATAAAATGAAAAACATCAATACCGAAGCAAATTTAAAACAAGCAAAAAAACCAATAATCAAGTACAACACATTAACTAACTAGTTATAAAATGACACACACACAAAATAATCAACTACGAAAAAAGAAAAATGAGCTAGGAAAAGAGGAAAAAATCAATGCATAATTGCATATGTATATAAATTAACTAATTAGTTATAAAATTAAAATATCAATATTGAAGCAAAAATAAAACAAGCAAACAAACCAATAATCAATTACAACACACACATAGTATTACAACAAAAACTTTTAGATAGGAAAAAAGGGAAAAATAAGCGAATAAATACATATGTCACACACACACACACACAATCATCAATTACAACAAAAAAATTGAGAGAGGAAAAACGGAAATTATAATGAATAAATGCAAAGGTATATAAATTAACTAATTAGTTATAAAATGAAAAATTTCAATACTGAAGCAAATTTAAAACAAGCAAAAAAACCAATAATCAACTGCAACACACACACTATTAACTAACTAGTTATAAAATGACACACACATACACACAATTACAACAAACAAATTGAGAGAGGAAAAGAGTAAAATATAAATGAATAAATGCATATAAATAAATTAACCTATTAATTATAAAATGAAAAATATCAATACTGAAGCAAATTTTAAACAAGCAAACAAACCAATAATCAAGTACAACACACACACACATTATTAACTAACTAGTTATAAAATGACACGCAATATTCAACTACAAAAAAAAAGAGCTAGGAAAAGTGGAAAAAATAAATGGATAAAACCATATGTATATAAATTAACTAATTAGTTATAAAATGAAAAATATCAATACTAAAAATAATTTAAAACTAGAAAACAAACCAATAATCAATTACAACACACCTAGTATTACAACAACAAAATTGAGATAGGAAAAAATAACTGAGTATATGCATAAATAAAAAGATTAATCAATTAGTTATAAAATGTAACATATCAATACTGAAGAAAATTTTAAACAAGCAAAGAAACCAATAATCAAGTACAACACACACACACACACTATTAACTAACAAGTTATAAAATGAGACACACACACACGCACACACAATAATCAATTACAACAAACAAATTGAGAGAGGAACAAAGGAAAATATAAATGAATCAGTGCATGTGTAAATAAATTAACCAAGTAGTTAAAAAATGAAAAATATCAATACTGAAGAAAATTTTAAACAAGCAAACAAACCAATAATCAACTACAACTCACACACACTATTAACTAAATAGTTATAAAATGACACACACACACACAATTATCAATTACAACAAACACATTGAGAGAGGAAAAGAGTAAAATATAAATAAATAAATTAATCTATTAATTATAAAATGAAAAATATCAATACTGAAGAAAATTTTAAACAATCAAACAAACCAATAATCAAATACAACACACACACACACACACTATTAACTACATATGTCACACACATACACACACAATCATCAATTACAACAAAAAAATTTCATAGAGGAAAAAGGGAAAAAATAAATGAATAAATGCATATGTAAATAAATTAACCAATTAGTTAAAAAATGAAAAATACCAATACTGAAGCAAATTTTAAACAAGCAAACAAACCAATAATCAACTGCAACACACACACACTATTAACTAAATAGTTATAAAATGACACTCACACACACAATTATCAATTACAACAAACAAATTGAGATATAAAAAAAAGGGAAAAAATCAGTGAACAAATACATATGTCACACACACACACACACACACACACATCAATTACAACAAACAAATTGAGAGAGAAAAAAAGGTAAAAATAAATGAATAAGTGCATATATAAATAAATTAACCAATTAGTGATAAAATGAAAAATAACTAAATTGAAGCAATTTTAAAACAAGCAAACAGAGCAATAATCAACTTGCAACACACATACACTATTAACTAAATAGTTATAAAATGACACACACACACACACACAATAAATGAATAAATGCATACGTAAATAAATTAACCAATTAGTTATAAAATGAAAAACATCAATACTGAAGCAAATTTAAAACAAGCAAAAAAACCAATAATCAAGTACAACACCTTAACTAAATAGTTATAAAATGGCGCGCGCACACACACACACAAATCATCTTTAAAAAAAAAATTGAGCTAGGAAAAGAGGAAAAAATAAATGCATATGTATATAAATTAACTAATTAGTTATAAAATGAAAAATATCAATACTGAAGCAAATTTAGAACAAGCAAACAAACCAATAATCAATTACAATACACACACACAATATTACAAAAAAAAAATGAGATAGGAAAAAATAAGTGAATAAATACATTTGTCACACACACACAATCATCAATTACAACAAAAAAATAGAGAGAGGAAAAACGGAAAAAATAAATGAATAAATACATACGTAAATAAATTAACTTTAGTTATAAAATGAAAAACATCAATACCGAAGAAAATTAAAAACAAGCAAAAAGACCAATAATCAAGTACAACACCTTAACTAACTAGTTATAAAATGACAAACACACATCAACTACCAAAAAAAAAAAAAAATTGAGCTAGGAAAAGATAAATGCATATGTATATAAATTAACTAATTAGTTATAAAATAAAAATATCAATACTGAAGCAAATATAAAACAAGCAAACAAACCAATAATCAAGTACAACACACACACATATTATTACAACAAAAAATTTGAGATTAGAAAAAAGGAAAAAAATAAGCGAATAAATACATATGTCACACACACACACAATCATCAATTACAACAAAAAACTTGACAGAGGAAAAATGGAAAATATAAATGAATAAATGCAAAGGTATATAAATTAACTAATTAGTTATAAAATGAAAAATTTCAATACTGAAGCAAATTTAAAACAAGCAAACAAACCAATAATCAATTACAACACACACGCAGTATTACAACAAAAGAATTGAGCTAGGAAAAAAAGGAAAAAAAAAAAAGATACATGAATAAATGCGTATATATAAAAAATAACCAATTAGTGAAAAAAAATGAAAACTACCAATACTGAAGCAAATTTTAAACAAACCAATAATCAACTGCAACACCCACACACTTTTAACTAAATAGTGATAAAATGACACACACACACACACACACACATTTATCAATTACAACAAACATATTGAGATAGGAAAAATGGAAAAAGTAAGTGAATAAATACATATGTCACACAGTTATAAAATGAAACTCACCCACCCTCACAAACAATTATCAATTATAACAAACAAATTGCCTAAATTTGTTGCGATAAGTGAATCCTACACATGTCACAAACACACACAATCATCAATTACAACAACAAAAATTTGATAGGAGGCCTAATAAATGCATATAAAAAGAAACACGAACTTTTTCAACGTCTCGAATATGCGTGAAACTCACCCACCCTCCTCATTTTTCTAGAGGATTCCAGAATGCCTAAATTGTTGCGAGATTCCTCCGTTTTTGCCCCGAACTACCACACGCCAAAATTGAGGTCGAAAACACGAACTTTTTCAACGACTCGAAATATGGTGGAAACTCACCCACCCAACTCATTTTTCATGGGATTCCGTAATTCCTAAAATTGTTGCGAGATTCCTCCGTTTTGGCCCGAACGCCATATAGGCCATTAGGCCTAATTGAGGTCGAAGAACACGAACTTTTTCAACGTCTCGAATTGGCGGAAACTCACCCTCCCAACTCATTTTTCATGAGGATTCCAGAATGCCTAAAATTGTTGCGAGATTCCTCCGTTTGGGCCCCGAACGCCAAATAGGCCATTAGGGCCTACTTGAGGTCGAAGAACACGAACTTTTTCAACGTCCTGATTCGCGGAAACTAACCCACCTTCCTCATTTTTCATGAGGATTCCGAATGCCTAAAATTGTTGCGAGATTCCTCCGTTTGGGGCCCCGAACCGCCACATAGGCCATTTTGGCCTACTTGAGGTCGTGAGAACACAAACTTTTTCAACGTCTCGGAATTGCGTGGAAACTCACCCACCCTCCTCATTTTTCATGAGGATTCCGAATGCCTAAAATTGTTGCAGATTCCTCCGTAGTTTTGCCCTGAACGCCCACATAGGCCATTAGGCCTACTTGAGGTCGAAGAACACGAACTTTTTCAACGTCTTTAATTGCGTGGAAACTCACCCACCCTCCTCATTTTTCATGAGGATTCCGTAATGCCTAAAATTGTTGCGAGATTCCTCCGTTTGGGCCCTCGAACGGCCACATAGGCCATTAGGGCCTACTTGAGGTCGAAAACACGAACTTTTTCAACGTCTTAGGACTTGGGTGGAAACTCACCCACCTCCTCATTTTTCATGAGGATTCCGTAATGCCTAAAATTGTTGCGAGATTCCTCCGTTTTGCCCGAACGGCCACATAGGCCATTAGGGCCTACTTGAGGTCGAAGTACACGAACTTTTTCAATGTCTCGGAATTGCGTGGAAACTCACCCACCCTCCTCATTTTTCATGAGGATTCCAGAATGCCTAAAATTGTTGCGAGATTCCTCCGTTTGTGCCCTGAACGGGCACATAGGCCATTTGGGCCTACTTGAGGTCAAAAATGTACACGAACTTTTTCAACGTCTCGGAATTGCGTGAAACTCACCCACCTTCCTCATTTTTCATGAGGATTCCGTAATGCCTAAAATTGCGAGATTCCTCCGTTTTGCCCCGAACGCCACATAGGCCATTTTGGCGTACTTGAGGTCAGAAGAATCACGAACTTTTTCAACGTCTAGGCCGGACTTGCGTGGAAACTCACCCACCTTCCTCATTTTTCAGCGAGGATTCCAGAATGCCTAAAATTGTTGCGAGATTCCTCCGTTTGCGCCCGAACGGCCACATACGCCATTGAGGTCCGAAGAACACGAACTTTTTCAACGTCTCGGAATTGCGTGGAAACTCACCCACCCTCCTTATTTTTATGAGGATTCCAGAATGCCTAAAATTGTTGCGAGATTCCTCCGTTTGGCCCCGAACGGCCACACACACTTGAGGTCGAGAAAACACGAATTTTTCAACGTCTCGCAATTGCGTGGAAACTCACCCACCCTCCTCATTTTTCATGAGGATTCCAGAATGCCTAAAATTGTTGCGAGATTCCTCCGTTTGGGCCCTGAACGACCACATAGGCCATTTGGGCCTACTTGAGGTCATAAGAACACGAACTTTTTCAACGTCTCGGAATTGCGTGAAACTCACCCACCGTCCTCATTTTTCAAGATGATTCAAAAATGCCTAAAATTGTGGCGAGATTCCTCCGTTTGGGCCCCGAATTCGCCACATAGGCCATTTGGGCCTACTTGAGGTCAGAAGTACACGAACTTTTTCAACGTCTCGGAATTGCGTGGAAACTCACCCACCCTCCTCATTTTTCATGAGGATTCCAGAATGCCTAAAATTGTTGCGAGATTCCTCCGTTTGTGCCCTGAACGGCCACATAGGCCATTTGGCCCTACTTGAGGTCAGAAGAACACAAACTTTTTCAACGTCTCGGAATTGCGTGGAAACTCACCCACCCTCCTCATTTTTTATGAGGATTCCAGAATGCCTAAAATTGTTGCGAGATTCCTTTGTTTGTGCCCGAACCCAAATAGGCCATTTGGGCATACTTGAGGTTAGAAGAACACGAACTTTTTCAACGTCTCGGAATTGCGTGGAAACTCACCCACCCTCCTCATTTTTACGAGGATTCAGTAATGCCTAAAATTGTTGCGAGATTCCTCCGTTTTTGCCCCGAACGACCCAAATAGGCCATTGGGCCTACTTGAGGTCGAAGAACACGAACTTTTTCAACGTCTCGGAATTGCGTGGAAACTCACCCACCTTCCTATTTTTCATGAGGATTCCGGAATGCCTAAAATTGTTGCGAGATTCCTCCGTTTGGCCCCGAACGACCACATAGGCCATTTAGGATACTTGAGGTCAAGATGTAAAACTTTTTCAACCTCTCTGAATTGCGTGGAAACTCACCCACCTCCTCATTTTTCATGAGGATTCCGGAATGCCTAAAATTGTTGCAAGATTCCTCATTTTGGCCTGAACGGCCAAATACGCCATTAGGACCTACTTGAGGTCGATGAACAAAATTTTTTTCAACGTCTCGAAACGGCGTGGAAACTCACCCACCTCCTCATTTTTCATGAGGATTCCAGAATGCCTAAAATTGTTGCGAGATTCCTCCGTTTTGGCCCTGAACGGCCACATAGGCCATTACGCCTACTTGAGTTCAGAAGAACACGAACTTTTTCAACGACTCGGAATGAGTTGGAAACTCACCCACCCTCCTCATTTTTTATGAGGATTCCAGAATGCCTAAAATTGTTGCGAGATTCCTCCGTTTGTGCCCTGAACGGCCAAATAGGCCATTAGGGCCTACTTGAGGTCAGATGTACACGAACTTTTTCAACGTCTCGGAATTGCGTGGAAACTCACCCACCCTCCTCATTTTTCATGAGGATTCCGAATGCCTAAAATTGTTGCGAGATTCCTCCGTTTGTGCCCCGAACGCCACATAGGCCATTGGGCCTACTTGAGGTCGATGTACACGAACTTTTCAACGTCTCGGAATTGGGTGGAAACTCACCCACCCTCCTCATTTTTCATGAGGATTCCAGAATGCCAAAATTGTTGTGAGATTCCTCCGTTTGTTCCCGAACAACCACATAGGCCATTTGGGCCTACTTGAGGTCGATTAAAACACGAACTTTTTCAACGTCTCGGAATTGCGTGGAAACTCACCCACCCTCCTCATTTTTCATGGGGATTCCAGAATGCCTAAAATTGTTGCGAGATTCCTCCGTTTTGCCCCGAACGGACCAGGCCACAGGGCCTACTTGAGGTCGATGTACACAAACTTTTTCAACGTCTCGAATTGCGTGGAAACTCACCCACCTCCTCATTTTTATGAGGATTCCAGAATGCCTAAAAATTGTTGCGAGATTCCTCCGTTTGTGCCCGAACGGCCACAGGCCATTGGGCCTACTTGAGGTCAAGAACACAAAACTTTTTCAACGTCTCGGAATTGCGTGAAACTCACCCACCCTCCTCATTTTTTATGAGGATTCTAGAATGCCTAAAATTGTTGCGAGATTCCTCCGTTTTTCCGCCCGAACGGCCACATACGCCATTAGGGGCCTATTGAGGTTAGATGTACACGAACTTTTTCAACGTCTCGGAATTGCGTGGAAACTCACCCACCTCCTCATTTTTCATGAGGATTCCAGAATGCCTAAAATTTATATGAGATTCCTCCGTTTTGCCCCGAACGGCCACATAGGCCATTACGGCCTACTGGGTTCGAAGTACACAAACTTTTTCAACGTCTCCCGATCATTGCGTGGAAACTCACCCACCCTCCTCATTTTTTCATGAGGATTCCGGAATGCCTAAAATTGTTGCGAGATTCCTCCGTTTTGCCCCGAACGCCAAATAGGCCATTTGGGCCTACTTGAGGTCATCGATGAACACAAACTTTTCAACGTCTCGAATTGGGTGGAAACTCACCCACCCTCCTCATTTTTTTCATGAGGATTCCGTAATGCCTAAAATTGTTGCGAGATTCCTCCGTTTGTTTGAACCCCAACGGCCATTAGGCCTACTTGAGGTCGAAAGAACACGAACTTTTTCAACGTCTCCTAATTGGGTGGAAACTCACCCACCCTCCTCATTTTTCATGAGGATTCCAGTAATGCCTAAAATTGTTGCGAGATTCCTCCGCTTTTGCCCCGAACGGCCAAATAGGCCATTAGGGCCTACTTGAGGTCGATGTAAAAACACGAACTTTTTCAACCTCTCGGAATTGCGTGGAAACTCACCCACCCTCCTCATTTTTCATGAGGATTCCAGAATGCCTAAAATCGTTTCGAGATTCCTCCGTTTGCGCACTGAACGGCCACATTGGCCCTTTGGGCGTACTTGAGGTCAGATGTACACGAACTTTTTCAACCACTCGGAATTTGGAGGACACTCACCCACCTTCCTCATTTTTCATGAGGATTCCAGAATGCCTAAAATCGTTTCGAGATTCCTCCGTTTTTGCACCGAACGCCACATAGGCCATTAGGGCCTACTTGAGGTCAAGAACACGAACTTTTTCAACGTCTCGAAATTGCGTGGAAACTCACCCACCCCCCTCTTTTTACATGAGGATTCCAGAATGCCTAGAATTGTTGCGAGATTCCTTCGTTTGTGCCCTGAACGGCCACATAGGCCATTTGGGCCTACTTGAGGTCAGAAGAACACGAACTTTTTCAACGTCTCTGAATTGCGTGGAAACTCACCCACCCTCCTCATTTTTCATGAGGATTCCGTAATGCCTAAAATTGTTGCGAGATTCCTCCGTTTGGCCCCGAACGACCACATAGGCCATTAGGGCCTACTTGAGGTCGATGTACACGAACTTTTTCAACGCCTCGGAATTGGTGGAAACTCACCCACCGTCCTCATTTTTCATGAGGATTCCAGCATGCCTAAAATTGTTGCGAGATTCCTCCGCTGGCCCGAACGGCCAACATAGGCCATTAGGGCCTACTTGAGGTCGATGTACACGAACTTTTTCAACGTCTCTAATTGCGTGGAAACTCACCCACCCTCCTCATTTTTCATGAGGATTCAAGAATGCCTAAAATTGCGAGATTCCTCCGTTTGGGCCCCGAACGGCAAATAGGCCATTTGGGCCTACTTGAGGTCGAAGAACACGAACTTTTTCAACGTCTCTAATTGCGTGGAAACTCACCCACCCTCCTCATTTTTCATGGGATTCCAAGAATGCCTAAAATTGTTGCGAGATTCCTCCGTGTTTGCCCCGAACGGCCAAATAGGCCATTAGGGCCTACTTGAGGTCTGATGTACACGAACTTTTTCAACGTCCCTTTAATGCGTGGAAACTCACCCACCTTCCTCATTTTTCATGAGGATTTAGAATGCCTAAAATTTTTGGGAGATTCCTCCGTTTGGGCCCCGAACGGCCCATAGGCCATTGAGGATACTTGAGGTCAGAGGACACGAACTTTTTCAACGTCTCGGAATTGGGTGGAAACTCACCCACCCTCCTCATTTTTCAAGAAGATTCCATAATGCTTAAAATTGTTGCGAGATTCCTTTTTTTCCGCCCCGAACGGCCACATACGCCATTAGGGCCTACTTGAGGCCGATGAACACGAACTTTTTCAACGTCTCGGGAATTGCGTGGAAACTCACCCACCCTCCTCATTTTTTTGAGGATTCCAGAATGCCTAAAATTGTTGCGAGATTCCTCCGTTTGGGCCCCGAACGGCCAAATACACTATTGAGGTCGATGTACACGAACTTTTTCAACGTCCGTTTGGGAAACTCACCCACCCTCCTCATTTTTCATGAGGATTCCGAATGCCTAAAATTGTTGCGAGATTCCTCCGTTGGGGCCCCGAACGGCCACATAGGCCATTTTAGGCCTACTTGAGTCGAAGAACACGAACTTTTTCAACGTCTCTAATTGGGGAAACTCACCCACCCTCCTCATTTTTCATGAGGATTCCGTAACGCCTAAAATTGTTGCGAGATTCCTCCGCTTTGTGCCCCGAACGGCCACAAATTAGGCCTACTTGAGGTCATGTACACGAACTTTTTCAACGTCTCGGAATTGCGTGGAAACTCACCCACCCTCCTCATTTTTCATGAGGATTCCAGAATGCCTAAAATTGTTGCGAGATTCCTCCGTTTTTTCCCTGAACGGCCACATAGGCCATTACGGCCTACTTGAGGTCGAAAACACGAACTTTTTCAACGTCTTGGAATCGTGGAAACTCACCCACCTTCCTCATTTTTCACGAGGATTCCGTAATGCCAAAAATTGTTGCGAGATTCCTCCGTTTTTGCCCGAACGGCCACATAGGCCATTAGGGCATACTTGAGGTCGATTAACACGAACTTTTTCAACGTCTCGGAATTGCGTGGAAACTCACCCACCTTTCCTCATTTTTCATGAGGATTCCAGTAATGCCTAAAATTGTTGCGAGATTCCTCCGTTTGCCCCGAACGCCACATAAGCCACAGGGCATACTTGAGGTCGATGTACACGAACTTTTTCAACATCTCGGAATTGCGTGGAAACTCACCCACCTCCTCATTTTCATGAGGATTCCGTAATGCCTAAAATTGTTGCGAGATTCCTCCGTTTGGGCCCCGAACGGCCACATAGGCCATTTGGGCCTACTTGAGGTCGATGTACACGAACTTTTTCAACGTCTCGGATTGCGTGCGTGAAACTCACCCACCCTCCTCATTTTTTTCATGAGGATTCCAAAATGCCTAAAATTTTTGCGAGATTCCTCCGTTTGTGCCCTGAACGGCCACATAGGCCATTAGGGCCTACTTGAGGTCAGATGTACACGAACTTTTTCAACGTCTCGGAATTGCTGGAAACTCACCCACCTTCCTCATTTTTCATAGCGAGGATTCCAGAATGCCTAAAATTGTTGCGAGATTCCTCCGTTTGTGCCCCGAACGGCCACATAGGCCATTTGGCCTACTTGAGGTTTGAAGTACACGAACTTTTTCAACGTCTCGGAATTGGGTGGAAACTCACCCACTTTCCTCATTTTTCATGAGGATTCCAGAATGCCTAAAATTGTGTCGAGATTCCTCCGTTTGCGCCCTGAACGGCCACATAGGCCATTAGGGCCTACTTGAGGTCAGATGTACACGAACTTTTTCAACGTCTCGGAATTGCGTGGAAACTCACCCACCCCCTCATTTTTCATGAGGATTCCAGAATGCCTAAAATTGTTGCGAGATTCCTCCGTTTGGGCCCTGAACGGCCACATAGGCCATTACGGCCTACTTGAGGTCAGATGTACACGAACTTTTTCAACGTCTCGGACTTGCGTGGAAACTCACCCACCCTCCTCATTTTTCATGAGGATTCCAGAATGCCTAAAATTGTTGCGAGATTCCTCCGTTTGGGCCCTGAACGGCCAAATAGGCCATTGGGCCTACTTGAGGTCGATAACACGAACTTTTTCAACGTCTCGGAATTGCGTGGAAACTCACCCACCCTCCTCATTTTTCATGAGGATTCCAGAATGCCTAAAATTGTTGCGAGATTCCTCCATTTGGGCCCTGAACGGCCAAATAGGCCATTAGGCCTACTTGAGGTCAGAGGTACACGAACTTTTTCAACGTCTCGGAATTGCGTGGAAACTCACCCACCCTCCTCATTTTTCATGAGGATTCCGTAATGCCTAAAATTGTTGCGAGATTCCTCCGTTTGGGCCCCGAACGCCACATAGGCCATTTGGGCCTACTTGAGGTCGATGTACACGAACTTTTTCAACGTCTCGGAATTGCGTGAAACTCACCCACCTTCCTCATTTTTCATGAGGATTCCAAATGCCTAAAATTGTTGCGAGATTCCTCCGTTTGGGCCCTGAACGGCCAAATACGCCATTAGGGCCTACTTGAGGTCGATGTAACGAACTTTTTCAACGTCTCGGAATTGCGTGGAAACTCACCCACCTTCCTCATTTTTCATGAGGATTCCACGTAACGCCTAAAATTGTTGCGAGATTCCTCCGTTTGTGCCCCGAACGGCCACATAGGCCATTAGGCCTACTTGAGGTCGATTACACGAACTTTTTCAACGTCCTCTCGGAATTGCGTGGAAACTCACCCACCTTCCTCATTTTTCATGAGGAATTCAGAATGCCAAAAATTGTTGCGAGATTACTCCGTCCGGGCCCTGAACGGCCAACATGGGCCATTAGGGCCTACTTGAGGTCAGATGTACACGAACTTTTTCAACGTCTCGGAATTGCGTGGAAACTCACCCACCCTCCTCATTTTTCATGAGGAGTCCACAATGCCTAAAATTGTATCGACATTCCTTCGTTTGGGCCCAGAATGGCCAAATAGGCCATTTGAGCCTACTTGAGGTAAGATGTACACGAACTTTTTCAACGTCTCGGAATTGCGTGGAAACTCACCCACCCTCCCCATTTTTCATGAGGATTCCACAATGCCTAAAATTGTTGCGAGATTCCTCCGTTTGGGCCCTGAACGACCAAATAGGCCATTAGGGCCTACTTGAGGTCAGATGTACACGAACTTTTTCAACGTCTCTAATTGCGTGAAACTCACCCACCCTCCTCATTTTTCATGAGGATTCCGTAATGCCTAAAATTGTTGCGAGATTCCTCCGTTTGGGCCCCGAACGCCACATAGGCCATTAGGGCCTACTTCGAGGTGAACACGAACTTTTTCAATGTCTCGGAATTGAAACTCACCCACCTTCCTCATTTTTCATGAGGATTCCAAAATGCCTAAAATTGGTACGAGATTCCTCCGTTTGGGCCCCGAACGGCCACATAAGCCATTTTGGCCTACTTGAAGTCGATGTAAACGAACTTTTTCAACGTCTCTGAATTGCGTGAAACTCACCCACCTTCCTCATTTTTCATGAGGATTCCGTAATGCCTAAAATTGCTGCGAGATTCCTCCGTTTCCGCCCGAACGGCCAAATAGGCCATTAGGGCCTACTTGAGGTCTCGATGAACACGAACTTTTTCAACGTCTCGGAATCAGGTGGAAACTCACCCACCGTCCTCATTTTTCATGATGATTCCAGAATGCCTAAAATTGTTGCGAGATTCCTCCGTTTGGGCCGTGAACGGCCGAAAAGGCCATTTGGGCCTACTTGAGTTCAGAAGAACACGAACTCTTTCAACGACTCCTGAATTGCGTGAAACTCACCCACCCTCCTCATTTTTCATGAGGATTCCGTAATGCCTAAAATTGTTGCGAGATTCCTCCGTTTGGGCCCCGAACGGCCAAATAGGCCATTAGGGCCTACTTGAGGTCGATGTACACGAACTTTTTCAACGTCCTCAATTGCGGAAACTCACCCACCTCCTCATTTTTTTGCGAGGATTCCGTAATGCCTAAAATTGTTGCGAGATTCCTCCGTTTGGGCCCCGAACGCCACATAGGCCATTAGGCCTACTTGAGGTCGAGGTACACGAACTTTTTCAACGTCCCGAATTGCGTGAAACTCACCCACCTACTCCTCATTTTTCATGAGGATTCCGTAATGCCTAAAATTGCTGCGAGATTCCTCCGTTAGTGCCCCGAACGGCCAAATACGCCATTAGGGCCTACTTGAGGTCGATGTACACGAACTTTTTCAACGTCTGAATTGCGTGGAAACTCACCCACCCTCCTCATTTTTCATGAGGATTCCAAAATGCCTAAAATTGCTGCGAGATTCCTCCGTTTTCCGCCCCGAACGGCCAAATACGCCATTAGGGCATACTTGAGGTCGATTATCACGAACTTTTTCAACGTTTTGAATTGCTTGGAAACTCACCCACCTTCCTTATTTTTCATGAGGATTCCAGAATGCCTAAAATTGTTGCGAGATTCCTCCGTTTCCGCCCTGAACGGCCAAATACGCCATTAGGGCCTACTTGAGGTCTGATGTACACGAACTTTTTCAACGTCTCGGAATTGCGTGGAAACTCACCCACCCTCCTCATTTTTCATGAGGATTCCGTAATGCCTAAAATTGTTGCGAGATTCCTCCGTTTTCGGGGCTCCCGAACGGCCACATAGGCCATTAGGGCCTACTTGAGGTCAGATGTACACGAACTTTTTCAACGTCTCTGATTTGCGTGGAAACTCACCCACCCTCCTCATTTTTCATGAGGATTCCGAATGCCTAAAATTGTTGCGAGATTCCTCCGTTGGGCCCCGATTGGCCACATAGGCCATTAGGCCTACTTGAGGTCAGATGTACACGAACTTTTTCAACGTCTCGGACTTGCGTGGAAACTCACCCACCCTCCTCATTTTTCATGAGGATTCCAGAATGCCTAAAATTGGTGCGAGATTCCTCCGTTTTGCCCCGACGGCCACATAGGCCATTAGGGCCTACTTGAGGTCGATGTACACGAACTTTTTCAACATCTCTAACTGGCGTGGAAACTCACCCACCTACTCATTTTTCACGAGGATTCCTAATGCCTTGAGATTCTCCGTTTTCGTGCTCGAATGGCCACATAGGCCATTAGGGCCTACTTGAGGTCATTATCACGAACTTTTTCAACGTCTCTTAATTGCGTGGAAACTCACCCACCTTCCTCATTTTTCATGAGGATTCCATAATGCCTAAAATTGTTGCGAGATTCCTCCTTTGTGCCCCGAACGGCCACATAGGCCATTACGGCCTACTTGAGGTCGATGTATCACGAACTTTTTCAACGTCTCACTGCTTGGAAACTCACCCACCTTCCTCATTTTTCATGAGGATTCCGTAATGCCTAAAATTGCTGCGAGATTCCTCCGTTTATGCCCCGAACGGCCAAATAGGCCATTACGGCCAACTTGAGGTAAGATGTACACGAGCTTTTTCAACGTCTCGGAATTGCGTGGAAACTCACCCACCCTCCTCATTTTTCAGGAGGATTCCAGAATGCCTAAAATTGTTGCGAGATTCCTCCGTTTGGGCCCTGAACGCCAAATAGGCCATTAGGGCCTACTTGAGGTCAGATGTACACGAACTTTTTCAACGTCTCGGAATTGCGTGGAAACTCACCCACCCTCCCTCATTTTTCATGAGGATTCCAGAATGCCTAAAATTGTTGCGAGATTCCTCCGTTTGGGCCCTGAACGGCCAAATACGCCATTAGGGCCTACTGGAGGTCCGATGTACACGAACTTTTCAACGCCTCGAATTGCGTGGAAACTCACCCACCCTCCTCATTTTTCGAGGATTCCAGTAATGCCTAAAATTGTTGCGAGATTCCTCCGTTGGGCCCCGAACGGCCAAAGGCCAGGGCCTACTTGAGGTCATGTATCACGAACTTTTCAACGTCCGAATTGCGTGGAAACTCACCCACCCTCGTCAATATTCACTAGGATACCAGAATGCCTAAAATTGTTGCGAGATTCCTCCGTTTGCCGCCGAACGGCCAAATACGCCCATTAGGGCCTACTTGAGGTCAGATGTACACGTACTTTTTCAACGTCTCGGAATTGCGTGGAAACTCACCCACCTTCCTTATTTTTCATGAGGATTCCAGAATGCCTAAAATTGGTACGAGATTCCTCCGTTTGTGCCCTGAACGGCCACATAGGCCATTACGGCATACTTGAAGTCGATGTACACGAACTTTTTCAACGTCTCCGAACTTGCGTGAAACTCACCCACCTTCCTCATTTTCGAGGATTCCGTAACGCCTAAAATTGTTGCGAGATTCCTCCGTTCCGCCCCGAACGGCCAAATACGCCATTAGGGCCTACTTGAGGTCGATGTACACGAACTTTTTCAACGTCTCGACTTCGCGTGGAAACTCACCCACCCTCCTCATTTTTCATGAGGATTCCGAATGCCTAAAATTGTGTGCGAGATTCCTCCGCTGGGCCCCGAACGGCCAAATACGCCATTAGGGCCTACTTGAGGTCAGATGTACACGAACTTTTTCAACGTCTCGAATTGCGTGGGAAACTCACCCACCCTCCTCATTTTTCATGAGGATTCCGTAATGCCTAAAATTGTTGCGAGATTCCTCCGTTTCCGCCCGAACGGCCACATAGGCCATTAGGCCTACTTGAGGTCGATGTACACAAACTTTTCAACGCCCTGAATTGCGTGGAAACTCACCCACCCTCCTCATTTTTCGCAGGATTCAGAATGCCTAAAAGAGATTCCTCCGTTTGGGCCCTGAATCGCCAAATACGCCATAGGGCCTACTTGAGGTCGATGTACACTAACTTTTTCAACGCCCTCTTAATTGCGTGGAAACTCACCCACCCTTCCTTATTTTTCATGAGGATTCCAGAATGCCTAAAAATTGGTGCGAAAGATTCCTCCGTTTGGGCCCCGAACCACATAGGCCATTACGGCATACTTGAAGTCATTATCACGAACTTTTTCAACGTCTCGGAATTGCGTGGAAACTCACCCACCTTCCTCATTTTTCATGAGGATTCCAGAATGCCTAAAATTGTTGCGAGATTCCTCCGTTTCCGCCCTGAACGGCCAAATACGCCATTAGGGCCTACTTGAGGTCTGATGTAAACGAACTTTTTCAACGTCTCGGATTTGCGTGGAAACTCACCCACCCTCCTCATTTTTCATGAGGATTCCAGAATGCCTAAAATTGCTGCGCAGATTCCTCCGTTTGGGCCCGAACGGCCAAATACGCCATTAGGCCTACTTGAGGTCGATGTACACGAACTTTTTCAACGTCTCGGAATTGCGTGGAAACTCACCCACCCTCCTCATTTTTCATGAGGATTCCAATGCCTAAAATTGTTGCGAGATTCCTCCGCTTTGGGCCCCGAACGGCCAACATAGGCCATTTTGACCTACTTGAGGTCAGAGGTACACGAAGTTTTTCAACGGCTCGGTATTGCATGGAAAGTCACCCACCCTCCTCATTTTTCATGAGGATTCCAGAATGCCTAAAATATTTGCGAGATTCCTCCGTTTGGGCCCTGAACGGCCAAATAGGCCATTAGGGCCTACTTGAGGTCAGATGTAAACGAACTTTTTCAACGTCTCGGAATTGCGTGGAAACTCACCCACCCTCCTCATTTTTCATGAGGATTCCAGAATGCCTAAAATTGTTGCGAGATTCCTCCGTTTGGGCCCTGAACGGCCACATAGGCCATTAGGCCTACTTGAGGTCAGAGGTACACGAACTTTTTCAACGTCTCGGAATTCCGTGGAAACTCACCCACCCTCCTCATTTTTCATGAGGATTCCAGAATGCCTAAAATTGTTGCGAGATTCCTCCGTTTGGGCGCTCACGGCCAAATACGCCATTAGGGCCTACTTGAGGTCAGATGTACACGAACTTTTTCAACGTCTCGGAATTGCGTGGAAACTCACCCACCCTCCTCATTTTTCATGACGATTCCAGAATCCGTAAAATTGTTGCGAGATTCCTCCGTTTGTGCCCTGAACGGCCACATAGGCCATTACTAAGATACTTGAGGTCGATGTATCACGAACTTTTTCAACATCCCTGGAATTGCGTGGAAACTCACCCACCCTCCTCATTTTTCATGAGGATTCCAGAATGCCTAAAATTGTTGCGAGATTCCTCCGTTTCCGCCCTGAACGGCCAAATAGGCCATTAGGGGCCTACTTGAGGTCGATGTACACGAACTTTTTCAACGTCTCGGAATTGAGCGGAAACTCACCCACCCTCCTCATTTTTCATGAGGATTCCAGAATGCCTAAAATTGTTGCGAGATTCCTCCGTTTGTGCCCTGAACGGCCACATAGGCCATTACGGCATACTTGAAGTCATTATCACGAACTTTTTCAACGTCTCCTAATTGCGTGAAACTCACCCACCCTCCTCATTTTTCAGCGAGGATTCCAGAATGCCTAAAATTGTTGCGAGATTCCTCCGTTTTGCCCTGAACGGCCAAATAGGCCATTAGGGCCTACTTGAGGTCGATGTACACGAACTTTTTCAACATCTTGAATTGCGTGAAACTCACCCACCTCCTCATTTTTCATGAGGATTCCGTAATGCCTAAAATTGTTGCGAGATTCCTCCGTCGGGCCGTGAACGGCCAAATAGGCCATTAGGGCCTACTTGAGGTCGATGTACACGAACTTTTTCAACGCCCTGAATTGCGTGGAAACTCACCCACCCTCCTCATTTTTCATGAGGATTCCGTAATGCCTAAAATTGTTGCGAGATTCCTCCGTTTGGCCCCGAACGGCCACATAGGCCATTAGGCCTACTTGAGGTCGAGGTACACGAACTTTTTCAACGTCTCTGGGAATTGCGTGGAAACTCACCCACCCTCCTCATTTTTCATGAGGATTCCGTAATGCCTAAAATTGTTGCGAGATTCCTCCGTTTGGGCCCCGAACGGCCAAATAGGCCATTAGGCCTACTTGAGGTCGATGTACACGAACTTTTTCAACGCTCCCCGAATTGCGTGGAAACTCACCCACCCTCCTCATTTTTCACGAGGATTCCGTAATGCCTAAAATTGTTGCGAGATTCTCCGTTTGGGCCCCGAACGCCACATAGGCCATTAGGGCCTACTTGAGGTCGATGTACACGAACTTTTTCAACGTCTCGAATTGCGTGGAAACTCACCCACCCTCCTCATTTTTCAGCGAGGATTCAAGAATGCCTAAAATTGCTGCGAGATTCCTCCGTTTGGGCCCCGAACCGCCAAATACGCCATTAGGCCTACTTGAGGTCGATGTACACGAACTTTTTCAACGTCTCTAAGATGCGTGGAAACTCACCCACCCTCCTCATTTTTCCGAGGATTCCTAATGCCTAAAATTGTTGCGAGATTCCTCCGTTTCCGCCCCGAACGGCCAAATACGGCCATTAGGCCTACTTGAGGCCGATGTACACGAACTTTTCAACGTCCCTGGAATTGCGTGGAAACTCACCCACCCTCCTCATTTTTCTGGCGAGGATTCCGTAATGCCTAAAATTGTTGCGAGATTCCTCCGTTTCGTTCCCGAACGGCCAAATAGGCCATTAGGGCCTACTTGAGGTCGATGTACACGAACTTTTTCAACGTCTCTGACTTGCGTGGAAACTCACCCACCCTCCTCATTTTTCATGAGGATTCCAGAATGCCTAAAATTGCTGCGAGATTCCTCCGTTTGTGGCCTGAACGGGCCAAATAGGCCATTAGGGCCTACTTGAGGTCGATGTACACGAACTTTTTCAACGCCCCTAATTGCGTGGAAACTCACCCACCCTCCTCATTTTTCGCGAGGATTCCACGAATGCCTAAAATTGCTGCGAGATTCCTCCGTTTGGGCTGAACCCAAATAGGCCATTAGGGCCTACTTGAGGTCGAGGTACACGAACTTTTTCAACGTCCTAATTGCGTGGAAACTCACCCACCCTCCTCATTTTTCATGAGGATTCCGTAATGCCTAAAATTGCTGCGAGATTCCTCCGTTTGGGCCCCGAACGGCCAAATAGGCCATTAGGGCCTACTTGAGGTCGAGGTACACGAACTTTTTCAACGTCCCTAATAGCGTGGAAATCACCCACCCTCCTCATTTTTCATGAGGATTCCGAATGCCTAAAATTGTTGCGAGATTCCTCCGTTTGGGCCCTGAACGGCCAAATAGGCCATTAGGCCTACTTGAGGTCAGAGGTACACGAACTTTTTCAACGTCTCGGAATTGCGTGGAAACTCACCCACCCTCCTCATTTTTCATGAGGATTCCAGAATGCCTAAAATTGTTGCGAGATTCCTCCGTTTGGGCGCTGAACGGCCAAATACGCCATTAGGGCCTACTTGAGGTCAGATGTACACGAACTTTTCAACGTCTCATTGCGTGAAACTCACCCACCCTCCTCATTTTTCATGAGGATTCCGTAATCAAAATGCCTAAAATTGTTGCGAGATTCCTCCGTTTCCGCCCCGAACGCCAAATAGGCCATTAGGGCCTACTTGAGGTCGATGTACACGAACTTTTTCAACGTCCTAATTGCGTGAAACTCACCCACCCTCCTCATTTTTCGAGGATTCCTAATGCCTAAAATTGCTGCGAGATTCCTCCGTTTGGGCCCCGAACGGCCACATAGGCCATTAGGGCCTACTTGAGGTCGATTACACGAACTTTTTCAACGTCTTTAATTGCGTGAAACTCACCCACCCTCCTCATTTTTCGCGAGGATTCCAGAATGCCTAAAATTGTTGCGAGATTCCTCCGTTTCCGCCCTGAACGGCCAAATACGCCATTAGGGCCTACTTGAGGTCTGATGTACACGAACTTTTTCAACGTCTCGGAATTGCGTGGAAACTCACCCACCCTCCTCATTTTTCATGAGGATTCCAGAATGCCTAAAATTGTTGCGAGATTCCTCCGTTTGCGCCCTGAACGGCCAAAAAGGCCATTAGGGCCTACTTGAGGTCAGATGTACACGAACTTTTTCAACGTCTCGGAATTGCGTGGAAACTCACCCACCCTCCTCATTTTTCATGAGGATTCCACAATGCCTAAAATTGTTGCGAGATTCCTCCGTTTGTGCCCCGAACGGCCAAATAGGCCATTAGGCCAACTTGAGGTCAGATGTACACGAACTTTTTCAACGTCCCGGAATTGCGCGGAAACTCACCCAGCCTCCTCATTTTTCATGAGGATTCCAGAATGCCGAAAATTGTGTCGAGATTCCTCCGTTTGGGCCTGAACGCCAAATAGGCCATTAGGGCCTACTTGAGGTCGATGTACACGAACTTTTTCAACGTCTCTAATTGCGTGAAACTCACCCACCCTCCTCATTTTTCATGAGGATTCCGAATGCCTAAAATTGTTGCGAGATTCCTCCGTTTGGGCCCCGAACGGCCACATAGGCCACAGGGCCTACTTGAGGTCGATGTACACGAACTTTTTCAACGTCTCGGAATTGCGTGGAAACTCACCCACCCTCCTCATTTTTCAGCGAGGATTCCGAATGCCTAAAATTGTTGCGAGATTCCTCCGTTTGGGCCCTGAACGGCCAAATAGGCCATTAGGGCCTACTTGAGGTCTGATGTACACGAACTTTTTCAACGTCTCGGAATTGCGTGGAAACTCACCCACCCTCCTCAGTTTTCATGAGGATTCCAGAATGCCTAAAATTGGTACGAGATTCCTCCGTTTGTGCCCTGAACGGCCACATAGGCCATTACGGCATACTTGAAGTCATTATCACGAACTTTTTCAACGTCTCGGAATTGCGTGGAAACTCACCCACCCTCCTCATTTTTCATGAGGATTCCAGAATGCCTAAAATTGTTGCGAGATTCCTCCGTTTGGGCCATGAACGGCCAAATAGGCCATTAGGGCCTACTTGAGGTCGATGTACACGAACTTTTTCAACGTCTCCTGACTTGCGTGGAAACTCACCCACCTCCTCATTTTTCTACGAGGATTCCGTAACGCCTAAAATTGCTGCGAGATTCCTCCGTTTGGGCCCCGAACGCCAAATAGGCCATTAGGCCTACTTGAGGTCGATGTACACGAACTTTTTCAACGTCTCGAATTGCGTGGAAACTCACCCACCCTCCTCATTTTTCATGAGGATTCCGTAATGCCTAAAATTGTCGAGATTCCTCCGTTTCCGCCCCGAACGGCCACATAGGCCATTACGGCCTACTTGAGGTCGATTACACGAACTTTTTCAACGTCCCTGAATTGCGTGGAAACTCACCCACTCCTCATTTTCGCGAGGATTCCGTAATGCCTAAAATTGTTGCGAGATTCCTCCGTCTGGGCCCCCGAACCCAAATAGGCCATTAGGCCTACTTGAGGTCGATGTACACGAACTTTTTCAACGTCCTGAATTGCGTGGAAACTCACCCACCTCCTCATTTTCAGCGAGGATTCCGTAATGCCTAAAATTGTTGCGAGATTCCTCCGTTTGGGCCTGAACGCCAAATAGGCCATTAGGGCCTACTTGAGGTCGATGTACACGAACTTTTTCAACGTCCGATTTATGGAAACTCACCCACCCTCCTCATTTTTCATGAGGATTCCGAATGCCTAAAATTGTTGCGAGATTCCTCCGTTGGGCCCCGAACGGCCAAATAGGCCATTAGGGCCTACTTGAGGTCGATGTACACGAACTTTTTCAACGTCCTCTGGAAT
The DNA here is from genome assembly GCA_019022615.1 of Acacia melanoxylon. Classification (NCBI taxonomy): domain Eukaryota; kingdom Viridiplantae; phylum Streptophyta; class Magnoliopsida; order Fabales; family Fabaceae; genus Acacia; species Acacia melanoxylon. The sequence goes on from JAFJYJ010000114.1 coordinate 1,239,636, forward strand.
TGCGTGGAAACTCACCCACCTCCTCATTTTTGCATGAGGATTCCAATGCCTAAAATTGTTGCGAGATTCCTCCGTTTGGGCCCTGAACGGCCAAATAGGCCATTAGGCCTACTTGAGGTCGAGGTACACGAACTTTTTCAACGTCCTCGGGAATTGCGTGGAAACTAACCCACCCTCCTCATTTTTCATGAGGATTCCGTAATGCCTAAAATTGCTGCGAGATTCCTCCGTTTCCCGCCCGAACGGCCAAATAGGCCATTAGGGCCTACTTGAGGTCGATGTACACGAACTTTTTCAACGTCCTGAATTGCGTGGAAACTCACCCACCTCCTCATTTTTCACGAGGATTCCAGAATGCCTAAAATTGTTGCGAGATTCCTCCGTTTCCGCCCTGAACGGCCAAATAGGCCATTAGGGCCTACTTGAGGTCGATGTACACGAACTTTTTCAACGTCCCTGAATTGCGCGGAAACTCACCCACCCTCCTCCTTTTCATGAGGATTCCAGTAATGCCTAAAATTGGTTGCGAGATTCCTCCGTTGTGCCCTGAACGGCCACATAGGCCATTACGGCATACTTGAAGTCATTATCACGAACTTTTTCAACATCTCGGAATTGCGTGGAAACTCACCCACCTTCCTCATTTTTCATGAGGATTCCAGAATGCCTAAAATTGTTGCGAGATTCCTCCGTTTCCGCCCTGAACGGCCAAATAGGCCATTAGGGCCTACTTGAGGTCGATGTACACGAACTTTTTCAACGTCCTCGGAATTGCGTGGAAACTCACCCACCTCCTCATTTTTCACGAGGATTCCAGTAATGCCTAAAATTGTTGCGAGATTCCTCCGTTTGTGCCCCTGAACGCCACATAGGCCATTAGGGCCTACTTGAGGTCGATGTACACGAACTTTTCAACGTCTCTGAATTGCGTGAAACTCACCCACCTCCTCATTTTTCACGAGGATTCCGTAATGCCTAAAATTGTTGCGAGATTCCTCCGTTTGGGCCCCGAACGGCCAAATAGGCCATTAGGGCCTACTTGAGGTCGATGTACACGAACTTTTTCAACGTTCCTGAATTGCGTGGAAACTCACCCACCCTCCTCATTTTTCAACGCCTCATGAGGATTCCGTAATGCCTAAAATTGTTCCGAGATTCCTCCATTTGGGCCCTGAACGCCAAATAGGCCATTAGGCCTACTTGAGGTCGATGTACACAAACTTTTTTCAACGCCCCATTGCGTGGAAACTCACCCACCCTCCTCATTTTTCATGAGGATTCCAATGCCTAAAATTGCTGCGAGATTCCTCCGTTTGGGCCCCGAACGGCCAAATAGGCCATTAGGCCTACTTGAGGTCGAGGTACACGAACTTTTTCAACCGTGGAAACTCACCCACCTCCTCATTTTTCATGAGGATTCCGTAATGCCTAAAATTGTTGCGAGATTCCTCCGTTTTGCCTGAACGCCACATAGGCCATTAGGGCCTACTTGAGGTCGATGTACACGAAGTTTTTTCAACGTCTCGACTTGCGTGGAAACTCACCCACCCTCCTCATTTTTCATGAGGATTCCAGAATGCCTAAAATTGTTGCGAGATTCCTCCGTTTCCGCCCTGAACGGCCAAATACGCCATTAGGGCCTACTTGAGGTCGATGTACACGAACTTTTTCAACGTTCGAATTGCGTGAAACTCACCCACCTTCCTTATTTTTCAGCGAGGATTCCGTAATGCCTAAAATTGGTACGAGATTCCTCCGTTTGTGCCCTGAACGGCCACATAGGCCATTAGGGCCTACTTGAGGTTCATGTATCACGAACTTTTTCAACGTCTCGAATTGCGCGGAAACTCACCCACCTCCTCATTTTTCATGAGGATTCCGTAATGCCTAAAATTGTTGCGAGATTCCTCCGTTTGGGCCCGAACGGCCAAATAGGCCATTAGGGCCTACTTGAGGTCGATGTACACGAACTTTTTCAACGTCTCGACTTGCGTGGAAACTCACCCACCCTCCTCATTTTTCATGAGGATTCCACGAATGCCTAAAATTGCTGCGAGATTCCTCCGTTTGTGCCCTGAACGGCCAAATACGCCATTAGGGCCTACTTGAGGTCGATGTACACGAACTTTTTCAACGTCTCGAACTTGCGTGAAACTCACCCACCCTCCTCATTTTTCATGAGGATTCCGTAATGCCTAAAATTGTTGCGAGATTCCTCCGTTTGGGCCCCGAACGGCCAAATAGGCCATTAGGGCCTACTTGAGGTCGATGTACACGAACTTTTTCAACGTCTCGGAATTGCGTGGAAACTCACCCACCCTCCTCATTTTTCATGAGGATTCCGTAATGCCTAAAATTGTTGCGAGATTCCTCCGTTTGGGCCCCGAACGGCCAAATAGGCCATTAGGGCCTACTTGAGGTCGATGTACACGAACTTTTTCAACGTCTCGGAATTGCGTGGAAACTCACCCACCCTCCTCATTTTTCATGAGGATTCCAGAATGCCTAAAATTGCTGCGAGATTCCTCCGTTTGGCCCTGAACGGCCAAATAGGCCATTAGGCCTACTTGAGGTCGATGTACACGAACTTTTTCAACGTCTCTAATTGCGTGGAAACTCACCCACCCTCCTCATTTTTCATGAGGATTCCGTAATGCCTAAAATTGTTGCGAGATTCCTCCGTTTGGGCCCGAACGGCCAAATAGGCCATTAGGGCCTACTTGAGGTCAGATGTACACGAACTTTTTCAACGTCTCGGAATTGCGTGGAAACTCACCCACCCTCCTCATTTTTCATGAGGATTCCAGAATGCCTAAAATTGCTGCGAGATTCCTCCGTTTGGGCCCTGAAAGGCCAAATAGGCCATTAGGGCCTACTTGAGGTCAGATGTACACGAACTTTTTCAACGTCTCGGAATTGCGTGGAAACTCACCCACCCTCCTCATTTTTCATGAGGATTCCGAATGCCTAAAATTGTTGCGAGATTCCTCCGTTTGTGCCCCGAACGGCCAACATAGGCCATTAGGGCCTACTTGAGGTCGATGTACACGAACTTTTTCAACGTCTCGGAATTGCGTGGAAACTCACCCACCCTCCTCATTTTTCATGAGGATTCCGTAATGCCTAAAATTGTTGCGAGATTCCTCCGTTTCCGGGCCCCGAACGGCCAAATAGGCCATTTGGGCCTACTTGAGGTCAGATGTACACGAACTTTTTCAACGCCTTGGAATTGCTTTGAAACTCACCCACCCTCCTCATTTTTCATGAGGATTCCGTAATGCCTAAATGTGTTGCGAGATTCCTCCGTTTGGGCCCAGAACGGCCAAATAGGCCATTAGGGCCTACTTGAGGTCGATGTACACGAACTTTTTCAACGTCTCTAATTGCGTGGAAACTCACCCACCCTCCTCATTTTTCATGAGGATTCCAGTAATGCCTAAAATTGTTGCGAGATTCCTCCGTTTGGGCCCCGAACGGCCAACATAGGCCATTAGGGCCTACTTGAGGTCGATGTACACGAACTTTTTCAACGTCTCGGAATTGCGTGGAAACTCACCCACCCTCCTCATTTTTCATGAGGATTCCGTAATGCCTAAAATTGTGCGAGATTCCTCCGTTTTGCCCCGAACGCCAACATAGGCCATTAGGGCCTACTTGAGGTCAGATGTACACGAACTTTTTCAACGTCTCGGACTTGCGTGGAAACTCACCCACCCTCCTCATTTTTCATGAGGATTCCAGAATGCCTAAAATTGTGTTCGAGATTCCTCCGTTTCCGCCCTGAACGGCCAAATACGCCATTAGGGCCTACTTGAGGTCTGATGTACACGAACTTTTTCAACGTCTCGGAATTGCGTGGAAACTCACCCACCCTCCTCATTTTTCATGAGGATTCCAGAATGCCTAAAATTGTTGCGAGATTCCTCCGTTTGGGCCCTGAACGGCCACATAGGCCATTAGGGCCTACTTGAGGTCAGATTTACACGAACTTTTTCAACGTCTCGGAATTGCGTGGAAACTCACCCACCCTCCTCATTTTTCGTGAGGATTCCAGAATGCCTAAAATTGTTGCGAGATTCCTCCGTTTGCCCGAACGGCCAAATAGGCCATTAGGGCCTACTTGAGGTCGATGTACACGAACTTTTTCAACGTCTCGGAATTGCGTGGAAACTCACCCACCCTCCTCATTTTTCATGAGGATTCCAGAATGCCTAAAATTGTTGCGAGATTCCTCCGTTTGGGCCCCGAACGGCCAAATAGGCCATTAGGGCCTACTTGAGGTCAGATGTACACGAACTTTTTCAACGTCTCGGAATTGCGTGGAAACTCACCCACCCTCCTCATTTTTCATGAGGATTCCACAATGCCTAAAATTGTTGCGAGATTCCTCCGTTTGGGCCCTGTACGGCCAAATAGGCCATTAGGGCCTACTTGAGGTCAGATGTACACAAACTTTTTCAACGTCTCGGAATTGTGTGGAAACTCACCCACCCTCCTCATTTTTCATGAGGATTCCAGAATGCCTAAAATTGTTGCGAGATTCCTCCGTTTGCCCCGAACGCCAAATAGGCCATTTAGGGCCTACTTGAGGTCAGATGTACACGAACTTTTTCAACGTCTCGGAATTGCGTGGAAACTCACCCACCCTCCTCATTTTTCATGAGGATTCCAGAATGCCTAAAATTGTGTCGAGATTCCTCCGTTTGTGGCCTAAACGGCCACATAGGCCATTAGGGCCTACTTGAGGCCAGATGTACACGAACTTTTTCAACGTACCGGAATTGCGTGGAAACTCACCCACCCTCCTCATTTTTCATGAGGATTCCAGTAATGCCTAAAATTGTTGCGAGATTCCTCCGTTTGGGCCCTGAACGGCAAAATAGGCCATTAGGGCCTACTTGAGGTCAGATGTACACGAACTTTTTCAACGTCTCGGAATTGCGTGGAAACTCACCCACCTTCCCCATTTTTCATGAGGATTCCACAATGCCTAAAATTGTTGCGAGATTCCTTCGTTTGGGCCCTGAACGGCCAAATAGGCCATTAGGGCCTACTTGAGGTCAGTTTTACACGAACTTTTTCAACGTCTCGGAATTGCGTGGAAACTCACCCACCCTCCTCATTTTTCATGAGGATTCCAGAATGCCTAAAATTGTTGCGATATTCCTCCGTTTCCCCGAACGGCCAATATACGCCATTAGGGCCTACTTGAGGTCGATGTACACGAACTTTTTCAACGTCTCGGAATTGCGTGGAAACTCACCCACCCTCCTCATTTTTCGCGAGGATTCCGAATGCCTAAAATTGTTGCGAGATTCCTCCGTTTGGGCCCCGAACGCCAAATAGGCCATTAGGCCTACTTGAGGTCATGTACACGAACTTTTTCAACGTCTCGGAATTGCGTGGAAACTCACCCACCCTCCTCATTTTTCATGAGGATTCCAGAATGCCTAAAATTGTTGCGAGATTCCTCCGTTCGGGCCCTGAACGGCCAAATAGGCCATTAGGGCCTACTTGAGGTCAGAGGTACACGAACTTTTTCAACGTCTCGGAATTGCGTGGAAACTCACCCACCCTCCTCATTTTTCATGAGGATTCCAGAATGCCTAAAATTGTTGCGAGATTCCTCCGTTTGGGCCCTGAACGGCCAAATAGGCCATTAGGGCCTACTTAAGGTCAGATGTACACGAACTTTTTCAACGTCTCGGAATTGCGTGGAAACTCACCCACCCTCCTCATTTTTCATGAGGATTCCATAATGCCTAAAATTGTTGCGAGATTCCTCCGTTGGCCCCGAACGGCCAAATAGGCCATTAGGGCCTACTTGAGGTCGATGTACACAAACTTTTTCAACGTCCTCGACTGCGTGAAACTCACCCACCCTCCTCATTTTTCATGAGGATTCCGTAATGCCTAAAATTGTTGCGAGATTCCTCCGTTTGGGCCCCCGAACGCCAAATAGGCCATTAGGCCTACTTGAGGTCGATGTACACGAACTTTTTCAACGTCTCGGAATTGCGTGAAACTCACCCACCCTCCTCATTTTTCATGAGGATTCCAGAATGCCTAAAATTGTTGCGAGATTCCTCCGTTTCCGCCCGAACGCCACATAGGCCATTAGGGCCTACTTGAGGTCGATGTACACGAACTTTTTCAACGTCTCTAATTATGGAAACTCACCCACCCTCCTCATTTTTCATGAGGATTCCAGAATGCCTAAAATTGTTGCGAGATTCCTCCGTTTCCGCCCTGAACGGCCAAATAGGCCATTAGGGCCTACTTGAGGTCAGATGTACACGAACTTTTTCAACGTCTCGGAATTGCGTGGAAACTCACCCACCCTCCTCAGTTTTCATGAGGATTCCAGAATGCCTAAAATTGGTACGAGATTCCTCCGTTTGGGCCCTGAACGGCCACATAGGCCATTACGGCCTACTTGAGGTCAGATGTTCACGAACTTTTTCAACGTCTCGGAATTGCGTGGAAACTCACCCACCTTCCTCATTTTTCATGAGGATTCCGCAATGCCTAAAATGGTTGCGAGATTCCTCCGTTTGGCCCCGAACGGCCAAATAGGCCATTAGGGCCTACTTGAGGTCGATGTACACGAACTTTTTCAACGTCTCGAATTGCGTGAAACTCACCCACCCTCCTCATTTTTCATGAGGATTCCGTAATGCCTAAAATTGTTGCGAGATTCCTCCGTTTGGCCCCGAACCGCCAAATAGGCCATTAGGGCCTACTTGAGGTCGATGTACACGAACTTTTTCAACGTCTCGAATTGCGTGGAAACTCACCCACCCTCCTCATTTTTCATGAGGATTCCGTGAATGCCTAAAATTGTTGCGAGATTCCTCCGTTTGGGCCCTGAACGGCCACATAGGCCATTAGGGCCTACTTGAGGTCAGATGTACACGAACTTTTTCAGCGTCTCCGAATTGCGTGGAAACTCACCCACCCTCCTCATTTTTCATGAGGATTCCAGAATGCCTAAAATTGTTGCGAGATTCCTCCGTTTGGGCCCTGAACGGCCAAATAGGCCATTAGCGCCTACTTGAGGTCAGATGTACACGAACTTTTTCAACGTCTCGTAATTGCGTGAAACTCACCCACCCTCCTCATTTTTCATGAGGATTCCAGTATGCCTAAAATTGTTGCGAGATTCCTCCGTTTGGGCCCTGAACGGCCAAATAGGCCATTTGGGCTTACTTAAGGTCAGATGTACACGAATTTTTCCACGTCTCGGAATTGCGTGGAAACTCACCCACCTCCTCATTTTTCATGAGGATTCCGAATGCCTAAAATTGTTGCGAGATTCCTCCGTTTGGGCCCGAACGGCCAAATACGCCATTAGGGCCTACTTGAGGTCGATGTACACGAACTTTTTCAACGTCTCGAATTGCGCGGAAACTCACCCACCCTCCTCATTTTTCATGAGGATTCCGTAATGCCTAAAATTGTTGCGAGATTCCTCCGTTTCCGCCCCGAACCGCCAAATAGGCCATTAGGGGCCTACTTGAGGTCGATGTACACGAACTTTTTCAACGTCTCGGATTGCGTGGAAACTCACCCACCCTCCTCATTTTTCACGAGGATTCCGTAATGCCTAAAATTGTTGCGAGATTCCTCCGTTTGTGCCCCGAACGGCCAACATAGGCCATTAGGGCCTACTTGAGGTCGATGTACACGAACTTTTTCAACGTCTCGGAATTGCGTGGAAACTCACCCACCTCCTCATTTTTCATGAGGATTCCAGAATGCCTAAAATTGTTGCGAGATTCCTCCGTTTGGGCCCCGAACGGCCAAATAGGCCATTAGGGCCTACTTGAGGTCGATGTACACGAACTTTTTCAACGTCTCGGAATTGCGTGGAAACTCACCCACCCTCCTCATTTTTCATGAGGATTCCGAATGCCTAAAATTGTTACGAGATTCCTCCGTTTGGGCCCTGAACGGCCAAATAGGCCATTAGGGCCTACTTGAGGTCGATGTACACGAACTTTTTCAACGTCTCGGAATTGCGTGGAAACTCACCCACCTTCCTCATTTTTCATGAGGATTCCAGAATGCCTAAAATTGTTGCGAGATTCCTCCGTTTGGGCCCTGAACGGCCAAATAGGCCATTAGGCCTACTTGAGGTCAGATGTACACGAACTTTTTCAACGTCTCGGAATTGCGTGGAAACTCACCCACCCTCCTCATTTTTCAGGAGGATTCCAGAATGCCTAAAATTGTTGCGAGATTCCTCCGTTTGGCCCCGAACGGCCACATACGCCATTAGGGCCTACTTGAGGTCGATGTACACGAACTTTTTCAACGTCTCCGATTGCGTGGAAACTCACCCACCCTCCTCATTTTTCATGAGGATTCCAGAATGCCTAAAATTGTTGCGAGATTCCTCCGTTTCCGCCCCGAACGCCAATAGGCCATTAGGGCCTACTTGAGGTCGATGTACACGAACTTTTTCAACGTCCCTAATTGCGTGGAAACTCACCCACCTCCTCATTTTTCATGAGGATTCCAGAATGCCTAAAATTGTTGCGAGATTCCTCCGTTTGGGCCCGAACGGCCAATAGGCCATTAGGGCCTACTTGAGGTCGATGTACACGAACTTTTCAACGTCTCCTGAATTGCGTGGAAACTCACCCACCCTCCTCATTTTTCAGCGAGGATTCCGTAATGCCTAAAATTGTTGCGAGATTCCTCCGTTTGTGCCCCGAACGGCCACATAGGCCATTAGGCCTACTTGAGGTCGATGTACACGAACTTTTCAAGGTCTCGGAATTGCGTGGAAACTCACCCACCCTCCTCATTTTTCATGAGTATTCCAGAATGGCAAAAATTGTTGCGAGATTCCTCTGTTTTCGCCCTGAACGGCCAAATACGCCATTTGGGCCTACTTGAGGTCAGATGTACACGAACTTTTTCAACGTCTCGGAATTGCGTGGAAACTCACCCACCCTCCTCATTTTTCATGAGGATTCCAGAATGCCTAAAATTGTTGCGAGATTCCTCCGTTTGGGCCCCGAACGGCCAAATAGGCCATTAGGGCCTACTTGAGGTCGATGTACACGAACTTTTTCAACGTCTCGATTGCGCGGAAACTCACCCACCCTCCTCATTTTTCAGCGAGGATTCCGTAATGCCTAAAATTGCTGCGAGATTCCTCCGTTTGGGCCCCGAACGGCCACATAGGCCATTAGGGCCTACTTGAGGTCGATGTACACGAACTTTTTCAACGTCTCGATTGCGTGGAAACTCACCCACCCTCCTCATTTTTCATGAGGATTCCGTAATGCCTAAAATTGTTGCGAGATTCCTCCGTTTCGCCCCGAACCGCCAAATAGGCCATTAGGCCTACTTGAGGTCGATGTACACGAACTTTTTCAACGTCTCGGAATTGCGTGAAACTCACCCACCTCCTCATTTTTCATGAGGATTCCAGAATGCCTAAAATTGTTGCGAGATTCCTCCGTTTGGGCCCTGAACGGCCACATAGGCCATTAGGGCCTACTTGAGGTCGATGTACACGAACTTTTTCAACGTCTCGTAATTGCGTGGAAACTCACCCACCCTCCTCATTTTTCATGAGGATTCCAGAATGCCTAAAATTGTGTCGAGATTCCTCCGTTTGGGCCCTGAACGGCCAAATACGCCATTAGGGCCTACTTGAGGTCTGATGTACACGAACTTTTTCAACGTCTCGGAATTGCGTGGAAACTCACCCACCCTCCTCATTTTTCAGGAGGATTCCAGAATGCCTAAAATTGTTGCGAGATTCCTCCGTTTCCGCCCGAACGGCCACATAGGCCATTAGGGCATACTTGAAGTCATGTACACGAACTTTTTCAACGTCTCGGAATTGCGTGGAAACTCACCCACCTTCCTCATTTTTCATGAGGATTCCAGAATGCCTAAAATTGTTGCGAGATTCCTCCGTTTGCGCCCTGAACGGCCAAATACGCCATTAGGGCCTACTTGAGGTCTGATGTACACGAACTTTTTCAACGTCTCGAATTGCGTGGAAACTCACCCACCCTCCTCATTTTTCATGAGGATTCCAGAATGCCTAAAATTGTTGCGAGATTCCTCCGTTGGGCCCCGAACGGCCACATAGGCCATAGGGCCTACTTGAGGTCGATGTACACGAACTTTTTCAACGTCTCGGAATTGCGTGGAAACTCACCCACCCTCCTCATTTTTCATGAGGATTCCAGAATGCCTAAAATTGTTGCGAGATTCCTCCGTTTGTGCCCCGAACGGCCAAATAGGCCATTAGGGCCTACTTGAGGTCGATGTACACGAACTTTTTCAACGTCTCGGAATTGCGTGGAAACTCACCCACCCTCCTCATTTTTCATGAGGATTCCGTAATGCCTAAAATTGTTGCGAGATTCCTCCGTTTGGGCCCCGAACGGCCAAATAGGCCATTAGGGCCTACTTGAGGTCGATGTACACGAACTTTTTCAACGTCCTCTCGAATTGCGTGGAAACTCACCCACCCTCCTCCTTTTTCATGAGGATTCCTGCAGGCCTACCATTGTTGCGAGTTTCCTCCGTTTGGGCCCAGAACGGCCACATAGGCCATTACGGCCCACTTGAGGTCGATGTACACGAACTTTTTCAACGTCTCTAATTGCGTGGAAACTCACCCACCCTCCTCATTTTTGCGAGGATTCCGTAATGCCTAAAATTGTTGCGAGATTCCTCCGCTTCCGCCCCCGAACGGCCAAATACGCCATTAGGGCCTACTTGAGGTCGATGTACACGAACTTTTTCAACGTCTCTAATTGCGTGGAAACTCACCCACCCTCCCTCATTTTTCTGGCGAGGATTCCAGTAATGCCTAAAATTGGTGCGAGATTCCTCCGTTTCGGCCCTGAACGGCCAAATAGGCCATTAGGGCCTACTTGAGGTCGATGTACACGAACTTTTTCAACGTCTCGGAATTGCGTGGAAACTCACCCACCTCCTCATTTTTCATGAGGATTCCAGAATGCCTAAAATTGTTGCGAGATTCCTCCGTTTGGGCCCGAACGCCACATAGGCCATTGGGCCTACTTGAGGTCGATGTACACGAACTTTTTCAACGTCTCGGAATTGCGTGGAAACTCACCCACCCTCCTCATTTTTCATGAGGATTCCGTAATGCCTAAAATTGTTGCGAGATTCCTCCGTTTGGGCCCCGAACGCCAAATAGGCCATTAGGGCCTACTTGAGGTCGATGTACACGAACTTTTTCAACGTCTCGGAATTGCGTGGAAACTCACCCACCCTCCTCATTTTTCATGAGGATTCCAGAATGCCTAAAATTGTTGCGAGATTCCTCCGTTTGGGGCCCGAACGGCCAACATAGGCCATAGGGCCTACTTGAGGTCGATGTACACGAACTTTTTCAACGTCTCGGAATTGCGTGGAAACTCACCCACCCTCCTCATTTTTCATGAGGATTCCGTAATGCCTAAAATTGTTGCGAGATTCCTCCGTTTGGGTCCCGAACGGCCACATAGGCCATTAGGGCCTACTTGAGGTCGATGTACACGAACTTTTTCAACGTCTCTAATTGCGTGGAAACTCACCCACCTCCTCATTTTTCATGAGGATTCCAGAATGCCTAAAATTGTTGCGAGATTCCTCCGTTTGGGCCCCGAACGGCCAAATAGGCCATTAGGGCCTACTTGAGGTCAGATGTACACGAACTTTTTCAACGTCTCGGAATTGCGTGGAAACTCACCCACCCTCCTCATTTTTCATGAGGATTCCAGAATGCCTAAAATTGTTGCGAGATTCCTCCGTTTCCGCCCTGAACGGCCACATACGCCATTAGGGCCTACTTGAGGTCAGATGTACACGAACTTTTTCAACATCTCGGAATTGCGTGGAAACTCACCCACCCTCCTCATTTTTCATGAGGATTCCAGAATGCCTAAAATTGTTGCGAGATTCCTCCGTTTGTGCCCTGAACGGCCACATAGGCCATTAGGGCCTACTTGAGGTCAGATGTACACGAACTTTTTCAGCGTCTCGGAATTGCGTGGAAACTCACCCATCCTCCTCATTTTTCATGAGGATTCCAGAATGCCTAAAATTGTTGCGAGATTCCTCCGTTTGTTCCCTGAACGGCCACATAGGCCATTACGGCCTACTTAAGGTCAGATGTACACGAACTTTTTCAACGTCTCCGAATTGCGTGGAAACTCACCCACCCTCCTCATTTTTCATGAGGATTCCACAATGCCTAAAATTGTTGCGAGATTCCTCCGTTTGGGCCCTGAACGGCCAAATAGGCCATTAGGGCCTACTTGAGGTCGATGTACACGAACTTTTTCAACGTCTCGAATTGCGTGAAACTCACCCACCCTCCTCATTTTTCATGAGGATTCCGTAATGCCTAAAATTGCTGCGAGATTCCTCCGTTTGTGCCCCGAACGGCCAAATAGGCCATTGGGCCTACTTGAGGTCGATGTACACGAACTTTTTCAACGTCTCGAATTGCGTGGAAACTCACCCACCCTCCTCATTTTTCATGAGGATTCCAGAATGCCTAAAATTGTTGCGAGATTCCTCCGTTTGGCCCCGAACGGCCAAATAGGCCATTAGGGCCTACTTGAGGTCGATGTACACGAACTTTTTCAACGTCTCGGAATTGCGTGGAAACTCACCCACCCTCCTCATTTTTCATGAGGATTCCGTAATGCCTAAAATTGTACGAGATTCCTCCGTTTGGCCCCGAACGGCCAAATAGGCCATTAGGGCCTACTTGAGGTCGATGTACACGAACTTTTTCAACGTCTCGGAATTGCGTGGAAACTCACCCACCCTCCTCATTTTTCATGAGGATTCCAGAATGCCTAAAATTGTTGCGAGATTCCTCCGTTTGTGCCCTGAACGGCCAAATAGGCCATTAGGGCCTACTTGAGGTCAGATGTACACGAACTTTTTCAACGTCTCGGAATTGCGTGGAAACTCACCCACCCTCCTCATTTTTCAGGAGGATTCCAGAATGCCTAAAATTGTTGCGAGATTCCTCCGTTTGGCCCTGAACGGCCACATAGGCCATTAGGGCCTACTTGAGGTCGATGTACACGAACTTTTTCAACGTCTCGATTGCGTGAAACTCACCCACCCTCCTCATTTTTCATGAGGATTCCAAAATGCCTAAAATTGTTGCGAGATTCCTCCGTTTGGGCCCTGAACGGCCAAATAGGCCATTAGGGCCTACTTGAGGTCAGATGTACACGAACTTTTTCAACGTCTCGTAATTGCGTGGAAACTCACCCACCCTCCTCATTTTTCATGAGGATTCCAGAATGCCTAAAATTGTTGCGAGATTCCTCCGTTTGTGCCCTGAACGGCCACATAGGCCATTACGGCCTACTTGAGGTCAGATGTACACGAACTTTTTCAACATCTCGGAATTGCGTGGAAACTCACCCACCTTCCTCATTTTTCATGAGGATTCCAGAATGCCTAAAATTGTTGCGAGATTCCTCCGTTTCCGCCCTGAACGGCCAAATACGCCATTAGGGCCTACTTGAGGTCTGATGTACACGAACTTTTTCAACGTCCGGGAATTGCGTGAAACTCACCCACCCTCCTCATTTTTCATGAGGATTCCGTAATGCCTAAAATTGTTGCGAGATTCCTCCGTTTCGCCCCGAACGGCCACATAGGCCATTAGGGCCTACTTGAGGTCGATGTACACGAACTTTTTCAACGTCTCGATTGCGTGGAAACTCACCCACCCTCCTCATTTTTCATGAGGATTCCGAATGCCTAAAATTGTTGCGAGATTCCTCCGTTTGGGCCCCGAACGGCCACATAGGCCATTTGGGCCTACTTGAGGTCGATGTACACGAACTTTTTCAACGTCTCGGAATTGCGTGGAAACTCACCCACCCTCCTCATTTTTCATGAGGATTCCGAATGCCTAAAATTGTTGCGAGATTCCTCCGTTTCCGCCCCGAACGCCAAATACGCCATTAGGGCCTACTTGAGGTCGATGTACACGAACTTTTTCAACGTCTTGGAATTGCGTGAAACTCACCCACCCTCCTCATTTTTCATGAGGATTCCAGAATGCCTAAAATTGTTGCGAGATTCCTCCGTTTGGGCCCCGAACGGCCAAATAGGCCATTAGGGCCTACTTGAGGTCGATGTACACGAACTTTTTCAACGTCTCGGAATTGCGTGGAAACTCACCCACCTCCTCATTTTTCGCGAGGATTCCAGAATGCCTAAAATTGTTGCGAGATTCCTCCGTTTGGGCCCCGAACGCCAAATACGCCATTAGGGCCTACTTGAGGTCTGATGTACACGAACTTTTTCAACGTCTCGGAATTGCGTGGAAACTCACCCACCCTCCTCATTTTTCACGAGGATTCCAGAATGCCTAAAATTTTGCGAGATTCCTCCGTTTGGCCCCGAACGGCCACATAGGCCATTAGGGCCTACTTGAGGTCGATGTACACGAACTTTTTCAACGTCTCGGAATTGCGTGGAAACTCACCCACCCTCCTCATTTTTCATGAGGATTCCGTAATGCCTAAAATTGTTGCGAGATTCCTCCGTTTCCGCCCCGAACGGCCAACAAATAGGCCATTAGGGCCTACTTGAGGTCGATGTACACGAACTTTTTCAACGTCTCGGAATTGCGTGGAAACTCACCCACCCTCCTCATTTTTCATGAGGATTCCGTAATGCCTAAAATTGTTGCGAGATTCCTCCGTTTGGGCCCCGAACGGCCAAATAGGCCATTAGGGCCTACTTGAGGTCGATGTACACGAACTTTTTCAACGTCTTAGGGAATTGCGTGGAAACTCACCCACCCTCCTCATTTTTCATGAGGATTCCAGAATGCCTAAAATTGTTGCGAGATTCCTCCGTTTGTGCCCCGAACGGCCACATAGGCCATTAGGGCCTACTTGAGGTCGATGTACACGAACTTTTTCAACGTCTCGGAATTGCGTGGAAACTCACCCACCCTCCTCATTTTTCATGAGGATTCCAGAATGCCTAAAATTGTTGCCTGGGGCCGCCCGAACGGCCAAATAGGCCATTAGGGCCTACTTGAGGTCGATGTACACGAACTTTTTCAACGTCTCGGAATTGCGTGAAACTCACCCACCCTCCTCATTTTTCATGAGGATTCCGAATGCCTGAAATTGTTGCAAGATTCCTCCGTTTGGGCCCTGAACGGCCAAATAGGCCATTAGGGCCTACTTGAGGTCAGATGTACACGAACTTTTTCAACGTCTCCGAATTGCGTGGAAACTCACCCACCCTCCTCATTTTTCATGAGGATTCCACAATGCCTAAAATTGTTGCGAGATTCCTCCGTTTGTTCCCCGAACGGCCACATAGGCCATTAGGCCTACTTGAGGTCGATGTACACGAACTTTTTCAACGTCTCGAATTGCGTGGAAACTCACCCACCCTCCTCATTTTTCATGAGGATTCCGTAATGCCTAAAATTGCTGCGAGATTCCTCCGTTTGGGCCCCGAACGCCAAATAGGCCATTAGGGCCTACTTGAGGTCGATGTACACGAACTTTTTCAACGTCTCTAATTGCGTGAAACTCACCCACCCTCCTCATTTTTCATGAGGATTCCGAATGCCTAAAATTGTTGCGAGATTCCTCCGTTTGGGCCCCGAACGGCCACATAGGCCATTAGGGCCTACTTGAGGTCGATGTACACGAACTTTTTCAACGTCTCTGAATTGCGTGGAAACTCACCCACCTTCCTCATTTTTCATGAGGATTCCAGAATGCCTAAAATTGTTGCGAGATTCCTCCGTTTCCGCCCTGAACGGCCAAATACGCCATTAGGGCCTACTTGAGGTCTGATGTACACGAACTTTTTCAACGTCTCGGAATTGCGTGGAAACTCACCCACCCTCCTCATTTTTCTGGGCGAGGATTCCACGTAATGCCTAAAATTCTTGCGAGACTCCTCCGTTTGGGCCCTGAACGGCCAAATAGGGCATTTGGGCCTACTTAGGGTCAGATGTACACGAACTTTTTCAACTTTCTGGAATTGCGTGGAAACACACCCACCCTCCTCATTTTTCATGAGGATTCCAGAATGATTAAAATTCTTGCGAGACTCCTCCGTTTGGGCCTCGAACGGCCAAATAGGGCATTTGGGCCTACTTGAGGTCAGATGTACACGAACTTTTCAACGTCTCTTATTGCGTGGAAACTCACCCACCCTCCTCATTTTTCATGAGGATTCCTTAATGCCTAAAATTGTTGCGAGATTCCTCCGTTTGGGCCCTGAACGGCCAAATAGGCCATTAGGGCCTACTTGAGGTCAGATGTACACGAACTTTTTCAACGTCTCTTAATTGCGTGGAAACTCACCCACCCTCCTCATTTTTCATGAGGATTCCAGAATGCCTAAAATTGTTGCGAGATTCCTCCGTTTGGGCCCTGAACGGCCAAATAGGCCCTTAGGGCCTACTTGAGGTCAGATGTACACGAACTTTTTCAACGTCTCGGAATTGCGTGGAAACTCACCCACCCTCCTCATTTTTCATGAGGATTCCGTAATGCCTAAAATTGTTGCGAGATTCCTCCGTTTCCGCCCCGAACGGCCAAATAGGCCATTAGGGCCTACTTGAGGTCGATGTACACGAACTTTTTCAACGTCTCGGAATTGCGTGGAAACTCACCCACCTTCCTTATTTTTCATGAGGATTCCACAATGCCTAAAATTGTTGCGAGATTCCTCCGTTTGCGCCCCGAACGGCCAAATACGCCATTAGGGCCTACTTGAGGTCTGATGTACACGAACTTTTTCAACGTCTCGGAATTGCGTGGAAACTCACCCACCCTCCTCATTTTTCATGAGGATTCCAGAATGCCTAAAATTGTTGCGAGATTCCTCCGTTTCCGCCCTGAACGCCAAATAGGCCATTAGGGCCTACTTGAGGACAGATGTACACGAACTTTTTCAACGTCTCGGAATTGCGTGGAAACTCACCCACCCTCCTCATTTTTCATGAGGATTCCAGAATGCCTAAAATTGTTGCGAGATTCCTCCGTTTGTGCCCTGAACGGCCAAATAGGCCATTAGGGCCTACTTGAGGTCGATGTACACGAACTTTTTCAACGTCTCGAATTGCGTGGAAACTCACCCACCCTCCTCATTTTTCATGAGGATTCCAGAATGCCTAAAATTGTTGCGAGATTCCTCCGTTGGGCCCCGAACGGCCAATAGGCCATTAGGGCCTACTTGAGGTCGATGTACACGAACTTTTTAAACATGTCTGAATTGCGTGGAAACTCACCCACCCTCCTCATTTTTCATGAGGATTCCAGAATGCCTAAAATTGTTGCGAGATTCCTCCGTTGTGCCCCGAACGGCCACATAGGCCATTAGGGCCTACTTGAGGTCGATGTACACGAACTTTTTCAACGTCTCGGAATTGCGTGGAAACTCACCCACCCTCCTCATTTTTCATGAGGATTCCGTAATGCCTAAAATTGTTGCGAGATTCCTCCGTTTTGCCCCGAACGGCCAAATAGGCCATTAGGGCCTACTTGAGGTCGATGTACACGAACTTTTTCAACGTCTCGGAATTGCGTGGAAACTCACCCACCCTCCTCATTTTTCATGAGGATTCCGTAATGCCTAAAATTGTTGCGAGATTCCTCCGTTTGGGCCCCGAACGGCCACATAGGCCATTAGGGCCTACTTGAGGTCGATGTACACGAACTTTTTCAACGTCTCGAATTGCGTGGAAACTCACCCACCCTCCTCATTTTTCATGAGGATTCCGTAATGCCTAAAATTGTTGCGAGATTCCTCCGTTTGCGCCCGAACGCCAAATAGGCCATTAGGGCCTACTTGAGGTCGATGTACACGAACTTTTTCAACGTCTCGGAATTGCGTGAAACTCACCCACCCTCCTCATTTTTCATGAGGATTCAGAATGCCTAAAATTGTTGCGAGATTCCTCCGTTTCCCCCCTGAACGGCCAAATACGCCATTAGGGCCTACTTGAGGTCTGATGTACACGAACTTTTTCAACGTCTCGGAATTGCGTGGAAACTCACCCACCCTCCTCATTTTTCATGAGGATTCCAGAATGCCTAAAATTGTTGCGAGATTCCTCCGTTTGTGCCCCGAACGGCCAAATAGGCCATTGGGCCTACTTGAGGTCGATGTACACGAACTTTTTCAACGTCTCGGAATTGCGTGGAAACTCACCCACCCTCCTCATTTTTCATGAGGATTCCATAATGCCTAAAATTGTTGCGAGATTCCTCCGTTTCCGCCCTGAACGGCCAAATACGCCATTAGGGCCTACTTGAGGTCTGATGTACACGAACTTTTTCAACGTCTCTAATTGCGTGGAAACTCACCCACCCTCCTCATTTTTCATGAGGATTCCATAATGCCTAAAATTGTTGCGAGATTCCTCCGTTTCCGCCCTGAACGGCCAAATACGCCATTAGGGCCTACTTGAGGTCTGATGTACACGAACTTTTTCAACGTCTCGGAATTGCGTGGAAACTCACCCACCCTCCTCATTTTTCATGAGGATTCCAGAATGCCTAAAATTGTTGCGAGATTCCTCCGTTTGGCCCCGAACGGCCAAATAGGCCATTAGGGCCTACTTGAGGTCGATGTACACGAACTTTTTCAACGTCCCGAATTGCGTGGAAACTCACCCACCTCCTCATTTTTCATGCGAGGATTCCAGAATGCCTAAAATTGTTGCGAGATTCCTCCGTTTGTGCCCCGAACGGCCAATAGGCCATTAGGGCCTACTTGAGGTCGATGTACACGAACTTTTTCAACGTCTCGGAATTGCGTGGAAACTCACCCACCCTCCTCATTTTTCATGAGGATTCCAGAATGCCTAAAATTGTTGCGAGATTCCTCCGTTTGTGCCCTGAACGGCCACATAGGCCATTAGGGCCTACTTGAGGTCGATGTATCACGAACTTTTTCAACGTCTCGGAATTGCGTGGAAACTCACCCACCCTCCTCATTTTTCATGAGGATTCCAGAATGCCTAAAATTGTTGCGAGATTCCTCCGTTTCCGCCCTGAACGGCCAAATACGCCATTAGGGCCTACTTGAGGTCTGATGTACACGAACTTTTTCAACGTCTCGAATTGCGTGGAAACTCACCCACCCTCCTCATTTTTCATGAGGATTCCGTAATGCCTAAAATTGTTGCGAGATTCCTCCGTTTCCGCCCCGAACGGCCAAATAGGCCATTAGGGCCTACTTGAGGTCGATGTACACGAACTTTTTCAACGTCTCGGAATTGCGTGGAAACTCACCCACCCTCCTCATTTTTCTGAGCGAGGATTCCAGAATGCCTAAAATTGTTGCGAGATTCCTCCGTTTGGGCCCGAACGGCCAAATAGGCCATTAGGGCCTACTTGAGGTCTGATGTACACGAACTTTTTCAACGTCTCGGAATTGCGTGGAAACTCACCCACCCTCCTCATTTTTCATGAGGATTCCAGAATGCCTAAAATTGTTGCGAGATTCCTCCGTTTCCGCCCTGAACGGCCAAATACGCCATTAGGGCCTACTTGAGGTCTGATGTACACGAACTTTTTCAACGTCTCGGAATTGCGTGGAAACTCACCCACCCTCCTCATTTTTCAGCGAGGATTCCGTAATGCCTAAAATTGGTGCGAGATTCCTCCGTTTGTGCCCCCGAACGGCCACATAGGCCATTGGGCCTACTTGAGGTCAGATGTACACGAACTTTTTCAACGTCTCGGAATTGCGTGGAAACTCACCCACCCTCCTCATTTTTCATGAGGATTCCACAATGCCTAAAATTGTTGCGAGATTCCTCCGTTTGGGCGATGAACGGCCAAATACGCCATTAGGGCCTACTTGAGGTCAGATGTACACGAACTTTTTAAACGTCGGAATTGCGTGGAAACTCACCCACCCTCCTCTTTTTTCATGTGGATTCCTGTATGCCTAAAATTGTTGCGAGATTCCTCCGTTTGACCCCTGAACGGCCCTATAGGCCATTGGGCCTACTTGAGGTCGATGTACACGAACTTTTTCAACGTCTCGGAATTGCGTGGAAACTCACCCACCCTCCTCATTTTTCATGAGGATTCCGTAATGCCTAAAATTGTTGCGAGATTCCTCCGTTTGGCCCCGAACGGCCAAATACGCCATTAGGGCCTACTTGAGGTCTGATGTACACGAACTTTTTCAACGTCTCGGAATTGCGTGGAAACTCACCCACCTCCTCATTTTTCATGAGGATTCCGTAATGCCTAAAATTGTTGCGAGATTCCTCCGTTCCGCCCGAACGGCCAAATAGGCCATTAGGGCCTACTTGAGGTCGATGTACACGAACTTTTTCAACGTCTCGGAATTGCGTGGAAACTCACCCACCCTCCTCATTTTTCATGAGGATTCCGTAATGCCTAAAATTGTTGCGAGATTCCTCCGTTTGGGCCCCGAACGGCCACATAGGCCATTAGGGGCTACTTGAGGTCGATGTACACGAACTTTTTCAACGTCTCGGAATTGCGTGGAAACTCACCCACCCTCCTCATTTTTCATGAGGATTCCAGAACGCCTAAAATTGTTGCGAGATTCCTCCGTTTGTGCCCTGAACGGCCAAATAGGCCATTAGGACCTACTTGAGGTCAGATGTACACGAACTTTTTCAACGTCTCGGAATTGCGTGGAAACTCACCCACCCTCCTCATTTTTCATGAGGATTCCGTAATGCCTAAAATTGTTGCGAGATTCTTCCGTTTGTGCCCTGAATGGCCACATACACCAATACGGCCTACTTGAGGTCAGATGTACACGAACTTTTTCAACGTCTCGGAATTGCGTGGAAACTCACCCACCCTCCTCATTTTTCATGAGGATTCCAGAATGCCTAAAATTGTTGCGAGATTCCTCCGTTTCCGCCCTGAACGGCCAAATAGGCCATTAGGGCCTACTTGAGGTCAGATGTACACGAACTTTTTCAACGTCTCGGAATTGCGTGGAAACTCACCCACCCTCCTCATTTTTCATGAGGATTCCGTAATGCCTAAAATTGTTGCGAGATTCCTCCGTTTCCGCCCCGAACGGCCAAATAGGCCATTAGGGCCTACTTGAGGTCGATGTACACGAACTTTTTCAACGTCTCGAATTGCGTGGAAACTCACCCACCCTCCTCATTTTTCATGAGGATTCCAGAATGCCTAAAATTGTTGCGAGATTCCTCCGTTTGCCCCGAACGGCCAAATAGGCCATTAGGCCTACTTGAGGTCAGATGTACACGAACTTTTTCAACGTCTCGGAATTGCGTGGAAACTCACCCACCCTCCTCATTTTTCGATAGGATTCCAGAATGCCTAAAATTGTTTGCGAGATTCCTCCGTTTTGGGCCCCGAACGGCCAAATAGGCCATTGGGCCTACTTGAGGTCGATGTACACGAACTTTTTCAACGTCTCGGAATTGCGTGGAAACTCACCCACCCTCCTCATTTTTCATGAGGATTCCGTAATGCCTAAAATTGTTGCGAGATTCCTCCGTTTGGGCCCCGAACGGCCAAATAGGCCATTAGGGCCTACTTGAGGTCGATGTACACGAACTTTTTCAACGTCCGGAATTGCGTGGAAACTCACCCACCCTCCTCATTTTCATGAGGATTCCAGAATGCCTAAAATTGTTGCGAGATTCCTCCGTTTGGGCCCTGAACGGCCAAATAGGCCATTAGGGCCTACTTGAGGTCAGATGTACACGAACTTTTTCAACGTCTCGGAATTGCGTGGAAACTCACCCACCCTCCTCATTTTTCATGAGGATTCCATAATTCCTAAAATTGTTGCGAGATTCCTCCGTTCGTGCCCTGTACGGGCTCATACGCCATGAGGGCCTACTTGAGGTCAGATGTACACGAACTTTTTCAACGCCTCGGAATTGCTTGGACACTAACCCACCCTCCTCATTTTTCTTGAGGATTCCAGAATGCCTAAAATTGTTGCGAGATTCCTCCGTTTGTCCCGAACGGCCAAATACGCCATTAGGCCTACTTGAGGTCGATGTACACGAACTTTTTCAACGTCTCGAATTGCGGAAACTCACCCACCCTCCTCATTTTTCATGAGGATTCCAGAATGCCTAAAATTGTTGCGAGATTCCTCCGTTTGGGCCCCGAACGGCCAAATAGGCCATTAGGGCCTACTTGAGGTCGAAGAACACGAACTTTTTCAACGTCTCGGAATTGGGTGGAAACTCACCCACGCTCCTTATTTTTCTTGAGGATTCCAGAATGCCTAAAATTGCTGCAAGATTCCATCGTTTCGGGCCAGAACGGCCACAGAGGCCATTTGGGCCTACTTGAGGTCAGAAGAACACGACCTTTTTCAACGTCTCAGAATTGCGTCGAAACTCACCCACCCTCCTAATTTTTCATGAGGATTCCAGAATGCCTAAAATTGTTGCGAGATTCCTCCGTTTCCGCCCGAACGGCCAAATAGGCCATTAGGGCCTACTTGAGGTCGATGTACACGAACTTTTTCAACGTCTCGGAATTGCGTGGAAACTCACCCACCCTCCTCATTTTTCATGAGGATTCCGTAATGCCTAAAATTGTTGCGAGATTCCTCCGTTTGGCCCGAACGGCCAAATAGGCCATTGGGCCTACTTGAGGTCGATGTACACGAACTTTTTCAACGTCTCGGAATTGCGTGGAAACTCACCCACCCTCCTCATTTTTCATGAGGATTCCGTAATGCCTAAAATTGTTGCGAGATTCCTCCGTTTGGGCCCCGAACGGCCAAATAGGCCATTAGGGCCTACTTGAGGTCGATGTACACGAACTTTTTCAACGTCTCTAATTGCGTGGAAACTCACCCACCCTCCTCATTTTTCATGAGGATTCCGTAATGCCTAAAATTGTGTACGAGATTCCTCCGTTTTTGCCCCGAACGGCCAAATAGGCCATTAGGGCCTACTTGAGGTCGATGTACACGAACTTTTTCAACATCTCGGAATTGCGTGGAAACTCACCCACCCTCCTCATTTTTCATGAGGATTCCGCAATGCCTAAAATTGTTGCGAGATTCCTCCGTTTCCGCCCTGAACGGCCAAATACGCCATTAGGGCCTACTTGAGGTCAGATGTACACGAACTTTTCAACGTCTCGGAATTGCGTGGAAACTCACCCACCCTCCTCATTTTTCATGAGGATTCCAGAATGCCTAAAATTGTTACGAGATTCCTCCGTTTGTGCCCTGAACGGCCACATAGGCCATTACGGCATACTTGAATTCATTATCACGAACTTTTTCAACGTCTCGGAATTGCGTGGAAACTCACCCACCCTCCTCATTTTTCATGAGGATTCCAGAATGCCTAAAATTGTTGCGAGATTCCTCCGTTTGTGCCCTGAACGGCCAAATAGGCCATTAGGGCCTACTTGAGGTCGATGTACACGAACTTTTTCAACGTCTCGGAATTGCGTGGAAACTCACCCACCCTCCTCATTTTTCATGAGGATTCCGTAATGCCTAAAATTGTTGCGAGATTCCTCCGTTTGGCCCGAACGGCCACATAGGCCATTAGGGCCTACTTGAGGTCGAAGAACACGATTTTTTTTCAACGTCTCGGAATTGCGTGGAAACTCACCCACCCTCCTCATTTTTCATGAGGATTCCGTAATGCCTAAAATTGTTGCGAGATTCCTCCGTTGGGGCGCCCGAACGGCCAAATAGGCCATTAGGGCCTACTTGAGGTCGATGTACACGAACTTTTTCAACGTCTCGAATTGCGTGGAAACTCACCCACCCTCCTCATTTTTCATGAGGATTCCAGTAATGCCTAAAATTTGTTACGAGATTCCTCCGTTTGGGCCCCGAACGGCCACATAGGCCATTTAGGGCCTACTTGAGGTCGATGTACACGAACTTTTTCAACGTCTCGGAATTGCGTGGAAACTCACCCACCTCCTCATTTTTCATGAGGATTCCGTAATGCCTAAAATTGGTGCGAGATTCCTCCGTTTGTGCCCTGAACGGCCAAATAGGCCATTACGGCATACTTGAAGTCATTATCACGAACTTTTTCAACGTCTCTAATTGCGTGGAAACTCACCCACCTCCTCATTTTTCATGAGGATTCCGTAATGCCTAAAATTGTTGCGAGATTCCTCCGTTTGGGCCCGAACGGCCAAATACGCCATTAGGCCTACTTGAGGTCGATGTACACGAACTTTTTCAACGTCTCGACTTGCGTGGAAACTCACCCACCTCCTCATTTTTCTGCGAGGATTCCGAATGCCTAAAATTGTTGCGAGATTCCTCCGTTTTTGCGCTGAACGGGCACATAGGCCATTTGCCCTACTTGAGGTCGAAGTACACGAACTTTTTCAACGTCTCAGAATTGCGGGGAAACTCACCCACCCTCCTCATTTTTAATGAGGATTGCATAATGCCTTACATTGTTACGAGATTCCTCCGTTTGTGCGCCCGAACGGCCAACATAGCCATTAGGGCCTACTTGAGGTCTGATGTACACGAACTTTTTCAACGTCTCGGAATTGCGTGGAAACTCACCCACCTTCCTCATTTTTCATGAGGATTCCAGAATGCCTAAAATTGTTGCGAGATTCCTCCGTTTGGGCCCTGAACGGCCAAATACGCCATTAGGGCCTACTTGAGGTCTGATGTAAACGAACTTTTTCAACGTCTCGGATTTGCGTGGAAACTCACCCACCCTCCTCATTTTTCATGAGGATTCCAGAATGCCTAAAATTGTTGCGAGATTCCTCCGTTTGGGCCCTGAACGGCCAAATAGGCCATTAGGGCCTACTTGAGGTCGATGTACACGAACTTTTTCAACGTCCCCTGAATTGCGTGGAAACTCACCCACCCTCCTCATTTTTCATGAGGATTCCGTAATGCCTAAAATTGTTGCGAGATTCCTCCGTTTGGGCCCGAACCAAATAGGCCATTAGGCCTACTTGAGGTCGATGTACACGAACTTTTTCAACGTCTCGGAATTGCGTGGAAACTCACCCACCCTCCTCATTTTTCATGAGGATTCCGTAACGCCTAAAATTGCTGCGAGATTCCTCCGTTTCAACGGGCCCCGAACGGCCAAATAGGCCATTAGGGCCTACTTCGAGGTCGATGTACACGAACTTTTTCAACGTCTCGGAATTGCGTGAAACT
This sequence comes from Acacia melanoxylon, assembly GCA_019022615.1. Lineage (NCBI taxonomy): Eukaryota > Viridiplantae > Streptophyta > Magnoliopsida > Fabales > Fabaceae > Acacia > Acacia melanoxylon. Next base: position 1,264,812 of record JAFJYJ010000114.1, read on the forward strand.
CACCCACCCTCCTCATTTTTCATGAGGATTCCGTAATGCCTAAAATTGGTGCGAGATTCCTCCGCTTGTGCCCGAACGGCCAAATAGGCCATTAGGCCTACTTGAGGTCGATTACACGAACTTTTTCAACGTCCGGGAATTGCGTGAAACTCACCCACCCTCCTCATTTTTCATGAGGATTCCGTAATGCCTAAAATTGTTGCGAGATTCCTCCGTTTCCCGCCCCGAACGCCACAAATACGCCATTAGGGCCTACTTCGAGGTCAGATGTACACGCACTTTTTCAACGTCTCGGAATTACGTGGAAACTCACCCACCCTCCTCTTTTTTCATGAGGAGTCCAGAATGCCTAAAATGGATGCGAGATTCGTCCGTTTGGGCCCTGAACGGCCACATAGGCCATTACGGCCTACTTGAGGTCAGATGTACACGAACTTTTTCAACGTCTCGGAATTGCGTGGAAACTCACCCACCTTCCTCATTTTTCATGAGGATTCCAGAATGCCTAAAATTGTTGCGAGATTCCTCCGTTTGGGCCCTGAACGGCCAAATACGCCATTAGGGCCTACTTGAGGTCAGATGTACACGAACTTTTTCAACGTCTCGGAATTGCGTGGAAACTCACCCACCCTCCTCATTTTTCATGAGGATTCCAGAATGCCTAAAATTGCTGCGAGATTCCTCCGTTTGGGCCCTGAACGGCCACATAGGCCATTACGGCCTACTTGAGGTCAGATGTACACGAACTTTTTCAACGTCTCGGACTTGCGTGGAAACTCACCCACCCTCCTCATTTTTCATGAGGATTCCGTAATGCCTAAAATTGTTGCGAGATTCCTCCGTTTGCGCCCCCGAACGGCCAAATACGCCATTAGGCCTACTTGAGGTCAGATGTACACGAACTTTTTCAACGCCTTGGAATTGCTTTGAAACTCACCCACCCTCCTCATTTTTCATGAGGATTCCATAATGCCTAAAATTGTTGCGAGATTCCTCCGTTTGTGCCCTGAACGGCCACATAGGCCATTACGGCATACTTGAAGTCATTATCACGAACTTTTTCAACGTCTCGGAATTGCGTGGAAACTCACCCACCTTCCTCATTTTTCATGAGGATTCCAGAATGCCTAAAATTGTTGCGAGATTCCTCCGTTTGCGCCCTGAACGGCCAAATACGCCAGGGCCTACTGAGGTCGATGTACACGAACTTTTTCAACGTCTCGGAATTGCGTGAAACTCACCCACCCTCCTCATTTTTCATGAGGATTCCGTAACGCCTAAAATTGTTGCGAGATTCCTCCGTTTGGGCCCCGAACGGCCACATAGGCCATTAGGCCTACTTGAGGTCGATGTACACGAACTTTTTCAACGTCCCTCGAATTGCGTGGAAACTCACCCACCCTCCTCATTTTTCATGAGGATTCCGAATGCCTAAAATTGTTGCGAGATTCCTCCGTTTGGGCCCTGAACGGCCAAATAGGCCATTAGGGCCTACTTGAGGTCAGATGTACACGAACTTTTTCAACGTCTCGGAATTGCGTGAAACTCACCCACCTTCCTCATTTTTCATGAGGATTCCAGAATGCCTAAAATTGTTGCGAGATTCCTCCGTTTGTGCCCTGAACGGCCACATAGGCCATAGGGCCTACTTGAGGTCGATGTACACGAACTTTTTCAACGTCTCGACTTGCGTGAAACTCACCCACCTCCTCATTTTTCATGAGGATTCCGTAATGCCTAAAATTGTTGCGAGATTCCTCCGTTTTCCGCCCCGAACGCCAAATACGCCATTAGGGCCTACTTGAGGTCGATGTACACGAACTTTTTCAACGTCCCTAATTGCGTGGAAACTTACCCACCTTTCTTCATTTTTCGCGAGGATTCCAAAATGCCTAAAATTGGTACGAGATTCCTCCGTTTGTGCCCCGAACGACCAACAGCCATTAGCCTACTTGAGGTCGTATTACGAACTTTTTCAACGTCTCGGAATTGCGTGGAAATCACCCACCTTCCTCATTTTTCATGAGGATTCCGTAATGCCTAAAATTGTTGCGAGATTCCTCCGTTTCCGCCCCGAATCCCGCCAAATACGCCATTAGGGCCTACTTGAGGTCCGATGTACACGAACTTTTTCAACGTCTCGAATTGCGTGGAAACTCACCCACCCTCCTCATTTTTCATGAGGATTCCAGTAATGCCTAAAATTGTTGCGAGATTCCTCCGTTTCCGCCCCGAACTACCACATACGCCATTAGGGCCTACTTGGAGGTCGATGTACACGAACTTTTTCAACGTCTCGGAATTGCGTGGAAACTCACCCACCTTCCTCCTCATTTTTCATGAGGATTCCGTAATGCCTAAAATTGTTGCGAGATTCCTCCGTTTCCGCCCGAACGCCAAATACGCCATTAGGGCCTACTTGAGGTCGATGTACACGAACTTTTTCAACGCCCTCTAATTGCGTGGAAACTCACCCACCTCCTCATTTTCGCCATGAGGATTCTCTAATGCCTAAAATTGTTGCGAGATTCCTCCGTTTGGGCCCCGACCGGCCACATAGGCCATTAGGGCCTACTTGAGGTCGATGTACACGAACTTTTTCAACGTCTCGGAATTGCGGAAACTCACCCACCTTCCTCATTTTTCAGCGAGGATTCCGTAATGCCTAAAATTGTTGCGAGATTCCTCCGTTTGGGCGCTGAACGGCCAAATACGCCATTAGGGCCTACTTGAGGTCTGATGTAACACTAACTTTTTCAACGTCTCGGAATTGCGTGGAAACTCAGCCACCCGCCTCTTTTTT